>JAVIWC010005620.1:2922440-4383660 GCA_031894815.1 Creontiades dilutus
CCGACCAGTTTTTGTTTACTTGGAAGAACCATATTCTGGACTAGTAAAAATGTCATAAATAACTTCCCAGTTACGCAACATTGAATTTTTGGGCTTTCAGCAAAGTTTCGCAGAAATATGTCACACATTTTCATCAGCTTGGGATCATTCAAAATCGATTCCTAAATGTTGATATGTTCAACATGTACTGTAGTATGTTTTGATTGTATTGCAGCTGCCAGAAATGTTACTCGTATATCTGGTGTAGGCTCACTGGTTGTTTGCAATCAGCATGCAATTTTCTTCAAGTAGCGCTCAAAACAATTTAGTTCGCGATAATAGTATTTTTGATCACTCAACCTAACTCTGGGTTAAGTTGCACTCAATGTTTTCCCAACAAGGATAAAAATAGGGAAGAATTTCTTCAGGAACAAATGAAGAAATATGCTTTTAAGAGACATGAGCTTCATTTGTTGTTCTCAAGTGCCTCATTCGTACCCAGAATAATTAATCCAGATTCGGGGGTTACTCTTCAAAAACAAACTTCGGTTATTCTGAGTTATCGCAGGCAATGTGAAGTGAATATCTAAACATTCTATTCTATTTTCAAAATTAGAATAACAGAGCTGTCATGTTTGGAATATAGATAGATTTATTTTTAGCTAAGCTTTCAGTTCAACCTAGCTGATCCCTATTCAGCATTTCTAGATTGATACCCGTAATTCTGAAAGCTCCATTTTACACTTAATCGACTCAATGTATTTCCAATCAAGCTTTCAGTTCAACCACGCTGATCCCACAGCTGATCTCTGAATTAGCTTTAGATTTTCCACTTCGGTATCAAAATCGACTCTGCAAAGCCCAAATTTTGTATTCTTCCATCTAAACCTTTACTTTTCACTCAGTTTAAGCAAAAGCTAACTGATGTAATGCGCCTGATGATGCAGTTCATTAAGATCATATCAAACATAATTGATTATAGAATTCCGCAGGACATCACAGAAATTTCAACTGATTATAGATGAGGAAATATTCTTCATTCTAATTCTTTAATAGAAATCCTGCCTCTTAGACACCTATCCTATTGTTTCCCTTACGTTCAGTATTTCACAAAAGCTCCAACTGAACAATGTCGACGAAAAAATCCAATTCTAACCAGTTCTTTCTTGAGTTCGTTTCATTTTATTTTTTCCATTTTGCTTGCTTTCATTTTTTTTTAAGTATTGTGTGATGGGAACACTCCAAGCAGTACTTAATTTCGCACTAGTATTAACGATTAGTAATGTTATCTCTTCCAAAAAGGTATTTAGAGGCTTATTCAAAACCATTATTCATAGTTTTGTATAAAATTATAGTGCAGGTACCCTTTGTTTAGGTTGCTGTACCTATCACACTATAATTGTGGATTCATTTCTAGTAACCACTTAGAACCTACTAAGCAATGATTCTTTTCTGTTTTTGAAAATAATTTTCGATTTGTATTTAGGATGTTACTTCTTGTTGAATCTTTGATCCTTTGGAAGGGTATTTTCCGACTTGGTGTTTCACAGCTCTATCACATCACGTGTGCTTCACAAGTGATCACGAGTGAAATCTGGACAATTTCAGGCATTCTACAAATGTACTTCTTTGAAAATTATGTGTTATATTCGAATCTTTCATGTTAATCTAGTTGATAAACGATGATCTCGTCGAAAAAGTGCACATATAGCTGTGTACACAGGCTATTTGAGCGTATTCAGCTCATTTGAGAATTTCCATAAAGTTATGCGGTGGAGTACCTATAATTACGATTAGTCTTAAGACTGTTAGGTACGAAAATTTATTTTAATGAGTAAAATTTGCATTTCAACTTAACCAATGCAGTAATAGGCTTGACAAAGTGTGTGCATCATTAATAAATTTAGTGGAATATTTGTATACCCTCAACGGACTATAAATTAGGCTCCAAACCAAATTCCTGTTGTTAATATTGTAATGACAATGTGATAGTAGATATTCTAACGATGATATTATTTGTAGTATAGAACAGTAAGTATTTTAAACTTTTGCGGCTCTTCCGTTTAAATCCGCTTACTTAATTAAGAGAAGCAGAATATTTGAGCGCAATCCGAAAGTCACCTTGTAATGTAATAAAATATAAATATTGACAAGCTCTTCACTCCACCAGTTAATAAATGAGAAAAGTTCACATGTTTCTGGTTCGGTTACACCAGAAATATTTGTGTAAGTTGACAACACTGTGGTAAATGGATATGGATACAAATCTCTCAGCCTAATCGTAATGAGAGTTGTCCCCATCACAAATATTTCTGTGATAAAGTAGCAACTCCGAACCTGAAATAAACGCTTTTTATTAGGTTGGTGGAGTGGGAAATGATCATATAAAATGCGCTTGCAGCTGTCCGCTTTTGACCGTCACACCTTTGACCGATGATCAGCTTTGTAAATTAGATTTTATCTATATTCGGGAAGACTCACGCTCAGGCCTGCACCATGAAGCCTTTTGTGGCCCTTGTTTTGGTTTGAATGGTGGATAGAGGAAGGAGAAATGTTTATATTACGGATGCTAACCAGTACAGATTTAATAAATCCATTAGAGAATGACTTTAATAATGAGTCAGAGGCAAATGCAGCTGAAATCTTTGCTACACTTTTGAACAGGGATCGGGTGATATTTGCAGACAGTTTTGTAGAAGAATGAATCAATGCCTCTTTTTGCAGAATTTATTTGTATGTAAGAGGTACGAAGAGGTGCTAGAGTCCAATTGAGAGTGGTTGGAATCAGGAGTTTGGTGTACTGATGTGCTGACTCTGTATTCTGAAGATGTTAAGGAAAGTTGTGCACAATTGAAGTTATAGTCTCTTGTATAAGTTAGTAACTGTAAACCGTCGTTTCAACTCCTTACAGCACCCGGTATCGAGAATCTGCCCTCGATACTTAATCAATTGAGCTTGAACCCCTTGGAACAAAAACTCTTATTTTTTACTCCATCCCAACAGTGGCTGAGGAGCCTGCTGGAGATAAGAAGGGTGACCTAATAAAACGCTGACTTTCGATTTTCCTCAAGGCTCAAAGATATGGCAGGTATTTCCTCTAGCTGCTGGGAAAGCTTAAGGCAAAAGGAAAACTCCGTGGAAACGGCTGAGTGTAGTTTTTGACCGAGAGGAAAAGCGAAGGAACGACTTAACAGAGTAAAAACCTTTGGCGGTTTTCCTTTCCACGTTTTCGAACTGTACAGGGAAAACGTTGAGCGAAGTGGATTACATTGAGGGGAAGCATTCCTTGTTCGTGGTGGAGGGCTACACAGGGAAGACATCTTTTATCCTCACAACGGGCTCTCCTCTTCCATTACTACTCAATGGTTTCACCCCAGCGCCCCTACCGGGTTCAAAGGTCGACACACGGTCGGATGATTCCGTTTCTAATCACTCTCGCAGCTTCCCTCGCCATCCTCTGCGTCTAAAAGCCTGAAACGCCTTAGCGCTAAATTAAACCTTGTACTAATTGAAATTCAAATCACTATAGGTTGAAGCAAGGTTTTGAGCCCTTGTTTAATCTCAACGACTTGCCTGTACTTCATTTCCTATTTCTCTTATGGGCTTATAATTTATTTCGGCTGCTTACCTCAATATTTTTAGCAGCCCCGAGACTATTTTTTCCACCAGTGAGAGGTTTTCCACCAGAAAAAGTAGATGTTCCCAAATTTGGAAGTGCACTAAAATTTCTGGGGAATGCTACTGTCGTTTCAGTGCTTAAATTCTTAAATCTGGAAACACCCAAAAGAAAATTAAAATCTCAAAAGTAATTAGGATTTCTTAACTGTTTCATTGATAAAATATTGTACTTTTAACTCAACACACAGAGTTTGTTATTCCTAGTTAGTTAGCTCCCCTTAGTGAATGGCCGTCGAGTGGAAGAGCCGTTCTCAAATCAAAGAAAGTTGATATGTTTTAAGATTTGTTCGTACTCCATTTTGTCAATTTCGTTATGAAAAAATGCGTGTACATTTATGTGAGTCGCATACAATGCTTTGATTTTATTCGTAAAATGAACTTCTTTTTATTTGTCATCACGATGTAGTGCTTTTGATGAGATGAACGTTCGAATAAGTGCTTGAGAAGGAAGATGTGATTTGGCTAGTTGTGGCACTAAGTTATCTAGTCAATGAAAATTTGACACTCCAACAGGCAGTGGTGATCTACACAAAGTTTAGGGGGTCACTCACTTGTAGAAGAATTGTTGGATCGTTGTCAGTAAGATTATTCTAAATCGTGCCACCATCATTTTCTTTCATTAAGAATGTGTGGCATTTTTGATTGACTAGTCTTTGTTTGCTGTCAATTGACATTTCTTTCTGTCTATGCTGTGAGACGTTGTTCTGATTAAGGAAATAACTTGATGCACTTCCCCGAGTACTTTTGGAGGGCACTTTGCATCCAATGATCTCAGATTCTAAAGTAGAATCGACTTGTAGACATCCCAATATTGTAACACACCATTGCAGGCTAGCATAATAGGAATACGTACTCCTGTGCCAACTGCATCTCTTTGTGCATGCATCAACTTGAGTGCTCCAAAAATACCCCTAATGTATGTTGTCCAGGCTTCAGTATGGCTCAGCGCATGAAGCGCACCATAACCTAGCGTGCATTCCAAAACAATCAAGGAACACGTTTGGAGCACTCAACAACCAAGTGCACTTGATGTAGGTTCACTTACCTATATCCTTGGAGCACTCTCTCCCCGAATTTCTTACTAACCTCACTCTTTTCACCATTTCTTCTTGCCATTTCAGAAGCTATAAGCAAGTGGGCTTTTCTAGGAAGACCAACCTGATAGTAAGAAGCTGTCAAACCACTTGAAGTAGTCGGCTAAAATTGGCTAGTGCAACTAAAAACTTATTGTAACTCTTTGCAGATGCAATATGTAACTGTAAACTTGGCAAGGCCGTTTGATAGTTTCGACTTCCACCACTAACTGTGCAGCTACACACTAGGAAATATTAGAACTGCTAGATGTTGAGTTCCCGAAATAATTTCCATATTCCAAGTTAGTCTCTACAGACAAACTATAAACCTATGTATTGCTAGGACTGGTTAGTGCAATGTAAGATTATGCTCCAGCTGTAAGCAACAGTTTAGAAAGGCTTCTCTCGCCACTTCTTCGACTTCAAGGGATTGTTGCATTGTTTTAGTACAACTTTGAACTTCCCAGACTGTGTAATCAAGTTGTACTGTCAAGCCCTTAATTCCATACGTTAAACTCATAAGTCATTAATTTAGCCTTTGAAACATGAGGAGGTGATGGAATGGTATAGTTGCTCCTTCCAAGGGCTGAATACCGTTAATGCCCGCAACACTCAGAGGATGTCCCAAACGCTGTAATGCGTCTGGTATATCTCCCGAGGCGGCGGATTCCAGAATCGGGAAGGGCAAACTAACTATATCCATCACACTTCACCATCAAACTAATGAGCTGTCTATCCAGTTGGCTGTTCCGCTGGTAGGTACAGCTTAACTAATCGCTTCTCCAGGAATACTGGAGTTACCCCTAGGAATCGTTAAAAGGACGCTCATTTATCTATGTATTTATAAGCTTTCCTTTTCTTCGTACATTTTACAGGTAATATTTCGTATCTGTGATGTTCTACTTTTGACTTGTGTTTCAATTCTCTTTTCACGGCAGATCTGGGTGGACATTTTTTCGCGGGAGGACCGGAGCTTTGGCCGCATCCCCTAGCCTACGCGACAGCCGCCGAGCTGCCAGGCACGGCGCTTCAACACGCCACGCTAGTCCATCCGGCGCTCCACCCTCAAGTCCCCGTACGTTCCTATCTTTGACTATCTGGAGACAAGCAGGACTCGGTGGCAACGCCCTACCATGTACGAGCTATTTACCCCCATGATTCTAGTATTCCGAGTTCTCTTTGTTTTTCTGTTCATTTTCCTTTTTTTCTTCTCATTTATTTATTATCATTTTTCTTTTTTAAATCAAAAGTAGCTTTACTCACACTGTTCGGGATTGCATTCACCAAATCATTCTAACGCTGCAAATAACAAGTACATTCTACTTTCTCTATACCACCAAAGTTGTCAACCTCCCAGATGTCCCGCAACGTATACATACAAATTTGTTAATAATCGTTTTAAAAAATCACATTTTATCCCAAAATCGGGTGACATGCCACACTACTTGGACCTCTTATTTATCTCCAATTTTTATTTCTCCCATGTTTTTTACCTCGAATTTTGGCTCCTTAATTGTCAAGTCATAAACAGCCCCTTAAAACCATCCAAAACCAGCAGTCACGTCCATTTCTTAAATTTAAAATCACTATTTCGCAAAATTTTCCCTTAAAATTTGCTTTTCCAAAAACCTGATTGCCTGAGTATCCTCGCGAGCCGCAACACAGAAATCACTTCACAAATCTGACGATGACAAGTAAAAATCGAGTTTTTAAATTTATTTCATTCAAAGTTTTGCTTCTTGTCATCAAACGAATGAAATTGTCAAATATAATTGATGTTTAGTTCAGTTTATAAGAAATAATCACACCAATCATATCAATCGGTATTAAATCACTGACTCTTTGGGAACATAAGTTATTTATTTTTAAAAATATAATCTCAAGCAATACGGCAGTCAACCTTAGGTGCAACGAACTACTAAAATGTCATTCTGCTATAAATCCTACCTTTATTAACCAAATTCATAGCAAAACGTTTCATGTTTCATCTATATTTTCACACAGAACTTGTTCATTCCCTGTGCTTTTACGGTATCAACTTCATCAAAATCTTTATTATTATCGTTTTTTATTTTATTTTTTTCATATTCCATTTCATTTGGTTTTATTTTTTTGTAATTTTTGTATGCAATTTAGTGACTTGCACAATGCACTAGATATTGATTAGTGAAATCCATGGCGTCTTCATTGCAGGTCTATGTGCAAATTTTTACTCGCTTTCTTTTATTAGCAACGCAACATCACATTGTCTGGTCCTTTTTATTATAATTTATTGATTTTCCTTTATTAACGCTGCTGTTTGAAAAAATCGCTTTTTCATTTACTTTATTTTTTAATTTTTGCATCTCCTACAGCCGTTTGATAGTGTTTTTTCTTCTTTCAAAATAGTCGATACTTGCTATTTTTAAAATTTAGAAGCACAATTTTTCCATTAAAAATAGATTTTTCATCAGTTATGTAATATTTTCAAGTAGGTACCTTTGGATGTACGATTGCAAAACGTAGTGTACATTTTTTAGGAGTAATCTTAATTAATATGAAAATCAGAGTCCAGTGTCTTGTTGTTTTTTTTTTTCAAAAATGATATCGAGTTTAATTTTCTTCTAAAGAAAGCTTTTTGAGTTCAAGGTTTTATTCCCAAATAACCCTTTCATTAACTCCTACCATAAAATTGAAAACCTACTCTCCACTTGTCTTGCTTGTCTCCTGTGTTTTTGATTTTTTTTCTCTTGTGAATTAATTTGCTTTTTTTTGTATTTTTACAGATGAATATAAAAAGTTTTTGTTACTTCGAACGGCAAAAATCGTTTTAATATGCCCGTTGCATGCATAACACCTATAGAGTTGTGCATATGTGCATCTGATTAGATCGCCGATTGTATGTCTTTTTGTAATACTAACAATTTTTCTCTACCGGTTTCGTCACGTTGAATAATTTCTCACGTTTGCATGCTTGTTTTATAAGTCTGACGGAAGAAAATATTGTTTAACGTTGTTTTTGTGCACTAAAGTGGTATATTCGATTTTACGGGCTGCAATTATAGAGGGTGTCACAAATGCAGAAACCTTTTTGGAGTCACACTCTGAGTAGAGTGAAATAACAAAATAGTTGCCGCACCATTTGCTGAATTTATTTAATTAACAAATCAATTGATTCTTAAAGTGAGCGTTCTAAAGAAAAATCGTCATTTCTCACTAAAGCTGGATTTTTTTACATGATTTGAACTTTTCCAACCGTCATTAACCACATTTGAGGCACCCTGTACATCTCATCTTCATCATAGAATCTTGGGATTTACACGGAAAATTAAATTAAAAACTCAAGATTTAATTTCCATGCATGCATGAGACTTGTCGATTAGGTGGGGTTTTATGTAGGCATACGAATAGCTCTTATGCGATGGGTGCAAATGTAATATCATATTTGAAACAAAGGTTCTTCGCCGCTTGCAAAAAAGCCGATGTGAGTTGCTACACAACAGTATGCAATTTAAATAGCCCTATGCTCAGAAAACCATCTAAACTGACCAAAATTGGCTCACTTCCACTCACAAATTAACGTGTAAATTATGTGATTTATTATACTGCGAAAGTTTTAGTTTTGATTTTTTCTGTGCATACTTCAACATTTTTGGTAGATACGAATCAAAGTGGAGTAGGAAGAATAAAAAATCGAACAGTGGTGTTAGAGGGGATAGTATGGAGTAGTTACCCCTTCCAAAAGTTGTGGCTATTATCCTGCAACACCTTTAAGTTAAAAGGCTCTATTATAGCCGGGAGGATGAACTGCACGCATCTATCACACAATTAAAGAATAGTTGAGTTGAAAATTAGCTTGATGAGGTGACATCTTAAACAAGAGGGAATGTATTCAAATGTGGAGTGAAAATTTAAAGAGTTAATGAAGATTCTAAATACCCCCCCCCCCTCCCCCAGTAACAAAAATCTACCAACCGCGGAATTTCCATGTAATTTCGGTATGAATAGCAGTTGGCAATCGTAGATACATCGACGATATCCATTTGAGCTCGTTCTCATTTGCCGAGAAACTAGCGATCTACTGTTCTAGCGCACTTGAAAACTTTCCGTTTCCCTAGTTCAATTATCTATCCGAGTTTCAGCTTCGGTTAGCTGAAATAAAGGAAAAAGCGGAAAGTAGCAGAAGAGCTGCAGTAAAAGTTGGAGCTTGTTTGCATCTCGTTCTGTTGAAATAATGAACAAATAATTAAGGTTTTTTAAACTAGTGAATAGTTGATGGCGGTGTGCGAGAGATTTTGCTTAGTTTATTTGGACTCTCTTGAAGTGTGCCTACTCAAAACATCAATTGAACATAACGGATAATATTGAGCTTCTTCTTTCCGGTCTGATTCCTTTAAAATGTCAAGAATCAAATTCTACTTCCAGAATCTTACTTAGATCAAGAGTCTGAGTCATGGGGAATTGAGTAACGTCTATCTGTACCAGGTGAATTAGAACTAAGAGCTCTTGAAACAAGCAGAAAGTTGGGATGGAATCAATATATTCAGTGGTAACTCGAAAATGTCAGCTCTAAGGTCCATAGACAAATTTGGAACGAAGAACCTCGTTTTTTTGGATTTGTGTGAAACTTACGTTATTATTTGCGGTTAATATAGGTGGCCCCAATCCCGTTGTTAACATTTGAGAAATCTTAAACGCAGTGAAATAGAACTGGCAATGTAAAATCCCATGCATTTGCATTGAACAACAATTGATCCCACTGCAGCTGATTAAGGGTTGAAAAGTAGTGTGAAGCGTCGCACATGCCGTTAAAAGTTTGTCTTTTAATTTTGAATGAAATGGAAGGAATTGCGATGAGTACACAAACAATGGATGCATCAAGTGTTTAATTCAATAAACATATAAATCAGTTTTGCGTTGACATAAAATTGACGCTTTTCTGTATGTACGAGTATATAGCATGCAGCTTATGAGTAAATGCGTTTCTAACAATGAGGTACTTTCAGGGCATATCAGAATTCAGGAGCTTTGCCATAGGGCGTTTGGAGTCATTTCAAAAACTAATAGTACAAAGTTTGATTGCTTTAAATTTCAAAGGCAAATACGAATATTGTAGCGTCAAAATAGTGTTATAGTATGAAGTATTCCAGTTGGAGAACTTACTCATTCCTTAAGGCTGTTTTAACTTCAGTTGTTTAGTATCTCACCTTGATTCTTGAGTTCATAAATCCAACCCGAAAACCAGAATTTTTAATGTCATTCCTGGACGTAGAAATGCTGTTCATCAACTACAAATAACAAACATACTACACATATAAACTCAGCTATCAGGTTTTTAGAGATTAATGGTTTCAGTTTTTGTGTACACATATGTGCTGGAAGAGTTTCAAGGATATTGTATACAGGGAAAGTAAAATAAATTCTAAGCATGGTCCATCATGATTTAGATACTTCATAAGTAGGTATGTAGCGCATTGAGCAATGTCGGTGAGAATGGCGTAATATTTGTTTTTAGTGCATAATAGCAAGTAGCAATGTCAACAAACCATATTGACGACGTCGTTGAAGATTGGACCCTCTGATTTAATTGTGATTCCTCAGGGACTGACGATGCCACATCCAGGCTCAGCTGCCCTGACTCACCATGGATCTCTCCCGCATTTCCTGCCGTCTCCGGCCCTCGCATCGCCCGTCGGATCCTCGCCGACGTCCCAACAGCAGGCGCACGTCCCCAACAACGGGCCCTGCTCAACTCTGTTTGTCGCCAATCTCGGCCAGTTCGTGTCGGAGCATGAGCTCAAAGAAATCTTCAGCAGGTAAGATCGGGACATCGTCCGCAAATTTCTATGACGCTTTGAGGAAAATCGCTTTGTGGTTGAAGGGAGGTCACGGGTAAACTACTACACCAGAAAGACTCCTGTAATGAATCACAAATTAATGAATGTTTGGTTTGGACAGCTTGGAAAATTGTATTAGGACAGATTACTTAGCATCAATTCAAGGAGACATTAGCTATTTGAAATGTTTTGAATAAATGGTGGTCATTCATGGATGTTCTGAAGTCAGAAACGACATTCCTTATGAAGATCATACGACATAAGACCATGTAGCCCTTGCTAAATATTATATATTCAATAATACATTTCACAAAAGTGTAATGCAGTGAGCTAAGAGACAGGAGATAGGCATTCTGCATTTGTGATGGACCAAAATTCTATGACAAACATTCCAAAATTTTTAGAAGCGTAAACACAGAGGGATTCTAGTGGAATTTTCCATGGAAATTTTTAGATTTGTTATGATTTGAAGAATTGATCTCTAAAAGTACGTAAATTTTGCTCATTAGTGTTGACCATTTCAGGTTGAAGTCATTGCAACTTTTACAATTCAAATAGCCTCTCGCCTGACCTCTCTATTCTCGTTTATCGAGCTAATGGGTGATAATCCGCCTTTATGTCAGCTGATAGAAGTCAATAAGTTGTCTTGTATGCTAATGAGAAACTTTCAACTTCCTTGACAACTTCTATAGACTTTATCATGTGGAATTTCCTTCGCAATAACAAAACTAACCGCATGTGGTAGTTGAGAGAAATGTAACTACTTATCTATGTCATATTGCCTCTAAACAGAATACAAATATGAGGCTTAACCAACTTTTCAAGCATATCTTAATTAACTTCCTCTATTCGGACATACAATTGATGATACTCGTACGTCGTATATGTGATAGTATTGAAACAGAACTTTGAAATTTTTATTGATTTTACAATTAATTTATATTGTCACCGTACCTTCTGCTCACTGCCCACTGTCGATCGTTCAATATGCTTATTATCAAGATGATTTTTAGGATGTGTAGCACATCAGCTTTATCTACCATTATGACTAACCAATCAACCCTCGTTTAAAATCCACACTGTGGCACCTGCAATCAGCAGCTGATATCACTCAACAGGAAAAACCGCTACCTTCACTAGAAAATAACAATCACGTCACAAATCGAGGACAATAGCTCCGAAAGAAAAGCTGCAATTTAACCAACACGATATTCACCAGCTTCCAACTTTCAAATAGCCTGCACAATCAGTAGGTACCACTGTTTTTGATATAAAGGAGTAGAAGTTTCTTCAAAGTTGTTCATTTATTACTTTGACAAATTTTATTTGTAGAAAAATGAAATTTGTCACGATCTGATATAGCTGATTGTATCTTTAGAACATTTTTTCAGCAACAAAGTTGATTTTCAACTCTGTATGATGTAGTGGATACATTATTCTCCCTTTACAAAGCTTCTTACAATCATGAAACGATTTGATCGTAACCTAGCTGTAACAAAAATATAACTATGTTACAAACTAACTAGAAAGATCACTGCAAACGAAGCTGCACCTAAGTTTGTTTTTCACCGTTCATGATGGTTTTGGGATCGTTAGTAAATAGAAGGGATCTGTTCATACTCCTACATGCATGATAAATTGATAAATTTTATTTGTATCTGTAAAGTCATCAACCAAATTCAAGAAAATTTAACTTTGAAAGCGTAAAAAAAGTATAATGACGTTTTGATGGAAAATATTTATATTGGACACATTTTGTGTATCAAGTTACACTCATTTCAACCTTTTGTACTGATGATATTTTTATTATAAATCCCCAAATCAAAAATCAATAAATGTAATCAAAACGCGAATCTTTTTGTCCAATTTTAATGAGCCAATTTTTTTTAAAGCGTTGGAATAACTGTATTCAATTTCAATTTTAAAAAATTTGTTTTTTATTGACATCTTACCTGAGAACAGAGGGCTTTTTTATCCTCGTTTAAGTAATTAAAAGAAATTTTAAACAATAATTATCGAGAGATTCTCAGAAATGAATGACATCCTTCGACATTGATCGTGGATCTCATTTTTAAAATGTTTGGAATTTGGAGCTAATAGACACAACAATTACAGTGAAAGTTTGGAAACTATCCTTAAAATTTATCAGTTTTGTTTGAAGCATTGTAAATTTGGTTGAATCATTTCACTTTTTTTTTCTAATGAGGTGTAATGTTTTTGATACTTCGCGCTCTGTGTTTTTTTGGCGAATCATTTTTGGCTCTCGGTGGTGGAATTGTTGACGTCACAGTTGTCGAGGATTTTTAAAAAGTCCGTTATTAATTTTGTAGAACCTTCCCCGGTCGCAGACAGACTACACCGTGTTGAGAAGGTGCTTTTAGTGTAAATGTAAGTAGTCCCATCGCCCGAAAATCCATTTAACACCCCGACCAAGCGATTAGAATTTGATTAATTCTTATTAACTAACAATGTAATTAACCGAAACGTTGAATCTATACGTTTTTTTGATTGACGAATATAACAATTTAATACGAGTTGTGGGTGGAATTTGGAGGCTTATAGCACAGTTTGGTGTTGGTAGTTTTGGAGGTGGAGGGTGCAATTATGGGATCACTTTGTTCATCTATTGTATTTATGAAAATCATGTTTAGAATTTCTCTGACGTCGATCGACTAGAGTTTTTGAAGTTATTTACCGGGTGTATCAATTACATGCGTCGTAAAGTGCAAGTTAACGGGGTTCTTGGTAAGAATTCGGCAACTTTTGATTAGGTAACTAAAACGTGAGATCAATGAAAAAAACCTCTGCCAAGTGGGTGTGGCACATAGCTTCCTCGTATCCATAACATGACTGTATAGATCATTGAAAATTATTATTGACTAAAGAACTTCGTTCAATTAGGCGAAGTAAATATTGAATTAGGGTAAATTTATTGTTATGCAAGAGCATAAATTGAGAAAATAAAGGTAGGCATGTTCAACTATTGAACAAACTATAAAATATACCTAATAAGTCCGAACAATCCCTGAAAATTTCATCGAAATCGGTCAAGAACTCCGGAGTTATGCTTGTGGCAAGGATTTCACGTTTGCGCATGCGCAGAAGCTACTATTGATCCGGGGGTCATGAAACTCATAGGGGACCCATCAAACACATCAGACACATCAAACCGAACAAACCCATGTATCACTGAATAATAAACCAGTGAAAGAAAGCGATTTTTTCAAGAACAATTATTCCGAAAATTTCATCGAAATTGGTCAAGAACTCCCGGAGTTATGCGCGTAACAAGGATTTCACGTTTGCGCATGCGCAGAGGCTACTATTGATCCGGGGGTCATGAAACTTATAGGGGACCATCTACACCCTAACCCGCACGATCCCTGAAAATTTCATCAAAATCGGACTATAACTTCGTGTAGTTTTGCCCGTAACAAGGATTTGCTGACAGACACACAGACAGACACGGAACCAAAATTGTTCAGAAAGGTCTAAAACGCAAAATGCAAGTGGAATTTTTGATTTAGGAGACAAAAAATTTTCACATTCCGAAAGTGAAAACAATACTTCCGCTACTTTAGTAGACTCGTAAGCAATATTTAAAAAAAAAACTGAAAATCAACATTTTTGTTTGGAGTTCTACGTCTAACGAAACTATTCAACGAAATCTATTGATGATCATATTTTCGTGTACCGTCAAAAATAAAAACCCTCGTAATAATCATATTTCCCATAAATAAAAAATAATATAATTATCCTTAATTATTACTTAATCCTTGTTTTACAATCAGATCTACAACAAGATAAGAAGTACGACGTGAGCATTGTAGGTTATACATTGTACATTATTTTTTATACAATTATTGAATTAAATTTGAATAAATTGCTGAATTATTAAATCATACTACTATCATATTTATCCATAAATAATCAAAATGTGATAGAATTACACGATTTAAAGGGTGCTTCAGTTGACAGCAATTATGCCCTTACCGTTCGTAAATGCCCTTGTCGTAAATCATATCGCTTGTCAGAGGTTTCCCACCATCAATTTAAAGAGAAAAAAAATTAACGAAAAATAACGTAAACCGATGATAGCCTATCGGGTAGTTAACAAACCTTTTAACCCGTTTATAAAATCATTACCCAAGGAGCTTCGGTAATGACTATTCTATTACCGCAATGATTAATTACTTTTTCTACTCCTCCCCATTAAGTAATTAGATCTCTTTTCCATTTTTAGCGGCTCCTTCAAGACTTGGTGATTTGAAACTTCGTTAGTCGGAACGTAATTGAGTTTTGATACGTTTCGCGTAAAAAACAGATTCCGGATTTTACATTTCTTACCATCTTTTTCGTTTAAAGATTCATGAAAATCTCTAGTTTCTGGTGAGTAGGTACCTATTTGTTCTTCAATCTTTTTCACTAACTGAGGGTCTTGTGTTTTCGTGCTTCAAAATGACCAATTCTTTGTTCTCCGAAATCAAAATGTTCACTGGCTTTTGCATTTTGCCGCTTTCTCGGCAATTGGATTCCTGTTCATTTGGTTTTCTTATTAAATTCTGTTTGTGATAAGTCCAAGTGTTAGTTAAAAAAAAACCAGTTGAAGGATGAGCTCAAAGCCATCTCACATGAATTTCATTGATATTGTGTTGTTGTATATCAACAACTATTAGCTATGAGCAGACGTAAAATTCGCTGTTAGAGATCTGACGATTCCGACAAATTCAATGAAATTTCCAGGAGTTGTTCGGTAATGTGCCTTCGCACATTAAAAACGTGAAAAGCTCATGCGCATACGATAATTTCCCGAAACACACCTTTCTTTCGATTAAATTGTCCAGAATTCGCTCAAAAATGGAAAAATGGAGAATTTAGTAATGCTCCCAATCTAATTTCTCGTCAATTTTACTCTCATTGAATCAACTAATGCTACCACGCATGCGAAACTGTAAACAAAACTTTAAAACCATTCATCCGGACTCTACGAACTTTTCACGGATATTTTTAGGAAGTTTCTTGCCAAAATCAATTTTGGCAGACTCATATTGTTGCACGTGCGCAAGCGCAAACGTAAAGTTCGGCTTCATAGTTGATGCTTAATGCGACTGCATAATAATTGACGTTTCGATCAATTTTGAAGGGAAAATTCCATTGCCATTCGATCGCTCATTCAAACGTTTCAATGTTTCTAGCGTTTTGTTTTCTATTAAATCCATATATCCACGTTACAATTTCTTCCAGTTAACGGTATTGGTGAACAAGTTAACGTAATTTTAAAAATCATATCCAAAAAAATGTAGTTTTCCAAAAAGTTTGTCGATGGGTGTGTATATTTACATTTGGTTTTCGTTATCCTCTCGGATTTCAAAATTTTCAACACACAATTGTGATTTTTAGTCGATAAAAACCACTTTGACTGATTCTCTGATGTCAAAGATGTGTGTTCACTTCGAAATATGAACCGTTTTCCATCAGAATCCAATTTTTACTCACATTTGGCAATTTTAGCATATCTGTTGATCAATTGATTCAAAAATACAAAGGTATGTTGGAAAAAGCTATCATACTTTGTCCGCGTTTCTATGTTTTACTGCTAAGTGGGAATTTGATTCAACTTCATTACAACCAAAATGGCCTACGCTTTCAAGAAATTGTCGCGAAATGATATGAACGTCTGAAAAGTACATATTAAATTTTGATTTAGTTGTTAAAGTATGAAATAAAATTAAAATAGATTTAGAAAATAGAGGCATTTACAAACTCGCCCACAAACTGGTTATAGTACCTGTTTGATGGACGAAAACAAGTGATTCCATAATTCCCCGCAAACTGAATTTTAAAATGCACACAGAAAAGTGAAAAAAAGAAAGAATTTCATCGATCAAATGGGCACTTGATTTTTCGATGTTACACTCCCCTTTCAGTCTGTCAAATTCCTGATAATTGGTGTCGTTAGATTTGAGGTACATACCTACTCATATTTACAATCAATGGCGGTATTTTGGTAATTCACTTGTAGTTACATCACTATCACGTTGTTTATATTGCTGCTCGGTCGTTGTGTGACACGAATTGAAATATATTCACTCGAAATTCACCATTTGACGTGTTCAACATCATCAATGAATTGTATTTTGTGTTTCGTCGGTGATAGGGTGTGCGCATGGATCTTCACTTCATCTTAGATTTTGTATCAAAGTCACAAACCAGATCATATACATTGTGATCACCATTATATTTATCAGAGATGCAATTTGAGATTTGTTTGATTTGATATAACATGAAATTGTTTATAAAACGCTTGAAAGTAATGTTTTTCTGTTCGATTTTGGGTCAGGTTTAATGGGTGATCCTTCACAACTGTGCACATTCCCTTCATTTTTATATTAAGACTAGTTTAATGGCCCTGCTACGCAGGTTAAAAAGAAATAGGTGAATAACACAATGAGGGAGTATAATAACAATATGCAAAGTAAAAAAATCGTATACCCCAAATCCTGGAGGAGAGGAGCAGGTCGCTTGCCCTGGGAAACGCTCCACCGGGGGGGGGGGGGGGGGGGAATTCCACCCACCCAGCGTTACCACCCCCTGAAAAGCGGATATACTCTGATGTGTTCGTTTTTATATAGTGTGATCGTTCCCCATACATCACTTCCCCCGAAAATCTCTCAATGTATCTAATGTAAACCATGCGTACACCTCCTTGAACCACGTTTTGTTTGTATTTGGGTAACTCGTACCAACTCTACTCGTGTGATTCACACATTTTTTTCCAGTAACCACTTTGAAAAACAACAAATTACACTCCTTTAATATTTTTCAAGTATTTACACTTCTGCACCAATATTTTATGACACACACAAAACGTTATTCACCATGTAATTACGAGGGCACTTCGATGTGTAGGTTTGATGTAAGATTAATATCGTTTCATTGAATCTTTTAATTCACACGTTGTTTTAATTTACGAAATTTACGATGACTGGTGTTGAGCGCTCTATTATTAAAAAATGTTTATTGGATATCAGGGCATCAAAATTCCAGGGACAGGAAAATTTGGTGTGTCCGGGCCCTGGCTTTTAAATATTTCCAAAATGTGGGAAGAAACAGGGACGAGCTGGCCTTACGACCGCTCATCGCCTACCTTCACCCTTTCAAGATGCCTTAGCTTAGTATATAATATTCGTAGAATGGGAAACAGACGTTCGTGCATTTCTTCTATGGAGAGCTTTCCAAAAAGGTTCAATATATAGGGTCGGAAATGAACGAAAGTTGGCAAATAAAACGAGTGAACTCATCTGTCAAGTACAACGCTCCAACGCGAAGGGTTAACGAAGCAAAACGAGCCAATTTGAAGATGACGTCACTCATTTTTTTACTTGCCCAACTCTCGAAGGCTCAAAAGAAAGTTATTCGTTCTAAAAATGTACCTAATGTCCACCAAAAATTTGTAAAGCTAAGAATCTGATTTTTAATGAATCAATTATTACGTCTGTTGCCTATTCTAATGTGTATCACTGAATGCTTCGTTCTCGAAGAACTCGAACACGCGGTTTTTGTAGTTTTATGCTTTCACAGCCGTATTTATCACTTCCATGTTTTCTATTTGGTTTCATTTCAATGGGAAACAAGATGCACTTTCAGTAGACCCAATGTTTTGGTTTTTCGTTGACTCTTAGATTGATATTGTTTTGGTTTTATTTTTTAATTTCGGTTTTATTTCTTTCAATTTTTAGGCATGCCTGCTTTCTCTCACTCACGTTGCCACCGAAATATTTTTCCCCACTTTTTTATATTATCGCCGCACTTGTTTTTTGAACCCTCTTTGCCACTCACAGTAAGCACTTGGATTTTTGTTCCCATGATCACTATACATCTTACACTCACCCTTTAGACTGTTTCGTCACGTTCTTTCATTTGATTGTATTTTGTTCACGAATTAATTGAGTAATAAAATACACTCGATGAACCCATCGACCCGGGGCACGTAGTTATTGAAGAGAAAACACAGTATTTATATAAAAACCCCGTAGAATTGTATTTCTCTTAATTTAAAAAGGTGTTTATAGACAACTATTTTTATCGATCACCATCTTTTTAAGTTTTTAGCTTCTAGTGACAATATCAAGCGTCCGATTTCTCTTGAAAATTCAAACATCCATTATTATTTCCTAGTCTGCTTTCGTTGTCACATAGTTAACAATCAACAATTTAAATAATAATTTAATATCCACGTTTGTTTCTTCACAGTGAATCTTGGAATCAATTAAAATTAATTTTGGTTTTCCGTCTAAAACCCTAATGACAACTCTTAAAAAAATATAAATTATTGTAAGCCGTAATGCCGTAATAAAATACTGATAATTCATAATTACGAAAATCAAGCTTTAATTGTGATTTTATGGAGATGATTCAATTCAATATTTGACTAAGTCAAAATCTGTTCCCATAACATCCGTTTATTTTTTCAAAAAAGCAGTAGAAGGTTCACAATTATTCTAAATTTTGAAATACTTTAAAAATGGAAAGGGTTTATTAAAGTTTTATTTTCGATGTATTTCTTGAGCTAGTTTTCTTGTTAAATTTGCAGTAGGATAGAAAAAATGGAACTAATTAATTGTTTTGGAACTCACTTGGATAAATTTATAATGTGGCACCCTGATGTTTCTATCTTATTTATTTTAGAGCATTTTTCCTCACCAATTAACCTTATTTCATGCCAGAGGTTCAATCCTTATTCTCATCAGATTTAACTAATGTCACTGTGTATATCGTTCTCATGATTAACAATGACTATAAGCATAGATTTTTGACGGGAAGGAATACGATTTCTACGGTGGTTCACATGTAATATTCTCTCTGCCCCTTCACTTGACACAGTTTGCATTTACCAACGTGCACCCCACACATGTTTTTCTATGAAAGCACTTGAACGCCCACCACTGATATTTCCTCTTGTGTGTTGTTGTGAGAGGCGAACAGGGGACTCTATTCGGACCCAGAAAACCAAATGAGGTGGGTGTCAATTTTACTTAGTAGCCGAAAGCGTTTTCAAGAATCACGGATGTTTTTCGTTTTATGAAACGGAACCACATCAAAATTTACAATACTGTGTAACTAACCACACACAAAACCATACCACACACAAAATCCGATCGTTCTATTTACTTGTCATCTTGGAGGCCGAAGTTAACAAACACTATATGAATTCGAGAAAAAAAAATTGGCTCCGTCAGATTCATTGATCGTCCACAGTTTACAGCTCTCCGTAATAAAGAGCATTCGGCATATAAAAAATTTATAATATAAATTCATATAATGAAAGGCCAGTTCACGACATTTTTGAAATATACGGTTGTACGTTTCTAAGAAGAACATTAATACCATAAAACGTATTGAGGGAAAACGTGAATAATTCGCATCAGGCGAATGGAGGTCTTCCATGTTGAGGGTGTGCTTAGATAAGGAGCAACTTGATCTAAGGGAATTAATTATCTAATCTAATTTGTGCATGAAGGATTCATTATTAAGAGAGATCACTAGGTTCCGCCACTGGAACCAAATGATTTTCCTAAAAACTTTGAAGTCGCTCTTTTAAATGTGGTTGAGAAGATCATAGATCTATGAACGTTGCTAATAGAAATTATGAACGAAAAATCTCATCTAGCACATGACAGATTTGACTAGTTGTCAAAATAAGCATACCACTTAGCGGGTTAGTTTCAAATAACTCTGCCACAACTGGGATACGAACTCAACCAATCCTGTTGTTGTTATTCTCCCAACAATTACGTCATCATTAGTTGAATCGGAAAACAGAACTGCCATCGGCATATTCAGATTCGACTGAGCTAGAAAACCCACTCGTATTTCATAACTAAAATCAATATCAGAGCTGTGTGAACATTTACGATCCATGATCAAAACATAGTAGAAATAGAGAGTGGACTAGTTCCCATACAATAAACCGTTGACTGAAACCTAATAACAACTGTTGACTACGTAAGAATATACGATTCGTGATTCCTAACTAGAAAATAACTTGATTACTTGATATTGAACGCATAAAAACGGGAAGTGTTTTCATAGTTGCTGTTGTGAAAGGGTTTATTGTGATTCATGTTTTTCTATTTTCGTGTCTACACTAGCTGAACCTAAAATTACTTGCCGTAAGTCAAATATGGAAAGCGTTGAACGAACTTCTTTATGAAACACATTGTGACCAAGTTTTAAAAATAGACAATTTCTTAGTTCACCTGTACAAACCAAGATGACAAGTAAGAACTATCGGATTCATTCAT
Organism: Creontiades dilutus; assembly: GCA_031894815.1. NCBI lineage: Eukaryota > Metazoa > Arthropoda > Insecta > Hemiptera > Miridae > Creontiades > Creontiades dilutus. Next base: position 2,943,291 of record JAVIWC010005620.1, read on the forward strand.
TTCAAGTTTTAGTGAAGTAGATAATCTTCCATTTGAATTTTGGGCGATTCTAAACTTAATAAATCGTTTTGCATTTACTATCCAATTGAATTTGGAAATAAAGCCAAAAAATGTCATTTGAGGAAAAAGTATTGAATTGTAAAAACATAAAGCTTAACTCCAGACTTGTTAACACTGACTTTTCTGTAACACTAACTATTCACGATCTTCAAAATTGATGTCAACCAACGATTGATGGTTAACCATAACGTACCTTCAGGATTCTACTTTTGTCTTCTCAAATTACATTTCACATATAATTGGACTCATCATAACACACCATTCAACACAACTGTCGAAATAATCGTCTATTATTAACATGTGATCTGGAACGCTGAAGCTATGTAATTCAATTTTTGCGGCTATTATTATATTATTATTCAATGGAAAAATGGTACGGCGTGATTGAGTGAAAGGAAGTATGCATCCTACCCTAACCAACATTTTCTTTCAAGATGGCTACAGCAGGATATAATACGTTTTCATTTCACGTAATAAACCAAATTGAACAATTAATAGTTCAAACTAAAATATTTAAAAAATCATTTTACCAAACAGACAATTTAAAACTCTTTAACGTTCACTTGCTTACTTAACACTGTCAGCTAAATCAAATACCTAAGTCTCCTAAACATTTTTTTTTCTTTTAACCTCAATATTTAACAAGAAAAGGTTTTTTTAGCCTCTGAAATGTGATTGGAAGTTAAACGCCAATAGTTAAAAAGGTGGTCGACATTAAACCAAGTAAGCAGGAATTATTGGGTGGCAGATAGGTCGAATATCCTAATTTGCAATAAATCTAGTTTGGTACATATTGAAAACAAATCGAAAAATACGCGGATCTTTTAAGTAATATATTAGTACAGTTCCTTTATATTGAAACTGAACGGACGACTAAATATTTAGTCTTGCCGCCCGTTCTGGTGGTGGTTTGAAGGATTTCAATATTGACTCCTCTCAGTTTTTCTCCCGCATTGGAATACGTCCAGATTCACGACTCATTTGTTGGCCAATATAAATCTGCCAATTTCACATATATTTTAAAATATCTATTATCCATATAATTGACTTAAGGACTTTACGAGGGGTTCCAAGGGTTGCCATTCGTTTAGATATCCCGTTTGTTACACTCACGGTTTCTCGGTTTTGCCAGGCACTCCCATTCTTCCCAAACTTTTTCTAATCATCCACGGGAAACTGTCCTCATTTTGAAATGGCTTTCCAGAATTTCCCTTTAAAAGCGTATCAGATAGCTGGGTTTTCAGCCTGCCTTGCTAATCATCGAGAGTTTTAAGTCGTATGGGTATTCGTTTCGGTTAAGTATAGAAAATTCAGACAAAAGTCAATTTTCCAAAAGTTCTCTTCTAAATTAACAAGAACGCACGCAATGATTATGCTTGTATTTTCACGTGAAATTATGTTTTTAGTTCTGTTTTTCCCCTTTGGATCTAAAAAGCCCCACAACTTCATTAAGTCGGATTATTTTGATGTCGACATTTACAAAGACCAATTTTCTAGGATTCATCCTTCGTTTGGGTAAATTATGTCCTTGAATGTCCTGGTTTCTTTATGTTTTCTCCTCTAATTGAAAACGAACGAGCTCGCACATTGCCCGTAATTTTTAATGGATGGAAATTAAAACGAACACAAATTAAATGTAAATACTTGATAACAATGCCCGTCATACGGTTGGTACACTGCCTCTAAGAAGACCTGGTTTTGGAGTGACAGGGTTCCGGGAATCGTTCGAACAGAATGGCAACCCTAGCTACTACGGGAGACAGTTGAAATTTATAGTATTGAAACGGAAATACTGGGCCACGTTCACTATCAGACTAGATTACAATATTAACTTAAAACGTACTTAAATTTATTTAAAAGCGGATCGGATCGAATCAGTAAAATCCCAACTCCTCTGATGTCTCGAGAATGTCCAGATTTTGTAGTGTGAGTGAACAGAGATCGTTCAAACTTAAGTATCTGAATTTTACCGGCTTTGGGTGGACAACAATCACTTCAAGATTAAATTGAATGCCGTTTAATGAAAATAATTGAAAATGTGATACGAACTGTCTGCCACTTGCAACGAATTCCTGCCGATTGGTGATAAAGACGATCAGCATCGAAATCAAACCAGAAACTTAATAGTCAAAAAACGAATGGAAAACCCCTGGATGTATGTGGTGGTGTGTGTGTAGCCTGCCGGGTTTCGGACGCCTCCGCCTTCACACCAAAGGCGGTAAACCCGTCGCTTTTGTTGAGTTCAAAGACGTCAAATGCGCCGCCAGAGCTATGGCCGCTCTTCAAGGCTCCTTTCTCCTGTCGTCTGATCGCGGGGCCATAAGAATCGAATACGCCAAGACTAAAATGTCCGAGGTACTTTTCCATAGACTCGCCTGCCTTCAGTTCCATCTACTTTGTTGATTCATCCTGTTTTATGTGCTCCTCGATCCCAATCCTGATATCCCACCCAAAACCAAGGATCCTCCTTGATGCTTCAACGAAAATCTTCCAAATATCATCTCCCTTGACAGGCCCAAATCTGTTCAAATCAATGGTTGACTCGTGGAATAATACTAAACTCGGCGAAGTGATGTAAACTAAGTTATCTCATCTTGTTTCTACATACTGCACTCACATATCGAAGTTTACGCTACAATTTGCTCATTCCTTTTAAAATCATGCATTTTTCAAGGGAATCTCGCGTCAATGAAGGTTTCCTTAGTAAGCACCCTTCACCTAGCCCATCCATGAAGGTATCACGAATCTTAGATTTTGCCAAATTTGTTAGGTCGATCTTTCAAAAGTCAAAAAGCTTGCCTTGCGCTGTAAATTTCACCAACTCCGATAATTATAAAGCGGCATGATCCTGGTAAGAATCTGACTCCTGGATTTGACTTTCATGTGAAAATATACTGAACATATATGTTCTTCTTTTCATACGACATCAAAGAACTTTGCAATCGATAAATTTAGACAAAAAAAGAGTTTCAGATAGAAATTGTACCCTACAACCTTTCGAATGCCTAAAACACGTTCCATGGTTCCCCATTCAGTTCTTGCTATTAACCATCCATTTTTCATCATTGCCGAAAAAGAATCCATTTGCCTGATTGAAAGGTGATTATATCAAATTCGAATAATCATTCTTTGGGAGGTAATGAGTTTTTCCATCTATTGGAGTAAAGTTCCTACCACCAGTGGTACATATATGGTAAATCAATCAAATTGCTGTATAGTATACTTGCTTAGTGGCCTTTCCGATCAACATCACCTGCCATAGCACGAATGTCCGGAGAGTCTCTACTTAACGAGCTATCCCGTCCCATCCTCTACTTTATACATTAAACCACGATAGATCCAAATCTATCCAATACAATAGCCAAGTACCCATTTTGATCTTATTCCCTAACGCCAAACTTACGTACTCCCTCCCCGACGCCTACTTCATTCGAATGTGCCTGCAATTCATTACCCTCGCCTCCCATCACTTTCAACAACCTGAAGTCCTTAAAGTTTCATCGCTCTTCGAGTAGCGCCTCTACATCGCTAACCCTTCGTAGTTGTTGTATATTGCAGAAAATCCTCCCTTTATTTGAAAATGCCTCGATGCGCGAAACTTTGAAAAGCCTCAACTCCTTGACTCATCTCTCATAATTTGAATCGTAAATCCAGACAAAACAAAACTTAGCGTCTGTTCTTTCTATCTCAGAAGATCGCCATAATATTTATATCTTATAAAAATGTAAAAAATTAGTGCTTTACCAATCTTTCACCGAAAAACTTTAGAAACTACATTGATGGAACAATCTATCTATTGAAATATAAAAGGTTTCAAATTGCTCAGCGAAGATTTACGAAGTGCGTTGAGGCATTGAGGTCTGCACCCATATAAATATATATCGTCGGGTTCAGGGTAAAAGTGACCAAGTAACATTTTTTTCAAAATGAGCTTTTTTTGTCATTCCGGTACTAAGGAACGTTGTCTACTGTGTGTTGTTGCTAAGAACGTTATCTTCAAACTGATGTGCAAGAAATACTTGAAAATAAATTTTACCTGCCTGACCCAAAGAGTTTTATGTGACCAAATGGCATTTGAACTCAACCACAAAACACGAGATGGATTATAAATGTACTCTCGCTGGTGCATGTAAATGTTATCAATTGCCATTTGATCACTTTCACTGTGTAAGATTTGTAAGATAGCATAGTGGGCAGGTGAAAATGACCAATTACAGTGATAGGTAACGGATAACCTTTTCTAACAGAAATAGGTATATCATTGTTATTAGATGCTTGGCAACACGATAAATTAACGAAAAAACTATTCAATCCCTCAATTTCATGTAACTATGCGACAGATTTTCGAAGAATTGAATTGACCAAATGAGTAAAGCTTGAAACACCAGGCAGGTAAAAATGATCAAATAGAGTTTTCCGGAAAACAGCTCTTATTTAATCTGAAGTGAATTTTGATGCACGATATCATAGGCGGGCACTAGCTAACTACCTACAGGATAAAGAAAAATCGAAACATAGTCGGATGAGACATCACACAACCAGTGTTCGTAAGAAGAAAATAGGTGAAACTTCTGATCGCTCCCCTGTAAAATTTTGCAAATGTTACTTGGTCACTTTTACTCGGAACCCCACGATATGATCCCGTGAAGAAATCCTTGGCTGCATTCCATTACCTATCCTCACCCAGTATTTTCCACAAATTTGATCGCATTTATGAATACTTGACCCAGAGTCCTCAGAGTATCTTCCCTTTTTACTGAATGAACGTCCCAATATGTCCAGTAGTCGCTTTCAAGGCTACACCACCGCTCGCTCATAGAAGAATGCCTGTAAATACCTGTGTTTCCCGAATTTCCAAGTTTCATGCCGAATGCGCTTGAATGATAATTCCGTTTATTTTTATTTTCCCCCATTACCGGCATAATTTGTTTGTACCGTTTCATATTATTATTCAGACTACATCTATTGCTACCTCGTTGACCTATTATCGCATACCTACATGGTACTGTTCTACCTAAAAATGCGGAAAAATGGCTACATCCAAGACCTCTAAGAATACATTTCTCTTTGATTTACTGGAGTGACGTCAATCTTGTATTAAATTGAAAATTCCAGTAAAGAAAAATTATTTCCTAAAAACCGCTTCATTGACCACCTTGAGCATGCCATTTAGAAATTATTCTGCATATTTTTGCATGTGCATCATGCGCGTAGCTGACTATGTCTTCGTTGCTTGCTGTAGATTTCTGTTGTACGCGTAGTTATATTTTGTGTCCAATGTATTGCGACACTTGCGAAGCATGAAAATGATTCACATTTAGCTCCAGTAAGTTACGTTAGGTATCGTTATTACTGTTGACAAAATATAAGTGCTAGTACGTATTTCAGCTTTGGTTATTCTTGCTCATAAAACGCTCATTATACTGAATTCAACGAAATTTCTTCTCTTCTTCCGAGCTAAAGAGTTTTGGATTCTATGCTTCATTAGTTTGGGGAACGGCGGAAGGAGAGTAGTTGAAAACTAGAATGAGAAGTGATGCCCATTGAACTAGGTTGCCTTTCCCGCAGTTCCGGAGAATAGGAGGGCCGATATATAATGCAACACCAGAGCTCGCCTCTAACCAAGTTACAGCATTTTCACTGCCGTCCCACCTCTCATTCCTCGTCTTCTGAACCAATTTCGCGAAGCCGCAATTCCTCTTAGCTATTTCTTCACCTCTAAGACCTTGATGTAGGGAATGTTATAAATAGGATAATAAATTCAACATGGGGTAATTTTTTTCCAATATAAAGCGCGGAACGAACCCAAACTGACGGTTTGCCCAAATGATCCACGCATCCGGAAAATTGTTTTTTACCGTTTATTTTTAATATCTTCTATTGATCCACTCGTTTGAAAGTTGTTAGTTGCCCTTGATATACAACTGAATCAAGTTCTATCCATGCTCACAACATATTTGTACCACAATGTTATCCATTATGAGCCATAAAAGGTCCTAACCAGTAATTGTTGAGAACGTTGAACCAATGAAATAAAGAATTAATTTATACATTACTTTTATACGTTACTTGATAAAAACATCTAAATCGAATGAAAAACCTAACCACAGCATCGTGGTTTATGTGGTTTCATTAGATTCAGTTGGTAGTAAGCAACAAAAGGACGGCGCACAAGAGCTACCTCACCCGTAAGACCGCTCGGTCGTGCGGGTACTGTATAACCTCCGCCCCTTCCTCGCTCTACTGTTCCCATTTTCGCCCTCAATATCGAAAGCTGGGGACTAGTTTATTTCATTCCTAACGATTAATTCTTTATCTGTGAAATTTAAATTATCATCGTTTATTCGTATTACGATTTCGTATACCCAAAAATTCATCTCGAATTTTAAAATGAGTTCAAATCCGTAGCTGTCATTCGGTCTATAGTTCTTTCTTGTCTTGAGAAAAACTGTAGTAAATTATTGTCCGATTTAATGACAATTCCTGGGACTGCAAGAGGCATAGCCCATTTAGCTGTCGATTTTATATCATTTTCATAAATTGAGGAGTTATATTCTAAAAACCCTCCTGTAAGTGATTGCCGTTCCATTGGAACCATGGTAAATTAGCTCTGGAATGAAGAGACGTCGCCATATGAACTCGACGTGATTGATCATTAAGAAATTGAACGCGGTTGAGTTTTTCAAAAATGATTTCAAGATGTTTTTAGTTGGGAAGGTATACATAAGTTTCCTTGTTTTAGTGGGGACCCTTCACTGTTCACCCTACCTGACAGACTTATTTTGAAAGTTGTCAAAAGCTTCTGAAATTGACGCAATGGAAGAATCGTTTCTTAGTAATCACGTAGAACCGTGAATGATAATCAATGTTCAACAGTAGGCGTAAAAACAAGTTTTTTCTAGTGATTTTGATTGCGTTTTTCAAAATCGATCTTCAATCAATCCATCTTCAGCATTCCAAAATTTGTTGAAAAATGACATGATAAATGAAAATCAAATTTCGAAACACAAACTGGCTGTACTTACACCCAATTTTGGGGGTTTTCATTGAAATAAATCGAGAACGGATCAAGGAGTGAGTATTGATAAAATTGATTTCACGAAAAAATAATATGAAAAATGAATGATTAATATAACACTTCGCACCAGATCTCATTAGATTTCACATCTAACACTTCTCGGCACGTTTCATATTGCACTTTACGGTTGAGCATTTATTTAATGACACACAACCCATTGGGTGAGGCGGTGAAAAACCTGTTTGTTACCATTTCCTTGAATTTAATGATAACAATGAAAGTGCTAGTTTCGAAGTTGATTAATTACAGTGCGAAAATACATGTTTACAGAAGGTCATATTAGCTGTGAGAAATCTGCACGTCTTTCAACTCTCCAACGTCCTTCATCAATCCTTTGACGGGAAACCGACGAAATCTTTATTTTATCGATTCATTTTTGTAGCGAATATCACGTTTTAAACTGGACGTGATTTGTATAGAATACATTATATTCCTATTTTCAACTAGAATTATATTGATGGAGCCTGGATAGATAGGACGAGTTTCGGAAAGGGGATGTCATGAAATTCCAGAAAGGTTTCCCCATTTAGCCATGCTTCATTTGGAATGAATGAAACAATCACGTAGTGCTTTATATACACATCATGTACAAATATATATTTTTTAATGACCATTTATGTAAAGTTATTATTAAGACTGCTTTGTTTTTGTTGTTCTATGTCACGGCTTGCACTTAGCATGGTTTTTGAATCCCAGTCCCTTATTTCGTTAAATATTACTTTTTTTTTTCAATTTTGATTTTTTTTAAAGTGTACAATTACAATCAAACTTCCCGTCGTTGTTGTACAAAATAGTGTTAGAACTGCCTCAATGTCATTTTGAAAAAAAAAATTAAAATTGAACGTTGTTTTCCAGGGATCCGGCAGGATCGAAGAAAATGGACAATGTTAATTACAATTTCATGCCATCAGCACAACACATCACCAACACTTGACATTGGGACAGCAATTTTACGGCAGAGAGTGTCAGAGGCTAACCATCCAATGAGGAGCACAATCATGGAAATCACTCTCTATCATTATAATTTAATTAAAAATTATTTTGTAATATTTTTATTGCGTTAAAAAAATGTATAAAAAAAATATGAAAATTTAAAAAAAAAATGTAACCGAACTTGCCTTGCCTTAAAAACTATAATTTTTAATTGATTAATGGCGATATTTTTAGATAATTTAGTTAGTCGTTCAGATATTTAAAAAGGAAAAAAAAACTGTCTGTTGGACCAACATAGACAATAAGATCTGGCTGAATTCAAAAAATGTCATTTTTTGGGTTCAGTACACACACAAAAAAAAAGTAGAAGCTCCCTTCCCCAGCTTTTTGTGTTTCGAACGTTTTCTATTGAGAAATCCATGCTTGTGTTCTTGCCCCTAAGAGAAAAAAAATTTTTTTTTAAATCGAGAGATGAAAAATAAAAAGAAAAAAAAACCAAAGGTGCCCTAAAAAAACAAAGATTGCTATAAGTGTTGGTATGTAATTTTAAGGCTATAAAACTTCATTCGCAATATTAAACAAAAAAAAACGTACTACTTATTACAAAAAATGGAAACAGTTTTGACGAAAAAAAAGGAAAAAAGTTTTTTTTTAATTTGTCGGGAATCTAAGAGGCCTGTACTAATTATTGAACTAATGATAGTTGTGTCATTCTTATGTACTATAGGTTTAACGAGAGGAAACAAACTCTAACGGTAATGCAATATTCAAATTTAAATATTCATGTAGGAATTTAGGTGAAGTTTTTAGTAGTGGGTAAACTATTAAAATTAAAATAAATATTAAAAAACCAAAAAAAAATCCAAAAAAAATAACATTTTAGTCAATACAGCCCTACCTTGATTGGGAGGAATCATTAGTTATTTTGTTGCCCTACCTAAACATAGAACCGTAGAAAAAAATCTATCTGTTGCAGAGATTTCAAATTTCCCTTCTGACGTGAAAAGATTAATAACAATGACAAGTTTTTCTTTCAAAATCGAAGATATTTTTTAAATATTCGAAAAACAAATACTGACCTACAGAAGAAAATAAATCAGTAGAGAAAAACGAAACGAATGTTTTGTAGCAATAACTACCTTAATTAAGATTTTATATAATTCTGTTAAGGCCCATGATACATATCAATTCATATCTAATTGTAATAAAAAAAAATTCTTTGGAAAACGTTTATTGTACATAAACATCATGAAATTGAAGTTGAAAAGTGAAAAAATCGTATAATTCTGTACTTAAAAACCGAATGAAAAAATGTCGTGCATTTTTCTCGAAAAGAAAAACAGATTTTATTTTACTCTCAATCGTGAGTAAACGAAATAGTTTCTAAAATGAATGTTTTTAATTCACGTAATCACGCATTTTTCGATTATCAATTTGATGGAACAATTTTATCTCTCAAAATTATCGTTTTTGTTTTGTATATCGTCTAGTCTGTTGATTATGTTGGTATAGTTTTTTCTCATATGGTGGGGGGTGTTGATTCCTTTATTTTAACGTGAAACTTGTAGGACAATTTCATTTCAAATTGTTTTCTCATTGTATTTTTAATTCTTAACTTTTTTCTGATTCATTTAAACTGTTTTATGTGTTAAACGATCATTTGAAACGTGCGAAGGCCTTTTTCTCGCCCTGAAAATGAGTGATGTAAATTACTGTGAAATGAATCTCATATTTGTTCTAATTTTATCGCTAAAAAATAATGAAATGCTACCTATAAACATTATTTTGCTAGTATTTGATGATTAGTGCGTGATCAAAATACCCAACTGTGTTGATTTTTTCCTTGGGTTTCTTAAAAAAAAAGATACATTTATTTTTTTTTATAGAAACCGGTATTATGTGAATAATTTATGTTAATTAACCATTTTACAGAAATATCCCAAATAATATACTTTAGCCTCGCTTCGCTCTTTTTTTTAACAATTGGACTATGTAATATTCATGGCCTGTGTATAGCACTTTGTTTTGTTACTCTATTAGAGACTGACGTTTTAATTCTTTTCTTTTAAATTTCATTTGTTAGTTTTGATTTCAATTTTATTTTGCAGGATACCGAATTATGTTGAGGTATAAATGCAGCGAGACCAAAGTATTGTTATGTAGACATCACACATGGACGTGATTGTATTCTTTTGTTCTAGTATTTCTTAGGTAATTTATGTATTTTTTTCGTGTATTTATTGATAGAGGACAAATTATAGTTTTTATCTTGTATTTATTTATGTATTCCAACCGAATAAGATGAGAAACCAAATGAAATGTAATGTTGATTACCTTTTTGAATTACTGCTTTGTAAAAGCGTGTTATTTATGATTCTATTGTATGATTTTTCTTTCTTTTTTTGTCTCCCCTTGGTAGTATTATTTTTTATTATTAATCCTTAATCTAGGAAATCCTTGAATGCAATTCAGACGGTTACGGCCCCTTATCTGTTAATGAACAATTGATGAACAATTTGGACGTTACTATTTTTTCCTAATAATGAAACAAAACATTTTCGACTGCTGCTAGTGAAATCAACTTGGGTAGTCGCTAAACGATCAGGGGCCGACCCTTAGACATTCCTTAATTTTCCAAAAGATTTAAATACAAATTTATTCCTACTAATTTAATTGTAGAAGGTACTTTTTTTTTGTTTTTTACGAGAGGTTTTTCTTTATAGATCGAATATTTCCTATATTGTCAGCCTTTTGGAAAATCGGGATCAAGTATACGTCATTTTTCCGTTACGCCCAACCACCATTACACGTCAATCAGTTTTTCTCGTTACCTAATCTCTCAATTTTTTTAATCTAAACCTTTTATTTTAATTATAGCTTCGCTAAAAACAGCCCCGACAAAATACCAAGGACGATGAAACAGTAAACCTTCTCAAATGCTGAACGAAAAGATCTTAAAATTAAGATGTAACTTTTGCAGAATTAAATGGCATAACTTTTGACTTTTAATAATGATTAACGAAAAATGATAATTATTCGCATGTCTATATGCATGTCTATATCGAGAATCAGGCGTTACATTGTTGATTCTGCCTTAGTAAACAAAAAAGTTGCTCTAACGTTTTATTACCCTAACCATTTTTTATTTGAATTTAATTACCAAAGAAAACATAAACATGATTGATGTTAAAAAAAGGAAAAATAAATCTTAACATTGTATCCGTTTACCTCCCAAAGAGCCTCAGTTATTTGTTGTAATCAGTTTTTTAAAGTTAAGGTTATGATGTTAACCAAATACTATATTTATAGTAGGATATAGAGGAAAAAAAAGTAGTTAAATAGTTTTAAAAAATTCTGCTTCGTGTGCGTATGTCTGGTTGATGTGATATCATAATGAAATTCTAGGTATATCATTGTTAAGTAATATTTGGTGAAATTTAGATGATAGTTGGTTAAGTTAATCGGCTGTTGAAAACATGCTTGGCGTTGCGGCCTTTCTCAAAATGTGGAAGGCGCGACGCTGTTATCGATAACTTTTCTAACTCTTTTTTGCTTTAGCGATTTTCTCGTACGCAAAGACCTCAGCCCCTCGATGCATTAGGTCGACCGGGAAATCCTTTCCCGAGAAAAAAAAAATGTTTCTGATATTCGAAAAAAAAAATTGTTCGACGAAATTTAGGAGCTATTGCACTATAAGTAATGCACGTTTTTTTTCAAAGATCCCTTTAAGTGAATGTATTTCTTGTTTTTTGTATTTAATTGTATATTTGACAAGTGACAATCAATGTTTTTCATTGTGAGAAATGAGGGTTTTTTTGTTTAAATCGTAAAAAAAAATTGAGATGCATCCAGGGGCTTGCTTTGTGGAATATATTCCGTCCATTATTATTGCATGTCTTTGAAGAAGAAAAAAAAATAATTACATGCTATTTAAAAAAAAGAAGTGTTTTAAGACATTAAAAAAAAGAAGAAAAAACAATTTTAAAAGAAGATTTCAGCTCAAATGCTACAGGGGCATTATCCTTGATTGGGGTAGTGCGCATCTAAACAAACGTACATATCAGACCTAGTATATAAGAATCTATAAATGTTTCTATTTAGCTAATTGTCACACATTATATTGAACAAAAAAAAAAAGTAGAAGTGTTTTGAATTTTAATAAAAACCAAAAAAAACGACAAATTATTGATATTTGAGTGGGCCCTCACTCATCTTTAATATGGCACTGACGAAAATAAAAACGAAAAATACTTAATATGGGCGGGCACAATTTTTTTCTTCGTGAAATTTAAACGATTTAAAGGAGGGAAAAAAGGGGGTATGTAACCGACCAATATTTGTCTTAGCTTTCAAATTTACGGTTTTTCTTTTAATAAATTTGAACCTCCATATCCGTTGTACAACCCTGCGAGCCCGACCGCTGATATTTAAAATTTGATTGAAAAGTGAATTTTTAAATTAGTTTTGATTCGATGTATTTGATTTTTGATCATATGCTAGTGACGTCCCATCAGCCTACAGAACTCAAAATAACCCTTATCTTTTAGAATTGTACATTAAATACAGTAAAATTTTTTTAAAAAGTTTAATTTCTGCGGCTCAAAAAATGAAGAGTATTTTTCTTTAGTCAGATTTTTAATAGAACCTACTTGCAATGGTATCAAATATTCATGTTCCATTTTTCTGTAAATTCCTTGCGAAATTCCCTTTATGAATCGTTTTGACGTAGACGAACAAAATAGAATAATTATTTCTTATTCATTATAACCGCATTGCCTTAAAAACGACTGACGGTAGTGTTTGGTACTCATCAGAAAACGAGAAGAAAATTGCCAATATAAATTTGGATTAAATATGAATTTTTCCGTTTAATGAAGAGACCATTTGGTTTGTAAACGTAATTCACGCCTTTATTTAAACGTTAAATTGAAAGCGATCTGATGAAGCTGCCGTCGCGCCGTACGCGTTAATTGCTGTGTCCTCAAATTTTTGTCCTGACGAAAAAACATATCAAAAAAAATAAAAATAAATGATAAAAGTAAAAAAATGGAATGATAACAAAGATATTTTTCTATTGTAATTTTACTAAATGTTACTGTGATGTATTTTGTTAAAAAAAGAAGAGAAAAATCTGATCGGTGTAGAAATGTGCACTCGTTTTTATTCAAAATGACAGTAGAAAGAAATTGTCCACAAGTTCGATAATGGGTGAGGGCCTTTTGTTAGTTTATTTTTTAAAAAAATCTTCAACTATACATCTGAAATTGGTTTTTTTCAAAAATCTCTTTTGATTGTGTGATTTCTGTGCCTATCATTTCTTTAAATTGGAACATTTTGGAAATATGTTTTTTAATTATCAAAATTTTATATCTCTGGATTTCAAATGTTTCGGTTGCTTGATTTGCGTTTTACGTTCTCAAATATGACTACGAAGAAAATATAACTAATCAGGTAATTATCATAGTTACAAGACAATGGAGTTTCGTCTCCGAATCTGTGTTAAATTTTAAAAAAAGCTACTTTTGACTCCTTGTTGGGTGTCCAAGGTGGATAGACCTATGCTCCCTTGAAGTGCGGATATTGTGATGTTTGGTAGACGGAAGTTTTCGTTTCAAAGAAAAAAAAACTAAACCCCGTCTCAACGCCTTTTTTTCGAGGAGATACAGAGAGCAAGGAACAAAATTTTCGACGAAATTTGTTTTTGTGTCTCTTATGTAGCACAAAAGGGCTGGGCATAGGCGCTTAAAAAACACCACAAATCGAAACATATCATAAACTGTGCCCCCACATCAAGTGTAAAACATTCTTAAATCTCTAGCAAGTTAAAAACATATATTATGAATATACAAAATATATATGATTGTAATAAGTCATAGCTTTATCGTTTTAGACAATTTGATAATATTTTAGAAAATTGTACAGTCCGTGTGGCACAAAAAAAAATATATAAAAAAAATGTTTGGTAGGTAATATTGGGATATTGCAGTAATGTTAAGTATTTACATCAATCTTGGGCAGTGTGTTGCTTTGCTCTTTGGCATTTGCAGAGGCTATATTAATACCTTTGTATAAAACAAAACATCATGGTCATATTCAAATGTAAAGGATGTACATGTGTTTGAAATAAACATTTTGAAAAGTAAGGTTTCGTTTTTTTCGTAACTAATCATTATCAGATCTCTTATATGTTATCAGCACGTTATCTTACTAATTCTGTTTGACTTACCTTATCAAGTTGTCATTTGAATTGTTTTGAGGGTTTTGTGTCCGATACATAACGTCCCTGGCTATGGGCAGGTTTTTACTGTTGCTTTAGTTGCAACAGAATTCCTACCTGGAATGATATTTTATCGTGGTTTTGGTGTTTTCAGTGTAAGAATGATGTTTCTGTACCATCCATCTAGTTGTTGATTGCGTCGTTCAGTTACATAGCAGTAGAGCGAGAAAGATATTTGTGAGAGGACTAGAGAAAGTTTGCAACAATTAGGCGACGGAAAAAGGAAGGGAGTTATGATCAAGGAAAGTAACCCACAGTGAAGAGGTTTGATTTAATAGGCCTCATATCTCAAACAGTTTATATTTGGGACGTGAAAGTGGCGCAGTCAGTAAGCTGTCAGGAGTTATTCTCCTTGAATGTAACAGTGGCCCCTTCCAATCCTCCAGGCTGTGGTGATTATGCCTGGTACACTCAGAGAAAATCCTGAAGCTAAAAGGCGTCAGGTTTATGCGCAGAGTAGCAGTTTCAAGAATTGAGAAGAGGGAATTATCCATATCCATCACACTCCCCGGGCTTTCAAAAAGTGGGGGGAAGAGCTGACAGCCAGGTCAGCGAGAAATATTTAAATGGAATGGCTGTTGACAGTAAGGCAATTAAAAAGTCGCAAATCTGATACCAATTTTCTGAAAATAACGGTTAGGAAAAGTAAAGAAATCCTCTTTCTCTCGTCTACGGACGCCAAAAATGACTAGGTTCGACACCAGCATTCCCTGTACTACTATTAGAGGTTTGATTAAATCGACCTCTTTGCTCAGTAAGTATTGCAAGTGGACAGAGTAAGGAAGCAAGTTCAAACTCTGCCAGAGGTATCAAATATTTTTGGGAAATGACAGTTCTGCAGCCAATAGGCAGGTTCTGCAGCAGGTTCTAACTGGGAGATGTTCATTGGTGAGCAAACACATTGTCACCGTATTTGTTTTGACTCAACTAAGTGAGGAAGTGGAAGATACTACGGCTGGGAATGTGATGTTTAGTCTTTCGGATCGAGATGATTGTTTCATATTATTTCGGGTCTACTGTTACAGACCAAAATTATTTGAAACCTCTCACAGAGTTCAAACTCGCATCCTTACCAATAAGGTGAAATTCGCCTCTAACTGGTTGAGCTTTGAGACCGATTGACTCAAACCTCTTTGACTGTGAGTTATTTTCCTTGAACATAACATTAACGCCTTCCAAGAGCTGTGATGATTATGCCTGCAACACCCAAAGGGTATTCCTAAAGCTAAAAGTCGTCTTGTTGATGTTCGGAGTATCAGCTTTGAGAATTGAGAAGAGGAAACTATCCATATCTATCACACTCCCTGGGCTTTCAAAACATAGAGGGGAAGTAGGCTTGCAATAGCCAGGCAGGGGCAGGGTCTATGCCAGATAGATAGATGTATTTATTGTGTTAAAAAACATGTTTTTTCACAAGAGTTCGGAGATAAACAAACAAAAAATCAATGAAACTAATGGTAGGTACCTAGTAATAATGAAAAAAAAATTAATGGAAAGACATAAAAAGCAATTCAGCAGAAAAGAAAACCTTCATTTAAAGTGAACGCCCTTTGCCGTAGAACAGTTTGCAGGAATCCTACCAACTTCATCACCTCTCTCCTATCGTTACACAGTAGGAGCGGTTGAAAAATGTCTTTATGCAAATGTGGAGTTCCAAAGTATTTGACCCGCTCGTACTTGAAAACTTTGCATGAAGAGATGAGGTGATATAGCGTGTCTGGGCTATCATCGTTTCAGATTGAGCAGCTTACGGAGTTGTCAAATCGGTTGATTATCCCATGAAGGATCACTCGACAGATTGAGGGGTTGGCACATCTTATTTGACCCAAAAGTCTCTTTATATATAATGGGAGTTCACTTTCGAGATAAGAAGCACTTTCTCGGGCGCCAATCGGGAAATGTCGCGGGCAATAATTAAAGGACGACGAAGAAAATCTCTCCAGGTCAGCACAGGTTGCTGAGTAAGGCATCCAAAAAATCCCCTGTTTTTTCTCCCAAATCAAGCTGAGCTCCCTGGATGTCCACAAGTTTTCACGATTTGTCTCTTGAAGGATGTATTTTAATTGCAGAGACCAGTTGACTTTTGGGTCAGGAAAATTTTGGGCAAGTGACAACAATCTCTCAAAGCAAATCCTGGGCAGTCTACTTTGAGGCATGGATAGGAGTTTAACCCACCAGCCAAACATCGATTTGGCTATCAAAAGCTTTATGTGGGCAGGGTATACGCAACAAGTACCTGTTTGGCAGAGTGCAGCAGCTGTAGTCATCCAAAATATATCCGAAATATCATGTCATGGAATGCAGCAACTTCGAAGTGGAAAGAAAAAAATGGTATAGCATTAATAGTATTTTTAAATAGTATCTCCAAAGTAGTGGTTAATCCATTTATGTAAAGAAATTGACAATTTTTGAAAACTTGCAATGTGTATGTGTGAAATAATATAAGTGTAAGTTTGGTTGCATAAGTAATTGAG
Source organism: Creontiades dilutus (assembly GCA_031894815.1). NCBI lineage: Eukaryota > Metazoa > Arthropoda > Insecta > Hemiptera > Miridae > Creontiades > Creontiades dilutus. The sequence continues at coordinate 2,960,113 of JAVIWC010005620.1, forward strand.
GGCAAATAAAAATTTAAAAAAGTAAAAGAATCACCCATCTGGGCACCAAAAATCGACACTAGCATACATGGTGGTGATTTCTTGTACTACTACTCGAAGTTCATCTTTGAGAGCTAAATATTCAAACGTTGGTTATTTCCAAACTCTCCCCTGTTTACTGCAAAGTTTTAAAATTCATTTGAATTTCATAAAAACTAGAATTTCATGTTTCTGAAAGTAATTCTACTACAAAAACTTGAATTTTTCACTACACCCTTTGTCTCTGGAGAGAGGATCTGATGAAAGGTAAGTCAGAATAAATTAAATCGACAATCGTAGTAAACAATCATCATTTTATTAACGTTTCTTTATACATTTAAAAGTAATATCGAAATGGATTAGGTACTTTATATTTTGTACATGTTCCAATTTGTTCATTAAAACCCGTGAAAGAATAATTAAACTCGAAAAGCACTTAGGCATACTCACTAAATCTGGAGTGGGGGAAGTAAATTTTCAACTCGGTGGCACACAAAAGTAAAAACTACCAGAAAAATATTCTAACCATCGAAAAATCATCTCGTTGGACGGAACGATTAACAACACAAATGTTCCACTAAAATGTTCACAACCTACACTGTACGAAATCAATTAATAAAATCATAATTAGCACAGCATGATCACTAAACCATCACAATAATCATGTTTTCGTTACATTTGTTTTTAAAAGGCTGATACGGCACACTTCATTTGAGTTACAATTAAGGACATCAACCTATTAAGACGGCTCGATTTAAAATTCACAACTTAATTAAAGCTACAACTAGACCTAACAACTTAAGTACTCACCTGTTGTTGGTATCTAGAAGGAACTAATATTACAGAAAAAACGGAGTTACATTTTTAATTTCAACGACAAATTAAGGCATAACAAAAGGCACAAACGGTATTAATGTTTTAGATTTTTGTAAATCTGCGCAGTACCTAATTTCCTATCAAACTAATTCAATCCAAGTAGGTAGGTGATGGATATTCATGTTGGGAGATGGATTTTTGTTTCAAATTTACCTCTATTTTCAATAATCCTTCTAATAAAGGTACAGTTAATTTCTGGGAACGAATTGGGTAGGTAATTCTAGTCAGCACAAAACAATAGGGTTATATACAATTCTTTGTACCAACACTGTTTCATATTAATACTGTTTCAAGAGCTTAGCTACATGTTTGAGCCAAATTTGAATTACGATCTGTTTTCTAATCAGGAAGTATAGTTCCACATTTTGTCTTTTAATCATACAGGCATACGTGAAATTTGGGGTTCAGGTTTGTTAATGCTCAATTTAAAACCATTCGCAGTAGCCTGTTATTAGTTTTTATATGTAGCGATAACTAGATTACTTAGATAATAGTTACATAATATTATGTATCTATATATGCACTTAGGTGAATACATAACGTGAGCTATGATTATGGTTGTTGTTTTTAAAATTAGAAACCTAAACAGTTACCAGCTAATATGCGTCTAAGCAATCATTACGGAAATATATTAAATCGTACCAATACATAACTCTCATACATGAAGTGCAAATATAATTGATTAAATATTCAGGAAGATACAAGTAGAGGGGAAATTATGGAAATGAACGAAATTGTAAGAATGTTTAGAAAGAATCACGTATTGTATTGGGAGCTGTCACACCTAGAGCCCCGGATGAGCGTGTACCTACATGTTTTATTGTCGAAATATTTCTGTTCAACAACCGGTAGGTACGTCATTTGTGGATAAAAACTCACAACGTATCGTAAGGCATATGCATTCATATTTTATATTACTAGCGTCTATCAAACAACGCTAAAGTATCTAAAGATTACTTTGCGTAACAGCCAGTGAATAAAGCTCTTTGAAGTTGCAAGACTTCGGTATCGGTGGAAGTTAAAGATCGTGAGGGCGTACGACCAGTGCTGTGCCTTGTGCTTAAAATTTAAGACATATGATCAGTAATGTGATCAGACTAGAAATGGAAGGAATACCTACCTACCGTAAACGTTAAGAATTCGTTCGAAAATTGCGCAGTAAATTGGTGCAAAATCAGTAGAATTTCAATTTAAAAGGTCAATTTCAAGGTGCTTAATTCTCAATTTATAAGGTAGAAATTTAAAATGTCGTTTCCATAATTAATCAGGGTGTTGTAACATGATACAAACTTGCAAAAACTCAAGATTTGAAGTGTTGTAAGCTTAGAATGAACACAAAGCTGTGTATTTTTTAGCTCATTACCAAGATACAAATATTATTGGAAGTATTTCTATTCGATAACCAGGATGGCATGAATGTACAACGTACAAGTATGCGTGTCATATCTAAATAAGTCCAATCATGTCTTGGAACGTAACATTTTAAGAAATCACGGATGGCATTAAGCACAGGACTTGGAAAAAACAACCAAGCTGTTAAAATTTGAGCAGTCATTTAAATTTCAATTAGTTCAGGATTGAAGGTGACTAAACTAAATTCTCCCATGCATTACTGGGAGTGAACCATTTTTTAAGAGATATTCTGTAAAAATTAAGAAGTTGCTAATCAATTCCTTAAGTACTTGAATTTAGAATACAGGTTGGTATTTCCTGAATTTTATCGGTGGAAAACTGTGGTTTTCTCAGATATCTGCAGAGTGCCTGCCAAAAGATTGGGACGGCGTTAATCAGCAACGAAACTTGTCATAAACCAACAATTTTTCTGTAAGGTTGACTATGGTCATTCCGAAAATATGCAGCGTAAAACCAAAACCAGCGAAAATTAATACAACTAGATCAAATGGAAGATATGTAAACTCATTCAAATTCGCAATTGAATGTTGTTTTTTTAATTCGTAATGTTTTATACCCCGCTAAAAATAAAAATATTCCCTCAAGATGCTTAAATCTTGGGATGGTAACGATTTTTTTGAATTCCAAAGCCCCGAAGGATATTTTAATCATTTTTACCTTTTCAATAAATAAATGGTTTTGGTGATTTTGGTAACTATCTTTTCAGTCCTACGCCACAAGTCACTAAAATCGTCATCTTCCAAAGCTTGATGGAAGGACTTCATTATGGCTAGTGATTTGTGATACACACCAATCTACCTAAATAATCCACGATTTGCGTAATTTTTAGGAACAAAATTATTTTAAATGTCTTATTATGAGATAAGACATTTACAATTGAGATGTGAAAATAATTTTTAAAATAATAAAATATCAATGTTGGTATGAATTGTGTAAATTGTATTGTGATTCTCAGGAGATATCTTTGAGGGCGGAATGTATCTTGAAATTGAGCCTGTTTTCGAAGTCGTAGGACGAATGAAGGTGGGAAATCGTTTCCAGGGTTTCTTTAGCCTCTGCGGTCTGGAAAATAGAGTTTTGTGTTAAATGTCATTGTTTTTCTTAAGAACTTCAAAACAGATCTTTACCAAAATTTTATCAGTTTGATTCGAATGTGGTTGGTACAGAGCTATTTACTTATATACCTATCAAAAAACGGGATAGCCTATTACAAAGAACAATACGACTCATTCAAAGTGGCATCAAAGTTTGATCTCAAGGGTTGGTGACGTGACAACAATTTATCTCAGGAAGCCTCGTTGGACTCTCTCGAGTTGGTCAACATGAGCCTCATCGTAAGGAGACCAAACTACTGCAGCGGATTCGAGAATAGGAAACCCTGTTTTGTATTACAAAGAACAATACGACTCATAGAACGACACGATCGAAGTGGCATCAAACGTGCAATCAAAATCAATGGAGGGGATGCCCAACTCATTAACAACTTATCTCAGCAAGACTCGTTGGACTCTCGAGTTGGTCAACATGCACCCGTGGTTACGTCCACAAAACCGTGAACCACTCGGAGAATTTTGTGGCCTCAAAAATCGGTATGGTATTAAGCACATGGAGCGTGCAATCTATTTGCAAAAACTGATTGAAGAATGGAGACCTTCATGAAAAACTACTGCAGACCACCACCCTCGGATTCGAGAATAGGTAAGAATACAATGATATTTTTTATGTTTCATGTAGAGCATTGCAATAGCGAGAACATAGGAAAACTGTCTAGTGCTCCTCTTGAGGAAACCGAGAGATTTCATGGATTTGTTGGTGATGCCATCGATCTGGTGATTGAAAGACATTCGAACCTCGAATCGTACTCCTTAGTCAATTATCTTGTGCACCCGTGGGAGTGGAAGACCATTTATTTGCTAATTGCGGGTTAATGGAGAGTTATCAACATTCTCTCCACTAATCCACGTTCAAAAAGAAATTTTTTGCCACACACCATTGACATAAGAATCAACTCAGCTCTGTAAACGTTTGCAGTCAATTATTTAGATAAGCTGAAGTTAAAGGGAGAATGCCTTATTGAACCTCATTTCCTGATTCAATGCCAATTTGGATTCCTAAAGGTCATGACTGGCAAAAGAAGATCACTCAATGAACTGCGAAATAAGAAGAATCTTAGATCTCCAGAAAGCATGTTTTAGGAGTCAGGAGGCATCGTAGCCTTATGGTCAACTTCACCCTTCCTTGAGGGAAATCCACCTGAGAGGGGTCACCAAAGACCAAGATGTATCCACCAGATACCGCGTATTCCACAGAAGTCTCCACGGTACTTGTGTTTTCTAAGAAGTTTGTTTTTCTTTTATTTTTACAGGAGAATGGCATCCCATCGCCGGATTTATGATTCAGCGAATGAGAAAGCATGGATGAAGACTTCAGAGCTGCTCTTTCAAAGAAAAATGAAGACGACGTGCCATAAATTTCTCTGTTTGCAGCAGAACATGTCAATCTGTGATAAATACCACCGAGAAAATGTATCTATGTTATTCGAAATTTAATAGTTCCTACGGGAAACACTCATTATTGTTTTCTTGGTCAAAGATCTCAGCTATTTTCTCCCTGAGGATCTAAAAAATATTTTTTCTTCGTGAATTTATATTGTATTTATTTACATTATGTTTCCTAGTTTTAGTTGATACAATTCGTTTCTAGTTCACTACTCCTCATTTCACCAAATTATTTCAAACAATAAGTTGATTTGTTTCATGTTACATAATTACTATATTTCGAATTGAAACCTTGGCCGTCATTGTTAAATGTTCAAATACATTTTTTTTATTTTCAAACATTTCAATTTTTTATTGAGTACATCACCCGTCATTGCAGTATGTTCCCTCCTAGAACCTGAAAATACTGACCATATTCGTTAGAAATGAGGGACGAGGAGAGCTCTTGTCAGATTCTGCCCTCCTAATACCTCCCAAGCGTTTTTAACTGAAAATACTGCTCATTTTCGTCAGAAATGAAGGGCTCTTGTCAGATTCTGCCCTCCTATTACCTCCCAAGCGTTTTTAACTGAAAATACTGCTCATTTTCGTCAGAAATGAAGGGCTCTTGTCAGATTCTGCCCTCCTAATACCTCCCAAGCGTTTTTAACTGCTCATTTTGTCAGATTCTGCCCTCCTAATACCTCCCAAGCGTTTTTAACTGAAAATACTGCTCATTTTCGTCAGAAATGAAGGGCTCTTGTCAGATTCTGCCCTCCTAATACCTCCCAAGCGTTTTTAACTGAAAATACTGCTCATTTTCGTCAGAAATGAAGGGCTCTTGTCAGATTCTGCCCTCCTAATACCTCCCAAGCGTTTTTAACTGAAAATACTGCTCATTTTCGTCAGAAATGAAGGGCTCTTGTCGATTCTGGATACCTCCCAAGCGTTTTTAACGTTTTGAAAATACTGCCCATTTTCGTCAGAAATGAGGGGCTCTTGTCAGATTCTGCCCTCCTAATACCTCCCAAGCGTTTTTAACTGAAAATACTGCCATTTTCGTCAGAAATGAGAGGGAGGAAGCTCTTGTCAGATTCTGCCCTCCTAATACCTCCCAAGCGTTTTTAACTGAAAATACTGCTCATTTTCGTCAGAAATGAAGGGCTCTTGTCAGATTCTGCCCTCCTAATACCTCCCAAGCGTTTTTAACTGAAAATTTACCAATATAATCCTCAGAAATGAGATGCCGAGAGAGCTCTTGTCAGATTCTGCCCTCCTAATACCTCCCAAGCGTTTTTAACTGAAAATACTGCTCATTTTCGTCAGAAATGAAGGGCTCTTGTGTCAGAAATGCGAGGGGCTCTTGTCAGATTCTGCCCTCCTAATACCTCCCAAGCGTTTTTAACTGAAAATACTGCTCATTTTCGTCAGAAATGAAGGGCTCTTGTCAGATTCTGCCCTCCTAATACCTCCCAAGCGTTTTTAACTGAAAATACGGCTCATTTTCGTCAGAAATGAAGGGCTCTTGTCAGATTCTGCCCTCCTAATACCTCCCAAGCGTTTTTAACTGAAAATACTGCTCATTTTCGTCAGAAATGAAGGGCTCTTGTCAGATTCTGCCCTCCTAATACCTCCCAAGCGTTTTTAACTGAAAATACTGCTCATTTTCGTCAGAAATGAAGGGCTCTTGTCAGATTCTGCCCTCCTAATACCTCCCAAGCGTTTTTAACTGAAAATACAGCCCATTTTCGTCAGAAATGAAGGGCTCTTGTCAGATTCTGCCCTCCTAATACCTCCCAAGCGTTTTTAACTGAAAATACTGCCCATTTCCGTCAGAAATGAGGGGCTCTTGTCAGATTCTGCCCTCCTAATACCTCCCAAGCGTTTTTAACTGAAAATACTGACCATTTTCGTCAGAAATGAAGGGCTCTTGTCAGATTCTGCCCTCCTAATACCTCCCAAGCGTTTTTAACTGAAAATACTGCCCATTTTCGTCAGAAATGAAGGGCTCTTGTCAGATTCTGCCCTCCTAATACCTCCCAAGCGTTTTTAACTGAAAATACTGCTCATTTTCGTCAGAAATGAAGGGCTCTTGTCAGATTCTGCCCTCCTAATACCTCCCAAGCGTTTTTAACTGAAAATACTGCTCATTTTCGTCAGAAATGAAGGGCTCTTGTCAGATTCTGCTAATACCTCCGTTTTTACCTCCCTTGTCAGATTCTGCCCTCCTAATACCTCCCGAGCGTTGTTAACTGAAAATACTGACCATTTTCGCCAGAAATGAGGGACGAGGAGAGCTCTTGTCAGATTCTGCCCTCCTAATACCTCCCAAGCGTTTTTAACTGAAAATACTGCTCATTTTCGTCAGAAATGAAGGGCTCTTGTCAGATTCTGCCCTCCTAATACCTCCCAAGCGTTTCTAACTGAAAATACTGCCCATTTTCGTCAGAAATGAGGGGCTCTTGTCAGATTCTGCCCTCCTAATACCTCCCGAGCGTTGTTAACTGAAAATACTGACCATTTTCGTCAGAAATGAGGGACGAGGAGAGCTCTTGTCAGATTCTGCCCTCCTAATACCTCCCAAGCGTTTTTAACTGAAAATACTGCTCATTTTCGTCAGAAATGAAGGGCTCTTGTCAGATTCTGCCCTCCTGATACCTCCCAAGCGTTTTTAACTGAAAATACTGCTCATTTTAGTCAGAAATGAAGGGCTCTTGTCAGATTCTGCCCTCCTAATACCTCCCAAGCGTTTTTAACTGAAAATACTGCTCATTTTCGTCAGAAATGAAGGGCTCTTGTCAGATTCTGCCCTCCTAATACCTCCCAAGCGTTTTTAACTGAAAATACTGCTCATTTTCGTCAGAAATGAAGGGCTCTTGTCAGATTCTGCCCTCCTAATACCTCCCAAGCGTTTTTAACTGAAAATACTGCTCATTTTCGTCAGAAATGAAGGGCTCTTGTCAGATTCTGCCCTCCTAATACCTCCCAAGCGTTTTTAACTGAAAATACTGCCCATTTTCGTCAGAAATGAGAGGCGAGGAGAGCTCTTGTCAGATTCTGCCCTCCTAATACCTCCCAAGCGTTTTTAACTGAAAATACTGCTCATTTTCGTCAGAAATGAAGGGCTCTTGTCAGATTCTGCCCTCCTAATACCTCCCAAGCGTTCTTAACTGAAAATACTGCTCATTTTCGTCAGAAATGAAGGGCTCTTGTCGGATTCTGCCCTCCTAATACCTCCCGAGCGTTTTTAACTGAAAATACTGCTCATTTTCGTCAGAAATGAGAGGCGAGGAGAGCTCTTGTCAGATTCTGCCCTCCTAATACCTCCCAAGCGTTTTTAACTGAAAATACTGCTCATTTTCGTCAGAAATGAAGGGCTCTTGTCAGATTCTGCCCTCCTAATACCTCCCAAGCGTTTTTAACTGAAAATACAGTCCATCTTCGTCAGAAATGAGGGGAGAGGAGAGCTCTTGTCAGATTCTGCCCTCCTAATACCTCCCAAGTTTTTTTAACTGAAAATACTGCTCATTTTCGTCAGAAATGAAGGGCTCTTGTCAGATTCTGCCCTCCTAATACCTCCCAAGCGTTTTTAACTGAAAATACTGCCCATTTTCGTCAGAAATGAAGGGCTCTTGTCAGATTCTGCCCTCCTAATACCTCCCAAGCGTTTTTAACTGAAAATACTGCCCATTTTCGTCAGAAATGAAGGGCTCTTGTCAGATTCTGCCCTCCTAATACCTCCCAAGCGTTTTTAACTTGAAATACTGACTATTTTCGTCAGAAATGAGAGGCGAGGAGAGCTCTTGTCAGATTCTGCCCTCCTAATACCTCCCAAGCGTTTTTAACTGAAAATACTGCTCATTTTCGTCAGAAATGAAGGGCTCTTGTCAGATTCTGCCCTCCTAATACCTCCCAAGCGTTTTTAACTGAAAATACTGCTCATTTTCGTCAGAAATGAAGGGCTCTTGTCAGATTCTGCCCTCCTAATACCTCCCAAGCGTTTTTAACTGAAAATACTGCTCATTTTCGTCAGAAATGAAGGGCTCTTGTCGGATTCTGCCCTCCTAATACCTCCCAAGCGTTTTCTTGAAAATAACTCAGAAATACTGCCCATTTTCGTCAGAGCGTTTTTAATGAAAATACTGCTCATTTTCGTCAGTAATGAAGGGCTCTTGTCAGATTCTGCCCTCCTAATACCTCCCAAGCGTTTTTAACTGAAAATACTGCCCATTTTCGTCAGAAATGAGGGACGAGGAGAGCTCTTGTCAGATTCTGCCCTCCTAATACCTCCCAAGCGTTTTTAACTGAAAATACTGCTCATTTTCGTCAGAAATGAAGGGCTCTTGTCAGATTCTGCCCTCCTAATACCTCCCAAGCGTTTTTAACTGAAAATACTGCTCATTTTCGTCAGAAATGAAGGGCTCTTGTCAGATTCTGCCCTCCTAATACCTCCCGAGCGTTGTTAACTGAAAATACTGACCATTTTCGTCAGAAATGAGGAGAGCTCTTCTCAGATTCTGCCCTCCTAATACCTCCCAAGCGTTTTTAACTGAAAATACTGCTCATTTTCGTCAGAAATGAAGAGCTCTGTGTCAGATTCTGCCCTCCTAATACCTCCCAAGCGTTTTTAACTGAAAATACTGACCATTTTCGTCAGAAATGAAGTGCTCTTGTCAGATTCTGCCCTCCTAATACCTCCCAAGCGTTTTTAACTGAAAATACTGCTCATTTTCGTCAGAAATGAAGGGCTCTTGTCAGATTCTGCCCTCCTAATACCTCCCAAGCGTTTTTAACTGAAAATACTGACCATTTTCGTCAGAAATGAAGGGCTCTTGTCAGATTCTGCCCTCCTAATACCTCCCAAGCGTTTTTAACTGAAAATACTGACCATTTTCGTCAGAAATGAGAGGCGAGGAGAGCTCTTGTCAGATTCTGCCCTCCTAATACCTCCCAAGCGTTTTTAACTGAAAATACTGCTCATTTTCGTCAGAAATGAAGGGCTCTTGTCAGATTCTGCCCTCCTAATACCTCCCAAGCGTTTTTAACTGAAAATACTGCTCATTTTCGTCAGAAATGAAGGGCTCTTGTCAGATTCTGCCCTCCTAATACCTCCCAAGCGTTTTTAACTGAAAATACTGCCCATTTCCGTCAGAAATGAGGGGCTCTTGTCAGATTCTGCCCTCCTAATACCTCCCCATGCGTTATTAACTGAAAATACTGCTCATTTTCGTCAGAAATGAAGGGCTCTTGTCAGATTCTGCCCTCCTAATACCTCCCAAGCGTTTTTAACTGAAAATACTGCTCATTTTCGTCAGAAATGAAGGGCTCTTGTCAGATTCTGCCCTCCTAATACCTCCCAAGCGTTTTTAACTGAAAATACTGCCCATTTTCGTCAGAAATGAGGGGCTCTTGTCAGATTCTGCCCTCCTAATACCTCCCAAGCGTTCTTAACTGCAAATACTGCTCATTTTCGTCAGAAATGAGGGGCTCTTGTCAGATTCTGCCCTCCTAATACCTCCCAAGCGTTTTTAACTGAAAATACTGCTCATTTTCGTCAGAAATGAAGGGCTCTTGTCAGATTCTGCCCTCCTAATACCTCCCAAGCGTTTTTAACTGAAAATACTGCTCATTTTCGTCAGAAATGAAGGGCTCTTGTCAGATTCTGCCCTCCTAATACCTCCCAAGCGTTTTTAACTGAAAATACTGCTCATTTTCGTCAGAAATGAAGGGCTCTTGTCAGATTCTGCCCTCCTAATACCTCCCAAGCGTTTTTAACTGAAAATACGGCTCATTTTTGTCAGAAATGAAGGGCTCTTGTCAGATTCTGCCCTCCTAATACCTCCCAAGCGTTTTTAACTGAAAATACTGACCATTTTCGTCAGAAATGAGCGGAAAATACGAGGAAAGAGCTCTTGTCAGATTCTGCCCTCCTAATACCTCCCAAGCGTTTTTAACTGAAAATACTGCCAATGTTCGTCAGAAACGAGGGGCGAGGAGAGCTCTTGTCAGATTCTGCCCTCCTAATACCTCCCGAGCGTTGTTAACTGAAAATACTGACCATTTTCGTCAGAAATGAAGGGCTCTTGTCAGATTCTGCCCTCCTAATACCTCCCAAGCGTTTTTAACTGAAAATACTGCTCATTTTCGTCAGAAATGTTTTTAACTGAAAAGGGCGTCAGAAATGAGAGCTCTTGTCAGATTCTGCCCTCCTAATACCTCCCAAGCGTTTTTAACTGAAAATACTGCTCATTTTCGTCAGAAATGAAGGGCGAGGAGAGCTCTTGTCTGATTCTGCCCTCCTAATACCTCCCAAGCGTTTTTAACTGAAAATACTGACCATTTTCGTCAGAAATGAAGGGCTCTTGTCAGATTCTGCCCTCCTAATACCTCCCGAGCGTTTTTTAACTGAAAATACTGACTATTTTCGTCAGGAATGAGAGGCTAATTCTCGCGTAACTTGCAGCACGCGTGCTCCGAAGCAGACATTTTTTCGTAAAATTGAATCTCCTGTGTGTAAACAGTGCATTTAAAAGGCCTGTTCCCCTTACTCTGGAGCTTTAAAGAGAGAGTTCAACTGCCTCAAGAAACAATTGTATTCCAGGTCCAGGGCCACAAATGTACCAGGTCTATTAATTTGACTATATTTAGGAACATTGAAGAAGTTTTGGTAGAATCCTATTATACGCAGTGGTCACCATTTGATGGAACCTTAGAAGGCTATCGAGTGATAACTTGAATAAATGGAAATGTCATCAGAATCAACTATGTTAAGATAGTATACAAAAACTAAAAGAAGTTCGTAGAGACATTGAAAAGTGGACGTACCTTGCCTTCTTTCATGAGAAGCACTGCTGTCTCATACATTGCAAAAGCTGCAATATGGCGGTATCCCCTCTGAGTACTGCCCTTGTCCACCACCAGTTTCTCCCTTATGCCGCTAATGCGTGAGAGGATTTTGATGGCTTCTTGCCGGTATCCTATACTGCCCAAACTGACGCCAAATATCAGCGGCCTCAGTCCTACCATAGGATCAATGTTCTTAGAATGCCTCAGCGGATCTCCTTGCTCCTTACAGTCTGGAATGACAACAGAAGAGTGGTGAACAAAAGTTATAAAAAAAAAGTGGTGACAATAAGACTGACATCTGCCAAGCACATCCATGTTAGAGATATGCTGGTATGCTGACTACTTTTGAAGGGTTCAAATTACATATAATTTGTTACCAGCTTGAAATGTCCATTTCCTCATCTTTCCCCTTCTCCACATATGAAACATGTCACGCAGCAAAAGTTGTGAATGCGAAAAATATCATGATCGGCAGCTCAGCTGACAAATGCAATTATGTTTTTATTTTACAAAGGGTCCGATTTCATATTTATCTTTCCCCGTATAAAGAGCGATGGAAACTTGGCATCTTCATGTGGGAGGACTCACCAAAATGACAGTAGATGAAAGTTACACAAGAGCAACATTTTTATATTTTAATTTCCCAAGATTAATAATTATTCCAAGAAACCAATAGTGGAGTGAAACATTAAAGGATTCCTGTAGATTACTAGCTCATACAGGTTTAATGGTAAATATATAATAAATACCGAATTTAAAAAAGACGAAATAAATCAAACTGGGTTTACAAGCAAGATTTGAGAGATTGAGTAATCACGGAAGAAAAACATCCCCAAGCAAAGACGAACCTGGTACACCCTAAATAATTTTCCTAAATCTTTGCTGTCAATAGTCGTTTAGTCTTGGTGAAGAATGCAGCATAGTCCAGTAATTTATTTTGCCCTGAAGTTAGGGTAACAGTTATAGAATACTGGCTGACCTGACATTCGTAAAGTCGGAATAAAAATTCTAATAAAGGGACCTACCAGAGAAAACATAGTTACCTTCAATAATTATCCGTATGTTTGCTTCTGATGGCATACTGTCCCAGAGGTAGAGCATCTCATAGATGAGCAGCCTATAGTAGAAAGGGGGCTTCAGGGGCATCAGCAAACCTGATCGGCGAGTGATTTTAGGGTCGAGCTCGCATTGCTTCTCTGACTCCAAGCGTTTGATGTTATTGCTCATGGCTGTCAACATATTCATGTCTTCCATACCTCCATGACACACTGTAAACACATGCTATCAATTAGATATTATTGTAACAAGTTTGGAACATGACTGTTGGAAGTTTAGGGCTTGACTCCATGCCATAATACACTCATTACTAGAGGAAACATTTTTAAGGTAGTAACACGAACCTATAAGGATGGGGTATCATACTTATTTTGGACAATTTTTGACAAACTAATCAAATTAATTGGACATCCCCTTGTTCAAAGGTCCTTCCATTTCCTCGTTGTTGGATTGATTTTCAATAACTTATTTTGAACTTGCAAGGATTTGGTTAGTGAGCAGAGGTGTCGTTTCAAATTATATGCTGCCTCCACTGTAGCCTCTTCGCTGGTCCATAGTTGGTCAAGAGATGGCCCCCACATGTTCTGCAACATCTTGATTCGGCTACCAGCCAGTGCTACAGAACATGGAAGATTTTTCGAACGTTATTCTGGGTTAGCAATCTGACTGCTGAACTGAAGGGTCAGGACTCACAGCCATGGATGTAGTACGCCTGGATTGACTGCTGCCAAACTCGAAAACAAGCTGACAAATTCCAATGCCTTCCCCCACCCCATTAGGGCAAAAAGCCCGATGCTTCCTTCGTTTTCTTATGAAAACTCATGTGTTTGCCCATCTTTTTGGCAATATCCTTTACATTTCTGTCTTCCGAGGAAGAACAACTTGAATGGATAGCTGTGTGCAAAATTTTCTCAATGGAAACGGGATATACATTCCATTGGCCTCACAGGTGTGAGGTATTTTTGCAGTGTCAATTGGGTGAGGACTGTTGAGAGAGTTGAAGGGAAGAACAAGAAAAAGGAAAAGTAGAGGAAAGAAGTATGAACTCAAAATGATTGTTCTCCAGATACAAGAACGGGATCAGAGGAACAAGTACATGGGGCAGGTTGGATCTGCAGCAAGTCTTATCGCCAAGGTGAACCAACGATTGTTCAGGGGTGCGGGGTCGAAAATCTTGTAGGATCTGAAAAATCCCTCTCCCTGTACGGGGCTTATGTTACTATTGTTGGCAACAATGTCCAGATATTGGAACGGTATCATAGGAACAATAGGTCTGTGAGGCACGTTGGATCTGCAGCAAGACTTATTGCCAAAGGTGAAAGGTCTGTTCAGGAGAACAGGGTCGCCAATCCTATAGCACCTGAAGGTTCCTTCCCCTCTATGGGGTTTATGTTAGCATTTGTGGCAACAATGCCCATATATTGGAACGGTATCATAGGAACAAATATGTAAGTCACGTGGGATCTGCAGCAAGACTTATCTCCAAAGGTGAACCAACGTTTGTTCAGGAGTGCAGGGTCGCCAACCCTGTAGAACCTGAAGGACTCCTCCCTCTCTACAAGGTTTACGTTACTATTGGTGGCAACAATGTCATTGTCAGCTGAAATTTATAATTTACAAAAAAATGTCCCAGCACTCTCAGAAAAGATGCTGACCTGTACAGAAAAAGTTTTAAATGGAGAAAATATGTTTGACACCGAAAGCATAAGAAATACGCATCTATGCCTACTTATGTTTTACCAATGACGCGTTCATTTTGATATACGAATCCATTTTCATCTTTAAAATAGTAAATTTTCCTCAAAAATAATACATGCTCAATAAAAATAAAATGAAATTTTCAAATGCTGTAGTTTACTCCACTCATTTCATCTTTCCTGCTTTTTTACTATTTTCATAATGTTTAGGGTTTCTCGTTTCACGTGGCTTTTTTGCCCCCATCTACATATGGCAGTGCATTGGTAATTTGCAAGTAGCTATTACATTTATATTAAATGCCTACAGGTAATGTTTAATGTTGGTTATCTACTCGACCATGCTCGATATTGAACTGATGAAATACTTACATGCTGCAAGGTAGGTGTACAAGTGTTTGATTGAATCGTTCTTTTTGAGCTGATTGAACGACCTGAGGGCCTTCGGTAGCTCCAAGTCCATCAGATAGCACCATCCAACTTCATGGAGGCAGAGCACGGCCAGTTCTCTGATCCCCGAATACTTCACAGCTTTGGTATACGTGGAAACCGCCTCATTTATATCTTTCTGAAACAATTAAAGGTACTTTTTGTAGCGCTTTCTAAAGCAAATCTGTACAGGTCACCTACAGTTGAGTAGGTACCATTTACATATAAGTGGGGATTTGTTTGGGCGAAAAAACCAAGTTTTCATTTCAATCCTATGGAGAGCTACTGTCTAGATTGGCACATACATATAAAAAGCGTCATAATCCAGGATTCTGAAATCGTTTTAGAATAAGCTCAAAGCGGATTTCCATAAAGACATTTTTTTAAATCGTTACTTCAACATTTTTGGAGCTATTCCAAAGTTTCAGTTTACCTTCAAGCGTAGTAACCTCGCCTTGAAAAAAAGGAAGATGCCGGATTCGGAAAACTCTTGGTTGGACTCGGTTATGATGGTTTCAGCTTCTTTCACGCTGTTCGAGAGGTCGTCCGAGTTGAAATGCGAGAAGGAAGGATTCACTACAGTGTGATACCACAGCAGAGCCAAACTGAAACGAGAAGCAAAACCGTCTCTCTAATTTTGACACCTTTTCATATTACAAATATTAGGCACAAGATGAGGAGGCTTGAAAAGCTATGATTTCATTAATTTCGCCTCTCCGATTACAGAGTCAATCGAGTTCAAATTTGCATCGGAGCTTCAAATAACCTTCCTTTTCAAATAACGGATAAAAATTCTGGCACACAATCGCCCTAGAAATGTTGCCGTTTCCGTACTAGGCAAACACTTCGATGATTATTGCTCTACCAACTTAGGTGGTGATGAGGAGCATGTTAACATTGACCGAGGCTCACCAATTGTTTTGTGAGGTACTCTAGTGCCTAATGGAACAAAGTGAAGGGGTAAGTCACAGTTTTTGAAGAAAAAAAATGTTGAAGGTCATATAAACCCCCAAAATGTACATATAAAAAGTATTAAAATCCAAGAATCATTTCAGCGTACCAAAACAGAATTCGGTGAAAAAAATTATTGAACAAGTGTTTTTCTACAATTGTAGAGCTTATTGTAGTAGAATTATAGAACTTAAAATTGTAATAAATAAGTAGAGAGAAAGCTACGTTTTTGAATTTATTCTAAACGTAGCTTTCGGCAAATGGTTGCTAATGGTCGCAAGAGCTTTTGGGACAAACCTCTGCGCAAATCATTGAAGCTCTACATTAACTACGATTGTTAGCTGAATTAAAAACCATATTTTCTCAATTTCTTCAATAATAATACCGAGTATCAGTTTAAACACACATTGTAAATCTCTCTCGTCAACATATCTTTACTTCTTCAAATTTATTATGAATGAGGTTATGTACCACATCTAATTTAGCAGATGTTTTCATCATCAAGCCTGCATCACAATTCATTTTAGAGATCATTAATCAGTTTATTTATAGCCTTCAAATAGAGCATGGTAACAATCGCAATAATTTCGAAAACGTGGAGATTTTAAATGTTTCCTTTGAGGAACATTATGTTAAAAGCTACTTCAAGATCAATTCTTAACGTTTGAGTAGAATAACCCTAGATACTCCTTTCTAACTAGAGAACTCTTAAAGTTGGTTCATTTGCCAAAACAGCCGTTGCTTCAGTATGGTGTATTCTTCCGAACCATTAGCGTAAATTGGTGGTACAACAGAAGGCTATCCTAAAATTTGTGGTTGGTAAGCCCGAACGATATCCTAGCAAGCTCATTTTCCGAGAGGCAAGATTATTCACGTTGCGACAATTGTTCATAAAATGATTAATTCTCTTCTCCTATTGTAATCCATATATTATCAGTAGCCGTAGCAAACAAGCTCACCCCACCTCTTTCCAATTGCTACAGAATTTTATCAATCCCAGAATAAACCTAACGCTCACATCCCGAAGCCCGCAAAATTGAATATATTTGGTTTTTAATTCTTTGCCTATAGATTTTAGGAACCCTAGTGACTTAGCTAGAGGCTCTTGTTTAACAAGCAATTAATTTGGGGCCTGAAAATGGGAACACCATGCTCAGAAGCAATTACCTGTGATCCAATAATAGTAGTTTTTCTAACGTTTAATTTTAGTGTATAAGTTCATGTGGTGCAATAGAAGGTTAACCAAGGAATATCAATACAAATTATTAGCGAATTGTTTTTGTCGAGGTTGGAGAAGGCCACAATACCCCAAATCAATTCCACAAAATGATTAATTAACTAATAATTACAACAACTAATATAGCGACTCTAGCCCGACAATACAGACTCTACCTAAAGACGGGTTATGCTATTTACTTCATGCTTATTTTGTTTGTATTGCCATGACTTTCTTATTGAAATAAATGCTCACTCTTTACACATTTTACAGTACTCGGTTCAGTTACAAATAAGGTTTTCTTGCTCAATGAAAATGTCCCCTATACAACAACGAAGGTTTAATTTACTTACGAAGCTAGGGGAGCCCTCATGTCAGGGCCGCTCCTCGAGAACATCAGGGCCTCCAGGCCGATTTTGCGGTCACTCGCGAAACCCAGGATGTGAACGAAGCGGAGGGCGGACGTTGGCAGAAGGGAGACGCAGAGGTGGAACAATCCGTATCCAAAACTCACAGCGCACATGAGCCGTCGCACTTCTTCGGAGCATATCCTGAAAATTAAAAGAGTAAAGAGTATTAAGAGAGTAAAAGAGTAAGAATTAACTTTAATTTATAAGCACAAGCAGATAAACAAAAGCAAAGAACAAACACTCTTATTTTTACATGAACGCTTATTTCAGTATGTGAACCAAATCAGATCAATGTTCCTGCCGGGAAAACGTGCTGAAGTTGTATTCTACTTATCTTTTATGACTAATATAATGGCCACTGACTATCATACAGGCAAAACGCTGCAAATTCTTTCACTGGGGTTTATTATTCAATTAGCTTGCGTTCATGATTTGAATTTCTACTAAGCTTCGGAGTGTCCGTGTTTCACAGGTGATAGAGCGATTATTGAATTTCAGGAGATATTCATAGAGCACGTAAATCTGATCTCAACCAAAATACCTAATTGGATTGATCAGTTGATCATATTTGTGTGCCTCCTGAAATTCAATAATCGCTCTATCACTTGTGAAACACGGACACTCCAAAGCTTAGTAGAAATTCAATTCATGAACGCAAGCCGATTGAATAATAAACCCCAGTGAAAGAATTTGCAGCGTTTCATCCGTATCAGAATGCTTCAACCCGTTTATCGGCTACAAAGCCTTTTAGGAGTTCACTCCAGTATCCACATTACTACATAACTACATCAGTACGTCACTAGGTTACTGATATCCAAACAAAACAATAATAAACCAAAATAACGGGAATGTTGGCACCATAAATCGGGCCATAGATCGGAAATGGTTTGACCTACGGACCTGGGGAGGGGCTCATTCGATTCCTCGTGGTGTGTTCTTCAAAACTAGTACAAATTTAGGCCGCTTCGACTAGTTTTGAGGTTTTTAGGGATTTTACAAAACTTCGACAACTCTTAAAGGGCACTTAAAATTAAGTGAGAGAGCTGGCTCAAAAATTGGGGCGTTGTCGGATCAACATGGATTTTTCCTGAAATTTTCAGATCTTTTGCTCCAGCCGTTTGGGAGAAATCTTGCGTACGGCATACGACGTACGGCGGACGGAAGGAAAAATGTTTATTGCAGATTTGGATTCTACACCCTTTGAAACGTAAACCATGAAATTTTCAGGGGGGTTAGAATTTTTTTTTTCAAGAGCGATTACAATGGTTTATTATTGAATAATAAACCAAAAATAAAAAGCCCTGTCATGGAAAGCTTCCTCGACAGCATGATCTAATAATCAAATTTTCCAAACTTACCAAACGTACCGTATAACATTTATGTTTAAAATGAGTTGCAATTAGAGCATCTGAGGGCACCAAAAGTGTTAGTTATAACTATAATTGCGAACAAACTTATTCTGAACAATATTCTTCAATTCAAACAATGAGTAGGAGTTTTAAAAAACGTTCCTATTTTATCGATTTTTTAGCTAATTTGAATGAAATTTCAGTTTCAGTATAAGTTTGAGTTTTAATTTTTAAATGACCTGCTCCATTGCTGATGAACTTTTTCAGAGACGTATTCTGCTGAAAAATATAAATTTAAAGATTTTTAGCAATTAGTTGTAGGTAATTTTTTTTTTTCAAGTTTTTTTCTGTCTGTTTTTCACCGCTCCCACATTTCATTATGGAATAAATTATATTTTTGGAGCAAGAACAAAGTTTTTACCTCAATCCTAACGAAAGTTATCGATACATAAAAACGTTGAAATTGAGGAATCAATTCAAAATGACTCAGAACATATTTGGATGAAAAAATAATAATTTCCTTAGCCATTGTTTCATTATCTAAGAAAACTCCCTGAAAGCTTTTATTCATAAATACAAGCAGGTGAAAAAAAAAACGAAAATAAGAAAATACTTGTTTTACTACACGAGAGCTTACTGAAGTTTATCTTAGTTGATGAATCCAATCAATTTTCTGGTGAGAAAACTAGATGATTTTCTAAGTATTTGACCTATAAGTATGTATACTTATATTTTATGGCTAATACAACCACATTTTCATAGTGGGTGTGGGTAGTGGGTGACCACATTCATTTCGAATCTCTTAATTTGGAGCGTTATATTGTTTATTCACGTCAGATCATTCAATAATTGTAATTTATGCCTGCAGTTCCTCTCTCCCTTTTTGTTATTTATAACAAAACAAATTTGTTTAATTAATTAACACAGTTGAGATCCAACAACGAAGTAATAGAAAATATGACCAGCTCGAGTATATGGACAGGGATGAGTGAACAGTTTAACGTCAACTACAAAACTAAAAGTAACAAACAAACTGAAGAGATGTGTGGTGGCACAACCTTCTCCTTCACTTTCATCTCACGCCAACCTTTTCCTATATCTAAATTCACTACAAAACTAAAAGTAACAAACAAACTGAAGAGATGTGTGGTGGCACCACTATGTCAATGCCTAAAGTATGCCAGTAGTTATGACATAGTTAGGTATAGACTGAGGAAGTCCCCGCTGCGGGACGAAACGTTTCTTACGTGAATAAACAATATAACGCTCCAAATTAAGAGATTCGAAACCACATTTTCACCTATAGAGAAAAACGTAGAGAAAAAACACCTTCGTATTTTGAAAAGTTGATCTCGACAACTCTAAAACTAAGCCATTAAATTTCAAACATACATTTCTCAGAGAAGCATCAACTAGGCAACTAGATTTCAGTATACCTGGTAAATCCAGACAAACAACACTCAGACATGTCCTAATCAAACGTTACGAGATGCTCGGATCCCACGTATTTCTCGTGGGATTCTTCCTTTTTCACATTCGCCCATTCTTTTAAATTAACATGAAACACAATTCTGCGGTGCCTACGTATCTATCTAAACGAGCGACTCAGGGATTAGAGCTGGCGGTCTGAACAATTCGTCGTAACGTCACTACACCGTGACTTCACTTATCCTCCTAGATGCTGTGAGTATGATCAATGAGCTATATGAGCCGGTTTAAAAGAAGTGTTTATTGCAAGGTAGAGCCGAATTGAGATTATTGACATCATCATTTCATGGAAAAAGTTTCGTATGACTGTCAAAAGTTTAAACAAATTTGGAGATTTGAATTGGCGCCAGCAGCTTATGATGTCTTAAGCTGCAGAGGCAACCCTGCCTACGGATTTCTAAAATCCCTAGGCTACCCCATGAATAGTCTGTAGATTACCACATCGAACGTTCAACGTTACTATTTTTTTGTCTTGACGGTTGGAATGGCTGTCAACAGTCAAGACAATTAAAATGCGCGAATAGGATACCTATTAGTTTTGTCTAGTCTAGACGACAAAAAGTCCCTAGGTTTGACAATAGCTAAAACCACTATTTGACGTTTTGTTGAAGTTTCAAATATTCAAACGTTGATTATTCTTGAAACTCCTTCTATTTTCTGTAGAAGATTAAAACTTGTTTAAATCAGATAAAAAGTACCGATACTGAAAAAGAATCTCACAAGAAAAATTTGAATTTTCTACCTCCCTTACTAACCCGATTGCTCGGGTCATTTAAGATTTTGTTCTAAAAATCTGCATACGTACATTTTTTTATATTTATTTATAGATAAAGACTACGTGAAATGAAATAGACAGATATTTTAGAGGGTAAGGGTTTTGAAGGAACATTAACTCAAGTGAATTAAACATTTAAATTTAGACTTTTTGTAGTAGTAATTGTAGCACAGCCTTTGATTATAATCAATTATTGGCGTTTGAAATCTCTATTCATTAAAAAGGTTTAAATTGGTGCATAGATGAGAAAGATTTAATGAACTAGAATAGGTACATCGCCAAATACAGATTCAGATGAGCATAGAATGCCTACGTATCCTTAATTTAAATAGATACCCTCCAATATTGTCATAACCTAAGTGAAATTACGACTACCAACATGAAAATTTACCATCCCAAATGTTATCAGTAAAATGCCGCTACAGAATGTCTGTACCTCCCTTATGAAAGACTAATTTTTAGAAATGCATATGAATACAACATTTTGTCTCTGGTAATGCATTTCTTTTCAAGTAAAATTACAGATGACACCACAAGGAGGCTCACACTGACCCCTGGGGCGTACAGCCTGGCAAACCTTCAAAAAACGCAACAGTTTTGACTAAAAACGCATTTGGTTTGGCCAAATTTCTCTTGTGTTTGATTGTGAACTGAACAGCTTCCCCAAAATCTCAGATTCAAAACAACGATCACTTATGCCACTCGAATTCCAATCTGCAGGAGCAACGGGGTACACCCACTCCCATTCCAGCAGTTGAAAGAACTCAACAGTAGCATTGAATGTTCGTTATGGTATCTACAGACTATTCGTAGGGTAGCCTAGGGTTTTTAAAAATCCGTAGACAGGGTCGCCACTGTGGCTTAAGACATCATAAGTAGCTGGCCTCAATTCCTATCTCCGAATTTTGTTCTTGTGGGACTGAAGTTTGCAATAAAAACATTTTTTTTTTAAATCGCTTATATACCTCATTCCACACTTATCCTATGAGTTCAAAAGCATTATTTTTAAACTCAATTTGATACATGATATTATACACAGGGAACTCAATCAGTTCAGCTGTGCTAGGAGGATACCGAGGAAGGCCATGCATTCCAAACATAGTAAGTATTCATCGTAATATTGTAACTAATGTTGTGATATGATCATAAACTTGGAACTATAAGTGAGATTAGTAGAAACATGTGATAAATAAAATACTTTGGGTATTTAATCAGCCATACTATCAGCGTTATTGATATATCGGAAGAGTAAGAACTCATATTTTTTTTCCAAGACGAGAAGGAAATTTTCAGTTGAAGTTCATAATACCAAAAACCTTTATGGGAACTTAAGTTCTCTGTGTGATCTATACTAGCTGAGCTATAAAGAAATATGTGCATAATATTTTGATCATTTCAGCTTCGATCAGACCCAAAAGGTAGAGGTGAAAGCGGACTAAATGATGATGATATAGCCGATCCCGTTTTACGACTGTTTTTGGAGTACAACATTCTGCTTTTCTATCCGGGTGGTAGAACGATTGCTTTAGAGGATGAAAACTTGAACATTGGAGAAATCCGCCTGGTGAACGACGCAGTTTTCGCACAAGGGGCCAACATTCAGGATGAAAACAACAATGTTCTCGACGTAATGTTTCTCTGATTCTCAAAGATGTATGTAGATTTTTGTATGCATTCAAGCAAAAGAATGCTCGGGCTGAATTAAGGATTTTTGGGTTGTTAAGAACTAATAAACGTTAATTAAGACATTTACGTTAATGCTCTCCTTTTTAGTACTGGATAGTCTTTCTATTTCTGTTAGAGATATTTCTTTCATTGGGAATGCACACACTAATACAGAACGTACCTATCTACATATTTGTGCAATATTGCTACTGATAGTATAACATTTGACCTCTATACGGTCCATAATTTTTAGACTTTGAGACAACTTGATGGAGATTTCATATGGGAATCGCTGGTCGTGGTTCGAGGAGGATTGGAAGCAAGATCAAACGGCAATCTTCGCCAATCGATGAGCGACGTCATTCAAGAATACGTACAAACTGATTTACCAATCCCCCCTGAGTGGAGATCAGTGAGTTACTACATCTCTTCTCTCCCTCCAACAAATATTAGTATAAAAGCCCCAGTTGAACCTAACGATCAAATTGTTCATCAAGGTATCTACGCTTCATCGTCTCTAAACGATAATGTCATTTCCAAAACCTTCCTCCAAAGAAATCTGTTTCAGTACATCCTAAAAACACATGGAACATTCTATTAAGAGGTATCATATCACTGATATGCATTGGGTTCATCATGCTACAAGTCAGAAGGAAAATCAGGGTCTTTGGCTCCCCTAATGAGTTGGGGGTTGAACAGGAACAAGGGATATTTTGAGGGCCTTAATTCTCAAGGTGGAATTCCACATGGAGACTTCTGTCTTCCAGAAGTTGAGAGACCAGTTCCGCATGTTCCAGCGTCCAACCGCAGTTTTCTCAGGGTCTTTCTTGCTCCTGCAAGCGATGTCAAAGAAGAGAAAACTAGCGGTGTTGCTTACCTACCGTTTTTCTTCATTGCTTCCCCAATTTCAATCCACAAATTTTCCTTCAGGGTTCTGTTCTCAAAATCCATCCATTCCATATGGAGTTGTGGGTGCGCTTGAACGAGGTTGATGAGTTTTTCATCGTCTTTTGCACTGAAACGAGCCATCACGAAAGACGAGAACTACAAGCATTGCCGTGATTCACAGGGTTACCCTTCAGAATGATGTGGGTTTGCGAATCCTAGACGCAAAGGGGCACGTCTCCACGGGTCCCAAGAGCAGTCCAGTCGTAGGGTCTCCAAGACGCTTAGCTTCTCTGAGATGCAGATGCCAGACGCTGCATCTCCATGTGGAATTCCACCTTCAATTACAGTTGTTTTGCAGCTTAACCGCTGCTGACACGTTGAGAGCATGCATCTCCACGGGAATCTTTTATTGGCAGTCTGAGAAGTGGTGGTGGTAAAGTGTTAGTTGGGAGAATTCTGTGTGGTCAACTTCCTTCACCATATTTGCTGTAAGCGTGCCTGCTCTCTTAAAAGCTCTGGAGAATAGAACACTTTGTATTCCAGTCTTAGCGGCGATGTTATCTTTAAGTGTTTAATTTTGAAAGTGTGCAAATTAGCCTGTTTGAATGTATCCGATATCTAATATTATTCAACTTGTCTTACCACTCCAATCCTTACTTCAAATTTACTGTTTGTACCCCCATATCATAATAATATTGATTGTTGGAATCTTTTTATTCGGCAGGAACTACCATCATTGCAAACGTTCATGAACACCATAGGCGCATTGTGGTTGGGTATGCTGATTGGAATTGGGATTGGACGCTGTCTCCACAATTACGAGTATGATTATTTCTTTTGACTTGAGGAAAAGTAAAAGCAGCTCATATGATGGAAGAGGTCGCTGAAGCTAATTGTTATATATAAATAAATTCAAACAAAGATGTGAAAAAATAGTGTTTCAGTGATTTTCGTTCATCTTTTGTACATACGTACTGAAGATAGGCGACCAAGCAAGCTATCTGTTGGCTTCTTGCCACTGGGATCGATAGTTCGAATCTCAGTTCCCACCGCTTTCATCCAAGTAAAAATATGAGTGAGGGAACGACCAGCATCGAACGAAATAACTTTTGGAAACACTTTTTGTCTGCAATAACATTCACACGAGTAATTGCAGCCAGGAAACATAGAAACCCACCCTAACATATTTCCAGCCTCTCTTGAAAATGAGCAAGGTGGTAATGCCAAGCAAAACTTGAACTAGTCTAGAACTCTAGATAACCTCCATTAGATCAAATGTTGAATCTCTTCTAGAACTGTCTATGGAAACGCCTTTTCTTATTTCAAAACTAAAATAATTAGGGATATATCAAATGATTAGACTGATTGACATTGAAGAAGGTGATCATATCAACATCTTGAAAAAATATAGCTTTAATACTGATCCAACTTACTGCGGAGTGGAAACTGGAGAGAAGAACTGGTACAGCTTTTTTCGAATACCTCCATTCGAGGGTTCGGCAAACTGCAGATGAGGAGGTTCTTTTGGGGAGACTGGAGTGGTGGCAGGTGTGGAGGTAGGCGTGGTGTTGGCTGACTCGGACAGCCGCCACATAGAAGACGTTTCTGGAAAACCCCAAAGAAAAACTACTAAATCCGGAGCAAATCTAGTGACTTCAGGGAGATCGACAGGGACTCCTCAAATACGTACCTGTTATTAATGTCACCGAAAACCCAATCTGATCACCAACATATCTATCACGACGGATCAAGAAAATGTGTCTGTTACTGGTAGATGCATAGAGTTCTGACCTCCAGGAAAGAAAACTTCCAAATATAGGTAGGTAGTATATAGGATGCATGGCCAGATGAATTACCTGTCGTGTATATCGTTCATTTCGACTTCATTCTTTGACGAAAACATCCAGGTACATTGAACGCATTCATTGAACGTTCTTTAGAATAATCAAAAACAAATGTAGGTACGTAACTTTCCCATATTCAAATATTTCGTCTAAAGGGTATATCAGACTCGACTGGCCAAACTTCAGGGATCGATTTTACAACTAATTTGCAAGAGAAAGCGCTGTCTACAGTTTTTATTTTACAGGCTTCGTTTCTATTAAGGCTTATTTCACTTTGAAGTTGTTTCGTGTTTTTGACCTAATGTCACTGAAATGGTCATAAATCCCTAAATTTAATATTAGATTACACCATTGGAAAGAGCGTTAAATCGACTATCTCCCTGATGCCAAAACAAGACTTTTTAAGCATTTCACTGGCAAAAAAAACGTCTGCCAAGTGGGTGTGGCACATAACTTCCTCGTATTCATAACATGACTGTATAGATCATTGAAAATTATTATTGACTAAAGAACTTCGTTCAATTAGGCGAAGTAAATATTGAATTGGTTTGGTAAATTTATTGTTATGCAGGAGCATAACTTGAGAAAATAAAGGTAGGCATGTTCAACTATTGAACAAACTATAAAATATACCTAATAAGTCCGAACAATCCCTGAAAATTTCATCGAAATCGGTCAAAAACCCCGCAGTTATGCTTGTGGCAAGGATTTCACGTTTGCGCATGCGCAGAGGATACTATTGATCCGGGGGTCATGGAACTCATAGGGGACCATCTACACATCAAACCAAACAATCCCTGAAAATTTCATCGAAATTGATCAAGAACTCCCGGAGTTATGCGCGTAACAAGGATTTCACGTTTGCGCATGTGCAGAGGCTACTATTGATTCGGGGGTCATGAAACCTATAGGGGACCATCTACACCCCAACCCGCACAATCCCTGAAAACTTCATCAAAATCGGACTATAACTTCGTGTAGTTTTGCCCGTGGGAAACAATTTCAGACTTTTGCACACAGACAGACAGACAGACAGACACGGAACCAAAATTGTTCAGAAAGGTCTAAAACGCAAAATGCGAGTGGAATTTTTGATTTTGGAGACAAAAAAAAATTTCACATTCCGAAAGTGAAAACAATGCTTCCGCTACCTTAGTAGACTCGGAAGCAAAACAAAGTCAAAGTCAAAATTGTGAGAAGTTCCCAAAATTTCACTGTAACAAATCCGCTTATTGACCTTTTTAGTTGGTACTCCTGAATTCCCACCTACAGGAAAAACTGTCGTATCTCAGCTTTTCAATGGTTCACTTGAAATAATTTATGGAAGTTCTAAGAGAAAACTGCACACGGGGCTGGTACTCCTTCGCAGCTGCTTGGGCACTCCTCAAATCTTAAAATCTTAAAAATGAAATAACTCGCAAACGAAACCTCTAAGAGGCACTTTTTGTTGCAAATGAGTAGTGGCATTGTTATCTGATATCTAGTTGGGTTCACCCTCGCCTTTGAATAACGACTAGGCACCACCTGGAAGTTTTCAACAAGTGGAAAACAAACAAACTAAAAATGTCTCACCTGGTTCAGTAAAAATTTGTCATGACGTGTCGGCATCAAAATAATCCAAAAATTTCAAAACAAGGTGCTAAGGAGTATTGTCAACGCTCCTTGGTACGTACGTAATGACGACCTCCATCGGGACCTCAATATAGAACCAGTCAGTGAGGTGATCAAACTATTTGCCAGTAAACACGAGCAGAGGCTTCATCAACATATGAACCCAGAAGCTCTACGATTATTAGACAACAGTCATCCGACGTCTGAATAGAACAAAACCTCTCGCCCTTGTGGCGTGACAATGTGACAAGTGCTTGAAGTGATCATATTGAGTAGTTGCCATTGGGCTATTACCTCTACAATGATTGTAACTGTAGTTATTGTATTAATGTAAATTAACTTGATGGGCTATGCTCAGTTGTTATGTTATGTTTCTAATAAAGAAATTTTTCGAAAAAAAAATGAAGCGTCGGCCGATGAAGTATCACTGTTGGTTATTATTGTGTATCAAAGGGTTAATAGTTAGGTTGGTAACGTACCAGGAAGATTGGCAGAGAATCCAAAAACTTTCTTGTATTGAGTCGCCAGCTCCTTGTAAGCGCTATGGTAGAGGCTCCAAGCTTTTCGTAGAGCCCACGCACCCTTGACCAAACCTGCAGTCGAATCCTCGGTCATCATGTACAGAACTGCGTGGCAGACTTGTGTGTCAGCCAGAGTTATTTGCTGTTCCAGCAGCTCATAGGGGCTTACATCCTGTAGAAAGAGGAAAATGTATTACAAATATAACATAATAAATGAAAACATGTCATAAGTTGGGTAAAGCACTGCTTATATCAACCGGCAAGCATGAGAAGCGGTAGACATTTGTCGGGCCTGCGACCATTCAAGGCCTAGGGTGCGTTGGACGGGGGACAGACCACCTTGTGTGGGCTGTCTGCAGGCCAACTCTACCCAAAATGGTACCACGGGAGGAGAGAGCCCCAGCTGCCACAGATGCAGCGCCGCAAGGCAAAGCATCACAGGCCTGCCCTCCGACAGAGGTTGGATTCGTGGTGGTAGTGAACTCGCTGGAAAGTAGATAGCCGTCCCCCATCCCCCACCCGTTGTGAGTTGTGGGGCCTTTCGGGCATAAGACGAAAGTCAGTTAACCCGGGGGCCTCCCAAACAAACAACTCAACAAATTTCTCCATGCTTATATCAACCCAAAACTTGTACCAAAATGAATACTAGCAGTGCGTTATCATCTTTTGAAATTTTTTAGGGAATTGGAAATTTAAAAATTGTAGAGTTCTTACATTGCATGTTCCAAACACTTTGTTCTTGAAATTTCTGAGCCAGCCAATATTCTGTGAGCATCGTGTTTCTAAATCTTTGAGGGTGTCCAACGACAAGTTAAGGACGGACTCATCAAAGCTCATGGCTGCGTTCTGAAACATATCGTAATTGGGTATTAGTAATCAACGGTTCTTAACCTTATTCTCTTAACTTAAATATCTTAGAAGGTAGTGTCTCTCTTAAGCTAGTGTATAATTATCGTTATTTGATTTGTGGTCAGCTGAAGGGAAGGAGAAACGAAATATCTGGCCGATAGTGAACAGCTTCAAGCGTTATTTAGAAGTTGTTGAAATATTGATTTTCGAAAGTGACGACGCTTGGGGGAGATTGAAAGTGATGCAGAAATCTTAGCTGATACGCGATTTTTGATCCATAGTAAAAGGAGCTAAACCGATTTTTCTTAAAAAACTATTTTGTTCACTGAAAGATTTGATTTTCGGCAAAACACGTAGGAATAAGTTTTTCCGGGAACGACGGTGCCTTTGCATAACTTCCATGGTAGGAAAATTGTTTCTTAACTAGGTGCACGTGACTGCTGTGGGCAGGTAGTGACCGTTAGGTGGTCAACTACCTGTACCCAATCTCTCCACCCCCTCTGGGTAATTTTTTAAAAATTATTTTCAATAACAATATAATGATCCTTTGTAATGGATCAAGAAGAACAAGTATTTTAACCAATCAAAATTGTGGGACATTTCAAGGTTTTTATTTGTTTGACCTAGTATTTGTTTACATACAACATCTAATCGGTGAAAATAAAATCAGAATACATCAGGGATTCTACATTATTTTCTTTTTTTCTAAATGAAAGTACTTAGGTTCTTTCTAAGTTGATTCAGTAGATGTCATTTCATTTCGCTAATGCACTGACGTTCTATTACTAATGTAAATTAAAAATCACTTCGTTGGATAGGTGCACTTAATAGAAAGCGTGCATGCGTCAAAATGCGTCGGAATTGGGTTTTCACAAAAAATTTAAATGTATCGATCAGGAGTGTAACGCTAAATGTGAAGGTTTAAGATTCATAATACAAATATTATTCTGGTGCTCTCTACAACGTCATCCTGTGCAGTGAACTAGAGCTCTGTTTACTAGTGTGTTTGACATTTGGGGGTCTTAATGTTTACGTTAGGGAGTCCTCGTCAATAAAATGGGATATCCGTTGAAATCAAATAGTTTGTAGTTAGAATAGATCAATCTTAATTAAAACGAATACTGATAGTGGAAGGGGTTCTCACCATGAAGATGGTATACAAATACCCCGCTGACAGGGGTATGGAGTCCTCCCGGTTCTCGAACACCCTGAGGGCTTCGTCATACTTGTTGTTGAGCACCAGCTGAATGCCCTTCCTCGCCAGATGCCAATCGTCTTCCGATCGCCTCCTCCTCCCTCCGGGACTGTCCTTGCTACGGTGATCTTTCCGCGACATGATTTCCCTTCACGTGTTCCTGGAGCCATATCCGAGGACCACCATACCTGCTCGACCCTTGCAAGGGGCTCCTTTTTTTCCGCTTTTCGAGATTGCAATCGATAGGGCCGAACTGACCCTGCGCAAGGCCCTTACTACCCGCCTGAATTCGAAACTGGAGACTCGACTTTCGCCTCAGGATAAATTTAATCCCGACATCTGACAAGTGACATTGAATTTGACAGTTGCTTTGACAATGAACTAAAAATTTGGATTTTGTATTCGAGGAAAGTTTTAATTTAAAACGCTAAGCAAATTAATTTTTGTAGGCTTTTTCTCATTGTAGGTGTTTCTATATTATTGTTCAAGTCAGCTGTTTCCCACCCACCCCAGCGGCACCCTCTTCGATTCCGAGTGGCCTCAAGAGTCGAGAACGTGAAGCATACTGCGTAGTAATGGAAATGAGGGCAGAAATAATCCGTCGTTATGGTTACCCATAAACTCGCAATACTTAGGTAATTAAGAGCATAATATGCTCTTAATATACCCTGCTGATGGGTAGATATTATCAACCCATTAACAGGGTTTCATTAGCTGAAATGAAAAGTTCCTTTAGAGCAGCATGACCGTATGAGGGAATTTTCCGACTACGACATCATTTATGTTGAATTCTGAAGATATTTGAGTACACACTTTGAAAGCAAAGATAATATTAAATATATACATTTTACAGAAAAATACATTTTTTCAGAGAACCTGATATTCTGATGAACAATAAATGTTTGGATTGCTATGATTTCTCTAAGTAGTATTGTTATCGATTTTTAGCCAATTTTATTAGAATATGAAGCTATTGCAATGGCTACCAAATTTTTAGTAGAGCCATCCTATTTTTAAGTGCCATAGCACCAAAAAATCAAACATTGTTTAATCTACTTTGCGTAACTATCGTCAATCACTCCTTCCCCTGAAAAATCATTCTCTTTCGTAGTTTTGACAAAGCCAGTAGCCGAATTATGAAAAATAATCTTGTGCTATTCAATGTAGTTTTTTCCTTCCTTTTTTGATTGTATAATCGCTCCAGTTGAGCCATCTAGTGAATTATACATTCTACAACTCTCGATATGATTGGGATAAAAACTTTTCGATCTCATGCCAATAAGTCAGGCATTCCTTAAGAAACGATGATTTCGACAGACAAAACCTTTTTGAGCACAGTAAATTGGACCAAGTTCAAAATAGGTACTAATAAATCACAAAAAAACTGGCAAAAATAATTAAATTTATATTTTTCGTAGCAAGACTTTTAAAAAGTTTATCAACAATGAACTGATTTATTCAAAAATTGAAGCTAAAAATTATGCGGATTTTTGTAATCTTTGTTTAAATATTATTTAGAACAGTTTTCTTACCCCACAATTGTTAACTAACAATTACTTGCCACGGAATGTGCCTAAATTTTCCAATTTTAAAGTAACGTTAGTACTATAGTTCAGGAAAATTCACTCGTACGATCAAGTTGCAAGATGGTTTACGAGGGTTATGAAAGCCAGCTCGGAGGTTTCAACATGGTTGTCAACATTCTTTTTATTAAAACTGATATGAACGAACGAAAAAAATGCGGTTTAAATAATTGAAAACCCTTCAAAAATGGCTTGAAAGTTGATAAATCCTATGATAGTGCATATAGTACTTTATGCTCAAAATATTGTAGCCAGTGTAAAACCTTGACTTTTTGAAATAAAACTGAATTTTCAAACTAGTTTTTCAACGGGATAGAGCACTTTTAGCTCCAACCTGATTCGATTTTGTGGAAAAACTTGGTCAGAAAATCCCTGGGAAGGTAATAACTCCATTTTGAAAAAAAAAAAAGGTCTTTAGTACCTTTTGGAAGCAAGCTCCTCAATTGCTTACATTTTTTTTCCAAGTAATGCTCTGCTATAAGTAAGAATTCAACGATTTTAGACCTTTTCTGGAGAATTTAAAATGAAGCTGTTGCAATGGCCAAAGCTTTGAAACACAAAATTTTCAAGACTCAACAAAATGTTTACAACATTTAATGATATTGAGTTATTATGAAACAGACTCTAACTTTTTCAGACAGGTGGTATTGTGCCATAGACAGTGGTTTTCCTTAGGAATGACGTAAAAATTCAATTTTTTCTCCGAAAAAAAAAAATCAAGCACAAGTTTGAGAACATAGAATGTTCACATTTCAATTTTTAGCAAACAATTACCTACATAGTACATTTAAAAATGCATGCTAACAAACTGATCAAATTTGTTTTTGTAATTCTAATTTGTGTTGCATTAAATTGCATGTTTTCTTTTTCAGTTATTATCAAATTCCCTCGGGAGTTCGACCTTAAGAATGGAACCCGACGAATTTGAGTAATTACGCGTAGATGTAGAGTAAAAATTCTGAAAATTTTTGTTATTATAGCAAAATAATACTAAAATTTACTCGTAAGAATATATCCAGCACCATTTCTGAATATTCAAATTCATTATTGCTTGCATTTTCCCAAGTAACGCTGTGCTTTAAGTAAAATTCAACGATTACAGGCTTGATTTGAGAATTTACGTAGTAAATGAAGCTCTTGCAATGGATAATACATTGAAATGTGAACATTCTTATATTATGTTTTTCAGATATTTGGTGTTGTGCCATTCTAGACTGTAATTCATTCTCCTTAGGAATGATATCAAAATTCAATTACATTCTCAAAAAATCAAATTTTAAAAACAAGCACTATTTGAGAACATTAGAATGTTCACTTTTTAATAAACAATTACATTGCCCATTAACAAATCCATGCTCAAAACTATAATTTGTTAAAAATTTGTTTCCGTAATACTGATTAATGTTCCTTGTTTTCTTCTTTCTGTAATTATCGAATCCTCTAGGAAATTTCACCTTAAAAATGGTCCCCGACAAATTGAAGCAATGTATCAGTTGTAGATTGAAAAAATAATTGTTTTCCTCCAAAATTAAGATACATACGTTCCTACTTTAGAGAAGGTATAATTGAGTGGAGCTATATGCAGAATTCATATATCTCTACGCAAAAGCCACGAAATCAACACCGATCGCGATCGATTGACAAACTACCTATGAAGACACTATCCTTTGTTCGTATTATGAGGTCAAATACTTGTTTGAACGAAACGAGACAATCTTGAGTTATATAATTTTATCAATATATAGATTTCACGTTACAATAATATGTACCTATAATTTAAACGCATAATGCAATATTTAACCACTCTCGTGAATGTAAAGTAGAAATTATATAATTAACAATTTTGAATGAAATATACAACGATATAAAATAAGTACCTATTTTACAGTATGAATAATGAGTAGATATCGGTCCATTTTATAGGCGGATTCAGTTCTTTTTGTATTCGATTCGCTCGACTTTGACGTCTTCATCGACGAGTTGGTAGACGTAAGTGACAACGGTGGAGCTTTGAATGTCCATCAGAACGAAGGAAGGAGTGATATTGGTGTCTAAGGGGTTGTACGCCCCGGTAGCCGAACCCGGGTTGATGTAGAATTTGTTTTCATGTTCGTACGCTTCGAATTTGTGAGTGTGGCCTGAAATGAGGATGTCCACGTCGAGTTGACGTTGAACCAAAGCCAGAGCCTCGGGGTCTCCCCAGGGAACAACCTGATGACCGTGGCAAAGTCCTATCCTGAACTGTCCGACGGTGACGACTTTTTGCTCGGGGTAGTTCGCGTTTTCTTCCAAATCGCCGCGAACGACGTGGACATCGCTGGCGAGAGTTTTCAAATAGTCGTACGACTCTTTGGTGCACAGATTCCCGGTGCACAGGATGTGCTGAATACGCCCAGGAACCAACAACTTCTTGAACTTACCAGGGAGGGTGCTGGTCCTGTGAGGAATGTGGAGGTCTCCCAAAACTAACACCAACATTATTGCTTCACGTTTCAGACGAACTGTACCATACAAATCACGAATACTCGTAAGTTATGAAGTAATTATCCACAAAAAATAAGGCGTGAGACTCAAAAATCTGGCAGACTAATCACATCAACTATAGCAGTCGTTATCGATGACGTCACGGCATGTCATTGATAACAAGCTTTTTAATCTCTTCTCTATGTTCCTTGTTTGCCTTCCAAAATGGACCCTACAGGGAAAGGAAGTCCCCCTATGAGATTTATAAGTTTTGGACTTTTATTTTCAATTTAAATTAAATTTAAATTGAACAAATTTTGTTAAAGTTGAGATAGCTACAAATCATTAAGTAGGCACCTAATGCCATGGGAATAGCTGCAAACCCTTCTTCCACCGAGTTACACACATGTGTCTACACCAAGAATCACGTCACTGGTAGACATTTCGATTGCAACCTACCATCAGCAGGTTATTTTAGGAATTCGACGATTTTCCCAGGAATTTGTCTTGACTGTCTTCGTTGTTCTGTGCGGAAAGTTTGACTTAAATTTTGAAATTCGGTAGTTTTATCGGTTTTTTCCAACGTTAAATGGTTCCCAAACCTATTTGAAATCGAACTCGAAAGTAAGGGTTCCACAATTATTCCTTATCTCTTTAGATTTACTGTCATGTTTTCTCATAATGGCAGGTTCCGACGAGTGGACGATACAAATCAACCCATTGCGTAATTTTCGGCGTTTTTTCAGTTTTGTTGACCCCTTATTTTGACTGTAATTGAAATAATTTGAGTTTATTTTAATTTTTAGGTGATTATTTGCCTCTAATAACATATGTCGGGAGTCAGGAATACGGGGACTGTCCCCAAAACCAAACATAACGCCAGGCCGAGGAGGGAGAACAACCCCGTCAATCTTGTTCCCAACAATCTGGTAAGGCCATTACTTGTTATTGGATCGATCTACTTTATTCTTTGTTTGATCAATATCACATTCTTTTATAGAAGACACATATTGGAAGAATAGGGCGTGGATTTATCATGGAACCGTAACTTGTAGCTTGTCTAGCGCGCAAGTCAAAGGGATCCGGCGACCTACCCCATTCGTGATTCGTGACCCTCCTTAGTAACCTGTTTGCATGCCTCCAAACAACTAATCTGATCAATAGTCGACATATATCTAAGGAAATCGCCTTATTCTGACTGACAAATATTTGCGAGTGACAGCCAATATCTAGATATCGTATATAATCAATCATTCTTATTGCTGTGGTTCACGTTATCTAGTAGGTACATCCTAATTGGAAAATATTGGACAAAGATGGGTTTTACATGCAGCTCGGTTCATCTTTCAACATGATTAACCTAAGATCTGGATTTAAGTTTCGACTACTTCTGGACTTATATCTACGTACTTATTAATTTATTCGTATCAAGTAGTGTTTCATAGGTATATGTATTTCACTGCATCATATAATGTCGACCCTCCCAGGATATTAACCGAGGACAAGGATATTATTTATTACTATACCTAATCTAAAAATGCAGTTTTTTATAACTTGGTAACTGCAGATATGCAACCACTTACCTAAGCTTCTACCTTATTAAACTTAAGCTTGAGAGTTGCCCTGTGGCACTCAATCTTGGACCTTAATTGTAGATAAGATATAGATAACTGTCGCATCCAGAGGAGGATTGGTCGTTGGGCATATGCATTAGATATTGGCTGAAAAATTGAGTAATGTCGCTGAGAAAAGTTAGCACTAATGACCTTCACTTTTTCTTTGAGGAATGTGTTTTGTCTAAAAAAAAACATTCAAGCTTTTCAATTCGGAACCCCATTCCTCGAATCGAAACGCGATCACTTCCGAGAGGTAATTGTAATAAATTATGATTACTATGGCATAAAAACCCTTTTTACTCTTTCGATTTTCTCTTATCGAAACGTATCTAGGAAAAGTTAGTGCAGCCCGATTTCGGTTTCAATATTTTCCTTTCCTGGTATATACTTTTCACGGGACAATTCGCTACCTCCTTGAGAATCATCTGAAGTCTACGTACGTGACTGTACAAATTCCATTCGAGCTGTGGGTTGTAAATATCACTATTTATTCAAATATCACTAAGTATAAGTATTGGAGTGTGTCCTCGTGGAATTTAATGATTTTCTGGCCCATTAAGGCACTACATCCTATAATTATCGCTTGAGGGGTCACTAGTCTTGGGTCCCCCTATTTTCTAACTGAGTTTAAAGAAAATTGATAAATTCATCGTGTATTGACTGTGCATCTACGCCTAATTCTATTACTACTATAACTTATTTTGTAATAGCACTCTAACCTTCTGTAGTACAGAAACTGTACTAACATTTCCGACCTTACAACCACAACCAAAATTTTAAATAAAATTTGAAACTAATATGATGCTGATATTCTCATTAGCTCCAGCACTTTCAGTAATTCGGAAACCCTTTAGGTGGTGGCATGGTCGTGAATAATCGTATATCCAGAAAATGTATGTCATATAATTCATAATTTTCGTTCAACACCTCAAATGTTGGGGAAGTATGAATAGATGCTTGATCGTTCTTAATCATGATTGTTCCCAGTCATCACTCCTTCATTTCGTAAAGAATCATTTTCAGGAATCATTCATTGGTTTAGAAAATTGTGAGATGCAACACCAAGTAACTAGTGGTATTAGACCTAATTTGTTAAATTGAGTAATGGGTAGACCTAAAGTTGCTCTAAGGGATTTGTGTAATGGGTAAAGGGTATGCAGCCAGGAAAATAAGCGATTTCTTAACATCAAATGGCTACTACTAGGTTTGTATCAGTTATGATCCATGTCATTTTATTAGATCGTCTCACTCTATTTTGGTTTATTATTTGTTTTAGGATTGGCATCCAGAATATCCAACTCAAAGAGTCCGCAAAGAGAGTAACAATTATGCTTCTCATCTGTCTGATACGGGTATGTTGCATAAAATTTGTTCGTACCTTAATTGATTTGATTTGACGTTATTAGAATGCCAAAATGTCAGCATTTTCCTATTTTGGTAATGGGTAGTAGTCGTTTTGGTTTTTAGGAAAATATTTTTAGTTAAGCATGAAACTTGGTTGTTTATTCCCGACTACAGAAAAAAACGAGTTTTTTCTGCAGACAACACCCGGAGCATCTTAACCACCTCCGAAATTCTATTCGACGTAAAAAAAAGGATCTCCTCTGGAGGCTCTCCTCTAAGGCCCTAAAAAGATATACGTAACAAGTCTCTGTTGTAGGAGGAAATATCAGAACAATATCTGAAATGTTCTGCAACTCATCGCAATCAATCTCTAATATTATGAAAACACCAAACAATAGCCGTTTCTCGGCTCATCGAATATCCTGACTTTGGCTGGACAGCTTAGGAATGCCTTAGACGCTGTTCACAAAGAACGCCCGATTCTCATTCATTGAATTTATTTTCACTTTTTTAAATATTTATTTTTTGGTTTATATCTTAACAATCTTTTTAAAGCTGTCTGACTCTTTATCACTGAACTCGATTTAAACCCCAATATCTTACCATGGAACCGTAAATGTACCTACAACTGGATACCTGAATTTGGTCAGAAACAACAAATTATCAACGTTGCTTACAGAAAGCTACGGCCAAATCAGATTAGGGTGATATTACACGGCGCACTTCAAAAAGCAACCCCTGATCTTCAAGACCGGGGGTCGTGCGGGTCATTGCATATCCGTTGACCAAGACAATTTCCTCCGTAGATTTTCAAACATATTTTTTTTTTAGTTGTACAGGGTGTCCCAGGAGTTATGCACAATCCGACTCCTAAGTGTTGTACAACTCAATTCCGAACAAAAATGACTCCTAGCGATTTTGAGCCAGAGGCCTCGTTTCCGAGTTATTTGTGATTCACGTTTTTTTGTGTTTTCGATCTTCTGTCATTAAAACCGTCATAACTCCCTCAATTTTGGAGATAGCTCAAATTTGATGACACCGTTGGAAAGGGCGTTGAATTTGCTATCTATTGCACAGTATTATCTATCAAAATGTTAATAAAATTAAATAAATATTTAATCCCGATTCCAGGTGATGATTTCATGTTTGAAAGCAACCCGTGGAACCCTCTTGCGCCTACCAATAGAACTGATGACGACGAGGTGAGTACATAAGATGTGACAACTTATTTCACATGAAAATAACTAGGACATTTATACGTGGCAATCCGTGGAAGTGCATACAAAAAAATACCTGCTGGACACCCTCTTAATTTTTGGTGTACTACTCTAGTATGACATTTACGGGCACGTGCGTAACGCACACCAACTTTGTTTTTTCAAATACATATTCTCGTTTTTTATTGCAGTTTCGGATTCTAAGCTCGATTTCATGAAAATTTGACCCCTCAAACGGTTGTTTTCGATCACGGACAAACGAGAGCATGTTTTTGTTGCGGGCTCATATTTGAAATCCTTTCAAAACATGCATTAAAAAAAGAAAATTTGTTTCACCTCAAAAATAAATATTAGCTCAGCGACAACCAACCATTTTTTGGCGCGTTGTGCGTGATCAAAAATCGGTTGGGAGGAAAACGTTTCCATAAATTGAGCGTAGAATCCGAATCTGCAAAAAAACAAATAGGGGTTTTTATTTGACAAAACAAAGTTGGTGTGCGTTGCGTTGCGTGCACATGTAATAACTAAATAGTACACCAAAAATTACGAGGGACTTTTTTTGTACATGCATTTTCACGGGTTTTAAGGGGGGGGGGGGGGAGGAGAATCTTAACTTGCGACACCCTGTGCATGTAATGTAGTCACCAGTTGACAAGAATAACCGCACTAAATGCACTATCAGAATCGTTGCTCGCTTTAATATTGTTTATGTTTTCCAGTTGAGGTGGTCGAACGTGAAGAGCAGCAATATCACGCCGGAACGAGGCAACATGGACGGTCACATGGGAAACCGAGTCATGATGACAGCTCACCGCCAAGATAACAATGTGAGACACCCACTTATAACTTGGTTTTGCGTTTGTTTAAGCTATACATAGACACACAAATCAATACCAATACGTAAAGATGAATCCTACGTGAAGCTATCAGATTAGAGGAGCCTACAGTGATTACTTAGAGCTTTCCTTTGATCCTAAAGCTTAAAATTTGTTTTTAAAAAAGTTATTGCCCCATTGTTTTTCTGTTGAAGATATACCTTATTCATATATATTCACAATATTTTTGGATAGAAGCAAAAACTGACGAACTAGTTTTTAAATTTCGACTTAATCCTTTTTCAGTCTATAGAGACAATAAGTTTTGGGTTTTTGAATTTGTGACATTGAAGCGCATAGAAAAGTCTGCCTAGGAAAAATGCGGTTAATTAACCTAACGTCTGATATTTGGCACTAGAGGATCATACGTCCCCGTAACATTCGAAAGGGTATTCTCTTATTGAAGTAGTGTTAATTTGTTCTCTTTGGGTCTCGTTTCATCGAAGATTTTCTAGCCAAAACAATCGTCAAATGTAGCAGCATGCGACGAAGCATGGTGGCTTATGGGCAGATCTTCGTTTCTTCTGATGGTCTCTGATTATTGACCCTTAGATTGAGAAATCGCTATTTACAATCTTATTTACGTTCTAGGTAATTTAGAAAAGTAATCAAGCGTTTACAGTTTATATCAGTTCCAGCCCTTAGGTACATGTCAAATTCAGGCAACCTATAGGGCTTGTTTAACAGTAATTTGAGGATTCAGGCACATCTTGTATCAAATGTGACAGCTTTGTTGAGTTTTGGTCAATTGGTTGGGAATAAATGCTTTTTGAGAAACGTAAATCATCAAATTTTGATGGGAAAGAAAACGGTTCGCTTCATCATTTTCAATAATGAACTCTTGTTATCGACCAAGCGTTAAAAAAAAAAAAATAGTTGAGCCCCCACTCCAAAAAATTTGTTGGTTTACAGTTCAAGATATCAAAAATTAAAATAAAAAGCGTCCCTTTATCAGTTGAAGCTTTTTTTCCGAAATTACTGGAATGAAATTCACAAAATTAGTTAAAAAAATCATACATTAGCCGCGTATGGGCATTATCAATCTACCCGAAGGAGTAAAAGTTAGAATGAAGACGTAAAAACTCAACATCTCTAATACTTTCGGCGTGAAAGGGTTCTTTTCTTCTCTGATATTAATAATTTTGAGGTTTTTGTTTGATGGGCGATTATAAAAGTAATAAAACAAACGGATTTGACTTGATAATTGAAACCTTCATTTGTCGCTCGCAGCGTCCAAAATGCGTTGATGAATCAAATTACAATCACCCACGAGCGTTTAAAAATGATGAATTCGTCTATTTATAGAACGGGGAAGAAGCGGCTGCCAACAAGGAACAGTTGACGCGAGGGCGCCTAAAACTGAAAATGGAACAGTCCAAGAGAAAAGTGAGTCAGTTCATTTGTGCTTAAACATGTTAAAGTACTTAATTTTTAATTTTATTAATTTAATTATCTCACTACTCAAATATCCGCCTCGTTTAGTTGGGGTACTGTAACCAATGTTTTGAAACTTTCATTTAACTTGTAAAAATCGTTGTTACAAGTCACGACTCAAACTGAATAGAGTAATCATGTCGAACAGAACAATTAATCCTAGTATTTTACTTCGTTTTAATTAATTTAGTTGATGCTTTCATTTTATTATTTGTTTGCTACTATAAGTTGGTATTGCAAAACCTCATAAGATTGTTTTGATATGTCGTAGATTGAGGAACTTCAACAACAACAAGCGGCGCTTATCAATCTCCGAAACAAAGCGATCCAACAAGTCAAACCCGTGCAGGTAAATTCCCCTCAGAAGTAGACGTTTTAAAATTCAACGAGTTATGTCTAACAAAAAAAAATTATTTATTAATTTTTTAAAGTGAATCTTTTGAGAGCAAACCGATTAGACCCAAAATTTGCCGGCACTGTTTGATTGTCTTTGGTTCTACTAGTCTCTAAATGCACGTTTACTTTTACATTTATGGTTTGAATTCAAGGACACATCAAATTTTAACGGATGAAAATTAGGTGTTGAGTTGCGAAATTCGGATCATGAGAATTTTGAACGGGTGAACTTATTCGGAAGAGTAAAATTCTGGTAGAAATAAGTATTTGTACATGGTGTTGATGTACGTATTTCCCTGAAATGGTGACGGAGGGACTGCGAAGCAAGATCACCCGAATTAATTTCAGGCGTCAGCTACAACACATTGAGGGGCAAGTAAAGTTACAGCTACAACTCGTTTGTACAAAACCGGGGGTTCTGAGGAACCCACCTACACTGTAAGTATGTGGGAGCAAATATAACAGCTACAATCTCAAGAGAGGAGGAGCAAGCTGAGCAGCTACGGCACTTGTGACTTTAGGGCTACATTTTACAAGGTAGAGAGTAGGTTTAGGACAGAGTGATGGAATCAAGAGACAGGGTCTGAATGAATCCCCTTGGGCTGATCTGGGCTTATTTATACGGGTGATCTGACCCCTGTATGGAACTTCCCATCATCCATGACCGGGAAAACCCCATAATCCTCGACTCTAGTGTCGTCCTTCATGGGTTTATTGTTAACTACATGTATTACAGCTGTTGGGGCTTCTCCTAACAATTTTCTTTACTGGTCATTGCATTTTTGAATTTACTGGACATTGGGAGAAGGTGACTATTGGCGTCTAGAGATGAAAATGAATACTCCGCATCAAATTCTTGTTATTTTTAGAATAATTCGTGGTTGCATGGTATCTTTGTGAGATTTGGGAGGTCAATTTTAGGTTAAGAATGCGATTATCTGGTAATGGTGCATTTCTACATATTGGAATTTTTCGTTTAAAATTACTAGGAAAATGACAGTCCACTTGCATATGTCTGGAGAAACCTCGAAAATCCGCGTTTTTGCATGTTATTGAACCATTGCATGTAGGCAGGTTAGACGTTATGCCCAACTAGCCTCTACAGAGAATATAAAGGATTTTTCTCATCAAGTCTTAGGTATTTGACGGCCCAAACAGCTGCCAGACACAGCAATCTGGATCTATGCATCTTGAAACATAATAAACGACATTTGAGTTATTTTTTCTCCCCCAAAAATGTTAGCTATACGATTGGTTTATTGGAAATAATGAACCAAAATAGGAAGTCAGGAAAATCGGGAATGGTAGTCAATCTCCGGTTCATTTCGGAGTTTTCACAATTCGCTAACACAGTTCAATTGCCTTTTGGGTCTTGTAGCGATTGTAAACCCACTTTATCGGTCATTGTCTTTTTGAATTCGTATGACATTGGGAGAATATACCTACGGATATCCAGAAATGAAAAATATGAAATCAGTGGAATGGTCGGCAATTTCTGAGTCCATTCGATTTTTTTTCTCAATATGCTGGTTTTTTTTTTTTTTTTTTTTTTTTGTTTTTTAAATCAATCGAATTATTTGTAGATGGAGGAAATGCAAAATCATCCACCGCCCATGCTCTTGAGAAACAAGGCTGTCCAACAAGTCAAACCAGTTCAGGTAAGTTACCACCTGCGTACCTACCTGACATGATTCAAAATTTGTAATATTTAATATTACTTCATTAAATAGCTGCTACAATTTATCACCTATCTATTCTTGTAAACAAGAAGTACATTTTTGTAACTTAGCTGCATTGTAAATATTATTATTTTAGATCCATCCCACTTTCAGCATAATTGAAATGATTTGTTATTAACCATTTATTTTCCGTCCTCTCAGGTTGAAATGGATAAAATGGCCAATTTGGGAGAACGAATTCAAACCATGCAGGAATATGCGCACGTAAGTCATGATATTATTCAAATGAAGATTTTAGAATCCTCTTTAGATACATAATGCAGTGTACATGCACGAAATGAAAACTTTTCCAGACCAAATGAAAGCTTTTCCAGGCTGAAGTAGAGAATAGGTAACGCGTACCTCTTATCAGGCTCATTTGAACATTTATCGATGTGTACTTTCATCGATATATATGATATCAATATATCGATACCAGTGATATATTTGTGGCGTAGTGCACAGTGTTAACACTTTCTGATCTATTTGTCCAACTGATCTATACTTTACTAGAAGGATTGATATAGAATTTTTTTATTTTGTTTTTGAGATGCGAGCAAATCGACCATCCAGACCAACAAACCAGACAGAACACATTCGAACACACATCGAAAGCGTGGACCTATATCGATAGGAGACATCTGGTTTTTCAATATGGCGACGGTCTGATAAGAGATGTGTTACCTATTCTCGACTTTTACCCGAAATTAAACCTATTGAGAAAATCAGTGAAATATTGTACCTAGATAAGATAGGTATCCTGCAAATTCCCTTTAGACGCAATTGTACCTATTGTAGAAAGAAGTTGACAAAAAAAAAATTCTACGAATTTTAGGCATAGAATTATCGAAGTAGATCTCACCTTAGAATAGGAAACAAGTAGGTAAAAAGATTTCATTTTTTTG
Organism: Creontiades dilutus; assembly: GCA_031894815.1. Taxonomy (NCBI): domain Eukaryota; kingdom Metazoa; phylum Arthropoda; class Insecta; order Hemiptera; family Miridae; genus Creontiades; species Creontiades dilutus. The sequence goes on from JAVIWC010005620.1 coordinate 3,003,235, forward strand.
TGGAAAAGGTTTAATTTGAATTGGAAAATGCTATATTCCTTCACTTCGTTTCTTCGGAGTCTATCAAGGAAGTTGTGTAACATCTCCAAAAATTATAGATACGTAGCTCAATAGGATTCAAGCTAGTGTCTTTCCCGGAGAAGGGATGTTGGCTCTATAAACTCTGCTACCATGAGTTAATAAGTAAAGTTGGGCCCTTAAAATGATTCCTCTTCAATGTTCATTGTCAAACAGAAGCTCACGCACTATGGCACAAAGGCATGTGAGGAGTTCTTAAATAAAACCCGGGTGAGAGATATTTTGGTATCAGATATTTGGAATTTCCAGGGACGATGACAATGCACTAAACCGGCTGCAAGAGAAGATGGAAGTATTTACTGACAAACGGTATTATGAATTTGACAGTACACATTTGTAATTTTATCGTTTAATTTCAGATCATTCAAGCGTTTGAAAGGGAAGACGCTGCTGGGAATTTAGAAGGTGCTGAGGCTCAAAGTACTTCAGATCAGCTTAGGAACAAACTGAGCGAACTTCTGTCCAAGAAAGCCCAATGTGACAATATTTTATCATGCCTTGAAGCTGACAATGTGGGAGGTATGTGCCATATTTTAATATTACCTTTGAAAAGTTAGCTATTCAGTATTTTTCCATTCATTTAGTCCGTACTATGAAGAGCCTTTCGAATAAAATTGATGTTTCTCCCAATATTTCGTGCGAAATCAGAAAATAAATGAAAATTATCACCCACAACTACCATTAGACATTGATTACTATTCTTTTTATTGTGAAGTGATAATTTATCTTATTGCACTGAATGACATTTCGCTTAATATCTCGATAGTTTCCATAAATGTGGGTGCCATTTCATCCTAATTCTACTTGATCACATTTCTGGAATTCAAAAAATAATGATATACCCCAAATTAATCAACTGATTCCATAGAAATTCACAGAGGTCGTGCGGAATAGTCCAATCTGCTCTTCATACATTTCTTATCTGATTTATTAATGCCTTTTGGCAAGCCAATATCTTACGTACGTCCATTTGTTTGGAGTTGTTCGCTTACTCGTATTTTTTCAATTTTAGATGTCGCTGGGAGTCTGAGCAGTGAAGAAGGAGATTCTGTCCAGTACTCGTCTAGATATGGGGTAAATAACCATAGTTAACTATTTGCTTAGCATCATTTTGATCAAGTTTCTACAATTGCGTACGATCGACTTGAAAGGTTTTCATCATCCACATTCCGTGACTATAGTTGAATCAAGTAATGAATATGTGTGAACTTACAGAATGCCCAACTTTTGAATGCTGTCAGTAAACTTTATTTTCCTAGTATGTCCCAAATTGTCAGCGAGTTGTCATGATTTAGGTCTCTCATTTATATACTTATTAACAGTTAAGCAGGGTTCACATCCATCCAGAAAGCTATCTGGAAAGTGCGTACAAGCTGCTGATTGGTTGGACATCAGCTGGGGAGGGGGGAATATTTTTTCCAGAGAAGCACTTTTGAAGCAAACTGTAAACATCAGATTTTTCAGATATTTTCGGCAGATTAGTTTCAGCGTGCGAAACAGCAGATCCAGACAGCCAAAATTCCGGATGGTTATGAACGCCTTCCCAACTTCCGCGATTCCCCTCCATCCCCTCCACTGTTTTTCACTAGCTTCCCCTATCTGTATTCCCAGACGTTCTGGATGGATGTAAACCCTGCTTTAGTTGTCGCCTCTCTCTAGGATTAGTTTTCTAGAACCGTCAGTTCAGGCATTTTCTGTTAGGGAAAGTAAGTTCATTCTACATATGACACGTTATATTGCAGGGCGCTGTTGGTGGCTCCGGCGGTGAGGGAGACAGCCAACATGAAGCCCCCAGGAGGCGAGACCAGGAGATGCCAGGTCCCTCATCCCACGGGAAACAGAATAACCGAGAAATCGTCGACCAATCAACGCACATGATTCACAACAAAGAACTGTAGGTTTATCCAAAATTTAATAATTCCTGCATCACGTAACGCTATCTTGCCAATTTACTAATTCATTTCCTTTCCTTGATGTCTAGGAAATTGGAGGAAGTCAAAAACAAATTGGAGCAACTTCAGTCGCTGCTGAACCGAGTTGAACGGTTGCGGGAAGGGAAGTCAGTTCCTAGGTAATGTTGCAGTTCTGAGAAATTACCTGTATAAATTTGATAACTAAAAATTGTTATGAAAATTGACAATCAATAGTTTTTAAAGAAGATCTTGGGTCCAAATTCAAAACAAAACTTGAAAAAATTTGGTTTCGTTGTATTGCCAGAGATGGATGTTGGAATTGGACCTGTGTATTCCTGCACTAGACACCATTTGTCTGGAGTTCCTCTCTTCGCCATATAACATGTCTTTCTAGAGTTGATCTTGGTTTTTTCTCGATTTCGGATGCATTGCCAGACAGGAAGATTTTAATGCCAGCTCTGATATCTAAATCTGCACCATTTGGCGAATGTTATTTTGTTTACTTGCCCTCCCGATAGTATTTGAATACTTCTCATCAATCTAGAACATTCTTGTTTATTTGCCAAATCTTTAGTTTCTTGATATTATCAATTCTCAATCCACCTAGACATTTGGATAGTTTTACTATGGATTCATCTCGCCTTACAATATGCCAAGACTACACGTTTCACTCATGTAAGTTGAATCTGATTACCAGAGTAACCTGAGACTTTCTGCAAATGTTTTACGTGTTCAACTCTTGTGTCTTAGGATGAACGGTGATGGCCCTGTAAATCCTCGCCATGGAGAACCAATTCAAGCTAAGAACTGCCCTCCCGTCAGTGTCATGGTAAGATAAAGAGGTCCATTAATTGCGTACTCTACATTCCAAAGCTTTCGTTGTATTTCAAAGCGTAATTATTTTCAGGAGAAGTTGCACACAAAAAAGATCGACCTAGAACATGATATGAGAAAAGCTAAGTCGTACCCACAGCAAACCAGAAGTGAGTATCTTTAATTGAAGCATTCAAGAAACCGTACTCGTGTACACTTCAACATTTATCTCTGCAATTATAAGTTGTTGGAGCTCTTAAATTTCTTAAAACATCTTTATTGTCATGGTTTCGATCGGTGAACGTTTCACCCATGCAACGTGGGCTTCATCAGCGTGTATTTTCTTAATTTTAAAAGGCAATAATCTCTTAGTATTAGACATTCTTCGAATTCGTTTGAATCATCGTCAACGTTCATGATCATCTAGTTTATTTATATGTGTTATTTTGGTCATCTGTTCTTGCTGCAAAGATAGAAAAAAATTTATGCAAGAATAGATGACCAAAATAACACATATAAATAAACTAGATGATCATGATGACGTTGACGATGATTCAAACGAATTCGAAGAATGTCTAATACCTAAGAGATTATTGCCTTTTAAAATTAAGAAAATACACGCTGATGAAGCCCACGTTGCATGGGCGAAACGTTCACCGATCGAAACCATGACAATAAAGATGTTTTAAGAAATTGAAGAGCTCCAACAACTTATTCGATAAGAAAAATGGTCAATCCATACCCCACCAACTCAACTAATCTCTGAAATTATGACTTACAGATGAAATGCTGGGAGGATATGAACATTCAGTCGAGAACTGGGCAAACACAGTTAACGGCGCAGCTGCAAATTCAGTTGATTATTCCAGGTCAGTACATTGAAATTCAAGTTTTTACTATTGATATAATCACGTGCTGCACCTTAGTATGCATTTATATTGTATTATTGCACTGAGCTTGTAGTAAATACACGTGCTTAATGGATTTCAGCGTCAGTGATGATGCAGATGTTGACTATGACGAAAGCCCGGTAAAGTTGTGCTCAACATCTCTTCTGCCGTCCAACAGCTTTCCCAAGACTAGGTGGGATTTCTGTGGATTTTGTACTTGTGTATTATATTTTTTGTTGAATATTAATTTCATCGTTGTAGTTTGCATTACGGTTTACTTTTACTGTTACTTCATTATCTAGTGTATGGTTTAAAAATAAATGTGGATATTAAAACCCATATTACATAGTGTTTTGTGAATTCCAGGCAAAACATTCACCATAACATCTCTAGCAGTCCTATGGTGGGGAAACCCCTTTCTGGTAAGTGGTTTTCTTATGTAAATATTTGACATCAAGCCTATGGAAGTCAGGATGGTCTCATCCAAACTCCTAATGCAGTCAGTATGCTACGCTAGTGATGTATGATATAGTGGGAAACCACCATTCTTTGTCTGGACGAATCAATTGTATTTTGTCTTCAGCTACAGGGAGAGCTGATCTTCACAGATCCACCCAGTCAAGCGCAGAGCCCCGGCCTAGGCGTGCAGCATCCGATGATGGTCTTCCTTCTCCAAATAGCACTACTTTGGCTTTACAAATCAACCAGGTATTTCCTGTTTAGCTGTTTGCAATGAAGATATAAAATGATAATAAAAAGCTGCTGCTCCAGCCAAGTGTCACTCGTGATTAGCTAGTACTCTCATTTTGGCATTCTCAACATATAGAAATTATCAATAGTGTCAGTTTGGGCTCATATTGAAGTATGAATTAAATTTAAGCTCTTCATGAGATAGATGAGAATGTATATTCATTATTTCTCACTCTCTATTACAGCTCCAAATGCAAATGGAACAACTTCTGGTTATGTATCAGTCTTTGATGGAAAAACAAGTGACGACCAACTTCACACCTCCTCCTCCACAACCTTGGTTGGCTCCCCAACCTTCTCTCGGTACATTTTTGATTAGCATTCCATAGTTATGATTTTGATGACATGATATCAATGGTTGTCAATTGCCGTGTTTATTAGCGCATTGTGGTTAATAACAATGTATGTTCCGTAGGTTTCATGCAGTATATGAATGGCGGCCCACAGTGGCATCAGCACCAGTTACTCGTAAACTCCCTTAATCAATGTTGCCAGCTGATTTGGCATCAACAAAGAGAGTTGGCAGGATTGAGGCAGGCTCTTGCAATGGTAATATCTCATACAGCGTCTTAGCTAATCTTTTCCACCCTTACTATCGTATTAAGGCTATGTTATTTATACGAATCACTCATATAACTTTGTCTTTTATAATAGTTGCAGGAAGAAAGCAACATGTTCAAATGCGGTGGGTATGGCAACAACCTCAATTTCGATTCAGGTTTACTTTGGCCTCACCAAACTTCACCCCAAACACTCAACAACCAAGTTCCTCCTGGAAACAGGGCCAATAATTACTGGGACAACTTCAGAAGGTACGTCTAACCCTGCCCCCCATTTATTGTTATTAAATTTCTCTATTCTTTTTTTGGTTTATTACTTTTAATTGGAGGGCAAATCACTATACGAGCTGAGCATGGAATTTTCCTTAATGTCTGTCCTTTTAGTTTTGTGTTATTCAAAGCTTGACACGCTATTAACAAGTTTTCTTTTTCGTTATCATGTTAGAACACACTAGTAGTGTTTCAATTAATAAGAGGATGGCCAAATGTTCTACCTGCACATCATCCCAGGCTTGCTTCATCAGTACTGCCTTTTTTTATAGCATGTAATTTTTGACAGATTTTTCTTGTTTTTTCCAAATAATTGCTAACAGCTACTCCAGACAGAATTTACTCTCTGGGAGGAACAAAAGCAACGAAGGCAGTATCGCCGAGTCGCTGCCGCCTCCTAGGCCACCAACGAGTCAAACTGACAATCTGTGAGTACTATGCTTTCTCTCAATGCTGAGTAAATTAAAAGTATGTATTAGGCTGGCCGTCCAGTGGACGCGATTTCGCGCGAACAGAGGCGAATTGCGCGATTGGTTCGCTTTCCTTCAAACACACTGTTCTAAGTGACAGCCTGGCCACTCCAAGCGCTGCGGTTTAGCCAAAAGGGGCGAACGCGACGAGAATCAAACTAGTTTGTTTTTCAATGCGTCAACAAGCGAATTGGATGCCGAAAAACATTAATAATAAACTTCCTTTGAACTGCCATGTCAAAAAATGAAATTATTTCGATTTTGTTTGTGCAATTGCCTCAAGGTTACTGCAAGTCGTTCTGCTGAGGAAATGGTTTCCCTGAGATTGGAGGCCCAAGACAACCAGTCCTCTCTACTCTCTACCTTTGAATGAATATATTAAAAGGTGATATTTTTCTTCCGGAAATAGTTGAAAAACGTATATGAAGATAAGTCCTCCATCAGGTGACGACACTCTCCAAGCTGTGGGCGTCGTAGTATAACATTAGAGACTTTTTGGTGCGGTTCACGCAACGACGTTGACGGTACCGTCTGGAGAAAAATGCAGACTGCGCATGCGTGACGTCCCGTCCGTCATGCAAGCCGTCATGACGAACCGTCTGAAATCGGTTCTCCTATACGTCTTTCCTTGACGAGTTGGCAGTAACATAATTTTCCATATTTATAACCCATTTTACCTATTTCTCATATTCCGTTTTCGGCATTGTACAAGTTTTTTTTTGCACGCGGTAGCAATAACGAACGTCCGTGTTGTTTGTCAACAATCCACAAAATACAGCTTCAACTCAATAACACAAACTTCAATCCACAATAACGACAGTATGACAACTTCTAATGAATGTTGACGTCACGTTTAACGTGACTTCAACAGCCGGTAGCCTTGATGCTATTCGTCATGGGAATGTTAGCATCCAACTGCTCGCCTCAACTCGGCGACCACAGTTTCCTAGTCGTCGTCCACCAAAAAGTCTCTATTGCTCACCCACTGTTTCCTGATAATACCCGGTCTTCTGCACGTCGGCACGTCTTCTGCATAGAACTGGAGAGAGTCCAATGCATTCGCCAAATTCTTGATGATATTTAGAACAACTGATTATTTACGGTAGAAAGGAAATTAGTGGAAAACGCTCGAAGTGGAATGGATCCGCGCTGTTGAGTCGCCTCCAATGAACAGGGTCAGTCAAAGAGGCAAAATCAAATCCACTGGTCGGCCAGCCTTAGGAGAAACAGATGAAAACATACGAATTTATAGAACGGGTTTGTATGATTTGAAAGGGAATTAAAATAATTAATTTTATGTGTCTAAGAAGAAAGGCAATACTGAGAAATCAGGTGATACGACCTTAATAATGGAACGAGTGCACAACAATACACATGCAGTCCAGTTTCGTGCTGCGAAGCAAAACTCAGTTCGATATTATAAAAAACCAACGAATGTTGATTATAATTTACTTCGTGGAGTGGAATCTATTGAACTATTCTTATAATTTTCGAGAATGAACCCTACTAATACTTCATCACTCAAAGGTTCAATTTCAGGAGTGTTGATATGATTGTCAGGACAATGCGGGATGACCAAGCTTTTTTGCACATTTAGTTTTTTTAGGTTTTGTTTTAGTTTAATTCAATTAACTTTATATTTTCTGATGCGAAAAGTTTAATCGAACAGCATTTGATGATGTTGGGATGACAATAGGGCGGTTCAACTCTGTTTCGTTCTTAGTGCACTTGGCGTTTCAACATGGCGAGGTGATGGAATGATGTAGTTGCTCCTTCCAAGAGCTTAATGCGGATAATGCCCGCAACATTCAGAGGATGTCCCAGACGCTGGAATGCGCCTGGTTATCTCCCTAGATGGCGGATTCAAGAATAGTCAGGGCAACTAATCATGTCCATCACAGAGCGTAGAGGTAGTTGGAGAGCTTGACGTATTAGATGACAAAACACAGTGGACGACGAATAATTCAATGCAGTCACTTTAAACTCAAACATATTACTGGCTTTACTTCGAACAGCAAATGTTGCTCGTAATTGGTACGTATTGTCGACTGGCACGGGTTTCGGTAAACGGAGAATGAAAGGTCTCTATTCAGACAACGAGTTTCGGTAAGATTAGGGCGACGGGTTCAGGTAAAGGCAGGAATGTGTTCTGTCTAGTTTGCTGGTCTGGATGCTCGCTTCGCTCGCATCTCACAAACAAACAAATATCCTACATCAATCCTTTTAGTAAAGTATAGATTAGTTGGACAAATAGATCAGAATGTGTTAACACAATGAATTACTTTCGCCTGTATGTATTGTTGTTTTACCCAAACTCGTCTTATTGCATGTAAATATTTTACCCAAAATCGTGGTGATGTTTACAAAAACCTTGGTGTTTTCACCGCCTTTTACCCAAACCCGTATTGTCACAAGGGACATAATTTCTCAACATTATACTGAGGAATGTAGAGCAGGCCCAGCAGAAAGGGTTTCGACACGCATCAACACTTGGCAAACATGCATCGCCTCAGGCGTCCTCTCCTTGAGACAGTATAGTTTCCTTGCCAAACAAGACACACCTCTGTGACCGAACAGCTCGTAAAACTTCCCTCTTAATTTCCAATTAAATTCTTAACATACTTCAGAAATAAAGTTTATCATAGTCAGTTTTCAGTCTTGTCTTTTCGTTAATACGCGCATCCCATGCAACTGCACGCTTAAATCTTACAGAAGGATCAAAGCGTATGATTAAAGTCATTGATTCCAATACATGGCAGGTTATGATGAATCTCATCTAAAAGACAATTTTGGTGCTGATTCATTGATACCAGCTAGATATACTTCACAAATCAACGTTAACCCTCCTCAAACCACTTTATCGCTGTACACTTGTAGGTAAAAGTCGCTTAGTTGCTCAGAATTGCCTTAGTTCTTGTCAATGAATGAAAACAGAAAATCTTGAGACTGGCGCGCATTGCAATCCTCAGATTTCGGTTAGTTCCAGAGGTGCAGAAAGTCGTTCGAGGGTTTATGTTTTACGGCGAGATACTCATGCAACACGCCTACTCTTCATGACGAAGATTCGCTCCTTTGAAAATCGTGCTACCTTTACCATTAGCTTCCTCATTCGTTCCGTACCACAGTCTTCATTCTACTTTCAATCTATTGATATTAACAGTTTCAAATATTTCCGATTCTTACAAATTTAGAATAGAAATGCATTGTATGTTTTCCAATGATTCCAGGAGAAGGAAGGACAACAGCACAACTAACGCACAGCGACAGCCCCCACATCACTGTGAGTTCCGTTCTAAAATACTTGTTTGATGTTTTATATAGTTCTTCATCATAACTACTTCCCTAATAACTTTGTCGCCATTTGCAGTTGAGAATGCATCTAGGTTGAGAAGAAGGTTCAACACTGGAAATCAAAAACATGATCAAAGGTAACGTCAGACCATGATAATATTTTCAACTGTCTGTATCATAATATAACTTCAGTATATTCGTTTTCCCCTATTAAACGCAAGACTCCTTCAATAATACTCACTTTATTTCCTAGTATACTCCTAGATCACTGAAAATGTTAATTTACAGAATCCATTATCTAATTTGTTACTTTTGTTTCAGCGCTGTTTTCTCTCTAGAACAATCGATTTACTCTGAATTAGATACCGTCATTGCCGAAGCAGAAAGAAGCCCTCAATTGCTTCTTCAATTGCTAAGCCAATTGAAAAATCTTCGAACTCATCATCCCGTAAGTTCAAATTTGATCGTTACCAATTTTTCCTCCAATGACAGCAAACGATGTTGTTATCCACACCCCAAACATAGTTATGTTCTAAGACATTCAAACTTCTATCACTAGTTGTTATGACCTCAAATAGCGGTTGGTGTTTCCTGAACCCCATTTTATACTGTTTTCAGGACATTTCAAATTTGACGAGGGAAGAGAGGGACTGCTAACAATTATTTTTCGACGCTTCTCAGCCTATAATTCTTAATCGATTTTCGGGATTCCAATTTTGTTATATCCTAATTTCAATCTCGTTATGGAAAAACCTCAGAAATTTTGTATTGTTGTCAAGATGGGGAATGAAAAGGCTAATAGTGCACCTTTTCAAATGCTGCTCAAACAACATTATCTATTGATTTTTGTTTTTTTAAATATTTTTAAAGTTAAGAACTTGGTGTTGTTTTCAAACTCACTAATACATAGCACTTTCTAATTTCAGTAAGAAAAAATGGAATATTGATAAACAGTTCTATCTTCAATTTTGTTATCTGATTTTAATTATTTTCTTGTTCAACCATAATTTTAGTCAAATGCATCATTCTTGAAGTCAATCAACATTTCCCAATCAATTTGATTATCCAGCATTGATTTTTGTGTTAATTGCAGAGTCCTTTCGAAGACGCTCAAGGGCAAGGTTTTGATGGTGAACTGGACATGATCGAACGCTCTGGAGTTCTCGAATTCCTTCCTCGCCCCGATGAAATGCGCACTTCCTCGAATCACGCTGACTTTGATGTTACTAAGGTAAATTATATTTTTGAATAATTTAGCCCAAAGTATGATTTTATGTATTTATTCGAGCGTTCTTGCTTTTTGCGGTGTTGAGGCACTGCGAATATGAGTCTAGGGAAATATAAGGAGACGCTAACATCATGCGGTGTACACTTGGGTGTTATTTGGCTGCCCTTATCACACTTCTTTCCTAACCTGATTAATGCTGCTCCTGCCTCCAACTCTTTGTCCACCTATTTGTTAAATTCACTTCTTGAAGTCATACAACCTCTTTTACAGATGCTGGCACAAATACTTCCAAAAATTCTTAGCACCAATGGCCCCTAAACAAGCACGATTACCCATGAAAATATGCACGTGGAATGCCCGCAGCATTATCGGAAAAACAGCTGAGCTCGAAGTGTTTCTCAACAGCCACCAAATTGATATATTATTAGCCTCTGAAACAAAACTATTCTCTGAAAGATTCTTAATAATAAAAGGCTACAGATGTTACAGATCTGACCATCCCGACAACGCTCATAAGGGAGGTGCAGCTGTGCTCATCAGAGAAGACATATCACATGAGGAATTGTTACCTGTATGTGAAACAAATATGCAGGTGGCCAGAGTACAACTAACGGTTGACAACAATAAATTTCAAATAGCTTCATTCTATTCTGCTGGTTCCAATTCACTTCTTCCCAGCGACATCTGGGCACTGGTCCATGAACTTGGCCCACGATTTCTAATCGGCGGGGATTTCAATGCAAAGCATGGTTTTTTTGGCTCTCATGCTCCAAATCCAAGAGGTCATATGCTCGCCAACACCTGCAGACAACTGGGACTTGATCCCATCTTCCCCACCGAACACAAGAAAGTGCAACATCAACAAGAAAGAAAAATGAGCAACAAGCTAATAATTTGTTACTACTGAAACCTTCCTTGAGTTTCTCCTTACAATTGTAGTGGTGGGGGATGGGTTGCAAGGAGCGTAGTTTCCACAGGACTTTTACATGTTCTCATAATCCCGCATAGCCATCCATCCTCATTAATAGATCACGTGACTGTGAGATTAGCAGCCTTATGAAGCAACAAATTAGGATATACATTTTCACCTGATGATCTGAATGACAAAGAGACTTACTTATTCCCTGTAGTAATCGCCAGAGCTAGTTTCACAATTTATCATTTTCCAGTCACTTCTGAACGACACGAACACTTTTTAGAAATTGCAATCTTAGGATGTGGAATGCCCTGTGCCAGAAAAAACCATGGAGTGGTAGTACAATAATTTGTTATTGCTTCTCTAGATGGATATTACGATGTTGGAAGTGTCGCGCATGGTCGAGAGACACCAAGAAATGACTAATGAGGTTATTTGCTCGCCTGAATTCCTTCAGCACGTAGTTGCAGTGGCCATCCGGGGACATCACGTTCATCCAGATATTGTGACGAAACTGGAAGCTTCCTTACTGAAATTCCAAGGAACTAGGTGAGTGTTTTCCATTTCACATAAAGAGTTGAAGTATAACCTCGGTTCAGCATTGGTGGGCTTTTTGTGATTATTATTTATTATTTGCGGAAACTATTTCCTGTGAATAATACATTATACCTGCACGTTATAATAGGATGATGAATAGAAATATTCTTGGTATTTTCTGCACAACAACCTCTTGGTAGCCAGTCATGCATTTTTAAGTGCTTTTTGAGGTAGACAAATTCCTGTTTTCTTTGTTGGTGAGAATTGAAAAATAGATATGTAATACCTTCGAAGCTTCTTGGTTAGGAGATTAGAGAGTTCCTAGGAGATCCACCAACACCGATACGAATCCGTTACGCGATACGAACGAGCGACTGCGCATGCGCCGCCAATACAATCGGTCGTATTGCAATACGACGGTGGTATCTTTACGGAAGTTACGATGCCACCGATGCGATCCAAACGAACGTATCTTTCGTCCTTATAGCCAAGTAACCCGCCATTAGGGTAACCTAGTTGTAAACCGCTTCGCATCCACCCGCCGGTACATCCGCTGTTTTTCTGGAGTAAATGTACATGTTCTCTATCAAATCGGAACGGAAATAGTACGTCATCCTCGCTCATGTCGTCCAGGGAAAATCTCCCATAGAGCCCAGGCAAATACTTTTACGAGCGTCCCCGTTGGGAGGGAAGGCGATGTTTTGGATGTGGCATGTACGAGCGGCCCTGCCTGGTCACAGATTAGAAATGGTACGAGCAAAGGCCCACAGGCCAGTTGAACCCAGAGACTGGAAGAAATCCGAGCAAAGATGGAACCCGAAGTAGCCTTGTTAACGAAAAGTTCGCGTGGAAATCGAGATATGATGTTGGTAAACGGTTACCCTAGCCAAGTATGTCCAAATCGTTTCGTATAAGTACCAGCCCAGATCGAATAACTGAGAAGTACGTACCTACTTGGGCCAAGAGTCATGTGACTGTGATTGTCTATTTACATGTTTTGACAGTGTTCATTTTAGAGCAATAAATTATACGCATGAAAAAAGTTTCGAGTTGGTGCTATTGGTTTTATTTCCCATATTTCCGTGGGGCCGCTCGTACATTTTTAAACGAAAGAACGAGTGATCCGAGTGATCTTGTAAAACATCAAGAAGACTGCTCGTTTTCTATAGTGACGTGAAAGCAAAATGTACGTGACTCTTAGATACGGATCAGAGATACCACTAGTTCAGCTGAGTTGGTGGTAACGCCACCATTTATGCTAACCAGAGCTGTGCTCGCCCTAGATACCACCACCGACTAGATACGATACCACAGTGTCTGAATCTCCTAGGAACTCTCTATTGTCTCTACCTGTGACAACGTATTTCCGAAAATTGTTATTTGTTGATTGTTGTTATGTGTTCGTTGTTGGTTGATGTCATCATGCTTTATCACCAATTAATCAGTTGTTAATCTCACGAAAACTTCAATAAAATGAAAGAACGCGTAACGAAATATGGAGGAGAGGGTTGTTTAGCTTGAGTTGAGATCAGCTGAGCGATAGTTGGATTGTTCTAGCGAATTTATTGTTCGGGTGCTTCAAAATGTGCAATTCTGACGGGTTTTCGTTAGTGCACTTTGAACAAAATTCCGTTATGTAATCTCGAACAGTTTACGAGTACTTTTAACCGGGATGTGGGTTGGTGAAAGACGACAGAAGTCTTTCAAGGTTGGGCAACCTCCGTTGTGTACTATTCTGGTGAAAGTATCCCTTAATATACTTATTAATCTCCTTTGTATAATTCGAGAAATTGACGTTAACCGTTTCCGATACAATTGTTATGTATAAATACCATATTCCTTACAGGCTTTCACACGTGGCAGATGAGCTGTTATGCGTCGTCGCCAGCCTGCTCACACCTCAACCGCCATCTGCAGCTCAGCACCGAATTCAAGTCAACGTAATATTCGCTCATTCTGATTTTCTCATATCTAATAATTATTATTTTGTCCTCAAATAAGAATTTCATTAAATTAACACATCTTCTGACGTCCATTAATGAATTAGTAATAATATTCCATGTTCTTCACAGCATGATGATCATGATGATGAGGAAGGAGCTGTCGGTGGGGTTTCTCTCTCAACTTTGTCAACCCAGCAACCCCAATCTGTGAGTTGATTACTTGTAACTAGACCTTATATTCTCGTAATATTTAAAAATTGTCAAGAAAAGAGTAGGACAATGGACAATTCACTTAAGAGTTTTACTCCTAAGTCAGTTAATGAAATTCGCTGGAGAATGAAAAGCACATACAGTATTGGATACATTAAATTTCTGATTGATTGATGATTGAGATGATGTTTCAAATGTTGATTCTCTGCTGACAATATTCTATACAATAGTTTTGTTTTTAATTCGAATAGACCCCGGGATTCGGATAGATTTAGTGTCCCTAATTTCATAACAGTTTCTCTTTTTGGATTGGAAAAGCATGTCCCATGTAAATCTACTCTAACATGCCCCATCTATGTTCAGGTGGAGACCGAGCTTGCTGAAGCTGACCAAACCCAACATGGTTCATCAGACAACGTCGTTGTAAGTTTGCCAAGTTTTTTACTCTGTCTAGGTCATACTTCAAAAATGTGCTTTTCTAAAATACTCTTCCGAGTGTTACTCTTTAAGAAATCGCCATTCCGTCATGTAACGTAAATGTAACTATTTTGTCGCACAGGTTTTTGAAACAGACGAAGGACTAGATGCCCATGACATGGATCTCACTATTGCTTCTCCTACTGTAAGTATCCTATCAAAATGTTTTCATTTTTTCAAACTTCTCTCATTATTATCGAGTAAATGGTAGGATATTAGAAGTGATTTTTCAATTAATTAACAAAGATGATTAATTTTGAAGTTTTGGGGCTCAGTTGTACTAGATTTGACCTGCTAAAAGGAGTCCTTGTTTATTAAAACATTCACAATAAATCAAAGCTATTCCAGTTTTCTGGTTAGAAGGCTTAATCTTAGAAAAAACGTGTGAGTTGAAATTAATGTGTTTGCCGTTCCAGGAGATTGTCACTTGAAAATTTTATTTCTGTTAATTCAAAATATACAAAGAATTACCACATCAATGGTTAAGTCCAGTGCAAATTTGGGGAACAGCTGACCAAGTTACCCGAGTAGCTTGTGAACACAGATTACTCGTAATTCATGCTCTCACTAAAGAAAATAATTTTGCCCTTTGAAGTCGAAATTGTCACTGTCATTTTCAGTTTCAGAGATTTTTGAAAGAATTTGACCCATATACGAGGCTGGATTGATAAGTTTCTGGCCTGACCAAGAGATGGCGCCACTAGGCCTACGTTGTGGTGGCGTTCTGTACTACCATCCTTAGATAGCTTGTAGCTATAGTTTCAGTCCGATCGCCTTGTTAGTTTAGGTTTGAGAGCACGCTGAACAAGACGCCTCTGTGTTTTTTCGTAAAAATGGAAAAGCTGGAAAATCGTGCTGTCATCAAATACTTTTATTTGAAGGGGTTATCGCCAAAGGAGATTGAAGAAGAGATGGACTCAACACTGGGGACATCCTCCCCGTCATATTCAACCGTTAAGCAGTGGGTTTCCGAGTTTAAAAAGGGTCGTGTGAGCACCTCTGATGAGCCTCGCTCAGGACGCCCCATTGAGGTCACAACTCCAGATGTGATCGAAAAAATCCATCAAATAGTGCTGAAAGACCGCAGATTAAAAGTGCGCGAGATAGCTAAGACCTGTAAGATGTCATATGAACGTGTACAAAATATTTTGCACCAACATTTGTGTATGGAAAAGCTCTGTGCAAGATGGCCGCATTTCTTGTTCCATCAGAATAACGCACCATCGCACACGTCAATCGTTGCGACGGCTAAAATCAACGATCTGAAGTTTGAATTGATGCCGCACCCTGCCTACTCTCCAGGCCTAGCCCCGAGTGACTATTTTCTGTTTCCTAACCTCAAAATATGGCTTGGCGGCAAGACATTTGCAGACAATGAAGAAGTAACCGAAGCTGTAAATGGAATCAGTCTATAGAGATGGCATTACTAGACTAGAACACCGCTATGAGAAATGTATCAGCCTTGAAGGAGATTATGTTGAGAAATAAAAGAAAAAATTCTTAAAAACGTTGTTTTTCTTGGTCAGGCCGGAAACTTATCGATCCACCCTCGTATGTCGGTCAATTTTGAAAAACGCTGACTTTCTCATTGTGAAACCAATGGGATACAAATAATTTCATCTGCTATACCTATTTGGAGCTACTTCTATGTTCAAGGGATATACTCACAGTTGAAGAGGTTTGATTAAATTAGCCTCAAAGCTCAACCTGTCAGAGTGTTGTAACTAAAGGGAAATTATAAGGACACGAGTTCAAACCCAGTCAGAGGTATATATATTTTTGGGAAGTAACAGTTGGCGCAGTCAGTTGGAACCCAAAATAATACGAAACAATAATTAATTAAATCCCTCCCGAGCCAAAATACTTTAAACATCACATTCTCTCTTTTACTTCGTCATTTCGTCTGACCCCTGAGATGGCTGGTATTTGTCTCCAGGGAAATTCTCAATTTTCCACAATCATTTCCCTCCATTTTCCTCTCTCTTACATTTATTTATATTAGGTATTCTTCCCCAAAACCCAGCCCTTATACTTGAGGGCCTAGATTTTGAACATTTCCCCTGGGTCCAGATTCTCTCCAAACCTCTCCTTAACACGGGAGGGCGATCGGGAGAATCGAACATTTCTTTGATGCGGTGGGAAAAACCGCCAACTGAGCGATCGGGCTGCGCTCTGCTCCTCCGATCCTCATTCCTCTGAAGTTTTGCCGCCCCGAACCTGGCAGAGGAGCGGAGCGGCCGAATGTTGCAAGTGCGTACCGGGCTTAACACTTCTACACCTAAAATGTATCCTATAATTCACTCCTAATAACTCTAACGCAATTCATGTTCTATTTTTCAGAGAGAAGATCGCGCTGATCACCACCAATAGGAAATACTCGACTTCTTTTTCCTCATTGTATATATTTTTTCGTTATGCCACTGCGTTCTTTACGGTTTGTTCTTCAACAAGTCGTAGTCTACCCGTGTATATACCAGTCTGTTCCCGCCTACCCCTTTTGTTTCTATATATATGATGATGAATTTCTTTTTGGACTGAACATATTTTCCAACTCTAACCCCATAAACTCCTAACTCAATGTACTATATTCAATCGTGTGATCGTATTATGTCTAATACTACTTTGTGTGTTTTCGATGTCCAACATCTAGTTCTTTTCTTATTTTTGTTCCAATAAAATTGAAGAAAAAAAATCGTTATTGATATTATATAGTGGAGAAATTATACTTACCTTTTCTGCTTTGATAGAGAACCGTACAATTCAAAATGATATGAATTTGAAGTTCTTTCGTGAAGGAAAAACGTGTTACGGGATCGTTTGGATGTTAGTCATACTACTAATAAACTAATAGAGAAATGTGCATTTTGATTCCCTTATTGAAAATGTCACCCCAAGAACTTCATGTCTGTATTACCTATTGCTATCAAAACACTTATACTACCAACAGTGTTTTGATTAGTTTAATTTTCACAAATTTATGCTCGTATTTTTATAAATACTCGCTCTTTCCTAGATTTGTAAAGTGTAATGTGTGTTTTCTATCGGTGGGACCACTTTACTACCAATATGATGTTACGGATCGTTCGATTTTTATGGTTAAAGAAACGCGTTTGAATTCTGTGCCAAATTTGCCACAATAAACTTTACTGAACATGCTTGTATGTATGTACTAGTTTAATGGCCCTGCTACGCAGGTTAAAAAGAAATGGGTGAATAACCCAATGAGGAAGTATAATAACAATATGCAAAGTCAAAAAATCGTATATCCCAAATCCCCGAGGAGAGGACCACGTCGCTTGCCCTGGGAGAGGCTTCCCCCCGCTGGGGCCCTCCTTCCTTCACTGGCGGGGTCGGGGGGGGGGGAGCAGGTCGGTTTGCAGAATTCCACCCGCCCAGCGTTACCACCCCCTGAAACGTCGATATACTCTGATAAGCTCGTCTTTATATTGTGTGATGATGTCATTTGGTACACCTCCGAACCGAATGTTTTGGTTTTCTCGCCTCGTTTGTAGCAAGCTGGAAAACCATCACGGTCGGAGATGTCTTTTTCTAGTTCTCTTACAAGAAAAGGGGGGAAGATCTATAATTTTTGAGCCTGAACACCTTCATTTTGATTGTTGTATAATTGTAGGCCTCCACTACCAGGGTAGGGTAGCTTGGTTTCTGTGCAGAATATTGACTAATTCGTTAATATCTCCATATGGTGTTGTGCGTTTTACTGTTCTAAATCAATTTGGGTCCTGGCTGGCGGCGATTTCTGGTCTTGATAAAACTATATCAAATTTCAGTCTTATTGTGAAGGCGTTGGTTGTCATTTCCTAGAAGCCTTTGAATGAGATTCTGTTATTTCCACCCACAACCCACTGTTCTTTTGTCTAGACATTTTCTGTGGATTAGGTGGGTTGCATTTAAACCGGAATTTCATGTCACTACTTCTCACGACACAATCTCAGGAATTTGTGGGTAGTTGTTGCATGGTTCAAAATGATTGCTTATTAATCCTTATATATTAAGCTCAAAGTTGTTTATAACTATCTCTCGTTTACGTTCCTAATAGATTTCTAAACTAGCAGAACAATTTTGACGATAGTGTTCATAAAATGCTAAAGTTCCGCCCCGCTACAGGCTAGTTCACCCAATTTTTTGTTCCCCAACTTTAGTTATTATGGTTACAGGCAGTTAATAAGTGTCAGAAAAATTGTGACAACTGGAGAAGCCTTGACGAGTTGCTACGGTTGTTCCGAGTGTGGGCTAGCTAATTTTGTCCAAATTTCATGAACTTAATGTTGTTAATCTGTAATGAGCCCGACTTTTCTCAAAATACCCGAGCGGAAGAAACATTCACTGCTAGAAATAGTTCAATCGGGTGCTATAAAAACTTGATAAATTCTACTTTCTGATTAACATTTAAAAGAAGAAGACTTGAGGTTCAACATTTCTCGATTTCTTTCAACCAAACATTATGTTTAAGCAAATCAAGCTTGTGATCTCATCACTACCCCCAAGTTGTATGTTTTCTCAACACGAATTGTTAAAAATGAAAAAAATAATTACAATATTCTATATGGATAAAAATAGTCTGATCTTACACCCATCTTGAGAATATTAATTATTCTGATGTGAAAATGAATTATGCTATTCTTGATTAGACCAACTCCTGTCTAATATCCCTAATACTCTTTATGATTATTGGATACTCTTTAAGCTCTCAAACATTTATTAGAAAAATTGAACCCCATACTCGGATTCCAACCATTTTACACCCAACCATCTTCGTTTTTTTAGAGTTATTGATTTGGGTTTTTCCTTCAATTTGAGGTGTTAAGAAATTAGGCATGGAATTAGGATGGTCTTACAACCATCCAAAGTTACTAAGAAGCTGTCTTAAGGTTGGAATATTTAGTCGAATTAAGGCCAGTTTTGCCTTTTGCGTTGATTGTACGCTTGCTGGCTTGTGTCCGAGTACCATGAACTGAAGCAAGCATCAGTTGAACATCCGTAGTTGTAGACATTCTACTTGTCTGCCGAGTAAACTGAATTATAACGGTGTGTCTGATAACTTGGAATGACGTAAAATTCACTTCAAATACAGGAAATTGTTGGTAAAGAGACGATTTATGAAACAAGATGTGACTTTTGAAAAGCTCCTCTTTTCCCTTCAGGTATATACGTAATTCGAAATTCATTCATTTTGAAGTGACACTTCTCTATCAACGCAGCGTTATTGTCGTAAGGAATAAGGACTTCAGAACTGTTGATCTACCTATATGTTGTTGATTAATATAATTTATAATTTTGATGTTTTCGTCCATCTCTCAAATGAATTTATTAATTATGATATTCAAACGTAGGTGTTCATGTTCTTTTGTATTAAAATACCTACTCGAATTAAAATAAATTTATCGGTATTCAACTGTTTTAATTACCTGCCTTCTATCAAATTATTTTTGGTTTATTATTCAATAATTAACCATTGTAATCGCTTCTAGAAAAAAATTCTAACCCCCCTGAAAATTTCATGGTTTACGTTTCAAAGGGTGTAGAATCCGAATCTGCAATAAAAAATTTTCCGTCTGTACGCCGTACGCACGATTTCTCCTAAACGGCTGGAGCAAAAAAGCTGAAATTTTCAGGAAAAATCCATGTTGGTCCAGCGACGCCCCAATTCTTGAGCCAGCTCTCTCACTTGATTTAAAGTGCCCTTTAAGGGTTGTCAACGTTTTGTAAAATCCCTAAAAACTTCAAAAAAAGTCAAGGCCTAAATTTGTACTCTTTTTGAAGAACACTCCACGAGGAATCGAATGAGCCCCTCCCCAGGTCCGTAGGTCAAACCATTCCCGATGTATGGCCCGATTTATAGTGCCAACATTTGCGTTATTTTGGTTTATTATTGTTTTTGTTTTGACATCAGTAACCTAGTGATGATGTAGTAATGTGGATACTGGAGTGAACTCCTAAAAGGCTTTGTAGCCAATACACGGGTTGAAGAATTCTGATAACCATAAAAAGCGCTGCAAATTCTTTCACTGGGTTTATTATTCAATTGGCTTGCGTTCATGATTTGCATTTATACTAAGCTTTGGAGTGTGCATGTTTCACAGGTGATAGAGCGATTATTCAATTTCAGGAGGCACACAAATATCAATCCAAATAGGTATTTTGGTTGAGAACAGATTTATGTGCTCTATGCAAATCTCTCGAAATTCAATAATCGCTCTATCACCTGTGAAACACGCACACTCTAAAGCTTAGTAGAAATTCAAATTATGAACGCAAGCCAATTGAATAATAAACCCCAGTGAAAGAATTTGCAGCGTTTTTTTTTTAAATAGTAGTAGTAGTAGTAATTTTAATTAGTAGGGTGATTCTAAAAAAAACGGATTAGGATTCCTTCAGGTAGATGAGATCTTGCAATTCTTGCAAGCTATGTTGCATTCCTTCCTTCAATATATTTTAAATACTAATGTGCACAATAATCATGGTCAAATCAAAATTCACACTCACTCTCATATCGTTAGGCATCATCCATTGCAAATATTATTACACACCGAAAATCCACAAAAAAAGGATCCAGTCCCCAAAGGGCTACATCTTTGCAACAAACTGTTATCGATGAAGCAGTTTTCAGCAAAGCCAACAGGTTCAACTCAAACGCATGCAAAGGATCGGCAGAATGCTAGACGCCATGTGTGTGTATGAGTTGCTTTGCAAAGAATGTCCAGCTTTCTACTTTGGAAAAGCTGAAACCCAACTTAACTAGACGAAGAATAACCATCGTGCTTCAGTGGGGAGATCTGATGATGATCTACCCGTAAGCTGCCATGCAATGTCCCATAATGCAACTTTTAATTTGATTTTGATGAACTGACAAACCACGATTCAGACCTTCAAATTAAGTAGACTTTTTCAATTTTCGAAAATTCCATTAGTAATTGGAGAATAAAACTACAACAAAACATGACATGGTGTTAAAAAGTTGTATTAAAAATGTTGCAATTCTACAAAGCTACGTAATGATTTGCACTCATATTACGAACGAATAAGCAGCAAAAAGGGTAAAGTTCAATCAACCAACGGTTGAATAAGTCAGGAATAAATATTCAAAAAATATAAAGTTAGGATAATCAAAAAGGCTCAACTAGGACACATAAACAATACGTACATTTACGATAAACAATAAATAAAAATATTACAAAAATAACTCAGCATCTTAAATTGCTGGTTGTAAATTTATGTGAATGTTATTTGGTTTTCATAATATGGTTTGTGGTGTTTTTATCAGGAACCACAGATAATGACACAATCAGTGGAAACATATAATTATATAAGTAGTATAAATGCACAGGAGTCACAAATCTGAACTCCCGTTTGCGGTCGTTTCGACACACTTATGTCATTAGTATCACATTTTTTAAATGCAGCATCAACGAGTTTGTTAGGCAGAGAAAGTTCTTATTTGTTATATCACAAGAGAAAATGTGGGATCCTACATTAAAATTTAATTGTCCTGACAATGCGTTCAGTGCACGTAGAATTAGCAGATATATTGCGTTAGCAGTCAATAGAAAATAGTTCGAATTTCCAAAAGATTTCGTTTGAAGAAAAATTTCTTTGTAAATTGAACTGATTCGTAATTTTTAATAGGAACTTGAAACCGATAACGAAAGATATCAATCGAAAATCACAAAAATATTGATAATATCACATTATTTACTTTGAGTTGTTGTTTAGAACAGGAATGCATTTTCGTGATGAGTATTTCAAATTTCAACCTTCCTTAGCGAACTAAATTTAGGCTTTAGGCCTGAGGGGTAGAGATCTCTGAGAAAAAAAATTTCGAATACTAGTTTGTTTTACAATTGACTGAAAGATTTTTTGAAATCGTAATAAAGTAGTGATTTGGATAGCAATAAAAATAATCACGAACAAAAAACAAGATTAATTAAAAATCAACTTTTCAAGTTTTGAAGAAAAAACCTGGTCTGAAGAATTACATGTAGGGTTCAAAAGGTGTAAACAATTGTCAATTGAGTTGGTACCTGACGAAATATCAGTTTTGTGAGGTTTACACCTATGAGCCACTACAAAAAATGTCTATTTGTAGAATTGGACTTTTTAGAAAACCTGTATGCGATTGTTTCCAAAATCCACAACAACGATTTTACCGTCGGGTGTGAAACAGATGCCACTGGGTCGGTCAAATTGGCCGGGTTCTGTACCAGCTGAGCCGAACTGGCACAAGTAGCTTCCGTTTTCCTTGAAAACTTGGATCCTGTTGTTTCTCGAATCCGCTACTATGATATTTCCTGCAAAAGTGAAGATCAGTTTGTTCAATATTGTCTTCAAGGTATTTTACAAAAGGTGCTACTAAGGGCTCGCCACTGCTATGTGAATTTGTCCAGTTTACTGGCATAAGATCCTAAGCTCCTTGGTCAGAAGAGTACCTAGCACTAAAATGTCCAAATGGACAAAGCACAGCAAGAATGTGATGATAAACTCGTGAATGCAACTAAAACATCCCAGTTTGATTGTAAATTAATATTTACCTTCATCATCGACTGCAACTCCTTGAGGACGCAGAAACTGCTTGGCGGCCGAACCTTCCACGCCCAGGAACTTGGCATGCTCGAACTTCGAATCAATGACCACCAGCCTGTGGTTGTTAAAATCCGTGACAATCACGTTGCCTTTGGAAGCGAAGCAAACGCCGCGTGGCGAATCGAAATGTTTGCAGTGGTAAGAGACGTTTTCAAAACCATATTTATTAATGAAGGTACCATCCATGGAGAACAGCTGGATTCTATGGTTTCTGGTGTCAGAAACAACGATTTGTCCTGTCGAGTTGATAGCTACGTCCCAAGGGTAGTTGAATTGTCCATTTCGACAACCCTCTTCTCCAAACATGAAAAGGAATCTGCCTTCTTTTGTGAATACCTGGACCCTGTGATTGTCTTTGTCAGTGACCACGATACGGCCCAGGGGATCAACTCCAACTCCAGCAGGCCTGTCGAAACATCCTGCTTCCTTTTTGCCGTGCCGTCCAAACTTGCTTAAAAATTGTCCATTTTGATCGAAAATTTGTATTCTGTGGTTGCTTCGATCTGCCACTATTATATTACCTTCCCGGCTACAGCAGACACCCCAAGGTCGGCACAAGTCACCATCATTGCTCCCTTCTTGGCCAAAGACAACTTTCGGTCTACCAGCATCAGCGTAATTAAAAGTGCATTTCTGAACGACTGGAGGTGGTGGGTTCGGTTTACTGGGGGGTTTCTTCTGTGGCAAACCAACATCACTATCATCAAGAATAGACTTGAAGTCTAACTTGAACTTGAAAATATCACCCCATGGATTTGTTTTGTTGGAATCATCCTGGTTCTTCGTTGGCAAAACAGATGATATGTATTTCGTCCAGTCTTGTACTGGCTCAGTCTTTATAAGCTGTTGAGGTGAATTGCTTCGACTTCTTTTCATTTCATCACCGATCGGACACATTTTATAAGAGTCTGACAGCATTACTTTTCCCATGGTTTGCACGTTGCGCAGCAAGCTGACTTCCGGAGGCACAAATACTAAGTTCTCATCTTGGAAGAAGGTACATTCTTGCATCTCTCGCACTTTGTTCATTTCATAAGCGCACACTTCTTTTATTTGCAAAACTTCGAAAGGTTTGCCATTCTCTAAAATGTCTTTTAAAATACGAGAAGCGTGCGAATATGTGGTCATCATAGCCCTGAACGTATCAATTTCTTGCTGAATTAATTTGGTTCTAACGGTTATGGAAGAAGTCAGTTCTCTAAGCAATTCTTTTTCCCTTTCATCAATGAGAAGACGAAACTGTTTCATTAGGTTGCGGATTTCTGCTTCAATCGTTTGAGACTGCACTATGACCGATTCCAATTTCTTTGAGGCTGTGTCGACAGATTTTTTGGATGACTGCATGCCAGCGTTTGCTTCAGCTAAGAGCATCCTGGCTGAAATGGCTGCTCGTTCAGTGGCATCTCTGAGGTGAATGACATCGTGATTTCTGTGTTCCAACGGAGAGCAATCGCCACACACAGTTTCTGAACATGTTTCGCAGTAGTACTGTGAGGTTTCTGGATCGTGCGGACCACAGACCTTGAAGAAAAACAAATTGCATATCTTAATACACCATATGTGGTTAATGCAGGATTGTTTCAATAAATCAACATCAATGGGAGCTACCCTCATATATGTTTTACATTTTGATGCGGAAGCAAATGCAATTTTAAGAATAACGACACCAACTTCACAATTCCACGATAAGTGGTTGACTTTCCAAAGTTTTGGCATAATGCGACGTCATTGGGTCCCTCCCAATTTAGTGTGATGTCAGATTTGGCTGAAGCATTGAAAATTCATAAAAAGTGAACCATTCGTTGTTGATTATGACGTTAAGATTTTGCGGAAAAAATATGTTTCCGTTTTTTCTAGAACAATTGCTAATTCTCATTGCCACCAGGGAAAAATTAAATTCTGCTCGGAGGATCACTGTTGAGATAAAATCAGTGTTAGCAATGTCGGTTTTTAGAAAATCTGATCTTGAAATAATGGAGCTACGTATGGCAGGAGATCCGAATAAATTAATACTCAATTTACTTAAGATAAATGTTACAGGACATTATCTAAAGGTGAAAGAAACACTTTGAGTATTCTGGACTCGGGAATCCTTGAAGTATGCTTGACCCTGAATGTAGTGAGGACTGGCTAAATAATTCGATAATAATCATCGATTGAAATTGAATGCACGTGTAGCATGGGTTTGTATTAAACTGTAGCAAAATACTGTAAGACATATTGCTTATGTCATTGCTATCTTTGCTTATGATAGAAGTGTTCTTAAGGTTATCACTAACAACTGAGACCTGTATCCAGATGCTATCTTGAGAACTTTATCCCTTAGACGTACACAAGGCTGCTCTTTCCACAGCGCCCCGTCCCCCCGAGCAACTTCCCATAAGCGTACGCAACTGTCCAACACTTCTGAACTGTAACACACGTCCGGTCTATTTGTCCAACTAGTCTGTGGTTTGCTAGAAGAATTGATTTAGGATATTTTTTTATTTTCGAGATGCAAGCATCCAGAACACCAAACTAAACACACATAATTCTACCAATTACGCTTCTTAATCCTTAACACTGATCAAATTATACATGTTCTAATCCATAAATCTCAAAGAGAGTTGGGATTGTAAGCGGCGTGTGGTTTTGCGTATGTCTAAAGGACCTTATCTAGTTTTCTTGAATAATATGGATTGCCTTTCTGTTTAATCCGACGGATGTTTGGAGAAAATGACCTGGGTGAATCAAATCAGGTAGCAGTTTTGATTCTACTACCAGCACTTCAAAAATGGCAAACCGTAGTTCACAACTTGTCATGGCAATTGTCGACATGCATTGTAAACATGCTCACCATAACTCCTTTTCTTCTTCCATTAGCTATTAAGAAAAATTGAACTACCGTTCTCTAAATGAACAGCCATAGTCCTTAGACAAATCATATTTTAGTGTGTATTGAACTATGTTGTTACCCAAAGATAAATTTTATTGGGTGAATTTGGGTCTAAATTAGAAATACTTGCTAGATAATTAGACAACACCTTTCTACGTATAGCTGATTCTACTCTATAGTAGGGTTGTAAAATATTTGCTGGGGAAGATGCTGCTTTCTGCAACTTCTCCACAACGATTTGACTCATGATATAGGACACAGAACACTGAGTTATCGACTGTAATGTTCATGGAGATGATGATCAGCAGCCCAGGTTATTGCGGGTGTTGTACCAATCGACCTTTTGGCTGGTGAGAGGAAGCGGGTTCATGCCAGAAAGCAAGAACATGCGGCCAGAGAAGTAAAAAAAGAGGAGAGAGCAGAGACCCTGCAAAAATGGCAGCAGAGATGGGCAGCTGAAACCCAGGGAAGGTGGACAGCACGTCTGATCGGGGAAGTGCAAAAATGGACGGAGAGGAAACAGGGCGACGTTAATTATTATTTAACCCAGTTCCTGAATGGGCATGGTTATTATCGGTCGTTCCTAAAGAAAATAGGGAAGACTTCCGAGGCAAGGAGTGTGTACTGCCAGATGGAGGACGATGATGTAGAGCACACATTCTTTATATGCCCAAAATGGGAGCAGCTAAGGCAGGAATTGGTTGGAGTAATACGTGATTTTAGCCCAGAAACTGTAAAAGAAAAGATTATATAATCTGCGGAGAACTGGAGTACAATCAGCACGTAAGCTATCACTATGCTGCTCAAAGAGAAGGAAGTGAAGAGAAGCTGGGAATGAGCCAGGGTAGAAGTAGTGAAGACCGGGAGGAACCCTCACGAGGTTAAAAAGGGGACTGTCCCGAAGTAATGCCAAAAAGCAGTCCCGGGACGGTCTTAAAAGACGAGAGGAACTGTGTTTTTTAGAGAGGAGGCACATCTTTTGATATACCAGTAATGGATTTAGAAAAAAGATATGCCAGGCCATAGGGACGAAGAACAATCGGATATCTTCTGCCCTTCTGTAAGCGTAATATTCTGTTGTCATTGCATAAAACTCCTAAATGATGAGTCTAAATGCGAAATGACAATGTTTTGTGAGTACCTACCTTGTTCTCTTTCTGGGACCCAGTCGAGTTGAAACTGAACAGGGAAGACGAGGAAGAGCTAACTGGGCTAGGGGACCTTCCATAGGGTACGATCACGTGGTCTTTGGTCAGTTTAACGCGCCTGTGAGCGTGGACGCAACCAGTGCACAGGTTCTCGTTGCAGTTGCGGCATTTGGAAGTGGGCTCGGCGGCGTCGTCGCAGCTCTGACAGGAGGATGTCTGTCTGTTATTATGGAGCTCTCGGAGAACGAGATTGTCAGAATGCAAAGAGTTGACTGAATTGAGTCGACATAGCGAGGATAGGATCGACTGCTCTGCAGGTTGAACTGGTTCTCTTTCCTGTAAAACCATAAAATGGCGATTAGCAAGGTTTATACAATACGAACAGGAAATCAGGATCTGCACTTATACATATATAATTGTATGTATACCTACACAAAGTGGGACGATGGTAATAGAGGATTGAATAACTATTTGGGAATATTAGGTCTGAAGTAAGAGATCTTTGATTTATCCAGGTGTATTTGGAAGTGAAAAAAGAATGTTCATGAACACATTTATACGGGAATTATGAATACTACCTACTTGAATGGTTGCAAAAAGAGCGATAAATTGTAAAACCGGATACAATTGTAATTGTTTAGAAAAAGAAACATAGATACTAAAGAGACCTTTAATAATTGTGTTGATAAATTGTTTAATCAGAAAGAATATAATGTCTTCCAACTTGATCATGTAGTCAAAGTTTCGAGTTTTGGCGGATAATCGAAAAAAATAATTTATTCGCAAATACTCCGTGTACATCCAAAATGAAATGTACAAATATTTTCTCCATAAAAATCAGTTTTGGAGCATTACAAAACGAGTCCAGAGTCTTGACGCATTTTCATGACCGTATCAATAAATTTTATTGATATTGAAAAACAATCAAGTATTTAAAAAGAGAATGTGAGTTCGTTTGACAGCAGCTTTTGATCACAATAGATTGCTCAATTTTTTAAGAAATGTCCCTAACAATTCACTAAAAAATTGGAAAGTTGAATGGTAATTGGTACTTTTACACTATTTAGCAGAACGTACAGGGACAAATTTAATCAACTCTGAAATGAAAAACATTCAGAAATGTTTTCTCAAAAAATATAACTTATTACTATTCTAACGTGCAACACAAAGGCTAAAAACTGCAGAAAGGAAAAGGCGGAACAAAAGAAAAACGCTGCAAAATCTTTCACTGGGGTTTATTATTCAATTGGCTAGCGTTCATGATTTGAATTTCTACTAAGCTTTGGAGTGTGGGTGTTTCACAGGTGATAGAGCGATTATTGAATTTCAGGAGATATGCATAGAGCACGTATCAGATTTTTTGCTCCAGCCGTTTGGGAGAAATCGTGCGAAGCGTACGGCGGACGGACGGAAAAATTTTCATTGCAGATTTGGATTTTACACCCTTTGAAACGTAAACCATGAAATTTTCAGGGGGGGTTAGAATTTTTTTTTCAAGAGCGATTACAATGGTTTATTATTGAATAATAAACCAAAATTAACTGCACTTTTCAGTTGTTCATATGACTTTGAAGAAGGTCCCTCAATAATTTCATAGTTCGTAGACCTGAAATAAAGTATGAGCTTGCACAAACAAGGATTTCAACAAACATGTATTCACACCCTGCGAACCAAACCAAACCAACCAAATCAAAACTAGTTCACGATTTGATGGTAATCTGAGGGAGAGCTACAGATGCTATACGAATCGAATCGTAAATTAAACAATCAATTGCAACTGCGCATGCGCAATTGAAAAATTCAACGACAAGGGGAAACGCAGAAAATATGCAGGGCACATTTGTCTCCCTCAAAGTTTCAACTGAGCAAATGTTTGCGTATATTCAGAGATTTCTTTAGAACAATTACTTACATACAATAACTAAAAATTCGTTCAAAATCGCAAAGTTATTCAAGGACAGCATCAAAATTATTGGATATATCATCGCTATTAGAACAGCTGACATAAGAAAAAAACTAGGATTAAAATTAAACTTAGGATTAGGATCAATCCTGATTTATTTTTACGTATAAAGTTATTCCATAAAATTGAATTTTCAAGAAGCACTCTAAAGAGCTACGAGGTTCTAACAAGCCGTAAATGGCATTAAAAAACCCCAACTAGATCATTTAAGTTCTGTGAGTGGAAACTAGGTACCAATGTTTTTAGGCTTATTATAAAAATATTTATAATATACATGTAATTTATTTAAATATGCAAAGGTAGATCTTTAAGTTTCTAAACCACCTGCTAGAGATGGTGAACGAAAATGCAAAATGGCTGCCTACCACGTGGTTGCTGTGGCTCAGAATATCAAAGAATTTTGTTCGGCAAACGGTACCTCTTTTGTGAGTTCATCAAAATCTTATTATGCACGATAAATCATTTGATCAGGGCTGTTAGCGTTATATACAAACTTCCATTATACAGAAAAGCTGTAGAAAGAGGGACAGCTTGAACACGAACAATCAATGTTGGTATATATTGATATTACTAAAAGTATGATTGCAAACGAATAATATTTTTGAAGTACACAAGTAGATGCATGATGGAATAAGTAAATTTTGGCAGGTACTTACCCAAGACCAAGGTTTCCACGGTTTTGTCTCGACAACATCCATTCGACTGGTCGGCAGCTTCAAAAATTTACAAAGATACCTATCGCCTGTGCGGACCACAAAAAAAATACTGAATCTGTGAATGACGTTTTGTAAACGGTTACCTCTTAAAAATGCGCATGGAGAGGGAAATTAATTTCGAGCTTGGAAACCAACGGTGACAAAAATACAATAAAAGTTTGTGACTCTTAGTCTGCAGCTATCCTTGGGAAGAGCAGTCGGAAGAATGAGCGGCGGCCGGAATCGGTTTCTAGGAGGAGGGTTTCGGGGTAGATTAAGATATCGGCGAAACAGTTGAAAGTAAGATCAAACGTGACGCCGAAATCGATATCAAAACACTTTGACCGGCGAATGCGTATCGAAATGGGAAACGCGACGCGACTGAGCTTGCGTTCTTATTCGCGTCAATGCGATAGTTGAGTCAAACCGAATACAACTAGAGAGTTCTGAATTTCACGTGAAGAGAGGATCGGGGAAAAATGGTTTACTGAGACCGAACAAATAACAGGAAGGCTCATCCATACCTGTCTGTAACCAGGGACCTAACCAGTATTTCCAGTATTTCACCCGGGCCAAGAAATAAATTTGGCGCCCCCACATAGACCCGATATCTCATGACTTATACCATCTTAATATACCAATGAACCAAAATATAAATATGATTAATTTGATTTATTCACAATGTATAAGCTCTTTTACTAATATCCAAAACATATTTTTTCCTTCTGTGTTCGCTATTATTTTATTAAATTTTTAAATATACACGAGTATACGTCAAGAAAACTCGGCGCTGATTTCCACTTGAAGCCTAATGGCTATAATGTGATTTACCTTGTAAAGGTTATTGCTCTCTTTCACTCACTGTATTATACAGGGTATCCCAGGAGTAATGCCTCTTAGCAATTTTTTACCAGAAGCCTCGTTTCCGAGTTATTCGTATTTTTAGTTTCGTGTTTCTGATCTTATGTCATTAAAACTGTTATAACTCCCTCAATTTTGGATATTAACTGACGATTTAAGTTAGTTTTGTCGGATGCGTAAACCCGTTCGTTTGTCAACAGCGTCTACGGCATTTCTAAGCTGACCGGCCGAAGTGAAGATCGAAGAGCCGAAAGACGGCTATTGTTTGATATTTTTTCCTCATACTATCCGACGTATTCGCAAGGGTGTGAGTTTTACACAGGAGGAGAATGACTCCCTTGCTGCTTCAGAAGCATTACAATTGGCTAAACCGTATACCAAAATCATGTCAACATACTCACTTGTGGTAGGTATAGCTACTCTGCTGAAAGCTACTGATCACAATAAATCTTAAATGAACACAAACAATAGCCGTCTCTTCGATTATCCTGACTTTGGCTGGACAGCTTAGGAATGCCGTAGATGCTGTTCACAAACGAACGTTTTCATTCATTAAATTAATTTTCATTTTTCATTTTTGAATATTTATTTTATGGTTTATATTTTAACAATGTTGTTTAAACTCTAACTATTTATATGAACTCGATTTAAACCCCAATATCTTACCATTGTCCTACAACTGGATAACAAGTTTGAGTAAGCTTCAATTTTACTAAAACTGAATTTGATCAGAAGCAACCATCAACATCAACACCCAATGCTACGGCCGAATCAGAATGGGGTTGGTAATACACGGCGCACAAAGCAACCCCTCCTTCAAGACCGGGGGGTCGTGCGGGTCATTGCATATCTTGCTCCTGACCAAGACAATGCCTCCTCCGTAGCTTTCCCGATTTTCAAACATTAGGTATTCTTTAGTTATACAGGGTGTCCCAGGAGTTATGCACAATCCGACTCCGAACAAAAAGGCCTCCTTGCAATTTTTTGCCTCGTTTCCGAGTTATTCGCAATTTAAGATTTTTTCATGTTTTCGATCTATTTTGGAGGTAGCTCAAATTTGATGACACCGTTCGAAGAGCGTCACATTTTCTATCTATTTGATGCCAGAAAACATTTTTTTTATTGCATAGAAGATGTGCGATTGCTGCGCGAAATGGCAGTTCTATCAAAATGCCGTCTCTCGGCTCTTTGATAATCCTAACTTTGGGAGCACAGCTTAAGAATGCCGTAGACGCTGTTCACAAACGAACGGGTTTACGCAAACGACAAAACTAACTTAAATCGTCACTTGAGAGGTCTGGCGTTGTCGCCATTCGATTCAGCGAGAAAAGTTACGTATATCCCGCTTCCAACCTTTTTTCGTCGAGACTTGGAAAAACCTCAATTTTAACAGAAAACACACGTTTTTCTGCGGTTAAACACCATTTCCTTAACTAAAAATATTTTTAAAAACCAAAACGACTGCACCGTTGGAAAGCTGACAGTTTGGCGCACGTTTTACCGGGCCTGCTCAGTTCTGCGTCAAGCATTAATGGGGTTTCTAGGCGAGATAAAAAACACGATTTTGAAATTTTGACAAAACTGCCATTTCTCGCAGCAATCGCACATCTTCAATGTAATTAAAAAAATGTTTTCTGACATCAAATAGATAGAAAATTTAACGCTATTTCCAACGGTGTCATCATATTTGAGATGTATTCAAAATTGAGGGAGTTATGACAATTTTAATTACTTAAGGTCAAAAACACGAAAAAAATCTTAAATTGCGTATAACTCGGAAACGAGGCCTCTGGCGAAAAATTGCTAAGAGGCATTTCTGTTCGGAAATGAGTTGTAGAACACGTAGGAGTCGGATTGTGCATAACTCCTGGGACACCCCGTATAAGATACCTTTTTGTAACTCTCACTGTATTATTGAAGATCTGACCCCGGTAACTGGCCCGGAACTTTTCCAATCTATCCTGAATCAGGGGGCCGCGCGATTACGTAGTAAGGTGACTCACCAATTGAAGGGTGCCAGTGGCAAAACGACCTAAGTGCCTGAGCAACAAATTTTCAGGAGAGAATAAAATGTGCACAAAATGTGTACCTTAGCAACGATCGTTGTAACTGAAAATCATAGGTAACTAAGCCAGAACTTCACTCCAATAAGAAGTTTTGTCAACAAAACGAACTCGTAACCAATGATTCTCCGGGATGTAAGGAGGGGGAAATCGGCAGCGAGGGATGTGGTCTGGTGTCAAATAAATTCACAGCTTTCCAAAAAGTAAATCGTAAAGATGAATCGTAGGTTATGTAAATAATTTCCTCCCACAATTTTTGCATGCCGCTGTCAATATGATGTCTGCCGCTAAACACTGAACAGACCAATATAGGCCGTGCTCGGTCTACTCTCGATATTTGGCGTATACTCGCCAATCCCATGAATCCCAAATGCGAGGACACGGTGCTTTTTCAATGGCACTCAAAAAATTACAAATAATCAACATTTGATTAATGCCGCATGCGTGGCTGCAGCTTTACAGGAGCCCTTTAACTGCCGGTAGGGCGTCTTGTCAAATGTGTTATGTTTCCCCACGGCTGTTTGTCTTAGCACCGCAACATTGGGGAGTAGTGAACGCCGTGTTCTGTGAAGAACAGCAGCCTCCGACTCCCTCATAAGCCAAATCTGCTGCTCTGCACGAACATTCATTCACTAAAACGCTGCAAATTCGTTCACTGGGGTTTATTATTCAATTCATGATTTGAATTTCTACTAAGCTTAGGAGTGTGCGTGTTTCACAGGTGATAGAGCGAAGAACATGGAAAGTTCTTCAAAAAGAGTCCAAATTTAGGCCGCTTCGACTTTTTTGAGGTTTTTAGGGATTTTACAAAACTTTGACAACCCTTAAAGGACACTTTGAACTAAGCGAACCAATTGAATAATAAACCCCAGTGAAAGAATTGGCGTTTTTTTAAAGGTTATCAGAATGCTTCAACCCGTTCGGGGCGTTGTCGGACCAATTCATCGGGAATGGTTTGAGCTACTAATCTGGGGAAGGGCTCATTCGATTCCTGACGGTATGTTCTTTAAAAAGAGTACAAATTTAGGACACCTTGACTTTTTTTGAGGTTTGAATTAAGTGAGAGAGCTGGCTAAAGAATTGGGGCGTTGTCGGACCAATATTGATTTTTCCTGAAAATTTCAGATATTTTGCTCCAGCCGTTTGGAAAAAATCGTGGGTGCGGCGTACGGACGGAAAAATTTTTATTGCAGATTCGGATTCTACACCCTTTGAAACGTAGCGATTACAATGGTTAATAAAATGGGTAAAATAATAAACCAAAAGTCCACTAGAGACGTAACAATACGATTACACCACTAAGAAAGAGACGGTGAAAGAAAAAAACCATTACAATCTTAGAAGCGTTCAATTTATACGCAAATCATACAAACACATACTAGTAGTACAGGAGACTTGAAAAGACATCAATATTCTAAGAAAATACAAACAGACAAATCTCATAAAAGCTTTCTCATTTCCGGAAAGATAAAAATATCTATAACAAAATAATTAGAATTAGATGCAATTATTTAACAATAGAGGAAAGTATTGAAAAAAGCTGCCAAGTCTGTGTACGCATCGTATGACTAAATTGAGCGAGCAAGCAAGTTTCAGGTACGTAACTGTTTGCAAAATTTGTTTTAAAAAAAGGTAATCAAAGCTGCCAAAATCTTTTAAATTGTTGAATTTTAAAACTTAAAAACTGATTTTTTCAGTACAATGTTTGTGTACTCAAAAATTTAAAAATTAGATTAGAAAAATATTATAAAAGGATAATGAGGTGATCAATATGCTGCGTTGTGGTTGAGAGGTGTCGTTAGGGGAAAAATGAGATTTTTAAATGAAGATTACAAACTTATCGGCAGTCTGTCCACGGTAGAATTAATTTTTGATCGTGATGTAAACTTTCATTAGGTTCGATTTATCAATTTATTTCGAATGGAAAACTATTGACTGAGATAGTGCAGGCATTGGATGTACAGTAACGGCGTAAAATCGAGCAGATTTGAAGCTAAATTTAAGAAGTAAGTTACATGAACAACTCACTTTGATTAGGTATTCGATTTTTCTAGGCTGTCAAGTACAATCATAAAGAACTGGAGGGCTCAAGCTCAATAAAGGGAAGAATTCAAGAAGAAAGTACCTTGTGGGAACTGTGAAATGACTTTGATGGTAGATATTAAAAACAAAAATTTGAAATTGTTTGAGAGAATATTGGGTATTAACAATTTGGTGTTAAAAATCGGTGTTTTGTCCCTGTCGCTGTAGCATTAAAGGCGGTGAGTGCCACCTTTTGCATACTGTCTCCAATGTTCCTTATGCACCCGCCTTGGATTTTCACACCCTCAAAGTTACAACGAATTTTCCTTCCCATTTACCTACATACAGACTTGGGACTGTCTGATGGAAGTATAGGTTCTGCTGAAAAATCGTTCTTTATCCAATCTTTAATTATGCTAAAAATGAATGACCGTATTACCATGCCCCCGCTATATGAAACCTCCATCACACAATCCTTTTTCCACTGAGCATAGTCCTATGATCTGCAGTGTGTAACTCAAGTCGTGTCCGACGGCTTTCCCAAATGTTTTTAACTTATTTAAGACCGAAAGTGCCTTTTAGAGATTGTCTTAAAGGCTTCATTTCCGAGTTATTTGACATTTTAATACATTTCCGAACGTACTTCAGTAAAATTGCCGTAAGTCCGTCAATTTAAACAAAATTTACAATTTCAGGAGGAGCGATAAATTGCCCGCCTATCTAGAAAATTTGTAGCCACTTTCATCCCCGAAATTCTGCATTCGTTGAGCGAAGAAGCCCTAGAGAGTCAATATTCGATTCAGTGAAAAAAGATACATAAGATCCCATACCGGACTAATTTTGTTCCAAAGAAGACGATATTGGGTGGAAAGCGTCAATTTCACCGTGAAACCCAAGTTTTTCCGCATTTAAACATAATTTTCTGTACAAAATTCAATTGCGTACAACAACAATTATTAGAGCGTCAGAAAGCTGACCTATTGGTACAGTTTTTGGGAGACCTGCACAGCTTTGCTACAAGAACTAATAGGATCGTGAAGGGTTTAAAGATAGATTATTTTGGAATTTAAATGCTCCTTCCAACGGTATCCGCAAATTTGGTTTTTTTAGTGGAAATCATGGAGTAGTGGCAATTTTGGTGATGAAAGGTCGAAAACACGAAGAAAGGTAAATTTGGAATAGCTCGGTAATGGAGACTTTAAAAGAATGTTCTAAGACGCACTTTCGGTCGAACGCGACTCGTGATACACCCTTTATAACAGAACGAGCTGGCTGGACTCTATTGGTTACTGTTTAGTTTTATGGACAACACCCGAAAACGAACTTTCGTAAGTATTTGAGTTCTTATTTGGCAGGGGACAGACGACTAAGAGTGTGTACAACACATCACTGAATCCATCCAAAGTGACGAATTAACTTTCTTTTAAATTTGAACAGTATTTTAATGTGCCGTCCGTGTACATCTCGCATCGAACAAGACATTCGATGTTTTGGCTACAAGTAAAATTTGACATCCGCTAAGTCGGTATGGAGTAATAACTCAACATCCCAATGTTTTCGATTTCATTTCCGAAGAATTGCGAAAACATCACGGCTTTTTTGAAGAATCGGTCGGCGTTTGACTCTGTAGGCAACGTGACACGAATTTCTCACTTCGTGAAAATCGGGAGTGTATGTTGGGGCTTCCATCAATATTTCTTGGCTGCATAAAGCTCGACGATC
This sequence comes from Creontiades dilutus, assembly GCA_031894815.1. Classification (NCBI taxonomy): domain Eukaryota; kingdom Metazoa; phylum Arthropoda; class Insecta; order Hemiptera; family Miridae; genus Creontiades; species Creontiades dilutus. The sequence continues at coordinate 3,039,528 of JAVIWC010005620.1, forward strand.
GTTCCGAACGGAGTGGAGTGGCGCGAAGTCGAGCGATATTGTAGCGACGAAAAAAAGAGTCGAAAGTAGGGGCCATTCACGATCCCTCCACTCCATTTTCGATAGTGCGGTTCCGTCTTCCGTTGTCTGAAGTGTCCCTATGTGGTGTTTGTGTCCATCTTGAGGTGTTGGTGTCATTTAATATTTAATATTAAATAATATTCAAAAGCGTGTTCTCCCAAGATGGACAAAGAAAAATTTCTTTTGTTGGCTACAGCTGTAATTTTGTACGCCAAACAAAGAAACCCCAAAAAGAAGAGGGCGAAACAGCGGTTTCTCAACAGAAGACAGCACACACACTTGATTTTATTTCAAGAGCTTCAAGGGTGAGGTTTCTTTTAAATTTGTCGTGGTAATTTGGGTCAATTGTTTTCCACAAGCAGGTGTGTTCCTTGTATAAATCGATGACGGTAATCACAAAGTCCTTGTTGGAAACACTCATTTCGTAGAGAGAAAATGTCAATTGGGGAAAGAACCGAAAGCGACAAGCAACCTGTTCGACTGACCATAACCAACTGAGACAGAAAAGTGCGCGGTTTGCCCACTCACGGTCGTTCCATCGCGCCATCAGTCCGTATTTCTCGGTCGCGTTTCCCCATTCACGAGCAGTTAGAGCGATGGCTTTTCGACTGGTTGGAATTCCATCACGCCCCGTCACTCCACTCCAAACCCGATGAGTTTTGCCATTCACGTCGTTCCATTGGAGCGCTGCCACGCTATTTGGCTTGTTGGAACGATCGTCAGTGGCCAGCTTTAAAGCGATAACCAAATGGCTTCGACCGCATCATTCCGGTCGGTTAGAGGGAATTGGTCTACCGCCCTGAAAAATATGTATTCATTTCCTCAAAACTCGTCATCAGCGAACGTGATACTCGCACCTGAATCACTTACAGCCAAAAAGAAGGTGTACGTAGTGGACTCACTGTTTTGCAGCCCCTCTAAACACCAACCTATGCATTGGCACGGATGGACAATTCTGCAAATAGCAATCCTTAGTAACACAGAAGCAGCATTATCCTTTAGAGCAGTGTCATATGCAGACGACATGGTTGCGTTTATGCAAGTATGGACATAGGTAAAAGAGCTGCTCGAAGGTCATAATCCTCCCAAACCTGGCTATTACCTTGCTAGTACGAGGTCTAACTTGAAGGTGAAATGTATTAGAAGTGACAAAGTGGGAACCAATCTGCAAAACAAAATTTCGGTGGAGACTCGAATGCGCCAAATTAACATACTGGGTCAAAACCCTGCAACTCTGCTTCTGCAAATCATGGGTTCAAAAAATACTTCCGTGTTTTATGTGACGAAAGGGCTATAATGACAGATATCCTCTTTTATTCAAATAACACAGCCCCACAAAAAAGAGGTTAAAAGCCACTGACCAGACCATGTGTACATAATGTTTTTGGGGTCGCTGAATCCGAATCCGGGGTCGATTTGACCCTAAGAACTCAGGGTCAAGGTCATTTTAAGATCATACAATCAACGTCGATGCATATCCATGTTATCTTGGGGTATACATGCAAATTTGATCATTGGAATGACGTTGACCATGAGGTTGTATGGTCAAACCGACCCCAAAAACTGAGTCATTTTACATACAAGTGTTCACTCCTCCAATAGTTGCAATAAAATATACGTATTCTTGCTTGTTATGTTAGTACACCCCAAAAAGGTTTGCCAAAGGGAATTCAGTAATAACGACTATATCAAGAGTACTTGGTACTCTCTTCTCAAATTGGGGAGCACGAATTCTAGGAATGACGAGTAAACATTCAATTTTGGAACAGTAAACTAAAATATATTTGTTTCCTTTATTGAATAAGTTATTTTGATACTGGTGTGAAGCAAACTTTAAAAAAGCGGTTGAACTTCAGTAGGTGTGGCGAAGAGGTGAACGTAGGAAATGAGAAACCTTCACACAATACCCATAACTAACTGCTCAAGAGTGCGATGTGAAAACATACACAATTACGACGAATTTCCATCCTCATTGGAAGATTTCTGTTGTAAGGTAATTTGAAAAACAAAATAGGTGTTCATTTTGGTCAAGAAGCACAACAGCTTCTGTTGATTTATCAGAACATAGAGACAAACAACAATGATGATGTACATCTTAACAAACATAGGAAATGTGCAAGAGTTTATAAAAGTCCAATTGCTGAGAACACCTTAGTTTAAAGTGTCTCGATTGTTGTAGAACATAAAGGCTGTTATGGAGCAAACATCATGTTATGACCAGCCATTAGGGGTCAAGTCCACATAACCACTTAGTTTAATTCAGAGCCTTAATATTGTGAACCAAAAACGTAATTGCTGTACATTCTTATCTGATTTGTTGCAAATAATTAATTTCTATATTATTTTTAATTAAACAAATATAAAGTGATGTAATGAGGAGCAGAATTGACCATGGAAGGAGGAAGGTTCAATGTAGTGTGAAATGCCAAAATGGTTTAACTAAGACGTCAATAGCTGCGTAACTGTCCATTAAGGTTCATCCTGAAGTAGGCCACAAGTTCATTATTGGAATAAACGGATGATTCTTGAAATTATTCAATTTTTGCAACATCTATAGAACCACCTACCTTCGCTTCAAGAAACCATGCTCTCATTCATATTACAAGAATTACCTCATCTAGTATAATACAAGATTTAGGATAGGTCAATCTTAGGAACTTGGAATCTCACAAATACAACAGGTTTAAGCAGCGGGTAATGCAAGAAAATACAGGTTCCGAGATTGACAATTCTGATGGGGTTGTATTTATTAGTTATAACCATTCACAACTGGTGGAGTCGCAGAAACAAGAAAGTTTCTGTCACATGAATGACACCTACTAATATACAATTTAAAGGGTTGCTTCACTAGTAGCTTAAGAAACAAGTGCAATTCACGTACTTTTACTGGGTAAGTAGATGACACCACTAGCTCATATTTTGCCTCATTTCAAAAAATTTTTCCAATTTGCCTCCAAAACTTCATTACAATGGGGTTTTAAGAAGTTGGAATTTTGTATTGTTGACCCCGAATTGGTAGTTTTCATCTTTGAAAATCCAGGATGACAACTTTTTTAGCTCTTAAATCTAAAACTTCGGCTTCATAATAGGCGGAAAGAAAGGTTATGACGTCCTCCCCCCCCCCCCGTTACGGACAGACGTGGAAGTGGGAAACCCAAAATCCCCGTTTTGGTTGGATGGCTAACCTAGAATTATTCCACAATTTGCTCTTTTTTCACCATCTCATGGATTGATGAATTTAATGAGGAAAAAGCATTTCCCGAAACACAAAAATCATCTTAACCATCATTTCAATATTCGAGTAGTTTCTCCAAAATCACACCAAGAAAACGATTTTCCAAACAATTTAAAAATTCTGTATAAAACAAATGATATTAAGTATAATTTATAATATAATTTAAATTTTAAATTATGTTCAAATAATTGTTGTTTCCACAGTTCTCAACAAAAGTATGTGTTGTTTGTTAAACTCTGCTCATGTCAAATTGTAGAACATGTAAATGGACGATTTTCTATTGTAGTTTTGATTGTACTCTTAATTAGTCGCGTAAAGTCTGGCATTAGGAGAAGATCCTGTGTCAGAGGCGTGATAAACTTTCTGTGAGAGTTGAAGGAGTTAGGAATGAAATTGAGGGACCTAGTGCGGTGGGATTTGAAGAATGCTTAACTGCCCATCCCTTAAGCATCGTATCTTGTAGGTATATGAGAAAATTATGGTTTTTTCCTTTAATGAAAGGTTTTCCAACTTTCCCACTTTCGCCCATAAGGTCAAATACAAATTTGCAGCACGATGAGTTTGGCAGATGCCTGGAATAAGCAGCAAGGAACTGGAACTACTGAACAGTGGTGAACTATTTGTTTGTGTTTCTAGTTGGGTTTGCCGTCACTTTTGCAGGGACCTTGACCAAAGAATACAGCATGTACCACAGTGAATTTGGTAGTGGCACGTGACAACGACAGGATTATGAAGGGATTATATTTCCAGATAACGGAATTCCTTCTCCCACACAGCAATCCTGCATCCTCACAATTCTCCAGGGTTCAGATTGCAGAAAAAATCAAAGGATTAATTTGCATTGTGTGCGTACACACATTGTTATTGAGAGGATAGGAAGTGCAGGGCACCATATGGTCGAGTTTTATATGACATAACAAAATTATCTGCTTTTAAAACAGTTCATTAGCAATATGGGCAGTTCATGCTATGAAAACGCACCCTGCAATGTGATTTGCTATGACCACCATTCTTGGGTCAGAAACGTTGACAACGAAAACTTGTTGATATTCTCATACTTGAGTTCTTAATGCAGCCAATACTTGGGCTGTATTGTTCGCCTTTCTTGACCATGCAGACACTAGTAACTTAGTTCACGTGTAAATCCGCGTTTAAATGTGATGTTTCTAAGCATTTCCCTTCAGTTTGCTTGGGAAATTTATAGAAATGTATGAGGCCTAGGGGAAGCACTCTCTATAAGGGTTCACCTAGATGTTGAAGCTCAACAAAAATGCCAATTCAACATTGTGATGTGTTGGAATTTATTGGGCCCGTTTCCACAGCTGAAGAGGTTTTACAGCACTCGTGCCTGACAGCGAGGTCTGTTGTGTTTGAAATCAGCATTATTGATCACAAGCATACATGATAGGACTTAAATTTTATTAGACTGACAATAAAAAATTGCAAGCAAGTGCAAAAGACCATTTCAGGGTCGGTCAGATTCACTCCAATAATTGAAGAATCTCACAATGACCAGCGTCAATGAATTCTAATTGTTCCTAAATCAGTTATCCCGCAAGCTCTTTGAGAATAGGAACTTGAAACTGAGGAATAAAACGCCAACTCAAGCACAGGAATAAAAAAATCGATTGAAAAGTTGAAATACGATCAAGAAATTGTGATAGGTCCATGTGGTTCATTTTTTGTACATACAAGGATACAAATTCTGGGAAGTAAATCGCCACTCTAATATCCATAACAATAGAACAATATTTTTTTTGCCTCTCTCAAAATGCCTTCAGCTGTCATAGCGACCAAACCCGATTAATATATAAATCTTTGGATATAAAATACAAACATATAATATTTAGTTTTCGTAAAATGTATTTTTTTTCTCTTCATATAGATTCGGCTCTAATCTTTTTCAAAGATTTACTTGTTGCATTATACATCTTAATTTTAAAGTTAGCTTCGGTGAAAAAAAAAAAAATGTCGTTGCTCGCAGCCCTCAACACTGCACGTCCCCCTAACTATTAAAAATACAATAAATGAGTTTGAAGCCACTAACGTAGGACTAAAATACAAATTAGCGAGGGTTTTCCGAGCAAAACAATCTCTTTCTATGTCATAACAAAGAATAATGCGGGAAAGTGTTCCCAAACATAATTGATTTTATAATACAATAAGTTACAAACCATACACAACAAAAAATCAGGTTTTCGTTGAGAAAGTAAAAAGCGGTAGATGACTACAAAGATTCACAGTTTAACCATTTCGACGTGGTAACGTTAACGAATCGTTTAAATTAGTTAACAAAAACTTAAAAAGGTGTCATACGGCTGATTACCAAAGTAAAATTTTTGGTTAAAAAAAAAAATACAAGGCGAAAACGAGATACTACATTTTACCAGTCGGTGAATTATTCAATCCCTCGCGGGCCGTCGATGGGCATAGTGTGAAGAACTTCATCTAACAGCTGGAGCGCTCGATGTAAGTGAACCTGAACAAGACGAAAAAACCAACCTTAATAGTCAATTCACACATGAAATCGTATTATTTACAATTAACTCTAGTCAACGTTTGAAGGTTCGTGAATGTACTAGACTTCAAATGGAGTGGAACGAGACAAGGATCATGCTGATTGTGTAAGAATTTCGGGCCGAGAGGCTCCAAAACGATTTGATGGGACCCAAAACCACCTATTTAAACAGTTTTTTCGGCTTTCCTCCGGAATATCTCCCCTTTTCTTTGTGAAAGTCAACGTTTTCAAGGTTTGCGAATGTACTAGACTTTAAATGGAGTCGAACGAGACAAGGATCATGCTGATTGGGTGAGAATTGAGGCCAGAGAGGCTCCAAAACGATTTGATGGGACCCAAAACCACCCTTTTAAACAGTTTTTTCGGCTTTCCTCCGGAATATCTCCCATTTTCTTTGTGAAAGTCAATGTTTTCAAGGTTTGTGAATGTACTAGACTTCAAATGAAGTCGAACGAGACAAGGATCATGCTGATTGTGTAAGAATTTCGGGCCGAGAGGCTCCAAAACGATTTGATGGGACCCAAAACCACCTATTTGAAATCTCCCTTTTACTTTGTGTGGCAATGAGAGACTTCAAAAAAACCAACCGTAGAACAGTCGTAACAGTCTATTCACACATGAATACATATTATTTACAATCAACTCTAGTATTGTCCACATATCATATACAGTTACGGAGTAAGTCACTCGCAACGAAGTTGTGGAAACCCATTTCAATAAAAACAGAGTAAGATAGAACGTTGTCTGTATTTCCACGAAAGTAGAGTTACACAGTTAAATCGATTTCGACGGTTAAGTCATCACTGAAGGTACATCACAGAAAGCATATCTTATATAGGATCAAGTGAGAGGAGATTGAATCCTATTGGCTCAGGGAAGTGAAAGGGGCGGGGAGGACCAACCAATGCCACTCAAGGCTTAGAAAGTGAAAGGGGCACAAACAGTATTAAACTGGTAGGAAATTTAGGGAACGAATAAAAGAGTATGAAAAGGATTTCAGGGACCACAAAGGTGATTCTGCCTTTGCAAGTCATCTGAATGAATCCAATCATAGCTTTAGTTTTGATCTGACAAACAGGCAATATGTAGAATTTCCTCACTTCTGCCCAAAGGGAGGTATGTTGGATGTGCTAGAAAAATTCGAAATTGTTAGGAGTGATAGGTCAGGAAAATGTTTAAATGATGTCATTCCTCAAAATATTCCACCATTATTGGGTTCATTCTTGGAATAAGTTTGGCTCCGCCTCTCCATAATGATACTTTTTGTGCCCCTTTCACCGGACGCCTCCAGACTTTTACTAGTGGGATTGACGAGACGGTGAGGAATTAACAATAATATCAATCATATGGCAATAAAAATTGCAGAATCAAAGATCGTGCTCGCACATTTCTGGCGCAGTATAGTACCTCGTTGAATCGATCGGTTTTGTTGGCCTCTAGCAACTTAATTCTGGCGAGGCCTTACCGCATTAAGACGGAGCAGCTTGGAAAGCTACAGAAGAACCGCAGCGGCAAACCAATGCTATTTTGGACTCCTGAAGCACCTCAAAAGCAAGGTCATATCCCGGCGAACCAAGATCCGTCTATACAAGACTTTAATCAGACCAGTCCTCAACTATGGTTCTGAAAGTTGGACATTATCCAAAGCCCATGAAGACGAGCTACTCCGGTTTGAACGGAGGGTTCTGAGGCGGATTTTTGACCTCTATGACCTAGCATGACGAAGACGCACAAATGCAGAAGTTATGGAGCTTTATGGAGATAGCAATGTGGTCTGTCATATAGGAGTGGGTCGTCTCCGCTGGGCAGGACACCTTGCACGCACGAGTGTGGATTCCATGCCCAGAAAGATACTAGACGAAAAGATATATGCCACCAGGAGACGAGGACGCCCGAATGTTGTTGGGAACCACAGACTGGAGAGCAGCAGCACAGAACAGAGAACACAGGCGCAGGCTGCTACAGGAGGCCCTGTCCCCTCGCGGGATGTAGTGCCAGGGAAGAAGAAGCTTGGAAAGCTGAGCTTTCTGGCCAACTTTTTAAATAACGGTACAAAATGTTCACGTAAGAGAATCACATTTTTCAGGCGATTGAAACAAAAAACAGTAATTTCCCGGATTTGACACATTTTTCTCTCATCCATCCACTAAATTTTTGCCAATACTAAATCAAGCTAATTTTTTACCCTCAACACAAAATTTTGGTTTAGCAGGGAATAGCGATCCCTCATCCATCCATTTCATAACCAGAGTAGTTAAGTACCAACTGATCACTTCGAGTAGGTAGCGATTCCTTTTTAATAAGATTCGTCGCCAAAATATTATATTGGTGGGCGTAACAGTGTTGGTGTATGTAGCTACGAGGGGGTGAGCTGCTTCAGAGAGTGAATATAGGTGACAATAAGGAGTATTACATGCATTAGGATGCATGAAGGGTTTGATTGTTGACTCTATTAGAACCATGCAATCCTGTGCTTGGGAAATATAGAAAAATTGCGAATACAAATATAAAACGGTATAGCAAGAGTGGAGAATAGAACTTACCTCGATCCAGCAAGGGGTTTCTTTGATGGACTGCCTGGGGTAATCTGGACCCCAGCCTTTGACAAAACTTAAGCGCAGAATGCACAATCTTCTGAGATCGTCGACACCGATACATGCAGCAGCACTCAGACCTTCAGAGAAAAACCAGAACGGAAATTCTTTAATTTCGAAGCATCTATCAGAAGACTGAACATTCAGAGAACACACTACATACATAGAGTGAAAAATACTTCATTATGATTTTTTTATTCTTCCTGTTGTTGTAATATAATATCGACTGATCAAGTGCCAGTTTGCACTACTACGGGAAAAACAACGTGTTGACAGTGGAAGGCTCCTTTTCTCGAATCAGGGTGAAGCACATTAGTAGTATGTAGAAGTTACAAACGCTCAGCATTTCATCTAGTATAACGTGTAAGGTCAGCATCTGAACTTGCTTACTCTAGAGATAACTCCATGCGTTACATTACACCAAACATACACGTTATACCCTACTATTTGGGAGACCATCAGTACCATTCTTCCAAGCTCCCAACTAAATTTCCTCTCCAGCATTCCGCCTTCCTTTCGACCACTTCCCTCAGGACTGAGCTACTAATCCTGTTTTGATAAGGAAAAAGAAACACACAGAACTCACCAAATTCCTATTCGAATTAGATCAGGTGAGGAGTCATATCTCCAAGGAATTGTATTGATACCAAAGCTACTTGAAACTTACGAGTGTTTGAAAATCTTTAAAATGGTCATTTCTGAAGGTTCTGCAAATAACTTGATAATTTTAAATCTCCTTCCCGGTGCTCAAAATTTGAAAAGGCACGTTACATTTTCTGATTGTTTAATCAAAATTAGAGGTTCTTGTCAAAACTAACTCCTTTATGTAATCTTAAACTTTTCACTTTGAGTTTAACCGAGAAGTGGGTAGTTCAAAAACGCCATTCGGGTTTCAAGGATTAATCCTCAAGATTATTTCCAACGGAGATAGGTCAATCTTCTTCATTTAGCATTTTGATGAAAGTGGCCCATAATGAAGTAGATGACGGAGAGAGATTAATTAACTTGCGATCATCCTGCATGGCAGGCGAATCTTGGAACCAGCAAGAGATGCATCAGTATAAATGGATTTTACTACGAAACTGGTTGAAAAGAACAACGATTAAAGCAGAAGGATATATCAAATTTCTTTATGTGACTAAATAAATTAAAACCTGGGAAAGTAGGGCTTAATTTTCGTCAAAATTGCTTGCTGAATGCTTATATTCTAAGCCATTACATTCCTCCTTAGCGCAACAAATTATTTATAGGAGGATGAGTACATCCAGGAGAACAAGAGAGCTTATGAATCAAAGATCAATCTCCATTGAGACTGAAGCCCCATTACGAATATGCCTTCTTCCCCAACCTAAGGGGTTTTATACGTTCAAGTTCCGATTTGTCGTTCGTGAAAATTGAAAATCACCATGGGAAATGTGGTAAAGGAAAGCCGGAAAACTCACACTTACTTATAGCCGGAGCTATTCCTCCAACGCTATGAGGTCCAGGTATGTGACCAGCCACTGCGGCAGCCTGAGCTGCCGCGGCAGCTTGTGCCGTTGCCGCCTGTTGCTGCATCTGACCGTGACATTGTCTTAAATCGAAAACCTGCAAGAAAATGAAAAAAATCAACATGATCCCAAAGTGCTTTCGGCGCCACTCAAAGCTTTTTATTCTCACGAGAAGTATTGGATACTTTTATAATATTTGTTTTGATCAATTCAGAGGAAGTAAAAACGTCTTGTATTTCGCAAACTCGTAAAATATGCATTTGGAAAACTCAGCAAATTATTTCACAGTTTATTTTATTTCTCCCCCCCCCCCCCCTTCCCCATTCCTAATTTGTTGTAATTGACAAAATTAGGATTTAAAACATTAAAATGTTCATTCTTAAATGGAGATTTTCTAAGGCTGGTAAGCTCGGACTGGTCTAGGACCCACCTGAATAGATTCAGAGAGCAATATTACTTGGTAATCAAAACCCACTTGCCTGCGTCAGCAAAAATCTCGTAAAAACCACTTTTTGGGCTAGCTAGAAGCTAGGACCAAGTAGACCTCAAATGGAGTCCAAAAGAACTGATTTGTTACACAAATTCTTTTATGGGGCATAAAATGGGCTTAGGGCGTGTAGACATAGGAGTTTTGGTATCTACGCACCTTGAAGCATAAGAGAACAGAATTTGAGAGGGAGTCAGACAAAAGTCATTACAAAGGCTTATTATTGGAATGATAAACCAAAACAGATATTTGGCGATGCCACCAATATTTTAGTGATACTTGGAATCTTTCTCATACGCTGATTAGCCTACAAATATCAGCAATATGCGTGTCGTTGGGAGGAAAAGTTGAAAAACACTAGAAACTAGATTTTCTCGCCTATTTCAATTCCAGAGATGATTTTTTGCATATTTGTTCTAGGATAGAGAAAACCAACCCCATAACAACATCACAAATTAAATAAACTGAAGAAAGTTCAATTTTTATAACGTATTTTGATCATTCAACAAAGTAAAATTTCAAAATACGAGCAATATTTTCATTCTAAAGGACCATAGTTGATCGTTCTTTTACTCCTCTCCGAAAACTGAGATCCGAGATACCTATCCGTTGATAGGTGAACGTAGAATTTTAAACGTTTTGGATTATAACATGGTTGAAACATCCACACATTGCGACTCTTCGTTGCATTCGTGCGCGGTCAACATCATATCTGGGGCATTCGTAGATAATATGATCCCAAGTCTGGGCCACTTGCATGGGGCACTGACAGGCATCATCATCCAATATAGCAAAGCGCTTCAAGTATGCTCTGTTTTTGCCATGTCCAGTGAGAAGTTGAGTGAGTCTCCACGTGAAGTGAACTGAAAGATCCAACCGATTCTTGACAGTAGGAAAGAATCTTTTGGAATGCGATCCGTCCGAAGTCGCCGCCCACATGCTCTCCCAAACCGAGTTGCTCTCCGCTCTCAACTGAGACTTCAATGCAGACCGTGGCCTCAGATCAAACGTAACCCGAAGAGATTCGTCAGCAGCTGCGATCTTGGCACATACATCTGCCTCCTCGTTTCCCCGTACTCCAATATGAGCCTCAACCCATCCCACATCATTTATTAGATGGAAAATCAATGAACGAGTTTCCTCATACACAGGCAGATGATTAGAAGGGTTCCTGAGAGAGTCAAGCGTCACCATACTATCCGTACATATACTAGCTCTCCTGAGATGCACTCCAATACACTGACGCCTCAGCCAACATACCGCCTCTAGCACAGCAAGAGCCTCAGCCTGATTGATGGAACAGGAGGGTCCTAAGCGGAACACCTGCCTGTGAATAGGGTCTTCCCCCTCTCCTCTATAGACCACCATGGCCGATCCCACCTTTTCACTACTCTTACTTCCATCTGTGAAGATTCTATAGTGAGGGGCGGCAATCTCCACCGAGCCAAAGCTAAGCACTCTCGAAGGGTGCAACCATCTGTCAGGCGTTGAGTGGTATTTAAGATGGTACTTACTTAATATTGTTAATAGCAAGCAATTATATTTATAGTGGGAAGTTAAATTTAAATCATATTTATACACTCTTAATTACTTTTATGTACGCAGAGGGGTAAATCTTATGAACAGCGTCACCAGGGGAGCGGCCGGCTTCCCTGTCGAGATAATAAGATTGCACGAAGACAGAGTGGTCAGAGAGGCACCTCAACCATACGTCTCCTTCGCCTCTCAAATCCAGTTGAACGCCTTTCCCTATGTGGAGTCTGAAAATTGAAGACGATCACATCAATAAAGGTTCTACGAGTGAAAACATTAAGAATGGTTATAGAAAATGTTCGATCTTTTGAACAAAAGTAGAGGAAGTACAGCAATAGGGGGCAGAATTTATTTCACATCTCCAGTTTTCCATTGTTGGGATACAATACAGATGTGTATGTACACCATCAGCAACAAACCTGAGAGCTGACTGATTTCTCTTAATTTGGATATCTTACTAATTTTGATGTAAACTATCTAACCATAAGAGGTAAAGTTGTGATGGATATGGTTAGTTGGCACTTTCCCGATTTTATAATCTGTCGCATTGGGAGATGAATCGGACGCCTGCAAGCGTCTGGATCATCCTCTGAGCGTGGCGGAGCATTATCTATGCATCCAGCTCATTGGAAGGGGCAACTAAACCATTCCATCACCTCACATGGTAGCAGAGCAGTGCAAAGTATCGTAGAGCTCAGAGAATGGGGTAACAACCAAAGCTGTTTGTTGGATTCATGAAGCCTAACAAATTATGGCGACCTTCTCTTTTTGAGGTCGACAAAAGAAGCCATAGTGATTATGGTAGCGACCTAGCGTTAATTCAATCAGCATGAGCCATCAAAGCTGACCAACAAAAACCGTATTTAAGGTGAAGTTTTATAGGGAGATCACGTATCAGCATAAGCTAAGCACAAGCTTACAACAATTACCTGGCACGTTCACTTTGCTCTGTGCGATGAACGTTGCTAAGAGCGCCCAAGCAAAATCGGTTCGCACCCGAAGGGTCGACGTATCCATCTACAGTGACGTTGGGACAGGATGAGGAAACTTTGAAGGTCTCGCCAACCTGAGTGTCCAGTTCAAAGTAGGCAATGGAGCACCAGAATTCAGGAGCGGGCTGATTTGACAGGAGACCGCCCGTCACGCCCATTTCAGGCCCTGCAGTATTGTGACCCCCTGTGAACCGTGAAGAGCCATCAAACTTCACAAGAAACATGAGACCAAAGAGATGATATTGCAACGTACACTTTTCGAACAGGTAGAGAAATGTTAGAGGCTCGAGTATTGCAATAATTCTTGTGTGAAGCAATATTTATATTGTAAAAGCAGCAGAATACTTATTTCATAAAATTTTGACAGTATATGGATTAAACTTGCTTACAGTAGGAACCATGGTGATGAGGAGGAGGTTGCATACTCTGGGTATACGTGAGAGTGTATCCACTCCATGTTGGCTGAGCACTTCCACCACTGAAGCCATCAGCGTTTGGCACCTGAGGAGCGGGGCTTTGAGCGGCTGAAGAGCCAGCGACCGCAGTGCCAGCACTTGGCACAATGGCGGTGCTACCCTGACTCTCTGTGACGGCCACTCCTACACCTGGAGGTGAGAATGGCATCTTCGGTTTAGCTCCTGTCGGAGGTTTCGTGAAGAGAGAACGCAGCCACACACACAAAACGAAAAGAAACAAACAAAGCAAAACAAATTGAAAAACTGAAGCAAGTCAAAATAAAGAGAGCAACAAATGGAAAATAAATCAATAAAGCATAAAACTCAAAAGTTCAACTGAGGCAAATACTGTACGGAAATGGCATGCAATACATTTAAAGCATACTCGTACTACCGACAATAAGGCATTTTTACAACACATTATGATTCATATTATAACATCTAACCCAAGTTTGGATCTTGTGCATCAAGCGATTGAGGTGAGATTACAGCATAGAACGTCTGCTGGTTGGCTTGCTGCTGCTGCTGCTGTGAGTCAGTAGGGGACACAAGACTGGATGAACTTGGTTGGGCGACTGGCTGAGGTGTCGTGGGGATTGATCCTATAAAAAGATATCAGTCTTGAAATGAGTAAAAATATTTTGTGAGTTAAGGATTCTTTCTTCAGAACTAATTAGGCATTGAGTTTTCTTTTGAAGCAACACTAGCTCCTTTTAGGTTCCTACCTTAAAATTGTGTATTATCAACTGAACCGTGGATATAACCAAGGTTATAGGTTATAGCTTATTGGAGTGTTGGGTGAAGGTAGACAATAATAGATTACACATACTTTATCCTGCAAGTAAGAATAGGCATACATTCGGAAAACTTGGGAAGAATTAAAAACCCGTAAAGAACTCTAATTACTGCCATGTGTGACCTAACTAAATAAACCAGATTTGCTACCAAACAAAGAAGTGAGACAGGGATTTCATAGCGTGGGATCCATAAGTCAATTGCTGTCTGATCAACCTCTACATTTCACTACTGCAGCTGAAACAATATAAAACAGAATGTACTTCTCCCTTAACTTTGTATTTCCCTTCTAATAGCCCCTGTTAAGCATGGTTCAGATCCATCCGGATCGTTTGGAAATACGGATAGGGAAGCTAGTAAAAAGCAGTGGAGGGGATGGAGGGGAATCGGCTGAACACAAGCCAACAACTCGTTTCCCGCGCTTCCTCCAACAGCTGTTTCGGTTCCCAACGCCATTCCGTATGCGCAGTAGTCAACTGCGCCATCCAGAACGAAAAATATTTGAAAAATCTGATGCGAACAGTTTGTTTCAAAACTACCTGCCCGGAAAAATATTCCCTCTCCCCAGCTGGTGTCCACCCAATCAGCTGCTTGTATTCACTTTCCGGACAGCTTGCCGGATGGATGTGAATCCAGCTTTAAACTTGGATAGGAAGGCTTCTTCAAGGTAGAGTAGGATGGTAGAGACAGGATGACAAGTGATCTAACCTGCATCCACTGGACAGAACACAAACGAAAGTGGCAGGGAGGGGGTAATCAGAAAACAAAGCCTCTCATATGAAGTGAACAACGGTTAATAGAGGAACTCCTTTCACCTTTTAGAACCTTTCAAACTAGACGATTTGGGTGTAAGGTGTGGGGATTATCATCATCAATATTTCTTAGTAGCAAATTATTTTGCAAAAGAAAAACAAAATCATTGGGCAATAATAAATCCCCCTCCCACCTCTTCCAACCAATATGACTTCCAAATTGTTCTTTCTCCCTTCAACTGGAAACCAGTCTTCATACTTCATATCGTATTTCCGATCAACTGTTTTCGCTGAATCTTTCGAACCTTTCTTCGAATTCGCACGTCAAAACGTCCATCCGTTAGTATCTGACTACCCAAAGGCCTGCCCAAATCGGTAGGAGTTTCGGAGACAGACTTTTTTTTTTCAATTTAGCTCAAACTTCAACACCATTGTTTTTGGTTTAATGTTTTCAATAATAAACCTTCTTATTCGACCAGGAAAAAAAAAAAAAAGTTGTAACTCCCTAAATTGCTCAAGATTTCAAAAATCCGAAGCTTTTCTGGACCAAAGCTTAAGGAATTTGGTTATACAATTCAACATTGATCTGGGATGTGCCAGTAATCTCGGTATCTTGAACAATCAACCCCAAGGGATTTTAATTAAGGATTAATCTATAAAAAATCGAAATCTCAAAAACTTTCAATGTTTTTGTATGTATGAGTTTCTATGTTCAAATAGTAATTCCCTGAATCGTATGAGACCTCTCGGGTTAATGCAAGATCATCCCTTCACCCACAATTTAAACATGGACTAGGTAGGGAGCCGGGCAGTAGAGCCCATTGAACAGGAGGCCTGAGCTAGACTGCGTGGCTGGCGGCAGCCCAAGTATTTTGATCTTGAATGCAATTATAAGATGGAGGCACGAGGTGCCGAGTTTAGATAGTACGTCTAATACGCATAGATCGTTAATTTAAGTAGAAAGGCTTTTTAATACAGAAATAACAAACCTAAGGGTGATAATTTGCTGCGTTTTGTCTTGTATGAATGGTTTGTAAGCGTAGCATTCTAAAAGTCTTTTTGGTAATGGATTTTTACTAGCAAAAATTTTCATACTGGGTGAAAGTGATCCCTTAAGTTTAGACACTCGTGGAAAAAAATCGATTTATGAAATGTTATGCGAATCATTCAATGACATTCCACCTGAAAACCTCAAAACCAGCTAGAAGTAGGGTATTATTCAAAGGACAATGCTATCGAATGGCTTGGTAAACAAGGATTCATAAATCTTACTTGTATCCTTTGAAACAGAACCTACCAGCTAAGAGAAGGTTCAGAGGATTAAGCCAGATATGCATTTCATATTTTCCAAGAAAAAACGCCTTCAAGGTTAATAAATTTGTCAATTTAGGTAAACATAAAAAAAAGTGAACTTCCTATATCATGAGTATACTCGCAGAAAAAGGTAATCATGAAGAACAACGAACCGATTTCGATTTTCCAGGAGCTTCACTTACTGTGTCTTTGTTGAGGGTGGGGCGGGGACGGTACCCACTGGGGCCTCATGTCCATGGAAGGAGGCCTCGGGCGGTGTTCCATCTTAGCTGGAGCATAACTCTGGCTGCTGGTAGGCTCTCCGACATTAACTATTCCTACATGCACAGTCCACATCCCAAACTATAACAACCTTCTACGGCGTGTAAAATACATTTAAAAAAACAAGAAGAAGAAGCAAAAGTGAAACATTTTGGTGCGAAGCTTTAACGATCAATAAAATAGCTAGAACAAAAAACTAATCAACTAGGTTTAGTTTGAAAGAAATAAAACACTTGAGAATACCTAATAAGATGGTGCTCTATCCAACATTTGTAAAGAATGTGGGTGGTGGTGGAGGGTCATAAATTCATCAAGATGTATTCAGCAACAAGAATACCACAAAGACAACAGTGGTGCATGACTAGTTCCTATACCGAAAAACTATACTTCGATTATCGTTAGCACTACTATGTGCAATGATTTTGCATGCTGAATTTTGTGTTTAGTGAAGAATTATTTGAGCTAGATGTGTGTTATAATAAAAAAACTATTGACTGAAAAGCAGGTGTTCATGTGCAAAGGTTGATTCTTGATGTTGCTCTTATATTCATTGACGACTACAATTTTTTTTTTGAGAGCATTTCATAGCATTTAATCCAGTAATGTAAAATAAACGCCGGTCACAAACGAATAGAGGAGACACCGATAATGGACTCCCAGTGGGTGTTGACTTGACTGGTCTCAAATTATGAAACTAAATCAAAAAGGAAAACAAGTGGCATGCTATACAAGTACACTGCTGCGATCAAATAATGCAACAAGGAGGAATTTCCAATGATGTGATTGCCACACGCACAACACACATTCAAAAATAAATTTGAAATAAGAGCGTTGTCTATAAAGAATGAAGATAGAGCGTTGTCTATAAAGTAAAAGTAAAGTAAACGTATAAAGGAGTAAACAAGAAATTTCAACTTGGATTTTCATCTGACTACCCGGATTTGTTGCAGACGTCGCCAGCCATCCTCTAAAGAGGATCAGAACTAGGTCTGACGATTGCGCTCGAGGCTTCCCATTGCCTCACGCCCCTGAGTTGGGAGTGATTTGGATTCACGTGATATCGTGATCAGAGGTGAACTATCTAACGACAGGACAGGTATACAACACTTGATAGGATTTTGGCCCTAATCATTGGTGCCTGCCGGATTCAAACCGGGCAAATCAGTACTCCCACTGAAAGTAAACAGCCAAAGGACTGACACCTTAGCTCGCTCGGACAACCTGTCCCCCTAAAACGTTGTCTATATTTCCACAAACAGAATGAGTTGCACAGCTAAATCGGTTTTGATGGTTAGGTCACCATCAGTAACAAACATGAACTGAAGGTACACCACAGATCAGCACATGTATATATAGGCACATGTTATATAAGCCTAGGTGAAAGGAGATTGAATCCTATTGGCTCAGGGATGTGAAAGGGACAGGGAGGACCAACCAATGCCACTCAAGGTTTACAAACTGAAAGGAGCACGAACAGCACATTATGAAGAGAGGGAGCCAAACTTATTGCAAGAATGAACCTTATGATAGTGAAATATTTTGAGGAATAACCTCATTTAAACATTTTCCTGACCTATCACTCTAGAAAAAATCTAAATTGTTAAGAGTGATAGGTCAGGAAAATATTTAAGTGAGGTTATTCCTCAAAATAATTCACCATTACTGGGTTCATCCTTGCAATAAGTTTGGCTCCCCTCTCTCCATAATGTTACTGTTTGTGCCCCTTTCACTTTGAGTGGTAGTGGTTGGTTCTACCCGTCCCTTTCACTTCCCTGAGCCAATAGGATTCAATCTCGTTCGTCACGGGTGACTTAAACCATACAAATCACTCAAGTTCACGTACGTCACAACTTCTCAGTTATAAAGTAACATTTGTTACAAATAAGTGATTTTGTACGTTTTGCATGTACTTTTCAAGTTAACTCAAGTCAAGTAGATCCCTCGAGGCTCTACAGAGATAACATGGGCATTACCTTCTTAACTACCCACATGATGAATGATGATGGACTACACAGCAATAAGTAATGAACGAAATAGGTATTGATGCTTCCGAAATGTTGAAAACATGATTTGCAATGCAGATATCAAGAAAACGTGAAATTTTTTTTCCTTTTAAAATAACATCACTTGACTTTTTGGTACATTTTTTTCCTAAACGATCTGAAATATTGAATTTCTGTTTTTTTCTTGATTGAGCACATAAAGAATTGTGAAGAAACAATATGTAAAATATTCAGTTTTATGGTATAGGGAAGCTAGAAGAGTAACCCACACATACTTAATTAGCTTTCCAACAGGGAGTGAACCATTTGTGTGGGACGGAACTGAGTTTTAATGTCCTAGCAACAACTGGCTGTAAATGGAAAGCTAAAGAAACTTTCTTTTTCGATGGTTCGTCTTATTGTCCGTTGTCTGGTTCAACTTTTTTTAGCTACAGCATGTTCCATGCTAAAACAAAAACTGAAAACGGTAATGTGCGGCATGCTAGAACTGAAAAATGGATGGTGCAGTATAAAAATATAATTCAAAAACCTTCAGCCAAATCGTATGCCTCAAGGTTGTACACGATTACTTACTTCAGTTTGGGTTGGCTTGATGGCAATTTTGAAGAAGCTGAAGTTGGTACTCGAAAAGAAAGTAACACAAAAGGAATACCTACCAAGATTCCAGCAGTCTGAATCGTACTTGAGGTTTCTAGACCATGAACCAATGGTTTCCAAATCACCTACCTGATGGACTTGGGATTCTTGTGGAAGAGTTGGGTTTACACGAGAAAATGATCTAGAAGACAACTTGGATTACAGAGAGCAGCTAATTGAGAGTATTAGATATCCTGAGTAGTTGGGAAAGACTAACTTATTGTGATGAAATGAATCGAAAAGGATTTAGGGAACATTGTATAATCGAACAGGATAGGGCAATTCTAACATATTGAAAGTCAGAAACCGAACGAGACTCTATACAAATCAATGTCAGTCAGAGAAAGCTGCTCCAACTTTTACAGATTCACAGCTAGTTTCAAGACGAAACAGCTTCGTTCTCAGTATCACCGTTCAGTAAGTTGTTCATAAGATTGTAGCAATGTAAATAGTCCTTCCGAGGATCATATCATTCTTGTATCGTAAAGAAGAGGAAACAGACCGTAACTACTGTTTTAGTAGGATGGAGTATTGTACTAAAACTACTGCAACTGTTTCTGATCTTAGCGTGGACGACTAAATCCCTTTCTCTCCACATATTTCGCTAGCAGGTGATGGCAGGACTGTAAGCGCTTTGATGTTCAGACTCTTAGCTGCCACTAATTCAAGAGTGAAAATGTAGACCAAGTAGAAGACTCTATTTCTGTCCATATTGGGAAATGCAGGACAGAAAAAATATTGAGGAGTTAAAGGTAGGATAATACCATTTTATATTTTACTGACGAAATTTCTAATTATGCAAGGTTTATTTGACTGCAACTTCAAAGACACAGAACCTTAATTACAAGAGACAGCGAGGGAATGGCTAGTCAGTTCGCTACAGCGTCGTGACTTGATTAATTTTGTCCAACTGTGATTAGGATAGTTATGTTTGGCTTAGCGCCGAATCTTGCTCATGATGTAACCCAACCATCTGATCTCCTGGACACTCCGTCTTAATCGCAGCAGTCAGTTCCAATATAGTAGGTAATACAATAATTTGAGAGGTTCACAGCAAACCGAACTCACCTGGTATCCCAGGATGACCTGGATGGTACCGTATCTGGTGGAGTGGAGGAGCGTGGTGCTGAACTGTGGTGGCGTGTTCTTGATCCACTTCTATGGCTCCAGGCGCTACCGAGTACTCGTCCTTAACCACCCGACTCGGCCCCGACTGAAGACTCAGACCTGATAAATCTGGTAATAGGAACAAGATTTCTGAAGCAGATCTGCCAAGGCAAAACTTGTACATTTCTATCAATTTTTTACATTATCCTTTGATCACAACCCTTTCGTCGTTCTCACAAAATGTGATAATGGATTAAAAAACAGTGTTAATTTCTAAATTACAAGCTCTAACAGTTATCAAAAAGTAGTTACTAAACCAAACTGAATAAAACTGACGAAAAAATACAGTATTAGTTCACTTAATGCAGAAACTTCTATTTTAATTTAATTTTTTGAATGAAAAAACTTGCTGAGTTAATGGTTATTTCATTTACCAAAGTGCAGACAACAGACGAAGAAAAAAACATCATTCTATTTGCTACCCGAACGCTTGAAATGACAGAACTGGGTATGTTGAACCCTCCTACCTAATCAGGCATTTAACTGAGTTCCAAAACTCTCCGCAGGGAACATGATTGATAAAATCGTCGTTTTTCTTAATTAAAAGACCAAGAAAGCTCAGATTTTTTAAAAGGTTAATGTCGACGGCATTCAGCGGATTGCTGAATAGCAAGAAAAGTGATGCGAGCAGCGTTGTTAGGTTAGGGTACTTTCATGAACAAACCCGTTCGTGCTCTTTACATGGTAAGTCTCACGTTAAATTTCTCATTCTTTCCAAGGTGTTTCTTGACACGTGGAGTTTTCCTGTATATCCAATCAAGTTGAAAACTCGATTTCTAATGTGAATATTTAATGGGAATGCCGAAGAGCAAGAAAAGTGTTAGGTTACCGTTGTTAGGTTAGGGTATTTTTGTGAACAAACCCGTTCGTGCTCTTCACATGATAAGACTCATGTTCAATTTCTTATCTTTCCAAGTGGAACTTTAAAAATTCGATTAGTAAAGTTGAAACTAATGCTAACCTTCACCTAGTCACACTCAGTTGTATAATTATAATAACATTCGAGGAAGAAGTTATATTTTCTATAGTATCAATACTACAATCAATACAATGTCAACTGTGAATGGAAGAGGGGCATTGACAAATACATAACAGGCCTTGAAATGTGTAGCTTTTGATCCCTACTTTCCAAAACACCCATATCCCAGTTGTCAAGAAAGTTTGAACATCAACCACAAAAAATGAAAAGAACTGCCGTGTGGCTGACTAAAAAATGGGGACGAACTAAATTCCCCCTTAAGAACAGTTTCGTATCATTGAAGCTCCATGTCTAAAGAAATGAATTTTGATTGAAAATGTTAACAACTTGATGTTATAATAAATATGAGAACGATGTTTTAAAACATAATGAAACTGTTAATGTTCGAAGGAAAAAACAGAAAAACGTCAAAAGCGTGTAACACCACAAATGACTACAATGAAAGTTAGTTTGACTGGTTAGTAGGAACTTCACAAAATAATGCACTGACCTATACCTGGGGAAACGACCCTATCGTAGTGATAAGGGTTGACGCAGACCGAGTCAGCCTTCAGATCAAAAGCGTACTGGCAGTATTTGACATGTTTCAACTCATTTTTGTGGAGGTCCGGCCACCTCCAGATGCGAGCGTATATCACGTGGGGGAAGCCTTTTCTTCCAGCGACCTACAACGTTAACAATAAAATACATAATGATAATTTTGAAATTGAAGAAAACTGTAACATTTCGAATATGAGATTTATCATTAAAACGATAAAAATGTATATCTGATAGGTAACCTATAGACAAGTAACTACAGAAGAACGCACGTCAAAGTACAGTAAATGAAGAAGCGTTTAGGTGGCCATTGGGTCACGGTTCATAAAAGACAATGTGGAACATTTAAATGCCCACAGTGATTTGGGGGAAGACCTACTTGTAGATGTCCTTTGTGGAGGAAGGATCGTACAGGCAAAGGATCCAGCAGTTTTAGCAATAGTCAAACTCCAAAAATTATGAATCAATCTGATAATGATTCATTTGTACTTGAGCAGTTTAAGGTGAAAATAAACAAGTTTAGCTGGCCATACGATCACGGTTCATAAAAGAAAATGGTTCATATTGATTCGGGGAAGATCTATTCGTAGACGACCTCTGTGGAGTTCAGACAGCCAAGAGATCCAACAGTTTAACCATAAGTCAAACTCTCAACATTGTGAATCAATCTGATATTGGTCCATTAGTACATGCTCAGTTCAATGTGAAAAAGAAGGAAAACTTGTGAATAACCTTTTTATTCGATAAGGGATGGGAGGAGCTCCTGGTCACTGAGACCGCTAGGATCTATTGTGACGCTGTCCCCATTTTAATTCAAAACCTTATTAATAACCTCTTCGTTCACAAAGTGTAGGAGGTTTTCAGGCGTTTCCAAGGCAATATCAGTGGGTGTTAGGGCACCCTTCCCGAAATGCCGGAATCTAGTTGATGCAACAGCAGGACAATTACAGAGGATGTGTTCTGCTGTTTCCGCCTCTTCGCAGCAGAGCCGGCATTCAACTATCCTGGCCTTACCCATTTTGTTTAGGTGGTACCTTAGGGGGCAGTGGCCAGTAAGAAGACCCACTAGTTTGCGAAGGTCTTTGCGCCTCAATGATAGAAGGGCTTTTGCGCGTTTTCTTGAAATAGAGAGGAACCGCTTGGCTTGCCTCTGCTTAGGAGTGTTGTGCCAGAATTCTGTGTGTTTCGTCCTCCCATTTCTGAATCTGTTGAGTTATATAACTCTTGGTAACCCCTAATTGGGGTTCAGGTCCAATTGGGTTGGACTCTGATCCCTTTTTAGCAAGGCGATCAGCTTCCTCGTTGCCCTCTATTCCCTCATGACCCGTCACCCATAGCAGCGTCAGTTTGTTGCCCTGGGCTGCAGCCTTGAGGGAGTTTAGGCAACTCCAAGTCAGCTTTGAAGTTACCGAGAAGGCAGAAATAGCCTTTAGTGCTGCTTGGCTGTCAGATAGTATATATATTGTTGCACCTTTGAGTCGTTTCCTGGCAATCTCTTGTGCACATATTTCTATAGCATGGGTTTCCGCTTGATATATGGTTGCATGTAAATAACCTTAGTTTTAAATAAAAACGGAGTAAGATGGAACGTTGTCTATATTTCCACGAAAGTAAAGAGTTACACTGTTAAATCGATTTCGACGGTTAGGTCATCATCAGTAACAAACCGTTTGTACGAAGTAACAAATTTGTAATATAGACAACGTTCCATGTTACTCCGTTTTTATTTGAAATGGGTTTCCACAACTTCGTCGCGAGTGGCTTAGTCCGCACTTAGTTTTAATCTATTTTGAAACGAATTAAGTTTAATTTGAACAAACCTGGAGTCTTCCATCCAGTGTGCGCTGAATTGTGACACATTTGCTGTGATGTGAGCCATTCGTCGTGATGGCAGTGATGAGACTATCGAGCTCGTCCCTCTTTTCCTAAACACGAAAACAATTAAAATATAAATCTGGGAATTCACATACAGCTAGCATAACAACAAATTTGATGAGGTTTACTTGATATTCTGGTTTTACCTTCAATTTTTTCACCAAGCTCTCAATAGCACGTTTGGCAAAGGTCTCGGACTCTCCTCCTTGTCTGTGGCACATCAAACTGTGCACAATGCTGAGACAAGCGTCAGCAGACGTGGGAGTCTTCGGGTCCATGGTCGTCGTCATTGTGGTCATTTCACGTTCTGAAAAGTTCAGACATTACAATTTTTCCCGAATAAGCATAATAGTCAACAACCGAATGACGTTAAATAAATGAGATTTTGTGTCAAATATGAGTATCTTCATATTTATATCCACGACAAACCTACCTACCTTAATTTTGAGTAATGAAGTTCACTTCTGCCTCATCTAACAATAATTTTGTTGAAAGCCACTAATTCTTTGATAATTTCCCAATAATATATGCAACATTTTCATAAAATTTACTGCAATATTGTGTTCTGTGTCAAGGTGACGACATTTCTTATTTAGTTCATTCGAATATGACATATATCAACTTGGTGGAACCAAATCAATTGAATTCTAAAATTAATCATTTCTCACAATTTTAAGAGGTTTTGGAACTAGAGAGAAAACTTTCACAAAAACCTTGCTGCATTCTTCCAAGTTGAGTTCGAGTCATCAACGTTTACAAGAGTTGATTGTTTAGTAATTGAGATGGGTGATTCGAGTGGAGGCTACATTTGACCTTTAAGATTGAAATTGTTGAGAAAAACTCCCTGGCGTAAATCTTTTCACCCAAAGAAAAGTTTTTCATAAATATTTGTGTCAGCTGAAGTATTTGTGTTTCAGGTGGAGAGCCTATGTTAAGAAAATGAAGGGAGAGTTCCTACTCAAATTCAGGAATGGGGAGACGGTGGAAGCTGTCGATCCAGAACAAGCTAATCCTGTACAACCAGGTCCTGCAACCCTTTTGGACCTATGGAGCCCGGCTGTACAGCTCAATCAAACCGAGATATCATCCAACGTTTCCAAAATAATGTGCTACAAACTGCTGAGAATGCACCATGGTACTTTCGAAATGAACGTCTCCATCATAAACTTCAGGTCGAAACAGGCTATAAAGCGACAAGCTGTGAGTCATCTCCAACGGCTAAGATATCACGGCAACGAGGAAGCTGTCCATCTCCTTGACGCAAGTGACATCACCAGAAGACTAAAGCGTACCAACCACTTGATCTTGCCAATTTGTGCAGCAGTTGAGTGGAACCATCAGTCAGAAAGGACAAAACTCAGTGATGTGTCTTACTTTTGAATATTTATCCCTATTTTCATTATAATATTGTTAATAAGTTATTACTTGGTACAATAAAATTTCAAAAAAAGCAGAAGTATCACAATTGGGGTACAATGACATAAATGCCATCAGTCTTGGAGCAACTCCCATTGTTAACTACCTAGCAAATGCAGCATTCTGATTTTATTGCCCAAAAGATAAAACAGAATGATATTTTTTTCAAAACATGAGATAGATTTTTTTTGAAAATCCATGCCCATAAAACGTTATGGATAACTATTGTGGGTTAGCTGTTTCAGGATAGTTGCATAAATGAACACGTTGAACTTGCTAGACTCGATCCTCCAACCCTAGCCTCAACCGAAAAGACAGCACTGATGGGTGATATTTGCAATTTTACCCTCATCCACCCCATACGCATCCCATCACATGCGACAACGGCTTTTGCTAACTAAGCTGAAGATTGGTGCCTATGCTCGCAGTGGGGAGCCCCTTCAACCAAGCATATTGCGGGTATTGAAGGAACCTAGCCCCCATACTACTATCCATGTCGTATTTTCGACGCTTTTCTGTTGCAGCGGCTTTGAGGACCACGGACCAGGTTATGGAGTGATAGAGAAAAGATCAGCATTTACAATGGGATAGTAAAAATACTGTACCTTTCTCTGTCCCAGAAGCCTTGGACCCTTAGATCTGAAACGAGCCTTGTTGATCTAGAAATCGCTTCATGTTACAGTAACTCGATACCTACTGCTGAAGGTAGTGGCTAACCCTACCAATCCTTGCACACCCATCTCAAAGTAGATTGCATAACTTCACGTGCTTCCTCTTTTACAATTTAGAACCTGGGACATGGTCACAATTTCGTCCAGACATCCGCCAAAGTGAGATGGACGATAACGCTTAGACAATGAATTCTGGAATGGGGTTGCTGATAGGTCAAGATCATCAGATTTTGGTGAGTCCACTGACAGCCATTGTGAGGACCTCTCCTATAATTCTATTGATGGCTCTTGTATTTTGATAATGTGAAGTGATGGATTCCAGTTTTGATCCCCTAGTCTTTCCCTATCGTTCCTCTCCTGCAAGCTCCGTTTCCACGATTTCTTCACGGCTCTCCTCACTACACCCATTCATCATTCCGTTAGCCAAAACCCCATTGCCAGTCTTGAAATACTGAACGCTCTTGACCTAGTTGCTACTGGATTCTCCTAGGTTAATCCTCCCACCCTGGCAGGAAGAAAAGACAGGCCACGCTCAACATGAGCAACCAGCTACTGGAGGCGTCAGCAAGTCCTGCGGAGAAGTTCAAACTGGCCCTGTTCACATTCCAATACTCTCTGTACAAATGCCATCTTCTTTATACAGATTAATTGGTATTGGTATAGCATCCCCTATTGAGTAAAATTGTCTGAAATTTTGAAAATCCCCAAAATAAATCTTGGTAGAAGTCGAGAATAGGTGACCCCTTCCTGATAAGACCGTCGCCCTGTTGAAAAACCCGATGTCTCCTATCGATATGTGCTGACTGCGCGGTCGTGAAAATCATTCCATAATACATGGCAGTGGTATCGATATATTATCCTACATACACATCGATACAGTCTGATACGAGGAAGGGGTAACCTATTCTCTACTTCAGCCTAAATCTTTTATCTCAGATAATTGAATGATGAATGGACGGGATTGAACAAATGGTAACACGTTTGAGGTTCAGCGTTTTGCAGGTTGCAGCTGTAAAAGTCAGATTTCCGTCACAAAGAGATCTCTAGAAGTTGGAATTGCTAGTCTAATCCAACTAGAACAAGATCTAACCAGGGCTCTGGGTTATATAACAGGTCACCGCGAATGAAACTCATACCAAATTTGATCTGGCAGATACAGATAATGTTTACCATACTTGACTCTTAGCAACAAATAAATTAAGAAGTAAGTAGTTGCAGAAGAAACAAAAACGTTGAAAAATAATTACAGGTGAAGCAGATTTATGGATTTGTCAACCTTCAATTCACAAATTTGATGTAGGTACATATTAAACTCCTCTCAAAAATGAGTCTCTTCATCCTGTAATTGTTACTTTTATATTTCAACAAATATAGCTGTTTAAAAAGGAAAAAAGTTGAAATTATGTTTGGGACAACTCTAAAATTATGCGTATGGCGACATACCAAAAGTTCGCACAGCGAGAAATCTTCGCTCCGAACATCCAAGAAGGCACTCATGGATAACGGCTACCAAGTTTAAAATAAAGCTAATCAGATTTCGAATCAAAAGATAAGAAAGAATTTAACGAAAGGAATAGAAAGTGGGCAAATTGATGCTGGTTATTGGATGTTGGCAAGTTGGAATACAAATGGAATGCAACGAGGTAGCATCGAATTTTTACCAAGATCTCCAAGCTTGAGGAGTTATTCTATACGAAATTCTTGGTTCTGAATATTCAGAATCTTTTCATTCATATATTAGTAGCATGCTGGTCAAGTGGAATTGTGTTTAACTCGATATAATGTTGAATTTTTTCACCTTCCGACTGAAAATTTGAGTTGAGTTGGTGCTCGGCACCGGGCACTCCAACCATCATGTTACGAAGCGGCGCACCTCATAAAGGGCCTTTCGAAGTCCAGTTGATTAATCCCATGATGAGCTCGAGCGATCGGATGCGCAATTCTTGAGATAGACATTTAATCGAGAACAGACCAAAAATTACTACATAAAAGGATCAGCGTTCCAGAGATATACAGGATACAAACAAATCTGACAGGGTTGCCAAATTACTGTTCAACTAAAAATTCAAACATGGATGCGGAAGGAAAAAAATTGTTGGTTTTAAAAATTCAAAATAATGCTGGATATTATTTCAATAAAAATGAAAAACATGAGCTTATATAGAAAATTTAATTTTGAATTCTTAAATCCAATGGTTTGCTTAGAATAGAATCATGTCCAGTTCTACTAGGAAATGTTAAAATTGATTTTTAGTATTCAAAAATATTATCCAGCTTTAAGACAAATTACAGAATTATTTGTAAATATATATTTTATAAATATAAATACATTTCATGTAAACGTTGAAAAATATTCTGCAAGATAAAAAATGATCAATTTTGATATTTGTGACGTCAAAATTTTAATATCCTTATCTTAAAAATTTCTTCATCCACTGCTTCGGACTGTAAGCCCCGGCAATATCCGTTGCAAAACATTTTTTGAAACAACCCAATCAGTATTCTGTGGAGTGGAGACTCTGGCGATCTGCGCGGCCGTGGTTCTAATGAAGTTCACGTTTGTCGCGTTCTGACACACAAAAGTCGTTTGCGTTTTTATATTTTTTTAATGTTTGTTCCTATTATTTGTGAAGTGAGTATATATTTCAGGACTGCGACACAATGGGAAAACCCAAGAAAGGAAAGAAAGTAGAAACCGACGAGGATGTGTAAGTAAATCGAGTGAAATATGCCTTCAAACACCTTCGTGCTTTAACCTTATCACTCGGGTTTAACCTTCTCTTTCTTTTATCATAGGCGATTTGAGACGAATTTTTTGTTGATCGATAAACGAAAACTCGAAACTTCAATTTTATGAAGTTATAGAATGGCAATCGTTGAATGGGTTGAGGGATGGTTGGTTGCAGCATCACAGCTTACCATACGGTCCGGTTGTATTGATCAAAATCCGGGTCAGGAGTCACCCGTCTCCTTATGGAAGCATTTCCTTTTGTCCGGCTAACGGGATTTCGTAGCAATTTATATCTGAATATAAGTAGGGTTTCCCCATAAATAGGCACAACTTTTTTACTCTTGGAAGAAGCTGATATGCAAAAGTTCTTGTTTGTAAGTATTAATTAGGAGGTAGTTAGATATTTGGTAATACAGTTGCATACTAGCTGTATGTTACATACAGATAACCACGTCGCGTGATGCAATGTTACAGTTCGTTTGATTGTGAATCACATTCGCGGATTACTCAGAAGATCTCCTAATGAGTTTGTTTTGGGCTGAAGCAACGTAGTAGGTGCTTTAGATAAGTGGGCAAATGGTTGAGAGATGACTTAACGATTATAATGTTCCTGGATGTCTGTACTGGTATCATTTAGGAAATATTCAAATCCTGTGCCCACTACCTTCTCTGTAGGAATGAGGCATTTATCTAACAGTTGGAAATCACCTACTAGTTGAAACTGTTTCCTGTTTTACCCAATTGTAGGAAATAGATTTTAATCAGCAACGTTGAAACTTACAAGCTTTCTTCCCTTCAATAATGTTACGTAATCTAGAATGACTGATTCTTTCATCGGTATATATAGGATAGTATATATCGATACCACTGCTATGTATTATGGAATGATTTTCACGACCGTTATAGCGATAAAAGTATTTTTAATACGCAGAGCCACAAGTGTTAACACATTCTGATCTATTTGTCCAACTGAACTATACTTTACTGGAAGAATTGATGTAGGATATTTTTTTGTTTTTGACCAGCAAACTAGACAGAACACACATCGAAATCTTGGACCTGTATCGATAGGAGGCATCGGGTTTTTCAATATGGCGACGGTCTTATCAGGAGGGGGTTACCTATTCTCGACTTCTACCGAATTATTACTGAAGAACTGTGAATACCAGCACCAAAACAGTCCTAATCCTGTAACTTACACAATGCAGTACATACACCCAAGCTAACTTCATCAGAGTCACAGCTCCCACGAACACTCCAGCAGTTATTGTCACTTCTAGGGGAAACATTGTATTGTAATACTTCATGGGTCAATAGCCTTGAGTCGACGACTGAGCGGCACGCTCAAGTCTCGAATCAAAAGTGTGTGTATAAATGTCAATTCTGCGTGGAGTTAAGAACGGAGCTAGCGCGTCGGGGCGGCTGCCGGTTTTGAGCGCGCTCCAACTGAAGTTCAAGAATGTCAGTGTGAATGACGGTTACGCGTGAGGGTAGGAGTGCAGTCAGTAACGTGGATCGCGACGCTTTTAGCCCCCTTCACACCTACGCTCAAGAGTTGACGACCGAGCGATACACTCAGTACAGTGCCCAGCAGGTTTCTCGAATAATTGCTGACAGTAAAGAAACTGAGGTGCCAGTATTGAATTTAAGGCCTTCATAAGAACACCCAGTAGCCAAAAACCTTAAAATGACAATTACCTTGACGTTGTTCTGCAGGTACACTAGCTCTCACGGGTGATCGTCCTTTTGATGGAATTTCTTTTTGTTGTTATAAATTTAGGTTGAGAAAATGAGTAATCTATGGTAATAATGTTTAAGAAAGTAAATATTAAATATGAAAGTATATAAAGCGAAAGTGAAAGAATATAAAGCATGAGATTGTTAATATGAAACATGATATTAAATCTAGAAAAGTAAGTAATTCATACAATTAATACTCGTATAGTAGAAAAATATGTTGCGTAGTAGGTATCTCAGTAACGGGGGAAAAAACCGCGAACCCTGGAATTCTTATAGCTTTACAGCTCAAGCCGTATGTTTGTTGTTCTTTTGTTATGTTGTTTTCTTACTACGTAAATAAAGCATTTAAAAACAAAACAACACTAGCTCTCATCACTTTGTGAACCTCTCTTCTACTAAATCGAATGCAGAACCATCCATTCTCAGGTAATTCCGGAATTCGTCCGGGTAATTTTCCCTCAGTTCTCGAAGGAGTGGTCAATCACTAAAATTTTATCTGAACTTCTTCACCCAAATACGCCGTTTCCTTCCCAACTTCTTCCGCATATAAAACACTAAACCAGTTAGCACGCCTGGGCGTGAGGTAAAAATTTCCAAATGTTCCCTCGTTCCACACGCCACTCAGGAGGGAGGTTAAAACTGGAAGTTTATCCTTCACACGTACACTTTTGAACGGACGAGCCCACACGCCGTGTTTGCGTGCTGTCAAGAGTGTGATGTCCAAAAACGACACACTCTTGCGTGGCCCACTCTTGAACGGCACACGCCTAACCGACAGTTCTGAGTGCACGCAAGAGTGGGAGCACAAAAAGTTGGAGCGTGGAGTTTTAACCGCACTCAAACGTCGACTCAAGAGCGTCCCGCTCAGTCGTCAACTCAAGAGCGTAGGTGTAAAGGGGGCTATTCAGAATGTGCATTTCGAGTGTTCTGTAGTAGTGCCTCCAATTTCAAATTGAGATTTCTCCTTTTCAAATCGTCATTTTTTAGTTTTAAAAGTACAATTTGTACCCTCTTCACATTTCAAAAAGTAACGATAGGAAAGAAATCATTAACTCAACGGTTTTCACTCCATAAAAAGGGGCTTCATTTTATTAGGTACTTTACAGTGTAAGAAAATACTAAGATTTCGATATTTAGTACCTACGAACTAACAACTTGTTTTGAGTAAGCCTCTCGCCAAATGTGCGAGTTTTTAAAGAGCCTAACGGCTTCATTTAGGAATTTGCTATTATAAAAACTGTCTAACTGCAACCCCAGAATCCCTGCTGTACATTCCTTTTCTGGAGTATGCACTCCCCAAGTCGCTAAGTAAGAAGTTACAAACAAATCAATTTTGATTCCAAGCGTACTCATCTGTCGTAACTTCTGCGGCAATTTGAAGGAGCCTCTGGAGTAAATGTACATGTTCTCTATTAAATCGGAACGAAAATAGTACATCATCCTCGCTCATGTCATCCAGGGAAAATCTCCCATAGAGCAGGCTTAATCGTCGAGGTGCTTCCCTTACACTCACCCGCTCCAAATACGTTCGAAAAATCAACAGCAACTCCTCAGTTGAAATCAATCCGTTAACATAATATTCAAAAAAGTCTTCCACCCCCTGCATTTTGGTTAAAAAAACGAAAGAACGAGTGATCCGAGTTATCTTGTAAAGCATCAAAAAGACTGCTCGTTTTCTTATAGTGACGTGAAAGCAAAACGTACGTGACTCTTAGATACGGATCAGAGATACCACTAGTTCAGCTGAGTTGGTGGTAACGCCACCATTTTTGCTAACCAGAGCTGTGCTCGCCTTAGATAACACCACCGACTAGATACGATACCATGGTGTCCGAATCTCCTAGGAACTCTCTATTATGTTACCTTTCCAGCTCTAAAAATACAATCAAGCTGATCGTCTCTTGAAACTCTGTCTCATTTTTAATAATCCCGAAATTACATCATCAAATAACCAATACGTTGGGCCCTGCGGCCTGTTAAATTTCATCATTGTAGATTCAATGGTTGCCAATGCACAAATTTAAAATCTCAATGATCATAACTAGTTCAGTCTATATTCTATCCGATAGAAAGCCACTGGGTTTAGAATGTCTACTATGGTCTTTACCGATGCCATAACTTCTACTTCAAGATAATTGTTAATAAGTAATTTTTACCTAATGTATATAAGTTATTTCATAATCCTTCTATTAACCATTTTAATTATATATAAAAAGCAATGATAGATCATTTCTCTTGTTAACTCGTTGAAGTTGTTCACTTTTAAATAGGAATGATTTCCTGTGAAATTCACGTTTATTGTGTGTTTAAAACGTATTTTAATCTGGTTTTAGGGAAACCACAACTATCGATCGTGGGGTCGACGATGAAGTTCCTCCCAAGCCGAAAACGAAGAAGGAGAAAAAGTAAGCCTGATGATTCGTAAAATGCACACATAAATTGTCCATGTATAATATTTTTAGGCATTACTTAATCGAACGTATATGCGGAAACCTACTACATTTTGTTCAGAAGTATCAAGTAAAAATTATAATAAAAATAATGGTCGGTGTGAAAAGAGGTCTGGATTTAGATCGCTTCTGAGTTACAGAATACACGGCATTTGTACATATTTCCAGTGGTAGAGTCCTGTAATTTAAATGTGAATTATCTGTTCAAGAAATGAGCTGATTTGAAAGTTTTGGAGGTTTCTTTGGGGTGATAAGTTCATTAGTGAGGACTAGGTAGAATAGAGCAGAATTAATTGATTAGATCATTTAAAAATTAAGCCTATTAAAAGTGTACTTTTTGTGTGAGCATGTATGGCCATGAGCTAGCGCAGAATGTAAGTATTATGAATAATATTTAACACGAATATTGTTTAATTAGTTGAAAATTAAGGTTGATTAATACAAAATAACAAGTTACGATAACAAACTGGTTTTGCTGGCCAATTTAACAAGAAGTGGACTTTTCTAACGGATATCAGCCACTGATACTACAGTTCTTTAAAAAGCAGATTCTAATCATTCAGTTCTGAATCACGTACTAGGTTATATGAGGTGTTGTTTGAAACAGTTAGATCGGGTTTATTAAAGTCATATAAACGGAGGTGTCTTGTACTGTTCCCTCCAGTTTCTTGAGGATTTTCGGTTTTTAGCGGTTGCTTCAATAGAAAAATTTTCACCTTCCAATAGAATTGTATCTCCTTTCACTCAGGAACCACATGATTGGATGTTCCCTGTCTCCACTTGACCAATGAGATTGAAGCTCCCTTTCACCTGTCACTAGATAACCACTGTTTTCTACACTATACATTCAGTTATTGTTCTGTAACTAATGATGACTTAACTGTCGAAATCTGTTTAAATCTTTATTTTGGAAATAGTTTCTAAAAAACTTTGTATTTTTCTTGAAATGGATTCCCACAATTTCGTCGAGAATGGTTTAGTTGGCTGTTTCAGAAGGTGCCTAACGTTTTTTACCTTTCAAACTGAAACTTCTCCACGAAATCGACACAGAATCGCAAAATACACCATACCGTTCGAAAGCTGATTAAATTTGAAGGTTTTTCAGAAGTCTTTGACTTGTCATGCACGTTTTTTGGAAATGGAGTTAAATTTCTAGTATTTTCAAAAACGTATTTTTGAAAAAAAAAATGAAATTAAGGCCCTTAAAAGTTGATTTTTGAGTAAGAAGGTGCACTAGGTGCATAGGAAATGTAACCCTGAATCGAAAATGCGTTCTAAAGTTAAAACAAATAGTTTTATGCGGAGAAATTAATGTTTTTATGGTATAAAACCTGGTTTATGGAAAAAAAAAAAAAAAAAAAACCTTAAAAAATCAATAGGTACCCGGAGACTAGGTTCAGATAGAAAAGTGGGGTTTATTGCGTTTTGCTTCTTTTTTTAATCTACTTTTACCAGAAACAGTTTTTACTTGAAGTGTATCCTGACCCTGTATTTAATCGGAATTACTTGTTGAACTGTACCTGATCTCCAATAGTGTACTTAGTCGTTCATTGATGCTTGGTTCCATATACTCACAATGTAATTCTTGCAGGAAACCAGAAGTCGTAGAGTCAGACAGCGAGGGAGAAGAGCCCAGCTCTAAAAAGAAACCCGTTAGTAAAAAGAAGAAAGAGGTCGATGCTGACGAACAAGATGAACCCACTTCCAAATCTAAAAAGGAGAAGAAAAAGGTAAAATTCCGTTAAAGCCACCTCATTTTTGTATTTTAGTCTTTAGGTCAGAGTGTTATTTGCCACTGCTTAAACAATATTAATGAACTAGAAGATTCAGAGTGTATAGCAGATAATTTTGCGTTGCATGGCCCCAGTGAATGATTACTTCTCATACTCGTGGTTGGTTTCACATGTTTAGTGTGGAGCAACTTCGTTCACTACGGTTGTCAATCCGAGCGACAACTGAAATAAACTAAAATACTTATCTAATCTTGCTGAAATTTGTTCATATTTAAGAGGATTGTAAAAGGCACGACTGCTAACTATGATCTCAAAAACTTACTGCTCTTTTAAAAAAAAAAACCGCATTCAAATCTGTGTATGCATTGCCAATCCTTTAGCACATACACGCTAAACTAATCAATATCATTTCTGATGATTGCTATATTTGATATGAGGTGCACATGAAAGTGCTTTGTTGCCCAAGTTGTTTAATTTGGATTTCGTGGGTTTTTACACTTGGCAATTCTGTTCAGCATCAGCTACGCATGCACTTCTTTTATTGGGCCCCAACCAAATTTGAGGCAAATTAATTTATTGAAAACTATTTGAATTAGATTTTCTGTACGCGAAGAATCATGCCATAGCAGGAACAAACTTCACGATACATATTGGACCAGTCCGTGATGGTCTTGGTTGATTTTCCGGATCTTCAAATCTGGTACGTGAGGAGTAATTGGTTCTTCTTCACTTTTAGATTTAGAACCAAGATTGCCCTTTCTATGTTTTGGTCATGGACAATCTGCAGCGAAAGTTAGTTTGATCGATGTGACATTGCAAAAGGTCTAAAAGATTCCTTCTTGGATAGTTCATGCAGGATAGTGCTAATCCCAGAAACACACATTTTCATCCAGTTGTGTCAATAATTCTTTAAAAATTCCACTCTGCCACATAAATAATCCATCTACACATTCCACCATAAATTGCATGTCATTGAGTAACTCTATTCCACTCATCGGGGGGGATGCGAATCCACAGAAAATCTCCGAATCTGGCGATGATGACGACGTTCCGGTGAAGAAACCTGTTGCCAAAGCTGCAAAATCAAAAAAGAAGAAAGCCGAATCTGATTCTGATGAAGAACCAGCTCCCCTAACAACTTCCAAGGTAAGATAAAGTGAATACTTAGTGGGGTGAATTGTTAACAACTAATTGGTTTTTTTTTTTAAATTCAAGGTAGGTATATATTTCCCCACTCTCCGGTTATGTAAATGCACTTTGTGTCGGTGCATTCCATGGTGATGGATTAGCTCGGGAAAGGCATTAGGCGCTGGTTAGGGCTCGCTATCACCAAAGTCTTAATCGCTCCCCGTTATCCAGTACCTAACTGCAGAAAAAACATTATATAAGATCGGAACGAAAGTAGCGTGACACTGATGAACGCCCAATTTGAGAATAGCATCAAGTACCACACTTCCAAAAGAGCTATTAAGACCTGTATTATGAAATCTTTGGAAGTAAGGCAGCAGCGGGAGGCTGAAGGTAGGAAGTGGCAATCACTGACTATACAAAACGGACGGATTCCACATAACCTTCCTCGACAAGTAGCTGTAGCCTGTTTTAGGCTAACCACAGGCCATGACTACCTCCAACTATCCTTGGAGCCCGAAAAGTGTATTTACATAAGAAACTCGGCGTTATATTGGGCTGCGAGAAGACGAATGGCCGAAGTTGCCGCAAATCGTCGAGGCATAAGATTAAAAAAAAAAAAAAAAAACTGATGAACGTCCATTGTTAGCGAACGATGGCTAGCAGCCTGGTGTAATACACCCTCATTGTAATTAACGTTCCTGGATCGATGGATAGTCGATGATTGACGTTCTAGGCTAAAGCGTATTCATGTTCCTAGAATTTTATCCAGTTTGCCCCTTGTTTTGTGGTTTTTCCCCTTATCTAGAAGAGGAGGAAAAAGTAGTTAATATAAAATGAATGCGAGGTTCCTAAAATTGAACATAGATTCTGTACGGATTGATATATAAATTTTGATAAATCAGATTATTCTGGATTATTAATAGAAATTATTGTTGAGTTCGTAATATTCTCATTGAATCAGTCAAGATATAGCAATCTCAGGTGGAACAGCATATATTGAAGGATGTGCAGACAAGGGTCAAACAGACTGCTGCTTCTGGGTCCTACTGTTCCTACTGATCAAGTTGACACCAATCCTTCCTGTACATCAGATATCTGGCTCGACGCCACATGGTTCTAGTAACAGAAATAAGAATCCAAACAGTTGGCTGTCTATATGTTAGCATAGCACCACCAAAACTGACCAGGATTTTGTGTGATTTTACCAGTAAATTTTAACCAGTTTGAAATTGAATGAAGTTATCAATGAAAAGCTAGTTGGGTTATAGCTTTTTTTTTAGTTTATTAGAGATGTACTTATTCAATTGACCAGATAAACAAATATGAGCCAAAATGATTCAATGTCATATGAAGTAAGAATAAATTCTTGATTTCTGTTTTTTACTATTCTTTTATTCTGAGGACAGAAGGATGGCTCATTCTGGGGAAAGAAAAGGATGTAGGTACCAACCTACTGTAGCAGCATTCATTCACATTGCTCCTAAAATTGCATAAAATTGCACACTCATTGAAGAATCTTGAATGATGTTGGTGAATTTGCAGTATCATGAAAAATTATTTTCACGTTTTGTTCATTATACGTTACAGGGTGGGTTTGCAGCATTGGCTCTCTCTGACGGGGAAAGCGAACCCGACGTTCAGGAAGACTCTGACAACGAAGAGGTTGAAATAGAAAAAGTTGCGCTTCCTGCCAAGAAGAAAGAGGAAAAGAAAAGTATGTCATGATTTTGCGAGAATGAATTTTTTAATCTTATCCTCCTTTGAGAAAAATCGTTCATTCCAAATTCATCCTGTACACTTGATTATGATTTTCGTAGTCAGCAGTACTCACTTACGCTCACTCATATATACTGTGCAACTCAGTTGTTGTACAGTGAATTGTGGGGCGTTACATCAAGCCAGGAGGAAATTAGCTCTATCCTAGTCCTCTACTGGGTAGAGTCAGTCACCTACCTGACATGCAGCCATAATTCTCCCCTAGTTTATCTCAGTAGTGTTCACCATGTGGCGTATAATCAGCAGTACTCAGTTACGCTCTCACATTTGTACTCTGCAACTTAGTTGTTGTGCAGTGGACTTGCGGGCGTTACATCAAGCCAGGAGGAAATTAGCTCTATCCTAGTTCTCTACTGGGTAGAGTCAGTCACCTACCTGACATGCAGCCATATCATTCTCCCATGCAGTCATTCTCTCCTAGTTTTTCTCAACAGTTCACCATGTGGCGTATAATCAGCAGTACTCAGTTACGCTCTCCCATATATACTCTGCAACTTAGTTGTTGTGCAGTGGACTTGGGCGTTACATTAAGCCAGGAGGAAATTAGCTCTATCCTAGTTCTCTACTGGGTAGAGTCAGTCACCTACCTGACATGCAGCCATCATCCTCTCCTAGTTCATTTCTCAACAGTTCTTCTTGTGGCACATAATCAGCAGTACTACATTTACGCTCTCTCATATATACTTTGCAACAGTTGTTGTACAGTGGAGTGTAGGGCGTTACATTAAGCCAGGAGGAAATTAGCTCTATCTCTAGTTCTCTACTGGGTAGAGTCAGTCACCTACCTGACATGCAGCCATCATTCTCTCCTAGTTTTCTCAGTAGTGTTCACCATGTGGCGTATAATCAGCAGTACCACATTTACGCTCTCACATCATATATACTCTGCAACTTAGTTGTTGTGCAGTGGACTTGCGGGCGTTACATTAAGCCAGGAGGAAATTAGCTCTATCCTAGTCCTCTACTGGGTAGAGTCAGTCACCTACCTGACATGCAGCCATCATTCTCTCCTAGTTCATTTCTCAACAGTTCTTCTTGAGGCACATAATCAGCAGTATACATTTACGCTCTCTCATATATACTTTGCAACCCAGTTGTTGTACAGTGCAGTGTAGAGCGTTACATTAAACCAGGAGGAAATTAGCTCTATCACAGTTTTCTACTGGGTAGAGTCAGTCACCTACCTGACATGCAGCCATCAATCTCTCCTAGTTCATTTCTCAACAGTTCTTCTTGAGGCACGTAATCAGCAGTATACATTTACGCTCTCTCATATATACTTTGCAACTAAGTTGTTGTATAGTGCAGTGTAGAGCGTTACATTAAACCAGGAGGAAATTAGCTCTATCACAGTTTTCTACTGGGTAGAGTCAGTCACCTACCTGACATGCAGCCATCAATCTCTCCTAGTTCATTTCTCAACAGTTCTTCTTGTGGCACATGATCAGCAGCATACATTTACGCTCCCTCATATATACTTTGCAACGCACTTGTTGTACAGTGCAGTGTAGAGCGTTACATTAAACCAGGAGGAAATTAGCTCTATCACAGTTTTCTACTGGGTAGAGTCAGTCACCTACCTGACATGCAGCCATCATTCTCTCCTAGTTCATTTCTCAACAGTTCTTCTTGAGGCACATAATGAGCAGTATACATTTACGCTCCCTCATATTTACTTTGCAACTAAGTTGTTGTACAGTGCAGTGTAGAGCGTTACATTAAACCAGGAGGAAATTAGCTCTATCACAGTTCTCTACTGGGTAGAGTCAGTCACCTACCTGACATGCAGCCATCAATCTCTCCTAGTTCATTTCTCAACAGTTCTTTGAGGCACATAATCAGCAGCATACATTTAAGTTGTTGTACAGTGCAGTGTAGCGTTACATTAAACCAGGAGGAAATTAGCTCTATCTCAGTTCTCTACTGGGTAGAGTCAGTCACCTACCTGACATGCACATCAGTGTTCTCTCCTAGTTCATTTCTCAATCAAAGCAACATTACGCTCCTCATATATACTTGCAACTCAGTTGGCACATAATATCAATTATATCTAGTCCACTGCTGTGTAGAGTCAGTCACCTACTTTACAACCAACTGTCATTCACTCCTTATTGTTATTTATTCGTAGTACCATATCAGATCATTACATCAAACCATTAATATGTGTGTCATTATCTTATACATGTACATATATATTATTATGTAGGAGCGAATTAGCTGTATGTATGTTCTCTATGTGACGTGCCACCATGATTCAAATATTGTTACTACACACTGTTTTATCACATGTACCGTATATGGGAACTATTTCGGTACGCTCCCGCGTATGCCTGCTTCATCTGAGTTGTTGTACTGTAATTTGTGGAACTTTAGATGATACTAGGTGGAAATTATTATCTAGTTCCCTATTGGATGGTGCCTTTCACCAGCCTTGTGGGCCAGTCGTTCACTCCTTGCTGTCAGGTGCAGGAATCTTGTCATATAATTCCTTCCTTATTTGAGAGTTTGTGTTGGTTGTTATTTCATAAGCTTAGTACAGAATCAAGGTAAACCAAAGTATTCGGTGTTGGTTTCTGTAAATGCACTTTTGGTTAGATTTCACAGTTCAATGTGTATGTGAATGGTAATGATCACTCGCAAAATTATGTTGAAATCACTATAACATTTTCTTATCTGATCGCTGATTCTAAATCCATATGGCTGATTTTGCCTAGCACTCCTTCATGAGATTTATCGATGATTGCCTTCTTAACCTCAACATCAGATCACCGCCAGTAAATGGTGTTTCAGTTTGTCTCTTCTTGGTTTCTAGGTGCGGCTCCTGGTGGTAAAAAGGGGAAGAAAAAGAAGAAAGACGATGATGAGGATTTGGATAAGATTTTGGCCGAGCTACAACTGGAGTACAGCGGCGAAGCTCCTCCAGCTCCTGTTCCAACAGCTGAACCAGCAGTTGAAGAAGCCAAAGAAGAGGATGACAAGAAGAAAAAGAAAAAGAAGAAAGATAAAGGTCCCACCACTGCTCCTTCCCTCGATGATGGGGTACGTATGTGTCTGTACTAGAACAGTACTACAACAATTTTCTTTACTTATAAGTACATATTTCGGTTTTCTAACTTATACCTTATATTCGGCACTCACCAGAAAGATGGGTCGCATTCTCCAGGCAATGGCTCTTACCTTGGTACCGCGATTGCTACTTTAATTTCTATTGAGATATGGTTAATATAACAACAACAAGATACATTGCTTGTTAATAGTTGAACTACTTTACTTATGAATGTTGTTTCTCCTTACAGGCTCAACCTCAAGGCGAAGTTGGAGGCGGAGAGGATGAAGAGGACGGGATGACAGTGAAGAGTGCGGCCCAAAAGAAGAAGGAGAAGAAAGAACGAGAGAAACAGAAGAAGCTTGCTGAGAAGGCTAAAGCCAAGGTACCTTTTATGTAGAATGTCATCGTATTTAAAGCTACTAGATAAACGGGTAGAAGATGCAAGTTTCCCTGTGAAACCTCTTTAAAAACATGAAACAAAAACAGGTTTTTATTCTGTTAAGTTTTAATACTTAACAGAAAAGAGGAATGGGCTTGAGAATACTCAACTTTTGGATATCGCTTGATCTTCAAATTTCAAATAGCAGTACAGCGAATCGACTCATGCACACTAGTGTCAAACCTAGAGATTTTGGCATCCCAGTGACCGATTTGTCTACTTTTGCTGACCGTTATCTTCAGATAACTAGTATCCTATTACCATGTTTTTAATTGTCATGGCTGTCTACAGCCATTCCAACAGTCGAGACAGCAAAACAATCACTTAGAACGCCCATGCTTGTCATCTAGAGACTGTTGGTACGTTAGTATGCGGATTTTAGAGATCAGGGTTGCCACTTGGCCTAAGACGTCTTAATATGTCGATTCAAATCCCAGAATTTTGTTGAATTCCTTTCTGATAAAACGGAATTTTTTCGAGAAATGATGACGGCCACAGTCCCAACTCACCGTTTCGTCTATTGTACCTTATTCTAAGTGTGTCATAGTTAAGATGCTTTGTCTGCAGAACGTTTGAAACCTGAATCCCGTGAAT
This sequence comes from Creontiades dilutus, assembly GCA_031894815.1. Classification (NCBI taxonomy): domain Eukaryota; kingdom Metazoa; phylum Arthropoda; class Insecta; order Hemiptera; family Miridae; genus Creontiades; species Creontiades dilutus. The sequence goes on from JAVIWC010005620.1 coordinate 3,080,941, forward strand.
CAATCTCTTTCATGACTTTTCAGGCTGGACCCGTCCAAAGCCAACTTTCCAAGGAACCCAGTGAAGATCCTGAACCTGAACCTGTTGCTGCGCCCGTTAAAGACAAATCTGTTGAACCGGGTGACGAAGAGGACGAAGAAAGTGGTGAGTTTAAGGTTTCCGATTCCCTTCAATTTCTGATTTTGAACCCGTAGAAATTATTATGACTCCAAACAGTTGAGCACCTGAATTATTTATCTTTTGAATACAAATATTTAGGATACCCACTTGATAGTAGACACATTATTAGACGTACAGCAGGAGTCCAATTACTCTGATAGCCATAGGCTATTTAAGGTTTAGAAATTCTCAATTGCTTTAATTGCAGGCGAGATGAATATTTTCGATATTTTTTGTTATGTACAATATGGTGTTAAACCTAATGGGTTGAACTTGAAATGGTCTCAGATTTATGAAGTGCTATGTATACACGATAAAATGTATGTAAATTAGGTTCTGAGTCCAGAGAACTTGCTTTTTAAAAACAATTTTATTCCAAATTACACTGAAATTACGCTGAAATACAGATAGGACTTTGAAACTATGGAGAAGATTAACGGAGCGGAGCGCAACGCCTGACCTGTATCACAAACTTCTGAAGACTAAACTCAAGAGCTCGGCCGCGAGCCTTTTATAAGCTCAGGTGCTGCAGTCAGCAGAAATAGGGGTCTTGGTCTCTTAACTTGTATATACAAAACATCAATAACTCAGACTCGAGCGTATGGCCATCTGCTTGTCACGTTTCTAGATTCTGAATTTAACCCCAGATTCGTTTTTGTGTTCATAACTAATGATAAAATCGACATTTAGTTTGAGTGAATATTTACTTTTCTCGTAAATTAAGGTACTGTCCTAAGACATGACATTATGTGGTTCTTTGTTCATACAACAAATTGAAATTTGACAATAAACTTCGGTTACATAGTATCAATGACCACCACGTCACTGCACTCTCTTTCAATCCTAAACCAATCAGTTTTTCTACCTAGCGATCGCATATTGCCCATCCTCTGTGGCAACTGTGTCATCAACAAGACCTATCAAAATCGACGCTTGGGACTTAACCGTACTTACACATTCATATACATACAGGTTGAATTTGAATTATTTTATTGATTTATTATTACCGGTGTGTTTGAAGGTTGCTTGATATTTTGCCTCAAAGAATAAATGGCTCATACATTTCACGTATCCGACCAAGTGTGGTGGTGACTTCATCAAAACTTCCTTTGAATTAAAAATCAACCTGTCCCACAGTAAAACGAAATTGGTCAAATCAAAACTCATCGGTTTATCTCAGGACATTTGTGACTGTTACAGCCAATTTATTGAAATGTTTGTGGAAGTCTTCAGCTTATTCTTCTTTGTTCCCATAGCAAACGTTGAAGGGTCATTGTTGGTTTTAACTGTTATGCAATGTTTACTGTAGATGACGATGATGACAAAAAGAAGAAGAAAAAGAAGAAGAAGGGAAAAGAAGAAAAGGAGGAGAAAGGGAAACCCAAAAAGAAGGCGATTGCTGCGATGCAGGAGGCCCTCAAGAAGATAAAGGAAGAGGAGGAAAGATTGAAGGCGGAAGAGGAAGAAAAGATAAGGAAGGAAGAAGAAGCTGAACAACAAAGACTGGAACAGGTCAGAGCCTAAAGTTCAATCTACCTGAATGAAATTGCGATGCTTTATCCCCAGTAAAAGCAAACAAACTTGTTTGTTTCTTTTACGTTATGAAGTCATTGGCGATTATAATTATGTTCATTCTTTCATCATGAGAAAATAGGGATGGTTGACAAAAATAATAAACATCAGCAATGATCTGTTTAATTCATTTTGACAAAGAATGCTTAGGTAGTACCTATTCTGGTTTATTAATTCCTTCAATGAACCTTTGTCGCCGAAGAAAAAGTACCCTCGCACGCAAAATTGTTGGTTTACGTTTCAAGACAAGTAAATTTCAAAAATTGATTTAAAACAATAAAAATGAAAGATCCAACCCTTCGTACCCTTTTCAGAAACGACTGGAACAGGGTTGACCAAATTTGGCTAAAATATCCATATGCTGGGGATGTGCCATTGATCTTGGCATCACTGTCAGTCACCCCAAAGAGTAAAATATCAGGGTGATTGTGTAAATAATCAATATTTCAAACACTTTCGGAATGAAGGGTGATTGTTTGGTAAAAGTTAATAGTTGTTGTTACTATAAATTGAATGAGGTTGCCCTAAATACTATCCTTTTGCACTCCCTGAAGACATCTTGTGGACCCATCAAACTATGCGGTAGCACCTGGGACACTATACCCGAATTTGTAGCCCATTCATAGATTTCGTTAGTTTTTGTTAACTGTTAAGGTGTAGTGGGGTTTGCGATTGTTTTGGTAGTAATTTCATTAATTTTCTTTCAGTAGTTGCCTACATCCAATAATGATTGATTACGTTTATTAATCATCTGTAGATCTGTGTATCTGTTTGTTGTTGATTAGGTATCTGTGTGCTATCAACAAATGATATAAGTTTTATGCTGAGTTGGCTCTAGAAGTTGGATATCGTTGCCATCAAGCCCAATGGTTCTGCCACAATTGTGGATGTCCAGGTTGTCAGGGGCAGCATGGACATGTCACAGGCCTGGAGATTAAAATAAGTGAATACGGTATTAATGTCCTGTGGCAAGCAGATGTGGGCTGATAACATCAAGGTCATGGCAGGAGATGTGGTGCAAGAATAGTGCCACCAATCTACTCAAGTTGGGCATCTTGTCTGTAGTGTTTTGTGGTTCCACCATGAAGCTCTTACTTCAACTGGTGGCCATTTTGTGGGGGCACTTCCTATCACCCATCTCTCCCTCTTCCAGCTGCTTCAACTTGCCAAAACCCTATGGCCAGGGTCAAGTAAATCTGGGTGCCTCCCCATTGTTATTTCATTTAGTTTTTCTATTCTTATTTCATGGTATGCTACCTCCGCCTTGGTGGAGAGTTTTATTTAAAGAAATCACTTTCATCAACTTCCCACTTGAATTCCTATACTTCAATTTTTTCGGTTTATTTTTCTATTGAGTCTAAATATAGGTTATGGAAGCTTTGATCTGTGTGAAAAGGCTTTCTGATGGAGAAATACACCTTACTTGTTAATTGCTGCGTTTTTTGGATATCTAGTTTATTTCTGGCCTAAGTAGTTTTTTTTCCAAACTAACCTAAACTCAATGAATTTCAGATCCGACTGGAAGCGGAAAGGAAAGAAAGGAAGAAGCAGAAGGAAAAAGAGAAGAAAGAGCGGCTCAAAGCGGAAGGGAAGCTGTTGAACTCGAAACAGAAGGCAGACAGGGCCCGCGCTCAGGCATTGCTCGAAGCCATGAACGCCATGCGAGTGGATGGAGAAGGCGCTACTCCAGCCCCCAAACCCAAACCTTTCGTCCGTCTGAAAAAGAATAAACCGGGTCAGACCAACACCCCGGCGCCTCAAGAACCCGGAACTGTACAGGTAGGCACAACTGATCTGACAGGTCCTTACAGTAGGCCTTCAGGCGGGAAGGCTGATCTGAAAACATCCGCCGCGCCTGAGTGACATGACCCACTCTAGCCATTTCCCACCACCTGCTCCAGCGTGGCGACACCTCGGCATTACTAATAGAATGTCAGCAGGATGGCTAGTACACTGGTGGCCGTGTGCTCAGCTGGCTTGGGCCTACTGTACTGTTGACAAGTCTCATTTATTCTTTCTCATAAAAATCCAATCATGCACGCCTACATGTTATTCACACATTTATCTTTTTGGTAACAGTTTACTTATTAGTTTTGATTTCTTACTATAATAGTTGAATTGGTGATGTTGCTTCAATATGAGTAGAGTTCCTTCCAAATATGACCATATTTCATCAAATTTGTTTCATGTATAGCATTTTCCGGTTAAATTGAACCTTCTTCCAAATTAATTTAACCTCTTCTAGCGGGAAAACAAAGAATTGCAAGTATATGAATGGCTAAACAGTTTATTAATGAATTAGTAGAATGAATGCAGAATAGTGAACAACAAAGGAGTGAACGAATAACGAAGGGTCAATGAATAATGAAGCCAAGTACAGTTGTTAATGCAGCAGGTCTCCGTTTGCGCCACCCAAAAAGGTCTGGGGCATACCAAAACGATCCCATTGCAATTTCCAAAACGATCCCACTCACCCTGAAATGGTCCCTCCAGCGAAAGTCCCAAATCGGTCCATCACAGTTGACATAAAAGTAGGAGGAAATAGTTGGCAGCTGGTGTTTAGCAATAAGGTTGGAGTTAAGCTGGATTCACATCCATTTGGAACGCTATCTGCTTAGTGAATACGAGCAGCTGATTGGTTGGACACCAGCTGGGGAGAGGGAATATTTTTTCTGGATAGGAAGTTTTGAAGCAAACTGTAAGCATCAGATTTTTTGAATATTTTGCGTACCGGATGGCGCAGTTCACTACTGCGCATACAAATGGCGTCGGGAACCGAAACAGCTGTTGGAGGAAGCGCTGGAAACGAGTTTTTGGCGTGTGCTCGGCCAATTCCCCTCCATCCCCTCCACTGCTTTTTACTAGCTTCCCCTATCCGTATTTCCAAATGATCCGGATGGATCTGAACCCTGCTTTACAGTGTTGTTTTTTTATGTTCTGGAGCCGAGGAGTAACAACCTGAGGTACAGTGGAATTATTAGTAAAACATGCAGTCTTTATTTTTTTTGGCTTCCACCTGCAATAACTTCAACACACATCTCGAGATCTATTCAGCCATGTGATCTATTCAGTCATGTGATCGATTGCAGTCGACTAATCTGTTGCTAGAGAGTTGAACTGTTTAGTTCCAATACTTGCTACTAGAGTGCATTGGTATCGATCATTAATTGCTCATTCCCGCACCACATATGTGACATGTAATCAGTATGGTGTGTGTCTCAAATGGCCACAGGGTACTTGTACGAGCGGCCCCGTAGGGAGGGAAGGCGATGTTTTGGAGTCATAGGCATGTACGAGTATGAGCATGTATGAGCCTGGTCTAAGGATCAGATTAGAAATGGTACGAGCGGCCCCGCTTGAGCAAAGGTCAGCAGGCCAGTTGAACCCAGTGACTGGAAGAAATCCGAGCGAAGATGGAACCCGAAGTAGCCTTGTTGACGAAAAGTTCGCGTGGAAATTGAGATATGATGTTGGTAAACGGTTACCCTAGCCAAGTATGTCCAAATCGTTTCCTATAAGTACCAGCCCAGATTGAATAACTGAGAAGTACCTACTTGGGTCGGGAGTCATGTGACTGTGATTGTCTATTTGCATGTTTTGACAGTGTTCATTTTAGAGCAATAAATTATACGCATGAAAAAAGTTTTGATTTGGTGCTATTGGTTTCATTTCCCATATTTCCGTGGGGCCGCTCGTACATATACGCCTAGACCGACTGGGGCCGCTGGTACAAGTGTTACCACACTGAGTGGGGGCGCTCATGTACCCCAACTTGCCCGCGGGGCCGCTCATGCCGTCAACCAGGCCACAACACACCCATGTGATCTATTCAGTCATGTGATCGATTACAGTCCACGAATCTGTCGCTAGAGAGTTGAACTGTTTAGTTCCAAAACTTGCTAGTAGAATGCATTGGTATCTCACTGCGTTTCATGTATTGACGGGACCGTTTCATCCTCTTGCGTTATCTCCTGACTGATAGACTGATCGTTTAGTCCAAATATCAACTGCATTTTCACTCGATGGGACCGTTTCGGGCGTCACCCGCTACAGCGGCCAACAGCAGGAGCATGTCTGTGACGTAGTTCCAGCAGTCTTGGGAGGTTACTGTAGCTGTACTTGTTGCAATTACTTGAGTAAGAATTCGGTCTTCTCAGCGGCCTAATATTCCTCTTGCTGCTAACTTGACTTTTGAGAAAGCTTTTTCCTCCAGCGAAAAATGGCTGAAATGGCTGGTTGAATGGCTTTTTCATCAGCGAATATTCTGTAAAAACTTTATGGTCATTTGTGTGGAAGCCATGAAGTTTAGCTCTTCATTTGTTCGATGTGGTTTCTAATTCATGCTCACTGATATTTCACTGGTATTTCTGTATACTCGCATTGTACAGATGACATGGCGTCCATTTTCCTTAAGTCTAATTGTTTGTTAAAACCAATACTAATTTATCTTTGTAAAATTCTATTTTATCCTGTTTGCATTACTGTGTTGTAGGTAGAGATTGTAGATAAACCACCAACACCTCCTCCTGAATTTATGGCTAATGATGAACCTGTTAAAGACTCATGGGATCTCGAATCTGATGAAGAACCAAGTAAGTAAGCGGTGTTCTTCACCGAAATCTAAGCACCTTGTAACGTAAAATGCCAAAACTTGAGAGGTTGCAAAGGCTTGTAATTGTGAATAATGAACCAGTACCTAAGTTGCTATTCCTCTGCTTCATGAGAAGTTTTTGCCAAGAGTTAAAAATAGAGTGTTAATGTTTGACTAATTTTAATTTTAACATTTGACTTCCTTAAGCCGTTCCCGAAACTAAATCCGAAGAAGAAGATAGAAAACCGAAAGAGCAGCCTCCGCCTCAAACAAAGAAACAGCAGCCTGCCCGTCAAAAGTCCAAGTCCGAAACGACGGAAACTGCCAGCGAGTCTGAGTCGGAGTCTGATGAAGAATCAGAAAGCGAGTCGGATAGCGACAGCGGATCTGAAGAGGAACATGATACCAAGAAAACGGATGCTCAAAAGAAGAGAGACAGAGCTTTGGAAAGAATTAGGGTAAGCTGATATCCATTAGAGATATTTCTATGTGGGACTGAATTTTCAGCTGTACACAGGTGACGCGTACACTAAGTGCACACATTTTAGTCAATCTTGGCTGATTATAAGTTTAGTAGGGACTTCTAATCATTGTTGAGTGCAAATTTAAGGGTTTCGCTTAGAACCCCCTATGTTCCTTCTTCTAAAACATACTAAATTGATGATTCATGGTTGTGGATTTGTAAGTGCCGACGAAGCACGGACTGTTTGTATGTATTTCAGCCAATGTTGGTTATTTCTGTGTGTGGTGCCGCGCATTTAATATATTGGCAATAAACACACAAATAAGCGCGAGACAGACAAGGACGGAACCCTTGGAAGGGTGGAATAGCGGGGGCTTCTGACTCACCTTCAGCCAGTAGGGAAAGAATCCTCCCCCTCTATAAACGAGGGAATTCTGGAGTGAGTCTGGCATTCCAACCCTTCGCTTAAAGCCGAAAACTCCTGCTCTCATTCTAGCTTACGAAAATACTTATACTTCTTGCGTTTCCCATTTTCACCCAATAAGCGGCCAATAGTCCAACGTTCGAAACTAAGTAGTAGTAGTTTAAGTGTGTTATCTCTTAGGGATGGGCAAAGATTGCCTCCCAAGAGCCCAAGTATTTCGTAAATGTTGGTATATCATTCTGGGAATGGATTCTTCACAAATCATCCACCAAAAAGTGCTGCCCATCAATAACTCAACCTTTATTTTGGAATGCTCGGTTTTTTTTTGGTGGAAGGGCGGATCTTATATCTCAATTCAAAGAAGAATTACCATTTTTAATGAAACGAACTTCCCTATTTCGTCTTTCCTGACATATGAACAGGTGTTTGAATCCAGGTATTGTTTCAGAATGCCTCAAACCACGGAGAAAGTTTTATGAAACTGCTGTTTTATCATTTTCAGAGCAAAAGCCAAAAATTTGCTAATAGAAAATGTAATTTTAATTGAGGTACCAATCTATATGTTTTGAGGTGGCAGTTGCTAGTCTTGCTTTTAACAAAAAATTGCCATGATAAGCCAGTTTAGTTGTTGGTATTTTGTACAAAAGGAGAATGTCTTGATTTTTTAATTTAATTTTGGCAGAAACGACAAGAAGAAGCGGAAAAGAATCGGTCTCTGGACGTATTGAGGGCAGCAGTGGTGTGCGTTCTTGGCCACGTCGATACAGGTGATGAATCCGTCATTTGCAAAATTTTGCTTTTTATGACATGAAAAATGTTTTGAATTGCGTAAATATCAAAAATCTTTATAGGGGAAAAAATCCGTTACATTTTTGTTAAAAGGAACTGGTAGCCCTAGTGGTAGTTATCTCAGGTAAATATTGTCACTCTTGAAAACCATTTGATGGATAGCAAAATTATCGATTCAAGCTTTAGCTTTTTGGCTCCCGCCCGAAAGTTTGAAAAAGTGTCACATGGAATAGTTACGAAAGTGGCGATGTTGGCAGTTTGTATCCGATAGGAAGAAAAACTATGGCCTGTTGGACATGAGATTCGATTAAATACCAATTGGGTATTTATGCTAAACTACAAAATTGTTAATTGTTGGTTTTTAATTAAAGATGGTAGGTATCAACTTGAGTGGACGTTCCTAGATAAATGTTTCAACGGTACTTATTTAATTGACATTATTATTTTTTTGGTTTATTATTCAATAAAAAACCATTGTAACCGCTCTTGAAAAAAAAATTCTACCCCCCTGAAAATTTCATGGTTTACGTTTAAAGGGTGTAGAATCCAAATCTGCAATAAAAATTTCCGTCCGTCCGTCCGCCGTAACGAGTCCCAAACGGCTGGAGCAAAACTCTCAGAAAAATCCATGTTGGTCCGACAACGCCCCAATTCTTTCACTGGGGTTTATTATTATTGAATTTCAGGAGCACTTAAATCAGTTCTCAACCAAAATACCTATTTGGATTGACCAGTTGATCTTATTTGTGTGCCTCCTGAAATTCAATAATCGCTCTATCACCTTGAAACACGCACACTCCAAAGCTTAGTAGAAATTCAAATCATGAGTGCAAGCCAAATGAATGAAATTGAATAATGAACCCCAGTGAAAGAATTTGCAGCGTTTTGTTTACCATTCTGAGATTTGAACTTTTCTCGATCATTACCCGAACGTTATTTTTCGTAAATTGAAGATGAATAAATTTCTGCATTTAGGAAATCAGTATTCATCAATTCATTTACCATCAGACTACAGCTTGTGCATGCTTCAATAATTCAAAGCCGCCAGACCTCAAGTATCTTGCATCTAGCGAAATGCCGTATTTTTTCTGTTGACGATGATTTTTTTTACTCGGTCTATTTATTCAGGCAAAACGAAGATTTTGGACAAACTCCGGAGGACGAACGTTCAAGATGGCGAAGCTGGAGGGATCACTCAACAGATCGGTGCCACTAACGTCCCCATTGAGAACATCAAGGAAAACTGTCGACACGTCAAAGGGGTCAGTGATAACACGCAGCTATATCAGCTATGCATTTCGATTTTGTAATTCAACTACTGGAATATCTTAGTTTTACAATGGAACGGAGAGGTCAAAAAAGGAACTAACATCATTTCATAGTAACATTTAAACATTTATTTATTACATTATGACTATATAGAATGAGTGGTTATTACATTCAGATATTTAGTGATTTTTCAATCTCAGACTTTTAGAAAATCATCACTTTATCGTTGCACGAGTTATAAAAAAATATTCCCATCGTAAGGAAATTAATTAATTAGGTAACATCACACTATATAAAGACGAGCTTATCAGAGTATACGACGTTTCAAATGGAATTCTCGTGAAGAGTCTCATAGGGGATCAGCGGGGGGAAGCGTTTCCCAGGGCAAGCGAATCTATCGGGGATCTATATAATTTTTTAGCATATTGTTATTATACGTCCCTCATTGTGTTATTCACCTATTTCTTTTTAACCTGCGTAGCAGGGCCATTAAACCAGTTTAAATATAAAATCTAATATTACAGTTACAAATAACGAATCATAGATTTTAATCTATATCTAATAATTATTAGAGGACGTCCCAATAATACTAATCTTCTTCCTTCACTGATATCTGTGATTTGGGAGGAGGGCACAAAAGTAGAATCCTTTCTCCTCGAGTTTAAAGTTTCTATACATAAGAACCTGTAATAAAAAGAGAAAATAGACGTTAGAAGAAAACAATGATTGATTTAAATGTGGAATTGAAATGAAGGCGTTAGAAATGTTGAATGGCTAAGTTGTTACCCTAACCTGGCAATGATCCACGGGTGGATCATTCCATTTTTCATTTGTATTTCCTATGAAACCAGATTTTTGCTTGAAATAAGACCTTTTCTCTCAAGTTAAACAATGAAGGAAACTAGAAAAAAAAATATCTGGACAAAAATATCAATAAAAAAAGTGTCAAAAACTTACGTGAAAATGACAAACTTCGTGATACTGCTCCACCTCTTCTCCTGTCACGAAAACATGCGTCAACACGACTAAAACTGCAAGCAAGGTTATAATTTGCGCCTGGATGTTGAATTAGGTTTACCACAACACGGTACAGGTTGCCAATCGAGAAAAAACCCTAGTTTTACTTATATATCTGTAGATATACGAGTTGATCCACCGGTGGATCACAGCCTAGATGAGGGTTAAAGATTCTTGTTTTCGAATAGTATTTCTTCTTAACATCAGTACATATGAGTCCTGTCTTTCAATGAGAGTATCAGTGCATGCATAGAAGTTGGAACCCCTAGACTTCACATTCTCAGGACTCACGCTATCTTGCTCAAATTTGAAGAATTATTCTCTGTGAATCCTCAATCACTCTGTTCACTGTTTAACTATCATGTCAAATTTCTGCTGCAAAGTCGCAAATTTCAATCTCTGCAACACGGATCGTATGCACAGTTTTCATCTATTACCATGAAAGTCTTAGAGACTGTGTGAGTTTTGATTTTTGCAAACAGTCGTTCCTGGGCCAAGAAGTACAACACACTGCTTTATACTTTCATTTTGATTGCTATTAAATTATTGTTTTGCTGTTTCATTTAGTTACGTTCCGTTACGTTAAATCACTATTTACTCTGAATCCTTGAAACATTTCAATGGTTTATTCATCTTGGTATACAAACAATAAATGGTAATATTTTATTCTCATACAAATAGTGTACTTCGTTCAAACGGGCAGACTTCTTATTTTTCGATATAACTCAAAATTCTATAAGGAAATACTTGAATTTTAATTTATTTTTGCAGTTCTCTCAGTTGGAGATTAAGATACCCGGTCTTCTGATTATCGACACTCCTGGTCACGAGTCTTTCAGCAACCTCAGGTCCAGAGGGTCATCCCTCTGCGATATTGCCATCCTTGTAGTGGACATCATGCACGGCCTCGAACCTCAAACCATCGAGTCGTTGAACATGTTGAAAGACAGAAAAACTCCTTTTGTCGTCGCTCTGAACAAAATAGACAGGTGAATATTTTTCTGTGAATCCTAAGTTATACTACTAAATATTATAACCAACCTTAAATTTGAATGGAAATCCGTGATACTTGCTTACAAGTTGACTTGACTTTTCAGATTGTATGATTGGCAGACGATGAACAGGAAGGATGTAAGGGACATCATCAAAGCTCAAGCCTCCAACACGCAGTTGGAGTTTGAACAAAGGACTAACGAAGTTATCCTTCAGTTCGCCGAACAGGTAAACTTCCTAAAGGGTTAAGCATATTTACTTGATTTGGATAGTCACTTTTCATGCTCACAGTAGAGTGCTGGAGTTCCAGCAAAAGTTCAGGAATAAGAGATGCCGTGTAGCCATTCGCATTTAAGATGGGTAAACAAAGAAATAAACCTGTGCGGTTGCTTTCCATGTGTTTCTAGTTCCGTCAGAGCTTCCGAGAGGTCGTTGATGGGGTTTGAATTACTTGTACTCACATTAACAGCATTTCGTGTATGTTTCATGAGAAGCTTCTGGAGAAAAGTTGAAGAACTACTAAAAACCGAAGTTTTTTACCTGCCTGACTTGATTTCGAGAGATATTTTGTAAAGATATCGATCCAGTAGCTCATCACTAACAATAAACATACCAGTTCTTGATTCCAAATTCGTAGATTCTGGCGATTTGGAATTGTATGAACTATTTTAATCAACAGTTGCTCTCACTCCAATTTGTGATCCTCTCAACCTGTGGAAGTTTGCCGGGTACATCACTGCATTGTCAGAGAACTGTTCTCAATTGATTTGCGGGAAGGGGAGCTGTACATTGAAAAGGCTTGACCTATGGTTGCTAGGATGGCGTGCTATATGTTTCGATTTCACATTTAAATGTGCGAAGTGGTCTGATATGTTTAAGGTTGATCGTTGGATTATGTTAAGGCTCGGTAACTACCTGCGGGAGAACTGGGTTAATACCATTTGTTGCCATTTCAATAAATTGTGGGGGTATACCAATAATAGTAATGTTTGAACGTGTGGCCCCCTGGCTGATGCCCTGGGAGATCGAGAAGTACCTATATTTGTGTTTTGATGAATGAAATCAAACTTATTGAAATAATCCCTGGCATGTAACATTTCTGCTGTGAATCATTCAACCAGGCTGTTTTGAAATGCATTTGAATCCCTACTTCCGCTGGACCATAAATCTCACTTTTGTAACTGAACTTGCCATGGATATAAGATGACGAACTCTAGTGTAAAAATATCTTTTTCGTCTCATTAATTGATAAAATGTCATCTTTCTCATTAATTTTATTAATCGTGGTAAAAATGTTTTCAGGGAATGAATGCTGCTCTCTTCTACAACAATCCAGACGTCAGGAGTTATGTTTCTCTCGTTCCCACGTCTGCAGTCACAGGGGAAGGCATGGGAAACCTTTTGGCTCTAGTTGTTGAATCCTGTCAGACGATGCTTGCCAAACGTCTGATGTTCTCCGAAGAACTTCAGGTAACGATTTATATTTTTGGACATTTCAAGTTTCTTAATATATGATTTCTGAAGTTATTTAAACAAGCTCCCCATCGGGCACGTAATGTTGGAATTAAAGTGATATAGCACCATGCTTTGTCACTGGATTTTGAAATGTAGAAGCCATAATACCGTACCGTTCAATAATGATACCTATTACAATAATGAGGCGTCGACAACTGTTATCCATCCTTTCACTTCGCACCACAAACATAAAGTTGAGTTTAGCTTAAATCCACTGAATTTTAAACCAGAAGGATGTGCTAGGTACGTCTCATCTCCTGTCAACTTATTTTCCTTGGAAATGGGACTTCGGGTTAAATGAACATCTTTCAACGATTCCTTCATTTACTGAAGCAGATACATAATATGATAGGGTGTGATTTTTTTATTTATTGTTGAAAGTGAATCCGAGTTTAATTTGATTCCAGGCCACAGTTTTGGAGGTGAAAGCCATTTCTGGTCTCGGAACAACGATAGACGTCATTCTAGTGAACGGAACGCTCCGAGAAGGTGACACAGCCATTCTGGCCGGCACTGAAGCGCCCATCGTCACTCAAATCCGATCCCTCCTCATGCCTCAACCCATGAAGGAACTTAGAGTTAAGGTTGGTATTTTCTGTAATTTGATGAAAAAAACCTTTTCGTTTGCCTTGTGTTTATTAATTTCAAATTACAACCCTACGTTGATAAACCCATCTAGTTACGAAGTAAGTTAAGGTAATAACATTAAAATTAGGTGATTAAATACACATTTTTCTGAACATACTGTTCAGGTCATTCGTTTGTGATGGCCATAGTATATGGGTTTTAACTTTACACAGGATACTAATAAATAAGAAATTCTTCTTCTTCCCATGGCGCTACAGTCCTGCAAGGACCTTGGTCTCCACAATTGCCTTCCACTGAACTCTGTATAATGCCAACTGCCTCCATCTCCTTATGTTTAGTCCTAATAAGTAATACTTAATAAAAAAAAAGAGGCCAACTAAATAGTTCCTACTACTAACCTTACCTACTGACCTTACTACGAGAGGAAATGGTATCTGAAATAACTCTTCGAACCCATACTCGAGAATTTTCACTATAATAACTCCGAAGAAGTCCTCCTCAGTTGCAAGTCTGGGAGTGTACAGAACTACAAAAGAATCAGTTGATTCACATGCATTTTTGCCTTTTGTGTCTGAAGTTTCAAATTTTGTGTCTTACAAACCGTGAATCGTATTTTCTAAAAATAGTTGTTATTTTCATTTTCAGAACGCCTATATCGAATATAAAGAAATCAGGGCTGCACAGGGTGTTAAAATTGCTGCTAAGGATCTGGAAAAAGTTATAGCAGGTAAAAACCTCCTTTTTATATAATTCGCAATCGATTTTACATATGCGGAAACTGTGTGTGCTGATGAAAAATCTCCATGGGTTTTCCGTACAGTCAATTTAAGTGCTTCATCACTCATATCAGCTCCAAATTACCCATATGTTCGATATCTGGGATTTAACCTAGTAGAAGTATGAATATATGCGTTTACAGACATCGGGACAGTTACAACATACAAAACGGCATATGTGTAGCACTTGGATGCGCATGGATGTATGCTTCTGGGTGTCTTGCCAACACCCACCTCGCAATATGGTGCTTGATTAGCTAATATAATTTTCATTCCCTATCATCTACTTCAGGAAACAAGAGTTATTATTACTTGAAGGCTTTTAGATTTTACATTTGAATGAATTTCAACCTGCCGTTCTATAATATGACTTAAAAGACTGGAGACACTTAGCAGTCTCCAATACCAAAGAAAGAACATATTGTTGAGTAATGGATTACAGAGTCCGTATGATCGGTATAAACATGATAGAAATGATTGAAATAATTACACTTACGAATATTTTTAAAAACTAGACCTGATTCTTAAATGGGTAAAAAAAGCACGAAAATTGGCTGGGAATTCTAGAAGGTATGAGGAGCTGTGCTTGAATGGATTGTCTTTTACTTAGAGACCTAACAATCATTGGATATCACAAAAAACGGAATGATTGCCGTAATTTTCGTTAAATTATTCAAATTTTCTGGAATCGATTCGAGGCGGTTGACTGACATTTTCCTCATTTTGTCAGAAACTACCTTCAGAAAGATAAAATTAAGATTAAAAAAAAAAACTATGCAAACTCCCCAGGGATCTTTCGTGAGGCTAACATCTAGATGAGAGCAAAGATGTTGGAATGGAACTCTACTCACCCTCTGCTCCTGTCTAAATACTTAATAGATTGCCAAAGAAGATGTATCACGTTTCCCATACTGGAATATTAATGGTTTTCCTTAATTTCAGGACTGAATCTCCGAGTTGCGAAACAACCCGATGAAGTCGAAGTACTGAAAGAAGAGGTGGCTCGGGAACTGAAGCACGCTCTCAGCTCCATCAAGATGGCTGAGCGTGGTGTCTACGTCCAGGCATCGACTCTCGGCTCGTTAGAAGCCCTTCTTGAATTCCTTAGAACGTCTTCGATTCCTGTGAGTAGCTCTTTAATATGTTGTTCGTTGAATTCACACATCCTTGTCTTGTGAAGCTTAAGGTTAAGCTGTACAGTGGGTCCTGAATCAGTTCAGAATCTAAGTAGGTTCCTTCTTGGAACAGTAGGGAGGGAACGAGAACTGTTCATGGACTCCTCGCAGACTTTACGCGTTTTGAGCCGATTCAGAACTGATAACCTCAACACCGTCATCCAATTCCTCCCAGTCAAAAATCCGTTCTCTCCAATCCAGGACTAATTGGAAATTCAGAAGACTCGTAACACATTGACAAATGATTGGTTGATTGGAAAACGACGAAACTAACTAGGATAAAAGCTTCACTTGCCGCACCACGAGGAAATTGAAAAAAGGGGGCAGAGCCTGAATAGGTAACGGCGCATGAGCGGCACCAGAAGGTTTTTTCTGTTCAGTCCATGAAATTGAACTTTTGAGCTTTCGATTTTTCGGAGCTTTTATCAGATTTTAACCTTGAAATTGATAGTCCACAATGTCTATTAATATGATACAAAGTGGATTTAGCAAAATTCGCTTATACCTTTATGCTGCATGACTGTACTTAACGTACACAATCCGTTCCTGAAGAATGTCCGTACTGCGGACCTAATAATCCCATAAGAAATAATGGATATAGCGATTAATCCGTTCTCTTGTCCCCACACCCAGCCATTTCAATGTTTGTACAATATTATTGTTGAATAATGACAACTAAAGTGTACATACACTATTATTAGAAGAAACATAAAAAAATTGAGAAAAAATATGGCAATAAACAAATAAATAATAATATAATGACATAAACCATGAATGCAAAAGCTGCAGCAACAGTATTGGTTGAGGTGACAGCTGCAAATGATGGAGGGAGTTAAATCGCCACAACTTCTCAACTATACACAATACTTTTACACGGGACGACAAGGGTACAGTAATTTACTTTTGAAGAAACGATAAATAAATAAAGAAAGAATAAGGCAAACCAGTAAATAAATAAATAGTATCAACACTTCAATTAATTTTCACAACTAAATAATAATAATAATATGCACCCAACACCGATAGTATTTTTATAAAGAACGATAATAACTAGTTTTAAGAGCGATAATAACAAAGATAACTTAAATGAGGCGGTCCATTCCAAAACTCATATAATCCAACTTTTTTTCGGAATTGAGCTATTGGTACCACTGCATTCAGCAGAAAAATGTGCATCTGTTTGTTAGGTTATATCTTTCCAAAAGTAACTGAACCATATAAATATTTAATGTTAAAAAGTGGGTGTCATTTCCAAAACTCACATAATCCATCAGCCAATGGGAGTGTGAAGTCTACGTCACGTGACCCTGATTTGACTGTCATTCCAAAATCATCTTTATCCTCTTACCCAATCGGTGGCTTGGATTCAGTCACGTACTCTGTTCATGTTTGTCATTTTTCTTCTGCTGTTTGTTAGTCATCTTTGTTGTTTCAGTGAAAATACAGTATGTTTTAAAACTTTTGAAATAATAATTATAATGAATTTAAGAGAAAACTTAGTACTGACTCCGCCTAACAAATCAAGGAAAAGGAAATCCTTCTTTGAAGTTATTAGCAGAAGATATAAGTTCGTTTTATAATGTAAAAGGAGTAATTTTTAAGAGGACTTGACTTTTTGAAGTGTAATTTTAACAGTAACTTTTTTACTGTACATAATAAAAAATACGTATACACGCTCTTTTAACATTTCATATTATTTCCTGTGATTATAGCTTACAATAACAGCATATGGGGTGCGTTAGGTTAGTCAAAATAGTATCATTTATGTTACAGATAGTTGTGTTGTTTAAAACTAAAAGTTTATTGTATCATGCCATAACTAACTTAATCCAGTGACCATCTTTCCAAAACTAACTTTGTCCACTGGTGTCATGGCAAAACTCATCCAAAACTTTATCCAAACTTTAATCTTAATTTTTGGAAAAACTACTGATATTTTGAACAAAAGGTACATTTCATTATATAAAAACACATATTTTACACGCGGGGAACACAACAAAAAAACGTCTGCCAAGTGGGTGTGGCACATAGCTTCCTCGTATCCATAACATGACTGTATAGATCATTGAAAATTATTATTGACTAAATCAAACCGAACAATCCCTGAAAATGTCATCGAAATCGGCCAAGAACTCCCGGAGTATGCTTGTGGCAAGGATTTCACGTTTGCGCATGCGCAGAGGCTACTATTGATCCGGGGGTCATGAAACTTATAGGGGACCATCTACACATCAAAACGAACAATCCCTGAAAATGTAATCGAAATTGGTCAAGAACTCCCGGAGTTATGCGCGTAACAAGGATTTCACGTTTCCGCATGCGCAGAGGCTACTATTGATCCGGGGGTCATGAAACCTATAGGAGACCATCTACACGCCAACCCGCACAATCCCTGAAAATTTCATCGAACTCGGTCAAGAACACCGGGAGTTATGCTTGTGGCAAGAATTTCACGTTTGCGCATGCGCAGAGGCTGCTATTGATCCGGGGGTCATGAAACTTATAGGGGGCCATCTATACCCTAACTCGCACAATCCCTGAAAATTTCATCGAAATTGGTGAAGAACTCCCGGAGTTATGCGCGTAACAATGATTTCACGTTTGCGCATGCGCAAAAACTATTATTGATCCGGGGATCATGAAACTCATAGGGGACCAACTACACATCAAACCGAACAATCGCTGAAAATTTCATCGAAATTGGTCTAGAACTCCTAGAGTTTTGCGCGTAACAAGGATTTCACGTTTGCGCATGCGCAGAGGCTACTATTGATCCGGGGGTCATGAAACCTATAGGGGACCATCTACAACCCAACCCGCACAATCCCTGAAAATTTCATCAAAATCGGACTATAGCTTCGTGTAGTTTTGCCCGTAACAAGGATTTGCTGACAGACAGACACACAGACAGACACGGAACCAAAATTGTTCAGAAAGATCTAAAACGCAAAATGCGAGTGGAATTTTTGATTTTGGAGATAACAAAATTTTCACATTCCGAAAGTGAAAACAATGCTTCCGCTACCTAAGAAATGATGACGATGATTTACGGATGCAAAATATCGGATCCGATAGTGTACATTTAATGTCGATATACCGATATATCGGAATATAAAATATCGCCCAAAAATATCGATATATCGGCAGAAGAATCCCTGGTGTGAACCACAGGTTTTCAAGTTCGAATACATTGCCCTCTCCGACACCCGTCCGACTCCGAAGAGTGGAGGATAGGTGTGTCCCGGCCCTAAGACTGTACGTTAACCGAAATGTACGTAGTCAGAATGTAAGCGGGGTATTACTTATGCGGGGTATTACTGTACGAGTATTTGTCTGGTAAATGAACTTTGTAGGCGGGTTGAGTCTTATTTAGAGATTCCTACCAGCTCCCTATATTAAACTTATGAAAATTGGCATCACTGTCCTTGTTGAATCCTTTTTTTTCTTCGCATTCTTCCCGCACGTAGGCGAACCGTTCTGGGCGTTGTTAAAAAGCACTCCCATTTATTTACCTCGTTTGACACCCACGTTTTTTCTCTAATCCTCCGGTTTTTTTCTCTCCAACCTCGAACGAAGTGCAATTTCGTATGCAGCTCGAGTGGATTCATTCGGTTTGAAACGATCGGCGACTACTCTCCCGGTAGCTGTCCCAACATTGTGATTACGTCTAATTTGCGCCCACGATTTTGCCGTAAAAACGTGCAATGAGTGAACGTGGAAGTTCTGTTACATTATTCACGGAAACTGCTCGTGCTACTTGACTAGCATCCCGAAGGGTAAAAAAAAGTTGAGAATGGTCCGTAATTGTCTTTCAGAAATGCCATGACTGAAAAATCCTCACAAAAACAGCTCTTTACTGAAAACTTGTTTTCTCCTATAAGTTGTTTAGAATGAGTTGGCAGCGTCACTACATAATTAACTTATTAGATATTCAAATGTTAATTCTGTACCTTGGGGAAACCCGTGCATCGTGAAATACCACAGAATCTGTAATACTACCCGTGCTTCGTGAAATACTACATCTGATGTAGAAATTGAAAAAAACCTGTCATGGCTTCTCTAGTTGTCTTGATTTCCCGCTGCCAATGAACAGCCTGTTATCAACCATAATAACTTGTGCTTGCAATAAAACAGAAAGCGCCCTGGAATTGAAATACTCAAATTTTGATTTGACGACTTGCAAAAATAGTCGTAACAGCCGGGATAAACCTTACAAGTTTCGATGGTCATCGACAAGCGTTCTTTTGATTTGAAAAGTGACTACAGTGTTATTGTGTGCCATTCACGCTTATGTATATCTGTAAGCAAGTATTCGGTTTTTGTGCCACGGGCGGTGTATTACCTTCGTTGCTCCCGTATGAAGGATAGTGAATCCCCGTCATGGTTTAGGGTTGTGTCATTGATGCTTCCATTCCGTAACGAATATCTAAAAGGAAGTTGAGGAAGCTTGGAAGCAATGCCTATGTGTCATCCAAACTTTAAAAAAAAAATCTTAACCAAGTGCACATTTGGAGACCCATTTGTATTGTAGAATAGTCCAGAAGAAGGACATTCTTTGTAGCTTCAGTTCAAGGCGGAACAGGAAATCTATTGTCAGCTACAAAACAGAAACAGTACAAAAACGGAAAACAAAGAGAGTCAACGGTACGTGGAAACAATCAACAGGCGTGAGTTACGAGATGAATCTGGGCGGGCCGCACAACAAAAAGCAGGATCCCCCTCTCGCGTTCCTCTCTCCGCGAGAGTGTATATAGTGTTACAGAAACATGAAGGTGGGTACTCTACCTTACTGTTCTGAGGGTCTTCTGAAGGCGGTAAACAGATATAGGAAACGGCCCGAAGCCTTCGAGTGGCTCAGGAACTGCGGGTACGCTTTTGCTGCGGTCGGTGAAGGATCAGTGTGATGCACTTGGTGAACAACAGGCTAAGGAAACAAAGAGTCTTTTGGCTAGCTACGATAAGTAGTAGGTATTGGTATTACGGATTCGTAAACAGGTGAAGATCAAGTTCAACGACAAATTATCGGGATTAGGGGTAGATAGATAGATAGATAGATATATAGAGAAGTGTATTTGATATCAATGAACTAAGAATATACACACAAAAAACGCTGCAAATTCTTTCACTGTTGTTTATTATTCAATTGGCTTGCGTTCATGATTTGAATTTCTACTATGCTTTTTAGTGTACGTGTTTCACAGGTGATAGAGCGATTATTGAATTTCAGGAGATATGCACAGAGCACGTAAATCTGTTCTCAACCAAAATACCTTTTTGGATTGATCAGTTGATGATATTTGTGTGCCTCCTGAAATTCAATAATCGCTCTATCACCTGTGAAACACACACACTCCAAAGCTTAGTAGAAATTCAAATCATGAACGCAAGCCAACTGAAATAAACCCCACTGAGAGAATTTGCAGCGTTTTTTATGGTTATCAGAATCCTTCAACCCGTGTATCGGCTATAAACCCTTTTAGGAGTTCACTCCAGTATCCACGTTCACTACAACACTAGGTTACTGCAATGAAAACAAAAACAATAATAAACCAAAATAACGCAAATGTTGGCACCATAAATCGGGCCATACATCAAGAATGGTTTGAGCTACGGACCTGGGGAGGGGCTCATTCGATTCCTCATGGAAAGTTCTTCAAAAAAGTACAAATTTAGGCCGCCTTGACTTTTTTGAGGTTTTCAGGAATTGTACAAAACTTTGACAACCCTTAAAGGGCACTTTAAATTAAGTGGGAGAGCTGGTTTAAAAATTGGGGCGTTGTCGGACCAACATGGATTTTTCCTGAAAATTTCAGCTTTTTTGCTTCACCCGTTTGGGAGAAATCGTGCTTACGGCAGACGGACCGAAAAATTTTTATTGCAGATTCGGATTCTACACGAGGGGGGGGGGGGGGGGTTAGAATTTTTTTTTCAAGAGCGATTACAATGGTTTATTATTGAATAATAAACCAATAATAATAGTTATACAGTGATACAACAATTGGTTAATATATCACAACATGAAAGATTTGATGTCTACATAACATTTACATAGCATGACTTTAGTTATTGATCTATTCAAATGATTCCCTTTTCCTTTAGTAGATATGTAATTCAATCGCGTTGTTCTTGTACGTTTTGAGAAATTACACTGTACCCCATGGTTAGTAACTGTTTTGGGGGAGTAGGCCACTTATGCAAGTAGTAATATGGTTGGATTGATCATGGACATTGATGGTATATATGATCAGAAGTAATTAAATTCATCTATCAACATTTTTCTGTATGGTCATATTGAAATTAAGATCTGCATTGCGCGTTTGAAGTTTCGGCCGTTCAGAATGGTAATAATTTTCCTTAACTGCAGGCTTGTTTACCCCAAGTATCACCGCCTGTAATATCCTAGCACCACAGGTAGTGTTCAATCGTCTCCGACTGACCCGAATTGCACATCGAGCACAGTTGGACTGTGTTTTGGATCCGTGGTTTTGAAGTTGAGATTCAGGAGCTCGCCCCTGAGGCGCATGATTATCTTAATGTCCGGGAAGAAGTACGAGGGAGAAGTATAAGTGACATCTTTATTGGGATTAGGGTTGATGGGATCAACGGAATATCTAAGTTGCCGATGTTTTGATTAGCATGCAAACATTCTCAGCTATCACACGTCTCCCTGTAGAAATATTGACTGTAATAACTAAAGCCTGAAATTTATGCAAAAAATTTTGCCAAAATTTGCGCTGAAAACGGTGGAAATGCGCAAAATATGCACCTTAAGCTAAAATACGTCGAAAAAAATTGAAAATATTTTTAAAGTGAACTAGATTGATTGTGTTACTGTTATCGTTAAAACAGTTTAGTTCAAAATCAAGGAAGAAAACGAATGACTACGTACTTACCTTTTAGTTTATTTTTTCAAATAATAACCCTTTGTAATAATGTAGCAAACATATTTTTAAACCCCCCCCCCCCCTGCCTCAAACTTTGTCATTTAGCGTTAGCGTTTCAAAGAACGCCATAGACTCAAAATCTGCAATATCCATCCGCCGTGCGTCGCTCGGGACATGAAAGGCCTTAGAATTGATGTAAAAAATCCATTCTTTCTCACACTGGCTTCACTAGGGATCTAGTTGATTCGAGCTTCATATTCGTATATGCTATGGACCAAGAACTGTTCAAAACCGTGTCGAAAACGTCGTTTTTCGGGGTTTTTATTGATTCAGGCAAATGGGGTTCCATTTTCTGGTAATTTTAAACGAAAAATCGACTGGGATAGGTGTCTAATCGGTTTAAATTCACAAAAAGCAAATAATCGCAATTCTGAATTTAAAAAAAGTCACAATGACACGAACAATCACATATTATTCAAAAAGTAGCAAACCCATGCGTTGGAATTCTCAGCCTTTTTGTGTGTACTGTACCGTAGAATGCAGTACACGTAGGGACTACTATTTACATGCCTCATTCATTATTTACATTGTTTGTTAAATGTTATTGTGTAATTAAAAGTCTATAAAAAGTTTATTGTGGTTGTTGAAGGAATGTTAATTAATTTCACCAAATCGTCGACCGACTTCTGTCGGTGAGAACCCTCTCAATGATCACAAGGCATGATGATTAGTTGAAATTTCGTTGCTGCTCTGCAATGATTATCAAATTGAGTAGTGGAGCTAAGTTCGAGTAACATATCCAATAGTTATTCCCTTCACATTTCTTAGGGCTACGTCCAACAAGAACTCGGATTATAATTAAATAATTATTTAAACCTTGAATGGCCTAAGAATCAAGGCAGCTTTTCAGAAAAACACCACTGAGCGTTTGGCGATAGGAATATGGTTGAAGGTATTATATCGAAAAGTGCAACCCCTGTGAGGACAATCATCGAGATTTCGCGAATGAAAGAATGTTTTAATTAATTATACTGCGTTTTACATAATTCTGAACCACTCTCGTTTCGTGTCTTTATGTTTGCCTGTTCTATGTCTGGAGATCGTTGCAACACTATTAATTTCTACAGTTTTTATACGTTTTTAGTTACATTTTCAGGGAATTACACTGTTGATGGCCCCCTATGAAATTCATTGCACTAAAATCCAACTTTCACTCCCAGCTTACGCTGACGTAAAAACCACCAAGCATAATTTTCTCTGGCTCCCGATCAAATTTGAAAAATAGTCGAGAAAGAGTAGTTCATATAAATTTAACCTCAGGTGAATGTCAAAACTATCCTATCATTATTGTACCTATAGAGTTAGAGCTACAGACCTGCAATGCATGTCGATTCATCCGTTTGAAGGCGTTGATGTCAACAAGAACATGTGCCATGGTATTTCTGTCCTTTGTATCGTAGCATGTAGGCAATGATTTATACATTCTTTTTAACGATACATGGAATAAGAAGTTGTATCATGATTGATGAGACTCGTGAACGGCAGAACACTGTTGATCACGTTGTTGGACGATCATATTGTTACAGATACGGTTTTGAGAATATTGATGGCATGAGGATGATTTTATGTTCGTGGGAAAGTCGTTCATCCATCTCACCCATACATGTTAGAAAAGAAAAAGGCGGATTTCTGGTCCACGAGATTTTTTCTTATAAAGGTATAGGAAGTACCCACAGAATGGCAACTTGCAAAGCCGATCTTGGCTATTGTAAAGCGGTGCTACTGTGACAGAGCCTACCAAGGACGCTATATCCTCTTATAGGATGATGCATGGAACCAGGTGGAGAAGGAGCTAAGACCGTGCTTCCGGATCAACTCGTATTTAGAAGTGATGGGATTCCTTTTGAAAATCTTTCTGATGACGGCGAGAGGGAGTGATGGAATGACAGATCTGTTTAGTGTTAAAGGAGCGTAAGAGAATATCGCACTATCATCTGATTTTGTTTGGATTGTCTATTTAAAATGATTAATTTATGTTCCATTGTCCCTCCAAAAAACGTACCGGCAGTATGTACAACAAACACCATCATGAAATTGCACTGATTCTGTAAAAGGGAACAAGAGTTGACTGGATTCAGACATTACAATCCCATCTTCTACAAGTAGTTATGCTGCTTATGTAGGTATTTTATAAATTTCAGACTTTCTGCTCTGTTAAGACACGCCCACAACATCTGTCCATGTTCCTCCAACTATTGCCGCTAAAAATTGTATAATTCCCCAATTACCTGTAAGTCGTTAACTGAAACGTTGAATTATCCACACGAAAACACATTAATTCGCCTAGAATAACGTGTTAAAATCCCACCAAATCTATATAACAAATCAACCGTCCAGTTGAAAATCAATGGTCAAAAATTGGTTATCATCATCTAAACCAACATGTAGATGTAAATGTGGACTGAAACTCTCAGGGCGGGGGTTTCGAGCCCCAGCACGGATAGCCTGTTGGCTTATTGTACTTCCCTAACAGTTTTGCAATTAATCAAGGAGATGCAGCCTGCTGGTAAGGAGTTTGAGTCCGTTGATTAGTTGTTCGCTTTGAATGGACTTCATAGGGGTTTGTACCTCAAAATTCAAATCTGCAAGAGGTGAGTGCTGAGCACTCTAATATTATGTGGGATGCCTTTAGGTCAGTCTCTTCACAAAACCTGCATAGGTTTGAAATTTGTTACTCCCCAAGCGGTGTAGGTGGAACCTTAGGGGTGCAAAGCCGGTTATGAGGCCGACCATTGTTTTTAGTTCCCTACAGATTTTTCCAAGTAGCCATTCAGTAATTTTGGTGTTGGGTTTGCGATGAATATGGTTATTTGGCCCTTCCCGATTTTAGAATCTCGCCCTGGGAGATGAATCAGACGTTTTTAAGCAATCTCAGCCTAACCATTAACTTCAGCACTCTCTGCCCCAAACCTGCATTGTTACATTCGAATCCCTGCTGCAGTGATCGGTATAGTGTGAAAGTTTCAGAGCACTGTGAGGATGTATTAAACTCTACCATCTCTAATTCCCTGTGCTTAGCCATTTTTGTTCCAAATCTATATTTATTTACAAGAATATCTATCATATAACAACTGAGAGGTGAAGCGCTTCAGGGTTTATGTGCGCGTGAAGTCGCTGTTCATGTTTAATTGCGTGCTGCTTAATCACTTCGCTCACTGTTTCCATTTTAAGGTCCCGAATGTACCGGGGGCATTGACGATACTCCTTAGGCACTTGGTTTTGATAAGTCTGAATCATCTTAAAATTAGTCTTCATCGTACAGCCCCAGAGCTGTAAACCATACGTCCACACTGGTTTCAGAACTTGCTTGTACGCTAGCATTTGATTATGTATGGAAAGCTCCGAATGCCTACCAAGCAACCAATACAATCTTCTAAATTGTATCTTCAGTTCTTTGTTTTTCTTCCTAACGTGCTCTTTCCATTTTAATTAGTATCAAGAGTCATTCCCTAGTATTTCGTCGTGTTAACTTTGGGTGTCACTCGTTCATTCAGCATTATAGGCAATGCAGTTATTCGTTTATTGTGCTTAGCCATCAAAATTTCTGTAATTTCCCTCACTGCTTGTGGACAAAAAACGAAGCCAACCAGATATTCATCGTATTATAGATGTTGTTTTCAAGGAAGCAAACCAAAACGCATCTAACCCGATACACTCACTGGCTACACTTGATAGATGATTTATTTACATGAAATTGAAAACAAATGATCTGTTCCTTTCCAATGCGGCTTATTATGTGGCTTCTGTGGTTCTGATCGGAGGACTCCCCGGCAAAAACCGGGGCGGTTTCAGCGCAGTAGGCCGTTCGGTTACTAGGATGGACGGAGTCACAATGAACTATATATTAAATAGCCGTTCTTGAACCGTTTCGGCCTATAGCATCTAATTTGTGAGGAGATCGGGCTGGCTAGAAGTTGCGAGAGACTAGAACACTGGTGGAGTCCATTTCGATGTAGGTTTGCGAAGATGGAATGTGGGAAAGTATTGAGGATCATGCTCACCGACTGGAGGATAGAAGGTTCAATTTGGATGTAAAAATCGGGCAATAGAGGCGATTGTTGAAAAATTTGGGTTGAAAAGTGATGTCTGACATGCATGGGCATCTTTCCAGAGGTAGTTTCCTCATTGACAGTCAGTGACACACACAATCAGTGACTTATTCAGTGTGTTTGTGATCTGTGCATACCGTAATGATGCGCCCTCTTCGTATCGCGTTCAACTCGGAAAAATTGACAACAACCAAAAAAATCCCTTACTCACCTTCTCTGTAATCTCGAAAAAAACAATCAGTGGGTGTAATTGAGTCGTAACCTTCCTGAGGTACTGCCATACGCCGGTTTCGTCCAGATTCTCAGCGACAAGCTGTTTGAAACTGTAGCAAAACAATCCATATCTCACACAAGAAGTAGTTTCAAATCTTTGAATGCTCTGACGTGAAATTCTAATTATTGTTTCAATGTTATTCATTCTATTGTTCACAGATAAAAAGTAGTCTGAATGGATTCTAATCTATGAGTGTTCTATCCTTAAATTTGAATTACCATCATCATTTCTTTCATGAATTATATTGTTTTCAGATAGAAAGTAAAGTAGCTGTGCGTATGTCAAATCCATACAGATAAAATGTAGAATTCTCGTTACCAGCAAAAGAAGGGAAGTATTCACTTGGGTTTATTACTTTTGGTTTATTATTCAATAATAAACCATTGTAGTCGCTTAAAATAAAAAAAAAAAAAAAAAAAAAAATTCTAACCCCCCTGAAAATTTCATGATTTACGTTTCAAAGGGTGTAGAATCCGAATCTGTAATAAACATTTTTCCTTCCGTACGTCGTATGCACGATTTCTCCCAAACGGCTGAAGCAAAAAAGCTGAAATTTTAAGGAAAAATCCATGTTGTTGGTCTGACGACGCCCCAATTCTTGAGCCAGATCTCTCACTTAATTTAAAGTGCCTTTTAAGGGTTATCAAAGTTTTGTAAAATCCCTAAAAACCTCAAAAAAAGTCAAGGCGGCTTAAATTTGTACTCTTTTTGAAGAACACTCCTCGAGGAATCGAATGAGCCCCTCCCCAGGTCCGTAGGTCAAACCATTCACGATGTATGGCCCGATTTATGGTGCCAACATTTGCGTTATTTTGGTTTATCATTGTTTTTGTTTTGATAGCAATAACCTAGTGACGTAGTGGTGTAGTAATGTGGATACTGGAGTGAACTCCTAAAAGGCTTTGTAGCCGGTACACGGGTTGAAGCATTCTGATAACCATAAAAAAACGCTGCAAATTCTTTCACTGGGGTTTATTATTCAATTGTCTTGCGTTCATGATTTGAATTTCTACTAAGCTTCGGAGTGTGCGTGTTTCACAAGTGATGGAGCGATTATTGAATTTCAGGAGCCACACAAATATGATCAACTGATCAATCCAAATAGGTATTTTGGTTGAGAACAGATTTACGTGCTCTATGCAAATCTGAAATTCAATAATTGCTCTATCACCTGTGAAAAACGCTGCAAATTCTTTCACTGGGGTTTATTATTCAATTGACTTGCGTTCATGATTTGAATTTCTGTGCGTGTTTCACAGGTGATAGAGCAATTATTGAATTTCAGGAGGCACACAAATATGACCAACTGAACAATCCAAATAGGTATTTTGGTTGAGAACAGATTTACGTGCTCTATGCGTATCTCCTGAAATTCAATAATCGCTCACTATCACCTGTGAAACACGCACACTCCAAAGCTTAGTAGAAATTCAAATCATGAACGCAAGCCAATTGAATAATAAACCCCAGTGAAAGAATTTGCAGCGTTTTTTTTTTTTTTTTTTTTTTTTTTTAATCATAAGCGTCTCTTTTATAATTGGCAGGAGAACGGAGCGAACTAGTGATTTGATTATATACCATGTACAACATGTAAGTTGGACTACGAATAGTTTAAGTGAGGGGAATTTTAGGATTAGCGATGTTACCTGCCAAGTGGATTCTGGTGTGATGGGTTACAGAAAGGGGTGCGTTGATAAGGTGGAGATGCTTGTAGTAGTACATAATTAAGTTTTTGAAGTACAGCTGAGTGGTAGTAAAGCACTTTGATAAATCAAAAAGCTCATTGCTTGGAAACTTTTTCCTTTTACCGTACATTACTTTGAGAATACATTTTTGTAGCACAACGAATTTTTGCTTGTGAGTCTTCACCAACCACCAACCAAGCTATGATGCTAAATTGGAGGACCGACTAAACCAGCGTAATATATATGGACTTCATAACATTTTCCTTAACCGTTCGACGTAGATTATAGAATATGAACAGAAATTTCTTCAGCTTAGAATAAACGAAATCTATATGCGGTTCCCATGAGAGATTTTGGTCAATTAACACACCAAGGTATCTATGATATGGTACACTTTCAATCATCTCACATTCATCGTGATTATCATGAGTGGCGGTGTGAACGTACAGTGCGTTATGTACGATTTCCTGATTTTCAATTTGACCAAAAGTCAGGTACTTGGTTTTACTGGCGTTGATAGTTAATACATTGTCTAAGAACCATTCATTTAAATTATTCAGAACAACCTGCGCTTTTTCGAAAGTTTCTGCCCAAGTTGCCCCAGTTACTAATTCTGCTGCCTCGTCGGAAAATAGATAGTAATCGGTTAGATTTGAGGCTTTCACAATACTGTTGATGTGGCATAAAAAGAGTAGGGCCCCCAGATTACTCCCTTGAATAACGCCATGGCCGATATTTGCGGGATCACTGGATTTATTACTTATTGACACGACTTGTCGTCTCTTCGATCAATAACTACTCTAACCATTCTTCTACCATTCTAACTCTTTTCCCCTGGATCCTATGGATACCAGACCACTGATATTCGAATTCTCACCTTATTTGGACAGAACCTTTCTTAGCCGGTAAATGGAAACTCATCGACTGGTGTCGAACAGTCGAGCTGAATTCTCCCCTTTAGAGAAGAAGTTCGAAACAACCTTGACGGAGGAGGGCGCTGCGCTCTGACCGGGTCACGCTGACCGGGAGATGAGGATTTCGGTCCGCTAATGTGGGAACCGCATCTCCCCCCCTCTCTGGGCAATTAATCGGGAACCGCGGAACAAGAGGAAATCGTTACCGTGGGTTTCGCTTCCCACATTCGATATAATTACCACTTTAACGTCCCTCACCCCTGGACCGGACCAATTATATATTTCCTTTCCTTTCCGAAGCGAGTGTGCGGGGGGGATTCCGTTCTGCCGAACCAATTTGCACCGACAGCCTGTTTTTATGGGCTTTAGCACAATCTCGGTAGCCAATCCTACATCGGAACCTAAGGTCACCATTAATTTTATGAGGAATTTACAATAAAAATGGGAATTTCTAGAAATTAGAAAGATGAAACTGTCGAAACTATCTTATACATTTACGAAAAACGTACAACACAATGTTAGTATGTTTACAAAGTGCCCAAAATTGTACACAGAGGCAGAACCACTTGAAGAGTCCTCACCGGACTCAAAGTTCATCAAACTTTTAGGGTCGATTTTGAAGCTTATTACAAACGAAAACAGAAGAATCGGATTCGTTCAGGCTGAGACATGTTCCATATCAGTGGGAAGTAGCAGAAGTCATAATGATTCCCAAACCAGGATAATCACTCAACGAGAAAACTGGATATCGTCCTATTTCACTTCTTCCGGTTATGTCAAAGCTATTCGAAAAATTGCTCCTAAAACTTCTCAAACCAATAATAAAAGATAGAAATTTGATACCAGATCATCAATTTGGTTTTAGACGTCACTCAACGATAGATCAATTCCATAGGATCACTAATTGTAAATTGGAAAGATGAAACTGCAGAAAACCTATCTTATACATTTACGAAAAACATAAAACGAATTCCGGATGAACACAATTAGTATGTTAACAAAGTGGCCAAAATTGTACACAGATTCAGACAGCGTTTGCCACTTGAATATCCTCACCGGACCGGACCAATTGTACATGTGTCGGGCACAATAAGTTCATCAACTTTGAGGGTCGATTTTGAAGCTTATTACAAACTGTGTGTTTTGCCCACTTCCGATCATCCGATACCCTTCATATTCGATAAAATATAGATGATATAAAATTAAGTACTCTTAAAGATGAGAACAGGGGCAACCTACAGTGAAATTCCTGAAAATGAAGATTGCTGTGGGTGATTAAAATTTATTGTTACTCTCTTATGAAGGGTGCAAGGAATTTGAAATTTGAGCACATTATGTGTTCAGTAATCGTGAGCGATTATAAGAAAAAAAGTATTGTACAACCAAATAATTTTAGCTCATTTTGGTCATTTTTGGAACAATACACTGAACAATTTTTCCTCCTAAATAAAAATGTCCTCTTCCACGTCCATGTGATGTGTTTGTAATTCTTTGTAACATACTGAATTTCTACAATCCCCTTTCCGAGTTTAAAGGAAATTCAAGAAATTCCCGGGTTATTGTGTTGTTTGTGGGTTGGTCAGCTTGAGTTTTTTCGCTCATAAACCAACGCAGTCTGCACTACGCGCATACGCAAACAGAAAATTCATTAAACGTCATTTTCTCGCTTTTTGGAGGGTAGTTGAGGGAGGGCGCTTCAATAATCTCTGAAAAATTTCAGCACGGTCTTTCTTGCAAGCTTTTTGGAGGGTGGTTGAGGAAGGACGCTTCAAAAATCTCTAAAACATTTCAGCACGGTCTTTCTTGCAAACATATGCACCCACTAAGGTCGATTCATCTTTTAAGATTGTTTGGGACATCATTTTACGTTCCCGAGAAAGATATGTGCCACACTTTTCTGACGTTTTTAGAGATGTGTAGACCTATTCATCCTTTCTTATCGCCTCTGAACAGATTTGTATTCGAAAATCGCTGATAGAGTCGAGTATGAGACAATTGGGAACAATAGCTGTAGCAGAAGTAGAGGATGAATACACAAAAACGCTGCACATTCTTTCACTGGGGTTTATTATTCAATTGGCTTGCGTTCATGATTTGAATTTCTACTAAGCTTTGGAGTGTGCGTGTTTCACAGGTGATAGTGAGCGATTATTGAATTTCAGGAGATACGCATAGAGCACGTAAATCTGTTTTCAACCAAAAAACCTATTTGGATTGTTCAGTTGATCATATTTGTGTGCCTCCTGAAATTCAATAATCACTCTATCACCTGTGAAACACGCACACTCCAAAGCTTAGTAGAAATTCAAAACGCAAGCCAATTGAATAATAAACCCCAGTGAAAGAATTTGCAGCGTTTTTCACAGGTGATAGAGCAATTATTGAATTTCAGGAGGCACACAAATATGATCAACTGACCAATCCAAATAGGTATTTTGGTTAACAACCGATTTACATGCTATAATAATAATAAACCCCAGTAATAATATTGAACAATATTTACCTATATATTATCAGCGATTCATGCATATCAGAATGCTTCAACCCGTGCATCGGCTATAAAGTACAAGTATCCACATCGGCTATCACTCCAGTATCCACATTCACTACAACTCGACGCTATCGGCATCACTAGGTTACAAACAAACAATAATAAACCAAAAAACGCAAATGTTTGCACCATAAATCGGACCATACATCGGGAATGGTTTGACCTACCGACCTGCGGAGGGGCTCATTCGATTCCTCATGGTATGTTCTTCAAATAGGTAAATATTTTGGCCGATTCGACTTGTTTTGAGGTTTTTAGGGATTTTACAAAACTTTGACAGCCCTTAAAGGGCACTTTAAATTGAGTGAGAGAGCTGGCTCAAGAATTGGGGCGTCGTCTGACCAAGATGGATTTTTCCTGAAAATTTCAGATTTTTTGCTCCAGCCGTTTGGGAGAAATCGTGCGTACGGCGGACGGACGGAAAAATTTTTATTGCAGATTCGGATTCTACACCCTTTGAAACGTAAACCATGAAATTTTCAGGGGGGTTAGAATTTTTTTTTTTTTTTTCCAGAGCGATTACAATGGTTTATTATTGAATAATAAACTAATAGGGTTGTTGCTCGTATTTAGTGTCTCTGAAGTGGTAGATAAATGCTTTCGTCTCAATTGTGATTGATTATTTGCTCTGAATAGTCAATATCTGGAAGTTTCGACTTGAGTGTAGATAAAACCGGCCCTTTGAATCAAAAGCTCAACTAGTCTAAGGAAGAATACAGTTCCGTCCGAAGGGTTGTAGATAGGTAGGTACTTCATTCGTTCGAAACTTTCAGGCGGGGCGGAAGTCAAAACCCCAGGCCCTGGGCGACCTCCTCCTCCATCCAGCTTCCGGGATGTCGCCTTCCTTCGAGGGGTTGAACCGTGAGAACATCCTCCCTTCTGAAACCACCCTTCCGCCCCCTCAGTCATCCGTTCCTATTTCTCATTGAGACTACGGGGGGAGCTCTCCTATTTTCCTTCCAGGAAAGGATTGTTGAAATCACAGTGCCTCGTTGGGGTTTCTCGTGTCTAATAACGATTTCGCAGACTATTGGAGAAATTCAGTTGTACAGCAAGTCCTGCAACATCAGGATTTCCTTCAGATCAGCTTTTTCGCGAGTTACCGGTGTTCTCCCTGGATAACATAGAGAAATTTAAGAACTGTTTACAGGGCCGACCAAACTGTGCATATGCCAGAAGTTAATAACGCACAAGACAAAAGTCAGTAACTTTGACGCCAAATATCTCCCTTAAATATCTCCCTTATAAGAAATATTGCCCTCACCAAATTTTTTTTCTCATGGCCGTGAAACGCGATTGTAAATATTATTCAATATTATTACTGGGGTAAATAAGAGTTTGATTACATATCAAAGAACATAAAAACACTCCTAAAAAATTTTTGAAAATTGCGGACATTCAAAAAATATTTTAAAATAAAAATTAAATAAAATTATAATAAAATAAAATTTGAAAAAAAGATTTGTTTGGCCCTAAATTGTTAAAGCCTGTTCTATTAGCTTCAAACTAGTTTTTTTGGGAGCTCTGTAAGTCAAAAAACAACGGAGTTATGGCCAAAAAACTACATACAGGTTTTGCCAATTTCGGAATTAAGACCTATACCGTATCTAGGCAACCCGGCGACATTTCGCAAAACCACTCGGCAAATATTTTTTTCTTATAAAAACAAACATTTATGCCGAGTTTGATCAAAATCCGAGAGGGTCACCTGCAACGATAGGTCGTTTTGACGTGGAATGACCCGTCACTATTTTTCTGTTTTTAGTTTTCCAATTTAGTGAGGTACTCCAGAGATGATCGTTAGTAAAGCACCATTTTTATAAGAAAATCGTGCTTGGAAACTTTCAAATGGGCATCTTTGATTTCAAATTCGGAATTTTTTCCTTCTATTTTCCTTTCAGGAAAGGATTGTTGAAATCACAGTGCCTCGTTAGGGTTTCTCGTGTCTAATAACGATTTCGCAGGCTATGGGAGAAATTCAGTTGTACAGCAAGTCCTTCAACATCAGGATTTCCTTCAGATCAGCTTTTGGTTTATTATTTAATAATAAACCATTGTAATCGCTCTGGAAAAAGAAAAAAAAATCCTAAGCTCCACTGAAATTGTCATGGTTTACGTTTCAAAGGGTGTAGAATCCGAATCTGCAATAGAAAATTTTCCGTCCGTCCGCCGTACGCTGTACGCACCATTTCTCCCAAACGGCTGGAGCAAAAGGTCTGAAATTTTCAGGAAAAATCCATCTTGGTCCGACGACGCCCCAGTCATTGAGCCAGCTCTCTCACTCAATTTAAAGTGCCCTTTAAAGGCTGTCAAAGTTTTGTAAAATACCTAAAAACCTCAAAACAAGTCGAAGCGGCCTAAATTTGTACCTATTTGAAGAACATACCACGAGGAATCGAATGAGCCCTCCCCAGGTCCGTAGGTCAAACCATTCCCGATGTATGGCCCGATTTATGGTGCCAACATTTGCGTTTTTTGGTTTATTATTGTTTGTTTGTAACCTAGTGATGCCGATAGCGTCGGTTGTAGTGAATGTGGATACTGGAGTGATAGCCGATGTGGATACTTGTAGTTTATAGCCGATACACGGGTTGAAGCATTCTGATATTCATGAAACGCTGATAATACATAGGTAAATATTATTCAATATTATTACTGGGGTAAATAAGTATTTTTCCATTGGGGTTTATTATTCAATTGGCTTGCGTACATAATTGGAATCTGTACTAAGCTTCTGAGTGTGCGTGTTTCACAGGTGATAGAGCGATTATTGAATTTCAGGAGATATGCATAGAGCACGTAAATCTGTTCTCAACCAAAATACCTATTTGGATTGATCAGTGCGTTTTTTTTTCAATGGAGTTTCTCGAAAAAAGGTACGTTATGGGACCAACACGGAATTTCCCCAAAAGTCGGCAGAATATGGTTTTTTTGTGTGGCGTCATGCCATTTGAAGGGTTCTGGTTATAATGGAGGGGTGCATTCACTAAAATCATTATGTATTCAATATTCCCAACAAATCCATCCCTAAAGTTGCATATGGAGTCGTCCCTGTAGCTGATGTATTAGTTCCAAAGGATAAGAGTGTTGCAAATATTCTTCCAAAAGTCGAAGACTGAATTTGTTGGAGTTTTAATGCATAGTGCTTTGTGGAAAATTGACTTTCGGCAGCTGATATGTTTATGTTGCGGTTGCACGACACCTGGGCGTGCCTGGGGGTTTCATGACGTCAACGAATTCTGAAGAAGAAGACGTGACAGAAATAGGAGATAATCGTGGAGTGGAAGAGAGGAAAAAAAACTAATCATGGGAAATGGGCGCATCCCGTTCGGTAAATGGTTCATCCTTCCCTTCAAAACCTGGAAAACGAGGAAATGGTGAGTGAAAGAAGGGGAGGGTCTTACATTTAATTAATTACATAGAAAAGGGGTTAAAAAACACTGGGTACCCCCTGTGGTTTGCATGTCCGGAAAGTCGAGCACGCCCTTAGGGAACTCAGAGATGAAAAAAAAAAGAGCTGGGGGTTCCGTGGAGGAAGAAAAAACAGCCGGATGTCTTTTGGATGATTACAACATCGCGTGAGGGTCAGTTTGATGAATGGTGATTGATAGTTCGGACTCTGCCCTCTGCCCCCTCTTACCGCCAATGCTCCCGCTCGCCCACGCCCAGAAACGAAAGGTTTTTTCGATTTGGCACGCCAACTCTCTTGGCATTTGACCTTTTTTTCCATCCCTGTGGAAGATGTCCATTTGGTCAACCCGGAGCACCAGAGGGATTTTTCTCGTTTTTCTTTCAGAATTCATTCGACCGTCCCCCATTCATGGAGGTCCTGTCAACAACTCCCCAAACTATGTTCATTAAAGTCAATACCTGAAGTGGCGCTTAAAATGTACGTGAATCAGTGGCGTCCCCTGCCCTGAAACCCCCAGGGAGCACCGAAACCGTAAGGCCTATGCTGTGAGGTGCGCACATAGCTCTTGAATGCCAATATCATTCATGCATTTAAAAAAAATTTGCTTCCTTTTTTCAAAGACTCTGATGGGCTCGAAACTTGGAGCACATCTTCAGATGCTGACTAATGACACAAAGTGCTTTCTTGACTTTTGGAAGCTTCCATGGATTCCAAGCGCTATTCATATGATAGTAATAGAGTAATGATGAAGGATCTGCCCTTTCAGCGAATAAAGAGCTGTACAAAAAACGTCTGCCAAGTGAGTGTGGCACATAGCTTCCTCGTATCCATAACATGACAGTATAGATCATTGAAAATTATTATTGACTAAAGAACTTCGTTCAATTAGGCGAAGTAAATATTGAATTAGAGTAAATTTAATGTTACTCAGGAGCATAACTTGAGAAAAAAATCCCTGAAAATTTCATCGAAATCAGTCATGAACTCCCGGAGTTATGCGTGTAACAAGGATTTCACGTTTGCGGATGCGCAGAGGCTACTATTGACACATGAAACTTATAGGGGATCATCTACAAATCAAACCGAACAACCCCTGAAAATTTCATCGAACTTGGTCAAGAACTCCCGGAGTTATGCTTGTGGCAAGAATTTCACGTTTGCGCATGCGCAGAAGCTATTATTGATCCGGGGGTCATGAAACTCATAGGGGACCATCTACACCCCAACCCGCACAATCCCTGAAAATTTCATCGGAATCGGTGAAGAACTCCCGGAGTTATGCGCGTAACAATGATTTCACGTTTGCGCATGCGCAGAGGCTACTATTGATCCGGGGATCATGAAACTCATAGGGGACTATCTACACATCAAACCGAACAATCCCTGAAAATTTCAACGAAATTGGTGAAGAACTCCAAGAGTTACGCGCGTAACAAGGATTTCACGTTTGCGCATGCGCAGAGTCTACTATTGATCCGGGGGTCATGAAACCTATAGGAGACCATCTACACCCCAACCCGCACAATCCCTGAAAATTTCATCAAAATCGGACTATAATTTCGTGTAGTTTTGTCCGTAACAAGGATTTGCTGACAGACAGACACACAGACAGACACGGAACCAAAATTGTTCAGAAAGGTCTAAAACGCAAAATGCCGAGTGGGATTCCGAAAGTGAAAACAATGCTTCCGCTACCTTGGTAGACTCGGAAGCAAAATACAGCTGAATTCATCCAAGTGATTTTGATGTTTGTCCTAAAATTGGACTTATGGGTCTCAAAATTGGAAAAAACGTTGGATAATTCTGAAACCAGCTCTCAATTGCTGAAATTTGTACTCTGCGCTCTGTATTTCGGGACCGATAGTAAGTAGTGCAAACTCAAAATCACAAGAATGAACTCTTCTTGTTAAGTTTTTTTCGTAGCCCGCCTATTGGTTGAAAGCTCTGAAGGGATTTACGTGATTTCAGAATTTATTTAGCATCCTCCAGCTTCGGCGTTTGCTGTATTTTCGGGATCGTCGTGTGAACTTGTTCTGTGCGAATGTTCGGACCTTTGAGACAGCAGGTTTTATTAAGGTCAGGTTAGGCGAGTTGTTGCCCGAGCGGGAGTCGGGCGATTTAAGCGTTACTGGCGATACCGGCGATTTACGCGAGTGCCAGCGTTTACAGCGGGAAACGCCACTGGTGTCCTATGTGCGGGCGATGCCGCGAATGGAGGAGAGCGCGTTTTAGTTAGGTTACCGTGCCAATCGAATACGATTTTTTTCAACGATATTCCTCATCAAGGGAGCACTAGCGATTCGTAATTAGGTCCAAGGGTTTGGTCCTCTTCAGTCGTCGCACCTCATCCCCGTTATCCAGGAGTGAAATGGCTTCGACGTTGATGTGATAGTGGAGCCGATTTTCGTGATCCACTGCTCTTTTCAACCTTGAGATCGCGATGTAGATCATTCGTTCGAATATACCATGGGGCATTTACTATGCATCTTAGAATTTTGTTCTGGACTATTTGTATGATTTTGACGTTGTTCTTTTTGGTGCAGCCCCACAAGGAGTAGCCGTAGGCCCATATTGGTTTAATCACTAGCTCGTACAGGAGTATTTTTGTGGACTTAGAGCTGTGAATTCCTTCCCAGAAGCCAATACATTTTCTTGAATTTCAGGTTGATTGCTGCCTTCTTCTTCACATACTGTTTCCATTTGAGCTTAGCATCCAGTTTCATATCTAGTGTCGTACGGTACTGTTTGAGAGTGAATTTCAATTGGGGTGGGCTTCACTTTTCGGTAGATCAAGTTTATATGTGTTGGTCATTCCATACCCAGACATACTCGAAATGTACCGACCCCCTCCGATTTTATTCATACTTGATGGAGTTGCTTCCGTTAATGAATAAAAGAGGCCTGCCAGGTCAGCTCCTCCAAAAATGAACGGTTTTAGAAAGCTATAGCAGTATGATTTTTCGGCGATTTTTTCGATTTTTTATGATCTAAACATGGTTTTTTGACTATATCTTCGGTTCCAATCGATCAAATTGAGCGTACGCGGTCTGATTTTCTTCGTAATAAAGTAAAGAACGCAACGGACCCTGCAGAATCAGTATGATCGTCCGTTTTGTTTGTCGGGCGGATAACGTCCGATTTCTCCCGAGTAGCTCAGTAGAATTAGGCGTTCGAGGTCTTGTACTTTAGGTTCTTGAGGTACTTGGTTTACAATGCCCCCAACGGGTTTTTGTGTGTAATTTCATTTGACGGAGTTACAACGATTTTAAGGGCTATGCACCGCCGTTATATAACTTTGTTTCTCCTTTTATCGATGTGAAGCTGAATTATCTGGAAAACCGTTCGAGATATCGAAAATTGTCATAGAAAAAAAGTTGTAGCTCTTTAAATTTCCATTCGGATGGACTCTTCTACATTGCCATAGCTCCAACCGTTTACGCGCTATGTGCAAAACAAAGTCTGTCCATTCGCGGGTATGGGTAAGAAGGTAGCAGTGGCTAAGGCTATTCGCGAAGATTTATTGGAACAGCAAGGGGTCACGGGGTGAGGGACCTCATGGGTAGAATCAGAACGAAAATTTCAAGAGCTACAACTTTTTTCTATGACAATTTTCGATATCCCGAACGGTTTTCTGGATAATTCAGCTTTATGCATAAAAAATGCATAGCATCTTCATTTTGTCGACCCCTTTCTACGATAGGTACAATTGCTTCTGCCTATCTAAGTACCTCATTTCACTCATTTTCTCAATAGTTTTCATTTGGCCTGGAAAACGTTTCATTTAGTCTGGAAAAGGTTTCATTTGGTTTGGAAATGCTGTGTATTTCAATATTTTAGCTGTTTTAGCTACTTTTCAGCTACATGCTGTGTATTTCATTATTTTAGCTGTTTCAGCTACTTTTCCAATCACGTCCAACACCCAACTCCGCTAAAGTTTTTATTTTAGCAGATAATGAGTCGAGTTTCGTGTTAACGCCCACACAACACTTGAGATCCTTTTCCGGTGTAGTTACCGTAATCAAGCGTGGATACTCGATCGTAGTGAACAGTATCCACTAAGTAGGTGTCACCGGTAATCCTTGCCACACATACTCACATAACAGCAGGCCCTGAGTGTGTGGGCCCATTTCCGCTGCCCAATTGAGAAAAACTTATCGCGCATCTGGTTCGAAAGGATAAGCCGGCTGCTTTTTCCGTCCATTAATTACGTCGATATTTCGTCATGATATATTGCATAGTAATTATTCATCGTGATTCGTGTAAGTACCTAGAATGAATGAAAACCATGACCAACCGGCTTCAGTTGTGTACAAGGAAGGATACGGTTTCGTTTTTAGGGTTTTATCGCGAAATCGTAATTTTGATAATGGTAAGGCTCTGCTACGGACATTATGGAGAGAGACGTATAACTAGATTGTTCCAAATTAATGAGTTGGTAACTTACACGGATTGCTGAAAGAGCTACCTCCTTGTTACTATTTAGGACAGTATGGGAAAATTGGTTCATGAGCTTCCAAAAACAAGTGGCCTTATCTTATCAACCTATTATTTCAGTGTCACACGGGTTTTCCTCACTCCCTACAATGTTTTGAAAAGTAGCCCCCAACTGACAGGAAAGGGTGTTTATGAAGTTGCTTCTGTTTTGTTGGCATCCCTTATTCAAGATGGTCCCAAAGCTGGTGGTTGGATTCTGTCTGGACCTTCCCAGTCAGTTCTACCGGGAAAACCATCCCTGGAGGCAGCAGTGTGGGGTTTTCAACTCCCACTCCCTACTCCAATAACATTCTGACTGTGGCAAGTGAAACTTGATCGCACTTGATGACAATTAGTCTATTTGTTAGAAGGTCGTTGGCAACATTTTGGTTCAACCAGTTTCAATTGATTTGTGGCCTGCAAAGGCGGTGAAAGGCTACTACATCTCTCCCTACACTATCCAGCCAATAGCCCCATAAATTGTAGGGAGTGAGATCTGCTTGTAGCAAGTGAGATTTTGGCATGGAAACCTTAGTATTTACTGTAGCTAAAATTAAGCTAATTTGTGCTGTTCCACTCACCTAAATTGAAAGACTTGAGCGGCGATTCCCATGGAGGTTGGAGGCTCAAGAGGGGAAAAAATAATAGTATATACCTCACTCCCTACAAAAGTTTTTTTTTTCAAAATGGCGTATCAGCAGTATGGTTCAAAATTATGTGTGCTCCCTTGGGTAATATGCCGAGAGAACCGCAGTTATTGATTAGAAACAAGAAAATTGATCAAGTTTCAAATTTTTTTTTCTTAGAAAAGTCGATACCCAAATGTGACAGAAATTTGGAAATGACCCACGTGCGTGTACCCGAAAAACTTCACCAACCTGTTTTACAACTAATGTACGACAAAAAATGACTCTTGGAGTATTTTAAGAGGCTTAGTTTGAGTTTTTTCAACGTTGACATTTTTTTCGTGTTTTCGACCTTATCGTCTACAAATGGTACTAATTCCTTCGTTTTCAAACTATTCGCAAATTTGAGGCTACCGTTGGAAAGAGCGTTAAATTACCATCCTCTCAGTCTCTAACGAAAATTTTTCAAATGTAACTAGAGGTCGAGAAATGAGCCAAGATGATTATAAGGAAGATTCCAATTGATTTCGATTTGTATGTTAAATTCAGTTATCTTTCAAGTTGTTTTACTTTCACATTATATATATTCGAAATTGAAGTTTCATTCATTCATGGATTCCACACGGAAACCTTTGATTTATGTATGTTACTGTAAAAGTCCAAAGTGCGGCAAATGTCAGGGTTTACCAGAAAATGCCAGCATTTCCCAATTTTGTTGATTGGATTGACGACTAATTTGGTATATGCCCAAATAACCTGGTGTGAATGATGGATTTTTGACTTTTACAATTCTCTCCGAACAAATTTGCGGATTTACCACGACTCGTTGGGATTATTGTTCGTAAAAGACCAGCGTATTGTGGCGGTAAAAGCTGAAATAAAGGCGAACGATCCTAGCTTTGTAAACTTTATTTCCACTTCGCAAACTTGTAAATCAACTATGTAAATGTGGTAACATTGTAAACTTTATTGTCGCGTAGTAAAACCAAGTAAAATGACAGGAAGGAACTTACAATGAATTGCATGTTGCGACAAGGTAGAGAATTATGGCACTTCGAGTTTCGCTTCATTTTTGCTGCCTTGCAGAGGCAATTTTTAGTAGAACAGTTTTTAAACGAATTGCATTTCTTGAAACCCTAGCCGCCGACCAACGATTGTTTCCGAATCGCGGTACGTCGGCTTATTTCTTCAAAAGGTACATCTTCAGGGTCTTGGCACGAATTCGAATCGATTACCAGAATCTGTAGGTACTATATTTACCAACGGGTCGCGAGAAATCCGCTCTTTTTGCCGAAAGAGATTGGTAAAAGTCCGAAATGCCTCATTCACACAAAGTTTTTTGGTCATTTAGAAAATTAGTCGGTCAATCTTAAGATTAACCAACTGTCAAGCGGTAATTGGCCGTTTTTCATATAGCTTTCGGGCTTTCACAAACAATATTGGGAAATGCTTGGATTTTCCTGTAAGTCCTAACATTTACCGCACTTCGGGCTTTTACAGTACCCAGTCTTACACTATCAATACAGTATCTTACAGTGCACTCTGTACACAATCTTTGAATCTACATATATTAGATAGTTGGTAGATGAAATTTTGATAGTTTACAGAACTCATCAATTCTCACCAGATTTTGTCGAAATTTGAAATGAGATTGAAGATAATGACGGAGGCCATGGATTGACGATCTGTATAGAAGGGATATTCGGCATAGGGATGGTGAAACATCGTGTAGTAGTCTCCTTTTTTCCAAACCGAAACAACTAAAGGTCTGCATAGTTTTGTTTAGAACTACACGAGAAAACTTCCGGTGATAGCAATAAAATGAGGAACGACCCCGTATCCGGTGCTTGACTGCAGTTTGCATTGCAAACACCTGATTGCCTTTTCATACCGGGAAAGCCATAACCGTCGAAATGTTACTGCAGAGTATTACTCCGCGGCAGGAAACGAAACGAACGTGGGAGGCGGGGATGGGAATACAGTAGAGATGTGGGACACAACTCCCACTTGAAGTGCCCACACAGAGGTGGAATGTCTTGTGAAACACCTGTCTGCTCCGAGAGCTCTCCTGGAACTTACCTACTTGGGCGGATGACTAGGAGAACGTTCATTCATAACTTAACGACCGGAAGAGGGAGGACGGGGTACCGTAAAAGCTTGACTTGAGTATTCCAATTACTTGTGTTTTTCGTTTATGAATAGGGGCGAACCGGTAGTCCCACTGGCGAGTGGCTCCATGTCTGCCCACAATGCAGAAGAACAGACTGGTATCCCTTGCTAAGAGTTGATTTTACTTATTTAACAAGTTGCAGTATTTAGAAAGGTTTTGCTGAACATTGATCAGAATGATAGAGATACCAAGGCGTACCATGAGATACCAGTGCAACTGTTGAAACCCAAGTGAGTCGACCAAGTGACAACTTTCCCCTATTATACACGTGGAGACAATGTAGCTAGAAATCCACGATGCCGAATGAGGGAAGTCTACAACTGATAGAATGAATGCAGAAGAACTTACAATAGCGCAATCAACGACAATCCCTTAGAATCCATGGCTACCATCATATCTTCAATCGTAATCCACAAGGACTCGGTCTAGAAAACAAAATTTCAACTATCGTAAATGATTAATCCAAGACCGATATACCATCAAGTTTGATATGAACTCGAGTTCCATACAAAAGAGGTGAATATTGATGCCATTCCGAATGCCGAAGGTGTAACATTACATGTTTGTACCGTTTTTGATAGCAAATATATGAACTTTCGGCAACGAGGGTTGTTTCGAAAGTTTTCCAGATGCCCCTGCTACTTCATTCACAAGCTGCAGTATTTAGAAAGGTTTTGCTGAACATTGATCAGAATGATAGAGATACCAAGGCGTACCCATCATACCATGAGATACCAATCAAGATAGTATAGTTTTGCTAGTTCAACTGTTGAAACCCAAGTGAGTCGACCAAGTGACAACTTTCGTCTATTATACACGTGGAGATAATGCAGCTGAGGGGAGTCTACAACTGATAGAATGAATTCAGAAGAAGTTGTAATTGCATGATCAACCACAATTCCATAGGATCCATGGCATCCATCATATCTTCAATCGGAAAACACAAAGACTCGGTGTAGAAAATAAAATTTCAACTATGGTAAATGATAAATCCAAGACCGATATACCATCAAGTTTGATATGAACTCGAGTTCCATACAAAAGAGGTGAATATTGATGCCATTCCAAATGCCGAAGGAGTAACATTGCATGTTTGTACCGTTTTTGATAGCAAATATATGAACTTTCGGCAACGAGGGTTGTTTCGAAAGTTTTCCAGATGCCCCTGCTACTTCATTCACAAGCTGCAGTATTTAGAAAGGTTTTGCTGAACATTGATCAGAATGATAGAGATACCAAGGCGTACCATGAAATACCATCATATCGATCAAGATAGTATAGTTTTGCCTGTGCAACTGTTGAAAACCAAGTAGTCGACCAAGTGACAACTTTTCCATATTATGCACGTGGGGACAATGTTGCGAGAAATCCACGATGACGAATGAGGCGAGTCTACAACTGATAGAATGAATTCAGAAGAAGTTGCAATATCGCGATCAACGAAAATAGAATCCATGGCATCCATCATATCCTACCATCAAGGCAACCATCAAGTATGATATGAACTTGAGTTCCATGCAAAAGAGGTCAATATTACTGCTTTAACGTGGAAATTGCTGCCTTTCCAAATGCCAAAATAGTGATATTAAATTTGCATACCGTTTATTGACAGCAAATAGACGAACTTTCGGCAAAGAGGCTTGTTTCGAAAGTTCTTCAGATACCTCTACTATTTACTTCATCTATCTCATCAGTTTTGATCTGATTGTTGAAGAGGGAAACTGCGTTAGATATTTCTTAAATTCCGGACTTACTATTGGTTTTTGACACCCATCAATTCTCCAAATTCTCTGCTGTTCCCGGTAGGTACTTCATGTGCTTTCCTATGTGCCTACTTAATCTTAATTACCCACTACCTAGTGCGATCGCAGGAACAAGTCGGTTAAAAGTATTGAGTTTCGAATTTCGCTTTTTCCAAGACGGACGAAAGTATTTTGTCGTGATCCCAACGGGACCCTAGCGTGTTGGGTAATGTCTCCCATTACCTCTTGTAAGCGGCGACGGTCGGTAGCTGAGAGACTTTTCAAGCCTTCTAATAGTTGCGCAAGAGAAAGCAATCTGAATGGAGCCCGAGATCAGCTGCTTCGGATTAGATAACTTTGTCGGCTCGAACTTTGAGGTTGAAAGCGAAGAAGGTCTTTGTAATGGAATTTCATTAAGGGAAGAGTTCTAGGTAAATGCCGAGTAACTAACTGAGCATTCTACGGAAGCCATGGTGTTGGAAAGCCACAGTTCTTCCTTGAAGAGGTGTTTTGTTCTTCCAGTAGCTGGATAAATAGTTCGCTGTTCAATTTTTCGCGGTTA
The DNA here is from genome assembly GCA_031894815.1 of Creontiades dilutus. Taxonomy (NCBI): domain Eukaryota; kingdom Metazoa; phylum Arthropoda; class Insecta; order Hemiptera; family Miridae; genus Creontiades; species Creontiades dilutus. Next base: position 3,125,674 of record JAVIWC010005620.1, read on the forward strand.
CAACTGGTTTCAATCCCTTGCACCCAGATTATCCTCTATGAAGGCAATGAAATCAACTTTGGTCTCGATGGGTGCTCTTCGTAGCTACCTGCTGTGTGTAACATGAACGCCCAGATCATGGAAATGTTGCTGTTGAAGGTTCTATGCCTGAAAAGATTCCAAAGCTGCATCCAAAACCTATCTAATCGTAACCCTTACATGTAATGTTCTCTCTTGAAAGCAGAGAGAAAATGCGCTAAAATGAAATACTTTCAAAATTATCACAATCCTTACAAGTTGCAACAAATCTTGAGTGTTTCTGGCTAACAAATTGCTTAAATCTATTAAACTTAATAACACTTAAAACAATAGTTGTATGACTGAACTTCTTTCTTCCCCAGAGATGGCATGGTCCATTTTTTTCCGTTTCTGGAGCAGCAAGTGGTTGAGGTTGCTCATGGTATTTGACGAGAAACAGTTGGATGTCTTTTGGAAGTGTGCGAATCTGAGCTCTTATTTTCAGATGAGCTTTTAAAAGTCGGAGTGCTAAGTCACTTAAGAATTCACGACGGCGTGAAGTCGATTCTGGGTTATTATGGAGAAATAGTAATTGCAGTGTAGGTAGGCAATGATAATATTTTCATAACACTGCTGATATGAATGGATAAAACATCTAACATTTTGTTGATTATTTCTACTAAATAATTCATGATAAAATCAAATATTAACAATAAAACACCGTATATGGGTCATTTCGAAATTGAGCACACATAATCTTGAACCGTACAGCTCATTAGCTACGGTAAACACTAAGGTTTCGATGCCAAAATCTCACTTGCTACAAGCAGATCTCACTCCCCGCAATTTAGGGGACTATTGGCTGGATATTGTGGGGAGTGAAAGAGTAGGGAGTGAGGTTGTAGCCTTTCATCGCCTTTACAGGCCACAAATCAATTGAAACTTGCTGAACCAAAATGTTGCCAACGTCCTTCCAACAACTACACTAATTGTCAACAAGTGCGATCACGTTTCACTTACCACAGTCAGAATGTAATTGGAGTAGGGAGTGGGAGTTAAAAAACCCACACTGGGATGGTTTTCCCGGTAGAACTGACTGGGAAGGTCTAGCTAGGCAAAATCCAACCACCAGCGTTGGGACCATCTTGAATAAAGGATGCCAACAAAATAAGAAGCAACTTCATATACACCGTTTCCTGCCAGTTGGGGACTTTTTTTTCAAAACATTGTAGGGAATGAAGGAAAACCCTGTGACGCTGAAATAATGGATTGGTTTGGCGACTTGCTTTGATCCAACTTTTTTTTTTTTTTTTTTTTTTTTTTTTTTTTTTTTGAAGCGGCTATCCATTTTAGATGGTATATTCTTTCACAGTGTAAGTGAAAGGCCCCAATAAATATTTTGCTGAGTAGTGATGATGGATGTTGTATATCTCTAGTCAGTGACAGCAGTAGGGAGTGAGAAATCAGCACTTCAATATAGCATTAGCAAACTGAATTAAACATTTCGCAAACTGAATTAAACCTTTCGCAAATACTAATAATTGTGAAAGGTTTAATTCTAATTGCGAAAAGTTTAATTCAGTTTGCGAAAGGTTTAATTCCAATTGCAAAAAGTTTAATTCTAATTGCGAAAGGGTTAATCCCAATTGCGAAAAAGTTAATTCAGTGTGCTAAAAGTTTAATTCAGTTTGCTAATGCTATATTTTCTCCTGGGTCCTCTCTAGGCACAACTTTTACATGTTTATCCATAGGACATGTACATCCACATAGGAGAGAAATTTTAGAAATTTACAAAACTGCACTCAGTTGATTTTGATGGATTGTGTAATTAACGTCTCCCTGTTTCCTCTTCCTCCATTTTTGCACTATTGATTGTTGTTGCACTCAGTTGATTTTGATGGCATTACTGACCAGTGACAGAAATGTTTAAAATACCCATAAGACCCAAAGCGTCTCGTAAAAAAAATGACCTACATCAACATCCAGACGCAGTGCTGCCACGCGCCCACCAGAAGGTTAAAAATCCGAGTTTTAAGCGCTTTTTTCGATTCTGTACCTCTGCGCGGTGTAACGAAATAAAATAGTAACGTTGAACATGATGTTGAGTCGAAATTCTAGGATTCAATAAAACACGGATATGAGGAGGGCCAGCCAACTTTAGGGAAACCCCTCTTATCAACGGTTATATCAGGCGCGCGAGGAAGGCAGTCAACCAGTGGGCGTTTTCCAGGTAAGTTCCCATCATGTGGAACCCACGGTGTTTGGTAGGTAACACCTTCGATGGCAAGGTAAGTAGGTAGGTAGTGGGAGGGAAAGCTGCGGTTTCAGGTGTTATCATAAAGTGGGTATACATGGGAAGGCTTCTCGGAAAACACTGAGAGGAGACGGAGTCGGTATTGTTCGCTAATCAAACCTTCATCTGGAGGCGTGACTCTCTCATTCTTCATAGGGTGGAAAGACCCGTTCCTGGAATATTTGATTTTAGAACAATATATAACCGGGTTATGAAACACGTTTAACATGCTGTGACCAGCTTGATATTATCATAATTTTCAGAACTTTGGTAGAATGTTCATTACACACGCAGAGCAACATTTATCAACATTATACTGCATCTATCAACACTGCAGTGTTAAACCTTCTCGCGAAACCCCAAGACTGTAACAAGACATTCACGGTAGTTGAGTTATTCTAACTTGGAACGTGTTGTGCCATAGAAGATGGTCCAGAAAGCTGTAAAACGGAAAATTTGATATGAAGACCTCACTAATAGCAGTATCTTCTTGAGGCCTCCATGCAGGATTAAATCTGCTTGACAAACACATTTTGTCAAACGCGCCAACAGTTTATTAGGCTAATATAGTGCTGAAACTGCAACAACAAGACAACCATGTTAGTTGATGTATTCTAACGTGGAACATGTTTTGCCATAGAAGATGATCCAGAAAGCTGTAAAAAGGTGAAGGTGTTATGAATACCTCACTGCTAGTGCTATCTTCTTGAGTCTTCCATACAGGACTGAATCTGCTTGACGTACATGGTTTGGCAAACGCTCTCCCAGGTTCTTTCAATTTTGCAAAAATCTCCCAAGGTCCAAGAAACTTCAGTTCATTCTGTTATTAAAATGGATTTCAGCCAACTCTGCTACATCTAATTGCTGACAGTAGAGAGACAGTCTCGAGAGAGATCGACTAAGGAAACGGCGGTCCAACTGGATAAAAGAGCGGCTCAAGAAGTGAGCATTTCCTGCCATACGAATCTCTTGAATGAGCTGAGGTGTGCACCCAAGACTGGCTGAACTACATGAGGATAGATGAAGACACGTATTTACTTCATTGGAGAGGAATGAACACTCGGAATTACAGAAATCACTGAATTGTAGGGGTTTGATTATCGATCAAGCGTTTTGATTGCTCTATCGACGGCAAAGATCGATTTGAACCACACATCAATCCCAGAGAATCGCTCCGTGAATCACAAAAATGTGCAAACCTTCAATTACGACTTTCCTCAGGTCAAATTTTGATGAGCTCTTTTGACAAACCATGTTTGTCAAGCCGATTTGATCTTGTATGTTGACCTTTAGTAAGAGGGTTGGAGTTATCAGCCGCCAAGACTTTCAAAGCGTGCAATATCTGGTAAAGAACCAGCCGTGAATTTAATTTCAGTTATATCTTCCAAATCTTGTGACCTCACATGTTTTGTCAGTTTTTGCAGATACCGAAACACCATCATTCTTGCTTCCTAATTACCGCGATTACCGTAAAGATTGAGAAGTTTAAAAATTTGAGAACAACCCGATTGATGGTTTGCCATTTCAGATTTAAGCCTACTTCATTTTGTCCCTCTGTTTTACTATTGGTGAAGGTGAGAGATGCAATGAATATGGATATAGATAACTCCCCTTCCCGTATTTTGTAACTTCCTAAGCCTGAGCATGAATCCAAATCTTTTTAGCTTCAGTGGTATTCTCTGGGCGTTGCAGGCTTAGCACCTACACTTCTGGAAGGGGCAACTAGTCCATTCCATCACTTCCTTGTTACTGAGAGATAGAACAAAATAACGCTAGAATTGAAAGTATCGAAGGACAGTTCTAAGCAAAATTATGCGCTCACCAAAAGTCTTAAATTTTTGCACTCAATACTCCGCATTTCTAGGTAAACTTGGACTAGTTTATATTTATTGACGGGTGTTATTTTTGTTCGACCTGTGAAAACCTGCTTATTTTTCCTAAAGATCATTCAAAATATTCTTCTCTACCTTTTGAAGGACTTAGTTTTTCTGATCTTCGTTTAGGATACCGCTAAAACAGTTGGAAAGAATTTTTTCAATGAACCCTAACTCCTACATTCTTTGTGTGTATTCACTTGTCTATTCATTTCCTTACCTCCTAGTTCAGAACCCTAACTTTTCAACACCCAATCAAGTTGTCAAATGCCCATCTCTCCGAATAAGTGAAATGATCAACCAAATACCATCCTTCTCGATCGTTCAAGGACGTGTATTTTTGTCGGGGCCTGTACACCGTTGAAGGGAAGGTGTGGAATATTCATGGGGATTCATAATTCATGTCTGGGTAACACGTCATTAAGGCCAAGCCCGGCTGCCAGACCATTCAACCTCTTGGAGGCTCCCCGATTATTAATTCTGGAATTCTCTCTTGCTGGAACTTCTTCCTCTTCGTTTTTCTGTTTTGAGAGTAAGAAGGGCTTGAGTGAGACCACCCACGGTCCCTTTGAACCACTTTGTCGGATCATTTATGTGTTGATAGTGCCGTACTATGAAGGAAGCGTTTAATACTTAATGCTGCTACCTGTATTGAAATTCCAAGCGAATATGGTATTTTTATATCGGTAATCCTAGTGATCAATACATTCTCAATTCCTCAGCTTACTGTTTGTTCAAGATCATGTAAAATTCCTCTGCTCTTCAATCAATACATTTCATTTAATTTTCATTGATTGGTGAATTCATAGTACTTGAGCACTGCAGTTCTTTTTTTCTGAGGGATACCAACTATCCTTTACAAATACACATGGAGTGGTGGATCTTTCTATTCTTTCTATCGCTTATCTAACCAAAAAACGCTGCAAATTCTTTCACTGGGGTTTATTATTCAATTGGCTTGCGTTCATGATTTGAATTTCTACTAAGCTTTGGAGTGTGCGTGTTTCACAGGTGATAGAGTGATTATTGAATTTCAGGAGGCACACAATCAACTGACCAATCCAAATAGGTATTTTGGTTGAGAACAGATTTACGTGCTCTATGCATATCTCCTGAAATTCAATAATCGCTCTATCGCCTGTGAAACACGCACACTCCAAAGCTTAGTAGAAATTCAAATCATCATTGAATAATAAAACCCCAGTGAAAGAATTTGCAGCGTTTTTTCTGAGGGATACTTCCCAACTATCCATTACAAATACACATAGACTGGTGGATCTTTCTATTCTTTCTATCGCTTATCTAACCAAAAAAGTTACTTATGGAACAAGAAGATGCTCTTCACCAATTGGTGACTCAATGGGAGCCCTTAAAGCTTGAATAACACTATTATTCTTACTATTATCATACCATAATTTGTTATTCAGCTCTACTCTAAACTAGTGCTTAACAATGGCAAAAAAATAAATAAAATAAAATCGTTTAATTTACCAAATTTAAGCTCTAAACGTTTGTTGAAACTTATTTGCAATTTCATTAAAATATAGTGAATAATTCAATATCTTTACCTGAATAGCAGAATATTATTTACCAGGAGCTTTTCTTCTAAAATGCCAATGTTTTCTCGCTTTAGTCCCTAATGGCACTCTCTTTACTCAAAAAGTGCTCTACCTTCAATGCAATTTAACTTAAATTTAAATATGATTGTTAAGAAATTCTTCGATGATATCGTGTTGAATATCTGAAGCTTTTTTAGGATTAATCAATTATCATAAACATCATTAATCGTAACTCATCAATCAAAAATATGAATTGATGCAATTAATCGATGTTTTGTAGTCGGTACCCATTCCTAAATTTAATTAATTTTAACTGTACCATGGGACCACCTAGCTGAGAAAAAGTAAAAGTTCTGCCAACTTCATTGATTGAGAAGGCTGTGCTTAGTGGGTGGTGGATTGGCCGTGGAATATGGAACCCTTGAAACAGTGTTTGTTGTATTTGTTGGTAACGTTCAAGCCCGCTATTTTGTTACTGGCCAGTGGGTTTTCGTGTCGTAGGTACTTGAATATTTATTGTATAAATAGTAATTTAAGTTATGCAGGATGTTTTCGTTGATTTTCCATAACAATACGGAGAAAATCGTTTTGTCGGAGGGATAGGCATGTGCCAGAACGGATGCCACCCCGCGCCACACGGCTACCGGATACCGTTTTTACCACCTTCCCTTATCTTATTAGCCCTTCCACGAGGCGGGTTACTGTTTAATTTCTGGAAAGGGGGAGGATTTTTAAAACCCATCCTGTAAAAACCTCCAGACGTGACTCGCAGGCCAGAAAATCTCTTTGGATGGGGTCGGAGGGGGGTGTTTGTGGTGAGCGAAGGGAGCGGAAATCGGTCGTTTTCAGGTAGCGATCTCCCTTACGGCGGGGAAGGGGAGGGGGTTGAGTAGTTTTAAGGGAAGGAAAAATCATCAGACACCTGCATCTTCATCCTCAGACGGGATCTTCAAACAATCCACCACTTCCTTCCAGGAGCCCACCAGACATGCTAATGGTCACAGTCTTTAATCGCAGGAGGATATGCGGCGACAGACTAGCTCTATCCTCTCGTGATTCTTTTTGTTTCCAGGAGGCCTTTTTTGGGTTATCTCCAAGCGTAGTACCTACAATAAAACGTAGGCCAAGTTGCGTGGGCAGTCAAGCTTCCTCTATTGTTACACGCTTATATTTCAATACGTCTATGTTTAGACATATTCATAACACAATGAACATCTACATTGTTTTACATTTTAGAGCTCTCCGGAATCTAGTCTTAGGGTCAGTGTCGGAGTTCTCGAATCCCTCCAACATCTGTCCGTCAAGATTTCGACAATATTTTCGGATTTGTGCGGCTAAAACTACATGACGTTACCCTACGGCTTTCACCCCAGTTAGATCGTAATTTGTATCTGCGATTAGACACAGTTATCTACTAACTAATTTAAATGTTATTCATGTTGTTCATTTGCATATGTACTCATGGCTTTGTATGTATCGTTTGAAAACTCTTGAAACTAATTAGTTCGAATCCAAAATATTCCTTGCATCTGTCATTTAATGGACTTTACTGGCAGAAAGAATGCTGGTTCTTCACGACATGCAAAACTGAATTGGAGTTTGGGAGACCGGTAAGGATAGTATATTCGCCCAGCATTCACCATGCTCAGAGGGCTGTCGCCAGCCGATCTTATTCCTTCAGTTACTCGTTGAAGACAACACTCCCTCGTTTTTCAAATGTGACCGAACGGATGGTCGTACAACAACCGCAATGGTCTCTTTCAAATCAAGGAACAATCTAATTTCTATCTGAATCAAACAAAAAACCCGTCTTACTTCGCAAGTTTCTAAGATTCCGATTTTTAAACATCCCGACCCTCGAATATGATCCTTTGGGGTTGATTTAACATGAGAATACTGGCACATCACCGATCAGTGTAAGATTTTTTAGTCGAATTTCCTAAACTTTGTTTCGAATTTGTTTCTTCTTCGATAAGGTAACAAAATGTAGTGGCCACTGCTCCAGTAGTGGCCATTTTAAAGTTTATATTTGAGCAAATAAGGATTCGGTATTTCCTGGCTTGAAAAAATGTCCCAGATCTGCAATCGCATTGTAGATTGAACTAGGATCACCGCTAATATCATTATTGTGGTAAACTTCTAATATTAGTTTCCTCGTTTGTTGGGCTGTCCAGAATCAATTTTGTTTTGGTATTGAATTTAATGATATTAAACACGTAAGGAGGGCAAAATGTCAAGTTCTACTCTTCGATATAAAGGTGTGAGAAAAAATTAATAAAAACGAAAAAATTGTTCTTTTGATTTTTAGGCAATGTTAGGGAAGAGTCGGGCTATATTCTAAATCCTGAAGAAAGTCAGTACTACTGTTGGCCACAATTGTCAAAACTAAAGAAAAAAATTCTTAACTGTTTTACCGGTACCGTTCTTATTTGGATTCCACGCTTCTACAACAAAGTGTGAGGGGTGTAGAGAAAGTTTTTTTTTTGGTCGATTGCTAAGATTTATTATTGACAATAACAATTAACCAAAATTAATCAACAGTTAACCAATTCGGTATTTTTGCTTTGAAAATGAATGTTCCAGATCTGATCGCATTGATGATTATAGGTACACATCTTAAAATCACATCCTAATATCTATCTACCTTCTAATGTCAGTTGTGAAATTATTCGTTTCATGAAATTCTTCTGTTTACACAGTTAGAGAACGCCTTGGCGTTTATCGAAAACTTGTACTCGTGGTATACACTAAATTTTACATAACACATAGCAGTTTAAATTGGTGTTTAACCCTTAATGACCCACGGTGTCTTCCTGCATACCTTTCCCTTCAACCCCATTTTCCCCGAATGAGAATGAAGCATATCAATAAAAATGGGTTCTTAGTCCACTCTAAAACCAATTGGCATGATGAATTATCTCTGAACGGTTGTAATTGCTGTTTTTCTGGTTTCCAATTGAGATGCTAGTGAACATGATCTAGGATGCCTCTCGTCCTGCTCCGTTCTCTAACTGCTACTTTCGTAACAAAACTCATTTTCGAACTTTTGATGTTTTCGTGTTGGTTATATCATTTTTGACAAAAATAAAACTCGATTTTCTCTAATGTCTTCTGAAAAACCGAGAAAATCACAGAAATTAAGGTAAACAAAAGATAAAATGAGTTTTGTACGTCTCAGAAAGGTATCCTACAAGAAACATATACGAGTAATATTGGATTTTATCATTCATCCTAATTAAAGAAATTATGAGTTAGAAAAAAAGAAATGGAAGACAACGTAGTAAAATAGGAATTCATCAAGAATTTTGGATCTTGGGATATTAAGGATTAAACTGGGAATTTACCCTGGGTCCTAAACAGTTCTCATTAGATATCTTGCCGGGATGTAAGGATGGGGCCGTGTGGTGCTAACATGTGGGTCCTAGATCGAAATTTAGTAGAGTTGTAGATGGGTTAAACTAAGAACATGTGTTGTTGACATGAAATCAGAAATCTTGAATCAGTGTAAAACCCGAAACCCGTAAACATCTCAATTAATATTTAAAGGAGGGAAACCTCGTTTCATAACGACCTCCGAGACGACGAATTTGTAATTTAAATAGGTTTAAAGAAATGATTAAAATGGCTTCCCACGTACGAGGCGGAGAGAATTAATTTACAAACCGTCCACACCTTGTGGCGCGTAGAAGGAGCGATGGTAAACAGGCGACGAATATGGCAGTGCCAGGGCTGAAGCGCGAACATGATAATAGGAGCGAGAGAGGCGGCGGATTTGGAGAAAACGCATTTTGCCTCGAAAGGAGGATGTTTGCCAAATGAGGGATCCCCCAAGGGGTTTCCAGCGATTTTTTTTTTTCTGTTTCACGCGGTATACGTTGAACGGGGAATTCGACGTGGGTGGGTGATGGACGGTTTGTATGGGCGAAACAATGGCGATGTTGTCAAGTTGTGCGGTTGCGGAAGAATGGGAAGGCTAAGGTTAATAGTTGAAAGAAACTGAACTGTATTGATTATTGGAATTGTTTGCAGAATCAGCAGAAATCTTCTGCAAATAGTAGCTTGATGGGCGCTGCAGTAACAGAATAAGCTGGTAGTAACAATTCCTGAAATCACTATATCTTGATCTTCCACATAGCGTGAAAATTATACACTTACTTTTGGTAAGATTACTATGGATGGGTCATCAACAAGCTCTTATGGAAACGCCTAGCAGCCTTGTGAAGACATAGTTTTTAGTTCTCCATAACTAAACGTTTCGCTCTGGTTTTTTATATTAATTCTGTTGGAGCATCTTGGAATAAACTAAATCCCTACTTGATTTTTGGATGTAGTTTTCAAGGTTCATACTTATTGTCTTGATATGTTGCTTCTCGAAGGTTTCCCTTTCTTTCTATTGGCGTTATACTTAACTTAAGGTAAACTCCGTGTCAGTAAACGAAAAGCCCTTTTAATTTTCATAATCCCTTCAATTATTTTTCTGTTTCACGCGGTATTCGTTGAGGGGAATTAGACGTGGGTGTGTGATGGCGGTTTTGTCAAGTTGTGCGGTTGCGGAAGAATGGGAAGGCAAAGGTTAATAGTTGAAAGAAACTGAACTGTATTGATTATTGGCATTGTTTGCAGAATCAGCAGAAGTCTTCTGCAAAATTATAACTTGAAGGGTATGCTTAAATCCATGCTGTCAATATGTTGGTAATCAAAATTCCTGAACTCATGTAAACAATGATAATCGTGGTGGATGGGTCATAAACACGCTCTTCTGGAAACACACGACATCAGCCTTGAGCCCAAAACTGAACATTTAGTCCTGGCATGGAATATTAAGAACCTTTTGGAGCATCTTGCAATAAACCAAATCCCAAATTTTGGATGGAGTTTTCAAGGATCATGCTTATTGTCTTGAGATGGTTAACAGTTGTAGAAACTGAACTGCATTGATTGATTGTAGTAGTTGGATTTCGCCTTGAAATTCAAATGGAGGCTTGAATGCCAAAAAATGTGTTTTTATCAGGCTAACTCTTGAGTTTTTCGGAATTGAATGGGGGCTGCCTTATAACCCTGACTAATAGGAAGGTATTTGGGGGTTTTTCTTTCATTTTAGGACGAGGGTTTGAAATAATTCTGTAGGATCATCTCGTAATAAGCTAAATCCCTACATAATTTTTGGATCCAGTTTTCAAGGATCTTGCTTGTTGTCATGAGATGTTGCCTCATGGAGGTTAACTTTTTTGCCTATTGGCTTCAAACTTAACGGTAGCTAAACTTCATGTTAGTAAGCCCAAAGTCGTTTTAATTTTCACAATCTCTCCAATTTCCACAAGATTTTGGTTGGTTTTTATAATCTGTATTTGTGATTAATTCAATGATATATTTGTCTGTTGAGACACTCCTTGCGGTACCGTCTAGGTTAGCTTCGAAAAAAGTACGTGTTGCTACTTTTTTTCTCTTGCTAATAAAAGTGAGCTGTAAGAGGTCTCAGCAGTATCAAGAGGTATTCGATAGAGTAGTGAACGAAAATGAGCGCTGTAATTTCAATCCTTGACGTAATACCAACCACAGAACCCCACGTCTTATTAACAACCTCAATTCGATTCAATTTCCCATTTCTCAATGACAATCAACATGAAAATTACTTAAGCCTTTTCCAATTACCCACGAGTACGCTGCAAAACCGAAGTTGCGGTCTAGTGCTGAATTGAATGTAACTCGATTTACAAAACTAAGTAGCACCACTTCTGTGGCTAATGAAATTGTACAAGAGGTACTTCGCATGCCTTGCCAATAAAAATCGTGATGGTTGTACGTTTACGTAATCTGTTTTCTTACTAAATGGATTTGTGGGTTCAAAATTAGTACACTGACATTTATAGTTATACAGGGTGGTTCCTAATGAACGAACCACCCTTTCAATTTCGTTGGTTGTGGGGAAATCAAAAAACTTGTCGAAGTAAACCCCCCTTATTTTTTGGCAAGAAATTCAAATAACACACTTTCGCGCGTCGCGCATGCGCGCAAATGCTCGAAACACGCACTAACTTCCATATTTCAAATGATGACCCCCGTTTTCATTGCAGATTCAGTTTCTACCCAAGATTTCATGAATATTTGACCCCTCAACCAATTTTTTCGATTGCCAGTAACCGGTTCAGCGAGCACGCAAAGTTGCGCTACTCCAAAATTGTCAAATAGTAGATGATTGTGAACTCTAAAGTGTGACACATGAATTTTAATTTTTTTTTTAACGCTGATTCGCATGATGCTATTCGTTTTTTGATTCGACTCAAGTTCTGCGGAATAATGACCGAAATTTGTTTATTTCGTGTGAAAAATCATCATACATGCCGACTTTTGACTCTCAGATTAAGATGATTTTTCCCTTGATCACTAAAAGAGGTTTGAATATACTTTTTCCACATTTTTCAACCAGATCTCGAAAATTAATCCCAGTAACAATCTGAAAACAGGCGCCTAAAATAAAAAACCACGCAAAATAAACAAATTTGGGTCATTATTCCGCAAAACCGGAGTCGAATCTGGAATCAGCGTTGAAAAACAATGAAAAGTCATGTGCCACACTTCAGAGTTCATCACCATCATTCACTATTTGACAATTTTTGAATCGCGCGACTTTGCGTGCTTGCTAAACCCTTACGCGCAATAAAAAAAATTGGTTAAGGGGTCAAATTTTCATGAAATCTTGAGCAGAATCCGAATCTGAAATAAAAAATCTGGGTTCTCATTTTAAATAAGAAAGTTAGTGCGCGTTTCGGGCATTTGCGCGCATGCGCGACGTTTCAAACTGCAGTTTTTGAATTCTTGAAATTTAAAGGGTGGTACGGTCATTAAGGACCACCCTGTATACTCGAAGAATCAAAATTTTGTGGGACACTCTTGAATGATCAGGTAGTTATGGTTGTTAGTTGTTCTGCTTGAAGCGCTCAGGTGGGGTTTCATTAACGGGAATTGCAAATCGTATATTTGGAAAGTGCAATGATCTCAGGTTGAAGGACATCCGACTCTTCTTACAACAGGAAAAGGCCGAACAGTTATCACGTCGACACACTTGCTAGCACGAGGGTTTGCACATTCCGGACCGGCCTAATCGATCTGCGCGGTCACGTACATTATTCTTTATGCCGGATGTACAATCTGTTTGACAACCTGAGTCGTAAGATGTCTCTAATGGTGCCGAAATGGGATTTCTCCGATTTGCAATACTGGTGTGGGAAAGTGCCGTTTAACGGGCTGAACGTTGGTTTTTAACCAATGGTCCTTTCTTTCAGAAAACTTGATGAACCACATAAAAATATCAGCAGGTGATAGGGACTGAAAGAGGGATTAGCATCGAAGAAGCATCCGCTTTGTTTTTTGATACCTGTCAAGACAAGATTTATTGTCATCGATTTAGTACATCACATTCAATGTTTCAAAAACAAAATAAATAATTCTTCTTCTTGAAAGTAACTTAAATGTTTGAAATATTACATCCTAATAATAAACATGATAATAATATGTTATAAGATGACCGTGCTGGAAAGTTAAAACTGAGACCCATTACGCTTGCTCCGATTAAGACAATATATTTGATATATAGTTTTAATTTAATTATTTATTTTAATCATAAAATTCATTTAATCTTATTTAGTATTTGATCTTATTCATTTAACCTATTAATTACTTTCATGTTATTCATGTAATGTTAATTTTTAATGTTAATACTCTTCTGTACAATAGAACGTAATTTTTAATTTTTTTAATTTTTATAACCATTTGTAAGGAAGAAAGACTTTTACATAATGTTGTAATAATTTATATTATTTCCGTGCTAAACGGAACTCAAGAGTTACGCACAATCCGACTCCTACGTGTTCTACAACTCATTTCCGTCCAAAAATGAATCTTAGCAATTTTTTGCCAGAGGCCTCGTTTTCGAGCTATTCTCGATTCAAGATTTTTTTCGTGTTTTCGATCTTAAGTCATTAAAACTGTCATAACTCCCTCAATTTCGGAGATAGCTCAAATTTTATGACACCGTTGGAAAGAGCGTTGAATTTTCTACCAATTTGATGTCAAAAAAACTTTCTTAAAATTACATTGAAGATGTGCGATTTCTGTGCGAAATGGATGTTTTGTCAAAATCTTAAAATCCCTTGTTTTTCATCTGGCCTCGAAACCCCATGAATGCTTGACGCAGAACTGTGCAGGCCTGGTAAAACGTGCGCCAAAATGTCAGCTTTCCATCGGTGTAGTCGTTTTGGTTTTTAAAAAATATTTTTAGTTAAGGAAATGGTGTTTAACTGCAGAAAAACAAGTGTTTTCTGTTAAAATTGAGGTTTTTCCAAAAGTCTCGTCGAAAAAAGGTTGGTGGCGGGATATACGTAACTTTTCTCGATAAAAAACAATTAGTTGATAACAAACAGATAGTTTACTAAATAAAGAAGGATCAGTGACAAAAACAATATTATGTACCAATAGTTTTTCCTCATACTATCCGACGTGTTCGCTAGGGTGCGAGTTGTACACAGGAGGAGTGTGACTCCCTTACTGCTTCAGAAGCATTACCATTGGGAAAACTGTACACAAAAATCATGTCAACATACTCGCTTGTGGTATAGCTCCTCAACTGAAAGCAAATCATCGCAATCAATCGTAAATGAACACAAACAATAGCTGTGTCTCGGATCTTCGATTATCCTGACTTTGGCTGGACAGCTTGGAAATGCCGTAGACGCTGATCACAAACGAACGTTTTCATTCATTGAATTCATTTTCATTTTCATTTTTAAATATTTATTTTTTAATTTAAATCTTAACAATCTTGTTTAAACTCTAACTCTTTGTATGAACTCGATTTAAACCCCAATATCTTACCATTGTCCTACAACTGGATAACAAATTTAAGTAAGCAAACATTTTACTAAACCTGATCAGAAGCAACCTTGCAACATTGCAACACCCAATGCTACGGCCGAATCAGAATGGGGTTGGTAATACACGGCGCAGAAAGCTACCAATCCTTCAAGACCGGGGGTCGTGCTTGTCATTGCATATCCTTGCCCCTGACCAAGACAACGCCTCCTCCCTAGCTCTCCCAATTTTCAAACAGTTGGTCTTTTTAGTGATACAAGGTGTTCCAGGACTTATGCACAATCCGACTCCCACGTGTTCTACAACTCATTTCCGACTGCGTTGAGTTGCATTCATCTTCGAGACTTTGGAAAAACACAATTTTAACAGAAAAGACTTGTTTTCTGCAGTTAAACACCATTTCCTTAACTAAAAATATTTTTTAAACCAAAACGACTACACCGTTGGAAAACTGACATTTTGGCTCACGTTTTACCAGGCCTGCACAGTTCTGCGTCAAGCATTCATGGGGTTTCGAGGCGAGATGAAAAACAGGTGATTTCAAGATTTTGACAAAACTGCCATTTCGCGAAGCAATCGCACATCTTCAATGCAATTTTAAAAAGTTTTTTGACATCAAATAGGTAGAAAATTCAACGCTCTTTCCAACGGTGTCATAAAATTTGAGCTATCTCTTAAATTGAGGGAGTTATGTCAGTTTTAGTGGTTCAAGATCGAAAACACGAAAAAAATCTTAAATCGAGAATAGCTCGGAAACTAGGCCTCTGGCAAAAAATTGCTAGGATTCATTTTTGAACAGAAATGAGTTGTAGAACACATAGGAGTCGGATTGTGCGTAACTCCTGGGACACCCTGTATAAACGTCATTTGGTACAAAATAAAACCTGTTAGATGATTAATAATTTGCTGATAAGAGATATTCAATTTTGATTTCCTGCATAAATTAATCTAATTTTCCCCGCCATAACTTCTCGTTATTGATTTTTAATAAATCGATAATCCTTTCGAAATGCCTATTAATCAGTTGCATTCCTTTGTACCTCGTAGTCATCTGGTAAAATGTATTTTTAACTTTCGGAAGTTTAGGTCGGTATGATCTATTTATTTATTTAAATAAATCTATATAAATCTATATGAGTTAGGTAGCTCACTATTCCTATTTTAAGGTTAAGTAATATTCAATGCTTGTTGTAGATTGACGTTACTTCTAGAAACGGTGTTGTTCCTGACCTGCTATTGAATTCGAGAGACCGTGTCGTTGATTTTAGCTTAGTTTCCTTACTCATTCTATCCACCGTGTCATTATTGATTCATTTGGACCATTCAGTGTCCCAATCGTGTCGGCGCTGACAATGAATTCAAATATCGATAGTTTCTTTTTTTTTTTTTGTCGCTCAAGGATAAAAATCCAAAAGGACCTCCCCCGACGATTGATGCCGCCGAAGGAATGCGGGGAATGGCGATGGGAAGGGGAAGAGGGGTTCTACTACTACTCCTCCGACCGTCGCCGCTCCTGGAATACAGATGGGATCTGCAGGAAGTTGGCTTCCCGGATAGGTCTAGTCCTGAATCCCTAATGACGACTTTGTGGTGTCGAACCTGCCGATCCGTCGTCCCATTGTCATCGCTCGATGGGCACTTCCCCCTCTTCTTCCAGGCCTTTAAATTAAAAATCGGATAAGGAAAAGAGGAAAAAGTGATGCGAACAAGAACGCGCCTCATTGGGGCATGAATGTACATACGAGATTGCTTCAATTCGGTTCCTTCCATCATATATGCATCTACAGACCGGCCCCCGTATGCTGCACATCAAGTCGCTCAGATAGTTTGCAGAAACTGGTTTGCACAGTTCAATTCGTACAAGTTGATGGTTGCGTTTGGACTCAGATTGCCGCAAGCGAAAAATTTGATTTGGTCCCCAACAGAAAATTGAGATGTGATTTGAGCATCGACACCGTTCAAGGCTTGACTCCATTCTATCGCACGCAAACCCGCTCTCTCTGACTTCGGTTTTTTTATTTTGTGGTCTTTGGTTCAGTTGATTGTCTGGAAAAATAATGAAAAAGAAACCATTTATTTGAATTTATTGAACAATACAAGTAGCATTCTTGTTTATTTAAGGGGAAGAGCAATGTGTGAATGAGACAGCAATGCTAAAGCTCAAGCGTGCGGACTGCTGGTAGGAAACATTGCAAGTCGGGTCCCCGTTTTTGACTATTAGCTTGGGTCTCTTTTCTTTCAATCCGCTTACCAGGATTACCCTATTTCTTTAATTTTTTGGTTTATTACTCAATAATAAACCATTGTAATCGATTATTGAATTTCAGGAGGCACACAAATATGATCAACTGATCAATACGAATAGGTATTTTGGTTGAGAACCGATTTAAGTGCTGTATGCATATCTCCTGAAATTCAATAATCGCTCTATCACCTGTGAAACACGCACACTCCAAAGCTTAGTAGAAATTCAAATCATGAACGCAAGCCAAATGAATAAAATTGAATAATAAACCCCAGTGAAAGAATTTGCAGCGTATCATGCATATCAGAATGCTTCAACCCGTGTATCGGCTACAAATCGTTTTAGGAGTTCACTCCATCACTAGGTTACTGCGATCAATACAAAAACAATAATAGACCGAAAAAACGCAAATGTTGGCAGCATAAATACATTATGAATGGTTTGAGCTACGGACCTGGGGATGGGCTCATTCGATTCCTCATGGAAAGTTCTTCAAAAAAGTCCAAATTTAGGCCGCCTTGACTTTTTTTTTTTGATTTTTTTAGGGATTTTAAAAAAACGTTGACAACCCTTAAAGGGCACTTTAAATTATGTGAGAGAGCTGGCTAAAGAATTGGGGCGTTGTCGGACCAACATGGATTTTTCCTGAAAATTTCAGATGGTTTGCCCCAGCGTTTGGGTGCGTACGGCGTACGGACGGAAAACTTTTTATTGCAGATTTGGATTCTACACCCTTTGAAACGTAAACCAGAAGAAAGAGCGATTACAATGGTTTAATAAGGAATAAAAAACCAAAATGGACTGGAGTCGTTGTTCTCGTGTAGTCTTCAAGTGATTGATTCGTTAGTACCGTTCCTGCGTTCGTGATTTATTAAATTTCCAATTTGGAATTAATAAATATACTTTGTGTTCATACTATCACCAAACACAACACTAATGTTAATCTGAGCGTCTTTGAACGTTTTGAAAGTCCACTGTTGCATTGTTACTGTCGATCAGCTGATACTCTTTCAATGGAATTTATATTTCAGGAGTTCCTTCTGGAGTCCAGTTTTAATAATTTATGTTATATATTTGCAGACAAGTGAATGTGCATGTTTTTTTTCATCTCGTTAAATTTTAGTTGTTCATTCGTGTATTTATAGGTGTAAAGAAAGACACTCTAGATACCGTATATTGCAATATTTTAAGGAGTTAGGCATCAGCTTTTGTTTCGTGCAAACGAACCAGTTGATAGATAATGAAGTCACCCTACTCTCTTTGGAACATTCTGAAGTCAATTATAAGTATGGAGAGACACACTGATCAGCTGAAGGATGCTTGTGGTTCTTTAGGATCAGCATTAATCGGCATAATGTTTTCTTAGCCGTTTGGGGCGGTGGGGAAGTTAGACGTATATATCTGATGAATGACCCAAACGTCAGATGGTTGCTAGGTGCAGTTGGCTTGGTCCAGAACAAAATCGCCGTCCATAGGGCTAACTCAGGCCTCCTGCTTCCATCCTGTCCAGGATGTCCAACTTCCTCCTGTCGGCGTAGAAGATTCCCTTGGATCCATTGTCAAATCGGAAGCCTCTCTCACATCCCTGGGCATCAGTCAATATCCTTCCCAGGTGAACCCCACGAACCGGATACACCCTCATCCTCCAGGTATAAAGTAGGAAACGAATTTCCGGCGTTTTCGAACGAGAAAATGCCCAATGCGTGCCAAATGACTTGTTTGTCAGATGTGTCTCGAGCAGGCGATGTTTCGGGGGAGGTCTTGAATGCACCAGAAGGTTTCGCTTCGCCTTTTCTCAAAGGGACTTTTTTTTCCTCTCTTAAGCCGGAAACGTGGTGGAAAAACGGAAACGACCCTTTTTACTACTCCGAGGTAAAGTTCCATCCTTTCAGAGGTAATGCGTTTTCAACAATGCCTACCTCTTCTTCGCTCGTACATACGTGCTCTGGGAATCCGGATCATAACTCTGTCCTACATAACCTTCCACGTTGTGTTTGAAATGTTCCAGACAAATGTTAGTCATGCACGAGCCATTCGGTTCACGTGGCTTCGAAAATGCCACATTCAACAAGTCCAAATGAACTCCGCATTTTTAATAATGAAAATTATAGTTATCTGCTGATCCAGTGAAAATTAAACACAACTAAGAGTGATTTACTTGTCATAATGTAGATTGACATCGTACTTTCTCGAAATAATAACATCCACATTCACTACATCACTAGGTTACTGCGATCAAAACAAATACAAGAGTTTTTTTTTTTTTTTTTGTTTTTTTTTTTTGACATCAGTAACCTAGTGATGTAGTGATGTAGTAATGTGGATACTGGAGTGAACTCTTAAAAGGGTTTATACACGGGTTGAAGCATTCCGATATGCATGCCCAGTCTTACGAAATGTAAAATTTTTTAATAGAATATTTTTCCATTGTAATCGCTTTTGAAAAAAAAAAAAAAAACGCTGCAAATTCTTTCACTGGGGTTTATTATTCGATTTCATTCATTTGACTTGCATTCATGATTCGAATTTCTACTGAGCGTTAGAGTGTGCGTGTTTCACAGGTGATAGAGCGATTATTGAATTTCAGGAGGCACACGAATATGATCTACAGATCAATCCAAATAGGTATTTTGGTAGAGAACCGATTTAAGTGCTCCATGCATATCTCCTGAAATTCAATAATCGCTCTATCACCTGTGAAACACGCACACTCCAAAACTTAGTAGAAATTAAGATCGTGAATCATTGAATAATAAACCAAAGTGAAAAAATTTGCAGCGTTTTTCAAGAGCGATTACAATGGAAAAATTCGTAAGACGGAGCATGCATATCAGAATGCTTCAACCCGTGTATCGGCTATAAACCCTTTTAGGAGTTCACTCCAGTATCCACGTTCACTACATCACTAGGTTCACAAACAAAGACGCTGCAAATTCTTTCAATGGGGTTTATTATTAAATTAGCTTGCGTCCATGATTTGAATTTCTACTAAGCTTTGGAGTGTGCATATTTCACAGGATAGAGCGATTATTGAATTTCAGGAGATATGAATGGAGCACGTAAATCTGTTCTCAACCAAAACACCTATTTGTATTGATCAGTTGATCATATTTGTGTACCTCCTAAAGAATTGGGGCGTTGTCGGACCAACATGGATTTTTCCTGAAAATGTCAGATCTTTTGCTCCAGCAGTTTGGGGGAAATCGTGCGTACGGCGGACGAACGGAATAAATGTTTGTTGCAGATTTGGATTCTACACCCTTTGAAACGTAAACCATGAAATTTTTAAAGGGGGGGTGGTTTGTTAGACTTTTTTTTTCAAGAGCGATTACAACGGTTTATAATTGAATAATAAACCAAAACAAGATTACATTATGTTCGCTAGCATACTGTTTTGATGAATGCATGTCTTTAAGAAGACCTGGTTCTCCTTTTATTTTGTCATGAAATTTATCACAAGTTAGTCCAACATTGTATGCAATTTCCTTGTTGTTTTCATATTTATATTGTGAAAGAGTCAGTCAAGAACATTTCATTTCAGGATATAATATTAAATAATCCTTAAAGCGGGACGTTCATTTGTTTATCTTGCCAAATCGGGACATAATAGCGTCCCCCAAGTAAATCTGGGGACAGCGGGACAGTAACCTGAAGAGCGGGACGGTCACCTTATATTAAATGGTCAAATGATATTATAATTACCTATATGGTAGCACAATTGCAACCAACTACTCTAGGCACTTGTTTTTCGACTGGAATATGAATATTAAACTCCCAATTGGATATCCCAGGAGTAATATGAACCCAAAACTCTATTTGACGTATGTGACCATTCAATCGTGGGTCTTGATTGATGTTGGATATTGTATTTGAAATCGTTAATGTGCTAGGTCCATTGCCTTCAATTCATAAACCCATTTAAACCAATAATATCTCGTGGTAATCTTCCGTGATACTCGCGTGGAAAGGAACACCGGTGTAAAAATAGTTCGACAAATCAGATGTAAATGTCTAGAGGATGTGAATTGACGGGAACTCCGAGCGGCGCTTCAGTCACTCATCTCTGTTTCCTCTCCCGGCCCATCGCCTTCCGTTCATCCAAACCTTATGAATGAGTGGTTTTAGGAGGAGCTTCCCCTCCTTACTGATGCCTCGCCGACTATACATTTTTTTTTAAGAGGCAACGGAAGTCCTCCCTGAAAGACAGGATGTTGACTTCCTGGGTTCCCCGTAGAGGGCTCCCTTCTTTTAACTTAACAGCCGGCTCCGGCGGTCTCTCCCTTCCCCCTTGTCCCTCTCATCTGTTGGTCAGAAAACCTTTCCAGAAACCTTCCGCCGTCTACTTCCGTTTTTGCGGGGGCATCTGCGGTTGAGGCTGCGCATCCTATTGAGGAAGTCAGCTTCCTTCCAGTAGTTCGTGGAGAGGGCTTCAGATGTAGGAGGAGGTCGTTTCGTGGAAGAATCTTCAAAACCCCCTAATCGCATCGATATCAACAATCGCAACAATGAGAGCCCTGTTAGCAAGACCAATTATCGTAATTTATGAGAAAATTGCTTAATTGGAACTGGATTGTTGAAGATTACCTCCATCAACACGCGAGAAAAACGCCTTTAAGTCTTACACAATGATTTATCATCCCCAAGTTTCAATTGCACAGGTTTTATTTTTAAATTACCTAAATAATGAACATTTGTTATTTAAGAAAACTCCATTTTCGTCACACCCTCAACATTTGTATATTTACGTTGCAGGATTATTACCCCCCCCCCCCCCTCCCCACCAACTTATAGTAATTTACAAGGCGTCTCGAAAGTAACAATCTATATATTTAAAATAATTGAAAAAAACCCTGCAAATTCTTTCACTGGGGTTTATTATTCAATGATTCATGATTTGAATTTCTACTAAGCTTTAGAGTGGCGTGTTTCACAGGTGATAGAGCGATTATTGAATTTCAGGAGGCACACAAATATGATCAACTGATCAATCCAAATAGGCATTTTGGTTGAGAACCGATTTAAGTGCTCTATGCATATCTCCTGAAATTCAATAATCACTCTATCACCTGTGAAACACGCACACTCCAAAGCTTAGTAGAAATTCAAATCATGAACGCGAGCCAAATGAATAAAGTTGAATAATAAACCCCAGTGAAAGAATTTGCAGCGTATCATGCATATCAGAATGCTTCAACCCGTGTATCGGCTACAAATCGTTTTAGGAGTTCACTCCAGTAACCACATTCACTACATCACTAGGTTACCGCGATCAATACAAATACAATAATAAACCGAAAAAACGCAAATGTTGGCAGCATGAATCGGGCCATACGTTGGGAATGGTTTGAGCTACGGACCTGGGGATGGGCTCATTCGATTCCTCATGGAATGTTCTTTAAAAAAAGTCCAAATTTAAGCCGCTTTGACTTTTTTGAGGTTTTTAGGGATTTTACAAAACTTTGACAACCCTTAAAAGGCACTTTAGCAGTGAGAGAGCTAGCTAAAGAATTGGGGCGTTGTCGGACCATCATGGATTTTTCCTGAAAATTTCAGATTTTTTGCTCCAGCCGTTTGGGAAAAAACGTGCGTACGGCGGACGGACGGGAAAATTGTTATTGCAGATTTGGATTCTACACCCTTTGAAACGTAAACCATGAAATTTTCAGGGGGGTTAGAATTTTTTTTTTTTTTTTTTTTTTTTTTTTCAAGAGCGATTACAATGGTTTATTATTGAATAAGACACCAAAATCAGTTTTGTTCTACTTTGTCGTGACATTTAATTGAGAACAACAATTTTGCTATATAATAATAATCTTCCTGTTTGAAGTGCAGAATTGGTATGTTGCGTGTAGCCATAGCGTTTTAAAATATTTCAAAACTAAAGGGCATGTACTCAATTTTCCAAAGAGTTGTGTAAGTCTGTGAGACAACTCTTCCGTACATTTTTCGGAGCGAATTCTCATAAAGGAGTGGATAGCAAATAGCGAGGTGGGAAGCAAATCGTCCTGATAGAAATGTATGCTGATTTCATGTTTGTTCCTAGGTAGCGGAAAACTTACCTAAATACGTCTTATGGCTCCATGTCGTGTGAGTATGGTTATTCTAAAGATCCTTTGTGTTGAATCTAGTTCTGTTCAACAAAATTGATTATACAAGTGGATATCCCTTATGCATATTCAATGCAATGGTTGCAATCATTTGACAGGCTCGTAAAAGGGTTTGACGTCCCCTACATAACTGAGTCACTAGGGAACTATGCGACTGACTGTGGAAACGGACAGGTTAGTGGGAAATACGACATCCGTCCTCTTGTGTTTTTATATTAGTCACCTCCAACTGGTGGTCACCCGCAGACAAACCCTTCGGTGAGTCACACACTTGCCCTCTCAGTGGAAGCAGAATGAGTAACAATCTTCTTCACGTTTACCCTTCACATACTTTATTTTCAATGACGTGGACCGTGTATTAGTCCTGATCCAACGAGCGTTGCATTATAGCGGAACAACTGAGCGTTACAGACAGTGCCGTAAGTTTGTCAGGTGCAAAAAGTCGCTGCGAGCAGCAATCACCCAAGTTCAGCATTTTCTGCGTTACAAATTATCGATCATCCTGTACTCCATCAATACCAAATCACACCACATGCTGTTAATTTCCTCCCTTTGCCATCCTGAGAAATCCAATCATTACTTCCTAGCAACTGCTTCGGCAGAATTTATGAAATCGGCTGCTACTACTATATTTCTCCCCAAGATGAGACATCTTCGTTTGGTAGTTGCGAGTTTCGTAGAGGTCTGCCAGAACGAGTAATCAGGATAAGGTCTCCCCTGACATTGGGCTTGTATCCTGATGACTTGTGGGGTATGTGCTAGTTGATTTGGATCTAGAGAGGATTGGGGAAAGGGGTGGATCGAACTTTGCTGCCGATTCGGAGGCGTCCATTCAGATAGGATGCAGGAACCAGGTTGCGTCGAATGGTCCTCCTGTCTGTTTAAGCTAAGTGAGAACGCGGTTCATCCAATATCCTGACCTCTTTTCCGATGCTTTGCCCATGGATGTGGAAAAGAGGTCATTCCTTAAGTCATTTCTTCCTTATTCAGTTTTCATTGCTGAGTAGAGAAACATATTTGGCAACGCTCTTTCATGACAAGTCTGACCCCTGACTTGCTGAAGGAGAGCTTTGAATCCAACAAGCTAGCACATGTTCCATATATCTTCCAGGGAGAATCCTGGAAATCCAAAGGTTGAAGGCGCTTGGGTTTTTGAATTGGATATAACCAAAAGTATTCTAACAATTACCAACAGAGTCGACCTGCGATGCTTAAATTCGGCCAGAATCAAAACATGATCTGAATATCGAAGATTCGTCTTTGAGATGGGCCAGATTGAGATGCACAGCGAACTTCTTTTTTGAGTATCACTCTCTGTACATTACAGAGATCTGAATCGGCTTGTCTCTCTTCATTCCTTGCCGTTCAAATGAAAGATCTAGCTAGCTCGACCATCTCAGAGATAAATATTGACCTGATCTACTACTTTCCATCAGGCAGTCTTCCAGAACCTTTCTAAGTTTTCTATCAGTCTAAATCGATGGGAGTGAAAATTAGATTCTTATCCTTTCGAAGTTATTAAATAACTGTGGCACTCACCCTTTGCCCTGAAAATATTTAGCCCCAAAATCCCTGCTCAAAGCGTTACACAATTTAGTCACGAAATAGTGACACCCAAAATTGTCCAGTGATTTGTGCTTAACAACAAATCCTTTAACAAAATGTTGGAAAATGAAGGTTAGTAATTTTCACGTGTAATAAATCTTTTCTCATACATGGGAAATCTCTCAAGTAATCACATGTCTGATCCTCCACAGTGTTGAATTATCATTTTCTCCTTCTTTAGAAGTGAGATACCCCATTATAGTATATTACAGCTGTTTCGTGACTCACGGACACTTCAAATGATGATGCCTTTAAATGGTAACAAATTCGAAAACTTTTTAAACTCCCTCGGGGTCCCTTGACGACGGCGCTGCGTGAATCACCTAACGATATTAGGTAACAGAATAAAAAGCGGTTGCCTCTAATTTATGCGGTGGACGAGGCGGTGGAAGGGAAGAGCTCAGCCCGGGGACGGGCTTAAATGCCTACACCCGGTCAAAATGGTGAATCACACGGGGTTTTGAATGGGGTGACCTCACGTGACAACGCGGTGTGACTAAAATCGAGTCATGCGATGCGATGCGTCTCATCCCGTGCGTGAGTTGTAAAGGTACAAAACGATAAATTCCTCCTCTATCCTTTTAGGACGCGTAAAAGGTGCTCCCTGATCTAAGGGTTACAAACAGTACTAACATGTTACAAGATATAGTTATACAGGGTGTTTCATTTCGTGACGGTGACAGGCCAGGAGGGATTTCTGATCGAAAATGCCCCTTAGCAATTTTTGTATACCCTTGGAAATGTTTTTTTTTTCGATTTTAAGATTTTTCTCGTTTTTTCGACTTTACCGCATTAAAACGGCCATATCTCCCACATTTTTGCGATTTCAAATCTGATCTATTGGAGCGTTGAATTTCCTATCCCCTAATGGGAAACCAACTTTTTTGAGCTGGCGAAACTGCTGAAAAAATTAGCTTGAAAAATACACGTTGTCAAATCGTGGAAATCTCGACTTTCTTCAAACGCTTATGAGTCCCTGTAATAAGGCATGTGAATTTTAGCCTGTAGTGTAATACGATGCGCCAAAATCTAGGCTTTCCAGCGACATAACCAGATTTGGAATTTTTTGAATGTAGTTTTCTGGGAGAAAATTGCTGTTCAAGTAAGAAAAACGTGGTTTTAGGCTGGATACTCCGGTTTTTTATCATGCGTTGATTCGTCTGGTAAAAAGTATTATATGATTAATGAAGCATTGTAATAAATTGTACATTTTTAGTGTAGATACTTTTCAAAATGCCCACCATTTAATCCATGACCCCTTCTATCAATGAGCGACGCAGTTTTGTACACAAAGGAGTCAGATTCCGCTGTTCCAAAAAAAAAAAAAAAAAAAAAGTCTGTACTTACCATTGCTTTTTTTCTAAATACAGATGAACCGGAACCCATTGTAAGTAACAGACAGATACACGGCACGGCATTCACGTAAACATCACACTTTAGGTACCTGGGGAAATACCCTTTTATTGGGAACCCGCCTGTCAGGGAATCGCCGTTGATATTCCCTCACAGCTTCACGGGCATTTACATTTGTGTACCAATACACAAGCATTCCAAGTTGGTGAATGTCACAGGCATTGTACTGATGCGAACAACGAAAAGCAGCTAATTATGACGGAGGTTTTTTTGGAACAGGCCGGCGGAATCTGACTCCTTCGTGGACAAACCTGCGTCGCTCATTGGAGAAGAGGGTCATAGATTGAATGGTGGGCATTTTGAACAGTATTTACAGTTAAAATGTACAATTTATTACATTACTTTTTCGAGCCCCATCCCATATGACAGGGTTGGATCAAAGAAACATGAGTTTTAGTGTAATAAAGTTCGACACAAGAATGATAAACATGTGTAATCAAATTACAGCGTTATTAATTTATTTTGTTGCAATACATGTTCACAGTTTCTTGTTTTATAAGGTGTTCCTGAATTCATGATATAAAATTTAGACTTGTTTTCCTCAGAACGACGAGAACATTTTTCTCACAAAAAATTACATTTTTCAAAAGCAAATAAAACGTCTTGCGTTAGGACACATTCAAAATCACTGTCTGCTTGAGGGATATCGGGAAATAAATTAATATTTATGCTGTGTTGCCACCTGATGCAGATTGGTTCGATCCCTGCAGAACTTAGCGTTTGAAGAAAGTCGAGATCTCCGGGTCGCTTAGTTTGGGCAATGGTTTCAACGAATCTTCATATGCAGAGTCAAACTGTCCATATTTACTCAATGACTAAACTGTACTGGTCATAAGAACTCATCACTATCAAGTGTACTTGTCCAGAACGACCTGCGGATGAAAATCTGGATCACAGGACGTTTCGAAAATGACTCCCAGGGAGTTCGAAAAGAGAACTGTAGATGTCTGATAAAAGAGGTTGACGGTCATGCCACGATATAGCGGTAGTGGTGGTGAATGTCTCAGAATGGAGTCTCAGGTCGCATTCAATCACATAGTGAACTGGTAAACTTCTCCCACTGACCTTCTCTTCGGACTGAGTGACCTGCAGGTCGTCTACCCGTTCAGGTGACCTGGGTTTACACACCTCTAAAATGAGTCATCAATAACCTCTCCCCTTGATCCATCATTCATGAGTCACATTTACAGATGATTCAGGAGGCACCAAGCTCCGTAGAATAGAATTACACTTTGGATCAAGTTCTCCCATTCATCCGTCCAGCTGCCAAACGTCATTTATTGTTTCGTCATTTCTTCCCTCGTGTCTTGGTGGAGGGTAAAAGAGACAACTAATATTTATTAGGTCTCACTTGACTGCCTGTGATTATAAATAATATTTCCTCGTCTATTTTTACACGTGGAAGCTATCGTGTTATGAAACGGGATATCATCCTAATGGGCCGTATCATCCTTCCCCTCTTTATTGTTTCTATTCAATTTCTCTCGCTAAAGGTGAATAATCAGACCGTTTTGTTTTAAAGTTCCCTGAATGGAGATGGACCACAAGGTTTTGGCTTTCTCCGTCGGGTTCATTATTTCAGTCTGGGTCCACGAGTTTTACATGCGGATAGAAATACTTTGTTATTATCTCCATTCTATCTCCATTTTCAAAACCACGAATTATTGATCACGAGAACGAATTATACTCGAATTAATACCACTTTGATTCAAATAATAATTTAAGGGTGAAATTACACCATAAAATAATCACCTATCGAACAGGTTGTTGGAGCTCTTAAAAAAATCTTTATTGTCATGGATTTCGATAGTTGTACGTTTCACCCATGCAACGTGGGCTTCTTCAGCATGTATTTTCTTAGTTTTATCTCTTTAGTATTTGACATTCTTCGAATTCATTAGAATCGTCGTCAACATCATCAAGATCATCTTTTTCTGCTTGCTGATGGCTTTGCATATCTTATTTTCGTTAACTGCACTGTCCACCAGGTGTATCAGTTGATATGTTAATTGGTTGACTTTGTTCAGTTTCATGATAATTTGCCTTTGAATGTCAATTTTGAAAAAATCAATGGGAGGTGAAAAAAACGTGTTCACACGTTTGTGAAAAACTGTGTATTAGAAGAGTACAGAAGAGGCCATCATGGGTTTCCATAGTTTTGAGAAAAACAAATTAGAATGGTGAAAACTCAATAAAAGTCATACAATGTTCAAAAAATCTTTAATTTTTTAGTTGAGTTGTCGCTATACAGGTGCAAGTGCTAATGATGCCAAAATGCCTCACAAAGAAATTTTCATTACAAGTTCAGTTCATGATTTGAATTTCTACTTAGCTTTGGAGTGTGCGTGTTTCACAGGTGATAGAGCGATTATTGGATTTCAGGAGATGCATAGAGCACGTAAATCTGTTCTCAACCAAAATACCTATTTGGATTGGGCAGTTGATTTGTGTGCCTCCTGAAATTCAATCAATAATTCGATATCACCTGTGAAACACGAACACTCCAAAGCTTAGTAGAAATTCAAATCATGAACGCAAGCCAATTGAATAAAAAACCCCAGTGAAAGAATTTGCAGCGTTTTTTATGCGTATCAGAATGCTTCAACCCGTGCATCGGCTACAAAGCCTTTTAGGAGTTCACGCCAGTATCCACATTACTACATCGCTACATCACTAGGTTACTGCGATCAAAACAAAAACAATAATAAACCAAAAAAACCGCAAATGTTGGCACCATAAATCGGGCCGTATATCGGGAATGGTTTGAGCTACGAACCTGAGGAAGGGCTCATTCGATTCCTCATGGAAAGTTCTTCAAAAAGAGTCCAAATTTAGGCCGCTTCGACTTTTTTTGAGTTTTTTTAGGGATTTTACAAAACTTTAGGGACATTGCAGAAAACAACGAAAGAACGACCTTACGTATTTCATTTCATAGTCTTTGATTGTGTCGGCAAAATGTATGTTTTACTCTACCAATACTGTGTAATAATGCAAAACGCCCAGAGGGGTAGTTTGAAAAATAGTTACTTCCCCAGTTATTGAAATCTACAAAACTGCTATCTGCCTTTTCCAGTATCATCAGCCAACTTGTTTGTAGGATTTCACCAATTTGATATGCATAATCAGTGGTGTTCAGCTCTGCATTTTCCAGCGTAGAGTATGGTCACAATGTAGTTGTTCCACAGCGGTGGCTCATGAATTAATATGAAGTTAACAAATGTATCCCACCCTGCTGATTTAACTGCTGTCTGATTCGAGATGTACTTCTCTTACGCCTGGTGAATCGGGACTCTCTCAACAGCCTTGGGATGTGTTTCCCAAACATGTTCTCTACAAACAGCCAAACGTGTTTCAAACGGTTCGATATTCCCAATGTCCACTTTTTTCCGCCCAATGTCTCGATTCACCAGTTCTCTCCGTCTCGGTAGGCGACACCGAACCGTCGGCAAAGGGTTTTCTAATCGCTCTTCGAACTCTCAACACTCGGAACAGGATGCCGCCCTGATAATGATCTCTTCTTGCGCAGCCAGCGAGGCTCACCGGTCTTTGCCATGCCCAGCCTAACCTACCGTGACTGTTGATAATTTCTGATCACCGGATGTGAGCTATCGAACACCTCTGTTTCCTCTGGAAACCAATTACTTCACCATTCCGCTCCGATATTTCTCTTCTTATCGGCTTCTTCCGATATTTTCTTTTTTTCTCCCTCACCACTTGAACGCTTTTATTATTTATATCAAAATTATTCAAGCGGCAGCATCGAGAGCGCCGATCTCTTTTTGAATCAAGCCTCTAACCATTCAAACCACGTCGCAGAACCCACAACCTGATCATTAAGAAAACTCGACTGGGATAGGTTTCAGATCCGTGGAAATCCACCCATAACAAATAATCACAATTTGTTAACCTAAAAGTAAATCCACAAACCTCTCAATGGCACGAACAATCACGTTGGGTTAATCAAAATACTTGTGTTAGAATGGGCATCGTTTTTGTTCTTATTTGATGGTGTTCCTGTTTAGTTAGGTCAATATAAACGAAGATCATTGGAAGTACATCAATTTCTGAGCCGGAGTCTATTTTGAACTCTATTTCCTCGTTCAATATTCTAATCTTATGAGTCCATATTGACGAATTAACTGAAGTAGTACTCACTGAGTCCAGTAGGATCATACCAACCAGATCAGCATCCACTTCCAACACTTGTACTGAATTTACCTTGCTACAGTTGTCAGGAACCTGTGTTCTGGAATTGGCATCGTTACTCGGCGCTGACTTGGCAGCTTGCCTTCTCAGCTTCCCGCAGCACCTCGAAAAGTGATTGGGTCCTTTGCAGAAATTGCAGATTTGACCGAAGGCTTGGCATTTCCCCACATCATGCGAATATGAACAGAAAGAACAGTCTTGAACCTTTTTCGTCCGTTGTCCTGTCATGTTCGGTGAAAATTTCGATCTACTACCAAAGCTGTTTCTACATGTGTTTTCAGCCAGATCTATTGTAAGATCTCGTTTTTTGAGGAGTTGTGTTTGAAGGTCTTTATTACTACAATTCAACACCAATTTGTCCCTCTACATCCTATCCATGTACGTTGTTTCACATTTGTTGCAAATGAATTCACACTTGAAAGCCTGTGATTTTACTTCTGTCAGATACTGATCAAACGTCTGATTGGGTCCCTTCCGCATCGAATGAAACTTGAAAGTTTCCATAGGTAAATTTTTTGGTTTATTATGGTTTACGTTTCAAAGGGTGTAGAATCCAAATCTGCAATAAAAATTTTTCAGTCCGTACGCCGGATACGCCCGATTTCATCTTCTTAATTCCGAATGACAGTTCATTCGATCTGACCACGGTTGTTCTATGGTTGTTGACCCCCAGGCTGACCTGTGTTTCAGCTTTTCCAACATAGAAATGTGAGTTGGTGAGTATACAGGAATCGTTTTACAATGCCTCAAAGCTTATTTCAAACGTTTTGGAGTGGATCCAATGCAATTCTTCAAAAATTAACTGAATTCAGTTTGTAAGAACTTTCATAAAAAAATTCATCCATATTGAAGAAGCATGAAGTCAGCAGTTATAAACGTCTGATTGATTGACGGCGCTATTGATATCCCACATTCTTACAGGTTCGATAAAGACGCAGAGAGGCGAAGAAATTAATAAATTCGATGGAATTGAGTGAGGAAGGTTTTACGTAAGGGGTGGGGGGTAGAAATGATTCGCTCGGAGCTGTCGTGTCTCGGTAACAGAAATTCTGACCAAGTTTGGAAGGCGGTGGTGAAAGGGAAAATATCACTGATTCGGAGCTGATATCCGAAAGATATGGGCGATCTCTGGTTTTTTTAAACCCCCTTCGGAGATGTAGATTTATTCGCCGGAGCTTGGAAATAAGATGGCGGGAAGGCGTGGGTTCGGTCGGATACGTCCTACGTCAACCTGCGAGCCTCGGGCGTGGGGGTGATCGACTTTTATAGCGGAAGAGTTGAAAAATTACACGTACCGGGGAAGGATCGACAGAAATAATGTGATATCCTATTTGAAGGGAATGTTGATAAAGGGTACCCAAGACCGCAATTTGTTTCGATTTTTCAAAAGGAAAATCATTCACCTGATATTTCCCCAGTCAGTCCCATTTTTAACTTTTCCTCAACTCTTCGAGTAGTTTGAAAAATAAAAGGTACTTTTACCAATTCTTCTGATGTTGGCATGATTTTGTGTTTTGGTTTATTATTCAATAATAAACCATTGTAATCGCTCTTGATAAAAAAAACTTAAACCCCCCTGAAAATTTCATGGTTTTACGTTTCAAAGGGTGTAGAATCCGAATCTGCAATAACAATTTTTCCGTACGCACGATTTCTCCCAAACGGCTGAAGCAAAAAAGCTGAAATTTTCAGGAAAAATCAATATTGGTCCGCGACGCCCCAATTCTTGAGCCAGCTCTCTCACTTAATTTAAAGTGTCCTTTAAGGGTTGTCAAAGTTTTGTCAAATCCCTAAAAACCTCAAAAAAGTCAAGGCGGCCTAAATTTGTATTCTTTTTGAAGAACACTCCACGAGGAATCGAATGAGCCCCTCCCCAGGTCCCTAGGTCAAACCATTCCCGATATGGCCCGATTTATGGTGCCAACATTCGCGTTATTTTGGTTCATTATTGTTTTTGTGTTGATATCAGTAACCTAGTGACGTAGTGATGTAGTAATGTGGATACTGGAGTGTACTCCTAAAAGGCTTTGTAGCCGATGCACGGGTTGAAGCATTCTGATAACCATAAAAAACGCTGCAAAATCTTTCACGGGGGTTTATTATTCAATTGGCTTGCGTTCATGATTTGAATTTCTACTAAGCTTTGGAGTGTGGGTGTTTCACAGTTGATAGAGCGATTATTGAATTTCAGGAGATATGCATAGAGCACGTAAATCTGTTCTCAACGAAAATACCTATTTGGATTGATCAGTTGATCATATTTGTGTGCCTCCTGAAATTCAATAATCGCTCTATCACCTGTGAAACACGCACACTCTAAAGCTTAGTATAAATTCAAATCATGAACGCAAGCCAATTGAATAATAAACCCCAGTGAAAGATTTGCAGCGTTTTTTGAATACGACATATATTACAGTACTTCCATTCTTCTTGGTGCGTTCGCGATTCTTATAAGTGACGTTGCTAGCAGAAAAAATAATGTTTTGCTTCCAAGTCTACCTGTAGGTAGCGGAAGATTTGCTGTTACCTTCGGGAGATGAACAATTTTTTCTGCAAAATCAATATTCCCACTCTCATTTCTGCAGAGTTTCATGGCTGTCTGTTGTGTAGCTGCAGATTCTTTTATCACTCCTCATTTTTACAGATTTCACTCAATTTTAATTACAGTCTTACACGAATTTCACTGTTCAGAACGTTATTACTTCATCAGAGCATGCGGAAAATGGGAAGGATAGTTGGTGAAAGCCAATTTAGTAATTCCTTATCGATTTCAGCTCGATTGGATCATTATTGTATCCGCTGTAAATGTGTTGAGAAACCAACAGAGAGTTCACCATCAACTCGTACAAAGCGTTCAATGGACGCCAATGGCATCACTACTAGCTTAATAACTAATTATTAATTTGGCTGGGATGTAATGGGCTGAGGCGGAAAAACCCTCAAATAGAATATTTTTACCTCCCTTCAAAACTGCCCATTTTTCAATGTATGCTACCTACATACATACTATTCTGAAGGCCCTGCTACGCAGGTTAAAAAGAAATAGGTGAATAACACGACGAGAGAGTATAACAACAATACGCAAAGTAAAAAAAAAATCGTATATTCCAAGTTTCCGAGGAGGGGAGCACGTCGGTTGCCCTGGGAGACGCTCCGCCCCGCTGGGGCCCTCTCCTCTTCACTGGCTAGGTCGGGGGGGTTCTGAGGGGGGATATACCTACTCTGATACTTTCGACTTTATATATACAATAAGGGACCTAGATGGTTTTGATTTTTAATAATGTTTAGTTCATGTAAAATGTAATTGAATAAGAAAAATATGTGAATCTGAAGGAAAATTTTAAATTTTTAGTGGCTTATGGGGAAAAAATGCTGTATCACCGACAATGACTTGAAAATGTCTGTGATACTCATAACATTCCAAAGCACTAGTAAAGGTCATTGGAAGTATCTTTAGTTTCTAAAAAAACTGAATCGTCTTTTACGATGACCAGGTTTTGGAGAAAATACAGCCATGGAATTAGTTTTTCCGACATACCGACATGAGTCCATGGGTAGTTTCAGGTTGTTGTATACATTAAGATGAACATGCATTGAAATTTCCAGTTGCCTATTTAAAAGTTCTGATCACTTGAGCAGAAAAAATGCACAATTCACCATCGGGCTCGTTGAAGTAAACACTCATAGTTTGTTTTGCACCTTTGATTTTTTCATTGTCTTCCTATACTATGAATTGCGTCTGTTTAAATACGAATCGCTCCTTATCTGATTTTATAATACCTCTCACTATACGTCCTACCTTACTATCGGAGATCAGTGTCATTCGGGCCGCGTGTAATTACTTGATGTGATTACTTAATGAATACTGGTTATTATAAACTATAATATAATTCTTTCATTGAAGATTTTTCTCACCTTTTCCCACGTTTTAATTGATTTTTCACGTTTCATAACATTTTGCATTAAAATTGTATTTGAATTTAAATTTTAGAAATTAGAGAAAAGAATTTCAGAAAACAGGTTATTCTAATAACATTTTTCATTCTGAAACGATGAAGCCTCTCTCAAGTCAATATAGTTATTCGTTTCCGAGATAATGAGTTTTTTCCCCCGTTTTTGGACTGTTTGGACTATTTAATTAAAGTTAATTAAATAGTTCCATATTTTGCTAGGAATTGGTTCTTGTGTTGTGTAATTATGTTCTTCAATTCTAACTTGAAATTTAAGAAAAAGAAAGAAAAAGAAGTTGAGCTCTGTTTTCGGATGTTGGACCACCAATTATTCCTTCCCGTCCACGTTTCTCGCCTGCCATAAACGTCAATTTCAACTGCAGCCGCTTCCTTCGTGCCGTGAAACTAATGAGCTCGGAGAAATAAAACTAGTTTGGTTATTTCATTTCTTTCTTCAGTTTTTCAATCTTCGAAACATTTTGTCCATTCAGGAAGCGTCGCACTAGACGAGGGCAAAAAGTCGTGTTTATAGTTGAACGCCTACCGAGACTCCTAAAGTGGTCGTAAAACTCATATTGTAAATAACGTGTGACTTCCTCAATTCCTCTGATGGATGCTCGATGACTAGTCAACGAGCGATAAAATGCCTTTGGTTCCATTTACGCCCTTCGACGAATCATTGCGTTTCCCGTCATGTTTCGGCTGTTAAAATGATTTTATTAATTAGGGTTCACAAACTGTTGAGGCTGCAACGTCAGCATGTGGTGCTACTACTGAACAATAGAAACTACGGTACTATCCGTAGGGGGGAAATTCAGTTTAGATGAATCGATCTGACTAAAGATCGATCTTTTACGTCCGATTAATCGATCTTGAGAATCGAAAATTTTCGATTAATCGATCTCCAGAGATCTATCTTTTTCTTCGATCTGCCCATCTCTAGTATTTTCCATCACACTTACACTGCCCATTTCGTTGCAAATAAAATCAACGATAATTTTATGTCACCTGAAACTCTGCGGACACAACCAGTAAATTTGTCTGTACTTAGCTGTAAGGTTCATTCATAAGATATATCAATTAATTGTAATAATCTCATCGAACACTTTCTTTTGTTGCAGTATTCCAACATCAGGATAGGACCAGTTGTGAAAAAGGATGTCATGAAGGCGTCTACTATGTTGGAGCACGATAGCCAGTGAGTCAATTATGAATTTTCCATTTATCACACGTGAAACATGAAACATTTCTAGTGGATTCACATTTAAATCATCGCTTTTGGTTTATTATTCAATAATAAACCATTGTAATCGCTCTTGGAAAAAAAAAAAAAAATTAACCCCCTGAAAATTTCATGGTTTACGTTTCAAAGGGTGTAGAATACGAATCTGCAATAAAAAAATTTCCGTCCGTCCGCCGTACGCACGATTTCTCCCAAACGGTTGGAGCACAAGATCCGAAATTTTCAGGAAAAATCCATGTTGGTTCGACAACGCCCCAATTCTTGAGCTAGCTCTCTCACTTAATTTAAAGTGCCCTTTAAGGGTTGTCAAAGTTTTGTAAAATCCCTTAAAACCTCAAAAAAAGTCGAGGCGGCCTAAATTTGGACTCTTTTTGAAGAACCTTCCACGAGGAATCGAATGAGCCTCTCCCCAGGTTCGTAGCTCAAACCATTCCCGATGTATGACCCGATTTACGGTGCCAACATTTGCATCCATATTCACTACATCACCAGGTTACTGCAATCAAAACAAAAACAACAGCGTTTTTTTTTTTTTTTTTTTTTTTTTTTTATTGCAGTAACTTAGTGATGTAGTGAATGTGGATACTGGAATGAACTCCTAAAAGGGTTTATAGCCGATACACGGGTTGAAGCATTCTGATGTGCATGCTCCGACTTAGAAATTTAAAATTCAAAATTTTTCCATTGTAATCGCTCTTGAAAAAAAAACGCTGCAAATTCTTTCACTGGGGTTTATTATTCAATGATTCATGATTTGAATTTCTACTAAGCTTTGGAGTGTGCGTGTTTCACAGGTGATAGAGCGATTATTGAATTTCAGGAGATATGCATAGAGCACGTAAATCTGTTCTCAACCAAAATACCTATTTGGACTGATCAGTTGATCGTATTTATGTGCCTCCTGAAATTCAATAATCGCTCTATCACCTGTGAAACACGCACACTCCAAAGCTTAGTAGAAATTCAAATCATGAATCATTGAATAATAAACCCCAGTGAAAGAATTTGCAGCATTTCTCGTTGGTTGTTCACCTGATTATAAGAAAAATTATATTTTGCGAATGAACGGACATGATCGCTAAAATGGCATGTACCATGGCTTCTATTGATTTGATCACTACTTGATACCAGAGATAATTCTCGTTGCACTAAATTGATTTTAGTTTATTACTTATATTAATGAACCTCAGTGTTTGACGTTTTGGATGTTGACAGTAAATCTACATTTATTATTTAGTCACCATATATCCTCCTCAAAAACGTTAGTATCTGCCTTGATTTCCAAAAAAATGTCAACATAAATCATTTGTCCCTTCAGGTATGCCGTAATTCTCGCTTTTGACGTAAAAATCGAGAGAGACGCGCAAGACTTGGCCGACTCGCTCGGCGTGAAAATTTTCCAAGCGGACATCATCTACCACCTCTTCGACAAGTTCATGGCCTTCCGCGAGGAGTTGAAGGCCCGAAAGAGAGAAGAGTTCAAGTCAATTGCTGTCTTCCCATGCAAACTCAAAATCCTTCCACAGGTGAGTTTTTAAAAAATCTAGAAATAGTTTTAACATTTAGAAATATATTGATGAAAATTGTTCACTTGGTACTACAATTCCGTTAATGGCTGCCATGTCATCATTAAGGATGCTGACGGATTAATGGAGACTGTTGGATAATTATTGATCATTTTTTGAAGGAACTTGATAGAAATCAACTCTAAGAATGCAAAGCCATTATGCTTTTTGAAGATCAGCAGTTTCATATGTACTTCTTCCCCTACTTCTTCAATCCAATAAATGCATATCAATAGCAAGAGTTCCACAGGATTACGATAAATACTATTAATCTTTCCATCAATGTATCGTTAAAATGCAGAAAGACCGTTATGTTTCATACCCAGTGGTGCTTTGCAGTAAATATCTTGAATGAGATCTTTCAAATTGGCTTTTGAGCAGAAAGTAGTTGTGGAAATGATTTAAAATTCAAGAAATGGTTTGATGATAGTGAATTAAGATGTCATAAGGGCTAAAATACATTTTCAACACCTGGCGCGAGCCTTCATGCAACTTTTCTGATGGTGATCAACTTTTGTGCTATATTGCCCTGCTCTACATTATTTCAATTTCGGTAGAGATGATTGAGTCAAGATTAGTGTGTGAGCGGTACATAACCAGGCTGTGCCAACATAAAACAAGGAAAAAGAGAGAATGAATCAGTTTCCCCTTCCACGGACTAAGGCGATTATTCTGCAATACTCAGTGGACACACACTTCCGGGGCTTTCAAAAAG
This sequence comes from Creontiades dilutus, assembly GCA_031894815.1. NCBI lineage: Eukaryota > Metazoa > Arthropoda > Insecta > Hemiptera > Miridae > Creontiades > Creontiades dilutus. Next base: position 3,163,314 of record JAVIWC010005620.1, read on the forward strand.
CTGGGGGGTTTCACTCTAGTGGCTATACTACATTCATCTGTTATCTACAAAAATGTTTCCAATTTCAAATCAAGGTCAATAATTGAATGATTATTATTCTTGACAACGGTATAGGAGGTTGTGAGTTCGAATCTGGTAGGTAAAATACATTTTACCAGGTGGTTTTGTACACATTCTAATACCATAATGGATTTTTTTTTTTTATGCAAACGCAGAGACACTAGTTTTATGACAAATTCCAAATTTTGTGTCAAACTAATTCATCTGTACATTAGATTTAAGTTTATTTCTGGTTCCTCAACTGTTCCGTTACATTCATGAAAACGATTTATTCATTTCAGTTCATTTTCAACTCCCGTGACCCGATCGTCATGGGTGTGATCGTAGAAGCCGGAATAGTCAAAGAGGGAACTCCGATATGTGTTCCCAGCAAAGAAGTAAGTACAAAAATAACAATAATAATAATAATAAGTGAAACATTTTCAAAGTTTCCCTAAAGGTAATATTAATTCTTCGTAGTATCGTGGTTCAATTGAGTTCTTTCATTAAAAGCTCATGTAATGCCAATAATAAAATCGTATATTTTGAATACGACAAATTTGATACTGTTCATGGTATGCGTTTACCAGTGAAGTATTTCAGTGGCAGGATCGATTCTTTAACAATTTGTATCATTAATAGTACCTGATAGTTCGATTTGGCAATTGGTAATAGTGATTTCCTACGAGCAGTTATAAACTTTGATTAATTACAGATTTGAAGACCCGCTAACAGTTGCTAATTCAACCTGAATTCAGTTTTCAATGTTGAAGTCATTCTTTAAGTTCAATTGATTTGTACTGTAGCTCAAACTAACCCAACATTATTGAGAAATCAGGAAATGTTGACGAACGTGTTAGAGTTCGACTACCTGCGTTTCCGAACCTTTGTGACATGTTTCCATTTTGGTCAAGTGATTCACCTTAAAGAAGATTATAGAGCCATGACAGCTTTTGAGCCACGAGATTGGGAGCAGTAGTTTTCAAACATTGCCTCCTAAAATTTTTGTTGGAATCTTCTTGCAGAAACGATCGCTGAGGTTTTTATGGAGACAAGTGCAGCTAAGAATTCCGTTCATTGAATCCTGTATTCTTTTAAAGTTTCTTTTCTATTTTCAGTTCGTGGATCTTGGAATAGTGACGAGCATAGAAAATAACCACAAGCCGGTGGAAAGCGCGCGGAAAGGGATGGAGGTCTGCATAAAGATCGAACCCATCCCTGGTGAATCGCCTAAAATGTTTGGGCGTCACTTCGACGATAAAGACTACTTGATTTCCAAGGTAAGTGGACATCGATTTTGTTTGAAATCCCCAACTATTTTACTCTGTTGGATATTATATTGAATGACAACGTGGCAATCAATCATCGACTAATTTTTATTTATTGGATTCGTGTCGGGATTTTCCCTGTTTTTCCCATACACTATGCGAAATCTTTACAATATACTTCTTATTTACTCTCAAATATGCCCATTAATAACAAAAGTCAACCATTCTTATAGTAATATTACAATTTGGTAAAAACCAGCTGCACCGTTTGACACTCGCTAGGGACCTTGGCGTGCTTCTTAACTCTAGCCTCACATTCTCCACTCACATCGACTTTACATTTTGAAATTGAAGTGTCAACATTTGGCTTAGTGCCAACGATTGGTGCTTTTACCCTACATGTTGCATTCTTTCGGAATGCAGTTACCAGTGAAATATCCGGGACGTCAAACGCTCGAAGTTCATCAGCTCGAAGTGGCATCCGACGGGATGGCGAGGCGAGGCCCGGGCCCGCGTGGGCGAAGGTGCACCCACTCGACACGTATACGCCGCTTTCCCTTCCTACTTATGGAACTTCATTTAAATACCGTCGACCACTAGCGTTTTCAAGCCTCGTTTTTTAATTTAATGGACATCGGAACGAGTTGTTGGGCAAGGCCCCGTGAGGACCGGCAGTTATCGGCTACTATATGCGTAGGCTCCACCTGACAATGGATGACTTTTTGAGTGAATAATCTAATCCTCCTTGTAGGTGCTTATCTTCACAGTTGGAAAAGGGGCATCGGATACGAAGCTTTATGCCTTCTGCCAGGCATATTAACGATCAATATTGGAAAATATTTGTTTTGGAGTTCTGTTTTCATATGTATCTGCACCACAGTTTCACATTTTTATGAAAAACTTTTCTCCTACCATAGAAACCCGTTTATCTTGATTGCTAGAGGTAGAAGTGTGTATAACACTTGGGATTGCTGAATAACTAGGAATTCAATCACTGACAGACTTCTATTAGATGCTCTTTTAATGCCGCCGTATGGAAATGATATAATAGGAATGAGGATTGTTTAACTGCCTCGTTGGCATGGAGTTATGAATTATAATTCATTATTCGCTCTATAGCTGATTATTATTCATACTTCAATAACTCAATCACGAAGGCGAGTAGACATGAGGAATTTGCCTCTAGGAGTACGCTCAGAATTGTTCTAGGGGATCGTACTAACAGCTCTGAAGAACAAGTTCTTCTAGCATGTACCCTACAACTGACACGAAATCCTCAGCCAAACAAATGATGATGAGATGCAGGAGAGAGGAGCAGAGTTGTTAGGAAAGTAATTCGATTACCCATTACAAACTCCAATTACTTTTGAAGACAGGTAATCGCGATTACCATTCCAATTACTGTAATGGTAATCAAAAAAACGATTCCTTTTTCCGATTACAAGTAATGGTAATCGAAAAAACGATTACCACTATTTGTAATCGGAAAAAGTAATCGTTTTTCGATTACCATTACAGTAATCGGAATGGAGTACTGGTAATTCAATTACTTTTTTTAATCCGATTACTGCATTGGTAGAATGCGAATTTGATGCCACAATGATAGATGAAACAATGTTATCTATTTAATATCGTATAATACTGATGTAATCTATTTAACACTTGCTATTCGCTATACTTGCTATGCGTTATACATCGATTGTATAAGTGTAAAAGTCCGTAAGTTGAAATTTTTCGAAAATAAGGTTATGACATATCCTGGTAAATTATCCTGCAACATTTTTATTTTTCAACTTACGGACTTTCACACTTCTGCTATCGATATACTGTATACAGGGTGTTTCCCACTTGGTGTACACAAAAAAATTTGGGTGTATTACTTTCTATGTTTGAGAGTATTTAACCTGGATTGTAATTTTTCTTTGAACCTTGCGTCTTAAACGCATCAAACCTGTAAGAATACATCCCCCATGGAATGGACCCGGCCTGGAAAATCGTTATTTCTGTAAAAAGTGTTTTCCCTTTTAAATCGACTTATTCACAATTTTTTTTTTTTTTTTTTTTTTTTTTTTTTTTTTTTTTTTTTTTTTAAAATTAATTAAACTCGGAATTAATTAAAAGTAATCGGAATTTGGCTACAGCAGCAATTGGCTACCGGAAGAATAAAATCACACACACACACACACACAACGTACTTACATATATATAGTTAGGAAAAAAATGAAATCAGATTAGTTTGGCAAAATCAATTTGAATTTTTGGCATACTATCAAATTGAAGATTTTGGCAAATTAATTTGAACCTTTGGCACGAATCAATTCTAATAATTCTAATATTTTTGGCATATCAATTTATACTTTTCACAAATCCCAACTAACCCAACATTCCACCCCATATAATGATCAATAAATGTTTTTTCTCTCTCTCTATTAAAAGTAATCGGAATGACGATTATTTTTTCCGATTACATGTAATCGTAATCGTTTTTTCGATTATCATTATTTGCAATCGGAAAATGTAATCGTTTTTTCGATTACCATTACTTGTAATCGGAAAAAGTAATCGTTTTAACGATTACCATTACAGTAATTGGAATGGTAATTGCGATTACTTCTGGAGTAATTTCAACCCCAAAACTTCGGATTTTCAATCTCCTTTTTACTGAAATTGTTACTAGCCAAATATACGTCATTACAATGAAAGTAATCGGAAAATTATTCATTCCTCAAAGTAATGATTACATCTCAACTCTGGAGAGGAGCATCTAGGACGCCCAGCAGGAAATCGCTATAAAGCCATTTTCCCATCTCCCTCGAAAACCATCTGCAGATAACAGAATGGACATTCCAACACTAATTCATACCAGCATAGAATCGGTAAATCTGGTGTGAATACTTCACAGACCTATGCCGAAAGCCTCCCATCAGAAGAGACTCCGGAGCACATGATTCTGGATTGCCCTACACATCACAACGCCTGAGAGCCTCTCCAAATGACAGATAGTTACACGATTGAGAAGGAAGGATTTCTCGTTTTTGCTGCTTTAGCGCCATTGTTCGACGCCCCCTCGTACCATTCATGAAATTCCCAAGTTCGATTCATTCCGTCGTGAGGGAATGAGGGTACGGTCTGGTCATTGACGTCATCGGAGTTTCCCCTTTCCCTTCGCTCCCCCTGACGGTCCTTAGAGCTAACAATTCATTAGTAAAACCGCCGACACCCTCCCCCTTTGCAGTTCGGCCTTTTGAATCAACTTCGCGCGTTAAATCCAAACCCGAAACTTTCACCGCTCTCCGTCCCCTTCGGTCGCGTCTCGTGCGTCACAAATTATTGTCCCACTTGATGACGTTGGTTTGAGTTCAAAAGGGGTTAATTTTCTCGGGGTCTGTCCGCCCCCTTGTCAACAACAGCTTTGGGCAGATTAATGGGCCCTCTTCAACGGGTCCCGAAGTATACCTAACTCCCCGGATCTTGCCGTGGATTCGAATGAGTAGTGGGCAGGGTAAGGTTAAACCCGTCTTAGCATGTTACTGTAAAACCCCAAAGCGCAGTAAATATTGGAATTTACCAGAAAACCCTAGCATTCCCAAATATTGTTGTTGAAAGCCTGAGAACTTTATGAAAAACGGGTATTTACCACACGACTAAATTTTGCCAAGCCTCCTGGAAAATTCTAAGATTTACTGGAAAATGTAAGTCTGGTGAAAGTCTAGTAAGTCCTCACTACCGCACTGAGAGGGTTTTAAAGTAACACGTATAACAATTTTCGTTCAGCATTATCGAACATACATGGGTTTGGTGAGAACTTTTGAACAGGGATCGTTTTCAAGTTCAGTTGAACAACATGTACCTAATTCCTCTTTGTAGTAATTTACAGGTACGAATTCAAGTGTTGGCAATCCCAAGTAAGGTACACCGGGGTAAGTGGAACCCGGTTTTTTGCTAGGTCGTACCTTGCCCATAACGTTTCCCATATTTGACGTTGCAGAAACTACTACTCACTAGTGTTACACCGGTTCCCAATTGGTGAACTGATCGATCCATTTTGCCCTATGTCCTCGGCTAACAGTCAGTGGGGATGGGGTGGGTACCTGTGGGATTACAATAGGATGATATCTACCAGGGGTTTTGGTTGGGCGCCAGTCCGCTTGTAGAGACGAAGAAAACCTACTATGCGAAGTTATAGCGGACCAAAAACCTAATAGCAATAACAATAATTCCTATTCCTGACTAGGCTACAATATGGAATGACAAATAATTATCTCTTTATATTGTTAAAACCTTTTCCGGGAAAAAAAGAAGAATGAAGCCAGAGATCCAGTTTTCTATAATCCTATCTTTCACGTGATTGACTGAAAAGGCTACTACGGGACGCTGGAAAAGACAGGACAATCAAGAATAGAAGGAATATCTCGCTTGAAGGATGACAATATAATTATCGGTCAATTTATAATGTCACAATTCATGAAATGGGTAAGTGGTTACTTACAAAAACTCCGGAAAATAAAAGAAAAAGAATGAAGCCTTCCAGAGATCCAAGTTCAAAATTTGTAACGGCAGTACGATACTATAATCCCATTAACTGGTTCAAAAAATCCTCTGTCGATCTGTCACGTGATTGACGTCGTCGAAATTATGGGAACTGAGGGGAAGTTTATGGGGAAGGGACGAACAAGAATCAGAATGAATATCTCGAACAATAGGAGACGAGGTAAAAGTTGAAGGATAAGTAGCTTTATCGCTCCGCCTGATTACGAAGCCGGCCAATGTCTAACACTAGGGGTTACACTAGAAAAGGAAGTGAGTTACCAAAAGGTACACGATTCCAAACGTTTCAGTCATTATCTTGTGTGCATTTTGATCTTACTTTGCTCAGAACTACACTACTTACCAGAAAAGGAAGTGAAACAATCCAGAAAAGGACACGATTCCAAACATTTCAGTCATTATTTTGTGTGTAATTTGAGTTAACGGTGCCGAAAACTATTTACCAGAAAAGAATGTGAAACAATTCCAGAAAACAAGACGATTCCAAACATTTTAGTACTTTTCATTGCGAATTGATGTTGACATTCCAAGTCTGGGCGTATCGCAAGTTCTTTCTTCCGTTCGGAAATACCCTCGTCGAATCCGTTTTTATTCGCTCGGGGAAATGGAAGAGGTGACACATTCGCCCACTTAGCGATAATGAGGCTTGTCACATTTCGCACGTGGGAGGCATTTTTCGGAGTTGGTTCCGATTTTAGAAACTTAATGGACTTTTAAGGGGGGGAAGAGGGGCGACGAGAGCTAATTACATCCGCAACAGACACCGGACGTCCGGCTGAAAGGGAAATATATTTAAAACGACGTTTCCTGAACGGTTTCCACCAATCCGATCTGCGACTTGAAATAGAGTTTTCCAGGGAAAACGACAGTAATTGAATTCACCGAAAGGGTTTTTTAGGATGATCGGTCATAAAATCCAGAATCGGTGAACTGTACCAGAATACGTGGCAATTACTTCATTTCAGTTATGTATTGGTGTTCGGTTTAAGAACTAATTTGGAACTAGTTTTACCTTATAGCAATCTTTTTGACTATTCTAAATAGAAAAGTTTCTTTTCTGGTTTTTCGACCTTATTTCACTGAAATAACCATAATTCCCATAATTAACTAAATAAATTAAATTTTAAATTATACCGTTGAAAAGAGCGTTAACTTTTCCTCAATTTGCATTCGATGTAATTTTCTCCTAAGTCTCGTCGTACATAGTTTTTTTCTAGCCAAAACTCGAATTTTGGGGAACCTTCTGCTTTTTGACAATTTTCAATGTAAAAAAGAAGTTAGAAATATGTTATAATAGTATAAAAAATAATTATTTTGGTTTTTTCTTTAGAATAGAAGAAAAAAGTTGTTTTTCAGATCACATCCGTTTTCGTTTCTGAATTACCCCTCCCCCCACCTTCCCCATTTTTTCTTTTGATTTTCCCTCACAATACAAGGTGAATCAGAATCCCATGTACTACAAGGTGGGGTACTCCGACACCCCAGGCATTCAACAGCAGATTTCTATTGTTTGAAGCCTGATTATCGTTCATATTCTATTCTTCTTCAGAAACCTGCAGAAGTCAATGACATTTTACTTTTAATGAAAATTTGGAATGAACGATTCAGAAATTTAGGAAACAATGTAGTGAACGAAATTTTGACGCCCGTTCTGGCTATCATCCCTTTTAAAAAGGTTCATTATTTGCTTATACCCTTTATCTTTAAGCTTTATATTTCGCTAAATATCACAAAAATGAAACATTGTCTGTTGTAGAAAAAATCACAATTTAATGGTGCTAAAGCCCTCTATCGAACTTTGCAGAAAATTTATTCAAATTTTCAGAATGAATCAATTTTTGAAAGAACAACCTTTTTGGACAAATAGGTTTATTGCACTCAGAAACAGCTGGCGTATTTTGACCCGTTCTTTTTGGCTTTCATCCCTGTCTAGCAAAAATATTGATTATTATACCAAGCTTATGAAAAGCGCAAGAATTGTCCAGTTGCAAAAAATCCAATTTTGTTCTATAAAAAACCTGTCAGAACTATTTAGACATTTTCCTAATGAATCTTCGAATGAACGATTGGAAAACTTATAGAAATAATGGCCTATTTGACGCCCGTTCTGGCTTCATCCCTGTCAGCAAGAAAATCGGCAGTCTAAGCTGCATGAGCAGCGCTTATAAGTTACATCCCCCTCTCCCCTTCAATTTCATCTAGCAAAGTCATTATTTCATGCCAAATCGTTTCGTTATAAAAAAAAAAAAATCACGATTTTCATGCACCAATGTTGCGATGTGTTCAGTTCGAGAAAGCTCTTTAGAAACCTGCAGAATTTAGACATTTTCCTAATGAATCTTGGAATGAACGATTGGAAAATTGTAGAAACAATGGCCTATTTGACGCCCGTTCTGGCTTCATCCCTGTAAGCAAGAAAATCGGCAGTATAAGCTGTGTGAGCAGCGCTTATAAGAATTGTCTGTTGCAATGTATCCAGTATGATAAAGTTCTATAAAAACCTGCAGAATTTAGACATTTTGCTAATGAATCTTGGAATGAACGATTAAAAAACGTAGAAACGCTGGCTTATTTGGCACCCGTTCTGGCTTCATCCCTGTCAGCAAGAAAATCGGCAATATAAGCTGCATGAGCAGCGCTTATAGGAATTGTCTGTTGCAATGTATCCAGTATGATAAAGTTCTATAAAAACCTGCAGAATTTAGACATTTTCCTTATGAATCTTGGAATGAACGATTGAGAAACATGTAGAAACAATGGCCTATTTGTCGTCCTTTTGGCTTCATCCTTGAATCGTCTATAATGTTAAGTCGTCCTTGGATGCTAAATTGTATTCGCATCCATTTTTGTGGACAGAAACGTCAAGGTTAGTCCGATTTCCCTCATCATTCGTTCACTTCAATCGTCTCTCCAATGAGAGAAAAAAAAAGTACTCTGTCATGAGTTATATAAATAGGGTAGGGAGCCCGGTCGCGTAGGAAGGTTAGGTGCCCTAGTGCCTGGCTCAATCAATAGGAGCGAATTCCCGTGGGCGTCCGCTGCTCCGCCCACGCCTTCCACTTCGACCGTCTATTCATTCATTCACCACCAACAGCTTTCATACCAGACGAACCTCCTCGATGAGCTTTTTCATTGTAAGAGCTCCACAATCATTTCACGAGTACGATCATATCAGAGCACTGTGCTGTCGATACGTGTACTTGAATCGACATCTCTCCCTTGTTCGGGCTTTTCGCTCTCGAGCGAAGTGGTTGCGCAACATTTAGCCACACTCCAGCAACGTTATTTGCCCCCCCCCCCCCCACCATAATTTGAATTTAAAAGAACATTTACGTAATAATGTAATGTGGAAGCATTTATTTTTAACTGAAATGAAATTCATTCTCGATACATATATAAAAAAAGAAATAATAATATAGCACATCACATGAAAGAAAAAAAAAGGAAATGAAATGCCTAATTGGTACTGTCCATATTTATAACTGGGAACTACCCCACACCAAGGAACACAGTTCCGAGCTGGGTGGGGGAGTCAACGAAGGATCACTAAATTTCTAACATCGATCGTATGGAATATATAGGAACTTATTGTGGGAAAAAACTGAAAAAAAATAATAATACAAAAAAATAAATAAATATTTACCTATAAGTAAAGGAGGCACACAAATATGATCAACCGATCAATCCAAATAGGTATTTTGGTTGAGAACAGATTTACGTGCTCTATGCATATCTCCTGAAATTCAATAATCGAAGGAATTAGCAGCGTTTTTTGGTTTATTTATTATAATATAAAAGAATTTTTTTTTTATGGTTATCAGAATGCTTCAACCCGTGTATCGGCTACAAAGCCTTTTAGGAGTTCACTCCAGTATCCACGTTCACTACATCACTAGGTTACTGTAATCAAAACAAAAACAATAATAAACCAAAATAACGCAAATGTCGGCACCATAAATCGGGCCATGCATCGGGAATGGTTTGACCTACGGATCTGGGGAGGGGCTCATTCGATTCCTCGTGGAAAGTTCTTCGAAAAGAATCCAAATTTAGGCCGCCTTGACTTTTTTTGAGGTTTTTAGGGATTTTACAAAACTTTGACAACCCTTAAAGGACACTTTAAATTAAGTGAGAAAGCTGGCTCATAAATTGGGGTGTCGTCGGCCCAATATTGATTTTTCCTGAAAATTTCAACTTTTTTGCTTCAGCCGTTTGGGAGAAATCGTGCGTACGGCGGACGGACGGAAAAATTGTTATTGCAGATTCGGATTCTACACCCTTTGAAACGTAAACCATGACATTTTCAGGGGGGGTTAGAATTTTTTTCAAGAGCGATTACAATGATTTATTATTGAATAATAAACTAAAAGTAGGCGGTAACTCAACGTTGGGGCGGTACACACCCCGGTGTCGAGAAATGTGTGACCCACACAAAGGCTGAAGGTAAACTGAAGACGAAAACTGTCACTAAAGATGGTTCAAGGTTCAAAGGGATTATTAAGGAAAAGTAGGTTAGAAAAGACGTTGGGGTGTTACACACCCCACAGGCGCTTTCCAGGGTTAACAAATCGGATGTTCTCTCCTTCAGCATTGTTTGTAATTTAAATTATTTTAGATTCATATCGATTCGACAGTTGCCATTTTGACTACTGCACCAGGATTTTAGCTAAGGCAATACCAGTTATTGGGCTGCCTCGATCCTTTCCTAACATGACGCGATATCACGCGGGCAAGTTCGTACAGCAATTGAGGAACCAACCTACAGATCCTCGCTTCGCTTGGGACGTAACGGTTCCAGCTGACTCTCTCCAGTGACCGTTCATTTCGGTAGTTCATTCATCGGGCCTTCTCTTGTGACTTGATATGAATAGGCGGCGGTGAATGGATGACAGACCCAGTTCCCTCCTGGCGACGAAAATCCCGTACCGATTGCCGAACCCTAACCGTTAATATCCTACAATATAACAGTCTTTCGAGTCCATTTTATGTTATTCCATGATTTTGCACAGTTCCAATAGTTGATCAGTTTTAAAAGGTTCCTCCTAATTTCAAGAAGTAATCATATTTTACTGTGTTCTAAATACGACAACAGTTGATTGGTTGAAGAAATACCAAACTTTGCTGAACTAATTGGGGTTCCTGACATGAAAATCGTTTTACTCTCATTCAAATTGCTCACGAATGACTCAAATACATCTTGTTCTGTACCAGGACTACAGAACCGTAAGTAGTTGAGCGATTGTACAGAATGTCATAACTGCAAACGAAATAGTCATCTTTCTGGATTCGCTCCTGGTGTAAAGCTGGTATAGATTTCCACAACAAACGCTTTATCAACCCTCATAATGTGTGTTCTTATGAAAATGAGGAATTCTGCTACTCAAGTGAATTGGTTTTCTGCGTTTAAAGCGTACATGCTCGTAAACCACGTTTTCAGTCGGTTAAGGTCCTACTGGGTCAATCTAAGATTACTGTCCATTTTAGCGTCCAGAAAAGATGCTGCTTTAGCATAAAGTTTATGGCTGAAATTTTCTTGTACTCTGCGTTCCAGCAACATAAAGTAGTAGTTTAGTAGAAGTAAACATAAACTAACCATCAAAGTTGGCCATTTTCGGGCAGTTTTTCAATATTAAAGTAGAACAATATTACCTGAACTATCCCCTAGTCTTGAATTCTCTAGTGTGTTCTCTGTTGCTGGTTGTAACTGGAGGGCTTAGTTTTCTGTACTTGATTAGTGAGGTGTTGTCACCATGTTTCCATGGTTGTTTAGACTTTCCTTTCCGTTTTGGGAAATTTCTAGCTGAGAATGCTATGAAAAACGAGCGTCCCACGAAAAAAGTCATTACCATGAAATTGAAAGTGGCAGTCCATGAACACTTGGGGGAAATTCGGGTTAATCTTTTTCGAATGACAGTTGACAACCCTGCCGGCAGTACTACTGCAAGATGATTTTTGAGTGTACCGGCGAGCTGCGGCAATTAAAGGTTAGCTTTTGTTTTCAATTTTGAATTTGTCACCAATTATTGATAGTCCAGGAGCCACGGTGCTTACGAGGAAAACTTATAGGAATGTCTGGAGATGGCTCGGGATTAGATTTAGCAAATGTAGACCATTCTGAGTGAGAAAATCTTGGTCTGCCGTGCCAAAGTTGGTGAACTACGAAATTGGTCTGATTCAAGTCTTAGAAAGCTTGTTCGGATCAGTGTTAATTACTCTCTGAGATTTATATCTATCTAGTTTTAGTTCAGACCTTTTCTCGTCGAATTAGTACATGAAATGAATTGGTCGAGATTTCTGTGTGAAATGACACAACATGTATCAGTTATGTTCTAAGCCAATTGGAAAAGTTCTGACCTAAAAGCTGCTCGATACAAATGTTGCCATTTAAGCCCCTTTCCACCCTTTCAAGGGCGGAGGCGATTATTGCCAGCAATACCGGGAGGACGCTAGGAGGCGCCATGATTTCCCTGGAGGCAGCGGTTTCAAGACTCGGGAAGAGGGAACTATCCATATCCATCACAACCCTGAGTCGTATAAGTTTTGAAAGGCTAATATTTAGGTCTCTTTGTGATTTAAAAAGCCAGAAGTCTGGACGGTTGCAGGCGAGGAGTCACTCAAAATTTGCCTGATTTCCTAATGAGTGTAACTTATTTATTTTAAGAGATAGTTCATAGTTTTGGGGGTCGAATCACTTTGTTTGTTTATGCCCTAAAACTTTGGTACGTATGAAAATTTCCGTGGCTTAGGAATTATTCCCGAAAACCTCAAAATGTGCCATTTCATCTTTGAGATACCACAATTTTGTAGTCCACCGATTTTGGAATTTCTTACAATGATTTTCTGCCTCAGAATGGACGCAATTCACGAAACCTAATCCCAAACCTTCTTCAGAAATCACTTCCAATTTTTGGTCTTGGCTTCCCGGACTACAACTAACTCATGGAGTGATTCGCGAACACTGTTTCGCACACAGCAACGCCGCTTGGGAATATCGCTTCTATCCATATCCATGATTACCCTGAGTTCTATAATTTTTCGAAGACTTGAATCAGACCAATATTTGAATCTCTCGGTGATTTATAAGGCCAAAAGTCTAGACGGGAAGAGGCGAGGAGTCACTCAAAATTAGCCTGATTTGGAAATGAATGTGACTTCCTTGTTTTAAGAGATAATTTACAGTTTTGGGGATCAAATCACTTTGTTTATGGCCTTCAACTTTGCTGTGCATTAAAATTTCTATGGTTTAGCAGTTATTTGCTAAGAAAACCTCAAAATGTGTCATTCCAGCCATCTTTGAGAGGCCTCCATTTCGTAGTCCACCGGTTTTGGAATCTCGTACAAAGATGTTCTCCCTAAGAATAGACGCATTATTCTGGTGAAATGATCAAACCAAAATTAGAATACTGCTATTAGGCGTATGAATGGTCATAGTCGATTTTGCAATATGGACTCTTGATTTGAAACACAATTCCAAACCTTTTGCAGAAATTACTTCCATTTTTCGGGCTTGTCTCCTTTGGGCTGGAACTTGCAAATACTGCTTTGAACACAGAAATGTTCCTTTGGAAGATCATGCAAGTTTGGTCACCTCTAAGGTGGTTGAGATATGAACAGCTAACTTTTCTAGCTGTGAATTTCACGTGTGGAAACTACAAACCAATGAGAAATGCTGTGTGTAAAAACGAGGTTATATCAAAGACTTTTGTATTCGGTAGTTAAGTTCTCAGCCCTTGCCATACCACACCGGTGATGCTGTGTATATCACACGCGCCTGGTTTTTATCTTCAGCTTCACGCTGAGCCAAGTGCTCCCCCTCTCTCCGGATCACCGTCTCCCGGGAAGGTAACGGCACCGCCGGCGTTTCAGGGAACGTGGGCTCCTCGCACGGGAAGAATCTGTTCCCTTTGTTGCGGTTGGCACGCGGAAGGAATTCGACCCGTTTTTCGTCGCCTTTTTGCCGCGTGACTTCCTTAGAAACTCTCCTATCTGCTTATCAACGGATGCTGCACGAGTTGTATCTACATGACGAGAAAAAGAACGTGTTTTCTTCGGTCGAGTGGGAAGGGTCTTTTCCCTTTTCCATTGGTTTAAGACGCGTACTTTGACGGTTTCATACCCGACAATACCCATCTTGGGAGCTCGTTCCTATTCTTGATTGTAACAGGTAAGTAATAGAATTCCCTCAACACATGAATACCAAAGTTGATGCGTATTCTTCTGTGGAAACTTATCACTGCAAACTTAGTCGTTGAAGTAAGACATGAAACATTCTTGATAATGTCTATATTGAACTTATCTTAGATCGCCGCTTGATTCGGAATGACAGCATTTAAATCTCAACTGGCTGAATCAGATTACTATATCCACTGTTGAGTAGTCCGAAAATAGCGACACGCCACAAGAAAACGTTAACTTCCACTCAAGATTAGTCCAATCAATCCAGGAGAGAATGTAGTTTAGCTGCTGAAACATTGTCCGGGCAGAATCTTGATAAACTCATTAAGGAAAGAAGAAAAAGAAAAGAAAATTGTCGTCAAAGAAGTTGTACTTACAACGCCCTGAGTTTTCTCATTGAAGTTTAATGCGTAAACATCGCATCTCTACCTGCAGATTTTAAAATAATTTTGAAGATGGATAGTGTAATGATGATTTTTTGGAAAAAGTACGACCGTTCATTGAAAAAAAAAAAAAACGCTGCAAATTATATCACTGGGGTTTATTATCCAATTGGCTTGCGTTCATGGTTTGAATTTCTACTAAGCTTTGGATTGTGCGTGTTTCACAGGTGATTGGGTGATTATTGAATTTCAGGAGATATGCATAGAGCACGTACAAAGCCTTTTAGGAGTTCACTCCAGTATCCACATTACTGCATCACTACGTCGCTAGGTTACTGCTATCAGAACAAAAACAATAATAAACCAAAATAACGCGAATGTTGGCACCATAAATCGGGCCATACATCGGGAATGGTTTGACCTACGGACCTGGGGATGGGCTCATTCGACTCCTCGTGGACAGTTCTTCAAAAAGAGTCTAAATTTAGGCCGCCTTGACTTTTTTTCATTCGTTTCATGTTCGAAGCCCCTGCTCGCGGCTAATAATCGAGCAGTGTAAACAGGGCTTTAGACTATCGCTTGACTTGGAACGACCGTATTCAGATCCTAACTTTCTGAATCAGATAACTATATCCACTGTTAACTAGGCCGAACATAGCCGTACACCTATAAAACACCCACTGAAGATTCAATGTCCAGTCACTCCAGGCGAGATTGTAGTCCAGCTGTAGAAACGTTGTCCTGCCATAATCTTGATATATTCATCAAACTGTGGAATGTTTTCTCAATCTTCTCCCCTATCTCTCGACATCTTTCTTTGTTTCCAAAAACTGTTCATTCGTCTCCATCGCGTATCCTGGTTTTATTCCAATTCACTGCTGCTTAATGGGATTAAGCGATTCGGGTGAATGCATAGTGGGTAGGGATGGGAATCGATACCCGACATTTCAAAACATCGATATTTTACCGTAGAGTATCGATACCGGGCCCTCCAATAATATCGAGTATCGATACTTCAATTCCGATATTTCGAAATATCGGCAAATTTTTTCTCACTAGCTTAAAAAAATTGGTTTCAATATTTTTCTTTGGTTGATTTTCTTACTAGTCAAAAAACTCACCAACCAATCTTTGGACATTTGTAATGGAATCTGGAATGTAAAAGAATAGTGGCTTTAATACTAGATGGAAAACAGGAAAAGAAGAAGAAGTAGGAAGGCAGCAGTAGGAGGCTATCATTACGGCTATAGTACCTACTGTTACTGTTACCTTACCTCTCACAGGTTTAAAAAATCAAAACAAAGATTACCTATCTTCTGTTTCGTTAAAGTAGAAACGATTAGGTTTTTTGTAGTTTCATTTAGAAAAATTGATGTTGAAAACGATACATGATACACGATGATCGATATTTAGTTGTTCAATGACAGTTGTACAATCGATAGTTGTTCAATGACACCCATCCCTAGTTAACGGTGGATCAATGTTTAGTAGCGTAGATTAAAATAAAAAATGGTGTTCATCTATGTTCATATATTAGCGTCCACACTATCGGCTAATCATTATAATTCGGGGGTCGCCGGACCAACATGGGTGCGCTCCACTTTTTACCGATTTTGAGAAGATGGCTTTGTACATCCATGAATCATTGCAGGAGAAAAAGGATTTTATTTCCGGTTGCTTGCTATACGACGTAGAAGCCCTACATTATAGTGCTACGCACAAGATTGTTGCAATAAATTTAATAATAAAAAAAAAATCCATTCGGTGGTCGGGAAGAAAGGTCAGGCTTCTGTCTCTCGTGTGGAATATGAGTCTGGTGAATACGCATTCGTACACAGAAACACCAGAGGACTGACGAGAAGTGTTGCAGACGAGTAGAGTGAAACGTTCACAATTTACAGTAATTGACTGCTGAAAGGATAAAATGATTTTTTATCATAGGACAGACTTCTTGAAAGGTCTACATCTGAAAAAAAAAGTCCTGTTGCTACACCACCAGTGAGGGTGCTTGGAATTCGAAAAGATTCTCCCAAATTTATTGTTCATAAGAATGCGTACTCAGGTGAGGTCTTCACCTCTGTGGTGACCTCACAAAATGGTGAAAGAATGTGCTAATCCCCCACAGAATGTGCTAACCCTCTCAACCTAGCTAAGACTACCATGGAAAACTCCCCATCAAAGCAGCCAAATTCAATGACCTTCAGCTCTTGGCAACATTTCTGCTCAAGCAGCGTTCTCGAACTTTCCACAGGAATTTAAAACCAAATGGAACTGTAGACGAAAGAGAAGACGGATATTTTGATGACGTCCAAATCGATGATGACCAAAATTGAAACGCTCAACATTTGCAGAATAAAGATCACATTCCACACTTCTTCTCGGTATCATTATTTTTTCTCGGGCACATTTTCGTCATGAAGTGCTTATTTTTAACTGCAGTAAAATCAAATGGTGTTGGTGCATTTTGTGGTAATTTTTACTTGAATGAACAACTTACCACGAGTGGATAAGTTTAATTTTGCGTTTCTGAACATTTTGGTGTTTTGGAGTCTTACTCTTCTTCTCCTTCACCCTTCAATTGAATTAGGGGTCTTAATTCGAATTATGTCTTCAAGGTCTTGTAATAAGTTCAATCAGGTTCATATGGCTTCGGAGGTTTTGGTTTGGGCTTTCGAGCATATTTCAAAATAGACTAATATTCGTTAGTTGCATTGCAGTCTTCTAATTTTGGTTTCATCGTTACACATCAATATTGATAAATATATTTTGGTGTTCGTATCTTGGCGAAAATAACGTTGAGCTCACGTGCAATGAACTCGTGAGCTGATTCCACAAATTTTACGTGATTACGTGTGTGAGAATGATGTAACGACAGCAACCCAACACCATTCACCGATCTCCCGGGTGGCCTCCGGACACTTAGGTAGGGGATACCTATCCCATCTGGTCAAGCCCCCCGAGAAGTCCCTGTTTGAATGGGTCGACCGAACTTCTAATAATACTCGCCGTTCCGTTCATGTTTGGGAAATCGATACTTTCCCTTCTGGAGAAGGTTATGGGACCGGGTTTCGGAGGGGAGGTTCCATTGAGGTTTCGAGTTCCCCCCACGCTTCGCGACGTGGCGGGGCCCCGTTTCATTCATCTTTTCGGGGTCGTTTGAGTTGGGATAGGAGGTTGAGAATGGAAAGTCGGGTTTACGCCTCGTCTAGGGAAAATGAGGAATTGCCTGGAACATTCGTCCTCCCCGAATACAAAAACCACTCATCCTCTTGATAAATGGAGCAGGCCTCAAGAAATTCTAATCGAAACGACAGATTCTAGTCAACAACATATTCCTCTCGACGTTTCGGTTGCCATTTTTAGTTTGACCTACACAAAAACGCTGCAAATTCTTTCACTGGGGTTTATTATTCAATTGGCTTGCGTTCATAATTTGAATTTCTACTACGCTTTGGAGTGTGCGCGTTTCACAGGATAGAGCGATTATTGGATTTCAGGAGGCACACAAATATGATCAACTGATCAATCCAAATAGGTATTTTGGTTGAGAACAGATTTACGTGCTCCATGCATATCTCCTGAAATTCAATAATCGTGAAACGCGCACACTCCAAAGCTTAGTAGAAATTCAAATTATGAACGCAAGCCAATTGAGTAATAAACCCCAGTGAAAGAATTTGCTGCGTTTTTGAGTCTGAAACTATGACTGAATTAGCAGAACTGAATTAAAACGCAAGAGCTTGTAAGCTGCGAAATACGTATAATAATACATTTCATTGTAAAGCTTAGTTGAAATTCAAATCATGAATGCAACTCAAATGAATAAAATTGAATAATAAACCCCTCTGAAAGAATTTGCAGTGTGCGTGTTTCACAGGTGATAGAGCGATTATTGAATTGCAGGAGGCACACAAATATGATCAACTGATCAATCCAAATAGGTATTTTGGTTGAGAACAGATTTACGTGCTCTATGCATATCTCCTGAAATTCAATAATAGCTCTATCACCTGTGAAACACGCACACTCCAAAGCTTAGTAGAAATTCAAATCATGAACGCAAGCCAATTGAATAATAAACCCCAGTGAAAGAATTTGCAGCGTTTTTTATTCGTTAATGGAAGCAACTATACCAACTATGAACAAAATCGGAGGAGGTAGGTACATTTCGAGTCTGTCTGGGTATGGAATGACCCAATCTTATTTACTTTTACACAGTCCTAGCGACTGTTCTTAGTTGATTAATATTTGAAATCGTTGTTGGCTAGCTAAACGCGAGCGGCGTACGGCGAGTTAATGCGAACGAAAGCTTTGGGCCCTCGGTGGTTGTGGAATGTGACTGGCATGAATGGGTGTTCTTGAATGATGTAAAACCACGGCCGTAACGATTGAGGCGTTTTTTTTTTGGCGGCGTGATAGGTTGTGTTGTTCTATTCCTCGCGGTGAATGCCTCGAGTGGGCATCAGGTTGCGAAACTGAAGGAATTTGAAATGAAGGTTTCTCGGTTGTCTCGAGGATGGTGAGAGGAACGCGACTTCTGTCTGAACTCTCTCGAGAGGTCAGGAGATTTGCATTTTCTGGCACGGACAAGATGTGGACGTCCAGTTGTGCAAGATCACTTTTGCAGGAAAGTGATGGACTCTGCCTCGTACAGCGTGTCAAGCGTATGTTGTGTAGTAATGCGAAACTAACAGAGCTATGTTTCAAACCATTCTGAACAACTTTGATCTAGTTTCTGCATATCTATGTGTGTGCTTGTCTGCAAATCCCCGTCTTCTTCTTTTAGTTCCTCTTCTATCGAAGGTTGGAAACCATCAAGGCCAGGTGAGCTTACTTCCAAACAGGCACATGTCCATTCCGAAAAATGTTCAGGAAGTAAAAAAAACAATTTGCAGATTAGTGGAAATGTTTTTCTGCAGTTTCTCATCGGAGTAATGTGTGAGAAGGCACAGATAGAGATGCCTCAGAAGATGAATCAATTTTCTCCAAAACACGAGGCTGTATATCCATTTTCACTTTGGAAATGTGCCCTTTTGATCAAAACTCATGGATTTGTGTCTTTTTGTGCAAGATCAAAAGTGATTGGACTCACCTGACTCCATTCGTCCACATTCAACGTGTCAAGGTGTTTTTTAGTGATGCCTGACGAAATTCGGAGATATGTGCCATTTCGAAAGGCACTGAAAAAATGTAGTGATTTGTTACCTTTTGATGCAAACACATAACTATAGCCCCGGAATTGACTTGGATGTGTCCTGTTTTGTTCGGAAATGATAGGGGGATCTGATTCATCTCATATTCAGAGATAGAAAATTGAGAAAAAAACGTTTTCTCCCAGATTTGGATATGTGCCTTTTTGAAAGTAAGCTCCTCAGGTGATCTTTGTTTCTGGCAGCTCTAAACAGTTATTGGTGTTGTAGTCAAACCATTCCTTTGAATTTGGAACCAGGTTATCCTTCTTCTTCCTCTGCCTCGCTTTCCATTAATCTTGCCCTCCAATATTAATTGTATTAATTGTAGTATTCTCTAAGTATTGAAGTTTGCTTGTCTTTATTGTTTTCATTATTTCTTGTTGTTGGCTCATTCTTCTAAGTATTTCAACCTTGGCCACTCTCTCCATCCATGATCTTCGGAAAAATATTATATTCCCCAGTTTTCTGAAGATTATGATGAAATTTATAGGAAGTGTGAGGATTAGGCTGTAAACGGTCCACTATCTGTTTGGTTGCTCTCGATTCAATCTTTCAAGTACCATCGTTACCATCGTAATTTTCTCGTGAACTAGACGTTTGACTTTGCTCAAATCCTGTAGTAGTCAGGAAATAGCGATTTGATGATCGCAATGTGAGTTTCTTGACGATCTTATAGTTGATATGTTACTCCTATCCTTGTAGTAAGCATAAATTCCATAAGTATCATCCAATTTTAATTTAATGTTCACGGATTTTTGTCCATGTTGTGAATGCAAAATTTGGCAGAAGGTTTTTGCTCCCTCACTACCGTGTGTGTAGTTCCATGTCTGTCTGTCTGAGCCAATTCCTGGCCCATGCCCAAACTATTCCAAGTTTCTGTCAGATTTGAATAAAATGGCCAGGGATACGCTGATGCTTGTAGATCTTCGTTCGTCCCTCATGTTCCCTTTATGACGAATGTCGATGGGTTGTTGGCAAGGTGAACATGATTTATAGCCCAATTTCCTATAATACCATCCATTCGCCTATTCGTAACGTTATTTAGTGGGTGGATAGCTACGTAAACTCCTCGATCTCAGTTTTTTACCAAACCCCGGTTCCGAATCGAGTCGCCGAAATGAGCAATTAACTTGAGAAATGCCCTTTTCCTGTTTTCCTCAGACGTGAAACTGGATCGTTCGATCGCATCCTTCCTTTTACCACCGTCATACGAGTGTATTCTAGGACGGATTTATATCTTCACGACTTGACCTGAATATCTTTCCATCAGTCACACACCCACCGGCAAATCGATAAATCGAGAAGGAAAAGAAGAAGAAAAAAAAAAAAAAATCTGAAAGAAATAGATTGGTTGGAGGACGAGGCGGTGAGGTCGGATATCCTGTGAAGATGGATTTACAGAAATAAACCTCTTACCGACGTTAAAATTATGTTTCCTTCTGGACTCTCAGCCTCCGTTTTTACCTCGATTTTTCATTTTGGTGGTTTTTTTCACCCTCCTGGGATATAATTTATTATTCATTCCATTTGTTGCTAGTAAATATGTTCAATAAATACAAGAAAGATGATGAAATTCACAGTTAATTATCTTGAACGTTAATACAGCAGGACAGATTAAGGAAACTATGAGACAACTTCCTCATAAAGACATACACACACGTGTTATATGTATATTCATGTAGGAACGTGTACCATGGGTGGAGAACAATCAAAATGTATGTCCTCATATTAGTAAACTATTATTCACTTAGCAAAAGTTGAGTTTCACCTTTGTCAACTAGTTTTAGCATTGCGCATGCCCAATAGTTATTGCTTGAACAAACGAGGTGTAATTCATAGGGCACCATCCTGTACGCTGTACCCAACTATCCTTCGATGAGGATTAAGAGGAGCTGTTCATCAGTCAGCTATTTTTAACAAATCGCTGTACAGTTTGATGTTGGGAGAATTTCAGTTGGAAATAATTTAATTTTCCTCTCTGACATTTCTTTATTTCTTTTCTCTTCTGGATGTTTTCGTAGCAACGGATGTCGTTTCTGGATTATCTTAGTCGTAACGCGACGTTGTCACATTAAAGCGAGTCTGGTATAAAAAGTGGGAGTATCCCGGGAATTTACGATCTCTTTTAGGATGCAAATATTAACTTTGTGACGTCATTAGCTAGATTAAACCGAGCTCTAATGACATTTTGTAAGTGCTCGTGGAAAATAACAAAAAAGTATTACTACATTGTGGAACGGGAAGGCCTTCGTGAGAACCGGGTCAATACCTACTCCGTGCATATTACACCACTGCCACCTAGATCAACCCTTTAACGACCCTTTTTGCGTCTGAATGGGCGAAAGGCCGGCTGGTTGAAGGATTCTGGTCCATTCTTGTTCACCAATTGAAAAGGCGATCAATGGGGATCCCAACCCCGTGGGGCGCTCATGCTCTAGGCGAACGGAGCGGTTTTCATAAGGCGAGGGGTGAAATTTCATAAGTGATGCTCATTCAAATGACACCATTCATCCCGAACCTTGGGGAGTTGTTCCCACGGCAATACTTAAGCTCTGGCGAATATTGATGATAATCATTTGACATCAAAGAAACATGTTTTGCTCTTGAGCTACAATCCTAGGGTCAAATGAGGTTTAGCATCTTCAAGTTAAATTTCAATATACACCTTTGGTATAGGAAACCAGCGATTCCCGCCAAACCGTTGAGTTTTAGGTGTAATGAGGAGACTTGGAACCATCGATAGTGGAAATGATTTCGTTCTAGGGATTTTTCAGCTCTTATTGTTGGAATTGACTTCGTTTTCATGCCTTGTAGACATGGTCAAATGAAGTTGAAGCATCATTTAAGTAAATTTGAAGATACACCATTATTAGGATGAGATTTCAGATGTCACCAGTTGGTTTGAAACCATAAGTTACGCTGGTAAAAAAACCCCGCTGCCATGAATATTATGACTGATTTTCATGTTTTTTGGTGTGCTGAATCCAAATTTGGCAGCAAATTTGCTCCATCTCTTATATACGTTTTGTTTACGAGGGGTTATTCCTAATCAATGGGTAATAAATAAGGCTTATTTCACTATGGCAATGACTAGCAAAGATTTATGTTATATTCCGTAAATTGAATTCCCGTAAAGAGAAACAAGAAAACTACTCAGTTCAGATGAAAATTCAAAGAATCTCTTGGTGGGCACGTTTCTTCTTCCCCTGAATGCTCCTCTTGGTGCGTTGCTTGGCGTATTTTTCATCAGGGATTTTACGTAGCAGCGAACAGCAGAAATACGCCATCATATTGGTGTACCATCTTCCTTGGTATCTCTCTCTGCGTCCTTGATGCCCTGGTGGAACCGCTCACCTTGCTCTTCACTGTACGCCCCCAGGTTTTCGAGAAAGTAGTGGACATGGGAGTGCATCATTCCTGTTCTCCAAGACACTGAGAACTGCATCCTTGAAGGAGTTCCAGGCTTGTCTTCCCTTCTCAGACGTTGTTGCAGTAAATGCTGCATCTGCTGTTAGTTTCCTTATATCAGGGCCTTCCTTTAGCTTGGCTTCAGAAAGTCGAGGGAACTTGGTGCACAGATGTGGGAAGCACTCTCCATTTTTGGGATTGGCTTGATGAATTGCTTGATGAAGCCCAACTTTTGGGGAGGGGGAGGCATAGGCAAGCGAATAGAGCATGCGCTAGCGTCGGGGACTGGTTAATATTTAAAATTGAATACAAACCTCTCAAAATATCATGTTTCAGAGGGTGTTTCAAGCATTACAACTTTCATTTTGGGCCATGGAAATGAATTGCCGTCAGCCAAGAAGAAATTATCTGAACCCTTATATGGGTAAGAAATCAAATTTCGCAAGAAAACGTGACGTAATAGAGCATTTTGTCTGTTCTTCCTGGATTCAGCGCTCCAAAATCTATAGAAATCAGTTGCAAAGCTGGAGGCAGTTTTTAGTCGTGTACCTGTGTTACGGAAATTATTAAATTCTAGTGCTTTCCAGCACGTATGACCGGAATTTGACTTCATTCAAGTGAACTTGACAAACAGAACGGTTTTGTAACTACGTGTTTCAACAATACTTTTTGCTATATTCATTATCTTAATAATGTACTGAACTTGAAATTTATTTTTGATTCAATTTATTATTCATGGAATTAAGTCAGCTAGTGTTTTTGATAGATTTGTTTTCTAACAATCACATGTCAGCGTTGTGAACATCCTGATCGGTTTTGTGTTGCAATAGTATCCATCAATCATCTAGGATCCTAGGAGAAACTTCTAGCAGATAGGGTAGGGACATTCTCTGCAGCGCTGAAGTTTTGTACAGAAAACGTGATTGCGCAATGCCAGTCATCACATAGTCCAGTCGTGTGGAGTCGGCCAAGGCGTGCCAAAGGTATTGCAAAACCCCCTGGGTATCTGTTCTTTCCGTTCATGAATCCGAAACCAAAACATCGAAATAAATTTCCATTCTAACGGGACTCCCCTTTATTTAAGCCGCGAATATTAATGACTTTTAATCAATCAATTCAAGAATTGATTTCAATGGGTAGCGATAGCTCTATTGCCGGGTCAAAGACGTGAGTTGCAACATGTTCGAAGCAATTAGACTGACCTTATTAAATCCTTTATTAGGATCTTACTACAAAAGTCTGATATGAGTAGGTTCAACGATTCTGTACAGTGTGTACTGTAAGAGACTGTAGTGATTGTGTAAGAGTGTGCACTGTGAAAGCCCTATGGTTGATCTTAGGATTGGCTGACCAATTTGGTAAATGCCCAAAAAACCTTGTGAATGACGCATTTCGGACTTTAACCAATCTCTCTTGGCAAATGTGCGGAAATCCCACGACTCGTTGGGGTTATTGTTCATCAGGTACATCTTCAGGGAATACGAAGGTCTCGGCACAAATTTTAAATTGATAACGTGAATACAACGTATTCAACTTTCCTGAATATGTTCCAAGTTGGTAGAAACCGTCTTCATTTTCAGGACAAAACCTATTAAATTCTTTGGGTAGAGTCGTGGGAAATCCTCACATTTGCCAAGAAACATTGGTAAAAGTCGGGAGTGCCTCATTCACACAAGATTTTTGGGGCGTTTACCAAAACGGTCTGTCAATTCTAAGCTTAACCAACTGCCAAGTGGTAGATGCCCGTTTTTCATATAGATTTGGGGCTTCCACCAACAATATTGGGAGAAGCTAAGATTTTCTGGTAAATCCTAACCTGTACCGCACTTCGGGCTTTTACAGTAACATTGGCAAGTCATAGTTATTTTTAGATTATGATGAAAGCACACTCATATGCTACACTAGATTCGTGTAAATTGTCGGAAATTATGAGCACGTCTAACCTTTTCGAGTCAACCTCCCCTTACTAACTAGTTATTACGCATTACTGTTACTTCTTCACGCCTGTGGGCTTGGTTGGATTTGCAACCGCTCTGAACTTTGTTTTTTCCAAAACTAACCAAACTCACTAACAGCTAAATATTTTCTTCTAAACTCATATAAATCTCATTAGATGCTGCAGCACCTGTGCGAATTAAAATTCTTGAAACAAACCTAATTTCTTCTGTTCCTATCCGGTTTTATTGGTATTTTCAGAGAATTTGCTGGTTGCGCTATAGATGATTCTCATTGAATTTCTTTGCTTATAAAGCAATACATCACTTTGCGCATGCTCAAACAATATCCTCCTAGCATTTTTGGGAAGAACGTTCCAATAATGTCATGCCAATATCAATATGGTGGTATAATTATTCTATCCGCTATAGAATTTAATTCTCACTTTCTTCCCATGTTTTCCCAATATGGCCTCTTATTCGTTTTGGTATGATATGCCTATGGTTGTTCACGGCAGACCCAAACTCTTGGCTAAAATGTCCAATCCTTCGAGTAGTTGCATAACTGAATTCTAACTTCTTCCACTATTCCTTGAGTGAGTTCTGGTGAATGAATTCCCTTTTCGATTGATGAAATTCGTCGCAAAGGAAGTTGGAGCAGGTAACTTTTCCAGAAAGATCTGGCGCGTGGGTCTCAACGAAAGAGGAGGAATCGAAATCACCCTCGTGGGAGTTGGGTTGGTTTTACTGCTACCGAACGTCCTACGGCCCATTAGAACTGGTTGTTGTCTCTCCGTCTCTTCGACATCTGTTTCCAAGGAGTTTTCCCTACTCCCGGTATCGGTGTTGAAAATCTTGAAGAAAAACGTGTTCGACGTAATGGAGCGATATCGTACCAGCCCGTTTAGGGGGACACTTGTGTGGGGATATGGAACGAACAACGTTAGATTCAACAGACATCCTGGCAGAGAAAGGAATCAGGGTCAACTTTTTAGGTGGTCGTCACTAAGAAATGGTTTCAATCGAGGGAATTATAGTTCATTTGTGATGACCTGTCCAGGGTCAGCTACGGATAAGAGCTTAAGGCCCCAATCCCTCCCAATCAATAAACCAAAATATTAAAGGTGCAATATCGAAATCCTCCATGCTCATTTCCAGACTTGTAACAGATGACTGGATTGCATTATTTGAACCAAAAACGCTGCAAATTCTTTCACCGGGGTTTATTATTCAATTGACTTGCGTTCATGATTTGAATTTCTATTAAGCTTTGGAGTGTGCGTGTTTCACAGGTGATAGAGCGATTATTGCGTTTCAGGAGATATGCATAGAGCACGTAAGTCTGTCTCAACCAAAATACCTATTTGGATTGATCAGTTGATCATATTTGTGTGCCTCCTGAAATTCAATAATCACTCTATCACTTGTGAAACACGCACACTCCAAAGCTTAGTAGAAATCCAAATCATGAGCGCAAATGTTGGCACCATAAATCGTGCCATACATAGGGAATGGTTTGACCCGCGGACCTGGGGAGGGGCTCATTCGATTCCTCGTGGAAAATTCTTCAAAAAGAGTCCAAATTTAGGCCGCCTTGACTTTTTTTGCGGTCTTAGGGATTTTACAAAACTTTGACAACCCTCTGGATTCTTCCTGAAAATTTCAGCTTTTTTGCTTCAGCCGTTTGAGAGAAAGTGTGCATACGGCGTATGGCGTACGCACGGAAAATTTTTTATTGCAGATTCGGATTCTACACCCTTTGAAACGTAAACCATGAAAATTTCAGGGGGGGCGGGGGGGGGTTAGCATTTTTTTCTCCAAGAGCGATGACAATGGTTTATTATTGAATAATAAACCAAAATAGACCTCCCCAGGCTCTGTGAGTAATGCGCTTTGGTCAATCAGAGGCTATAATGAGCAGATCAGGCCCGGCTATGCGTTATCAAATTCAATATTTAAAGACTCCAAATTTTAAAACAATTGAACATAAATATAATGAGAAAACTTACGAAAATTCGCTCATAGGATCATGCTGCGTGGCTGTTTCAAAAAGTTTAAGAAAATATATTTCAGACCAGCTGTATAAGTTGAAGAGAGCATGGAAACCTATTCAATTTCATGCATCAACATATCACTCTGACAACCAACATTTCATTTAAAATGGAAACTTTCCAATCAAACTCCTAGTTTTGCAAAAGTAATAACTTGTCTGATCCCTAAGGATGAAGAGGCTAAAAATATAATCTTTAGCTAATTAAAAATCTTTAAATATCTAAAACTAATATCCAAACAGCAAAATATTATTTAGAATGGCTATAAAAAAATTTAGTTAGCCATAAAAATTGTAATTAATCACGCAAAAGTGCTCAAATTTCAACGCAATTTAACATGAATGTACAATAGTGTGAAAAAAATTCTTGCATGTTTTTTTTTTCTTTTTCTTTTAGTTTATCATACGCATCTTGACAGTATTAAGTTCTGGGGGGTTCTAAATTTGTTTAGTGGTTGATTGGAAAGTTGCATTATTGAAAATTATTAATCTTAATTGTCAATCTGACTGGATGAATCCATCCAAAAAAATTTCTGCTTTAACGTTCATGATTTGTAAATCAGCAAAGATTCAATAACGATTCTCGTGTGCTAGGCTCGGGTTCTGAGCCGGGGCAACCACGGGTTCGCTACGCCCGGGAAATGTGGGCCGAACACGTGTCACTTTTGGTGGTGGGGCCTTTTCCACGTGGCGCCCCGAGGGGTGAAGGACTCTGAGAATTGGGCCATGGAGGAAAACTGCAGAAGTGGCGAAGAGAAGAGGGTTGAGCCTGGAGAGAATGGATTTTCCCCCTAAAACCCATCTTCCCTTCGAAGCTTCGTTCACTTTTCTCAATTGAGTTTCTTGAATGATGCTCAACATTATTCATGGAACTTGTTACTCGGGATTTAAGCAATCAGTCAACGAATGATCCTTTGTTTTTCAGAGTTAACTACATAATATCGGTCAAAATGTATTTCGTATAATGCTCCAATCATGTCCCGTTTCACTCAAAACTGGTATCGAAAGCAATTTAGAACAAACAAATCATATCAATATGATAACAATTGAATCTTTGCTACATATCAACAAATTAAAGTCCCTAATGGAAATTTGAATTTGTCAAGTTGGAGGTTATTCGACGCAGAAAGCCTTGCCCCTGGGTGTGTTGTGTGAGAATTTGCTCCTGAGCAAAAAACGTTGTATACCGGTGATTTAAACGATAAACGTTGAAAAAGAGAACGAATGTCTCGTTGAAAAGAGACAATTTTTTTCGTGATTTTATTTATTGCAACTGATTGTAGGAGACATCATCTAGCAATATTTCATCTCATAAGTGGACACGATGTTCAGGGTGGGATTTCAACTAACCAACCCTTCAGAGTATCAGACTGTTAACTGGAACACACTTCACTATAACTTGCACAGCACAGTCACAAGTCCAATGGCTTCTTTCGATTGAGGCGCCGCAGTTCTCCTTCATTGTCCAAAATGTTGAACATCTCCGGGTTCTCGTGCTGGTGGAGGCGTTTTTCGTGCTTCTGGGCGTATTTTATGATGATTTCGTTGACTGTTTCCATCCTTAGGTCACGACGAATGTCATCATTTCGCATATACCATGGGGCACAAACTATACTTCTCAGGATTTTGTTCTGACAATTTTGTATTTTCTTCACGCTAGTCTTTTTGAGACAGCCCCACAGTTGAATCTCATATGTCCAAATAGGGCTTAAAATGTGTTTGTAGACAAGCAGTTTATTGTGGAGTGAAAGACGGTAATCCGCTCTCAGCAGCCAATACATTTTCCTGTATTTAATCTTCAGTTCCCCCTTTTTCTTCTCGATGTGAAGATTCCACACCAAGTATGGGACTTTGGTTTAACACAACTCGTTTAACAAGTTCTGGGGCTGTATTTTTTCGGTTGGTGAAGTTAATGTGAACTGACTTGGATTCGTTCAGCTTCATTCTCCATTTCTTGGTCCAGTTTGTAACCTTGGTGGCGGCCTCTTGCAGTTTTTGGGTTGCATCTTCTACTTCTTGTCCAGTAGAGAGTATGGCTGGTCATCCGCGAAGGTGGCTATCATTGTATCATCCTGCTGGGGCAAATCCCAGCGATTTCCTGACTTTGTTTAAATATTGACCTTGCTGCAAAGATGTGGGAGTCTGTGAATTACTTCCACCCAATACACGTAAACGTAATTTCTCACCATTGATCCTTCGATGACCTTCCACCAACCCGTCCACATATCTTCTGGCATCGCACGTCATGTTCCTCCCCACGTTCCTCGTTACAACGCACTCGTAAATCCGAAGAACAATCTTCATTTCCTTTTTATATTTTCAAAAAACAACTGTTTGTCCAAGTCGGACATAATAACCCCCGTAGGTCAGATATAAAGTGATATTACCATAACGATCTCCGGCCCCGTCACTAAATCCCCACACTTCCTGCTCAAGGGGTCCTTTGTTCGGAAAGACGAATACAGGGAGGGAAAAAAAGACGAGATCCATAAAAATTGAAGAGGCAAGACGTTTTTTGGCTGCCAAAGGAAACAAAAAACTCATTCTTCATTCCGTTTTAATTTTTTTTTTCGTTCCTCCGAACACCTTTTTCATAATGGACCAAAGAGGGGTAAGTGTTGTCCGTTTCGAAGATACGACCGGACAAGCCGGAGGGATACGAGTCTTATTTATGGGTTTAGGGTCGTAAATCTCGCCCCCGTTTCATCAAGGGGGTTCGAAAAGTCCCGGGGCTCTCGAGGCAGGAAGGTGGGCGGGTAATTGCGGCTCGTCCCCGAAGAATCGTCTTTCAGATGATATGCCACGTTCTGGGGGAGAGAGATCACTCCTCTTCAGCGTGTCGGCTCACGCGTTTCGGGGTGGGTTACGATCCTGTTATATTTACGAGGGGATTTATTGAGTGGTGGTTGATTTTTCGAACGGATCGAATGCCTGCAAAAAAAAAAAAAAAGAAAGAAAAAACTTGAAGTGGCAAAACGACCGTCTGGCGAATGGAATTGACGAGCTCCTTCCAGTTCTGAAATCCAACCCGATATCGAGTGACTTTTATTAATTTGAAGAGGTTCCAACTTCAGGTTTCAAAGATATATCTGCGCTATCCTCTTACTAACTCGAATGTCAATGCAATCAATCAAAACCAAATTCAATTCATTTAACTAATATTTTGGAGAACTTGTCAGTTTTGCCACAAGCAAATGTCTTTGGCTTCTGCTACTACAGTCCTTCCATCATTCCCTGATACACTCCTTGAATTTTGTATCTGTAAGCCAGTCTCAGGACCTTCTTTTATGCAAGTCCCATGATTGTCCCACGATTCTCCTGTATGGAAGTCCACTGTTGGGAAAGGATTCAGGAAAAAGAATGCCGGTTGGAGACAACGAAATCGAGATCCTTTTCGTCAGCCAATTGCATATACAGATTTCTGGATATGAATGTTCGAAGCATCGATTTGACAGTAGGGGAACAAAAAGCTCCATTGTTCGTATTGCGGTGGATTTGTAGAGTGCGGGGAGACTTGCTGAAGCTGAATAACAGACCTTATAAGCCTCTACAAGAAGACGATCACATTGAGATTTGTTCGCTTTGCAACATAGGTGTGCCTGAGTGCCTTCAGCACTTTCTTGCGATCTGTCCTGCTCTTTCAGAATTTCGGGTCGCCAATTTTGGGACATCTCGGCTTTCTTGGGACACCCTTCTGAATATTTTGGATGGAGCAAACTGGCTGGCAGTGGCTAGATTCTGTCAATCAGCTTGGACATAAAGAGTAGAATTGGTGTACCAATTTAATTGGGACAGCAATTGATTGTTATTTGTTGATTGAGTTAATCGTTTTGTTTTTGTAGAATATGTAGTTTTCTATCTCCTCTTGTTGTGCTGTTGCACCAATTTCATTTCCATCACCAATTGGATCGTAAGAAATCTCTCTCTCTTAAATTTTTTTGTAAGCCAATCTCAAGACCTTCTTTTATGCCTAGTCTCACGATTCTCTTGTATAGAACTCGTGAGTTTGCTGCTGGAAAACTGATCTTTCGACGGAATTTAGGGGTTTCACCTGTACCCTTAGTGCTACTAGCTTGGCAAGTGAATAGCTTAGTTCTTCCCCAGTAAACGGCTATGGTATTTTATTGAAATCCTGCGTTTTGAGTTGGATTAGAATATGCTTCATATGTGGGCTAGGAAGATGTATGGAGTGGTTTGCAAGGCTCCTGTTGGAATGATGCATGGGGAATTCGAATGAAACCTTGGGCTTTATCTGCTGCTTGGGCAAGTTTAAAGCGCAGTCTATGTCCTGGTTTATGTCTATGTATGTACGCAAGAATACTCATGTTGGAATGATGTATAGAGAATAAAGCAGAAACCAAAAGCCTTATCTGCTACAATAAATCGCAGTAGACGTATGAATGCAAAGCATATTCTGGGTGGGGTATGTTATAAAAGATGCCTGATAGCCAAGGCCACATGCTTAGCCAATGATGGTCAACGCACAGATTCACACATTACTTGCAGTCTGTCAAATCATCGGTTCAACTGAAATGCACATCAAATTCTTCTTGCCCACTCGTTCTCCGATATTGAACCCCGTGGAAATAGCTTCGTGGATGAAGTTCACAACATCTAAATACAGTGCCAACTTCCAAGTCAAATGTGCTTGAAAACAACTTTTTTTGCATAAAATCTCAAGTCTCAAAAAAGATCCCTTAAAATATTAAATATACCATTGGAAATGAGACTTGAGCTAGATTACAGGCTCAAACGTATCATTAAAATTAAGGGGGACTAATGAGCCATCAACAAAAGAAGTTTTTTTCAAAATTTGACAAAATTTACTTTTAGCTCATTTTCCCCTTTTATTTTAAAAAATTATTATTAAAGACTGAGACGATAGATAATTTTATGTTCTTTCCAACGGCATACTAAGATTTGCAAATACTTTGAAAACGCCGGAGTTACGGCTGTTTTAGTGACGTGAGTTTGAAAACACGAAAAAAATCTTAAAAGTGAAATAACTCAAAAACGAAGCCTCTACAAAAAAATCTCCAAGAGGCACTTTTTGTTGGAAACTAGTTGTAGAATACGTGTGCGAAGATTTTCGGATCATACGCTGTACACCCTGTAAAATGTTTCTATTTGGCCCACCTTGAAAAAAGGTTGGAGACCCTTGATGTAAACAGTTTGTCGAAGATGTGCATTTCGTGTTGTCTAACACAACAGATATCCACAAGATTTAAATGAACATTTTAATTCAAAGTGCGAATGCTATATCTCAACCGTAACTCGGAGTCAGGGTCCAATATAGGCTCAACGATTCCGTTCAGATTTAGCAAAGGGCACGATGTTTCAACGACACACGATATTTGAGGCATCGTCTCCGAGAACGACATACCAATTCGTTCAAGGTGAAACCACTCAGTCAAGATGGAAAGTCGAGGTGCTGCCTTGGGAGTGACAGGTGATGAGCGGAGGTGAACTTGACTCGTATAAAAGAAACTTGGAGCTGACTTTGTAACTCCAAGTCGTTTCCGCTGTCGTAAAAACGACCTGGTTTCGTCACGTAGAAAATGACATCGCAGATTACAGTGATCGCAGCCAACTATTAGGGCTGCGGGTGATTTGCGTCGCGGAGCAAGGTGAAAACTGTTGTATGCGGGACGGATTGCGGAAAAGCGTTTCGTCATCGCCCGCATTACAGATTGACAAGTTGGTTTCTATGTTTCGCTGACTCCTGATTTAATGGAACTAGAATGAACATTATATACATGTGTGTTTTTGCTTCACGTAGATCTAGAAGCTTTGTATTTAAGCATAAGTGAATACGCGTACCAAGTCTCTTTCTGTAAAATGAATATATGCTGGGTATAGGTACCGATTTGAGTTAATGAAATTCTGAGGTTAACGCTAAAGTTATTTTTCAACAAGAAATTCTTCCTATCCATATTTTTCTGGCTTGTTTCTCCGACTTTCGAACGATTCAAGTTCTTGCTTCCGAGTCTGCCCATAGATAGAGAAAGCTTCATTTTCAAATTTGGGGAATGAAATATTGTTTCCTCTCTAAAATTGAAAATTTTCTCTCCCATTTTGCGTTTTTGACCGCTTTTTTGGGTATTTGTCTATTCGTCTGTGTATGTCTTTCTGTCCATGTGTCCATGTCACTACCTAATTCGTACAGATTTCATCCAATCTTTCCAGTTTAAGTGCGGATTACGCTGCAGATGGGCCCTTTTGAGTTTCATAGCTCGAAAATCGCACACCATTGTACATGCGTTATCGTGAAATCCATCATCCTTATTCTCTCAGGTTCTAGTTATCCGATCGCGCTCAAATTTTGTTGACATTTCATCCAATCTTGATGACATTTGTGATGGATATGGTTAGTCGGCCCTTCCCGATTTCAGAATCCGTCGCCTTGGGAGATGAATCCGCCGTTATCAAGCGTCTGGGTCATCCTCTTAGCGTGGCGGAGCATTACCACCGCATCCACCTCAATGGAAGGGGCAACTATACCGTTCCGTCACCTCACACATTTTTTCTCCAAAATCAAACTTTCCTCTTTCATTTTGCGTTTTTTGACCGTTCTGAAGTCTGTTTCAGATCCTTGTTCAAACCTAATCTAAGTTTTCATCGAATCAAAAATTGTCAAGGAATGTGCAGTTTAGGCTGTAGATGGTCCTCTATAAGTTTTATCGCATCGCTCTGCGCATGCGCAAACGAAAAATCTACCAGGTATCTTATTCTCAGGTTCTAGTGGTCTGATGGGCCCTTGGGGAAGAACGTTCTATAATTACTCCATCCGCTACAGAATCACTAGAACCGCAATACATGTCGACCTAGCTCTAGAAGGCGTTGAGAGTACGCGAGAACATATCCTGTGCAGTTCTGTCACTTGAATCATTGTAACATTCTTTCCAGGTTGTTTAAATCAGTTCAATGATCTACACATCCATATAACCCAGACGTGGAATGTATGCCACACACAACTTGGCCGAATTTTTTCCCCCTAATTATAGAGCCTAAGCCACTAAAATGACGTCAACTCGCTTGAAATACAGTATAAAATCAATTTGGGACACCGCTGGAAAGAGAGTTTAATTTCTAGACTCCTTAGGGAACATTTTAACGTGACTTTGAAAATCGAAGAGTAGCCCGAAGAATAAAGTTTGAGAATTTATAAAACTTGTCCTTCTTTTACTTTTCCAAGTCTCAGTTTTCCAACATTGTAAGAAAAGAGATGTTACAATGACATTGCTCAAAGAAGGAAAAAATTTCATTTGTGTTCTGAAAAACAGGTGAAATTTTACGGTGAAACCTAAGTGTTTTCCCCATAATCTAACTGGTACAAAAAATGAGTTAGCATCGGATTTAAGTAGCTCTCTTGGGGGAATCGAATGTTGACCGTTTCGGGACCCCTCCCTCGACAAATGAGGGATTTTCAGGCTGGAAATGTCAAAATTGTACAAAATTTCATGTTAAGATCAACCGATATTGAGTAAAATTGAGTGAAAGCTAGTTTTCACCATAATTACAATTTAATGAATAAGCGTAAACGCCCTTAAAATCTCTAAATAATTTTTTTTATCAATGAATTCTCATATTTACTGCCCACTCAACTTGATTGACTTTTTGATTGAGTCCTTTTGATAGTTGGTGGTTACGATAGTTGAGGTTTGACATCATAAATTCTATGCTTACATCAAAGTACCAACATCTAGTTCACAGTCCGCGATATGGAGCAAAGGAGAGTGTGATGCTTTCTTCATCAACAGCTGCAACCTCCTATAAAGCTTTATGGTTTCCTATTCGTACGATTTAACAGGGCTTATCTCGGATAAACTCGCCCATAGATCCCGATACTACCACTTCTTTCATTTCCTTTTCAATCTCCCGACGAGAATATAGCACGAAAATGGGTCATGAAAGTGCTGAAGACACCAATACAACTCTGAAAAGCGTAAACATAAAGGTTTTTCCGAACAGTCCGGAAATGATTAAAGGAAGCTCTTTCCAGAATCAATGGATCCGACCTCGTTTCCGCGCTTTTCTTTTTTTGTGGTTTTGCTAACCCCAATTTTTATTACAAAGATCTTCGATATCAGTAAATACAGTTGGGCTACTTCCCCAATTCGTCTTCTGACCTCCACAATTGTTTGACCTGAATTCGTTTTCAACTCAAAAGTTGATGAAGCTCAAGGGAACGCAGATTTTCTATAACGACTTAACTATTTCTAATGTGGGCACATACGTATGTCAAATAATTGAAAAACATAATTCACCCTCGGGAGGGGACAGGTTGTCCGAGCGACCTAAGGCATCAGTCCTTTGGCTGTTTAGCTTCAGTGGGAGTACTGATTTGCCCGGTTCGAATCCGGCAGGCACCAATGATTAGGGCCAAAATCCTATCAAGTGTTGTATATCTGTCCTGTCGTTAGAAAGTTCACCTCTGATCTCGATATCACGTGAACTACTTGTTTACTTTACTTTACTAATTCAACCTCGGCAACCTCGTATTCCATGGTCCAAAAACAAAAATTCAAACAAAAACCTTTGCCGCATCATATGCCGTTTGAGAACCAACCATGGAGTATGCGACACATAGCATACCTGAATAAAATTGGAAAGCACATTTCACCCGAATACCACAAGTACCGACAGCCATATGGAACATCATGAAATGCCCAAAACTTGAAAGACAAAGACAGTCTTTAATTATTACAGTTTTAAGTGAAGTGAACATTAATTTTGACTATTTTTCAATTCTAGGATGAAAAAATATGGTAATTTATGGAGAAATTGTTAAATTTACATATCGATTGAGTTCACACAATATTGCTGTCTGACTATGGTTATGAGTGAATATCACATGAGTCAGATGATGATCTGAGTTCTGAAATCCAGTGTGATTTTGTAAAACTTCTTTATTGAAATCTGAAGGCTCATCCCAGCACATATATTCAGGTCTTTGGAATCGCTACTGCCACTTCATTGCCAACATGATGGAACCTGACTAGTTTGAGACTATTACGTCAATATTTCTATAATTTTAGAACCCTATGACTTGTCCATTCACTCAATAGACGTTTTCTGGTTTTCCTTAGCAATGTCGGTATAAGTCCTTTCAGAATTACTGGATTATAGTAGATGCAATGGCAGGGCATTCAAAAAGAAAAGGTTCTGCTGTTTCCTCACGTTGGCTGTACGGTCGGCATCCCATCTTCGGCATTAAGACCATGGTCCCGTTGAGGGCAATGGCCCGTCACAACCCTGACCACTCCATCAGCTCCTGGATGTGTAGCAATCTCTTTGCCCATAAACCAATCCATTACCGAAGAATTTGGATCTTCGAGAAGCACCAAGTTTGAGAAGAATTCGTCCACAGGTCTTTTCTCCATCGTAAACAGAACTGCTGGTACATGCGTTTTACCAGCTGTCAACGTGATGAATGATTTTCTCGGCAATCCAAGAAACTACCGTCTGGCAAAGTGACCAGGACATGGCTAGTGGTCTTTCGCCTGAGTATCTAGGACTTAGCGTGGGAGTACCAGAAAGTTCTTAGTTATAGGTTAGAATGCATGTAATGTTTTAAGAATCTGTGATATATTTCCTTCATATGTTGAACTAAGTTGTGCTTAGAACGAACAAGGCTTTCCTTCGTGGAAATGCGTATTATTTTCCAAACGATTTTCGGCTATTTTTGATAATTTGGTTGCTATAACTAGAGAAAACATGAACGTAACCAGATCTCTTCACATTCAACATCTCTAATAATAGACTGAAACCAAACTCAAAAGGTAACTTATAATATCCAACCTCTTGGCTAAAACCAGTTCCTCAAGTCGGGGATTACTAATTCCTTCAAAGAATCACGCTTTGAGAACGTTTGAAATTGCTTTGCATCATAACACGCTGTTATTGAGTTTTCCATCTTCTTTTGACAAATCTGACTGGAATGATCTCCCTTCACAAAGGTTCCACGCAATCTATTTGTATACGAGTCGACTTTTTTCGCAAGACAGCCCTTCATGTTATTCGTTGTGCGACGTATCTTGGGAGGCCATTGAATGGAGATCCCTGATGTTCAAAGGGAAACGGGTGTCCTCACAAAAGGTATTCAAGTGGGATGTTCATTGAAGCAAAAGAGGATCCATTTATAGCAAACGGGTTTTGCTGGTCTAAATTTAGCTTGGGATCCAAGGCTCGGAAACTCCCCTCAGGAGTGAACTGAGGGGTTGGTAGGCCTATGGTTTGAACCCCCGCGACCCAGTTTTCCGCGGCACGTGTCCTGACCTATACACGTGGCCATCCCTTCCCCCTCCTTGATTCTTGGTTCCTTTAACCCCCTCCATTCATCCTTTTCAGCCCCAAAACTGAATGACCCAGAATCCTTATTGAAGATTAAACTTCCTAAAGTTCTGTCCCACAGGGTTTCAACCTAAATATCAACATGTTTTGATAAATTGATGACCATGGTCGATTTTATTAATTAGCCATTTCAGATCAGAGCTCAGATCTATCCAACAACCGTATAATACAAAATTGACAATTATTTTTC
This sequence comes from Creontiades dilutus, assembly GCA_031894815.1. NCBI lineage: Eukaryota > Metazoa > Arthropoda > Insecta > Hemiptera > Miridae > Creontiades > Creontiades dilutus. The sequence goes on from JAVIWC010005620.1 coordinate 3,200,854, forward strand.
AAATTCTGAAATTTCAAAATTTGGTTTTTGCAAATTTAAAAACAAAATTCTAATTTGGGTGCCACACACAGCTTTCTCGTATTAGTAACATGAATGTTTGTAAGTATGTTGAACAATCTTTTAAATTCATAGTTTTGAAAGGGGTTGAAATTGAGGTTGTTGGAAGGATTCACCGGTCAATAATGCTTAGGAACATATGACCACAGATATCAACGCCTTCAGTGGGTTAGTCGACGTGCATTGCAGGTCTCAAGGGCTTACTCGATAGTTCATTCTGCTATTTTACGATTATGCTGAAATTGAAGCGAGATTTTAAACTGTTCTTGCGTCCCTGAAAATTTGCCTTCGAACGATTAGGAAGTGGGAAATGATGATTGATGGATTTTACGCTTGCTCATCTGCCCATTAGTGTATTGATTTGTATGTAGTGAACCCAACCGCATAACCACTGGAAAGGTCATTCAAATCTGTTAAAACTGTAAAAATGAATTGAATTTGCTATGAAATTATTAAACCGTTCTTTGCTGGCTGTTTTAAGGATTCCAACATTCATTGTAGTACGAAATTGTCAGAAAATATTTTTCAGAGTTCGGGAGTCCCAAACGTTTTGAGCCAAATTTCGTAAATTTTGGTCCAGCAGTTTGAAACAAAAGCTTCTGACGGCGAACGGACGGATTTTTTTGGATGAAAACGGCCTTCACGGTGGGTTTGTGTGACGGGGATTATTGTACATTCAGGGTTCATTGTCTCGTGTTATTTCATGTTATCATAATGCATGCATTATTTGAGGAATGTTGTAAACTAATTCATGAAACGTGAAGGTAGCCTCAGCCAAGAATCACGTTATGAGAACGGCCCTCACTGTGAGCTTGTGTGACGGGGATTATTGTCCATTCAGGGTTCATTGTCTCCTGTTATACCATGTTACTATAATGCTTGCATTATTTGAGGAATGTTGGAGACTAATTCATGAAACGTGAAGGTAGCTTGAGCCGAGAATCACATTATGAGAACGGCCCTCACTGTGGGCTTGTGTGACGGGGATTATTGTCCGCCCTGGTCATTCATCATTTCCTGTTATTGAGTGAGATCGTCCCCACTCGCGGGTCGCCTATCTGGGACATCCGGACGCCTGATTTAGTTAGCCGATAGGGGAAGGGAACCGACTCCAGTGACGAGTCCTTCGTTGTACTCAGCTCCCAGGCGGCTGATGGGTTTTCCTTGAGAATCGCCCATCAAAATAGATAGAAATTTAAATTCCTAAACAGGTCTACAGTGGACACCGCTATCAAAATATAGATAGAACACTAACTGATTAATTAATTTAGAAATTACGGGTTGAATCACTTTTACAAAATAAGGTGCTGCAAATGATTACATATGATTCATATTTATGTATTAGACAGCGGTATTTTGCACTTATTTCATGCGTATTTCAGCGTTATTTCTTGAATTCGCTGCAGAATTCCTCAAGTAATGGATTCGTTATGATAACATGAAATAATAAGACAATGAATCCAGGCTGAAAACAATAAGAAACACACAACTAAGATTTTCAAACATATTCAGTTCCATAATTGAAAAACCCATTTTCTCACTTTTCACCTTAGATTTTGCGCTAGTCGAATATTTCAACCTCAAAATTATTAGTATAGGACGATCCTACATATAATTAACCTTGTAAATAGTGCACGAAATCATTGAAAGAGCTACTGTGTAAAATTTCCTTTTTTCCACTTCTGATTCTCATTTTACGGTACCATTGAGGTTTTGATTCCGACTAAAAAATTTTGTTCTCCTAAATTTATGGTTTTTTTATTATACAATCTAGATGTTACTCTAATGGTATAGTGATGTACAAGCCCGCATGATTTTCGTTTGTTTCCTCAAAATTCAAGTTTTAAAATGTTGTGGGACACGACAATGTATCCATGACAATGATATTTGTCAACCAAATAACGATAGAGTTAAGTAAACGATGTGTAGGTGAGGTTGAATGATACAGATATTTAAACCAAAAACATTTCAATTCTTAGTTGAAGCAAGATTTATTCAGTTAGTTACTACCACCCTATATTAAAAGTATAAAAATGATCACGGTTCACAAAATTGTCGGTGGGCGGGCATCTAATTTCAGTTTTTCCTGCCTTTGTGATGACAATGAAGTTTTAAATAGCCACAATCAATCTTCTGCAATTAGGAGTCTAATGAACACTTGAAGAAATTGAAACTTGCATTAAATAGTATGAAACGTGCATATCTCTTTTAGAAACGGCTAACTTCATTTTTTTCAACTGTACAGAAATGGCGGAGGCGTGGTGTTTCCTCAAAGGGAAGGGTTACCAACGCTGAAGAAACTTTGAATTGCCAAAAACTGCCCTTATTTGAGAGAGCTACGATGATTTCCTTCAAACCCATGACAATGAGACAGGAGGTTTGCGACAGAATTTGAGCACTTGATTCGTGCAGACTATCTCAAAGTTAGTCCCACTTGTAAGCGCACTAACATCCAGGAACTAATTATAAAAAAATACTAGTAAAAATATTTCCGGTAAAACGTACTTGGAGCGGATAAAATTTCGAATTAAGTTCAAATTCTGACTCACGGACAGACCATGGCAATGAGATTAGAGGTGTATACCGATCAATTACCGGCATGTAGAATGAAGAGTAGCCGAACATTATGACAGCCATGAGTAGCCCTATTTACCACATAACATCTACGAAAATAATTTTTGGAAAAAATTGAACAGAAAATTATTTATCAATGAAGGACCGCGATTGTCCCGTAAAATAGGAGTCACCCTTCTATGTGGTGATATGGATTTTTTTCATTTTTTAATTCAATTTTTGATATCTACGTAACCAACAACTTTCGAGGGAGGTTGTTTTGGTTTATTATTCAATAATAAACCATCGTAATCGCTCTTGAAAAGAAAATTGTAACCCCCCTGAAAATTTCATGGTTTACGTTTCAAAGGGTGTAGAATCCGAATCTGCAATAAAAAAATTCCGTCCGTCCGCCGTACGCACGATTTCTCCCAAACGGCTGAAGCAAAAAAGCTGAAATTTTCAGGAAAAATCAATGTTGGTCCGACGACGCCTAAATTCTTGAGCCAGCTATCTCACTTAATTTAAAGTACCCTTTAATGGTTGTCAAAATTTTGTAAAATCCTTGAAAACCTCAAAAAAAGTCAAGGCGGCCTAAATTTGAACTCCTTTTGAAGAACTTTCCACGAGGAATCGAATAAGCCCCTCCCCAGGTCCGTAGCTCAAACCATTTCCGATGTATGGCCCGATTTATGGTGCCAACATTTGCATCCACATTCACTACGCCACTAGGTTACTGCGATCAAAACAAACACAAGAGTTTTTTTTTTATCGCAGTAACCTAGTGATGTAGTGAATGTGGATACTGAAGTGAACACCTAAAAGGCTTTGTAGCCGATACACGGGTTGAACCATTCTGATATGCATGAAACGCTGCAAATTCTTTCACTAGGGTTTATTATTCAATTGACTTGCGTTCATGATTTGAATTTCTACTAAGCGTTGGAGTGTGCGTGTTTCACAGGTGATAGAGCGATTATTGAATTTCAGGAGGCACACAAATATGATCAACTGATCAATCCAAATAGGTATTTTGGTTGAGAACAGATTTACGTGCTCTATGCATATCTCCTGAAATTCAATAATCGCTCTATCACCTGTGAAACACGCACACTCCAAAGCTTAGTATAAATTCAAATCATGAACGCAAGCCAATTGAATAATAAACCCCAGTGAAAGAATTTGCAGCGTTTTTTTTTCTAGGTCGATCAAAAAGGTATATTATTGAAAATTCGGACTTGCTATTTCGCGTCAAAAACACCACCTTTTTGAATTAAACTATTAAGTATTGAGATTTTTGCAATCCACTCCCCTGGGTCTTTGCTATAGAGATGTTTGTTGGCTAAAAAAAAAAGCTTCAAAGTTTAGCGATCCGCGCGATAAAGTTGATTCAATCAGGGGGGAATGGAACCTTCGGGCCAGACAAGGTTTATTGTCCCAGTCCGAAAACTTCTTTCCCTCGGCAAACAGTTTTCTTTCGCCCTGACGTCAAAGGATGTGAGCTTATCCGAAGGTTAACTACCTTCCCCGAGATACCCTTGAAGAACCCCGGGCGAAGCAATACCCTTGAGAAACCTCTGTAGCCCCCTAGAACGAGATTTTATGCGAGAGGGGTAGTTTTGCCCTTCAAATGACGTCATGGGTCCACCCCCGGGGGCGGTGGATATATTTGGAGTCGGGGGTGGCGTTGCCATGGTGACGTTTTATGATTCCCAGGGACTCGGCGTTTTAAGTTTGCTTCAATTGAAAATGGAAATGACACTGCTATTTTAAGGGACCAACAGAATCGTAACTCATATCATCTCACTTCATTACTTCAAAGCTCCAATGCCTCCTGATTGGTATAACGAGAAAGGTAATATTCTAAATTATGCTCAAATTGTCGCAATTTTTGTATAAATGTGCAACTTTGTTACATTTTTATGCAACAAGTCACAACAATTTACTTTAAAGAACATTTTGATTTAGGTATTATTTCCAAAATTAAGCATTCATGATTTTAAAGCAAAAAATTGTATTTTTCAAAAGTTTTCTCTTAACACTTCAAAAGTCGTGATATTTTCATGCAATAAGTCACTACAATTGCTTAAGGTAATACAATAAATGATACTGAAACTATCACAGTTTTTGTGCAAATGTACAAATTTGTGACATTTTTTTGCAATAAATCACAAACATTTACCTTACAGAACATGTTGATTTATAGCGAGAGAAAAATAAATTTTTATTGATCATTATATGGGGTGGAATGTTGGATTTATTATTTCCAATATTAAGCCTTCATCAAAGAATTGTATGACCCCCTCCGCTCCTTTCCTTTCAAACAGGCATTTTCATGCAACAAGTCACAACAATTGACTTAACAGAACACTGCGATTGGTTATTTCCAATAATAAGCATTTACAATCTCATAGCAACAAAAAGTAGGTGTAATCCCTACCCCTCTTCAAAAGTTTTCACTTTACGTTTCCAAATTCGCGATATTTCCATGCAATAAGTCACTACAATTTACTTAAGGTAATATAATAATAATAATACTGAAATTATCACAGTTTACGTGCAAATGTACACATTTGTGACATTTTTATGCATTAAGTCACAACAATTTACCTCACAGAACATTTTGATTTATTATTTTCAATATTAAGCCTTCATCAAAGAATTTTATGAGCCCCTCACCCCCTTTCAAATAGGCATTTCCAATAATAAGCATTTATAATCTCATAACAACAAATAGTAGGTTAATTCCCTGCCCCTCTTCAAAAGTTTTCACTTCTCGTTTCATAATTGAGGCGTTGACGTGGGAAAGGTGTTAAGTCAAGGAACTAAAATTTTACAGGAGAAGCAAAAAACTATTTTTTTCACTCTTCAACTCGAAATTTATTGAACAAAATCGCCAAAAAATGCTATGTAACTGAAAACCTGCGACTGGAAATTTTGAAGAAAGTCTTTAGAGTCTTTACTACACACTGTTCAAACGACGGCTTCATAGCAAATAAAAACGATGGTACACAATTCATGTTCATGTAATTAAGCATGGCCAGCAAGTCCTGTTTTGGTTTATTATTCAATAATAAACCATTGTAATCGCTCTTGAAAAAACAAAATTCTAACCCCCCTTGAAAATTTCATGGTTTACGTTTCAAAGGGTGTAGAATCCGAATCTGCAATAAAAAATTTTCTCTCCGTCCGCCGTACGCAAGATTTCTCCCAAACGGCTGGAGCAAAAGATCTGAAATTTTCAGTAAAAATCCATGTTGGTCCGACAACGCCCCAATTCTTGAGCCAGCTCTCTCATTCAATTTAAAGTGCCCTTTAAGGGTTGTCGAAGTTTTGTAAAATCCCTAAAAACCTCAAAAAAGTCAAGGCGGCCTAAATTTGTACTCCTTTTGAAGAACAATCCACGAGGAATCGAATGAGCCCCTCCCCAGGTCCCTAGGTCAAACCATTCCCGATCTATGGCCCGATTTATGGTGCCAACATTTGCGTTATTTTGGTTTATTATTGTTTTTGTGTTGATATCAGTAACCTATTCACGTAGTGATGTAGTGATGTGGATACTGGTGTGAACTCCTAAAAGGCTTTGTAGCCGATACACGGGTTGAAGCCTTCTGATATGCATGAAACGCTGCAAATTCTTTCACTGGGGTTTATTGTTCAATGTGTGTTTCACAAGTGATAGAGCGATTATTGAATTTCAGGAGGCACACAGATATGATCAACTGAACAATCCCAATGGGTATTTCGGTAGAGAACCGATTTACGTGCTCTATGCATATCTCCTGAAATTCAATAATCGCTCTATCTGTGAAACACGCATACTCCAAAGCTCAGTAGAAATTCAAATCATGAACGCAAGCCAATTGAATAATAAACCCCAGTGAAAGAATTTGCAGCGTTTTGGTTTGGCAATGGTTGGCCGATTCTGAAGCTCTCGAAAAAGGTTCCACTCCAATAACGGTATTAATTAATAGGCCTTCTTTGAATATTTTTAGTTCCTTCCACTGTTCAGTTTCGTTCAGAGTGAGGCGAGTCTTGATGTTTGAAAATTCGGCTCTTCATATCTGAATCCAGGGTAATGTGCTGATTGTCAACCCAGTCCTGTTTAGAGATTTGTTACTGGATTTAGCTATGTCTTTGAAATCAGCAGGGAGCATTTCGATGGTTTGGAATGGTTGAGCACACTTTACTTCACAAATCATGTCTGCAATTTCATCTGGGACCATAATTTTACACACTTTCCTCCTCTTCTCCATGTCGACGCCTCACTCGTGATATTTTCATGCAACAAGTCACAATGATTTATTACACAGAACATTTTGATTAATTATTTCCAATGTTAAGCCTTCATAATCCAATACCGACCAATTGTATAACCCACCCTTCAAACTTTGTCACTTCCCGCTCAAGGTGCGTGGACTCAAAATCTGCATCGTTCGCCGTTGGGGACATAAAATGTCTTGGAATTTATGTAAAAATGCTTCAAATGTTTACGAAGGTTTATTATTTCTGTATTAAATAGCTTTTCCACGTCAATCACTGCTCTTCGTTGATTAGTTGTGATCTGTGGTACGCTATCTAAACTCGACACCTTGTAATTTATTTATTTATTATAACACTGATAAAAAAATCAGGACAGAATAATCGTAATAATAATAATCTAAGATCGAGCTTATCCGAGATAAGCCCTGTTGAATCGCACAAATAGGAAACCATAAAGGTTTATAGGAGGTTGCAGCTGTTGATGAAGAAAGTCTCTCTTTGCTCCATATCGCGGACTGTGAACTAGATGTTGGTACTTTGATGTAAGCATAGAATTTATGATGTCAAACCTCAACTATCGTAACCACTAACTATCAAAAGGACTCAATCAAAAAGTCAATCAAGTTGAGTGGGCAGTAAATATGAGAATAATAACAATTGGAATCGAAATTCTCTACATCCCAATCGATCACAAGACACATTGTGTCCCCAAATGGGAGAATAATTCACCACTCACACGGGGATACTAAAATCGCGAAACGACTGGGATACGCAGCTAATCGGAAGACCCAGCACTTGTTTTTAGAGGTTGCCGCTCAGATGGAGTGATTCCAGTATCGGAGGCTTAGCAACGTCGCTACGCAGAAACTCGGAGACTCGGCTTGCCAGTCTCCCAGTCCCTCAGTTGCCTGATCGTGATGAACGAGCAAGCTTTCAACATTTGTCAAATGTTCAAAATTTGTCAGGGATGCAGAGAAATGTCCAGTGTTATAAAATTATAAACTCAAAGAATATTTCAGTAAAGATGTTACGGAAAAGGCGTGGAATGAAGTAGCCAAGATAGTCTCAATTAATGTTCTTTCCTATGTAGGGGTGTTACCACATCTTTCTCATTTTCCTTTTGCTGTATCGGTTGTATGATATCCTCATCACTACTAGAATCACTAGTCATATTATAAAAAATGAACAGCGCTACAATAACAACAGACCTCTCCTACAGCTTGATGGAAACTGAATACTAGCAACCCGAGTAGCAGGTTTTATGAAGATGAGAGGCAACTGAAGTCTTCCAGTTAGGGTATCCAAGTCTCTGAGTATCCAAATCTCTATTATCGCAGGATTTGGGTATCCCCGTGTGAGCAGTGCCTTCAGTTCCGTCGTTGCGTTCAAACGCTACCTTTTTTGGTTCGACGGCCCAAATCTGCGTCTCCCGAGATCGTTGATCTGCATCGACGCCGCTCCCGAACTCTTGGGAGAAAATCCGGCTCAGTTACCTGGCGTTGGATGATCTCATTGTTTTGGCTCTAGACTCAAGGCAAAGGATGAGTAAGCCTTTAATACTCCCCCCCTACCGATTTTATTTTGGCAGAGATTTCTGAATCAAATCATTTGGCCGGTGTTCCTTGTCGTCGCATGTTTGTTTGTTGTTGGGTTCCTCCTAGTTCACCTTTTAGCGTGTTGTTCATTCTGCCCGTAGTATATTTCCCGAATAGACGCTTAAGAAAGCGGTGCTGCGCCTTATCGGATCCCAGGTTCAGTGAGTCATCGGCGAATTTTGGCAAGAACGAGGTTCCTCAGTTTCGTACTATTAATAAAAACGAAGCCAGTTATTTCATACAGATTTATTACTTTTGACACCCTCTCATCAAAAACCCTCAGCCTACAACTTTCTGTTACTAACAGAAAGAAAGAATTGAAATGTACACCCGTTTCAAAATTGTCACCCTTAAAATGAGAGTTTCAAATCCAGAAGAGCTCAGGGCGGTCTGAGACCCGTATAACCCCCCAGCCTACAACTTTCTGTTACTAACAAGTAGTTAAAACGGCAAAAATGAAGAAAATTAGGATTTACAAAATTGAAATGTACACCCGTTTCAAAATTTTCACCCTTAAAATGAGAGTTTCAAATCCAGATGAGCTCAGTTCCCACAGTGGAAAATTTGACCGATTAAGGTGAACGAAATTCTGAAACTTGTCCATATTTAACCTTTGGGTTCCCAGATTACGGAAAAAATAATATTAAAAAATCGCATTAATTTTTCGATACGATTGGCGAGCACACAATGGTCTAAAATCAAATTGATTTGCTAAAATTTGACTGAAAAAAATTATGTACCACCCAAAACGCAAAAAATCGCAAAGATTTTTTGCAACATTTAAAGAATGGAAGGATTGATGGAACGAATCCTTGGGGTAACTTGGGTATAATATAGTTCTTCGTTATAGAATAGAAGCATACATTTACAAATTGCTGAATTTAATTTAAAGGTAGAATGCAATGTATATTCAATAACGAATGTAGAAATTCGACGTCTTACCTGTCTCACCATTGCCCATTGTTGAACAAACGCTGCAAATTCTTTCTCTGGGGTTTATTATACAATTTCATTCAATTGGCTTGCGTTCATGATTTGAATTTCTACTAAGCTTTGGAGTGTGCGTGTTTCACAGGTGATAGAGCGATTATTGAATTTCAGGAGATATACATAGAGCACTTAAATCGGTTCTCAACCAAAATACCTATTTGTATTGATCAGTTGATCATATTTGTCTGCCTCCTGAAATTCAATAATCGCTCTATCACTTGTGAAACACGGACACTCCAAAGCTTAGTAGAAATTCAAATGATGAACGCAAGCCAATTGAATAATAAACCCCAGTGAAAGTATTTGCAGCGTATTTTTATGGTTATCAGAATGCTTCAACCCGTGTATCGGCTACAAAGCCTTTTAGGAGTTCACTCCAGTATCCACATTCACTACATCACTGTTACTGATATCAGTAAACAAAAACAATAATAAATAAAAAAACGCAAATGTTGCCATCGGGCCATACATCGGGAATGATTTGACCTACGGACGTGGGGAGGGCTCATTCGATTCCTCATGGTATGTTCTTCAGATAGGCCGCTTCGACTTTTTTTGAGGGTTCCAAAACTTTGACAGCCCTTAAAGGGCACTTTAAATTGAGTGAGAGAGTTCTGGCTCAAGAATTGGGGCGTTGTCGGGCCAACATGGATTTTTCCTGAAAATTTCAGATCTTTTGCTCCAGCCGTTTGGGAGAAATCGTGCGTACGGCGGACGGACGGAAAAATTTTTATTGCAAAATGTGAAAATGCACGGAAAATTTTCACGGGGGTTAGAATTTTTTTCCATAGCGATTACAATGGTTTATTATTGAATAATGAACCAAAACGGAAAATTGAGTAGACTGCGGAATTTGTTGCTATTGATTGATTGATTGCCACGTTCACATCGGAGTAGTTTTTCTCTAGTTTTTAACAAAATTTAATTTGGACATTTTGTTTAATGTATCTTTTATCGTCTGCGTGCTCTGTATAACCAAGATGATTTTCTTATCGTTACAGATCTCTCGGCAGTCAATCGACGCCTGCAAAGACTACTTCCGAGACGATTTAGTGAAGACGGACTGGCAGCTCATGGTTGAGTTGAAGAAACTTTTCCAGATTCTATGAGTTGTATCAACATATATCTAAATATATATTATTATATGTTTCGTAAAAGTGTCGGACCTCGTGATGTTTTGTCATTCCTGCAACTCCTGCGTATGGTTACAACAAAAGAGAGAAAAAAAAAGTAGTTTTATGATTAATTTAATTTGAGTTGTGGCCCTTCGTGAAAATAAACCGTTCCCCTCGATGGTATTTTGTATAAACTTGGATGTATCGCTGTTGTATATATCATTAAAGGTTATTGTGTTATGGATTTTTTTTTCTCATACGTTTTCTACTTGCCTATGGGAAATATCAGTTAGTTACTATCCAAACATTCAAATAATAATAAAAGTTACATATATGAAAGCAGTAATTGATGAAATGTCAACTCACTGATTTAGAAATTGTTCATTTTGATTTAGTGGAGCTATACTATTAATTTCTAGGAGGCCCTTCGTCAATTTCCGCCTAATTTTCTATAAAATGTTTTTTCAGAAAGTTGCAAGACGTAGAAGCAGGTTTCTCAGTTTTTGAAGTGAAACAGAAGCACATCAAAAAGGCTGAATCGGAAGAAATTAACTCGTTGAAAGCGTAGATATGATATTTTAATCATTTCAAAGCCTAAATTTGTAGATTGGGGACCGACCTTGTTTATGTTCGTGTTTATTTATTGAATGGGACGCGTCTTGTTACTTCAAACAGTGGGTGTGGCACATAGCTTCCTCGTATCCATAAGATAACTGTATAGATCATTGAAAATTATTATTGACTAAAGTCAACTCGTTCAATGATGGTTCGATCCAAGCTCGAGGCTAAAACTTCATTTTCTCTTTATTACTCACGAGGACCATCTTTACATCAGTCCGAACAATCCCTGAAAATTTCATCGAAATCAATCATGAACTCCCGGAGTTATGCCTGTAACAAGGATTTCACGTTTGCGGATGCGCAGAGGCTACTATTGATCCGGGTGTCATGAAACTTATAGGGGATCATCTACACATCAAACCGAACAATTCCTGAAAATTTCATCGAAATCGGTCAAGAACTCCCGGAGTTATGCGCGTAGCAAGGATTTCACGTTTGCGCATGCGCAGAGGCTACTATTGATCCGGGGGTCATGAAACTTATAGGGGACCATCTACACATCAAACCGAACAATCCCTGAAAATTTCTTCGAAATTGGTAACCAGGATTTCGTTTGCGCATGCGCAGAGGCTACTATTGATTCGGGGGTCATGAAACTTATAGGGGACCATCTACACCCCAACCCGCACAATCCATGAAAATTTCATCAAAATCGGACTATAACTTCGTGTAGTTTTGCCCGTAACAAGGACAGACACGGAACCAAAATTGTTCCGAAAGGTCTAAAACGCAAAATGCGAGTGGAATTTTTGATTTTGGAGACAAAAAATTTTCACATTCCGAAAGTGAAAACAATGCTTCCGCTACCTTGGTAGACTCGGAAGCAATAGTGAATGCTGAATAATAAACAGCAATGTCTTCAAGTTAGGTATAGGTCAGGTACATTTAAAGGTAGGTTAGTAATACATCACTAAGGGGTTACTTCTTTATTATAGTGTTATGTGGAAGGGGTTGTTTCCGGTAGTAATAAGGATAAAATTATTACTAACGGACTTATTGGAGAATCAATCATATCTCAGGCTCCTGTACTCGACTTGTTAACTAGTATTAATAATTATTGCGAACTAATCGGAGATTAATGTGATAAATTCATTCAACTGACTACTAAGTTAACTAATTTTTTTTTTTTTTTTTTTTTTACATTTGTTACTAGAGAGAGGTGTTGTCGCTCATTACTCATTCCCGTGCCAGATATCTGACCTGTAATAGGTACGTTGGGTGTCTCCGATTAGGTTAGGAGGTCGGAGGGAAAGGGTTAATCAATAGATCTATTCAGTCAACTGAATAGTATGATTCCTATATAAGTACGATATCTCGGCTACAATACAAATGTAATAACTGAATAACTGTATTCGTCTTGTGGGCACGAGTTGCTAGTGACGTCGGATTGTTCAATAAGGCATATTATGGGATTTTCTCGTAAGAAAGAAGCTTTTTGAGCTGTTGGGGACCCTTCGCAAGCCGCCATCTTTCCTAGAAAACCACCCAAGCTGATTAAAACCCTGGAAACACAAGGAGAACACCCGTTTTTCTTTTCTCTAAACGCTGGAGGAAAAAAAAAAGTGAAATACCTTCGCAGCTCGCCCTATGTCAACAATCGGACGTCTTCCACGTTTGTAGAGAGGAATGCGAAAGAGGGTTGGAGATGAGAATCATCGTTTTCATACTGTTAACTCAGGGGATTCCTTAGGCCCCTCCGTTTCTCCCTATTATGACGAAGGAGATTTCCCTGAACGGGTAGCGTCATCGTCCGCCCTACCTAATACAGTTTAAGTTCTCTCGCGGAACCAACAGCCATCTAACAAGGGGAGAATGTAATTTGTTTAATTCCATAACGACACTGTGCAGTCAGGCTGACCCCAACATGTTGAATTCTAGGAGAGTCTGCTGTTTCTGGGAACCAAACTTCCTCTTTTCCTGTTACCAAATCTTTCATAGCTCGATTTCTAGCCCCACGCTACCGGTCGTTCGTGAACTAGTTTTTGATAAATTCACAGCAGTGTCCCAGGGGTCAGGTTGGCACCACTGTGCAGTTACTGTATAGTCCATTGATCCTAGGCAGCCTTTTCATGCATAGAGATACCGCAAGTTACTCACTACGGATTTGCTCTGCTCTGACGTTTCTACGAGTATAAGAAATTCTATGTTTCTAACGATCCCTTCGAAAAAATACTAGTTTGGACGTTTCTCTCTGAAGTCCTCTGTTTCTAACGTTATCTTTTGTCGGTAGACAAGAACACTTTGCATAGGATCATCGTTTGTCTACCAAGTAAACATTTTGATACTTTTCACGAAGGTGTTTCCTATTTCTGGGAATCAAATCGCTCCTTTCTCATTTTAAATCTTTCCCAGATCTCTCCCCGTCGATTTATCGCCTCGACCACCAGTCTTCCGTGTACTAGTTTTTGATAAAGTAAAAAAAGTGGCTCTGGGGTCAATTAGACGTCACTGTGAGTTGTGGGCTAGTCCATTATTACTAGGCAGCCATTTCCTGCGTAGCGTTATCGCAAGTTAGTCACTATGGATTTGCCTAACGATCTACCGACGTTTCCATAAACAATTCAATGTTTCGAACAATTCCTTCGAAAAAGTACTAATTTGGAGGTTTCCTTCTAAAGTCCGCTGTTTCGAACGTGATTTTTTGTGAGAGGAAAGAAGATCGGTAGACAAGAACACTTTTCAAATCACGTTCAGTAGCTTTCTGCGACGACCATCGTTCCCTCACATGTCTCGAATACCAAATAGACAGTTTGATATTTTTATATTTTATTTAAATCAGGGGAGGGGAAGCTTTGATTTTTCTTGCTCGATTAAAAAGGTTCATTGTGGAAAATATTTGTTTGAACCATCTCCCAAGTTGGCATCGCGCCAGTATACCGCTGATATGCTTGCCTCTGGACCTTGGTAATTGGTGTTTCCATTTTCAATGAAACGAAAGTTAATTTTGCTATAATAAACTAAAATATTGGTTTGAAGCATCTCCACTGCTGCGGTTGGCCAAGTTGTCATTTCGCCTGTATCATCTCTGATATGCTTGCCTCTGGACCTTGGTAAGGATCTTTTAGGCAGTAGCTTTTTTGCTTTGGTCAGCATTGGTGACTAGAGGCCTAACAGAAGCCCAAGTTTCGCTGAATATTCCCTGTCTAGCCCGTAGAATGCATCTCTCCTTTTGAGAACATATTGTATGTGTGGGGTCCAAGTCATATGATGATATAGGGTAACCACGGAACGTGACTTTCTTCTCGGTGGATACTCCGTCTGGTCTCCGGAGGATACTACGTGCAGTTATCTGTTCTGCAGTTTACTGGATAACGATCAACTCGAAATGACATCAACATTCCACTGCTGCGGTAGGCCAAGTTGTCATTGCGCCTGTACTACCTTTGATATGCTTGCCTCTGGACCTTGGTAAGGGTCTTTCGGGCAGTAGCTTTTTTTGTTTGGTCAGCATTGGTGACTAGAGGCATAATGGAAGCCCAAATTCTGCAGAACATTCCCTGTCTAGCCAGTAGAATGCATCTCTCCATTCGAGAACACATTCCATGTGTGGGGTCGATGTCACATGATGTACGGTTACCAAAGAACGTGACTTTCTTCTCGGTGGAGAGCTCCTGAGGATAGTACTACGCACAGTTATCTGTTCTGCAGTTTACTGTAAACCGATAAACTCGAAATGACATCAACCGGGGATTTTATAGACCGAAAGTCTGACGCCCGTTGTGAATCTCGAATGAGACCCGCCCGCGAGAAGGGGAAGGCCTCGTGTTTCGCAACAGTGCAACTATTTTATTGAATGCGCTATTTATGTTTGACCAGTCAACAGGATCTAAGGGTTAAAGGAGTTGACGAAAAAAATAATAAAAAAAAATAAAAAATCGGCACATTCGAAATATTGTGAGAGGGATAGGGAGGAGGTCGAGATAAGGATGCCAACAGGAAGCGGGGCGTAGATAAGATAAGCTTTGCTCCACAATAGTGGAACGAGACGGATAGATTTTTTTTTCCAACGTAAAAATTGATCAACAAATGGGATCATTCTTGAGGGGGTAGGATGAGATGTGCAACTAGATTGGAAGATGGTTCGGAATAAAAAGCGACACATTGCTTCCTCGTATCGGTAACATGAATTTACATTTCATTAAAAAGTTGTAACTTATCTTAAAAGATGCCTTTTTTTTAACTGTTTGCGACCATTGTCATTTCCGTCAACAATTTTTGTTCATCCTATCATCTTTGGCATATCTTGAAGTCAATTACTAAGTAGATAGATAGATAGATGAACATGCTTTATTAATAAATATGCATAATTGAACTTCGACAACAAATACAAAAACTTGCAATAATCGTGGTCGCAATGACCGTCCGATGAGTACGCCGATTCCGATAACTCTTAAAACGAATAAAAAAACGCTGCAAATTCTTTCACTGGGGTTTATTATTCAATCATTCATGATTTGAATTTCTACTAAGGTTTGGAGTGTGCATGTTTCACAGGTGATAGAGCGATTATTGAATTTCAGGAGATATGCGTAGAGCACTTAAATCGGTTCTCAACCGAAATACCTATTTGGATTGATCAGTTGATCATATTTATGTGCCTCCTGAAATTAAATAATCGCTCTATCACCTGTGAAAAACGCACACTCCAAAGCTTAGTAGAAATTCAAATCACGAATCATTGAATAATAAAACCCAGTGAAAGAATTTGCAGCGTTTTTTTCAAGAGCGATTACAATGGAAAAACATTCTAATTGAAAATTTTAAATTTCGTAGGACGGAACATGCATATTAGAATGCTTAAACCCGTGTATCGGCTTTAACCCTTTTAAGAGTTCACTACAGTAACCACATTCACTACATCACCAGGTTACTGCGATCAAAACAAAACAAAACAAAAAAACTCTTGTGTTTGTTTTGATCGCAGTAACCTGGTGATGTAGTGAATGTGGATGCAAATGTTGGCACCGTAAATCGGGCCATACATCGGGAATGGTTTGAGCTACGGACCTGGGGAGGGGCTCGTTCGATTCCTCATGGAAAGTTCTTAAAAAAAAAAGTCCAAATTTAGGCCGCCTTGACTTTTTTTGGGGGGTTTTAGGGATTTTACAAAATTTTGACAACCCTTAAAGGGCACTTAAAATTAAGTGAGAGTGCTGGCTAAAGAATTGGGGCGTTTTCGGACCAACATGGATTTTTCCTGAAAATTTCAGATTTACGGCGGACGGACGGAGAAATTTTAATTGCAGATTTGGATTCGAATCCCATTGAAACGTAAACCATGAAATTTTCAGGGGGGGTTAAATTTGTTTTTTCAAGAGCGATTACAATGGTTTATTATTGAATAATGAACCAATTGGTTTATTGATACACATGGCTGGGTAGGCTACCACAATACTATCGAACATATGAGTGATCTAGATAAATAACCATAAATAACCTTTTGCATAATAATTTGCGGCGCAGGAACTGTTTCCTATCGTTCTCAGATGTTTCCTATGCAAAAATTTTGTTCTTGTTTACGGCAAATTTTGGCATAAACGATGGATTCTATCAGACAGGTAAAAGACAGAACCGTCCGGAACAGATAGCAAGAGAAATAAAATAGTCGTGGGTGCATCGAGGTTTATTTGCCGACAGATAAGTGCGGAAAGGAGTCGAGGAGAAAAAAAAACTGTTCCAATTTCTCCGAAAACCAACGAAAATTCCGCTAAAGCAAACCCGAAACGGAGGAGACAGCCTTTTTTTTCGTTGGTCGGAGGCACCAAGTTTTTCAATGGTGCTCTTTGAAGATCTGACCCCCCCTCTTCACTTCTTTCCCTATTTCCACAGCCATCTCTGTCCATCTTCATCGCTCTCGCTCCGACTTCCACATTTAGATCGGACGCCAAGGCCAACTTTTTATGTATTTCAGAGAACAACCCTCCCCTCGTCCACCATCCATCCATCCAACATCCGATGAAACCTCGTCGCTACGTTACCGCCTCGTCTCTTTTTCTCTTTCCATCTCTCTGGGTCGCTCCATCGGCCCATCTCATCTGGTCGGATCTGTGTTTATTAAAGCGGAGGCCAACGCACTCCTTTTGCCTTCATTCGTTGCACCTCATTCTTTTCCCCCGATGGCCGGGAAGCGCAGTATCCGTCCTTAACAGAAACGAGGTGAAGCAAATTGGAGCAAGTGCAAAGTTGCAACTTATAACAATGAGGTATACAATTCCTGCATAACATCAGCCCATCAACTCAAATCACTATATCCATGCATCCAGGTAGACAGGGTTCGAATATCACAGAGATATCACTAGAAAAGAGCATAAAATCCGAAAGAAGTCATTGGAGGAGACCCCAACAAAGTTTGAAAGCCTTTTCAAAAATCATATTCAATTGCAGCGAACCTGGAAACACAGAAATCCTTCCCTTATTTGACTGGGAGCGAAAAATCGAATTTCAACCCCTAGGAGGGGGTGATTAAGGGAAGAAGAGGTGTCTAGGGACTCTTGGAAGTTCAAATCCTATCTCAGGAGCCTCAAAAATATAGAAATCGATACCCCAATGGACTTGGCGTGAGAACTCTAATTTCAACCCCTAGGAGGGGGTGGTTGGAGGGTTAAGGGGTGCCTACAGGCTCTTGGAAGTTCAAATTCGATCTCAGAAACCCTAAAAATGTAGAAATTCACACCCCACTCGACTTGGCGTGAGAACTCAAATTTCAAGCATTCGACTCAAAATTTGTGAAACCGAAATCCACTCGACTTACGTGAGATATCAAATTTCAACCCCTAGGAGGGGGTGGTTGAGGGGTTAAGGGGTGCCTACAGGCTCTTGGAAGTTCAAATTCGATCTCAGGAACCCCAAAAATATAGAAATCCATACCCCACTCGACTTGGCGTGAGAACTCAAATTTCAACCCCTAGGAGGGGGTGGTTGGAGGGTTAAGGGGTGCCTACAGGCTCTTGGAAGTTCAAATTCGATCTCAGGAACCCCAAAAATATAGAAATCCATACCCCACTCGACTTGGAGTGAGAACTCAAATTTCAACCCCTAGGAGGGGGTGGTTGGAGGGTTAAGGGGTGCCTACAGGCTCTTGGAAGTTCAAATTCGATCTCAGGAGCCCCAAAAATATAGAAATCCATACCCCACTCGACTTGGCGTGAGAACTCAAATTTCAACCCCTAGGAGGGGGTGGTTGAGGGGGGGTGATTACAGGCTCTTGGAAGTTCAAATTCGATCTCAGGAGCCCCAAATCCACACCGCACTCTTGGCGTGAGAACTCAAATTTTGTACTCTCCTTGCCTGAAGTTAAGAAAAAATGTAGAAATTCACTTAAAATGATGTCGTAGTTCATCTCAATCTCATGACTCAAAAAGAGGGTTTTGACATCAATTTAAGGGTAGTTTTTTAGCAATAGCTCAAAATTTTGAGGATCAGGGGATTTTTTGGACCTTTGATTCGAATTCAACATTGAAAAATACATAGGGATACCGTAGTCTACTTTACGGATCTTGACTTTTTTTTGTGGGGCTGTGAAATGTAGCAAAATACCACCAATTCCAATTTTCTATCTCAACCCGCTAACAACATAAGGTTTTTTGAAGGTTTTTTTTAAAAAAGAATACCGCGTTTTGTGACATAAAAATCCAAATTTGACCAATCAAAAACGATTTTTTTTCCATTTTTGATCGCATTTTCGGATTTAATGTTAACCCATACAACCCCCGTTACATCATATGATGTCAAGGTTCTGGCGGTCCGATGGCATTGTAAAACGACATTAAAGTATTCATGAAAACTATTTTTTCAAGTTACAAGAAGGAAAAATGTCCGCTCTCGAATGCTATAGGAATATCCTCAGGCCTAGGGGTGGGAGCTCTCTTCATTGAATGGGTTAAATTTTCTATACGCCTAGTGCATTTTTATTATAAAAAACCAACTTCTAAGGACCATAATTGTACTTCAAAGTTCTAAAATTTAAAAAAATTACGTTAATGGCAATACTTGGACTTCAACTCCATATTTTTCATAGGTGCCTCAGAAAGGAGCTCCTTTTGTGCGACACCTACGTTGATCGAGTACGAAAGGAGTAAGCCAAAAGGGTTATTCAGCTAAACAGTGTATATCTTTACCTAGTAATTGGCTTCTATATATGCCAAAAATGATAGGATGAACAAAATTTTTGCTTTTTATAGCATCTAGAGGTGCCTAGTTTTGATAGGTACCTATATCAAAAGTGTTCAATTTTCGATGTTCAGATTTTTGAAATTTTAGCCTCTGTCCAATTGTGATTTTTGACCCAAGTGTTTTCAGCTTCCGTTTAGTATTTTAGTGGTTTTGGACTGCTGCGGGTGATGTATTTTTAAAATTTGATTTCCGGATTCTACAATTTTGAAACGTAAAACCTAAAATTTTGAGGGGGTTAGCTTTTTTTTCTTGTTTGATCACAACGGTTCTTTGTTGAAAGTACGAGTAGTATCCAAAATTTGAACCTTCTCCCTAAAACAGTATCGCGTGACATATTGGGGGACTCCAAATCCGATCTTGGCCAGCAGGGGAATCAACTTGGCCTCTGATGAGCTTACAGAAGAATGTCAAATCCACAGATGCTCGACGCTTCTAGAGTGTGGCAAGGCCGGAGGTTGACAGAATCTCGGCATAATCTACCTGTGACAGGAATCTACTGTCACGCAGAAATGTACGCTGCACACCCTTGGCCGACGTGTACGGCGTAGTGCGTGGACCAGATCTCCGCTCCATACTCCAGCATCGGGAGGACGAGAGCTCTGTAAGGGGCCACTATACTGTCAACCCGTAGAAATCTCTCTTCAGGAACCCCAGTGCCCGCAAAGCCGGTCACTATGCTCTCCAAAGCTCAGCGACTGATCAAGCCAGATCCCCAGGTCCATGATGCCCCTAATTAAGGTAATATACCATCGACTTCATCTAATTTACATATGTCAGTGATTTTGGCAGAAGGGTTTTTCGAATACAGAAATAATAAAAGTCTGTGTAATAATTTGCAATACAATTCTTATATTCTGATAGAGCTTGAATCACACAATGTTTTGATGATCCATCCTTCTCTTTAAGAGAGAGTAAATAATCTAATTAAAACCGATAGCAATAGTATATTTTCTCGGTTTCATAACTTCTTATTTCCTCGGTTTCAACAAACACTCGAATAAATCATTTAGCAAACAATAAAATGGAAGTGATATTGGAGTTAAAAAAAGAGCCATCAATGGGTCAAAGCCAAACAGTCTGCTCGTGTTCGAACGATGATTATTGTTGGGGATCAAGGTAGTGGAGAGCTGGGCGATGAAAAAAAAAACCTCTCGAGTTATTGAACGAGGGAGATAATATAATCCTCGAAATCACCTCTGAAACGAATCGCTTTCGTATTAGCTCGAACGGTGACGTTAGGAGGTTCATCTGATGCCTTCATGGTTGTCATATGATCGGTTTTAGTTTATTATTATGGTACATGCTTTAGCCTCGGGCTAACTACCCGAAAAATGTCACACGGGAGGGTAATGCGGAAGTGTCACACGTCCCAGGGCGGCCTGGAGCTAAGGCAGCGAAAAGAGCGGGGGGCCCCAGCACCACGAAAACTGTTTTTGCGGTCTTAGCTCCTGGTGGTTCCTAGCGTCCTGGGACTGGAACCCGTACCAGCGCGAGGTATTAGGTGGCTAGAATCGGACAAGAGCTCTCCTCCCTCGCCCCCTAGATATGTTTTTGAAAGATTCACTTCCTTCAAAGAAACCGACTGAAACCGATCCTTTTTAAGATCTGGAATGAGAGTCAACACCGCTACTCCATTTTATTTAAATTGGCCAAAAAATACCTGACCAATCTCGCCACCTCAGTGTCTTCTGAGAGATTGTTTTCTGCTTCAGGCGGTACCATCACAAGCAAGAGGAGTCGGCTGAGCGGGGAAAAGGTTGAAAAGCTCCTTTTTCTTCGATCACTGAACAAGAAGCATTTTTAAATAGATATCTCCAAAGCATCGATGATCTTGAACATCAATGTTTTCACTGACATCGATGGCAAACTTCAAAAACATCGATCTTCATAAACATTGATGTCGCATCTTTATTGGGCAGTACTGAACATAACAGTAACTGACAATTTCATACACTTAGGAAGTATTGGGAGGCTAGAATCTGACAAGAGCTTTCAGCACACTCGTTTCCAACAAGTTAGGCAGTATTCTCAGTTTCAAACCCTTATGAGGTATTAGGAGGCTAGAATCTGACAAGAGCTTCCCTCGCCATCATTTCCAAGGACGTTGGGCAGTATTTTCAGTTTCAAACCCTTATGAGGTATTAGGAGGCTAGAATCTGACAAGAGCTCTAATGGCCATCATTTCCAAGGATGTTGGGCAGTATTTTCAGTTTCAAACGCTTAGGAAGTATCAGGAGGCTAGAATCTGACAAGAGCTCTCCTGGCCCCAATTCCCGAAGAAGTTAGGCAGTATTTTCAGTTTCAAACGATTAGGAAATATCAGGAGGCTGGAATCTGGCAAGAGCTCTCACCATCATTCCCAAGAAAGTTGGGCAGTACATTCCAAACGCCTAGGAGGCTATAATCTGACTAGAGCTCCCCTCGTTCTCATTTCTGAGGAAGTTTGGCAGTATTTTCAGTTTAAAACGCTTAGGAGGCTAGAATCTCGCAAGAGCTCTCCTCACCCTCATTCCCAAGGAAGTTGGGCAGTACATATTTCAAACGCCTTGGAGGTATTAGGAGGGTAGAATCTGACAAGAGCTCTCCTGGCCCTTATTCCCGAAGATGGGCAGTATTTTCAGTTTCAAACGCTTAGGAAGCTAGAATCTCGCAAGAGCTCTCCTCACCCTCATTCTCTAGGAAGTTGGACAGTCATACTTCAAACGCCTTGGAGGTATTAGGAGGCTAGAATCGGACAAGAGCTCCCCTTGCCCTCATTTCCATGGAATTTGGGCAGTATTTCCAGTTTCAAACGCTTAGGATGTATTAGGAGGCTGGAATCTGCTAAGAGCCCTGGAAGGCATATTTTGCGTATTGGTTCAAACAGGGTCTCATTTCCCTTGTTTCAGTGAAGGGATTTTGGTTCACTGTTTTCATTAATAAACCTTTGTGATTGACCAAGAAGAAAAAATTGTTTAACCCCCTCAAAAATTGTTGGTTACGAGAATCTCATCTAAATGTAGATGTAAAACATAATTTTCCAGGAAACAAAAAATCCGCCCGTTCACCATCTGCTATCCACCGGCGGCCATCCACCATTCGGGGCTTATCTCTTGATCAACTGGACAGAAGTTAACAAAATCCAACATTGATTGGAATTTGGACTCGGCAACTGGATCAGTCAACCCTAACAGATTGTATTTAAGGATTAATTTATCAAAAAATGGAAATCTCACAAACTTTTGAAGTAAGTGAATAGTTGTTTTGTTGTATTAGATACAAATTAGTTCACTGAATTGAATAAGACCATTCGGATATTTGTGCGATCATCCCTTTGATTGAAACGTTTTGAAAAACCTCATCTTCGGGATTGAAAATCGGTCGTCTACGGTCAGGTGGACGGTCGTGCCGGAGAGCCGTGATGATGTGGCGTTCAATGGGAGGTCCGAGCTCACCGCATGGCTGGCGGCTGCTCAAGTATTTTCATCTTGAATGCAAGGTACGGAATGAGGTCAAACGAAACCTTTGTGTAATAAGTTTTAGCGTTTTTTCCCCATCTTTTTAATTTCATGGTTTGGGGGTTCACGTGAACCGATCAGCACCTGAAAAAGACAATGTTCGATCACAAAGATCATTTTAACCAAATCGATAAAGTTGCGGTATAGGTAACACCCCCAACCCCCATCACTGCAAAGTCATGTTACCTTCACTTTGGTCGTCTAAAGTCGTTCTATCAGAACGTAAGTCGGTCGTCGTCTTGCTAGGTTTTGCTAAACTTCTCGTACGCGTATTCTCGATTCCTCTACATGTTTCACCTACATTTTCGTCTGATAATCCATAAACTCTCTATTCCCCGTATTCAACAGCCTTTCTGATTATCGACGACATTCCCCAAAAACTCTAGAGCCCAACAAACAGGGTCGACAGAAAGCGTAGGATGATTGGTCGGCAACCTCCAGCGCTAGATTAGATGTGTGTCTCCTAATTAGAAGCGGAAGTTCCACCCCTCCCTTCCCCTCCGCCGACTCCTCTCAGCCCATCACCGCCTTTAGACTTCCGTCTTGTTTTTCCCACTGATATTTTTAGAGACGACTCTCCTCTCTCCAGCTTCACCGCTGCATTGTGACCTCCGGTCGCCCCTTATCCGCTCCCTTCAAGTTTAGACTTGGAATAAGAGAACGGTATCTGCCAATACGTAATCAATTTCCGTTCATTATTTCCTGTAATTAATCTTGGCAATCGTTTAAGAATCAAACATCAGGGTGAAACATTTCATCATCAACATTGGCAAGGAGCAGGTCTTGTCATAACAAAGTTACTACAAGCGAACCATCTGCCGCATCAACCCAGCGTAAATTCCTCTATGATGCCTTGTAACGCCACTTGGCTATCACCATGAAAAGACAAGTATGTCACTTATCATATCCATCATCCACAATGGCAAAGAGCAGGGCTTGACGTAGTAAAGTTACATTTGCTACTTCAAGGGGTACAATTCGGTGAGTACTCCAGCTTAAATTCCTCTATGATACTTGGTAAATGCTCCTTGATCGGCCGTCTTTCCACAATTCACCATGAAAAGACTAATATGGTAGCACTCTTACCACATTCATCATCCACATTGGTAAGTTGCAAGGCTTGTCGCAACAAGGTTCGATTTTCTAGGGAAAGGTGGTCCATTCGGTGCATCACGCCTGTGATTATATTCTAGTATATCAACTTTGAAAGGTAATTGGTCGGCTGTCGTTTCACAATGCTCCATGAAAAGACTGGTAGGACACTTATCATATTCATCATTCTCACTGGCAAGTTGCTGGCCTTGTCGCATCAAGGTTACATTCGCTAGGAGAAGGTGGCCTCACTTTCCTCTATGTCAATTCTTGAATCAGGCTTCCCTGAACCGTCCACTGAATAGACTTGTGTGACTGCATATTCATCATATCCATCATCCACACTGGCAATTAGCTATTATTGTCGCAACAAGGTTACATTCGCCAGAGAAGTTGCATTTGGTTCAGGACGCCTGTGCTTACATTCTTCAATGTCACTCTTTGAATGCTACTTGGTCCACTGTCTTTCCACAATCCTCCCTGAAAAGACTAGTATGGCAGCACATCCACATAGGCAAGTTGCTGGGCTTGTCGCAACAAGGTTACATTCGCTAGGAGAAGGTGGCCTCACATTCTTCTATGTCAATCTTTAAATGCTATTTATTCGTCTGTATTTCTTGACAGGCTTTCCTGAACCATCAACTGAATATTCTTGTATGACTGCATAATTACCATATCCATCATCCACCTTGGCAAACAGCTAGGATTGTTGCAATAAGGTCACATTGGCTACAACGAGGTAAACCATTAGGTGCACCATCCCATTAGTTAAATTCCTCTACCCTCTTCCTTAATGATACTTCATCGGCCGTCTTTCTGGGCAGGTTCTCCAAAATCCTCCATGAGAAATACTTCCAAGACGCGAAGAGCAGCTTGAGTACGAAATTTGGTCGCTTTCGTCTCCAAGTGCTTAGCAGATCCAAAACTGGGAGCTAGTGGCTGACCATCTTCTTCGGAGCTCCTCACGTAGACTGAATGGAATCTAACCTGGGAGGGGAGCTTTAAATTTCCTCCTTTCTCACAACCAAGTACCATTAATTCAGTACATGTGTTCTGCATCTACCTGATGAAAAAAAAGACTGACTTTTAAACGTGAACCCCGCTTTAGTGCTTGCTATAGATAGGCAACATTTGATTTATTACGGTCTTTGCGACTCCTGGACGGTATCAGAGTTTCTTCTGAATTCGCACGTATATGAACGTGACATTCCAGACCATGACTCCCAATAGGATTGGGATAAATTCTTCGTATATTCCCCAAAAAATCTAGCATTCCATGGGAGGTGTCCGTTGGACAGTAGTTTTGAAACATATTAAATAAATGGGCCACATTTCAAAAAAGTAACTAAGAATGGCAAAAAAATCTACAAGTCTGTAATTTGAAGCACAGTAGGTACTAAACTAGAACCTACAAGGTACTAAAAAAAGTCAATCGAACAAGAACTGGGATATTTATAATTTCATTCATAGAATCGTACTGAAAAATTTTCTTAAATTTGATGAAAATTTGCTCAAAATCAATAGGAACACTTGAAAGAATGGTAAAAATCCACCAATTCATTTTATTGCTAAAACAATATTCAAAAAGTTATCCTCAAGTTATTTATCCTCAAAATGATCAAATTTTAATAGAATTTAACATAAATGTACACATGATGCGACAATTAAGGAAAATTCGCTCAAACGAACATGCTCCATGATTGCAACTTTTTAATCATATTTCCCATGCTATACGGAGGTTTCAAATGCTTTTCCCGGTCTTATTGCCAAGGGGCTTTCAGTTATATTGTAACATTTTTCTCTGCATATCGATTCCAACTCTGGTCATACATGTAACCGCACACGAGCAACGTATATCGTTCATGTTAGGGCATGATCATGCATGATGTGGGGCATTTGGGGTTCGGAAAAGTAGCGGTTCCTCTCAGATGATAACGACCTTTGGAGCCGGCCCCCGCGGGCTCCTCCTTTATAAATAGCTTTGGAAATGATGTACACTTCCTCTTTAAAGCCAGCTACCCCTCTTCCCCCTCCATGGCCATCCCCCACCGCTCCATCCCTTCTCGGTGGAGTACCATCTCTTCTCAATGAGGACATCCGTTGAAAGCCCCCCCTCACTCCTCACCTCCGCCCTCGTCGTTGGGTTGAGGACGATTTGACGCACTACGAATTCTACGTATGTTTTACTTTTAAATGTTTTTACAAATCTAATACACATTGGTAATAACTCTCAAAATTTAGAAGAATGCAGCATTCCTTCTTCGTGTTATGGACACTGCTTCATTGATCGTTCAAATGAAAAATACTCACTTGTTATTTTGTGTTTGAAGTAAAAATTTGCCAATGCTCTTAAAATTCTCATGAATTATGTTACAAAAAACTCTCTACTCCCTTCTGGATTTTCAATGATGATTTTATATAAAAGGAGAAAATCACTCCAACAATAACATATGAGTGTTGACTACTATGATGTTGGTTGGATACACATACTTTAATATGAGATAATGACAGGACTGAAGGAGTCCCCATAGCGGGACGAAACGTTTCCGAAAACGTCTGCCGAGTGGGTGTGGCGCATAGCTTCCTCGTATCCATAACATGACTGTATAGATCATTGAAATTTATTATTGACTAAAGAACTTCGTTCAATTAGGCGAAGTAAATATTGAATTAGCAAGCTCGAGGCTAAAACTTTATTTTCTCTCAATTACTCACGAGGAACATCTACACATCAAACCGAACAATCCCTGAAAATTTCATCGAAATTGGTCAAGAACTCCCGGAGTTATGCGCGTAACAAGGATTTCACGTTTGCGCATGCGCAGAGGCTACTATTGATCCGGGGGTCATGAAACTCATAGGGGACCATCTACACATCAAATCGAACAATCCCTGAAAATTTCATCGAAATTGATCAAGAACTTCCGAAGTTATGCGCGTAACAAGGATTTCGTTTGCGCATGCGCAGAGACTACTATTGATCCGGGGGTCATGAAACTTATAGGGGATCATCTACACCACAACCCGCACAATCCCTGAAAATTTCATCAAAATCGGACTATAACTTCGTGTAGTTTTGCCCGTAACAAGGATTTGCTGACAGACAGACAGACACTCAGACAGACAGACACGGAACCAAAATTGTTCAGAAAGGTCTAAAACGCAAAATGCGAGTGGGATTTTTGATTTTGGAGACAAAAAAATGTTCACATTCCGAAAGTGAAAGCAATGCTTCCGCTACCTTGGTAGACTCGGAAGCAAAAAAAAAAAAATAATAATAAACATATTATACGCTCCAATTTTATGTCCTGAATGAAAGCGGTCACACCACAACCAACAACCATGACCTTGAAGATTATAAATGAGCAGACTTTTAACTTGATCAAGATCAATTTTTTATTTGGATAAATAATGTAGGTAAATAAAAAAACAAGTATTTTAAGGATAATTTATAGGCCATGTATTGTAGTCGACGGTGCTTTAATTAACAACCAATTAGTTCAACGATAAATTATAAATTTAATGGATATTCGATATTACCGAAAGAAATGGACTGCATTTCCATGAAAAAAACGCTGCAAATTCTTTCAGTGGGGTTTATTATTCAATTGGCTTGCGTTCATGATTTGAATTTATACCAAGCTTTGGAGTGTGCTTGTTTCACTGGTGATAGAGCGATTATTGAATTTCAAAGTTTATTTTAAAGCTTAGTAGAAATTCAAATCATGAATCATCGAATAATAAACCCCAGTGAAAGAATTTGTAGCGTTTTTTACTAATACAGGTGAAATAGATCTTAAC
The DNA here is from genome assembly GCA_031894815.1 of Creontiades dilutus. NCBI lineage: Eukaryota > Metazoa > Arthropoda > Insecta > Hemiptera > Miridae > Creontiades > Creontiades dilutus. Next base: position 3,228,610 of record JAVIWC010005620.1, read on the forward strand.
AGCTTCCCTCAATTTTAAACGGATTTCCATGAAGAAAATTTAAAAATAAATTGTATTTTAACGTTTTTGGAGGCTTTGCAATATCTTCGTTTTTCCAGACAATTCGGTAAAAGATTTAAAGATACCTGAGATTTTGCAGGCATTTCGCGATTTTAGGTATGATTCCCTTTTGTGGGACTCAAAATTGGACAATTTATAGGAAATGCGATTACTTCATAGGGTGGATAGCGTGTCATGCTCTTGTATCATTCTTGTCACAGCGAACCATGGTAGGGCCGAGATTTCTCGATCGACCTAGGCACGCTAAAAAAAATGACCAAACAATACCCACATTACTCCTCGAACCGGACGATACGAACTATCAAAGCTTATCTCGGTTTTATTATCGCGCTCATTCATGATCCTTTCATTAATGTGAATGGCGTGGAAGCGAGAGAGAGAGATTTGAAAAAAAAGGAGAAAAAAGGAGAGTTGGAAAAAAGTCCGGGCTAATAAACACATCTGTTACACCAAACGGAGTGGAGAGAGATTGGTATCCCTTATCGGGATCTGTGGTTCCCCCGTCTCTCGGCTACTCCACCATCGTTCTAACCCCCTTGGGTCGTCATTGCTGCCATACTACGATATCACTGCTATCATTTCATATCGCGAGATGAGGCACATTAGCGGTTTTGTTGATTTGAGGGAATTAGGAAAAGGGGAGGAGGGTCGATCTAGTTGTAAAACGGTCGAGGCTCGCGTGACGTAATTTCCGGTTTCCGCCACAGAGTATGAATATCGTCTGTAGAAAAAAAGAAAAAAATACCCAGCCCCCTTATGATCTCAATAAAACGTCCGTCAAGTTGGACAGCCTGTACGTAGATAGAGAGAAACAACTTTATTAATCACACTATATAAAGACGAACATATCAGAGTATATCCGCTTTTCAGGGAGTGGTAACGCTGGGTGGGTGGAATTCTCCCAGCATCAAGCTGGAGTGTTTCCCAGGGCAACCGACCTGCTCCCCTCCTCCAGGACTTGGGAAATACAATTTTTTGACTTTGCTTATTGTTATTATACTCCCTCATTGTGTTATTCGCCTATTTCTTTTTAACCTGCGTAGCAGGGCCATTAAACTTGTAATTACAAAACGATCAACTCGCTCACTACCAACCCAGAAGTAATTTTTCAAGGTATTAAAGGCGAAGATTAAGAATAAAGTATATGATAAAGCATTTTATCAAGTTAAGTGTAGAGGAAATACTCTATAATTCGAAGAGTATCTCAACACCTTCTCGCATAGAAGAAGAGAGAAGAAGAAAAACCTTTTTTATTAACAATTCTCGAACATACATAACATGCATAAATTAGTTATGTTAAATATACAATTAGTTATGTTGAATATAAATAATAGAGTACACTTTTTTCATTAGGTAGCATTGGACTAATTAATTGTAACTTATCTAAGAAATCAATCGTAGCGCTAAATTACTTCGAGTAGATATTTGCCTCATACAAAGGGAAATTAAGGCTTGGCATGTGAGCCGTCAGCCTGTGAGTCGAACCCAGAAAGCAATTTGCATCAAATAAAACTAATAAATTTAACAACTTTTTCAGTTACAACAGCTTGAGCAATGAAAAACAAGATCTGCAATAGGAAACAAACATACCTAAATTTAACTAGACCATTTATCACCGTATAAAATTCTCTTTTCAATAGAACTTTGACTCAATTGTAATTAAGCTTCCTAACCAACTCTTTTCTATCGCGCCAAACCACTTTTGCATACATCACCAGGATATTCCATTGATGTGGCGTATTCAGGTTTACAATGAAAACCTCCTCCGCTGTCACATCATGACCTAGCCACTTTACTCTGAATTCCGTCAAGATTGGGCACTCACTCACAGACAAAATGATATGTATCTTCCCTAGCCCTTCTATTGCATAATGAACAAAGCTCTATTCGATTGCCTATACATGGTCGGAAGTTGGGGTTGGGAAGTTCAGCTCTTAATTTTAATATCCAACGGGTGAATTCCAATGCTCCATCAGCGTTGAAATCTGCAGATAACACTTTGTGATCGAGTTGTCTGTACAACAAATAATGAGATGAACTTGCTGCTCTATTCCTGCAATGCCTTTTGTGATCCTCTTGTAACGGAAAATTTTGGTTTATTATTCAATAATAAACCATTGTAATTGCTCTGGAAAAAAAATTCTAACCCCCCCTGAAAATTTCATGGTTTACGTTTCAAAGGGTGTAGAATCCGAATCTGCAATAAAAAAATTTCCGTCCGTCCGCCGTACGCACGATTTCTCCCAAACGGCTGGAGCAAAAAATCTGAAATTTTCAGGAAAAATCCATCTTGGTCCGACGACGCCCCAATTCTTGAGCCAGCTCTCTCACTCAATTTAAAGTGCCCTTTAAGGGCTGTAAAAGTTTTGTAAAATCCCTATAAACCTCAAAACAAGTCCAAGCGGCATGAATGTAAACTTATTTTAAGAACATACCGTCAGGAATCGAATGAGCCCCTCCCCAGGTCCGTAGGTCAAACCATTCCCGATGTATGGCCCGATTTATGGTGCCAACATTTGCGTTTTTTGGTTTATTATTGTTTGTTTGTAACCTAGTGATGTCCGGCCGATAGCGACGAGTTGTAGTGAATGTGGATACTGGAGTGATAGCCGATTTGAATACTTGTAGTGTAGTTAGTAGCCGATACACGGGTTGAAGCATTCTGATATGCATGAAACGCTGATAATATATAGGTAAATATTATTCAATATTATTACTGGGGTTTATTATTCAATATTATTACTGGGGTAAATAAGTATTCTTTCACTGGGGTTTATTATTCAATTGGCTTGCGTTCATTATTTGAATCTTACTAAGCTTCGGAGAGTGCGTGTTTTACAGGTGATAGAGCGATTATTGAATTTCAGGAGATATGCATAGACACGACGTAAATCGGTTCTCATCCAAAACACCTATTTGGATTGATCAGTTGATGATATTTGTGTGCCTCCTCTACATCTGTCTACCTTTGGCTACATCGTTTAAATTTGGATTTGGGGAAGTTTTAACGCAATACGAGTGCTAAAGGACTTGATAAATTATAGATGTTTTTATTTTGGGGGGGTATTGTGGGGAAAAAACGCTGCAAATTCTTTCACTGGGGTTTATTATTCACTTGGCTTGCGTTCATGATTTGAATTTCTTTAAGCTTTGAAGTGTGCAAATAACAATATTGGGAGTATACAGGGTGTCCCACGAGTTGTTTCCCCCCCCCCCCCCCTAATAAAATCGTCCAAATGGGAGTAAAGAAACAACTTTTCTTGGATCTTCATATTTTTGTACAAGAATGTCAAATATTGTATTTGGGGACTCCGCGCAACTGCCGTACGCAATTGACACGAACTTTCTTATTTCAAATGGGAACCCCAATTTTGTATTGCATATTAGGATTCTACCCAAAATTTCATGAAAATTTGATCCCTCAACCAATTGTTTTTATTGTTCGCAACCGGTTCAGCGAGCACGCTACGTTGCGCAACCCCAAAACTGTCAAATAGTGGATGATGTTGAACTCTAAAGTGTGGCACATGAATTTTCATTGTTTTTTAAAACTGACTCACATGATGCTGCCCGTTTCTTTATTACAATCAAAATATATCTGCAGTGTATTGCAACTGCTGTACACTTCTTTCCTAGACTACGAAGAATTTCTTTTAACGAGCAGACAGTTGAAGAACTAACCATCGCTTTGGCCCCAAGATGACGGTGCAAAGACCAACGTCATGCCGGTTTTATTGTAATAGCGCACGATACATTTACAACAGCCACGAAAATTACAGTTATAATTACGACCTACCACGTTAGAGTGCTTCCAGTTGTCGCTCAGCCTTCAAAGAAAATAATTTTTAAAAAAGAAAAGAAAGCCCAACAGGAAGTGACAAACCGAATGACTAGGCAGTTAGTTTATGGTGACGAGCAACCGTACGCGTTTGTTTCCGTTCTCGAGTAAAACAGTTTAATGCGTGAAACATCGTAGGAGAGAACTGGTCCAAAACACGTGGTCCTTGATTTCCAAGGCTAGAAAAACCATTTTCCTAGTTGACACAGCGATTTCCCTACTGAATCAAGGGCTCCTGGAAATAGGCGTCTTAATATATGCAAAAGTAGATGTTTAGACTGTTATTCTTCACCAGTTTGCATCTATTCAACTGGTGACTATGTCAAATTTAAGATGAAATATCAATAAAAGTAGAGAAGTGTAAGAGCTGCGGTCAGCCTTCATCTTCGTCTTTCTGTTAATAAACGGCATTTAAAAAAGTGTTATGAAATTTTGGTTATATCTTTAAGATTGTGGAGAGAAAATGTGTGGCATTGAAAACAGGAGAAGCAGTGAAGAGAATGTAGAGGCGTTCGTGGGATTTTTTAAGCCGATTTTCCCGATGACGTCACTAATCCTAGGATTCTCTGGACAGCTGAACGCGACGAACCTTATCGTCCCAGGATCGCGCGAGTCTTTCGAAGAATCAACGTCGTCTTACAGGTACGCGAGCTCCCTTTTGATGTTCGCCCTTCTTCGATTGGGGGGTTTCCCCGAAGCTGCCGTCCCATTACGAGATCAACCGCTCCTGCTGACTCAGCAGGTTCGCCCCCTTCTGGAACCGCCGTTCTCTTTGTGAAAAATCAAAAGGAAGTGCTTCCTCAGCAACTGGCAGCCCGTGCCTACAAAGAAGGAAAGTGAAAACAATAACACGGCACTTGGAAAATGTCTAGCGGCGGAGTCGCGGCTGTGAGAAAAACCTCTCAACGAGGATCCCACATCCCGCAGTTTCCCAATGTTTTCGATGATTGTGCCGCGAATTAGTATATTGTTTCAACTTCCTGTCTACGATAGATAAGCTGTCCTGAACTAGCAAACTTATCCCAAATCACTTAGTTATCATGATAATAATAATTCTGTCTGCCGTTGAAAAGTCGCTGGGTTGCTAGGGCAGACGGATTTTGCCAAAAACACTAATTTTTGGGGAACATATGGACTTACGTAGGGCTTCATCTGCCCTAGCAACCTAGCGGCTCTTCAACGCGCATTTTTATGTTACCTATCAACCCAAGCATGATTGGCCAAAATTTCACCCTTCTACAAATCAGTCAGTTCTGGACCCTCAAATTCATGTTTTTTGACTGCGTCTGCACGTAAGACCCAGCCAGTGTGAAGTGACAGACGAACATGGTTGAGTTTCTCATGGATCAAAGGATCATTCGCCGAAATGGTATTCATCTACCTGTGTGTCGGATTTTCATAGTTTTGAGGTCTGTTTCACTGACCGCCAGCTTGTAATCCGACGGCTTTAGAATGGCAGACGTGCATTTTATATATAACCTCAGTGAATACTATAAAATTCAATAATTGGTACTTTTCTATCGATCAATTGCCTTTTTTCAGCCGGGCTCCCAGACTATTATGTGTGGTAGCTCATCGTAAATCACCATTTGTAACATTGCTAAAGGGACTTTCAGTGAGAACGATAAATATTTGTCTGTTGTGTAGAGAGGACTTTCCGTTTAGTTGTCTCTGACTTTTCCCACTTGAGTGTATCCAGCTTCTCAACTTCTTGGACGGACACAAAGGTATTCTTCACTAGTGAGGAAGCAAAAATGTATTCTGTTAGAAACCACAGGTGCTCATGTCTGCCCTTAGACATATTTTTGGAGTCACTTATTTATGTGGAAATAACTTATGATAAATATGATGATCAAATCATAACGATTAGTGGGCAGCACCGCAATGGGGATTCACTGATTCTTGCTGACGTGAACGACCGAACAAAACGCTGATTAAAACGCTGCAAATTCTTTCACTGGGGTTTACTAATCAATTGGCTGGAGTCCATGATTTGAATTTCTACTAAGCTTTGGAGTGTGCGTGTTTCACAGGTGATAGAGAGCGATTATTGATTTCAGGAGATGGGCATAGAGCACGTAAATCTGTTCTCAACCAAAAACCTATTTGGATTGATCAGTTGATCATATTTGTGTGCCTCCTGAAATTCAATAATCACTCTATCACCTGTGAAACACGCACACTCAAAAGCTTAGTAGAAATTCAAATCATGAACCCAAGCCAATTGAATAATAAACCCCAGTGAAAGAATTTGCAGCGTTTTTCACAGGTGATAGAGCAATTATTGAATTTCAGGAGGCACACAAATATGATCAACTGATCAATCCAAATAGGTATTTTGGTTGAGTAACAACTTCCTGAAATCAATAAACCGATTTACGTGCTATAATAATAATAAACCCCAGTAATAATATTGAATAATATTTACCTATATATTATCAGCGTTTCATGCATATCAGAATGCTTCAACCCGTGTATCGGCTATAAACTACACAAGTATTCACATCGGCTATCACTCCAGTATCCACATTCACTACAACTCGACGCTATCGGCATCCCTAGGTTACAAACAAACAATAATAAACCAAAAAACGCAAATTTTGGCACCATAAATCGGGCCATACATCGGGAATGGTTTGACCTACGGGGTGGGGAAGGGCTCATTCGATTCCTCATGGTATGTTCTTCAAATAGGTAAATATTTAGGCCGATTCGACTTGTTTTGAGGTTTTTAGGGATTTTACAAAACTTTGACAGCCCTTGAAGGGCACTTTAAATTGAGTGAGGGAGCTGGCTCAAGAATTGGGGCGTCGTCGGACCAAGATGGATTTTTCCTGAAAATTTCAGATCTTTTGCTCCAGCCGTTTCGGAGATATCGTGCGTACGGCGTACGGCGGACGGACGGAAAAATTTTATTGCAGATTCGGATTCTACACCCTTTGAAACGTAAACCATGAAATTTTCAGGGGGGTTAGAATTTTTTTTTCCAGAGCGATTACAATGGTTTATTATTGAATAATAAACCAAAATTACGGAGCTTTGTTCAGGAGATTATGCACAACCGGGCCATTTATCCTGACTTGAAAGTACCTAATGTTTGGAAGATTTTGCCACAATATACAATATTGTTGATATTAGCTTTACAGACTTGATGAGGTCATTCTGAAGTAGACGACATGCTCACGAATCGCCGATTTGGACAAAACGAGAGCGTTGTTGTTGGTAACTTCCCTTGTTTCTCTTTTTAACCACAAATTCAGGTTTAATGGATGAAAGCCACTTGCGAGAATATATTTCTAGTTGGAGACACAGTGGCTATTTCGGTCTCACTAGCCCCCCTCCTCTTCTTTTTTTCCCCGCTCGCGTTTGATCATTCTAGAAACTTGGACACCTTTCAGCGTCCGCTTGAAAATTCGAACTTGTTTACTTTCCTTCGGTTCATTACCAGCTATAACAATATTTGAATTCCGTTTTGTATCAGTTTCGAAAGGTCTGAGAGGGGTGGTTAAAACGCGGAAGAAACGTTGTAAGGAGTTTCTTAGGCTCGTAAACGAAATTCCAGTTTTCCTGATGCCTGGACTACTAGGACCGGATTTAGGGAGTTTTTTAAAAACATTTGCTTTTTCGTCTAGACTAATCTGACGTACTCACCAGGGAGTGCATTTATTAGAGTTTTATTTTTGAATTTAAACCATTGTAATCGCCCTTTAAGAGTTATCAAAGTTTTGTAAAGTCCCTAAAAACCTCAAAAAAAGTCAAAGCTGCCTAAATTTGTACTCTTTTTGAAGAATACTCTACGAGGAATCGAATGAGCCCCTCCCAGGTCCGTAGGTCAAACCATTCCCGATCTATGGCCCGATTTATGGTACCAACATTAGCGTTATTTTGGTTTGTTATTGTTTTTGGGTTGTTATCAGTAACCTAGTGACGTAGTGATGCAGTGATGTAGCAATGTGGATACTGGAGTGAACTCCGAAAAGGCTTTGTAGCCGATACACGGGTTGAAGCATTCTGATAACCATAAAAAAACGCTGCAAATTCTTCCACTGGGGTTTATTATTCAACCAGCGTTACCACCCCCTGAAACGTCGATATACTCTGATAAGCTGGTTTTTATATAGTGTGATTGGCTTGCGTTCATGATTTGAATTTCTACTAAGCTTTTGAGTGTGCGTGTTTCACAGGTGATAGAGCGATTATTGAATTTCAGGAGATATGCATAGAGCTCGTAAATCTGTTCTCAACCAAAATACCTATTTGGATTGATCAGTTGATCATATTTGTGTGCCTCCTGTAATTCAATAATCGGTCCATCACCTGTGAAACACGCACACTCCAAAGCTTAGTAGAAATTCAAATCATGAATCATTGAATAATAAACCCCAGCGAAAGAATTTGCAGCGTTTTTTTAGAGCGATTACAGTGGAAAAATCAAAGGTGATAGAGCGATTATTGAATTTCAGGAGATATGCAAAGAGCACTTAAATCGGTTCTCAACCAAAATACCTATTTGGATTGTTCAGTTGATCATATTCGTGTGCCTCCTGAAATTCAATAATCGCTCTATCACCTGTGAAACACGCACACTCCAAAGCTTAGTAGAAATTCAAATTATGAATGCAAGCCAAATGGATGAAATCGAATAATAAACCCCAGTGAAAGAATTTGCAGCGTTTCATGCATATCAGAATGCTTCAACCCGTGTATCGGCTATAAACCCTTTTAGGAGTTCACTGCAGTATCCACATTCATGGGATCTACAATGGAATCCACGAGTAGAACAACTGGAACCTAACGAGGTACATTATAACACCCACCTACTTTAGATATCCGCATAAATCCCTAGTCTGCATTACGTGCATTTATTTAGTAGTAGGGTAATGTACAACTGACTATGCCTAATGTACATAGATCAGCTTTTTATGTGGAATGTTTATTCTATTATAGAAATTATATTGATAATAATAATAAGCCCCTGTGAATATGCGTCCTGTTTTACGCGGTCGAGCCTGCATGACGCCTTCGTATTCAGAAATCGGCCACCTTCGGGGCTAAGGGGGAAAAAAATTCTCCCCGGAGATGCGATGCGCCTCCGCGTTTGAGGGCAGGAGAGAAGGAGAACCGTCCGCCGTCCTATCGCGTAGAACCGGTGGTCCGTTGACACAAGATTAGGAGACTCGACAGTTTGAAATGTGTTCACAAGATATAGAACCCCCTTCTCATACCATCGGTCTCACCGTAAACCACCCGTCACTGTCTGAAGGTGAAGTTTCGTCGGAAGGCTGCTTTCTCGGCTGGAAGGACTCAAGCTCGAGAAAACCCACGCGCTGTAAACGTCGAAAAAATAAAAAGTTAGGTGCGTATAATCTGCCCTCAATAAAAAGTGTGCCCTTTGGCGAAACCACCCAAGCCATTTTTGCACAAACCCGTTCTTAAGGCGTCTCTATGGAGCAAGGCTTCGTCAGTAGATTGACCTATTATAATTGATCTGGAGAGGTGTGGGACATTCCAAACACGAGAAAAAATATAATCTTCCCGTTTTGTTATAAACTAGATTAAGTGCAATGTTCCAGTACAATGTGGAGGGTGTCCCATTGGCTCGGGTGAGGGGCGTCAAAGACCTGGGGATCTGGCTCGATCAGTCGTTAAGCTTTGGAGAGCATATTGACCAGCTCTGCAACAGGGCTTTGCGGGCACTGGGTTTCCTGAAGAGGAACACCAGGGAATTTGTGCGGGCTGACAGTATAGTGGCCCTTTACAGAGCTCTTGTCCTCCCAGTGCTGGAATATGGAGCGGTGATCTGGTCCCCGCACTACGCCATACACATTGACCAGGTCGAGGGTGCGCAGCGCAGATTTCTGCGTTATTTGGCCTACAAACTGCACATCCCTCTGTCGCAGATAGATTATGCCAAGATTCTTTCGGCCAGCGGCCTTGCCACACTCCAGGAGCGTCGAGCATCTGCGGATTTGGCTTTCTTCTCCAAGCTCATCAGAGGCCAGGTTGATTCCCCTGCTTTGCTGGCCAAGATCGGATTTGTGGTCCCCCAGCATGCCACGCGACACTGTTCTCCATTCTTCGTCGACTTCAGCGCGACTAATTACCTGCTGCACCGACCCATTTCCCGGCTTCCTCGCCACGCAAATCGTTTGGCCCTGGACATTGAGGACCTCGACTTCTTTTTCGACTCCTTAATTGTTATAAAAAGAAAGTGTGTCGGTCGTGGTGCCGAACGGGTGTGATGGTCGCGCTGGGAGTTGCAGTGTGTTTTGTTGTGGGTTGTGTCCCAAATGATGGTAGTGTCCCAGTTATCTTGTATATATTGTTATATATTTTCAAGGTCTTCCCCCGTCTTCTAGGCCGTCTGTTCAAACTTTCTCTATTTTTTGTTTGTTTCATATTATATATTATATTATTCATTATATGATCAAATTCAACATTATTATATTTATATCTTTCCTTGTCAATTGGGCTTGTCCCGTATTATGTACATAAATAAATAAATAAGTGGATAAACTCCCAAAACCTAAATCCAAAATTGAATCCTTCCCATTCGCCAAGAAAAGATCAAATCGAAGATGGATCAGAACTGACAACACCAATGAGAAACGTGATTTCAATATGCGGAACAATGCACTCAAGACTGAGGTCTATAACTCTGACAAGACCGATTGATAGAAAAACTACTCTCACTCCACATCAAGGATTGTTCCTTCCTCCGTGCAGCAAAGGTACTGACCAAAAACACACACGGAATCCTACCTTTGCAGGAGGGTGCCCAATTGGTAACGACGCCTTCGGAAAAGGCAAATGTTTTTGCAAACACGCTCGAGGAGAGATTTCTTCTTCACGATTTGTGAATTTGTGAAAACCCCTCCAAATTGACAAGGAGGACCTGGCACACCGTCCCCTCCGATATGACGTGCCTCCTTCATATTACCACGGCCAACCGATTGTGGAAGCCTCAGGACCTAGGATCTAAAAGTGTTCTTAGATAGGTGACTAACATAGAGCGAACTTGTTTCCGAGCTCATAGGAAGAGTGCGTAAATAGATTACAAGTTTAAAGTCCCTGTTAAACAGTCGTCACTTTTCACTACAAAACAAAGTAACTATGTATACTCAAATACAACTTTTGTGGACATCTACCATAAATATACAGGGAACGTGTTCACGCTCGCAGTTCAGGGGATTGGAACAACGGAAAATGCCATCCTGCAACGGCAAATCATTCATGCGCTTCCCTTCGTTAAAAACAGAACTATCTACGATGACTTTGAGCTTGACACTCCCTCACAAATTCTATCGAAATATACGAATATGTTCGTACGACACCAATACCATTACAATCCACTCGATGAAGATGGCTTTAGAAGATCGCAAGTACAACGACATCATGACATAACCACGTCGAGCTTCATTTGCAGTGCAGTGCACCATATTACTCCTCGAGAACAATTCAGTTTTTACGAAATTTACATGACTTTGTAACGCTACTTCCATGTAAGTAGTGATAACACAATTACGTATTTGTTATACCATGTTTTAGCAGCTACTGAAGTACATTTGTTGTTAATGATCTCAAATCAAAGAAATTTTAAAAAAAGCCTGTACCAGTCAAAATTCTTGCATACAAGTCTGCAACGCATTAGGACATTTCATGTCTTTCCCCTCCCTCCTTCTTCCCTTCCATCTTCTAGCAATCTTGTCTTCCTCTGTGAATTACATTTTTTTCAATATAAAGAAAACAAAAATTAAACTCATATTTTTATTTATTATTTGCATCCATACATATACGTCGTGGGTAGTAAAAGAACGGTATGTTATATGTTCTACATGACAGTACATTAACCCCACTAACCATTGATTGCGTAGACAACAATCAACTATTTTCATGTTGATGGTTAACAGCATTGATACCTTGGGTAACACTCTTAGCTGTTTACAATGGACACCATAGTGAATACTTATCAAATTGACTTATTCCTCACGTCCTAAGCTAGTAGCAAATCATATTGTGATAATTTCTGTCAACCTACCTACCTCACTTCTACGAATCATAATAATCATTGAGCATATTTCGTTACGTAACGTAACGTGACATAACGACAATTTGGTTGTGTGCCATAGCAAAGACATGAAATGTCAAAATGTCAAAAAGATGAACTAGAAAAACTACGTTATCCAAAATGAATTCCAACATACCATTTTGACGAGACAAATATTCATTTATTGAAAAAGAAAACATTTCGAGCAGACACAGAACCAAAATCTTCATGTCTCAAAACAGAAAGGTCTCAACCGTTTACAATCAAACTGACCTCGCTTTGGCGATGTGGGCCTTGTCCCACTAAATCCGTTGTTTTTGCCAACGCAACTGTAAAAAAAAAACCTACATCCATTCACTAAATTACCGTTCCGCCCATTTTACTTCACAGCACCTACCCAAGTCAAAATGCAGTCTTCGATCAACATCCGCGGGAAGCATCTGCTTTCTCAGGTTGGAATCAATCGCGTCGGAAACTCCTCTCCCAAATAGCACCGCGATCGTCCGTTCTTTTTTCCCCCTTCAAGCTATTTCCGAAATGTTTAAAACAAAAATCAAGACGATCTACCGGAGAGCGAAATAAGATTTTTCTCATCGTTGCACCCACCTACGAATTTACACCGGGATCTCGCCGTGGCGAGCGGTTTTTGTAAATTAGGAAACAAACACGAGCGCTCCGTCAGAGCGGTGTTTACGAAGCCGATTGGGGAAACATTATTGCTTCCTGTTGTTGTCAGCTGCCAATTTTACTCTGCTGTGTATTACTTCATTCTACACGTTCTGGCGTAGAATTTGAGTATAAGACGCCAAATCTTTCGGTAAAATGCGTTGTTCCATCCTTTAATTGAGGGAATTACACAGCCCCACCAAAAAAAAAAAAAAAAAAAAGTGTCAAGATCCGTTAAAGTAGACTAGTGTATCCCTATGTATTTTTTTATACTGAATTCGAAACCAAGGTCCAAAAAATCCCCTCACCCCCAAAATTTTGAGCTGTGGCCAAAAAACTACCCTCGTTCTTCTCGAGTCATGAGATTGCGATGAACTACGACATCTTTTCTTGTGAATTTCTTGAGACCGTATTTGAACTTCCAAGAGTCCGTGGACACCTCTTCTTCCCTTAACCACCCCCTCTTAGGGGTTGAAATTTGATTTTTTGCGCCAAGTCGAATAAGGTACTCATGTACTCACCTTATTCGACATGGCGCGAAAAATCACATTTTAACCCCTAGGAGGGGGTGATTAAAGGAAGAAGGGGTGCCTACAGGCTCTTCAGTTCAAATTCGATCTCAGGAACCCCAAAAATATAGAAATCCATACCCCACTCGACTTGGCGTGAGAACTCAAATTTCAACCCCTAGAAGGGGGTGGCGGGGGTGATTAAGGGGGAGGAAGTTTCCTCATGTACTCTTCTTGTCTGAAGTTGAAAAAAAAAATGTAGAAATCCACTTAAAAAGATATTGTAGTCCATCCCAATCTCATGACTCAAAAAGAAGGGTCTGACACCAATTTAAGGGTACTTTTTTGGCGGTAGCTCAAAATTGTGGGGGTCAGGGAATTTTCGGACCTTGGATTCGAATTCAGGATCGAAAAATCCCTAGTCAATTTTACGGATCTTGAATATTTTTTTGGGGGGCTGAGAACCGATTCAAGTGCTCTATTCATTTCTCCTGAAATTCAATAATCGTTCTATCACCTGTGAAACACGCACACTCCAAAGCTTAGTAGAAATTCAAATCATGAATCATTGGATAATAAACCACAGTGATTTTTTGCTTACAATGTCTTTCCCCTTAGGATCATAGTTTGTTGTTCTAATCGTAAGCATTCTGATATGCATGAAACACTGCAAATTCATTCACTGGGGTTATTATTCAATTTTATTAATTTGCCTTGCATTCATGATTTGAATTTCTACTAAGCTTTGGAGTGTGGGTGTTTCACAGGTGATAGAGCGATTATTGAATTTCAGGAGGCACATAGACATGATCAACTGATCAATCCAAATACCTATTAGGTTGAGAACCGATTTAAGTGCTCTATGCATATCTCCTGAAATTCAATAATCGCTCTATCACCTGTGAAACACGCACACTGCAAATTCTTTTCCGATTGGTTTATTATTCAAATTTTATTCAATTCATCATTTGATTAAGCTTTGGAGTGTGCGTGTTTCACAGGTGATAGAGCGATTATTGAATTTCAGGAGATGCGCATAGAGCACGTAAATCGGTTCTCAACCATAACACCTATTTGGATTGATCAGTTGATGATATTTTTGTGCATCCTCTACATAATTCTACCTTTGGCTACATCGTTTAAATTTAGGTTTGGGGAAATTTTAACGCAATACGAGCTCCAAAGGACTTGATAAATCATGGATGTATTTATTATGGATAGGGGGGGGGGGGGGGTATTGAGGTTCAATAAAAAAACGCTGCAAATTCTTTCACTGGGGTTTATTATTCAATTGGCTTGCGTTCATGATTTGAATTTCTACTAAGCTTTGGAGTGTGCGTGTTTCACAGGTGATAGAGCGATTATTGAATTTCAGGAGATATGCATAGAGCACGTAAATCTGTTCTCAACCAAAATACCTATTAGGATTGATCAGTCGATCATATTTGTGTGCCTCCTGAAATTCAATAATCGCTCTATCACAAGAGAAACACGCACACTCCAAAGCTTAATAGAAATTCAAATCATGAACGCATGAGTGAAATTGAATAATAAACCTCAGTGAAAGAATTTGCAGCGTTTTTTTTTTTTTTTTTTTTCAGAAAAACGTTCATTTGTGTATCGATAGGTCGTAGCTGTATAGGATATTGATGCCCAGATCGATAGAGAGCCCGCGGCAGGAGGCGTAGGCAGGCGGACCCCCTATAGAAATTAGATGGTCGAGAGGGGAAGGGAGGGGAAGGGGAATGTAGGCGAAGGGGTGGGGGTATAGGGGGGCCCTCTTCGTCTCATCCAGTTTCCGGTTACCCCGGTGACGTCACATCCGCTGCCAATCAGGCCCCGGGCCCGCCCAGCCTCGTCTTCTCGCTGCTGTTTCTCAGTTGGAAACGAGAGTTTTCCGAAAGCGTATTTTCAGCTTCCCCAGTTCCGCAGATGCAAAAAGCAATGACAGCAAAGGGGACCACCACCGATCTACCATCTACACTTAGTAAAGAATGTCTCCGTACACCCCAGAAATGTGTCATTTTTTTTAATGATCCAGGCAGGCTAATTCGGACATCTAGGTTCCAGCTGATATACAGGGTGAAAGTGGCTCTTGTGCGAATGTGGCTGTTGGGTACCGAACAATGATCACTGATTTCCTATGGCCTCAATTGGATCAAATGAACATCCAGACCAACCTTTGGTTCCAATAGGATGGTGCAACGTGCCACCATTCCAGAAAAACAATTGCACTCCTTTTTTGTGGGGGTTACACGAAGTCGCAAGTCGATGAGAACAAACCCACGAATATGGCGGAACTTAAGAATGAAATTCAACGTGTGTTTGGCCAAATCGATACAGATGTGTGTGATCGGGTTATGGTGAATTTCATGTACAGGGTGATTGCGTGTAAGGATAGCAGGGGAGGGCATATGTCCGATGTTGTTCTTCACTTTAGAATGGTATGCTTTTTTTGTGAAAATAATTTAATTTTACAGCCTTTCCAAATCCGGCGTTCTTTTTGAAATACCCTTCACAATGCAAGGTAGGGAGGCGCGAAGCACCGAGTTAAGATTATGTACCATATACAATGCGTGATACCGATAAGCCAGTCATCTGCATAGATACCTAACCTCATATACAGGGTGATTCCCTCGTAGTGTACGAAATTTTGTTCGGGCAAAACGAGACCGAAAATGGAACAAAACGCCGCCAACCGCACTGTTCTATCTCAACCCATTCCGGAGATACGACTTTTCCAAGATTTTTTCGAGGAAACCACGCTTTTTTCCATAAAAGCTGCCTTATGTGCACTTTGCTCCAATGTTTTTCAATTTTTTAGTACATTTTCGGATTCAGCATTAAATTTCCAATAAGACGGTAGTACAGGTTACCATAAAAGTCACTAACTTTGCATCGAAGGAACAGCTCAAACTTCAACTTATGACGAGCGTTGAAGTACTGCGGGCAAGGATCGTAGAGGCCGGAGCCAAATTACAGCAGCATCTGACGTTAGAAGTGACCGTAGGAGCAGTGAGAATAAGAGCAAGAAGCTGCATTCGGAATAATGGAGGACATTTTGAAAATCTAATAAATAACGGATTCCTTATGCACTTGATTGACAGATTTTCTTTATTTTCTATCAACAATACTTTTCTTTTCTCTTCCGCTGAAGAGTTTGTTTTGTATAAAATACAGATTTTAATAAATATGTACGTATAATTTATCTACTAAGTAGGTACCTGATTTTCATACCAAAATAATACACCATGTTTTACGGATTTAAGATGTCTTAAATGATTTAAGATAATCAACGAAATTGGACCAAAATCATAAAAATGACTATATAATTCGAAAGCTGGTTGAATGCGCTACTTTCTACGGAATTTGCAGTTTTGTGGGTGGTCTTTTAGTAAATTGATGAGCGATAATGAAAAATAAGGAAATGTAACTTTCCTACATAAGTTGAAGTTTGAGCTGTTCATTCGATGCAAAGTTAGTGACTTTTATGGTAACCTGCACTACCGTCTTATTGGAAATTTAATGCTGAATCCGAAAATGTACTAAAAAATTGAAAAACATTGGAGCAAAGTGCACATAACACAGCTTTTATGGAAAAAAGCGTGGTTTCCATTAAACAAACTTGGAAAAATCATATCTCCGGAACGGGTTGAGATAGAACAGTGCGGTTGGCGGCGTTTTGTTCCATTTTCGGTCTAGTTTTACCCAAAAAATTTTGTACACTACGAGGGAATCACCCTGTATAACATTATTTTTCTGATTGGGAATCTCGAACACAAGAGCCATCTGTTTTAGAAAAGGGGATGGACAAAGTCTCCATAAACAAACTGGAGTTGTGAATTAGAACAGGATCAATCAAGGATCAGCATTTTTTCTGGTCACGGTGATGGACGTCTCACAATACAGGGATGTATGATAGAATTGATCCAGGTTAGCGAGGGTTAATACAGACATGAGAAAAAACGATTACCAAATACAAATCCGTTCCAAACCATTCTATGACCGAAGATGGGAAAAAAAACTAGAAGTGTTCTTAAACAACTTTCAAAAACAGAATTCTTGAGCAATTTTCATGATTTGCTATCGTTATTGATTCTGTATTCTATTGTTATGGTATTGTATGTTCTCCAGATACCATCCAGTATGACTCAGAAACTCGTCGATTAGATGAAGTACTATTTGTTGGAAGTTATCAAGCAAAAAATGCTGCTAATTCTTTCACTGGGGTTTATTATTCAATGATTCATGATTTGAATTTCTACTGAGCTTTGGATGTGCGTGTTTCACAGGTGATAGAGCGCTTATTGAATTTCAGGAGATATGCATAGAGCACGTAAATCTGTTTTCAACCAAAATACCTATTTGGATTGATCAGTTGATCAAATTTGTGTGCCTCCTGAAATTCAATAATCGCTCTACCACCTGTGAAACACGCACACTCCAAAGCTTTGTAGAAATTCAAATCATGAATGCAAGCCAAATGAATGAAATTGAATAATAAACCCCATTGAAAGAATTTGCAGCATTTTTTTCAAGAGCGATTACAATGGGAAAATATTCTTTTTGAAAATTTTAAATTCCGTAAGACGGAGCATGCATATCAGAATGCTTCAACCCGTGATACTATCGGCTATAAACCCTTTCAGGAGTTCACTCCAGTATCCACATTCCTACATCTCTACATCACTACATCACTAAGTTACTGCGAAAAAAAAAAAAAACTCTTGTGTTTGGTTTGATCGCAGTGACCTAGTGATTTAGTGAATGTGGATGCAAATGTTGGCACCTAAATCGGGCCGTATATCTGGAATAGAGAATAGTTATTGGAGCTGTATTTCAAAAACTAGGTCTGAAAGCGAAAATCGGTTTCAAAATTGGGTTCATCACTTCCAAAAAACCACAAAACCAACTGTTATCTCCTCGGCACCAAAAATCACCTTTCTTTGTTGGCTAGGGTTATCTACCCATCACATGGCATTTTGAAAATGGAAAGTTATAGAAGCATTCTGTTCACTCTAAGAAAATCCTCAGAAGAACCAAACGGCTTACATGCTGGAAGCATTGAAATACGACACGGTTTTACCGTGGAAGGTCGCCGAGATGTCGGGATACGGATGCGCTCGTCGATACGTTGTCGTGCCATTGCAACTCTCTACCCTCAGTACATCATTCCTGAGAATGTTGCACACTAAGCTGAAATACAACTGCGGAGATACACCCTCTGCGTGATGCCAATCGCAAACGAAGACTTCATTACGAACTGAAGGAATCGTGACTTCGCAAATAGAGGGGATTCGACAGAGAAACGCATGGGAATCAAGTAGCAGAAATGCAGTTGGAAATCGAATGCACCGATCGGAGATTTAGACCTACCGGTAGGAACACGATTCCGGGAATGATTTTTGCACATTAATATTGATTTATGCAGCTTTGACGCCGTGCCCGGCTACGAAACTGGGAAAGGTCTCCGCATATTAAGCAGGCGTGGAAGAAATTTGATGGAACTTCTGCCAATTGAGCCCGCCTGAGAGCGAGGTTGAATCAATCTTCTTTTTTCCATTTAGACATGACACACTATGGGAGAAGCCCGTAAAATAAAACCTTCCAGCCGTGCTACACGACCTTATAGAGGAAATTTCAAGATTCTGCTTCAAGTCCACCATGTTAGAAGAAACGATGAAATCCGTTTTCTGGTGGTGATTATAAATTGCAGTGCGACAAAAGGCACCAGTATAATGCACAAACTGATGTACTGGCTTATGAGTAATTTCGGAACCAAACTCTATACTGGACCCAAACCAGAACATCACCTGAAAATGTCTTTAAGAACTAATCAAAACTGTGGGAACGCAGCTTGTTACAAAGGCCTGCGGACGCACAGATAGACACACTGTTACAGACCGACATGAGACAAAATTATTCATCTATTTATCAAGTAAATCTCGTCGTTTTTCAAGTCAAACCCGACATTTCCAAGATGAATTCTAACTGTATTAAAGTCAAACCCGAAATTCCTCTACAGAGACCCAAGTCCACACACAACCACCAAATTTGGCAGTCAAGCATTTCGATTCCTCATTTCTCACGTCAAGTTTGTGATTCCTCAAGTTAAACTGAACATTTCAAAAGCCAATCTGTTGAATTATTTTTGGACGTAGATGAATAGTTTGGGAACTTTGATTGAACTCGGAATATGTAACTGGGGTTAAGTTGAATTTTACTTAAAAACGCTGCAAATTCTTTCACTGGGGTTTATTATTCAATGATTCATGATTTGAATTTCTACTAAGCTTTGGAGTGTGGGTGTTCCACAGGTGATAGAGCGACTATTGAATTTCAGGAGATATGCATAGAGCACGTAAATCGGTTCTCAACCAAAATACCTATTTGGATAGATCAGTTGATCATATTTGTGTGCCTCCTGAAATTCAATAATCGCTCTATCACCTGTGAAACACGCACACTCCAAAGCTTAGTAGAAATTCAAATCATGAACGCAACCCAATTGAATAATAAACCCCAGTGAAAGAATTTGCAGCGTTTTTTATGGTTATCAGAATGCTTCAACCCGTGTATCGGCTACAAAGCCTTTTATGAGTTCACTCCAGTATCCACATTACTACATCACTACTTCACTAGGTTACTGCGATCAAAACAAAAACAATAATAAACCAAAAAAACGCAAATGTTGGCACCATAAATCGGGCCATACATCGGGAATGGTTTGAGCTATGGTCCTGGAGAGGGGCTCATTCGATTCCTCATGGAAAGTTCTTCAAAAACGCTGCAAATTATTCCACTGGGGTTTATTATTCAATCGGCTAGCGTTCATGATTTGAATTTATACTAAGTTTTGGAGTGTGCGTGTTTCACAGGTGATAGAGCGATTATTGAATTTCAGGAGGCACACGAATATGATCAACTGATCAATCCAAATAGGTATTTTGGTTGAGAACAGATTTACGTGCTCTATGCATATCTCCTGATTTTCCAGCGGCTCTTACAAACCAACCTATTTATTCTGGGATTCGCGCTTATCATACTGGAAATTTAAGGTGTTTTTAGGACCAATTCGTGGGTTTGACGACTACCGATCGGACTACCGGTTCAGCAAATGCCACCCAACTAATACAGGAACTTATAATACTTTATAAACCAGGGCCGTCAATTGGGTGATTCTGAAGGGATGGGAATGCGGCGACGATCTCCGCGGAGTCAAATCAAAAAACTCCCGGCCTGAGTTGAACGTCCCCGGAGCGTCGCGGATGACGGAGTCGGAGCTCCGGGTTCCGCCCCGGATGAGATCGGAAGCGGATGGAAGTCGACCGCAGGATTTTTCCTTCCTCCGATGATCCGCAAAAACGGCCTTCCGACGCCGACCCTCCGGAGCCCGATCGGTGAGGCAGCTTACCAGCTGTAATCAGACGGAACCGTGTCGAACACGGGACCCGGAGGTGGAGACAATGGCGGCCCGGCTGGGAGTCACATCGTAGTGCTCGGCATCTCGCCTCCATTCACAAATACCTCAATGGCGTTTTTCCTTCGTCCGCTTCCTGAGCTGAGTCCATGACCTCTTGAGAATATTTGGTTACTCGGTCATTTATTCACATCATTTCAAAAACTCTGCAAACTATTGCACACAGATTTCTTTATTATAATACCCCTTCTACGTACACCACTGCTGTACAAGGGTGTGGCACCAAACTTTTTAAAACTCTGTATGTTTTCTTCCAATAATCTCAACTACCACCACGTTTCACAGAGCTCACGTCTATATTTATTTATTTATTGAAATTTATTTATATATGGGCAAGCAGAAATTACTGGGAATTAATTCATGGGAGCGGAAAATCACAGAAATTAAGAAGATACGATATGATGGGGGAGGGTTACAAAAATATGCAACAAGAGGGTTTAAGCTGGAAAAATAATGTCAATTAACTGAATTCAATGGGAAAAGAAGAAATTAGGGATTTTAGTGTCGATAGGGGACTATGAAAAACGCTGCAAATTCTTTCACTAGGGTTTATTATTCGATAGGCTTGCGTTCATGATTTGAATTTCTACTATGCTTTGTAGTATGCGTGTTTCACAGGTGATAGAGCGATTATTGAATTTCAGGAGGCACACAAATATGATCAACTGATCAATCCAAATGGGTATTTTGGTTGAGAACAGATTTACGTGCTCTATGCATATCTCCTGAAATTCAATAATCGCTCTATCACCAGTGAAACACGCACACTCCAAAGCATAGTAGAAATTCAAATCATGAACGCAAGCCAATTGAATAATAAACCCCAGTGAAAGAATTTGCTGCGTTTTATGTCCTTACTTTGCTACATAAACTCGAAAATGTAACGCGGAGAGCGTCACGAAAAATTGTAGCGTTTTACCTACATTCCCCCATTCCATTTACAAGCATTCCCGCTTCAACCCGTGTGTCGGCTACAGAGCGTTTTAGGAGTTCACTCCAGTATCCACATTACTACATCACTACGTCACTAGGTTACTGATATCAACAGAAAAACAATAATAAACCAAAATAACGTGAATGTTGGCACCATAAATCGGGCCATAGTTCGGGAATGGTTTGACCTACGTGGACGTGGACGTGGGGAGGGTCTCATTCGATTCCTCATGGTATGTTCTTCAAAAAGAGTACACATTTAGGCCGCTTCGACTTGTTTTGAGGTTTTTAGGGATTTTACTAAACTTTGACAGCCCTTAAAGGGCACTTTAAATTGAGTGAGAGATCTGGCTCAAGAATTGGGGCGTCGTCGGACCATGATGGATTTTTCCTGAAAATTTCAGATCTTTTGCTCCAGCCGTTTGGGAGAAATCGTGCGTACGGCGTACGGCGGACGTACGGAAAAATTTTTATTGCAGATTCAGATTCTACACCCTTTGAAACGTAAACCATGAAATTTTCAGGGGGGGTTAAAATTTTTTTTTTCCAGAGCGATTACAATGGTTTATCATTGAATAATAAACCAAAATCGAATTGGGGATTTGTAGAAAGAAAAAGATTTGCACTGCGGGGTTGCCGATGAGAGGGGCGATGTCGATCATAGTTTGTAACCGAAAATGGAACACTAAACAGATGAACGAGAAGATGTACGAGATGTTGCAAAATGCATCCTTGAGAGCAGCAGGGGGCGGTCCAGGGCGTTGTTCAGGAGCTTGTAGGGAAGTCAGAAGAGCTCCATCTTCTACCAAGGGTGACCAGGTGGCATTTCCGCAACAAAAGTTCATAGTCGATGTCATAGGATCCTCATCTTATAAGCAATATAGCGTAAGAACGTTCAATGGACTCGTTCTAGCCGACATACATGGACCGCTTGAAGAGGAAACCAAACAGTAGAGGCATGCTCGAGCAAGGGAAGTACAAAGGCCTTATACATAGAGTAACGCGATGGTATCGGTGTTAGACAATTCCGTTGTATTCCTATTTATGAAACCTAAGGCTCGCATCCCCCTAACTGATAGCCCCTCTACAGAATTGGAAAAATACAACCGTTCATCACACAGAACTCCAAGATCGACAATCTCTGTTGTCCTTTGAAGCGATTCGCACCAAAGAATGTGGTTGAACAAGATTGGACTAGACAGACGGTGAAAAGACACCACAGAACATTTAGATGGATTAAGATAGAGATGGTTTAACACGCACCAATCCGTCAAACAAGCAATCGCCGCTGCAGTAACTCTGAATCCCAAAAAGATCTAGAGTGACAAAGAAGCTTGAGGTCATCGGCAAAGAGCAAAACTCGCACGCTATCTGCTAAATGGTCAACTCACTCGTTTTCTCATATGGAAACACCTACTTTTTATTCCAAATTCGAGTTCTACATTCAATTTCAAGAAAATTAGAACACTCATTTTTTTTCGTCAGTGTGCAAACTGTTCAGCGTTCACGCACATCTGCGAGCGAGCACGCCAACAGTATAACGTGCAAATTCAAAACTATCCACTCGATCTTTACGCTTTCTGGGATGTGGTAAAATAGTCACAAAAGGGGTTCCATGTGCAGATTTTGCAGATCAACAAGTTCTAACTACTCTTTGAGCTCAATTTTCCATAGTAGTGTTAGCATGTGGGTTTTGGATACCCTAAATGAACTCAATTGGACTAGGATGATTTGTACTTACAGCACCTTCTGCACCAGTCCTCCACTAATAATTTGAAATAAGTTTTGAATAGCTTCACGGGTACTCCATTTTCGAATACAGAAACACTCGTCAAACTAACTGACATAACCACTTTAATGCCTTGTACGCAGTATTCGATGATCTTGGGTTTCGGCTGACCAAAATTGTCGCTGAAAGAAATAACGGATTAGGAAACGATTTATAAAATAATTTGCCCATTATCGTATTATCAAGAAGGCATTTGAGCCTTCCAAATTTTTCCCCGCTAGAAACGACCGAACAGAAGACATCGCGAAAGGCCGTTCTCACGGAAAACGGTCAGCAACAAAAGGTTATTTAACTCGGGGGGAAAAGGCATCGCCTTCTACAGAGAAACAATGACCGATCGGCCGACTCTGCAAGATTCGGCGGGAAGGCAAATTAAATGCGGATGGCTTTTGATGGAAAAGGTTGTTGGCCCCTGAGTTGGATCAAAGAGGTACCGGATGGCGTAGAACATCTAACTTGAAAGTTGCCATACAATTGTGGCAACATTAAAGATAAATAAAAAAATTAATGACATACAAATATCAACAGAATTAAAATTAATGATTTACAAAGCAATATAAATTATGTAATCATGTGGTGTATAATACATGCTTAATACAATTACAATTTTGATGACTTATTTATATAATCTTATTTAGGCCTAAAGACCTAATAAACATGGAACATGAGTAAGGGTGGGGTAATGTCCCACAAGCAAGAAATTAGATATCAAGGAGTGTGTATAAATAAATAATGTGTACATGCAAGTAAATGATTGAAGTGAAACGATTCAGTCCTCAGAAAGAAGATCATGGGGCCTTTTTCTTTAAAACGCTTGGTTTCTTGTGTGGGGGGGTTGTTGGCTATGTCAACTAGCAGCACATTGGGGTGATAAAATTGATATAAAAATAAAAACATGAATGTTTTGAAAAATATCTAAAGAATTAAAATAGAGAATTCGATAAGGGTTTGACGAAATCTAAGCCATTATGATCCATTTTTATATCATATTTTTGGAAATTTGCACAATTTAATGTGCTTAGCTAATTAATTTAATCAAAATCCTTTTTAAAATTGCATCTAAACGATTTCCATGAAGAAAATTTGAAAAAAATTTAATAATCTTTTGATCTGCTGCAATAGTTTTGTTTTTCCTACGAAAATGTGCTAAATGTTGAGGTGCAACTTTGGAAACTGAATGGATTATTCATGTACGTTTGTATAAATATTTTTTCATTCGACGTAATTAATTTTAAAGTTAAGAAATTTCTGAACTAAAGAATGAGCTTTAGACTCCTCTGTGATTACAAAGCACGGAAAATTGGTGAAAAATGGAAATTTTTCGAATGATGAGAAGTTTATAAGGGATGAGAAGCCCTCGGATGCCATTATTCTATTGGGAGGACTATAACTATGGGTGGGTTTCTCGAGACTTAATAACAGACTATTTCACCAATCACATTGAACATTTCGAGTGATAACGGTGTGATAATGGAGAGCCTGACATCTGTGCTCATACTGAAATCTTAATTGTCTCATATGGGAGATGCATTGAGGAAGAAATTAAACGATTCGGCAAATAAAAAGAACCAATAATCTATAGAGCAATTGAAAAGACATGCCAAAACTTAATTATCATTACATTTATTCACTATTAACATAAAATGTGTCAAAACTTGTTTATTATTATATTTATTATCAACATAAAACGTAAAACCCTGTTTCTGATGAGTTGACTAACCGCATAACAATGGTTGAAACAATAGTTTTTAAATTGATTAACACGTAATAAAAAACACAAAAGAATAGATTAGGCATAAATGAATAAATTTTATGTTTCCTTCATGAGGAGCTTGGTGTATATTGACAGTCAAGTGCGTAGTAAATATGTAATATGCAGTTTTCATTGATTTTTAGTATACCATCGTTAAAATTAATCGTATAAATCAAGAAATCTTAGAATTTACAAGAAATATTGAATAAAACATCACTTTGTGAGATATTTTTTATTGTTTTAATATTTGAATCTCGGAGCCTCCGTGTTATGTGGTTTTTTCAACCGAATACAAGTTTACTGAACTGAACCGGAAAAAGAAAAAAAAAGCATTGCTCAAAAATTCGCTCATATAGTCACCTTGCGTGACAGGAACTTGTTTCGATTTATTGGAATAGATTTGTTGGTGATTACGTGAAGCAGTCGGATAATAATCGTGATTCTTAGTCAATGGGAGACAAATGCGCAGGTCACGTCGCTCCAAGTCTGTCAATATCCTCACTACCGCCAGACAAGCTGGAAAACCGGGGACGGAATCGCGTAGCGCGATCAAAACACGTAAATCCCGACGTATGCGAACGACCTCCGAGAGAAAAATAGCTTTAGCTTAGCCGCAAAAGGTCAACAACATTTCGCTCATTGTGACGGAATTTTTTTCTTTTTTTTCCCTTTTCTCCGACGAGCTGGCAGTATATGGGAGAGTGTAGTGAACCCGATGTCATTTCCCGGGCTATTTATTTTCCGTTTCGCGGAATGTTTGTGTCAGGGAGTTCGGCGATACCCCGAACAATATGGGAAACAAGTCGGCAAGTCCCCTATTGGAAATATCATAACATCTTTGCTTTTCCTTGGAGCATAAATCTATTTAGCAATGGTTCCCAACTTTTATACTCCCACCGCCTCTTTCATGAGAACGGTGAAGACCAGAAGATGTCCGTCATAAGCTAAAATCAATGGAAGAGCAGCGCACTTGGATGAACGATTAAAACACAAATTTATTACACCATTTTGGATCATTAATTCCAGTTTATTGTCCCAGACCGATACCTTTCCATGCGTAAATGCTTGAGTCCAAAAACTACCCCAAACGTGGTTTTTTAACACGTAGACTGCCATGGCTACGTAAGCTGAGGGTTGCGCTAAGGCCAAAAAAATTTTCTTCTCTCTGAAAAATGATATTTTGATGGGCCTTTTGACTAAATCATGGTCTCAGGGACTCAAAAACCCTGAGTACCACATTGGTACTCACTGGCCCAGGAGTGAACCTTTTGCTGAGCACCAATTTGGTACTCACTCCTCATTTTCACATAAAAATGGTAAAAATACGTTGTAATGATTATCAGTCAACGCTAACATCTTGCACAAAACTATTTATTTAAAAAAAATGGCCGAACCCTGTCTCAAATAAGAAGGTAGGTAGGTACCTAAATCATCGGTTTTTCAAAACGAAAATGGAAAATCTTCCTAGAAGTAAATTCGAATTGACATAATTACAAAAGAGAAAAACGTACAAACAAAAAATTCTGAAAATTACTCAAGGGATGAGAAGGATCCGTCCAAAAACTCACATGGAGCGATGTGTAAGTATAGCAAAATCAAATCTCACTTCAAAGTAGGATATTTACGGAAATGAAATGCCAGACGGAAAAGTACGATGCTAAGCAATGTACATGGATACCAACACGCCTCTTAGAAGATGTGCACAGTGTGCTAGTTCCGAAAACACTTCATAGAGCGTCAAGAGTCGATGACGTCAGGATGGTAGGTGAGTACCAATTTGGTACACATGGCCTGTGGGTAACCCTCTCTGAGTACCAAATTGGTACTTACTGGCAGTCAACGTGTTAGGGTTGCTGACGTTGCCAAGCGATGTGTCATCCCCAAGTACTTACGGACCAATCGTTTGAGATGGGTCTCGTGGGTTTCACTATTTCAATTCCTTCGTATCAAACTTTTATAAGTCTTGCAGACCTCAAAAACGGTGGCACTAGGAACAGCTGTCAAAATAAATCGGGATCCGGACCGGGATTGGTAACCGTATCTACAATTACTTGAAGAAGGTTCTTAAGCAGGTTTTGTTCCATCTAACCTCATTTAGACCTCGTACAGCAGAAATGAAGTAGTCGAGAAGTTTACCATTCTGAAACAACTCCGTAGCATGAATATGTTAAAAAAAAGTCCCTCACATCTGCCATGTCAATGCATGCCATTTTTTTTTTTTCAATAAAAAACCTAAAAATATGCGTTTATATGCATTTTTACTGGAAATATGTCACTAACCATAAAATATGTCAATATGTCAAAATAACTATGCATTTTTGGAATCATTGTGCTGTGATACGGGTAGCTTTCAAATATTCCTTCAGGAAAAAATACCTATGAATCCGCCCCTATTTATGACTAAGATAGTTTTTTGTTTGAAGTCTGTTCAGCTGTTTTTGTTCAGAGTTTAAAATATTGTTCTCAGTTCATAATTGAAAGGTGGAAAGACCCTTAACATTAATGAAACAGTGTTCTTTGTCAATAAACTACGGTTTACGCCTGGTTTTCATTACTCACCCCTTCAACTGAATTCTTAATTCAATTAAGAGTGATAAAATAGAAAACCGATGTGTTTTTCGGAAGTTTATTTTAGAAACACCGTATGTGCAAACGACAAAACGACCCCCATCCCCTCCCCTCATCCTGAAACAAAGCTAAAATAGCACTGTGGTCTGATAGACCACTTAATCTAGTATTTACAGTAATTTTTGGGGACTTTTAAATCATATTTAGGGTCTCTGGTAAGTTTCTCTTGACTATCTCGAAATGTAAAAAAACTGGACGTGAAGGCTTTTCTGAAATAAGCGATTCAATTAGTTCAATTAGTAGACCTACTAATCCTAATAGTTAGTATTCAATTAGTAGACCTACTAATACCTGTATGAAGGGGCGAATAAGGATGCGTTAGTGATTTACGTACATTGTTCATGTAATACTGAAGTAACAAACCTTTGAGTAATAATTTCCAGCGGTTTTTTGTGTTTTTTTTGAAATTTTTTCAATTTGGTTCTCTTGAATAGATGACCTGATCATTTTTCACGGGGAGGTCAGTGGAGCTGGCAAATGACCACCAGCGGGGCAGGAAGTAGCGATTGATCGCTACCGTTTCCCGTTGACTTTCTATCCCTCTCTCTCACACACAAAGCTCACTCATCCAACACTCTTTCTCTCTCACAATCTATCTTTTTCATCCGCAGCCGGATCCGGTACGAATGAGACCGACCGATGGAAACGGGAGTGCGAGGAAGGAAGAGGGAAGTCGAGTGGTGGAGATAATGCGGAAATGCGACGGCGATGGTGGGGTCTGGAATGGAATGACGGGGTATGGGAGGTTATTGGTGACCGAGGGTGTTATTGAGGGACCGCCAGGATACGGATGCGGGTGTTTTCTATATTCAGGATATGCTCAGTTTTCGATGAATGGGGGAGCCTCATGACCGGCGTAGTATCGCCTGACAATAGTGTCAGCATAATTCATTATTTGTACTTGTGAATGAAGAGTAACTGCCAGTTATTAGCATCATAACCGGTGCAAGGATGCCGATTTATTCAGACACTCAGTTTCAGCTTTTATAAAGCTAAATATGCTTTTCCTTATACTTGGAGTGAGTCCAGGATTTTGACTCAATGTTTCAATTTCGTCTCATTTCATTGAACTTGTCTATAAAATTTGTTGTCAATTTTCGAGATGAACAGAACTCAAAAACGCTGCAAATTCTTTCACTCAAGCCCGGTGAAGTATCGCTTGACAATAACGTCAGCATAATTTATGCTCGTAAATGAAAAGTGTGAATAATTCTAACCTGTTGCCTGGTTACCTTTATATTATAATCGAATGAAGAACGCCTATTCGCTTCAGACACCTGATGGGAGCATGAGATATTCTCCTTCTTAATTTTGGACTGGCTCTTCTTCTTTCTACAGAAGAAGATGGTGCAATCTAGATACACCCGTCACAATGGTGCTCTGAGTTTGTTAGATGGATATAATACAAAGAAAGGATGGCCGATTTGGTTAGAACCCCACTTTAACCTAGAACATCGTTGGTACTGTCTTGACCTTTGGGTAGTGACACCATCAGAGGCATATATTTTTGATGTTCAGAAAGGAGATCACTTGCGGATATCAACTCTACCTAAATTAGGAAGTACCAAGTTGATGCATTACTCCGAGCAGCAGCACAGCTAGTAGATATACAACCTGGCTAGATTCAGGTAATTGGTGCAACCAGTAACGGGCGAGGTGTGTCAGTAAGGGGTCAGTAACTGAGCTGGCAGGGGCAGGCTTTTCTCCCTGATGGATGATGGATGACCACCAGGGTCCTAACAGGAGGGGCATTCGTTCAGTGTTTAGGACGGCTACTCCCCCTCGTGGAGTGATGGCTTTCTGAGCTGAAGCTGGATTCACAAGAATGCAATGGGGAAGAGAAATGCCTTCTAATGACACAGCGAGAGGTTGCGTTATCCTCCATCCGCAAAAAGATGTCTGGGGTTGGATCCCAGATCCTTGTTCAAATGCTTCTGGATCTTCTTCTGCTTCTGGACTCAGCAGTCTTTAAAGTGACTGAACAATTAGTACAATGTTGCTATTGTACCAATCAAGTGATTCAGGAGTGTCCATGGACTCATGGAGGCCTCACTCTACGTTATGGTTCGATTGCCAAGCAGATTACCCCTTTGTTACCCAGCGGCCGGGATGTGGAGAGAGACAGGCTTTACCGAAATGCCGAGTGATCAGGGTAAGAAGCCAGATATCGTTACCAGCAAGCCAAAAGGGTGTGCCATAATCCTGGATGTCTAAGTTGTCAATGGCATTGTTAATACTCGTATGAATACAATAATCAATTTTTAGAAACTAGGTATTTTAGAATTCCTCTAAACAAAAAACAATACCATCCACGGGTGGTAGGGCCGCCTGCTTATTTGACCTTAGTTTCAAGGATGAGTTGAATATTACAATTTCTTTAATAAGGGAATGAAATTGGAGTAACGTCTGTGATTCTATATTAACATTTGGAGTGCGAATCACCATATACATTCCATCCCTTTCTTAGAACCGATTTCTACATCACGTAGTATGTATAGTAAGTTATTAAGTACTAATGTTATTGCACTAACTGTTGATTATTTCACTTTATTACATAAGAATGTTAAATTTTATGAATGAAGCAGGTTTATCCTTCGAAATTAATTAGTTAAGACTGATACTTTCCACTCAGTGGGCTGATGTGTGTCTACACATCTATACTTATACGTTAGTCGGATACATAACTATCAGTAATACCCATGGAGTCATACGTGAACACACGACTAACACATGTTTCCTGTTGACATGTCGACACAAATTGACCGGGTGCCAGAGAGCGTAATAAGGTTGTTTACACCGCCGTATCCGATTTACGTCATTCTCCCTCGCGAGACGAGAGGAAGCCGCGGAGCTGTGTTAGTATAGGAGGGCAAAGCTGGGGTAGGGAGGACTAATGAAAAATAGCTTCCGAAAAAACATCGCGATGGTACGAGCGAAATGGCGTAAAAACGTGGAAAGAACGTAGATGCGGGGGCGACCAAGTCGCAGTTAACTCTCGAGGTTTCGGAACCGCGTCAGCGGGATCGCCGTTCAAGTTGAGCTTATCCGTTATTTCAAGTTGGGGTAATTTCGAGGAACCTTGATAAACAGAATTTTTGGGGAGCCTGTGAATAGGTGGAGGTAGAAAGGAAACTGGAGTTCATGGTGGGGAGGGAAGTAAACACCGGGGTCTGGCGCCGGGCCCAACGTTCTTTTCCGACACTTCAGTTTCTACTCTGAACGAACCTTCCCAGTTTTATGGTAGATGTTAACATTGGCCCGGGTAACCTGGCGTTAGTAAGGGTAATCCACTTTAACCTAGAAGATCGTTGATACGGACCTTCTGGTAGTGTCATCATCAACTTGGAAAGACAACACTTGCTGAAAGAAGTAGATGTTGATATTAGGAACTGTTAGGAAGTCGTTACGTCGTTCCCTTGAATCTGCGAATGCCTGTATCCGTGGCCCTGTGGGTGATGGTGGTGTAAGTGTCATGGAAATGCTCACCCAAATCGCTGCCATAAGATCTAATAGACTGAGGAATATTTGCCCACTCCTCTTCAATGATATGGATGGTCAGCTAGAATTGCATTGTTCATCAGCATCTAAGCATCGGGCTGTTAGAGCTCAACTCCTGCATGGAACCACTGATGGAGCATTGCTAATTAGATCCTGAGACTCTAAAGCTAGCACAGCATGGATTAGAAATCAACAAAATTCTACCGTAAACTCGATATGAGCCCGATGCTTTGAGGCGTATAGAATCCATCTTGTAATAGGTTTTAGCATCCAATTTTAGCAGCCTAACGTTTATAGACACACCTGATATTATGAGCGAAAGGATGATCATATTGTATCCCGAATAATTTCATTGCATTCACGGAACGAACTTCAATCAGAATCAAACCAAAAAACGAAAGTTTGCCTGCGATTCTTTAATAGATTGATCTTCAAATATGATCCCTTAAGGTTGATTGTTGAAGATGATGAGATTACTGCAACATCCCGGATCAATGTTGGATTTTGAGCCGAATTTCGTAAACTTTGGTACCTATAGTAGTTTCGGAGAAAAGCTTCGGAAGGCAAACAATAGAATTTTTTGAATTACATTTTTGAAATTAACAATGATGATTGTTGTTTGAAGCAACAACTTTTGAGGGGGTGTTCTTGTGATTTCGATTACAATGGTTTGAATAACAACGGATTATTGAAAATAATAAACCAAAAAATCCGCCCGTCTGCAGTATGCGGTCCGGAGCTTTCTGAAACTACTGAACCAAAGTCAATGAAACTTGGGACAACAATCACATTTGGGGTTCAGTATGACCTGAAATCTCGGCGTCGATTTCAGTCAATGCTTAAGGGTGAAACCGAAGAGCTGAAATGTCCAAAATCTGAATGTCGAAAACTTGCGAAACAATACTATATTGTTTCGTTTGTTTAATATTATTATTACAATATTGTTTTAATATTCGTTATTGATAGACGTGCCTACAAAGCGCCCACCCTGACCGCTTTATTTCATCCGTTCGCTTTCCCTTAGGGCTGGAACTTGCAGAGAAAAAAGAACGTGACACGAATGTGAATTTGAATGTGCTTGAATATCAAGCCAAATCGCTTAGTATCAAGTGAGGATGCACCAGCTGATATGATTGTTGTGGAATGTTGTTTTAAGCGTTCTTTTTGGAATCGAGTTTTTCAAGTCTTATGTGATGGAATTGAGGTATAGGCTTCATTTTGCCTAACTGAATTCCACTTTTTCAACTCGTGGTGCGTCTGAAATCTGAAGAAGGCGCTTTCGATTTGCTGAATGAGCCCCAGGTCTTAGTGAACCCATAAAGCTGCAATTCGAATGGTTACATGATGATTTGAGGTAAATTAAGGGCCTTCCACATCACATATTGAAGGATATGGAATGACCCATAATCTGGCGTCCACGGCTTCGTGAATTGTAAGTTTGGATACCAGCTTCTGTTTTCCTAGAAAGAAGTGTAAAGATTGGTGTTCACGAAGTTATATTAAAGATGAAATCATCCAACGGTCTTTGGATATCTAGAAGGCAATCTCCAGGTATGGAGTTCAGTGATCAGCTGAAGGCCCTTGTGGCTACTTTCGTTCCTAATCGATCAAACGTGCTAAAATATAAACGGTGCTCTTTTTATGGCATCTAGAATAGACAAGACAAGATATTGAGGCTCGAGGCGCTGTGCTTAGTTGAAATACTACTGACTATGTCCAATCTGTGATTTACACGGAAGGGTAATAAAACTGTACAGGAACAATAAAACTGTTTATAATAATTTGCTGCATTTATGTTATAGTTTAGCGACGAGCGTATTTGAGTTTTAGGGTTGTTAAAATCTCCAAAAATGAGTTATACTAACCTGAAGAGACCCGACAGGACGTAAGTACCACATCGAGAATTCTCGGCTATTGATATTCCCACCTCCGCCCGTCCATCCGTTCCCGTTTCGTCCGTTTTCGCCAGCCCCAGTCTCGAGTGAAGCCAAGATCAGGGCTTTCGTAGTTACATGTAAAAGTTGTCTAGCGTTAAAAATAGAGTTCTTTATTTTCATTGGCGGATATAATAGGTATTTCTGGGAGAGGAAACCCCTCTTGAGGAATTCGATGTCCGCCCCTCTCCGCCCCGTCGACTCGAAAATGACCGTGCGACGGTGTTTTCTGCCAGACTTACGTCGGGGCGTTGACGGATTTAACTGTTCACGCCCTCCGGAACGTAATTATCGACTTCCGGGGTATCGTCACCCCTTTAAAACGGAAACAGACATTTCAGCAGGCTGTAACTATTATAATAATCTAATTAAAATTAAGTAGGTTCCATAATAAAGACGGTAATTATATTGTCTATTAATTGTTCTCAAACATGAACACGAATAGCGTAAGTACGAACATTTTGGCACCAGACGCCAGTCCTTGGGATTTGGAAAATAAGGGATGATGGTGGAGGGAGGGGGGATGAAAGGAAGTGCCCTTACAGAATGACCACCAGTTTATGTAAGAGCCCCCGGATGACGCTGGTGGTGTTACCACGAAGTACTCCTGACGAGATGCCCAGCTCGAGAAACTCCGTGGCACGGTTCCCACAACATACTCCGCGCCATACGGTTGCACCCCTAACCTTGATGTTGTTAGGGGTCACTCCTTTTAGCTGAGGTGCCGCTTGCAGCAGGTCGTTTCTATCTTATTTACTTTCCTTAGCCCTCCAGGTCTGCTCCACGCTGCCACTGACAACTTGGACATTCAGGATTAGGGCAGACCTATTGGGCTTAATGGCAACGATATCTGGCTTCTTGCCTTGGTCAGTCGGCATCTGGTACAGTCTCTCTTTCTCCACTTCCCATTCACTGGATGATAATGCACCTGCTATCTGCTTGACAACACCATGAGTTCGTGGACACTGCCGCACCAGGTAATACACGTTCTCATTTTTACCCCGATAGGCACGGCTACCACTACGACTACCTCTGGAACACCTCACCGCAGTTTTTCTTCTCATGCTCGGGTTGTCCTGCACTCTCCTGAATCAATTCTAATAGGAGGACCTCTGTTGACGAAACCTTGATTAATAGAGACGCCCTAAAAACTTCTGAGTCCCAACAGTCAAACTGAATAACATTACTATTCCTAATTCAGACCGCGTAAGATATCTAAAGCTCACTCTAGACTCAAAACTTTTTTGGGCTTAAAACATCAAGGACTGGTTGACAGATGTAGGAATATAATGCACCAACCAAAGTTTATTATGAGCGACCAATCTGCTTTGCCAGAACAGATTCAAGATATTAGCACACTAAAAAGTTGCTCTTCATTATGTTAATTGACCTGCATTGCAGTATGCTTGGGAATCATGGGGTTCAGCAGCCAAAACTCAAGAACAGAAAGTAAGAACAGTACAGAATAAAGTACTACGAGTAATGACAGGAGCTCCATGATTTGTGAGAAATTCAGTACTACTCTGATCTGAATCTCAACGTTGTCGCTGAAGTCACCAAAGAGACATACCAACGCTTGAATACCTCTTCGACCAATCACCCGAATGCCTTATTTCATGAAATCGCAGATCATTCACCACCATTGCCACCCGAAAAGAAGACAGCGTGATTTGTCAATTCCTCACCATACGGGTCAGTAAATCACTGAGAATCTTGATTGTTAATATTCCAAAATCTCTCATCAAATATTCTCGTTATTGCTTTTGTTGTACTCTTCATTAATAATGGCAAAGCCTGATTATGGGATTGTTGCCGAATCGTACCTGAAGACAAATGTCTCACGTATCTATGACATTACACTTATTGAGATTGAACCACTTATCCAGGTGATCCCACTCATCCAGGTTATTGCAGTATATATATAAATGGTTAGGGAGACTAAAGCACTATCCACTTTTCTAGAATTATAGCCATATTCTCTAGGCAGAGCGCTGACTTTTCAAACAACTCTTCCGTAAATCAACAAACATTTGACCTTTCTGTGCTTCCACGTTATTGATACACAGAAACTATTTGCCACAGCGAACTATGTAGCCATTTTTCCTGTTTTAACTAAACTAACAAGTGTCCATAGGTATTTTAAATTAAACTCTACCATTTGAACTAATTTAATTTCGTCGTTGGAATCTTTTTCCGTAGGGTTCCAAGAAGAGTCGAACTCGCATTAGTCAAACTAGGTTAGAGGAAATCACTTTTAGGGGTAACAATCGAAAACCGACGCCAACAACCTATTAAGGCTTATTGTTTCACGGATTGTTCTTTTACAGCTCTCAACGAGCGTAACGTTCCCAAAACGGGAAGGTTTAATTCGAGGTTCGTTTCGTACGAATTCATTTCACCGTTTTTTTTTCGCCTTCAGGATTTATCTTACAAAATAATCCGGTTTCATTTTAACCGAAAATGGAGACGAAATGCTTTCCTATAATGCGCAAATATCGGGAAAAGTCTGAACAATGACTGTGGTCCCATTCCAACAAATGGAATTTGAAGATGGTCTTCAGCATCAATATGCTGCACGCTACACATCATTAAGAAAACGTATGTTATTTATGGATTAACTAGGATATATGGATAGACTGGTATATACACTTATATGGTAGACTGGGCCCTGCATACTTCTGACATGCTGATCACTGAATACTCTGTGATCACCGCTCGTAACTGCATCTGTGCATTTTATAGACGATAGGATTCAACTAGCTTCGCTTATAAGCGACAAGTGATGCTGCGAAGTATAGGGGAATGAGGGGTAATATGCATCGGGTAATGCTGCCCATGGATGTTTCGGATGTTTGAATCGACACCAGAAACGTGGGAATGAGCGCCGATCCTAGAGAAATGTCCCGCCAACAGTTGACTGGTAATTAGGTTCTAGCGTTACCCTATCTGCAAAGTTAGCCTTCTTGACGTGAGTGCAGTGAGTATTTTTCCGAATCGTTTGATGTTATTTCTTGTGCATCGGAAATGAGCAATGTAAATCCCATTTTCAACTTTTTTTTTAGATTAGTTTTCATGTATATACGCAGAATTTCATCATCCTTCTGAAGCACTAACCAAATTTAAGTTTTGATTGTAAATGAAGTCAGCGTGAATGAATTACGAAAAACGTAAACATTGGGGTAATGCCGCCCTTCGTATCGGGGGAATGCCGTGCATTTCTGAAATGTCAAATAAAGATGGAAAAGAACAACAAATAACCGACAAAGCGCCAAATTCAGCTGGATTTTGATCAACTCACTACTAGTTGCAAAGATGGGGTTCAGAAGAAGAAGAAGAAAGGTGGAAATCATGAAAAAAATTGAAATACCTACCTCAAGAGAACCAGAAGTGAGAGCAGTGACAGTGATGACTGGGGAGATATCTCTGAGGGAGACCTTGTTGTAGACACAGACGAAGATGTTGAAGAATTCTTGACTTCGTCTTTTGTGGAAAGCTTGTGTACAATTTGCAAAGAAGCCGATAATAATTTGCCGAAGTGGAATTGCGAGCACTGCAATCACAGCAGCCCTACATGTGTTCCAGGACGACCTGATCACGGACTATGTGATGTATGCAAGGCTATTTTACAATTTTGTGAAGAAAGGAAAGCTAAATATTAGTGTGGGTTCAAAAAGTTCTATATACAAGACTGTAGTTTACCTATTTCTAAGTCATCGTTCATTCTAACTTTAGTTTATTCACAGTTTTCATGGTTTTTATTGTTATAAATACATTTAACCTTCTAACTTTGGAAAAATGGATCGTCATTACCCCATACTGCGGGCGGCATTTTCCACGCTGTAGGGTATGCAAGTATGCAAGTCAATTTTGAAAGATCCTCATTCAAAATTAAGCTTCGTGGGATTTGACAATATGGTTTTGTATTTCAAAGCTACGAGCGATGATTGTGGTTTTCAAGTGGTAAATTGATAAAGGGCCATTGTCAGCATAACCTTACATTTTCATAATGCACCTAAATCGATTGGAAATCGGAAGTATTGATTGTTAGAATGATTTCACATTACTAGAAATGACTTTGAGAAAATGATGGTTAGTGGAGTTTGTGAGTGGGTCGATTCGGTTTTGATTCTTGAATGAAACTAGCGAGAAT
Organism: Creontiades dilutus; assembly: GCA_031894815.1. Taxonomy (NCBI): domain Eukaryota; kingdom Metazoa; phylum Arthropoda; class Insecta; order Hemiptera; family Miridae; genus Creontiades; species Creontiades dilutus. The sequence continues at coordinate 3,265,895 of JAVIWC010005620.1, forward strand.
TTGTCCTCACCTGCCAACACACACGAAACTCAATTTGTTCCGAACGGTTTATTTTAAACTTTAAAACGTTAGGGAATTTCGATTTTTAAAATAAATAAAAATTATCACCTGAAAACCGGAGGAATAATTCCGTTACCTACAAATAGATTCGGAAGCAAAATTTTGGTGGAATAATATGTCAAAAAACTATTGATCAAAATTATGTTTTCGAACTTTTCCTTCTGTGGAAACAAAGAGTACTACAAATTTCAACTGTATATGAAGCATCTCATCCCTCATTTTGTAGCCGTATACTTGACTCACATGTTCGATCGACACCCTTGAAAGTTAAGAAATGTTGGGCTCGAATTGCTGATTTATATTTTCTCAGAGTACGAGAATAGTTGAGAAATGGATACTATAATTATTCAATTAGAAGATGGATGTAAAATAATTTTGGTGTCATTGCAAAAACCCTAAAGGACCACAAGTGTCCTGACCTAAAAACCTGAATAGTCTGAGTTTATATTGTCTCACAAATTTTGTTTCTCCGTGTTTCTTTTGAGTTCTAAGACGAATATCTTGGCGGATACCTACAGAAATTCGTACAATATCACTTAGGTGCAGTGTCCGGCAGATATATAAACCCGAGATTGGTATTTTTGCCAAATCCAGGGTTGAGTGCAGTAAGACATCATGCACAATCTTCTACTTTCCTGAGACCCACATATTGCCTTTATTTATTTATTGCAGGATCGCGATCGAAATTGACATCAATCAAAATAGATCTATAGTCAACAACTTGTGCTGCTCCAAGGTAACAATGACCAGGAGGAAGATGAAGGAACGGACATCGACGATTAAAATGAATTACCAAATACAGGTATTCTTTTTAAAGCTCCAATTTCAGTTAAATTTATATTTTTAATAACTTAAATCATTTCATAATACGTACAATAAATCCGGGAGAACTTTCCACTATATAAGGAATAGGTAAGGATACAATTTTCCCCGTATTTATATTGTTGAAAATCCTAATAATTCTACCTTTGCCTGCGATCTGTTTCCTCTGAAAAACTCCAATATAAAATAACGAATTCACAATAATTAAATTTTGGTTTATTATTCAACAATAAACCATTGTAATCGCTCTTGAAAAAAAATTCCTAACCCCCCTGAAAATTTCATGGTTTACGTTTCAAAGGGTGTAGAATCCGAATCTGCAATAAAAATGTTTCCGTCCGTCCGCCGTACGCACGATTTCTCCCAAACGGCTGGAGCAAAAAATCTGAAATTTTCCATGAAATTTTTCATGAATGGGAAAATCCATGTGGGTCCGACAACGCCCCAATTCTAGAGCCAGCTCTTTCACTTAATTTAAATTTGTACTCTTTTTGAAGAACACTCCACGAGGAATCGAATGGGCCCTTCCCCAGGTCCGTAGGTCAAACCATTCTAGATCTATGGCCCGATTTATGGATCCAACATTCGTGTTATTTTGGTTTATTATTGTTTTTGTGTTTATATCAGTAACCTAGTGATGTAGTGATGTAGTGACGTAGTAATGTGGATACTGGAGTGAACTCCTAAAAGGCTTTGTAGCCAATACACGGGTTGAAGCATTCTGATAATTTTCAGGAAAAATCAGAAAATCTGAAATTTTCAGGAAAACGCTGCAAATTCTTTCACTGGGGTTTATTATTCAATTGGCTTGCGTTTATGATTTGAATTTATACTAAGCTTTGGAGTGTTCGTGTTTCACAGGTGATAGAGCGATTTTTGAATTTCAGGAGATATGCATAGGGCACGTAAATCTGTTTTCAACCAAAATACCTATTTGGATTGTTCAGTTGATCATATTTGTGTGCCTCCTGAAATTCAATAATCACTCTGTCACCTGTGAAACACGCACACTCCAAAGCTTAGTAGAAATTCAAATCGTGTATGCAAGCCAAATGAATGAAATTGAATAATAAACACCAGTGAAAGAATTTGCAGCATTTTTATGCGGTTATTTAGTACTTATTCATTACTTGAACATAATGAAACAGTCTTGAAGTTTGTTTGAAAAAATTACTAGGTACTGGAGTAGGGACCATTAACAAATTACATATTTTAACAATGCGTATGAGTAATATTATCAAAAAATTGATGATAAGCTGTCCTGATTTTGGTATTTGGGTATTTATATCAATTTAGAAAGAAATATGCAGAAACCATGATGAGGAAAGGAGGGAAGAGTAGAATGAACTTATTCCAAGCTCAATTAGGTTGGTAAAATTTAGTTATTTTCGGATAGATTTGTGTCAAGAGTTTATGATAGATATTTTGGAATGGTTTCATTCGATTAAAACCAGCTACAATTGAGAAACATTGTTGAAATGATGCCATTTGGAAAGTCTTGACAGTTTTTTCGCGTTTTCGTCCCACTGTGCGTTCGCTCGGCGCCGGGCAGTTTTCTAAAAATGTGTTTTCCGCGGATCGTTAGGAAGGAAAACCGATACCTCGGAGACCGGAGCGAGATGTGACAGCGATCAATCTCCATCTTGTTAACGAGCGGACAAACAGTCGGATCGGCTCATTTTTGAGCGGCCCGTGCGTCATTGTCCACAAGTGGGACGGAGAGGAAAATTTATAATACGAACGAGAGTTGAAAGTCGCGTCCTCTACGTTGGACCAGGTTGCGGGAGGATTTCCGCAATCATTGACGCTGAAAGTGACACAACATTATATTATAAGAACTTATATCATAAGAACCTGTACAGGTTTTGTTTTTTATATTTTCATTTTGAGGCCATTACTGTAGTAATATACCTCAGTGACACGTGGTATTAGATCACACTGAATTCAGCACCGACTCAGTACGGCCATCTTGCTGACAGTCCATGGGTGGTGATATTAGGTGTTGATGATGTCGCAGATATTGGTCTGATAAGATGTATGGATGTAGCTGATTGGAGGCTTTCTGTGACGAGAGGTTTGAGTTGATTTTCATGCCGGAGAATAAGACTCGTTGAATGAGGTACTACCACTCTTGTGGGGATTCGATGTTCAGGTCGTAATATATTGTTTCATTTCGTACAAATGGGAGTTGTGAACCATGTGTTTTTGAAGCATGTTGTTTCGTAGCTGTTCCAACCATTTGAATTTAGATTTTGAACAAGTTCCCCAGATTTGGACGACGTATGTCCAAATCGGACGAATCAGCACCTTGCACATAATGATTTTTTAGCGATACATATGGGTTTTGCAGCTGAGACCGTAGTTGCGACCATCGATTCTTAAGTCTCTTAATCAAATCAGATATGTGTTGGTGGTATGTAAGTCGCTGATCCAGTGTAACTTCTTGGTATCTATGACTGGTGGCATTAGAAATGGGCTGCTGAAGGTATTCCAGGAGGGGTTCAGTGAAATGTCTTTTATGAGTACATGACACCAAACAGGATTTTGATGAATTTATTCTGACACGCCATTTGGTGGTCCATTGTCTCAGAGTTTCTAGCATGTCTTGGAGTAGTTAGGCTCCTGTATCAGAGTTTGGGCCACTCACAGCATATACTAAGTCACCTGCATATACTCCTGAAAAGTCTGGCGGAATTGGAAGTGGCATGTCGTGGCAGAAGAGACTGTACAGGTATGGAGCCCATACACTCCCCTGCGCCACACCTGCTCTGACGAGGCGGCTGGACGATGATGCGTGCAGAGTACAGACTGTGAACGATCTCCCACTTAGGTAATGTTTGAGAAGTGAGTGAAGGTTTTTAGGTAAGAAGGCAGCATTTTCAACAGTAATCCGTCGTGCCAGGTTCTGCCAAAGGCCATTTTTATGTCTACACTGCTTGGCATTCATTTTTCAGTTGATATGCAATTTTTAGATATACTGCGAATCTTTGAAGTTGCAGCGCGGAGGAGTGTGACTCTCTAAACCCACATTGCTGGTCTGATATGAGGTGGGATGTATAAGTTAGTAGGTGGGGCACAACTAGACGTTCAAAGACTTTGGATAGCACTGGTAACAAGCTGATGGGTCTGCATGATGCTGGTTCATATAGGCTCATCAGCTTTTTTGCAAAACTTCAGCGTAGAATAGATCCGTCTCAGCATTTACAAAGGCACATATACAGGGTGTCTACAAAACAGGTCTCATTTCTTCAAAAGATCGATTTGACAACCAATTTGGAACAAAAAATGTCTTGAAGTTTTGTTCTTAAACCCTTCTAATCAGAGTTATTGACGATTTAAGATTTTTACATGTTATCGACCTAACTCCACCAAAACGGACATAGCTCATTTTCGGAGTAATCTCAAATTTGAAGAGCCCGTTGGAAAGACTGCAAAATTTCCTGTCTTGCTACTACCAAATACAATTTTTCAGTTAAATTTTACGTCGAATAAAGCAACTTGAAAAGCGAACTTAGTAACTTTTCGAAAACTATCCGTTTTTCAAAGCCCATAACCTCCAAATAATTTGAGATAATGAACTGTTGACGATAAGCCCAAAAACTGCGCCAGAATCATACATTTCCAACGGTATAGTTAATTTTGATTCTACCCTGCTGATTAGCCGGAAAAGTTGCGTTTGAGACCAGAAAAAACGTAGTAAAACCGATGTTACAGGGCAAAAAATGAGTTTGACATTAAGTTTTATATATTTTTTCATGTTAAATCCAATCCTTGGTGTCACTCTCAATCAATCTTCGTAATTTCATCGCCGTCTGGGTAAGTCAAAATGATAACGATTCACAGCATTTTTAATATTAATATTTTATTTAGAAAATCATGTTGCAAATGAAAACGAATGTTGAGAATTAGTTGTAGAATCGATCCCTTGTTTGTAGACACCCTGTGTGCAACAAATCCTTGAAATCGTTTCAGAAGGTCTCTAAGCGGAACTCCAGGAAAGGCATTATAGAAAAGTTTCTTTTCAAAATATTGTGAGTCATTTCTTGTAATAGATCATTTGATTGCCACGAAAAGCTGCTTGGATCGTTTAAAACCAGGAAAACAGTTCATTTTTGAAGCCGTTGCAGAGGCTTAGCTTCGCCGTACAAGTTCTAGCATCCGTCCGGGCTCCTTCCGCGAAGAACGCGAGATCCTCCGCCGTTCGATATGGCAACGATTGATCGGTGACAGCGATCGAAGTGGGTCAGTCCTGAACCGAATCGGACTTGCGGCAATCTGTCCCTTCCACGTCCCCAGTCGCAATAACCGGGCCAAACCGCATTATAAATCATGGCCCAATCCCTCCACTTAACTTTCGACTCATATCCTGACTCCCTGTGGTGCAACCTCGTGGCTTTTATCGCATTCCGCTCGTGCGCTCCCGTTTCCTGTCATAGCGGATTTGCATATTGCCGAGACCGCTCTGCTACAAACCTATTTTTTTTTCAACGACTTCTTGCATGTGCAGTCGTGTTAAATTGTCACCTGACGGTACAGTGTCGTCACAGTTCAAATCAACATTCCCTAACTGGAGTAATAAAGTAATATCAATGCGATATCAACATGAAGGAATATATGGTAACTAGAAGGCTGACGAGCTTGTAAGAAGGGGCTCCCAAACCCCATTTGTAGGCCCTGAGCAGGCAGTTGGTATACCAAAAACCGCCTTCAGAAGGACCATCAACACGTGGGTCAACCAACAAAGATAAATGGTTCAGTATTGAAGGACATGGCCACAGTAAACACATATGGCCGAACCAAACAACGAAATTACTGAATGACTGCTTCGCAAAAACCGTTGGGAACTAAAAACAATGGTCGGCCTTATAACCAGCTTTGCAATCCTAAGGTATCACCTACACCGCATTGGGGTCACACAAAGTTCAACCATATGCAGTTTATGTGAAGATATTGACGAAACAGCATCCTACAAAATATTTGAGTGCTCAGCACTCATCTTGTGCAGATTTCAACTCTTTGGGCACAAACCCCAATGAAGTCTATTCGAAGAGAACAACTAATCAAGGGCCTCAAACCCCTTACCAAGCGTTTAAATTCAAAAATCTCAGGAAATTCCAATAATCCGACAGGCTTCCGTGCTGGTAGCCCAAAACCCCCTCCCTTAGGGTAACTCTATAAGTGTAACTATAACTATAACTGTTATAGTCAACATCTACATCGAAACTAACATCAATACGAGCACATAGGCCTCAATACCACAAATGTTCCACCGCTATTTACTTATTTTAGCGAATTTCCGTAGAAAATCAAACTATTACCAAAGCTTCACAAGATTTAAAATGACAACATTCGAAATTTCATCATAGAAATCCGTTTTGATCTTCATAAAGTTTGACCCATCACTTGAATCACTTGCAGATCTGAGGATTGCAACAATATCACCTAGATCATGGGTCTCCAAACTATTTGCCCCAAGGGCCATATCATTATGTGGAGGTGCGGGCCAAAAGGGGGGTCTAGGGGGCTAGGCCCCCAGCTGAAGAGGGGTGCAGGGGGTTCCGCCGGGAAATTTTAAAAATTAGACACTTGAAAACAGTGTTCTTAAGCACTCCCAGACGACTTTGACAAATTCAAATTAGGCGTAATATAGGAACAAAAAACTAGTTTTAGTGATTAAATATATATTTTTTAGTTCCATGATCTCTTTTTCGTTATCCAATAAAAATTCTATCCATTGAATTTTCAGGAATGGAAAATTTCTCAAGTCAGGCAATTGAAATTAGGGTTTTTAAGCACTCCTAGACAAATTTGACAAATTGAAAATAAGGCTCAATATGAGAAACAAAACTTATTTGTATATAGGAAATATGTTTTGTATTGATTTATTTAAAATTATTTACATTCAAAAATACATTTTAGGAAAACCAATCTAATGTGATGAGTGCAATTGTTTTTTGCTTACAATGTCTTTCCACTTAGGATAGTTTGTTGTTCCGATCGTAAGCAAATTTTTTAAGTGTTCTTCTGAAACCATCGCTCGATATTTGGATTTGACGTGTGTCATTTTAAAAAAGGTTTGTTCGCATAGATACTGTGGGTATTCAAATGTAGAAAATATTAGTAGATTGCAAAAATGTTTGACGGGTGAAGCTAGGAAGGCAGTATATGCATTATTGGAGCTTCCAGAAGGAGTGGACAAAGTAATTAAGATTATAGAAGAAAGATTTGGAAGCGCTAATTTTGCATATTCTGCCTTCCTAGCTTCACCCGTCAAACATTTCTGCAATCTACGAATCCAGGGATACGTTGAACCAAAAATTGATATCATTTGCCAGGCAAAACTCTTGAGTCCCTTGAAGTCATGACGTTCTGGCGGTAGCCTAATTTTTTCCATCCATCCATGTTTTTCCGCGGGTGGCGGGCCGTTGTTTAGAGACCCCTGTGACCTATAATTATGGAACAAACGTCGCCTTTCCAATTCCTGCCGAATACCTCGGGATGAAATTGGACCATAAGCTTCAGTAGTAGGATTTGAAGGAGAGAAAGGAAGTACTCACAGTCAAATTCAGAAATATGTGTTGGCTGATGGGTCGATCTGCAAAAAAGCGCTGCTGTGCATGACAGAACGGATGACCGTATGGACCTTTGGAATTCGACTCAGTGACGCACTGGGAAAATGAAAGATTAAAATGATCCAAACCTTAAAATATAATGTATTTCGCGCAATCATTAATGCTCTCAGGTGCGTGAACAATGGCAAACTTCATAGAGACCTTCAGGTGGAGGTTAAATGAGATAATTAAAAAATATAGAGACACCCTGTATCCTACAACTACTTATAGCATTTCCAACTCAAATTCAACCTTTTCCAAGTCAAATCCAACCTTTTTCCACTCAAATTCACTTGTCTACCTCATGACATTGATAACCCCCATAATGGGGTGTCATGGTGCCGGAACGCGGCGGAACGCCGTTATGGCACTGGTTTTGGACAAAAGTATTAGGTAATTGAAAAAATTTCAAAACAATTAAATTTTATATAAAATATATTTTTCGTTCAGACAAAACAATGTTGTTTTGAAAAAACGCTAAATTGGGCAATTCCAGATCATAGCATGAACAATACTGAATTGCCCTACACTTCAGTTTTGGACTAGGTGGACCGTCCGCCACTGCAAAAATTGCCATGACACCACTGCCTTGGTTCGTGAACAGACTTGGAAAGTCGGATTTGGGTTAGAAAAAATCAAATTTGTGTTGGGAACGGTTAAATTTGATTTGGAAAAGGTTGAATTTCACTTGGAAATGATCTGTATGTATGAGCCGTATTCCAACTCCCAACCGGCAGACGCTCCTCATCCTGGATACAGAATTTAAAGGACACTCACTGGAATTTACTATATGGCGAAAGTTTCAAGTGGATTTTCTAGGGACCCTTGCACTGCCCTGCGCGTTTCTCTTCCATATCACGATACCCCCCGTGGTTTTATCGAACGAGCCTTTTGGCGTTGAAGAGCCTAAAGAGCACGTACTGGCGGATAGAAGGTGATATATACTGCTTAGGTGGGGAAGGGACATGAGGCATAAAGGCAGGAGCGGGGTTAGGGGGATCCTCTCCAGAAAGGGAAAGCTGAATGAAACTTGTGACGTCAGGGAGCGGGCTCGAAAACTTTCATCCTGATCTGATGGCCTTTTACCTTGGGAAGAATTCAGCCTGGAGTCGATCGCTCCCGAAATAAACTCGGGTCGGATGCATCGGGCAGCACGTTAGGACATTCCTCGGAAAAAAAACTTCAGGGAAATAATGGGGAACGATATCCGGTCGAATCGTTGGACTAGGTGTTTACTTTCCCTTCAATCCAAGAGGTAATTGAAAAGCTGGGTAACTATGCTGAAAACAGTTCTATCTGTACAAACAACTGAATTTATTGATAGCATCATATCATTGAACATAAAACTGTACATATCAAGACTCAAGATCCTGTTTTTGGCACAACAAGAAAATAAACAAGGAAATATACTCATGAATAAAATGATAAAACGAAAACAAAAACTTAACCAGTACAATATACACGTGTGCCCACAGAGGCTTAAATTCAATGAATTAGTGTCCCTCTATAGTATTAATTATATCAATGAAGCCTTATGATTATATCAAAAAAAATCATTATTAACTAAAGTGAAAACAATTATTCTTAGAATAAAAACGATGAGTTGCTTATGCCATGTGCAAATTTCGCAATTTAAACAAGTATATACTTTTTGGTTTATTATTCAATAATAAACCATTGTAATCGCTCTTTAACAAAAAATTCTAATCCCAATGAAAATTTCATGGTTTACGTTTCAAAGGGTGTAGCATCTGCAATAAAAAATTTCGGTCCGTCCGCCGTACTCCGTACGCACGATTTCTCCCCAACGGCTGAAGCAAAAATCTGACATTTTCAGGAAAAATCCATCTTGGTCCGGTGTCGCCCCGATTCTTGAGCCAGCTTTCTCACTTAATTTAAAGTGGGTTGTCAAAGTTTTGTAAAATGTAAAAACCTCAAAAAAAGTCAAGGCTGCCTAAATATGCACACTTTTTGAAGAACACTCCACGAGGAATCGAATGAGCCCCTCCCCAGGTCCGGAGGTTAAACCATTCCCGATCTATGGCCCGATTTATGGTGCCAACATTCGCGTTATTTTGGTTTATTATTGTTTTGGTTGATATTAATTGTTAGTGATGTAGTGAAATAGTAATGTGGAAAAGTTGAAGCATTCTGATAACGAAAAAGCGGAGGTTAAACCATTCGATCTATGGCCCGATTTATGGTAAGACAGAATTGTTTTGTGTTGATATCAGTAAATGTAGTGATGTATGATTAGAATACTGGAGTGAACTCCTAAAAGGCTTTGTAGCCGATATACGAGTTGAAGCATTCTGATAACCATAAAAGAAAAACTTTGAAAATTCTTTCACTGGGGTTTATCATTCAATTGGCTTTCGTTCATGATTTGAATTTCTACTAAGCTTTGGAGTGTGCGTGTTTCACAATTGATAGAGAAATTATTGAATTTCAGGAGGCACACAAATATGATCAACTGATCGATCCAAATAGGTATTTTGGTTGAGAACAGATTTACGTGCTCTATGCACATCTCCTGAAATTCAATAATCGCTCTATCACTTGTGAAACACGCACACTCCAAAGCTTAGTAGAAATTCAAATTCAAATTCAATTCAATTCAATTAAGAATCATTCAAGAAATTCAAATTCAATCAATCAATTCATCAATCATCAATTCAAGAAATTCATTCATCAATTCAAGAAATTCAAATTCAAAGAACGCAAGCTTATTGAATAATAAACTCCAGTGAAGGAATTTGCAGCGTTTTTTTCCAATGACGTAATTTTTTTGAGATATTGGCAATGTATAGTTCATATAATTTAACATACACAGAATCTTTATTAAAGAAAAGGTAGTGTGGAGATCCAACAAGTCAACTGATGGTGTTGTCTGGTTGCTAGGATGACGTGGCTCATAAATCTTTCCTGTCAATGTTATCCGTCATTCAGTTATTCTTACGTCATACAGGCGGAATTTTAATCGTAATTCGCGCCACTTTCCAGCCGTCGTTGGCCGAGAACATGCGATTTGGTACCAGGATACACGAATTATAAGAAAATCACAGCCGCCGGTTCATGTTACCTCAATCCCTACATTTGTCGCCCCCTTTGGGGTATGTCAACTGACCCCATGATCTTGGAAGCCTTCGGGAGATCAGCGGTCCGGCCTCTCAAAATCAATTATAATTAATCACTAATTAGCGATCTTTTTAGCCAAGCCGTTGTAATTCCAATGCCATTGTTAAAAATCTTGCCAGGTATTATTTAAAAAATTGAAAAATTCGAAAACCAAAGACCGTGCCAATATACCGATGGTTCAATGATAAATTCTATGATATCTCGATTTTGAGTCACTAATACAACATACAAAATACCATCGGAATTCCTTTCGCAGCGCATCGATGCCGTTCTAGATATCGTTCATTAAATAGAACGTGGTAACACACTTGATTAGGGATCGACCCCTATGATTAGAACTGACGGTTTCCGGTTGTATCAAAAATGCAAACAGACTAAACTGGGACGACAACCGTTCGAAAATTATATAACGAAACCCTTTTATAAACGAGCGTTATCTTTCGAAGTACGCTGTAAGGGATGTAAAGATAGAATGAGGAAAAGTGTCGTCAACAATTGAAATAATGTGGCTTTTAATGTAATGGTGTCGAGCATTGGAACTGTTAAACTCTCCAAATTATTACACAAGGGTTTTATTTCTGTATTAGACATTACAGGTTGATAATACGAGTACAATAATCTACCTTCATTAGACATAGTCTGTGGTTCATTATTTTAAATTGGCATTTATAATTGTATTCTATTAGCCTTAAAAAGAACTCCGTTTATATTCAGCTCAGTAGATCGATTACGAAAGAAATTAGCAACAAGGTTCTTCAGCTGATCATTGTGTGTCTTTACCTTGTAATTGACTAGTCCACCAACACTTGAACCAACAAAAGCTGGTATCTAAATTTTTCTAAATACTGTATACGGATGTTGAAGAACTTACGAACGGAATAACGTAAAGAGGTAAAATAAAATATGAAAAGCTGCAAATTCTTTCACTGGGGCTTATTATTCAATTGGCTTTTGCGTTCATGATTTGAATTTCTACTAAGCTTTGGAGTGTGCGTGTTTCACAGGTGATAGAGCGATTATTGAATTTCAGGAGATATGCATAGAGCACGTAAATCTGTTCTCAACCAAAATACCTATTTGGATTGATCAGTTGATCATATTGTGTGCCTCCTGAAATTCAATAATCGCTCTATCACCTGTGAAACACGCACACTCCAAAGCTTAGTAGAAATTCAAATCATGAACGCAAGCCAATTGAATAATAAACCCCAGTGAAAGAATTTGCAGCGTTTTTTTATGGTTATCAGAATATTTCAACCCATGTATCGGCTATAAACCCTTTTAGGAGTTCACTCCAGTATCCACGTTCACTACATCACTAGGTTACTGCAATCAAAACAAAAACAATAATAAACCAAAATAACGCAAATGTTGGCACCATAAATCGGGCCATACATCGGGAATGGTTTGAGCTACGGATCTTGGGAAGGGCTCATTCGACTCCTCATGGAAAGTTCTTTAAAAAAAGTCCAAATTCAGGCCGCCTTGACTTTTTTTGAAGTTTTCAGAGATTTTACAAATCTTTGACAGCCCTTACAGTGCACTTTAGATTAAGTGAGAGAGCTGGCTAAAGAAATGGGGCGTTGTCGGACCAAATATTGATTTTTCCTGAAAATTTCAGATTATTTGCTCCAGCCGTTTGGGAGAAATCGTGCGTACGGCGGACGGACGGAAAAGTTGTTATTGCAGATTTGGATTCTACACCCTTTGAAACGTAAACCATGAAATTTTCAGGGGGGTTAAATTTTTTTTTTCAAGATCGCGATTACAATGGTTTATTATTGAATAATAAACCAAAACACATCCAATCCTTCATTCGTCCACTAATACACACCATAAGTGGTGAAAAAAGTCGATTTCAAAAGGAATTCTAGGGAACGAAATTCCATTGCAATATATCTGCTGATTTGATCGTCACACATTACTACGTCATTCACGCATATGCCTATTCACGTTCATGTTGACTTTTTCCTTTTTGATGAAAGTTAGAGCCTTTAGGGAGAGCGAAGGGATATACGATCCAAGTGAGTTCATTTGATTCATTCAGCTAACATAAAAATTTGAGTGTTCTCGAGACCACCTGTTAGATTCGTCCAGTTGGAGATTGTGAGAAGAAATAGCTGCAGATCTCCAAAAAGCATAGCCTCTTGGCACCCCTCCCTCACCAAATACTGCGCTAAGAAAATTTGTGCAGTGGGGGTTTCTGCAAGTGATGTTGGCTTCAATATATGAATACTCACCTTACAGTTAGAGAGAGTAGAGAGGGTTTTGTATTGAAACTTGCTGCCAACTTCATCATCCAGCTGTGAATCTTAAAAGACTGCCAACGGCTTCTGTGCTGGATCTTCTTTCTAGATATTTTCTGACAAAATGTGCATGTTCTGAGTTATTTCTATTTCAAATACTTGAGAATTTTTGTAATGTTTACGCTTCTCTTTGAGCTTTTAAGTTCGAAAAGGCGCATTCCCTGTGAGGAACAGCCGCTCCGCTCTAACATCAAATAACCTGAATCACGGTGTCATTACCACCAACGTGTCACCATTCAAGTCCACGTAAAAAATTGCCCAGATCTTGTGTCTTAGAGAGAAAACGCTTGTCTGGTTGTGAGTTAGTCATCCCCCCTCCCCACTACACATTCCCAGAACTCCTAATTTCGCCTAAAAAAATACGTTTTCCTATTTCCTACAGAAAAACGAGCTTTTCTCCCATACTGACCGGAGTAAATTCAAATTTGAGGATACTGGAGGAAAGCTTTCTGGTAATAAAAATGTTTATGGAAGAAAATTAAGTGTTACAGGTGATTGAAAAAACCAGTAATTTCACGGATTTGACACATTTTTCACCTTGGGGTAATTTTTTACCCATTGAACCTAAACAAAAAATTGGTTTAGCATCAGGAAGACAGATAATTTGATGCTTTCCCAACGTTATCCCCAGATTTGAGATTGGTAGTAAAATGAGGAAGTTATGGCTGTTTTTGTTACGGAACAGATAAGTTCTAGAATCCACCCCTAGCTGCAAGTTCACCCTTAAGTGAACATCCTTTGTTATAGGGGGACGAACTGGCTTGGAAGTCTCCTGTGCTTTGCTGAAAGCCTAAGCGTTAACTGTGGAAACAAACACACAGCTTCTTGGCTGCAACACTTTCAATGTTATGAGGCTTGTGGATACACCTTTTGTGGAGGGATAGCTGAAGTAACTTCCTGGTAACGTGCATGGTCCATAAGTGCTGCTGAATTATCTAGTTTCTTAAGCATTTAGGTAAAGGGGATGGTCAAAACTGGTTAAAGGCCCTTTACAAACACTTCATCCTATTATTGTAAGTAAGTACTGATCTTGAAAAAGCTAGTGATGGCAATCGGCTCCATCTCGAATTTCGAACGATCCTCATGGACCAGGATCGCCGAGCAGAAGTGATCCTGGACAGACATTCACTGCATCTTGTCGATCCCAATGTTGGCTACATCAACCTCATCACCTGATGAATGTACAGATATGTGAAGAAGACCATCAAGCTTCTTCAATGACAACTATATGTCAGTGCCTTTGGTCATCCAAAAACTAGGACAGAACCGACCATTCAGAACGTAAGGATGCCTTCATGAGACGCTTAGAGACAAGATTATTTTGGTGTGCATTGCTCGACTTTGTGAATGCGCTTGAGCCTTCTTAAACCTGGTCTTATCCATTAGCTAGGTTATATTGCTTCGAGTTGTTTGCGCTTTTATTGAATTGAAAATGAATTCTCTTTCCGATTATAGTAATGTGCTTAGGCAGCTAAGTTTAAATTTCTTAACTGACAAGACTCAAACTTCTGGCATGTTATTCCATTCTAAAAAGACCACACTACAGATCGTAGTCGGTAAATGGGACAAGAAAACTGTGAGCATCCGCACCTTTTCTGCCACGCTTTCGGGCGTGAACTCCGGAAAGAATCCAACTAATTGATTCGGGTGATCATTGTCGTGGGAAACCTTCGTCATCATAAAACCGGCTAATTGCTCGGATAATTGGGACGTTTCAAAACCTTCCGCGAGCCGAAGAAATTCAAAGAACCTCCCATTAACGATCGCTAGGTAGGAAACAGTATCAGGGTTTCGCTGTGTTCTGCTGGAATAATTGCCTCGAAGGGCAGGCACCTACTAAGGGCACCTTCATACTAATTGTACTTGTCACGCGTTATTGATTAGGAGTAGATGGAGTATGTCCTCGCACGGAAAATCCGTTTCAATAATATTGTGTCCCATCAATTCCAGGAGAAACCTTGCATAAATGATTACTATTTCTGGATGTTTCAGAGATTCCACGTTTACTTAAGCTTAATACCAGTAACAGAACTTATGTACCACTGAAATACTATTATATTCAGAACATCCAGTTGGTGCAACTTTCATGCGTTTGTTCTGTTGCCTTGTGAACAGTCTGTGATGCTCTCGTTCACATCCTTGGTTTTGGCCAACTAACCATATCCATTACACTGACATCATTATTTACAGGGTTATAATGTCACAAACCTGAAACATGCATGGTGTCGAGGCGGTATTCAAATTCTTCCCAAATGAGCTCCACTATGTCCGTGGTCGCAGAGTATAGAGCCATAGTCTTCAACGCTCCTAAGGTTGTAGGCATTGGAGTAACAAAGACTTGATCCTTTACATAACCCATAAAAAGAAGTCATAGGGCGTTAGGTCTGTTAAGAATGGGGCCAGGCACGGAAATTGAAATCCTGGTGACCCGAACGATCTATCCAGCGTTGTGGATGGTTGTCGTTTAGGAACCTGCAAACTTGGAGGTTCCAGTCAGGAAGTGCTCCGTCTTGTTGGAACATAAATTCTTCAGAATCTTGTTCAATTTTGGCAAGCAACCAATTAGCGAGTAAGTCTAGGTACGAAGCTCCTGTCATCGTACTAAAAACAAAAAAGAATGGACCATACACTTTCACATCTGAGATACCACAAAAGACATTAACCTTATGGGAGTCACGCTCATGTCCTGAGGATTCACAAAGTCCCAAATGCTCACATTTGAGGTTAACTTTTCGAATTTGGGGATTCTGAGGTTCTGAACTGGCACCTCCAAGTTCGCAGGTTTCTAAATGACATTTGGGTCACCAGGACTTGAATTCCTGTGCCTGGCCCCCACGCTCGCCAGACCCTGTGACTTCTTTTATGGGGTTTTGTAACGGATAAAGTCTTTGTTCCTCCAATGACTACAACCTTGGAAGAGTTGAAGACTGGAATCGGGAAGAATTTGAATACCGCCTCGACACGTTGTTTCAGGTGGCAACCACATAGAACATTTGTGACAATATAACAAATCAAGAGACACTGTTACTTCAGGTTTATTATTCAATAATAAACCATTGTAATCGCTCTTGAAAAAAAAAAAAAAAAAAAAAAAAAAAATTCTAACCCCCCTGAAAATTTATGGTTTGCGTTTCAAAGGGTGTAGAATCCGAATCTGCAATAAAAATCCCGCCGTACGCACGATTTCTCTCAAACGAAGCTGAAGCAAAAAAGCTGAAATTTTCAGGAAAAATCCATGTTGGTCCGACGACGCCCCAATTCTTGAGCCAGCTCTCTCACTTAATTTAAAGTGCCCTTTAAGGGTTGTCAAAGTTGTAAAAATCCCTAAAAACCTCAAAAAAGTCAAGGCGGCCTAAATTTGGACTCTTTTTGAAGAACTTTCCACGAGGAATCGAAGGAGCCCCTCCGCAGGTCCGTAGGTCAAACCATTCCTGATGTATGGCCCGATTTATGGTGCCAACTTTTGCGTTATTTTGGTTTATTATTGTTTTTGTTTTGATATCAGTAACCTAGTGATGTAGTGATGTAGTAATGTGGGTACTGGAGTGAACCATATGTTTATTATTGCTACTACCAGTGACTCTAAACTTATTTCATGCTTCTAATATCTTGCAATTTGGTTCGCCCGTTCATATAAATGCATAAATAGCGAATCTATTAATCTCCAGTGAGGTTTTCTAGTTTGATATAGTAGTAGGCATTGTCTATTGTCAAATATGGAGAACCTTGTATTACTTCAATGTGTTAGTTTCCGTGTTACTGTAGTATGTAATTGATCTCCATTGTACTATGTACCAGTACCTACCTCGCGTAAGAGTGTCGATCATTCATCTCGGGTTCAATGAATACCCCAAGTGCCCTAATATCAATTTATCAAGGTTTCTGGGAAACTGGACTTTGTGGCCTTTTTATGCTCCATCCGAAAGTGATACCAGGGATTGAGTTGGATCATTACATGAGTGGAAATTGGAAGAATCCCATTATAATATACTGGTCTTAGGGTACTGGAATTGAAATTCTGGTCGTTATTTTATAGTTTTTCTTGAATGATGAAATTTTTTATGATTTTCTGTTTTATTGATGGATGAACCTACTATTACTTCGATGTGGTTTTCTTCCATGTGACAGTAGCTAGTCATGGAATCTATTCTGTACTGCCCCTGGTACCTACCTAATCGTGTGTGTGTCGGTTATTCACTTCAAACTTAATGAATATCCGTATCCTAATAGTAATATGTCAATGTTTCTGAGAAACTGGACTTTGTGGCCTTTTCACTACCGAATGGTTTGCTCTATTTTAAAGTGATACCAGGGAATGGATAATTAGGTGAGTGGTAAAGGGAGGACCCCATTAAACTGGTCCTAGGTATTTTATCGCTTTCCTTGGATAGAGAGAATTTTCTATTGTTATCTGTTTTACATGATGCAGGAACCTAGTATTACTTCGATATGGTTTTCTTCCTTGTGACATGGAATCTATTCTGTATTGCCCGTAGTACCTACCCAAGCGTGGGTGTGTCGGTTATTCACTTCGAGCTGAATGAATACCCAAGTGTCCTAATAGTAATATGTCAAGGCTTCTGAGGAACAGGCCATTGTAAAACCTTTTACTACGGGATAGTTGCCACGTTGGGGAGGGAAAAAAACGTAGAAAAGTGGTCGAAAAGGGGGGGATGTGGAGGGCGACCGCATTGTGAAGGCGAAAAACACCGAGAAGGAATGAGAGGATACCACGCCGTTTTTCCCGAATGCGTTTCCGGTGGACTGATAGGATAGGACGGAAAAGGAGGGGAGGGGTAAGACAGGCGGGGAAGTGACGAGGAAGAGGGAGAGGGGGGGGGACGAACGTGAATGAAAAGAGACCCGCGGTAGCCGTGGTAGCGGAGGAGGGGAGGGGGGCAGAACTTGTTCATTGATGAATACCGGTGTAGTTGTAGATGAGAGAGTGTGCGTGTGTGCGGCTCGTCCCCCCTCCTCCCCCGCCGTTCTCGGTATTCGCCGCATGAATGGGACCCTACCCCTCGCCCGGCCGCGCATGCGCACTCGTCCCTTCCTCACCCCCGGAACGCTGGCCGACCATTGAAACCTCGTACCCCCACTTGCCTTCAGTTCAGTCAGTGAAGCTGCCCAGTTCACACCCTTTCGTTTCGTTTTCCGAAACAAACCCCATATTATTTTGTCTTGTTTGGAAAAAAAGCATTTTCCACTTTTACTCCCCTTCAGAAAACACCTTGAAAAATCCCTTCTTCGTGTACGGTTCCAACCACCTTTCCCACCAAGAACCGCTTTTTTTTCGGTGAAACACGGACAGTGATTTAAAAAACAGTACCAGTGATTTTTTTTTAGTTTGAATCGTCGAGTTTCTTCCGACAATCGAATTGGTGAATCCGAATTTTTTGAACACAAGGACATCGAGAAGTGTTTTTGCATCTCTTCTGTGTGTTATAAGCCCGGGACGGGATGTCCGACCGCAGCCGTCTCTCGGAGTAGAAGGCACCAACATGGCCACCGCTCCAAGCCACTAACACGCGGGACCCCATCTCGCCGCATCCAGATTTTTTTTCCACTCGTCCCTCCCGCAATTTTCGCCATATTTCAGTGTTCTTCGACAATAACGTTAATTTTTCTATTCAATTTTCGTCATATTGTTGGAAAAATACACTCCGTACGATAAATAAAATTTCCAACAACGGGCCCCTGTCAAAACTTCAGTGTCAGTGTGTGAAAAGTGTACAGCTGAACTATTATGAAAGAGCATGGAGTCTTATTTGAACCAGGTAAGCTCATTTTCATTCTATAAGTGTGATTGTGTTTTGTTCAATATCCCCCATCAATGGAAATTCGGCCCGTACTATCACGCAACACCTCAAACCACTGATAAAACACACTAAATTGATTTGTAATCTCTTTGGAATCCAATTCATTGCACATTTGCCTGTAGTGTTGGTTTCTAAAGCCTGGGTGTACGGTTTTCATTGAGAGCAAAGCGGACAGGACGTGACGTATTTCAAGGTTGGACTCCCAATTCACGGGGGTACCCGCCTTCTGGTGGTAGGGGGATGTGTAATTGTTCCATTCATTCTGTAAATACCCTCCCCATTCATTAGTTACTTCTATGTCTTTATTACCTTCCCCGCTGGAGACACAGAATCAACTTTCAAACCCCTATCGAACGACCACACTATCTGATCTCTTGCAGGTTAATCGCGATTTCGATCAGTTATATATTCAATCAAGGTCTCCCTGAAAATCTGAATAAAATGCACTTTCTGAATTGAATTGTATCCAATCCAAATAGTTGAAACTCTTCTCATCCAAAAGGTATAGTTATTTCAATCTACAAATACCAAAAATATACCACTCTAGATGGTACAATGCAATAAGTACCATCAATGAGAAAAAAACTATTCAAATTTCCATGAATAGATGAATTATTTCTCGTGATTTTGGTTCATTGTCGAAAATTGATGGAACTGCGCCAGATACATTGGCTCCCCACAGTAAAAAAAAAAATGATGAATGACCGACATTCTCAACTCTTTGCTTTGAATCAACTATTTCCTTTGAATGGGATTTTAATCTATACCTTTTCCATAAAACATGATTTTTTTTTAATTTGAAAAGGCATAGCTGCATATTTTGAGATATCGTTTCCGGCGATCACTTCTCGGTGTCAAGCCATATCTCATGGAACCGGAAATGCCACTTCCGTTCTCATTTTCTGCAGGCGGATCAGCTAAAAACCATATAAGACGATAACAGGTCGTTGATTTCGCTAAAAATTGTGTGTCAAGTAATTTTCATTTACCTTTCGATCTTTCAAAGACTAGTTTTGGTAAAATTTGAAAGGTATGTCACGATTTAGGTTCATTATTTTGTCACTGATGTCTTCCTAATGTACATTACTACGAGATGCTCTCGCTCCATTGGTTTCCATGATTCCATTGACGATACTCATTCATGAAAGGTAGGTAGGTAGGTTGCCGTTCGTTTTCCCTTCTAAATAACCGAATTTCCTCATTATTGATTGCAGGATATTCGCAATTATCACCTCCAGTTCGTTGCTAACTTCTAAAACGAAGGTCGGGCCCGAGTTTTTATTGGCTCGTTGTCATTGAATAGTACCGCCATTCACCGTTCCATGTGTGAATGGACCTCACCAACCTCCCCACCACCTATTGAGATTTCCATTGATTTTCTCTTCGACCTTGTTCGCCATTTTTATTTTCCTATTTTAAAATAACCATGAAATTCGACACACCTTCTCCCCCTCTATATCAATTGTCATTCATTCACAAACTAGTTGACGAACTGTAAATTCGACTACCTCTTTGGTTGTGTCTTTTTACGCCGTTTCCGTTGTGGCTACACTCCAATTCCTTCTTTCTGCCATAACTACACGATGTCTGATCATGATTGTTCATGAAATACATTTAAAGCTTGAACGATATCTGAAAGTTCGTAAATAATTCTCTTAAACTCAATCCGCGGTTTTTAACTTTTGGTTACTTCTAATCATTGGTTATTTCATACTAAAACTAAAGATTTTGGTTTATGTGACCCAATAATGAAATTCTGATTGGTCATTGACTGTCTCGTTTTGGTGACGTACCAGTTCACAAATTTTATTTCTTTCAATACAAGTCTACCTTCTTGTTTTATAGTTTTGTACGAATCGTGTATTGGGCCAATATTTTTCATTCACTTTAAATCCCACCGCAGAATATTTGGTCACTATTGGTTAAAGAACAATCAAGTTTGCACATTATACTTTTTGATGTACTAAAATCTGTACTTGAAAACATGTATATTTGGTTCTTCCTGCCGGATTACTTGATTTGATTATTTGGTTTGACCCAAGATAAACATTTAATTTCTCCCTAAATCGTGGAAATTCCAACTTTATCGAAATGTGGAATAATTTCCTCTTTTATAGAGTTTTCGTTAACTTTATTATGCAGAATCAATATAATTTTCCTCTGAAATAGGTACCTAGGTACCCCTCGCAGTGTTGTACCATAGTCCTGAGGAAATTTTGCGTTGTGGTAGTGGCACCAAACATTTCCCCCTCTGTTGAAACCTCACCATATAATTTTATCTAGTTTCCATGCATTTACGAACGCTTTCTCAACTCTTGAGAAGCTCTTATCAAAATTCCCCGAGTAACCTCTCCGGTGTTTTTCGACTGGAGGTTCGATAAATCGGCCTTGAATTCACGACACCGTTCTCTCTCGTTTTATGAATGGGATCCCTATTGTTCGGTGACAGTGGCATTTTTTGGGTACCGGCAATTCCATATGGTTCTCGCTCTCGAGCCAACTTTTCGTAGGTAAGGAATTCTCGCTTATTTGAAGATCGTACGATATTTGAACTGTAAGAAATCATTTTAAAATCTTAAATTCGCTTGGATTCTATTAGATTCTATTTGGATACTTCGGTTATTACCAATACCGCATTTCAGCCCACAATCATTCGATTTAGTATCATTTTATGATTTACATTCTCTTGCCCATTTTAATAACTACATATAGCAAATAAAATATATACTGCACACTGATTTCTTCTCTGCTTCCGGTTTTAATAATCATGGAGTAGGTATACTTTACCAATAACTTCTCAATTGTGTAGAAACACATTTCATAACCCTTAGATGTATTCCTAGATACTGCTTTTAACTTTACTCTAAGACTAATAAATTGTTTATGAATTCACTCATGTGACATCGTTCCCAGAATAGTAACAGTTTTTACAGTTCGCTTTCCCAATGCCAAATATTTAGGTCGTTCAATTTACTTGTATGTCCCTAAATTCGTACGTAACTCACTTCAATTCCGTTGTATCATCTAATTCTCGGGTTATTTTAATCCTTGATTCTCGATGTAGCGTTTTTAAATCTCTGTTGCCCACCGGCTGTTTCGTTCGCGAAAAATTCGTTGCCACGCGCGAGCAAAGGTTCGCACGGCCTTACCAAGGTTGAATCAGGTCGGAATGTCTTCTCAGTGTAACGTCAGCTCCTCCCTACCATCACATGGAAGACTTGGTTCACACTTTTACCGTCTGATTTAAATGGCTACATCCACCCATTTCCAAGCTTCCGTTCCTTCCCTATGTTTTTTTTTTTTTTACTGTGTAATTAAATAAACGTTGAACGATTGGTATGTAACTATTAAAAGTATGCAAAGATACAAATTTTCTCAAAGTATAAAAATCTCATTGTGTTTAATACTCAAGTTCGAATATCTAGTTTGCTTTGCTTTAAGGTGATATAGTGTAGCCGCTGATTACATGTTATGCTAATTGTATGTTTAGTTCTTGCCCTAAGCTAAACAGACTGGTCTCTGATGATTAAATATAACACACTCTGTGATATCCCAGTCACAATTCTTTACGGTGATTATGAATCATTATCGTTTAGCCTGCGAGTGTCATTAAACTAAAATACCATGGAGGAAGGATATCTTCATCAGTTGATGCCATGATCAGCGAAACTTTGGAATGTCATAGTCTGAAAACTGCTTTTTTTAAGAGAATGAGATTGTTGTTCCAAAGATATGCAATAAAATTCGGATTCTCAACCATGAATAGCTCCCATACCAGCTCCGATGTGTCTAATTCCTCATAAATTTCATCGCTTTAGTAGTTTGCTGGATGTTGCATGCCTTTATTTCTGTACTATATGAGTTATTGTATTGATTCTGCCTCTACTTGCTCTAAAATAACTCTTAACAGGTTGCATCGTTCATAAACAGGCCCTGAAAGTACCCTAATTTAAAATGAGGCCTCAAGGAATATTCATGCTAATCTCCAATTCTCCACACATTTAAGACTTCCTGATTTCATCTTTAAACAAAAAACTGCTGTATCCTATCAATAACTTCTGATATTGGCTAAATTAACTTTTATAACGTTGGTATTACATATAAACTTCCATATTACCTGATAAATTTATTGCTCATAGTGGACAGTTTATACAAAATCAACCATCAATGTTATAAAATTACCTAAAAACCTTAGCTCCAGTCGGAATTCAATCATATTTGATGCAAAATTGAATCATTTTCAACATTTGATAATGTTCAATGCGATAGTTTGGAAGTAGCTCTATCAAAACTCATTTTAAGCCTCTCATTCTTCATGATCCTTGCAAAACAACTGAAGTTCTTCTTCAGGGAAATGTTAGGTGGTAATGTTTTGCTCATTGACTGGATAGCTGGTATTAAAGTTGTTTCGGATGGTTTAAACTTGAAACGAGTGGAGATTCTGACTTTTGAGTAGTTTTTTCTCTTATCAGAAGTGGTCCTTCCGCTACCTTGGCTGAGTAGGAAGCAATAGAAGAATCGTAATTGATAAGTGCCGTTTTTTGGGTTAATCGTTTCGTCGCAATTTGCCGATCCGAAGTTTGTCCTTTTAAATAACTTGCATCTTCCAGGCTGGAATAAAAACCGAGCGAGCGGATTGCGTGGGGAGGATCGAAGCTCGGGAGACCCGCGGGGAATGTGGTAGGAGAGAACCCGTCTGGGAGTGTACCGCCGGGGCAGGGCGGCCCGGCCGTCGACTCTTTGCCCCGACTGTACAGGAAACCCCGGCCGGATGTTTGCTATGAATGGGGAGGTTCTGAAGAGAAACGGTTTTTTTTTTTTTACTTCTCCTACAGCGGGAGAGAGAAGGGCAACTGGCGGAGTCAACCTCGCGAAGCGAACTAGGAGCTGCCTTCGGCTCCCTCTCCCACGTTCCGGACGGCCGCGGCGTTGAGGTCCGTACAAGGGAAAACGTGGGTCATTCATAGTTATCGGGAACGGTCCGTTTCCAGGGATCGCAGGGTGAATGGTTGCAAAATCCGACGTAGGATCAGTGTGGTATACAACTTGAATCCACTCTGGAGAGTCATATTTACTTGCCTCTACTCCTCCTTCCACGTTTCAGACAGGCAGATGCTGTAGGCGATTCAAAGTGAAACGTGGGTCATTCATTGTATCGGGAATGGTCCGTGTCAAGGAGTGAAAGGTTGCAAAATCTGTCGTACGATCAGTTTGGTAGACTATTTGCAACTCTGGAGAGTCATTCATTCGTCTTGACTCCTCCTTCCGAGTTCCAGACAGACTGATGCTGGGAAACCTTCATGGGAATCGTTGGGCCTTTATAGTTATCGGGGTCGTAGGTACTCGTGGTTAACATATTGGGGTGAATTTTTGCAAAATCCGACCTAGGATCAATGTCGTAGACTAGTTGCAATCCACTCTGGGGAGTCATATTTGCTTTTACTCCTTCCACATTCCAGACAGACAGATACTGCGGGATGTTCATGGGAATCCCTGTGTCATTCATAGTTATCGGGAACAGTTCGTTTTCAGGAATTGCAGGTCCTGGATCCTACTCGTAGTCAACTTATTAGGGTGAATAGTTGCAAAATTCAACCTGGGGTCTGTGTGGTAGATTAGTTGCAACTCTAGGGAGTCATATTCATTTGCCTTTACTCTTTCTTCCTCCTTTCAGACAGACAGATGCTGCGGGCAGCTCATGGGAATCCCGTGGTCATTCATAGTTTTCGGGAACGGTCCGTTTTCAGGGATCGTAGGGGGAATGGTTGCAAAATCTGAAGTTGGACAAGTGTGGCAGATTAGTTCCAATTCACTTTGGAGAGTCATATTCATTTGCCTTTACTCTTTCTTCCTCCTTTCAGACAGACAGATGCTGCGGGTTGTTCAAGGGAATACGTGGGTCATTCATAGTTATCGGGAACGGTCCGTTTCTAGGTATCGTAGGGTGAATTTTTGCAAAGTGTGGCTGGTTAGCTATCTACTCTGAGGAACTCATACTCCCATGGATTGGTTAGTTCTATTCTTGTTCTATCATCTACAAACATGATTCTCCAATTCGATTTGATGAGATTGATTGTTAATCGACTGATTGATCTACTTATGCAGTTATTGAGTTATTCAGTCACATTCCTACATATCATTTTGCCATTGCTCCTTTTTCCACGTTTCAGGCAGACATATGCTGAGGGCACTACAAAGGTAAACGTGGGTCATTTACCGTTATCGGGTTCAGTCAATTGTGTATATGAAGAATCTCTATTTACGTTTTGGCTGGAAGGTTCAAATCGTACCAGATCTCCACAGCTTGTGACCGGAATCAGGTCAAGTGATGATTATGGGAGATTGATTTGCCTTCATTGAGCCTGATTAACTTATTGAAAAATACGTTACATCCCAACTGCCATTGGTAATTCTGGAGGGGTCCTTAACAATCTCTGTATGGTGCACACTCGGGCAACCTTTGATCAACTTTATTGAGTTTCTGTGCAATTCGAAGTTGTATACGTCGTCATCGAGTCACTAATTATTCGTGATCGAATCACTAACCGATGGACACTTATTGATGAAATAATTAAAACTACGCGAGAAAGTCTATATTCAACCTGACGTCGTTACCTGAAGATGTTTTATCTTAATGTATTGTTTTTGCTCCTACACAAGATTTACATTCTAGTTTCTGAAAAAGATGCATTGACTGTTCAACAAGTATGACGGTTTCATAGTTCTTCTACGATAGTTCTTCTCAATACCTGACCGTTTGTGGTGCTTCCGTGAGTTTAACTCCTTGATTTCAAAGCTGCGCTTTCAAATTTCAGCGGTGCACTACGATCTTCTCCTGTCGAAAATCCTTTTCTTTTGGTTCTTCACAACAGAACCATCAACGGTGTTCCATTAACAATCGCAACAATGCCGGTATTGTTCATTTTCCAAAGGCAGCCAGCCATTTCAGTTGCTCAATTTCCGTTTCCAAGTCGTTTCGAGACTTGCGAAAGATGAAACTTTACGCGTTTCCAAGCTGCAGCGCAGGTGTTGAGTATGAGGATGTGGTTTCTGCCATCCCCCATTGTTCGTCCGATAACGTGAATTTCACTACCACCTTGGTCAACATCGCACCGCCATTGCGTTCGTTGTGAAATACTGTTATCGATTCCCTAATCTAAGAACCCAGATGTCGTGCGTTGTGCGCTAAAATTGAACTCTACTTGCATCTTAAAGTTCCACTTAAAGGCACAACACGTCATGTTCAGCTTTGGATGTGCCAGTAAAACTTTTTCAAGTTCAGCATTCCAGGATTTTCCACGTAATTCTGATTGCAATCTTGACGGAGCTGTTATCAAATCTCTGGTGTATGTTGTCAATTCTACCGCCTTGATCGGCCCATTCTAACAGCATCCCCTCTGTTGTTGTGAAAAACAGCATGTAGACTGTATTTTGATGGATCTTTTCATATGCCATGTTTCTCTATTGTGCATTTTAAATCTACTTTACCCTGATCTGAAGTGGAGTTCATAGGTTTCATATGTTCTATTTCTTGTGTGTTATTTCGAAGCATTGTGGTTGGTAGTAGTTGCAGTAAGTTAGCGAATTGACCATTCGAAATATAACATTGAATTTTATAGTACATCATTATGAACAATGTTACCTGTACTTGCAAGAAAACAGTCAACCAACCCCCTAAAAGAAATCAATGGTGACTGGTTGTTATCTATATTTTGGTCCTTTACTATTCTGTCTTTATGAATCGTACTCGACACATGAGATACACTAGCACATCCAGAAATCCTCGACACCTTTGTAAAAACCAGCGATTTTCTCCGGTTGTGAAGGCCGATTGTTTGCAACCTTTTTTTTTCTCGCCTGCGGAGAGTCGCCTGGGTTTACGCTCAGACATGCTCTGATTCGCAAAGCTGAGCCCACTGATAGCGACCAGGGCCCTAGTTGCTTTCATGAAGCGGCTTCGTGGTTGGGTGATCACCGCGACATCAATGGAACGCCTTCATGGTCGTCCTTTATCTGAATGAAACGCCTTGAACTGCACTTGCCTTTAGTTGATCTCAGGATGTCAACGTTTCCTAATTTCCTTCCCCCAGGCCTAAGATCACTTCTTCAACTGCGTTGAAGTAATAGATACCGAAACATCCAATATCAAGTGCCTTAATAGGAAACTATCGTTCATCAAATTCCTGAAAGGAGATCAATGCCCTTAAGACATTCCTTACCAGGATTGAGCAGATTGTTTTGAGCCCCTTGTATGGTTTTGCATTTTATTACTTGCCGCAGTATTGAAGACATTAATCAACATTACCTTGAGCTAATTACCTGTACTAGTACGTCATATTACTTCATGGTTAAGTAAAACCCTGTCCAATCATCGAATTGAAAGGAGTTTGACAAGTTTTATTGAGTGGCACAAATTCATTGTGCTATTCCTGTACATACAACTCGTTCCTTTAAAAGCTGTATAAATCAATGTAACGTGATGTAGACCTTATTTTGTGCCATAGATTTTATGACAAAATACGTGCCAAAGTTTGCAAGCTACATAGTGATTGCAAGGTTTGAAGTACGTACATCCCTGTGCATTAGCAGTACCAGGTAGTGGATTGAAAGGTGTCAGAGTGCAGTGAAAGAGTTTTTAAAAACGTGCAGTGTGTTGGGTTTTCAACAATTATGGCCAAAAACGAGGCCTTTTCTGATGCCATGATGTCACGCGAAATTCTTTCCACTCGTATGTTATTATATTGGGTGGATTTGCCAATTTAGATTTTGTATGGCGCTGAAGAGGATTTTGTGATGAAAACTGCAAAGTGTCCAACTTTCAATCTTTGAGGCTTTGGGCTTCACCAATCAGTCGCCGCCTAGAAAATCTCTCGAATCAGGAATTCGCATTGCGAATCCATCTTGGAAAAACCTACGAAGATGTCATCGAGGTAGCTGTGTTAAAGCCGAGAGTTTGCCCTTAACAAGCGGATGAGGCCTGGCGGGCAAAGAAACCCCCAGGATGCCACACTTCCGCCGTCCTCTCAACATCCCATCACCATCTCGCTCTCTCTCGGCCTTTGCCTCGCTATTCCCCTCTCGCTCCGTCCCCTTTTGCTCCTCCTCGCCAGATGTTCACCATCCCAAAGAACTCCGAAGAGAAGAAGAAATGAACTCGAGAATGAAGAAAAAAGAGGAAAAGGAAAAAAACCATTTCCGAACTCTTTTAGGTATGTTGCTTCTTTCCCTGCCCTATACCCCCCGTCTTCCTGTCGCCTCAAAAACGGGAGTAGCAAATTGTTTTTGCAGTTAACACCTTTTCTTCATATTTTCAAGTCTATTTGGTTCAACTTTTTATGGAAATTGCAATTTTCTTTCATATTTCCATTTTCGTCGCTTAATCAGCAAGAACTGACTGTTTGTCGTTCTGTACTTGTATCCGAAATCAATCAGAAAACGAATCTTCACCAAACAGAAATGCATTCAAGTGACCTTACTGCAGAGCGGAGGTCTGCCACAAAATCAACTCTGAACATGGGCAATATACAATAACAAATATATTATTGCAGAGAACAAACTTCGAAAAATGTACAGTAAGACATGAAAACTAGAAAACACAACTTTCTGCTGACCTATCCGTTTACTCTCTGTGCGATCATGCAAACTAGTGTTGTCGAGGATCTATGGATGTTTTCTTAATGATATTGCAGTTTATGTCAGCAAACTTGTATAGAATTCTTGGATTTGGGTTTTATGTTTGGATATTTGTAAAATTTCCTTTCGATAGGTGAATTATTCTATTCATGTATGGAAACTTGTTATTGTACACGTGTTTGTTGAAGTCAAGAGGTTGGTGAACTCTGTTGTTATTGTAATATGCACATGTGCAACCCACGTGGTACGCGCAGTTCAGCCAGCTGCTTCCAGAACGTAGCTCCCCGAATGACGTCTTTCAACATGATTGCCCAATGACCGAAACGCACTAAATCATCTAGTTTTGAACGTTGAAGGTTTTGAAAATACCTGTTGACTTATACGATGATGCAAAATCAACGGTTCCAGGTCTCGCCTTTCCAAATGCAGCTGGAATTATCTCGATATTTGACACGCTGGGGGACCGCATTTTTCAATTTACAGTCAATCCCTGTATCAATGAGGGTCTCGACCATTGTGTCGTTGACCGATTCGATGTGAAAGATCGATTTCATTGTTATCGATACGACTGAATCGAATTTCCGGTTCGAGGCCGCCGGGGGTTCCCTCAATGAGGCCCATTCAGCTTGCCTTCATGAAGGGGTCACTTGTTGCCCGGCGTCCCACTCTTATATCCACCCACTCGCTTCCTCTATTCCATCGTTTGCATTCCAATTAAAATAATCCAACGTATTATTCAGTACCTCGTCATGCAAACTGATGCAAATGAAGCACTTTTTATAGTGATCCTCAACGATCGAAGAACTACAATCAATCCTCTTTAATTATGACCAATTATTCATTGAAAAAACTAATTTCAATATTTGTTGTTAGTTGATAACTTTCTTGGTCATTAAGAACACTAACGTTCGAATTAAACCTTCATTTTTGGACCATTTTTGGCCACATTTGACCCATTTTTGATTAAGGTTTGACTATTCACGCAGTATATACTATCTGGTTGATAATTAGGGGAAAATGTGAAGTTTGATGCATTAAACATGGACTTTTTCTTGACTTTGTGTGAGTATCTAGCAGCAACGATTTCGCTATTTCTGTTCTAGTTGTGCTGTACTTGTGTGTGTAGTCGCTAGGATTCAAATTCTGATTCGGTTGTTGTCTTGCGTTTCAAAACAAAATCTGCCGTGAGAACCTTGATTTATATTGATTTTTGGTAGTCTTTGGCATAATTCAGTGAACGAGAGAGATGAGTCACAATACTCAATTTCAAGTGTCTCGTACAAACTCGATTCTTAACAGATTTTGGTGGGAATTCTTCAGTTTTTAATAGACAGTGTTCATGGGGGATGGAGATGGATTAATCACTGAATACAGTATGTCATCCATGGTAATTAATTCTCTAACGCATATGTATTACTCAAATGTTTTGCATACATCCTTTTTTTTCTGGAGTATGGTGATTCACCAGTTTGCAGTTTCCTCCTATATCCATGCCTTATTCGGACTGCCATTCATGAGAAGGCAGATGGCTGGCCTCAGATGGGCAGACTCTTCCTCCCATCGAGAATCTTCGTTGTCAGCGTTGTTTAACCCTGTTTGCGTAACAACTCGCCATAATAGGGGTCCCCCCTTCAACGCCATTCCGTTCTTTCCCAAAGCTGTTTGGAGATCCTGGAATCTCCTTTCTTGACCGTAGAACCATAACTTGGAACAGTTTGTGCTGGAAAGAAGCATCGTTCAGCTACCGGGAAATGCTTTAAGCGTCGTTCGTCAAGCGGCTGTTGTCCAGCTTTGAGCAGCCATAATTTCCACTTTGAAATTGCCCTATTTGGTACGCATCAATTAGTTCAGGGTTGTAATTACATAAGACACGTTTCGTTATCTCCTCCCATTCAACTCCATATAAGTTTTACTATGTCCTTGATCTGAAGAATACCAATTTACGATAATAAAACCACAATTTAAACTTCCTCCTACCGTAATTGTTTACAACTTGACACTACTTAATATTGCTCTCTTTTCAATACTTGAAATCATTGCTGATAACCCCAAAAATAACATTGAAAATCTAACCACATTATTTGTGGTTTGCAGATTTCACGGAAAGCTGTACGTTTTGAAGCCTGGAGCACACAAATATATGCAAGGTTGGTGAGAATGTTATTTATTTATTCGACCATATGAATAGTTCGGTAGTTGTCTTAGGTAAATGTTTTAATGGTTGAATGATATTAAAAATTCTTTTTGGTTCTTTGAATTTTAGAATCCATTCCAGTAGATTGGTATGCAGTTGCTAGTTCTGTGTGTTTCGCCTTTGTCCTTTCGGTTTTTTAATGCACTTAGACGTTTCACATTCCAGAATAAACGTTGATCCTGTTTTTACATCGTGTCCACGATTAAATCTCCTTGATATTCCGAGAAAAAAATCTAGAACACCATTTTATCCTAAGAACATCACGTATGGTCGATTTTGTCTAATGAAATATTTCTTCTTTGGTGAATGACATTCCCATTTTGAAGTTCTATGAGAAATCTTTGAAATCCACCATTTGGGTCCCATACAAACGGTTGGCCAAGTTACCTTGCAATTTATTTCGATTTTTGAGCAGTACCAACCACTGAACTTCGTGTATTGTTAGAAATGATTGCCGATTTTCAAATTCAACTGTGAAACACTGAGAGAAATTATGTGCAATGAAAATGTTTGCTTGTTGATGTCACTTTCTGAATTTTTGCGAAAGCTGCATGGAAAGAATTGATGCTTCAGTGTTTGTGCCTTTTAAATTTGCTTTGCGTTTTCTGGGATGATAATCCTTGAAAATCCCTCACTTTGAGTAGGTACATTCCATTTCCATGTTATGCAACGTCTTTACGTGTATAGTGCAACTCTCTATACGTTTGCAACTCCCTCCATGGAAAAAAATGTAGATTTTTCTTTGATGATTTCTGATACCTACTTTTTCTGGAATGCCAATCACTGAAAACCCCTTAACTTTGGGTGCATTTCATTGAAGACCTGTAGTGCTACACATTTGCTGGATTGCATTTGCTGGATTCCCCAGTTACGGGTTTGGGTTTCGTTTTTTCTGGAAGGAATGCCAACCAAATGTGTAAGCGGTTGGACAGGTTCACTCGATGTTTTGCGTTTCGCAGTTTTCTGAATGTCAGTTGCTGGTCATCTTCCAGTTTCTGGAGTAAGTAACTCGCTTTTGCTTTTTTGGAATGCTGGAAACATGAATTTCGCCTTGAATTTGCTGCTTCGTGAACAAGTTTCCCAGGCTGTTTGGAAGTTGGACGAATCGAAGAAACGCTTCAGGCTCCTCGGGAGAGGTCTCTTCGCTGTTGATATCTCTCCAGCCCATCCTGGCGGAGAAGGGATTCCGAAAGCCCCCTTCTCGAGAAAGGAGGAAGACCGGGAAGGTGGGTGCGTGCGTGCGTCTGACCGCGCGTCCGTCCGCAAGCACCGCTTTTTTCGACGGGAGCGGTACTAACAGGACGGCGAGGCGGAGGGAGGTGTAACTACAGTAGCCCGATGCTAAGGTCGTCAACAAGGACCTCCTGCCCCCCTCCTGCTCAAGCCCCATCCTCCGTACCACACCTTTCTTCCCAAACCAGAAACGCGTCTTCTCCGTTCCATTCCACCTTCATTTTTATTGGCTTCTCTAATTTTTTTCTCCATTACCGCCTCATGGTTTTTCGTCTTCTTTTCCCCTCCCTTTCCGCCTCGTTCTCCACCGAATTCTGTCGGTTTCATTGCTCGATTTACCCCTTTCGATCGAATCCAAATCAGGTTTCACGGGCTAAAGTTTTTGTTGATCTTGTTGCTGAGATGATGGTCATAATAGAATGACCACGCGATATCCATCTTGCTCCCTTTTCCATTGTCTGCTGTATACGTTCAATTGATTCTGCTGTAAAGCGGAGTCAACCAGTTACTCTTTTGATCTCCTTTCAGATAATCCAGGTGATACCAATGCTTTCAATACAAATCTGCTGACTTAATACCATCCATTGAGTATATTAGTCGATTTACCGAAAGCAATTGATAAACTTGGATTCCAATTCTATGATTTGGACTGTTGCGGTATATTTATCCATCCCTTCTCTCCATTCCATTAGTCGTGTTTGAAGATTCAATATACTAATCGATCCACTACAACCCTGAAGTACAGAATCATAACTAAGATCGTGTAGGATGAAAGTGATACTCCCTGAAATCAACTCGGTATCCACGTTTTTCTCAATATTCGATGAGTTATGTAATCAGGAATGGAGTTATTCCTGTTTTTGGGTTGATAATTTGTCGAGATACATATTGAGTTCCACAACTTACCAATAATGCACTATCATCATGACCCCCTATCATTATTGAGTACCCTATAAATCTCTTTATATATCATTTAAATGAACGTGTCTGCAGATCGCACTGTTCTTAAATGGACAAAACTGATGATTTTTTTTCGAACGTTCGAAAGTATCTTAGCTCATCAATCTCTATAATCTACCTTATCATCTTTCAACCTTTTTGACTAGTTCATTGCCCTGCAATAGAAAGTATCGTGGCTCGACCTGAATGATTGCTGCGCACAAGTTACGGATTTCAGTTCTGACTCCAATATTGAATTATATTCAGTTATATCAAACTATGATGGAGGCTATCAATAGAAATTCATACCTATCGAATCGCTCTCTGAACATCTAAGAAAGCTAAATTTCTCTATCATGCTGCTACAAAACCTGAGACAGCTATTCAAATTACAAACCTTCATGCACAGATCAGTCAATTTTTGTTTTTTCGACCTGCATGCATTAAACGAATTTGATGATTTCAATTTTAGAATAATTTGGTCAGAAACGCTTGGTGTAGTCAATGAACTATCACCCTTTGCGTAAGGGGGAGGCTGATAATTTCTTGAAACCCCACTCAGTTGCTTTCTTTATTTCAAATTCATTCTAGATCTACTAAGTATGTTGCACCTTATTGGAAACAGAGTTTGAAAAGAATAGGAACATGCTCGCATGTTTACCGCAGCCTTCACCGAATTCGTTATCAAAAGACCCGAGGATTGACCAGCCCCTTGATTCCTAGACCACGTGTCCATCAGCTTTCTACCTTAAAGTTAATTTCTCCTGCTCCCATTCATGAAACAGCCTCGACAATGCCGAGGCGTTTCAAACAATCCTGACGTCCTCTTCAGAGCTCCTCTCGTGGAGGCAATCGCCCATTGTGGGCCCAGGAATGCGGTTTTGTCTTCCCTCCTCGTCGCCTGTTCCTTCAACCTCCCCCCTCTCTCTCTCTCTTTCATTCGAGAAAGAAATACTCTTTCTCCTCGTCTCCTCCACGTACTCGGTCCCTACATCGGAAATTTGGCTTAGTCTTCGTTATCCGCGAAATCTTCCTGTTTCAAACGAACTTCCATCCTGGAATCCAGCTCTACAACTATCATCCAATAATGAGTAAACCTTATTCCCTTGAACTTCTGGAATCCAAATCACAGTTAAGTCGTGGCCCAGTTATACATATCAGTTTCCTAATCAGTTCTTCATCAACCTCCCTGTATTTGATAATAAACTAGTTGATTGAGTGATCCATCAATCCTGCTGCATTGAATAACAGTAGACACATTAACTATCATTCAATCATAACCATACTTTGATTAATTGCAAATATGGTTCATAAAATGTTTTGAACGTTATCCTGGAGGGTAGTCGTGGGTGTTAATAGGTGTGAAGTATCTCAATTATTGAGGTTGGAAACACGTTGTGAACAGTTCGGTTCCTTGTTTTGTGGTTATCTCCGAATTCCAGCACCGTTACTCCGCCCGTAACTGTACAATCAAAGTCTGCATCATGCCTGTTCAGTTTGCTGATTAACTATTGATGAACCATATCAGAGTGTAAAAGAAGCTCTGATACCTGCTTATTGGTGTCCATCATTCACTAAACGTTGCATAACTCGGATTCTATTCCAGAATCATGTGCCATTGTCAGGTTTTGGCGCTTCCTGTCAGGTCCGAGTTGAGTGAGAACGGGTCTCCCGCGCGTTGTTGTCACATTAAATTATGACCGTTTCTCCTGCCGTGTTTGCCGAGAGCTTGGCGGGAACTCGGTAGCTGTTTGCCTTGATTTTATGATATATTTACCTTAAGAGCCCCGCTTCCTCGCTCACTCTTGAAGAGGGGTTTTTAAAACGCGCAAAACAGAAGTAAACACTGCTGTAATTCAGCGTTGACTTGTCTTCAGAGTTCTGAACCCGTGATTCCAAATAATTCATTTCATTTTCATTTATACTGACTGTAATTAACTGTGCACCCTTTGTTACTGACGTCCACAACAATTCTTCAGTTGATTACAGAGCACAGCCGCAACCTGCTTGATATCTAAGAAAATCACTTCAATCTACAAAACTTTGTTAAATTCATCCAAGTACATCGTACTTGATTAACCAAAATTTGAGGCAATAGTTGATCTTGTACTAAGACCAGTTGTTTTCACTTACGCAATAGTTAGAGTTGCTGGCACTACACAACCAAGCCATACTGTCGAAACGTGTCAATATTTCCCCTATTACTGAATCGTTGTTGAAATAACCAAAAGTCCGGGACGTTGACAATTAACCCACACAAATTTGAATAGTAAATTGTCTATGTGTACCGATATCCGAAAACAAATGTTCTGGAGTCTCCAATCGCAATAGTGTCAGCTATTTATACTTCCAGCATCGATTACCATGTTTTCATTCACCTTGCCTCCAATCAAGGCCAGCCGTGGAGAGTCCCATAATAACCTGCTGTCGTCAATCGTCCGATAAACGATACGAGGTTTGAGTGGGCTTCCAGGAAATGATTTCCAAAATCGTATCAAGCTGTATCTTTTAAATTACGTCTCTCATGTTCGGAATTTATTCTGTAACCTTCGGTCTACAAAGTTTTCGTACACTGGGATCCACAAAACTTTGGTGCGACTTTGCTGTCAGCTTTTCCGTAGACATCCGGTTGAAGGTTCTTGAAATCATGTTATGCATACCCAGAATGACAGGGGGACATACCATAAGGCATCTAGACTACCGAATTTAACGAGAACAGTGAATAACATTGGTGAAGATGATTTTGAACGACTTTATTGTACAAATTATGAGTAAAGCACAGAATGAAATGTTGCACATGTTTGAATGTAAAAATCTGTACATCAAGTCATGCTGCTCTGCATTATCAGTTTCCTACCAACCCACAAGCTTCCCCATACTTCGAGATTCCCACCTCCAATCCGTTGTATCTCTAAACACCCTCGTCTCGATCATTTTGCTCGTTCTGTCGGCAAATATTGACCCAAGATTGTCAAATTGCCTCGTGCCTCCGTTTCAACCACCAGGTAAGATATGATAAAGCATTCCGATTTCTCGTCTAAAGCGTTTTAGTTGATTTATGAGCGGAAAATTTCTGGAAATGGGTGTCCTTCGGTCTGAGTCAGTCACTTGAGGAAGGACAAATGCTTTTGTGTGCACTCTACTTGTGATTTAATCGTGCATTAGATACCGGATTCCGTTAGTTATGTTGTATTTCTTTACATAAGAGCGCATAAAGAACTCATTGAGATTCTTCAAGAACGAAATTCTTCCTGGAGCTTCATGGTAACTTTTCTTGCCTTGAATATCCACTTAAAAAATCCATTGAATGTGTATTTTTCATACCTTCTGTGTTTGGCATTTTCAAGTTTGGTTCCGAACGTCCAAATTCCAAATTTAACCGATAACTAACCTGTTTCAACCTGATTAGAACTGACTGAAATTTTCATTTTGATAAATTATTACTACATAGTTGGCTGATACAGTAGGTATGGACTTGGTATTTTTTGGTTTACCTTACAAATGCTCGTGCACAGATTTGAATTTGAACTCCATGTTCATGTTTTAACAATCAATGAGGTGTTCGATCATGAATTTAGATGCTTCGCAGATTGTTACTTCCTTCTGAATGCAAAAATTTTTAATTCCTTCTGAATGGAAAATGTTTAATTCCTTACGAGTGGCCGCCTTTACCCATTCTT
Source organism: Creontiades dilutus (assembly GCA_031894815.1). Taxonomy (NCBI): domain Eukaryota; kingdom Metazoa; phylum Arthropoda; class Insecta; order Hemiptera; family Miridae; genus Creontiades; species Creontiades dilutus. The sequence continues at coordinate 3,302,330 of JAVIWC010005620.1, forward strand.
CTTTTTCTTTTCAAATCCAGCCGCTCTCTTCCCTCCTTTCCTACGTACGAGTATCAATCTTCCTGGAAAAATGCGAGAGAGGTCTCTTCTCCGGGGCACCCCATTTAAGAACGGTAGAAGTCCCTCGCTGCCTCCCTCAAAGGAACTTCTTCTTCATCTTCGCCTCGAGGTTCTCCTACTACCTTGAAAGAAAACATACCGAAGAGATTGCTGAAGGAACCAAAGAACGGACAATGGAGGGGAAACCAGGTGGGCCGGATGCGAGTCCATTAAAACGCCTCCTCTCTCCCGTCAACCGCCGTTTCCTGCCGCCTTCGTCGAAAGAAATAGACAAAAAATGGAAGAATTAAAAATTCCGGTAGGAGCGGATGGTTCGAAACGATTTTCAAATAGAATTGGGATTTTTTTGTCGTTTGTTTCGGACCGGAAACATAAATTTTATAGCGTCTGCCCTGATTCGCTTAGTTATATTGTCAACTCTCTCCTATCCTGTTCGACGTATCCTAGAAAGATTTCATTCCACATTTTGGTATGTTCGAGCCCATTTCTTGTCTGAAAACAAATTTTCTTGGCCTTCATATTAGTTTGCTGCGGTTTCTGGAGAGTAGTTAATAGTTATTGAAGCCAACTAAATGAAATCTGTGATATATGTGGTTAGCTGGAACTTCTTGATTCTTGACTCTGTCGTCTTGGTAGATAAATCAGACGCCTTCAACGTCAGGATCATCCTCTGAGCGTGGCGGAGCATTAAACCGCATTCAGCTCAAAGGAAGGGGCAACTATTCCATCCCCTCACCCCCCCATGTTACAAATCTGAGGCATTTAATCACGGAATGATTCTACTCTTCATTATTGGAGGGAAAACAATTCCTATGTCGTACGAAATGTCATATACAGAAGTGACGTGATTCGAGGCACCTGAGTGCGCATGCACAACAAGAATATCGGTTTGTTTCGAATATCTCATTCAAGGAAATCTAGGAAAACATGTAATTACCTTCCACATTTGTGGTTTGAGCGGTTGACGAATCGTGATGAGGTAGATCTGATTAGGAAGAATAGGATAATGAGATTGGCAAGATCTGTTGATCAATAAAGGATAATATTTACGATTTCTTGTCAATTTCTAGAGAGAATTAATTTTCAATAATGATATTTGAAAGCTGATCGATTAAATAGGTTCTAAGTAATGATGAATGTGGGTGATACATATTTTTTCAACAATTAATAATCGTTTTAAATTGATAGATTCTTGGCAGCCTAACAGAGGACGGACAGTTTTTTAACAACTGAAGATAGTCACGTATAGTCATACTCTTTCAAAAGCACGTTCTGTTTTAGAATTTTTGTTAATGAATTAAAGAGTAGAAGAAGAATAACTCGAAAAAATGTGATAGGTTAGTTTTTAACCTATCAGTAATTTGTAGTGTGTCATTTGCACACCAGTAGAAATTAGATATTGAAGACGAATTAGGATGAGAACGTGCTTCTGCTTCATGGCTTTCGGTTTATATAGTATTTTCAAGTCAAATTATCCCTTTTGCAAGTTATTTCCCCATTTTAGGTATCAATTTTACAATCTAATGTCTCCCTATTTGACCGATGTGAGAAATTCGTTGTTTGGCAAAATACTAGGAGTAAGGATTAGTGACATTCCAGGATAAGTACCCGATTTTCTGTTGAAAACTTTGATAGAGATTAAACTTTCATTATTAAACCCAATGGTTAGGTTCATATTCAATGTATTCAGTTCCTTTGCCCTTTAACGCATTCCTCGCATTATTCAATTGGATCGTAAAAGAGTGTATTTTATATGTAAAATGGTAAAGTTGGTTTGTAAAAGGATGAAATTGATTGTAAAAGGTTGAATTGACTTTAAAATTCGAAATTTCAGCTGTGTGGAACTTCGACACTTTCAAAGTTGTTGTAAAGACACTGCGTAAGTTTTGCTGTGCTGCAAAGGGTTGTGGAGGATACAGTACACTTCTACCGTTATTGATTTCTGTCACTTCGTGTTAAAGTCGTCATTCAATGGATTCTGAAGATGGAAATTTACAAAATGACCGCGGTAACATCTGAATCTTGGATTTCGGTTTGTGTAAACACAATACTACAGTTGTGGGGTACTCCGATACTTTCTGATGGGTCGCTAAGATGGATGGAAGGTTTTATTGTAATTTTGTACCCCCCCTATAAAAATTTTCGGCGTCCACTGGAGGGATTTGAACCCAAAAGCCGAAGGGACCCGGCGGGGCGTGTCCCTCCCCTCGCCCTATGCCGCGGGGGTGCGCGGGGGGAGCAACAAGGCGTTCATATTTCGGGAGCGACTCGCCTTCCTCCTCATTCAGGTCGGGCTCCAGCGTTGCCGGCTCGTGCGGTCGCGGGGATCCGGCAACGCCGCGCTCGGCCTACACGTTCCTCCCCTCCCCTTCCCCTCCCGCCCTAGTCCTCCGGTTTCGCTTCTACAACACACATGCTCTCTCTCTTTACCCCCCCTCAAGTTGGTCTTTTTCTGCGAATTTTCTCAAGAGATAGAACAATTCAAAATTTGAAACAAAAACATGAAAGCAGCGTCTGGTAAACGAGACGCCCTCTTTACCAACAGTACGATGAATGAAAATGAGAAACTAACTACATTACTAACCAACCATGCCCTTAATAAAGTCATAAATCCATTTTTATTGAAATAAAGCATCTAGAAATGAAACAAAATTGTGAAAAACGGAACATTTTAGAAGCATTCCATATCAATCAGAACAAAACAATACATTGCACGTATCTCGTATGTAACGCAGTCTGAATTTACCAAGACGTACTGAACAGTTCTTGACAACCACCACCAACTGCAGATAACTGTAAGATGTCAGACAACACACCTTCTTTGTGATGGTTCACAAACTTTGAACTGTAATCGCCTGAATACCTACCTATATGATTGCACTACGTTTATATTTTCAAAAAATATATATCCTGTTATATTTTTATGAAATCTCTCTCCATGATAAGGACTGTGATAAGGCTCATTGTGTTCCTTTGGTCCATCCATTTGGATGCCAGTCGGAAAGCAGTTGAAAGCTCACAATAAAGTTGTTTAAAAAGACCCCGAAATTTATCAGAAGTTGCTATTTCTAAAACTGCTCCAAAATACCTATAAATTAAAGATATGATTTTAATCGAAATCCATTTGAGTCGCTTTCATCTAGTAGTAGGTAGTTTATCAACAAATAGCACCTTATTAGAAAGCCCTTAGTCAGACAAACAGTCAAGAATCAAATTTTTAAATCTGGAGTCCTGCTTCTTGCCGCTTTCAGTTAACGAATTATTTTCAAAAAGAATCTGAATTTTGACCTTCACTGATAACATCGTGATCATATCAACCGTTTTTTTCTCATAAGTTTTTGATTAGTATAATACAATTGTACTTGTAGAGCTAATTTTATTTTAATCGTACAAACTTAAGTACATTTTACCGGTTTATTGCTTGAACTATCCAAGTGTCTGCACATGGGTTGCGAAAATTATCTAAATGTGAATCCTATTTGAATCCAACCTCGCCAATAAATCGCTCGTTATCTTAATATAGGCCGTTTAGCCGACACGTATGTCACAACTGAATTATAATGACGGAAAAACGATATTTTTTAATCTCTTCGAATGAAATAATGTTTGAAATCTTCGATCGTTACTATTTGAAAAGCTATTCGAATACTACATCAGAAAAAGTGGAATTTGATATGACTGTACGGCCTCCTATTAATAAATAATCTTGTTTTGTTATTCTTATCACCTATTAGGCTGATTCGTCGAGCATTTAGCTATTGAAAGATTTCGGAATCAAATTTTGGATATCACAATTCTGATACTGATGTTTAATCGCTATTTTAGCGTCCATGGTCATTTAGTGTTCATGTTAAATTCAGAATTTTTTCAAAACGTTTGAAATTACATAAAAATAGGGCTGACTATTAAAATATTAAGATCTTTTGGTCACTTTTATTTTTCCGAGGTTCTTTAAGATTACTGGTTGCAATAGTTATGATCAAGTCGCCAGCCTCTTTCACGAGGTGCATTTAGAAGGAATCTATAGTATCCATGTTGACTGTATCTTCTGGATGTTGGTGTTTAAGAAACCTATATAGGAGGTCCTCCACTTTACCCAATTTGATTGTGTGTATTTCAAAGTCGTTCATTAAAATAATTCCTTGATCGTTGAAGGTAATTATTCCTTTTTTTATGATTATTATGGATTCCGCAGGCCGTGAAGACTTCAGAAAGATGGTTTACTACTTATCTAGTAATCATTTGCAAGTCTTATGCATCGAAATTCTTCTTTGAATTATTCAACCTTACAATTACTATCGTGAGCATTCTGTTATTGTCCCTGCATATTTTCAGGATGCTGTAGGTCATAAAAAGATTCTACAGAGAGAAGGTATACTCGGAGGACTCGCGCCCTGACCTTGACTGACCTTCCGCCGTCACCAGCCAGTAAAAGGCGGCTGCAGCCCCCCTTCCCCAGTCTCCATCCAAACACCAGACTCTCTCTGAGATCCTGAAATGCAAAACTCGCGAATTTCGTCCACTTGTTTACCCTGCTTCATTTTTTATTTTCCTCTTTTATCTGTCCAAATGTTCTTTATACTTCCACAATCACGGTTGAATTCCTTCAACTAAACCCGTCCGCTACTCCATTGCCACTTCTGCTGCTCGTGAGTTAGCTTCAACGGTGAATTCGCTCTATTCCTCGTGCTGTTGCTCCATTTCAAGGGGTTTTCCTCATTTTTCTTATTGAAATCTAAAGGTACAGAAGTTGCGGATCTTGAATTTAACTTTTTGAACAGGCAAGAATTGGAGGCATTTGACAGGCTCTTTCGAAAACAGCATTCCATTGTTGAGATCCTTCTTCAGAAACTAAGGAGTTTCAAAATCTCCATATGTATCATTCAAGGATTGTTTGTAACATGATCCACGTAGGTACTATAAAAGGTCAGAGCCCTATTCAGCTTCCGATCCTATGGTGGTCCATGGTTTTCCATTGGCAGTTGCTCGTTCGACAATAGTTGTTGATTGAAGCACAGGTCCAAGGCATACATCAGAAATGCAAAAACTTGTCAATTGATGGGGCCTTTCCCAACTTTTTGATGCTCCCTGGTTCACCATTTTCGTTGCTGCATTGGTTCTACAGTAATTATTGGTCATCCAATTCCAGATTCATGGCGAGCAGTAGATATATCAACTTGTCAATGTGCGGACTCCTGTATTGCTTTATAACGGTCTGTTGTTACGTCCCAATTATAGGCGAACCGTCTTTATACTCTCTGGTTGGTTATTTTCATTGCTGCACTTGTTATACAGGAGTTATTGGTCATTTTGGGATGCGCAGATTCATGATATGCTGCAAAAATATCAACTTCTCAATGTCTGGGACTCTTGTATGGCTTTGTGACGCGCTGTAGTTACCTATTTCCATTGCTGTTCATGTCCTACAGGAACGACTGTGGTTGCTGATCATATCTCCAAGTACAAATTCATATCATACATACAGATGCAAAAACTTGTCAATGGACCGGCCCCCCCGTTCAGCGGGTATGAAAGGAAACTTTATGAATCGAGAGAGTTTCTGAACTATCGGCCCGACGAACAGGTGGTTGAGGCCGACGGAGAAGCCAGTTCCTCCCTACCAAATACGGGCTTGGGCCAGAAGTTGTTCGCCCGTACGAGGTCTTGCTCATTGAATAGGACAAGACCTCAGACATTTTTATACCTCCGTTCGCCTGGAACGAGTATTTATCACACGTTACAAAATGGAACTGCTTAGTACTTCAAAGAACGTTATTTTCATGAAAGTTTTAAGGGAATATTCCTGAACATTTCATGATTGCATGGCTTAAGGGTTTCTCTGTATTTGACAGTGTTTCTTTGATTTCGCAAGATGTTTTTGAATTAAAATTATGATGTATTTGTTATGGCTCTCACCGCATTTGTTATTCATTAAGATAATTCCATTATAATTAATTATTTAGTTATTGCTTCACCCATCCCTCTAATTAGTTCATATTTCTTGGTCCAGAATAACTTTTGTGTCATTACGGAAAATATACTCGTATTGAACAGAATCTGTGGTGGGTATAAATTGCCTTTATGAAAACGAGCTTCAACTTCAAAATTTCAACGTTTTAGGTAAACATTAAAAACCCTGGATTAGCATGAAATTAAAACGATTTTTGCGTGATGAGCTATATCACATCTTACTCCACCTTGATGAAGAGTACAAATTTTCGGTCCATTCTTCGAGATAGTTGAAATTCCTTATCGAACCGGACTATCTGTTTTCTCCAAAACGTATTTGGCCCGCGTTCAACAAAATTTTGGCTCCGATCCCCTCGAAATCGCGGCATTTTCCATTCGACACGCCGAGCCCTACCAATCTGCAAATCTTTTCGAACGAAAGCCGATAAACCAGTGCATCAACCTTAATTATCTTCCTTCGAAGGAAAAACCATTAGCCACGTTACATCACAGGCGAGAATCCACATTTTCGTTTTCGACTTGCGATATAAATCTCAAAAACAGGATGGGACTGTTGGATCGTCAGCCAAACACAAGCCAAATGTGCTATCACCGGCTATAGTACAATTATGTAACTCCCATTAACCTTCAAGGTTACCGAGGTCCCAACCGTTAACGATTTCTGAGAATGGCGTGATCGACTCCCGACCCGAATTGAATTTCCGATTCGTTTGTACTCGTACTCCGTAATAACAATTAGTAGTAAATTACAACGATTCAATTATATGGTAATTAGTCTTTGCGTGTTACGGTAAAAAGTAAAAGATAAAAAAGTTCGAGACGGCACGGTTTAAATTTATTCCAAGTACCCCCCTTCGCAGGACTCTGTAACGTTTTTTTAATTAATTCCCCTGATGACATAACTAACTTAACTACCTGTCGTTTTATCTAATCGTACGAAGGATTTTCCATTCACTACGTCAGAATTTTTCCGTTCAGAGTACCAATTAGTAGCGCGTTAATTATTCATAAGGTTCATTCTTCGGGAAAACGTCGGAAAAAACAAATATTTTCCCAGTTTGAACGGGTAAGATTAAACCGTTATTGCTTCCTGGTCTACGTTATAACTGAAGTTTTCACCGTCCTGGGATGATAAGTTTTTTTAATCGGAATTTTCACGCGCATTTGACGTTTCACACCATTTCGAACAACTTTCATTTCTTGTCATTCTGTATGTATTTGTATGTCTGTCTGTACGTCTGTCGTGCGTCCGCGAAATCTTGTAACCCAAACAATCCCTTGAAATTTTATCCTATATTGATTAACTTACAAGAATAATGCCGTTTAGGCTCTCGATGGTTCCCTATGAGTTTCATCACTCACAAACCCATTTTTCACGCTGCGCACGAGCAAACTTTGTTTTCAAGCCGCATTTTCTCACTTCCAAATCGTCTATTGTTGGTAAATAGTCCTAATTTACTAGTTTTAGTTGAAAATTATGTTCATTTCGCACAATTAACACTCTGAACGATTCAACCGTAGTACATTTCCGTCTCCTTCCAGCACATTATTCGACTATTCAATGTTCCGTGTTATTCCGTCAAACGAACATGTCTATTAGCTTGAAATTTCTTGAACTTGGATTTGAAGCAATAACGAAATGAATTTTCATCTTTATATTCCGCTGAACTATATTAATCTTCAATATTAATGGAGTCCTTGTTTATTTTTGAGATGGGAGTATTTAAATTCATAAATTTCCAACATCCCTCTTTGTGATTCGGATTTAAAGTTGGCTGAATATCATAAAATCACAACTGATGGGTGAAGAGATTGGATTGATGACAGAAATACTTCGTATTGATTTTAAATTTAATTTAATTTAAATGTAGGTGTTGATGAACAATTTTAATCCTGTTGCAAAGAACGATATGCATTCAGTGGCACTTGCGAGCAAGCTTAGAAATATTTTATAGGGTAAAATACATCTGGTCTACTGCCAAATGTAAAATTTAATCATAAAATTATTACAGTTACGATGCTACGTTTGAATATATGTATAGTATTTCACATGTATAGTAGCTGTATAGTATGGTACATACTGCCTGTGCTCATATGTGGGGAGCTGTTCTAAATAAATCAATCTCATAAGTCACCATGGTGCGAAATTCCCTTCAAACGACTTTCACCCGAAAATTTAAACCTTCAACTGTTCGGTAAGAACCTCCTTTTATAGCTGAGCAAACACCGTGAAATATTAATATTTAGTTATCTTGCATAGGCGCCTTACAAGCTTCGAAATGGGGAGGAATGTGGTAGACCACTGCCCTCGGTTACAAGTTACAACTGTAACCTACTGTAGTCCATCCTACTTAATAGATATTATGCATACTAAATCGTACCCCTTTTGCATGACTAACGCAGGGACATATTCAAATATTACAGCTTATCAAAGCAGGAAATATTTCTAAGCATATGCGTTGTGATAATCAACGAATCTGAAAAGGGTTCGTAAATATTGGGAGCAAGCAGCAACACAGACCTCGATCAGACGCTTCATGCAAAAATATAATCATTTTTCGTTTTAGTTTCTTTGCTTTGTGAACACAACATTTCTCACAACTATTACGGAAGCGTAAATTTCAATTGTATTGTTTGTTTTTATTGTCAATCAATTTCATTCTTTCTCTTTTACACCGTCAATCATGATTCGTCACTTTTGCAAAGAACGTTACGTTCAACTTGTAAAATTTTCCTGTCACGGCGCTGAGGTTAACTCACCTTCACGACCGACAGGTGTTGCGTGTTTTGCATAACCCAAGTACGCATAGCGACCTTGATTCTTCACTACCGCCTCCTAAAATGGAAATCAAGGTTTAATCCAACACATTTGATGTTATCTATAAATAATGGTGGGATTATTGGAATATATAGAAGTTGTTGTATATTCTGTTTCGGATGAACTTTCCATGTTCTTTTCAGACTGGCTAATTAGAAACGGTTCATAGCTTCAATGTATTTTTTAAGGTGTAATCATTGTGTCATTGTGACTACACAATTATCAACATGTTTTCTCGACTTGGACTTATTTTCCTGTCCCTATCTGTTAGTTCCACGATACAGGCCCCAATTTTGGAGATATCGACTTGAAATTTTATAAATACCCTCCTTAGAAACATTCACGAGGAGATGATTGGTTGTATTTCGCTGACCCTTCCTTTCTCCCGACCAATGAGATTCTAGCTCCCTTTCAAATGTGACGTCCGTCGTATTACCCTATCACCCAGCCCCTTCCTTTCTCTTGACCAATGTCATTCATCATCCTTTCACTTACGACTTCATACGCTGTGGAAATTGAGTAGGTTTTTCCATGTCTTCCATGTTTTTTCATGTAGTTAGCTCATAAACATACCTAGCCTAACTTGGTTATTTCTGCGATGTCACTCGATGATTCTCCAAGTTTCTTTTTCAAAGATATATTGGACACAAGATTATCAGCTGACTTCGTACACTCTTCATTTCTGAAATCACATTGAAACATTGTATTTGTGCGTTACGTTCCTCAATTGGGGTCATTCCTTTATTCAGAGTGGATCACATCCATCTGTGACAAATTAAACGCTTGGTTATAAGTTCAGGGCGCATTTCTCTGATTAGGCTGCACTTAAGGAAAACCTGATCGGTAAAACTCGGCCGGTCAACGACCCTTCCGGCCTGAACGGGTTATTGTTTTGAAAAAGCGACGTCCTTCCGCCGATTCAATTCCCCTCAAGACATTTTTTTTTTTGAAAGGCTCGCGAAATCGTTCTACTGTCTGCGACTGCGATAGGCCGTTGCCCTCAGTTTTTACTGTTCAATATGCAATCGAGTTGGGGACAGTAGAATTCCAATGAGGTGCTATGTAGGGGGTGTCTGATGATTGACCCGGAATTTAAGAATGGTATAGACGTTTTGACAAACCATGAATAACATTTACTCACCAAATTTGCGGCGCATAACCAGTTTCCACCCACATTCTTATAGAAACTGAACGATATTTATTTTTATTTTGACGAAAAAATTGTGCACCAATCATTTGACCCAAGTTGATTACCCTACCATAAATTGAATATTCATACGCGAACTGCGCCACTTAAAATCGTCTACCCTTCCTAAAACTAAAATAAATCATAGTTATGTAGTATTTTGGTTACAATTTATAAACTGAAACAGTTATGTGAAAGAAAGTTGAATGAAATTCTCTCAGGGATACAAAGTTGTTCGGCATTCCTTCGGTTGGATACCGTTAAACTTGAGGAATTCGTTACACACGCTACTGTGAAGAGAAAAAAAAAGAACGTGGAATCGAGCGATGCATAATCCAATATGGAAATGACTCCGAGGAGGTATTCGCGGATAACGAACTGCAATCGACGTTAATTAAACGGAAAAAGGGCGCTTTTAATTCGAGAAATTCGACGAAAAAAAAGTCAGATTTCCCGGACGGAAGAAATTAAATGCAAATGTTATGCAAGGAAAAGGTGAATTACTAAGCATGCGAAGATTGAATGGGTTTCAACAAAGCGACGAAGTTGCACGGTAGAAGCTGTAAAGTTGTTTAGCTTTTGTTGATAATTTTTGATTGATTGATTATAATTTTACTTGCTATGATATGTGTGAACATACCGTGGTGGTATGAGTTCAATTACCTTGGGTTGAAGTCTCGAATGTCTCAAAACAAGCTGTATAGGTATTTGAATATTTTGGGTTTGAAAACAACTATTTGTATTCTTGGGTCATATAAGGATTCATTTTTGAAATTTGATTGATTCGGAAGTAGGCCTACGGCAATGAAGCCTTTCAATAGCACTCCACTTTTCAATTAATGCTGTTCTCTGATTAGAAATTTGTTGTAGTTCTCTGTGATCCTGCAGTTATAAAACCAACAGCAATACACAGTTTTTTGAAGTATTCACACCCTATTTGGGACGGAACTTGGCACCGGGATACTGGAAACCTTCATGTAATGCAAATTGACATGATTATGTCAATGAGTATGTCAAAGAAAAGGGAATTCAGATTGCTAGGTGATAAGGAACTGTCTATCAATGTTATGTCAGCTGCTCTAGTTCTCAGGATAATATCAAAATTTTATGAACATGGAACAATTGTAGTCGTGATGAACACTAAATAAGATTTTTCATGTTAGCAGGGAATCAGTTCAGCTTTAATCAGATCTAATGAAAGACTATCAAACAAGGCTTTATCCGCTGTTCAAACGACCAGATCCTGTGATTTAGAGAATTGGACTTAAAGAACTGAGCGTGGAATGAACGACGCTAAATAAGTTTCCATAACACTGCTGATGAAAGAATTGTTTGCACGGTGACTTCGTTTCAACCTTATCCTACAGCTCTCTTGTGCCTTGCCAGAATATATGGAATTCTTTATATTAGGCAGATCAAATTGAAGAATAGCGTGTGAACAGGGCTTTAGCAACTGGTTAAACTGCCAAAGCTCCTGCAATTCAATTCAGTGAACTTGATGAACTAAGCGTGGACTGAACGCTTTGGACTGCATGAACATCGAACTTGATTTTTCATGTCAGTAGGTCACAGTCCTGAGTATGATGTGCAATCATATTCTGTAACACTCCAGCACCTCGATAGAGTACGTGGAATTCTCTGTATTAGGCAGGTGTGATCAAAGAATAGCGTTTAACCTGGGCTTTATCAGCTATTCTAACTGCCAAAGCTCCTGTGAGTTCTTAAATTGAACTTCATGAACATGATTTTTCATGTCAGTATGTAACAGTTCATCTTTATGCAATCTTATGAAAGATTACCGTGTGTACATGGTGCAAAAGCACCGTGCAAGCTGCCCTAGCTCTTGGTGGTAATGCAGTGAACTTCATGAACCGAGTTTGCGATTCGTTCTGCACGAACATGAAAAGATTCTTCAGTTCGAAAAGAATTGTGTGCACAGTTTTCAACCTTACTCTATTATTCGTTTGCATCTCGCTAGATTGCGTGGAATTCTTTACATTATGTCGATCAGACGGAAGAATAGCTTGTGGACAGGGCTTTAGAAGCAATTTGAACTGCCCAAGCTCCGATGATTTGGGGCGGGGAAGTCGATGAACTGGACGCTTTGGGCTGACAAAAACTGAACATGATTTCGTGAAAGGATCGTGCAAGCTGACCTAGGTTTTTTGAGGTAGTAGTGAACTTCATGAACGGTGCTTGCCATTTCGTCTGCACGAACATGAAAAGATTCTTCAGTTCGAGTGACACGAACAATGTTCGTCGAACATCCAATGCATCTCTGTCTCTTTCTTCGAATTGAACACGTACCAAAGTAAATTATTTACAAAAACAAAGTTGATAGAAGAGTTGGTGAAAATGGGTTTACCAGCTGTTGACGCTCAAACTGCCATGAGTCGGTGTTGTGGACTGAACGTGAACCGAACAGTTTCGTCTGAACGAACCCGGAATTGTTCAGTTCCAACTACCCAAACACCCATCTTCGACGCGCTCGCTTTCTTCCCAACAGAACATGAACAGTATTCAATCACCTTTTTTATTGAAATCGTTGACCGAATAAAAGTAAACCAGGAATTCGAACAAACTGGGGGGGGGGGGATCGCCGAAAAAGTTCGGAAAAATACAAGAAGACGCTGACGGCAACGGACGAGGGGGGACATGGAACAGAAACGTTTCTCAACCAGTCGACGATTTAAAAATAATCTCAGGATCACAAGCGGGAGAGTAAAAAATACCGCCGTCGGTTCTAAAAGCGTTAGGGGACAAACTCAGGCGTCCCCCGTACGGACAATAATAAAATTACAGGAAACAACGAGTCTGGAGGGATGAGGACTAGGCCGAACAGAACTCCGCCGTATTGGGTAGCTACGAATGTTTTGAGTGAAACTAGACGGAAAATACGCTGCAAATTCTTTCACTGGGGCACGTAAATCTGTTCTCAGCCAAAGTACCTATCATCTATACCTATCATAGTTGATCGTATTTGATCATCTATACCTATTATAGTTGATCATATTTGTGTACCTCCTGAAAGTCAATAATCGCTCTATCACCTGTGAAACACGCACACTCCAAAGCTTTGTAGAAATTCAAATCATGAACGCAAGCCAATTGAATAATAAACCCCAGTGAAAGAATTTGTAGCGTTTTTTAAATGCTTTTTACGGTTCATTGTTGTTAGTTCTTGTTTCAAAGCACGTGGCATAAACAAAAAAAAAAAAAAAAATTATTTTCACCGTATGAAAGAAAGGACCTTGCGGCAGAAGGGATCAGCGTTTTTCCTTCAATATTAACAGTTCACAAACACAGAAAATATAATTTTATAATTTATGTTACGCATCGATATGCGTAGAAATATTCGAATATGGCAGTATTTTATAAAAACCAATTTCAAATTAAGAACAAAAACAAAACAAAATAGCTTTATTTTATTCTAGCTTCTGATAGCTCTTGATGTGAGCTTTCTTAATAGGTGGAATTTGAAGGGTATTGGGTTATTGTAAGTGTTCAAAATGCCAGTGTGAAGGATAGGTAACACATTTCGGATTTACAACAAAAACAGCGAGCAAGATATTATTATGTTTATGTATTTATGTTGAAATTTAATAGATTCCAACGTGAGCTTTCGAAAAAGGTGCGATATGAAGGGTATTGGTTCATTATAAGTGACCAAAATATCCGTGTAAAGGACAGTTGAAGATGTAATGAGTATTCTGTAAGGAACGAATTTGGAATTTGAACAAAAACAACTTGCACAATATCTTCTGTTACATTTTATTATACCATCTACTAGATCTTGAAGCGAGATTTCTAAAAAGGTGCGATATAAGGGTATTGGATTATCATAATTGGACAAAATAAAGGAAATGATGTCTTAGGTCAACGCTTCACCTTCGTATCTGTCTCTTGGAACATTGCAATGCCATGCAATTATGGCGTACATTCATTTTCTTTCTATTTGTTTTTTCTCTAAAATAATTTGGAATTTTGAGTTGAAAATTTGTTCTAATTATAGTGTTTTCAACACGATTTTACCTATTGGCAAGAGTAACAAACGATGCTTGACCATCATTTTGATGTCAACTTGCTTCGTCACTTACCCTCATAGTATTTCCATTCTAAATCAGGAATAAGTATTTGTTTTTTAATTAAGGTGATTCATAAAGCGTCGAAAAGAAGCGACCTCGGTGCTGTTTCCTCTTACTCAATCGTAAACAACAATATTTATCGCAAATAGTTGGATAACGTGATAAGGGGGTTCGACAACCTATAAGCACCTTGCGGTTGGTGCGAGATTAAGGTATTTTTAAAAGAAAGAGTCCATTCACAATCAACTACGACGTAAATCCTTTTAAGAAACAAAGATGTCACTGGAAGTGTAGTAGGATGAGCGAGGCTTCACATCATTTTCGACGTTTCTGATTTAAAAGTGCCGGCTTCGCTCTTTTGCGACGCTGGAGGGTCAAAGGGCCATCAACAGACTTAGTTTGAAGGGAATCCCATGTAGTTTTAAATGCTTTTGGGCAAACGACGCAAAGGAAGAAATAAAGTTCTGTAATAATCCGCGAAAAATGCACAATACACACAACAAATCATTACTAGTACAGTAAATCAGATTGAAAATGCATATTTAAAACCACACAAATCTTTTGGTTCAAGTGGGTGTGTATGTATGTCTTAACGTTGAGGAATCTCTGGATACAACATCGGACAATCTATAACCAATGGCAGCTTTTATAACCAATGGTAGAAGGTTGTAATTGTAAAAGGCGTCATAATATGTAGAAAATGTGTTTTGCCCATTATCCCCATAGAATGTGGATTTTTCACGATTTATGCTAATTTTGGTACTATAATTTCCGAAAATTATTCCGTTATTATCACTTCTGCATGTAGTGATGGTTACCAGTCACGCTAGCGTTACACCAACACACGTTTCTTACTCCGGCTTCAATATTCTGTCAAGTCGGTTCTTAATAACTGATAATCTTTCATGGGCTTCGCAAATCATTCGATTCAACACGTTTTATTCCATTTTCTTCTATCCCCGAGGAAATCTCAGAGCTCAATTCACGAAAAACTCATGAGATATCCGTTTTGAACCGTCTTCTGCCGACCATTTCAAATGGAATTCCACCGTTTCCTGTTCCCCCCGGCCATTAATAGACCGGCAAAAAACACCGGATGGGGTCACCTGAAACCTTCGCCGGCAAACCTCGTATTTTTGCTAAGAAATATTTCGATTTCCTGTTATTCGATTCGTCTTTTAAGGGTTTCCTTCCGTCCCTCTCACGAAACCAGTTCTTTCTTGAAACACTAATCTAAATGCAGTGATAACTATTTCAATGGGTTTGATTTTTCTCACCTGACGGCAACACGTGGCTTCCTCGTGTGGTGTCGAATTTAATTCAATTCTTAATGTCATGGCTGCTATCTGCCGGTCCTATAATTTTATTGTTCATGTTTTCTCGTTTTAATACAGTGCTAAAATGGAAGTCTGATTCGTGTATACCTATTGCAAAAGTGTTATTGCTATTTTTCAGTGTTAAAATTTAAAAAAATTGATGGTTTCACGATATCTTGGTGGTCTTGCAGAAAGGGAGGGGATGTTAAACATGAATATTTTTCAGTTAGTTCCGACAAAATCTCTCAATTAGATGTATTACTAATTGAAAATGATAATAGAGTCGAAATTTTATTAGTAATTTACTCTTTTTGTGAAACATTTTTGCGAGTTGTTCCGACAGGATGGAATATCCTTCATATATGAAAACAAATGTTCTAATTAGTATCCATGTGTTGAAATCCCGAAAAAAATTGTTCGTGGCTTAGGCGAACTTCTCTATGCAATTGCTGGGAGTGAAACGCTTCCTTCATCCAACCTACAGTGTATGATTACCTAAGAAGGGGTACATAATATGTATTATATTATATAATATATTATAGTGGCATATTGGTATATGAAGATGGTGTGGTTGTTTTTGCATTGTATGACGTGACATTCTTTAAATACTCATTGACGTCCATCTCTTTACCTTTATTGCCGTTTTGTTAGATTATGAATCGGCGAAAGAAAAAAAAACCTCTGAAAAGGTCCAGATTTTATCTTCCATCATCAAGATGGGACATCTCCGGTCGAAAATACGTTCGTATCAACTCCGTGCGTCACCGGATTCCTTCATTCATCTTTTTTATTTTGTCGTCCGGAGTAGGTGGATTTGGGTGTCTGTCTTCTGAAGATTCTCATCTTTCGGGTTCGGGCGGTAATCCAAAACAAACCTTCAACCTAAGTTATTTTCGAGAGTTTTAAACCGCCCTACGGTAAGAATGAGGCTCAACCTATTCTATTTCCGACCTGAATGCGTTGGAATAAGTTTGATTCATAGAGGTTTTTTCGTATTACGTTCTTGTCGTCCAATATTGCAAGAAGTATAGATGTGAATACTGAGCCCAACGTAGTTTGTCCATCTCCTGTGTCCATTGATGGTGCAAATTTCGATTTGGATGGAAAGCGGTTATGTGATCGGCATTTCTGGAATTTCTTTGGTAATTGTGTTTGGTGATTCAATTTTCCCTTCTGTCAATTCTAATACATTGTGTTTTCCTTCGAGAGACTGACGAGGAGTCCAACATCATCAAGTGCGTTGATGTCATCTAGACGAGGACGAACTGTTTAGGGCTTCCTTTCATCTTCAAGGCATTTAACATCCAATAAATACGAATAAATGGAATCAACGGTGTTAAACATTTTGCTTAGCACGACTGCATAGTACCCAGAAGCGATACCTACTGTGGAACGAGATGCTTTCTAAGTGAATAGTTGCAAAATACAATCGCTAACTGGTGAAGGAGCCTCAGGCAAAGTTGCCAAATGATAGGGCTATTTATCAGGTCAACTAGAATGGTGTTATCGTGGTTTGACAATGTCAGAAAGTCGGGCATTCTTCTTCTTTGATTCTCACCATCAATGCACATTGGCAGTGCGCGCCATATGCACGAAAATGCGCAAGATGCAATGACCTGCGTTCGAAAACATGGCCGCTCGGACTAATTTATAAATTTTACTTGCAATCCCCAGTAGTCCTCCGTAAAAGACCATTTGCTTAACATCCAAAAACCAACCGATGGACACGACATCTTAACAGATTTTAAGCTAGTCAGTAATCATGATCATGATGGAACAATCTTATTAATTTTGAATTGCCAGAACATAGCTGTAGCATTATAACTTAACTTGCAATCCCCAGTAGTCCTCCGTAAAAGACCATTTGCTTAACATCCAGAAACCAACCGATAGACACGACATCTTAACAGATTTTAATCTAGTCAGTGATCATAATCATGAATAAACAATCTTACTAATTTTGAATTGCTTCAATTCAACGTGTAGCATTATTTTAACCGATTTCTAATGTTCTTGTTACAGGTGTAGGGGCAGATGGCAAAAAGCGGCGTGAGTCTAGTGGCACCTCGGCCGCCAAGCGTACGAGCTACCAATGAATATATCGAAACACCGCTGCCGAGGTAATTATCAAAATCAATAATAATAATTGTATCATTATTACATTATTTATTATTATTATTCTTAAACGAAAAGGCAGTTCCGATAAGGTTGACATTTTCCGAACGAAAATCGACTGCGCCAATTATGAATAACCCCAGTAAAATTGAATGAGCTTTAAACAAATTCAGTTATGAAATAATTTAAGCTATTCAACTCTCGAGTTGACCATGTATTCAATTTGGGTGCGTGTACGAATTGCAGTTAGTGCTCCCAAATATTTGTCTCAAACTTTGTAACGATTTTGGAATATAATATCATATTGTTTATCTAAAGGAAATTACTTAATTGGAGATAAAGTTACAGACGCGTCAATTTTGAAATTCATGTGAACATCCAAGTTTTATTCTGATGAAAAATGCGTATTTTCACACATCTGATAACCTGTTTAAAATGTACAAAACGGCGTCGACGCTTTTCGACACTTTCCTACGATGAAATCAGTTTCTATCCTGGAATAAATTATGACAAAAAAGGTTCGTTTTAGCTTTCTGTCACGTTATTAATGAAATGTTGCTCGATTGGCTCACACAAAACTTCCAAACCGTGTCACGTCTTCAAAAATTGGCATACAATTCCGAGTTCCTCATTTTTGTTTAATGAAATGTATTTTCCTTGTCAATTTTCAAGATAATCGACATTCCACGTATAAAACATTAGGCCATCACCTTCACTAAAAGTGATTGCAAAATGCCTATAACAAGAAATTTAGAAATAAGCTTTCTTCTTTGTATTTTAATTTTAGGAAACCATTGCGTGTTATCATCTCCCCTTTTAGACTATTTTATTAATCAAATCGCATTTAACATTCAAGGGTCACTGAACATCGTCAATGATACAAATTTCCGAGTACTAGTTTCTTTTAAAAAGAATTCACTATTATGAACGAGAAGTGAGATTTTCTAAAAACTGATTAAATCGTTTAACCTTATACTCGCAGCGTGGTCACGCGACCCACGTGATCTTCCAATGCATTGTTACAATTTTTAGTTTCCCTTCTACTTTTTTGACGCCCAAAACCTTGAACAACAAATATCAATGGAATATTTAAATATTATGAGATTTTGTATGAATTTAGATCTGAACAGGTGGTTTTGAATTTGAAAATATCTGGTGCGATCTTCCAATTTTACCAATATTTTGTGAATAGAGAAGGTCATTTTTGACGTTTTATAGTATAAACATTGATTATTTGTTATTGTATTAGGTAAAAATCAGCTTTGGGATACGAATCTGTGAATAGAATCGCTAAGTCTTAAGGGTTCTGCCAAGATCCCAATTCATACACGATGTCTTGCGAATTTCAAAATCTTCATGTTGAAGCAATGGGGTATTCGGTTTGCTTGATACTGATGATTGTAAATGTGTTCGTTACTGATGAAAAATTTCACCTTCTGATAGTTGAAGAGTGCAAAATTGGTTCTACGCGAACAATGCCATCAATTTTCAAGGAACTCACTCAAGTTATCCTTTGTGGGTTTGCAAATCACAACCACTGTTCTGGTGGCTGAACAATCAAAGTAAAGTATCAATTTTACGCTGGAGAACAAAAATGACACTTTTGTATTATCCCTTGGCAAATACCATGAAGCCTCACGTTGATATGGCTCTGCATAGGACTGCAATAATGTCGTCCATATATTCTGCATATAATACTCGTATATAACGTCTGTATTATCTGTACATTATGAAGTGTGGACCATACCAAACGTCATTATTCCAATAGAGAATGTCACCTGTTTTGTTTTAATCCATCAACTGAAAGATATTGATGATGGCTATCGAAAAAGATGCAGTACGATAAAAATGGTGCGATTAGAAATTGGCTAAATATCATCACAGTGTCAAGCAGTCTTGTGCAGTTTCAAGCGTGAAATTTGCAACCAGGGGGGTAGTTTTCTTGGGTGCTGAAACTATGCTTAGTTCAGATAGGCGAAATTGGACATTGTCCAGGCGTGATCAACACCCACACTCATTGAAAAATTCCATTTGGGATAGGTCTGAGATGGACAGGTGCGGTTGGCGGTATTCTACTCCATTTTCAGTCTAGTTTTACCTTTTGTTAATATTCATTTGTATCCGTCAAGTGCCAAACAGGCTGCATAATTATGCTTTGATGTTTGGAAATCGGTTGGTACTTGTTGGAATTCTGAAATGTAGGAAGACCTTTAGTTTTTTCTGTTGTCATTAGACAGCATATTGGTTGGAAGAGCATTGAGGGGCCACTCTTACCACGTCATGAGCCACGGCTTTTTAGCTGTCAATATTATTGTAGTTAATTCCTTTCTGGTTACGATAAGATTATTTGGAACTTGTCGGAATTCTGATTATATAGGATGATTACCTTGTTTTTCTTCCTTCTTGACTACATGTATGTTGGAGGGGGCAATGATCTCTTAGCACGTCTGGCTGGCAATATTATTGTATTTGATTCCTTTCTGTGTAAGTTTAGATAAATTTTGGGCAGTAGATATATCATGTACTGCGTTTGTTTGTTTTGCATTGCTAATGTATGGGTTTTGTTTTCTTGTGTGCAGGGTCCATCGACCAGTTCAGTATGACCGCGCTCATCACCTCGACGACCGCAAGAAGAAAGACGACTTCGGCGGCGTCACCCGAAGTCAACCGAAACCCGCCCTCGTCTCGCCCCTCGTGTCCCCTCCGACCCCCTCGGAGTCGATCATTTGCCCGGACTGCGGCCGTTGCCGTTGCGCCAGCTGTCGGACGCCTCCGGACCCGCCCTCGGCCTGGCTCTGCTCGGACCTGTGCTTCGTCAGCCCCGACTCCTGCGTCGACTACGCCTCCTGCCTCTGCTGCGTCCGTGGCGTCATGTACCATTGCAGCCCGGACGAGGAGTGGAGCCGCGACCCTTGCTCCTGCTCGTCGACGCACTGGCTCCGCCGGTGGGCTTGCCTCGGCCTCACTTCCCTCTTCCTCCCCTGCCTTTGTTGCTACTGCCCCCTGAAGACGTGCTCCGACTCCTGCACATCGGCCTACGCCGCATGCTCCCACCGGGGCTGTTCCTGCAACACATCCTAACTCCCCTTGTACCCCCCTTAAGTCGCCACTGCGCGAATTTAGACTTTAATTCTCGCTGTTGTGTCGCGATTGCGAACTGAACACTCGTTCATCATCAAACTTGTATTACTACTTTCCTAATCGAAATTACGTTTCACTAATTCCATTCTCATTCAAACCCTAAATCACCAGCTCTCGCTATATTATTGACATATGAATCAACATTGTAGTTCAAAACTGCAACCCCATTGGAGGAAAATGTGGACTTCAGTTAGATTTGACTCAATCAACCACTAAGAAAATTGCAGATAATTAGAAAGCTTAGGAATGTCCGCTGAAAGTGTCAGTGCCGCAATATTTTGTGATTCCTTACTTCCTATTGGTTATTTTACTGATATTTTAAAATACAATCAACCACACCCATGCAAGTTTTGAACTACACTCAATCTGTATTCATTCGATAAACTCAATAATTTGATGCCGAAATGAGTTGCAAGTAAGAAGATGAATAAATGTTCAGTGCGTACTTGCAACACCTTATTTCTCTCGATTTTTCTTTTTTTTCATTCGTTAAATTATCATACTATCATAGTTAACATATTTTGGGACAGAAAATACTTTTTTTGATGTTTTTTTTTAAAGGACGAACACCTATCCAAAGTGTATGTGAAATGCAACAAGCAGCCGGCGATGTGGTTCGAATTTCGTTCACATTTGAAACGCACCAATATTTACCGTTACATACCTTCAAAAACGCTCGTAAACGCTTCAAATCTTGCATCTTCACCACGTTCATTCATTCCCGAACGTTGCACATATTGTCACAGGGGTGGTTTTTGCTTGAGCGACCAAGTCACGCGCCCCACTTTGCAGCCCTAAAACCCATTTGACGGGATTCACCCTTAATTTTGCCCATATATGGGCATAAGCCGGGAAAACTCCCGAGATGTGTCCTGCATTCACAAATCTTCAAGCACCCCTTTTAATCGCTCATTTCTCACTTCCATAACCCGATTTCAAATTCACAATCACAAATTTAATTTGTTACGAACCTCCGCGTATCTAATACGCTCATTATGTCGCCATTAGTCAAAAAAATGCGTCTACCACCTAGAATTCTCAAAAATTGTCAAATCCCCAAACCAATTCATGCGTTTTCAAGTCAAAAATTCGTCCACAACCCGGCTGTTTCATGTATCAATTATACAACATACCTATTTATGAAACAAATTATGTTGCATCATATTTTCTAAAAAAAAAATACACATTTAAAAAAAAGTGAGGGAGTTCTCGACAGATCTGAAAATAATAAGGTTTTTTTTGTACTGTAACTTTCCAGCGACGGGAAAGTTTTTCTCAATGGCAGCGCGGCTTTTTTTTTTGTTTGTAAACGAAGTTTTGTAAACAACAACAGTTTTTGAAGAAAAATTTGTTAATAGCAGATCCTCTACGTAACATACGTTGAAAATGACGTATTTTAGTTCGAAATGTAAAAACCGAAATACGATACAAAGTATGGTACTGTGGAACTTATGAGATATGAGAAGCGACGATGTTGTCCTTAGAACGTGTAATCAGATGGAAAATTAAAAAAAAAAAATCAAAATGAGTGTTATTGTTTTTTCTATAAATTAAACGGATAACACAAAAGAGGAGTGTTGAGTTGGTAAACGTACAAAAAATCCACACGGAGGATCTGCTAAAATGATCTTGGAAAACGAGAAGAAAAAAGGCAACTATATAAATTCGCAATTTTTGGTTTTTTAATTTTTTTTCTGGCGCACAAATGAGCCTATTTTATTCTAGTGTATATTTTAATTGTTTTTGTAAAACTACGGAAAATGAGGAAAATTGAACATTTGAAACAAAAAAAGATTTTAAAAAAACCCAGAATGTCTTGAATTCCTAACTCTGCGTAGGGTCGAATCGTTTTTTTTGAGGAAAAAATCAAATTTTTAACCTCGAAAGTCATTTTTAAGGGAATAATTTCGATATTTTGGAACTTTTTGTTTTTCAACGCATATAAATAATCATTTCAATAATTTCATTTTCGTTCCGTGTTTCGTCTACGCCGATTCAAAGATTGTCAATATTTTCGAAACGAAAATTCTCGACCCCTGCGCAGTATCTAGTCTTTTACTTCTGTACTATCGTTAGGTCTCGCGTTCACAACTTTCCTTTCGTGGAAAATAAAAATAAAAAATGTCTTTAAAAACAAAAAACCCACGATTTAAAAAGAAAATGTGAAATTAAAAAAAAAGAAGCTTTTTTTGAGATGAAGCTGCCTAAACGGATTTCTCGTCGTACGTTTATCGTATCATTTCTGTACATGTAATAAATAAATAAATACAGCGTCATATACACAGTTATATGTACTCTGTTAAAATGTGCTGACAAGTGAATGAAAATACAGTTTTTTTTTTCAATTTTATAAAAATAATCGACTCACGGAAAAAAACTGATTTTTCGTTTACTTGGTTTTTTTTTTATTTTGAAGGGAGAAAAATTTCCCTTTGAAAATTCGAATTCTGTACTGATTTCTTCGCATAAAAAAACGTTCTCTGTGCGTCACAGTGTTAATCGTTAGTGTTTGTGCGCAAAAAAACTGAAATTTAAAAAAAAACGCCTTTTTCCCATTTTTTTAGAACCAAATTTAGGTATTTCGATTTTCGAATTATTTCTACCAATTTTTGTACAACCGTAGATGCGTGTGATGTCATTTTTTTTTTCAAAGCACCAATCGCTGTATCGTCAATTTCAAATTTGGCACCTAAATGACCCGTTTTTGTTCCGTTCTTCTTAATTTTTTTTTCAGTTAAATTGAGTTTTTCTTAATTTTTTGACTGCGCCAAGTACGAGAAATCCATTTAGTCCTATATTTTCTCTATTTGTACCCCTACCCCTCCCCCCTTTTCCCCCCAAAATGAAAACAGTATTATCTAGTCGACCCCCTCCCCCCTCTCCAAAAAATTCGTATAGACTTTGTAAATAATGCATATAAATTATTTAACATGCATTTAATTTTTTTTCTTTTTTTTTTAGTCTTTTTCAATTTTTGAATCCAAAATTTGATTTTCTCACTTTCGTTCAAAATTCTTTCTTTTTTCGTCCGACATCACATAACTTTGTTTTTCTTTTCATTGTCTTTTCTAATGTATCGCGATTTCATTTTTGATTTAAAAAAAAATCTTGTTTCATTTCAAGAATTTCGTTTCAACCATTTTTTTGTGTCTTCTCAATTTCGCATAGGTTTAAGTACAAGAAACTAATTTATTTTTTCTTTACGCTCTTCCGTTGATTTTCTTTTTTCTGTTTTTTATTTTTTTATTTTTGTTTTCGTTTGAGAAGTGAGTGAACGTGAATTCGCCTCGAACGAAACGAGCGAGGTAACAATTTTATTTAAAGTCATTTTATGCTTCGTTAAACAGCATAATCGATTATGTAAATATTCTATAAATATATAAATATATATATAAATATAAATATATAATTTAAATGTAAACAATATGTAACGTTAACAAAATATATGAAATAACAGAACATTTAATTTACTCGATGTCTTTTGTGTTATACCCTATCATTTGAGGAAATGAGGTGAATTTTGATGAGAATTTCGATAAGATTTGAATTAAATTTTAATCGGATCAATATGGGGAAATCAGATGAACAGAGATGGGTTGAATTTCTGCGTTATTGAGAATTGAATTGATATTGGAATAGGCTGCAAATTATTACACAAAGGTTTATTTATTAACCACTGATCTGTTTATTAGACGTGGTCTTTGGTACCCTTTATTAACGCGGCGCCTGGAGCCGTAGTAGTTTATAGTGGTAATCCAGACGCGGTATAAGGAGCTTAAGGAAGAGAATTAGCTACAAGGGTACATCAGCTGACAAGTGTGTCTCCATATCTTGTAACTGACTCAATCAACACCAACACTTAACCAGTCTCTCAGTACATAATAAAAGCGGATTAATGATGCTTTCCAAACTCTAGCCTTAGTAGCGTATAATAGTAATCTAGGTGCCGTAAAAGGAGCTCAAGGAAGAGAAATTTGCTACAAGGCTATTTCAGCTGGTAAGTGTGTCCCCAACAGTCCATAAGTCTCACTGCAGAACAAAACTAGATACCTAAATTATCCTTTCTGAACTTGAGCTATAATAGCTTATAATGGTAACGTAGATGCAGTAAAAGGAGCTCAAGGAAGATAAATTAGCTACAAGAGTATTTCAGCTGGTAAGTGTGTCCCCAACAGTTCATAAATCTCACTGCAGAACAAAACTGGATACCTAAATTATTCTTTCTGAACTCGAGCTATAATAGCTTATAATGGTAACCTAGAAGTCGTAAAAGGAGCTCAAGGTAGATAAATTAGCTACAAGAGTATTTCAGCTGGTAAGTGTGTCCCCAACAGTTCATAAGTCACACTGCAGAACAAAACTGGATACCTAAATTATCCTTTCTGAACTCAAGATATACTAGCTTATAATGGTAACCTAGAAGTCGTAAAAGGAGCTCAAGGTAGATAAATTTGCTACAAGAGTATTTCAGCTGGTAAGTGTGTCCCCAACAGTTCATAAGTCACACTGCAGAACAAAACTGGATACCTAAATTATCCTTTCTGAACTCAAGATATAATAGCTTATAATGGTAACGTAGATGCCGTAAAAGGAGCTCAAGGAAGATAAATTAGCCACAAGAGTATTTCAGCTGGTAAGTGCGGCTCCATATCATGTAACTGGCCGTTAACTCCAAATCTCAGTGCACAACAAAAGCTGATTAAATTGTGCTTTCTAAACTCGAGCCATAGGAGCTTATAATAGCAATCTGGATGCCGTAAATAGAGGCTCATGGTTGATAGATTAGCTACAAGGGGGTTCAGCTGATTAGTGTGTGTCTTGTAACTGACTTGGTCACTAATAAACCTCCTTCAACACCAACACTCATTGAGTTCCTCTGTAAGCATCAAACGCGGATACCTAAACCTCAAAAATGGAGCGATGTACTACAGATAGCCAGAAACGTTGAAACCCATGAATGGAACAACTGTACTTCAACGAGATGAAGGACCATACATCATACATAGACCATAGAAAGGGTGTATTACTAACGTGGAAACATTAATGTTTATCTCACCCTACGAGGCCCAAAATCGTGAGGGGTACTCCTGGGAAGGGGGTTAAGATTTAAAAAAACAAAGTTGAAATGGAAAGGGGACTTTTAATGTGCGGTTGAAATTCGCTTACCTACACAAAAACTCTGCAAATTTTTTCACTGGGGTTTATTTTTCATTTGGCTTGCATTCATGATTTGAATTTCTACTAAGCTTTGGAGTGTGCGTGTTTCACAGGTGATGGAACGATTTTTGATATGCATAGAGCACGTAAATCGGTTCTCAACCAAAATACCTATTTGGATTGATCATATTTGATCTATTTGTGTGCCTAAACTGAAATCCAATTAGCTCTACCACCTGTGACGCACACTGTTAGTGAAATTCAAATCATGAACGCAAGCCAATTGAATAATAAACCCCAGTGAAAGAATTTGCATTTTTTTTATTGAACCTCAATACCCCCCTGCAATGAAAACATCTATAATTTATCAAGTCCTTTAGCACTCGTATTGCGTTAAAACTTTCCCAAATCCAAATTAAAACGATGTAGCCAAAGGTAGACTGATGTAGAGGAGGCACACAAATATCATCAACTGATCAATCCAAATAGGTATTTTGGTTGAGAACAGATTTACGTGCTCTATGCGTATCTCCTGAAACTCAATAATCGCTCTATCAGCTGTGAAACACGCACACTCCAAAGCTTAGTAGAAATTCAAATCATGAACGCATGCCAATTGAATAATAAGCCCCAGTGAAAGAATTTGGAGCGTTTCGTGCATGTCAGAATGCTTCAACCCATGTATCGGCTATAAACCCTTTTAGGAGTTCATTCCAGTATCCACATGCACTACATCACTAGGTTACTGCGATCAAAACAAAAGAAAAAAAACTCTTGGGTTCGTTTTGATCGCAATAACCTAGCGACGTAGTGAATGTGGATGCAAATGTTGGCACCATAAATCGGGCCATACATCGGGAATGGTTTGAGATACGGACCTGGGGAGGGGCTCATTCGATTCCTCATGGAAAGTTCTTAAAAAAAAGTCCAAATTTAGGCCGCCTTGACTATTTTTGAGGTTTTTAGGGATTTTACAAAACTTTGACAACCCTTAAAGGGCACTTTAAATTAAGTGGGAGTGCTGGCTAAAGAATTGGAGCGTTGTCGGACCAATATTGATTTTTCCTGAAAATTTCAGATTTTTGCTCCAGCCGTTTGGGAGAAATCGTGCCAAATTTCGAGAGAGACGGACGGAAAAATTTGTAAATTATTGCAATTGGCTTGCGTTCATGATTTGAATTTCTACTAAGCTTCGGAGTGTGCGTGTTTCACAGGTGACAGAGGGATTATTGAATTTCAGGAGGCACAAAAATATGATCAACTGATCAATCCAAATAGGTATTTTGGTTGAGAACAGATTTACGCGCTCTATGCATATCTCCTGAAATTCAATAATCGCTCTATCACCTGTGAAACACGCACAATCCAAAGCTTAGTAGAAATTCAAATCATGAACACAAGCCGATTGAATAATGAACCCCAGTGAAAGAATTTGCAGCGTTTTATGTTCGGCTTGGGTTAATTTTGAGCTAGTTTTACCGTATTCATCTCACCTCCAACACTGAAAATTCCCATGGCATGTTAGGCGGTGCCAGCCGTCTCTCTCGTGGTCCGTAATTGACTGGAGAAAATGAATTCGAAAAAAAAAATTCTTTTTTCAAAATGCTCTCGGTCATATCCGGCGTTGACCACACCCCTGCCGTTCCATTTCAGTTAAACTACCCCTCCCATTCCTCAACAACTAGCACATTATTGACATTTCGTCCTTCCCCTCTGTAAAAAAGGGCTGGGATGCTCCGAGTGATTACTATACTTGGGGAGTTTTTGAAGTCTTTACCTGAAGAGTCTGTCTCTTGAACGTGAAGGTAGTAAGTGCTTTCGTTAGACATAATAAAGACCGGACGTTTTAGAATGAGAAGCGTCGTCTCATTCTTGGCCGTTTTTCGGGTTGTGGAGCCCAAAGGCCCCGCCCCGAGGTTTTTCGAAGGGCTAATGGGATGTAGAGTCTGCTGGTGAAGTGAAAAAGGAATTCAGAAATTTGGATTAAATGTTCTAAGGACGTTGTCAATGGGCAATGATCGTGATTAATGTGCAAAGAGTGATACTTTTGGCCTCAGCAAGGGGATGGATTCGGTGGGTTTCCTTGCCGTTCCATGACACTGTTAACCTCAGCATGGACTTGAAGATTTTAACTTCAGGAGTATCTCTAGGTGTTGCGGGCTGGTAGCATCAGCTATTGAAAGGGGCTACTAGTTCATTCTATCAACTCTTTGTTATCATTTGAATGATTGACAGGAGTACAATCCAGTTCTTGACGACCTTGCCGACCCGACAGTCCCCCCCCCCCCAACACTTCTTCAACTAACCTTCCGGTGGGCTCCTTCCGCCCTTTGTTATCCCGGCATCACCACTTTTCCGTCCGCCCGAGGGGGTCATTTGTGTACCTGCCACCATGGTAAGCACTAGCCTCTCTGGTAAGTTCCAATTTTCAATATAAATGTTCCAATTTTCAACATTTCCTCAATATAAATAAATTTATAATCTTGTCAATTTTTCATCTTCTGTACTTGAATGTGTAAAATTAATCATTTAAATGATCTGGCTGTAGAACCATAGAGGTCTACTGTCCCGTTTTTTATATGTGAGCAGAACCTGATTACGAGCCACTCATTCGCTAATATTGACTGTCCTAAAGCCCCTCAGAAGTAAAATGAGCAATACTTTATACAGAAATTATTATTCAACTCTGCCCTGTCTATTGCGATCTCTTACACCCCCCTGCTCTTCGAAAGCCTCAGGGTTGTGATGCATAGTTCCTTTTAACTTTTTTGCTTCAGGGTTATTTTGGTTGAACAGTTATTTTGTATCTTTCCCGTATTCTTCCGAATGATACCTATATCTTTCGCAATATGTATTTCAACTTCTTTCACTCCAAGACTTAGATTTCGTTCTTTTTCAAACAGACGGATTGTCTGATAATCAAAAAGAGAGTAAAACCTATAGGGTCCATTTCAATACCTTAATTTTATGATAAGTATGCAGTAAATGAAAGTAAATTATATGTAAACTTTACTTTCCTCTGAAATGGACTCTGTTGAGAATGTAAAAGGGGTTATACTTTCCACTAAAATGGATCTGTTGCAAAAGTAAAAATGGCCATAACTTTCCTCTAAAATGGAATCTGTTGGGAAAGGAAAATCGAGACACTTCCATTTGAAATTACTTTTCTCTAAATGGAATCTGCTGGGAAAGTAAAAATGGGAGACTTCCGCGTTCCATTCTCGCGTAATGTTTTTGCGTGTTAGTTCAAGCTGGTGCATACTCCGTGCTAAAACTAATATTTCACTGTTTTCAAAGTATTAATCCTTGAATGCTCATTGCGAGACCCTTCGTACGTGGTATAATCGGAATCAGAGTGAAATTTCCCATAAGAATCTCCAAGAACAGAGTTTGTTGTGAACAACCCACATGGTCGACAGATTGCTTGTTAGGCGGTATGTGACATCTGTCTTATTGGTTTGCTAGGAATTGAGACAGCAAACCTGGTCACATCTTCATGGGAGGTTCATGCAGGAAGAAAGAGGAACGTCTGATTAGGGGAGTTTAGGCTGTTGAAATATGATCAGGAATGTAGTAGATTTTGAGAGAAATTAGGTGGAAATTGGTGTCGGTAGAGAGACAACAAGAGAGTGGACACTGTGATTTAGGGGAAGAGAAAATTGGTTTCTTCAGAACGGGTCCCTAGTTTTTTTTCCAAGCCCGCTTGACAAGGAAAAAACGTTGATAAAAGGCTAGATATTTTTGTGGTGAAAGGTTGCATTTACGTAGGTAGTGGATTTCAAATCGAACCGAAAGAGGGACGAAATGAGCGTAGGACAGGATGGACTGGACTTCGGAGCGAGGATTCCGCCCATGCGGTCTGGAGTCTGGAAGGTGACCTCTCGCGTAGGACGAAGACGAGCAGTAGGAGGCAGTACCGGCAATCGGCACTAAGGCCAATATGGGGCCCAATATTGTTGGTAGAATTATCAGCATTTTGTAGTTACAGTTCGGAGTAAGGATTCGTCCGAGTTTGAATCTAAACGCCCACCAAGTCCCGAGGAAAGTACAGCTGTCAAATGAATAGATTAGGACAGGTGCAAGAGTTATGGTTATGGTGAGGAGGAGCGAACGCGTCTAAACGTCTGATGTCTCCATCTTCATTTGTACCTGATGAATGCCTAACCCCTTATAACTTATTTCCAATCGATTTATTTACATAAAAACGAGTTTACAAACATTCGTTATTATGTAGGTAACCGTCTAGCTATTCAATTTAGAGTTACACTTTTCCACTATGGTGTCAGTCTAGAGACTAGTACGATAACACATCTTGCAGTTCAAATATGAAGGTAAAGATCAGCATTCAATTGGAATGCCTAGTTGCTCCCAGTTGTCCAGCTGGGTCCTCTGGGTTCGCAAGCAACTAGGTACCGTAGCAAGCAATTTTCAACCTTAAGGCGTGGTTTGTGAATTTTATGCGTCAAAAACACCTTAAATTGGCGTTTTTGACAGGTAATTCTTCAAAAGTTCCCGGATGAGGACCCCCTTCTTTGCTGGACGGAGGACCCCCCAGACCCCTCCCTCCACTTCTGGTTACTAATTGCCACTGGCGATGATCTAGCAAAAATGTCACCCCTCGCCACTGATTATCTGAAGACAGCTTCCGAATATCGTTATATGATATTACTATTTCTCGCTTCAAAGTTAAGGCAACAATTTCTATTTCCACGTCAAATCATTTCTTGTTTTCACGGGTAGGAGTCCGTATTGAAGTTTGTTGACAATGTGACACACACCCAACGCCCCTAATTAGGTGGCATTCTCCCAAGAAATATTTAAATGATATAAAACTTAGAAAACACTCTTCGGAGGAATCGTCAAAAAACGTCATATGGAGAAAAAAGAAATTCAATCACGATCACAAAGATTGTCACAGTTGGTAGGTGCTGCGGTGTAACATTCTTTTGTTGGAACTCCTTCTCAAAGCTGAGCCACTTAGTGCACGTCATATTTACATGTTCGCTTACCTCTTTCCGTGAGCTATTGTTCGCGTTTGAGACGGAACTCCGGAGGCGCCGGGTCGGGCCGATATAAATCACCGGGGCTTCCACGCGACTCATTCATCAAAAAAACCCTCTTCCCCTCATCCATTCATCTTGGGGAAAACGTCCCCTCTCGTCTCCCGACTCTAGAAGCATTTGGAAACCGGAAGGTCAGTTTTATGAATGGAAAGCTGAACGCGTCGTTTTACACTACGTACCGGAAGGCTCTTTCGTCTGTTTCCTTCCTTCTTTTTCCATTCATCCCGTTGGACATCTGTCGCGCTCCGAATGACGACAGCTGCCGCCCTTTCCAATTCATATTGAAATAATTTTTCTCAGCTCGTTTCCACGAATGCGGCTGTAGAGTGTAACCATCACATTACTATTATAATTACGCTACTTATCATATTAGTCTCTCTTTTGACCTCACGAACGGTTTTCATCACATGGATGTGAAGATGCATCAATTGAAAAGGCCAGAGAAAGAAGCACTAAGTCACATTCACCAAAAACTGAATTTTAAAGTTTCAAACTTCATTGCGTCTGGCTAGATTCAAATAAAAAGTTGAAATATGGTTTAGGTACGCAATAAAACATCTATAAAATGTCCAAAAAATTACAACGCTGCCATGAAATTTGTTGTTGTTAAAATTCAAAAACCAAGCAAACCCCCTCGAAAAACAAGGAAAAAACTTCTGCCAAGTGGGTGTGGCACATAGCTTCCTCGAATCCATAACATGACTGTATAGATCATTGAAAATTATTATTGACTAATGAACTTCGTTCAATTAGGCGAAGTAAATATTGAATTAGAGTAAATTTATTGTTATCCAGGAGCATAACTTGGGAAAATAAAGGTAGGCATGCTAAAACTTTATTTTCTTTTTATTACTCACGAGGACCATCTTTACATCAGATCGAACAATCCCTGAAAATTTCATCGAAATCAGTCATGAACTTCCGGAGTTATGCGTGTAACAAGGATTTAACGTTTGCGCATGCGCAGAGGCTACTATTGATTCGGGGGTCATGAAACCTATAGGGGACCATCTGCTCCCCAACCCGCACAATCCCTGAAAATTTCATCAAAATCGGACTATCACTTCTTGTAGTTTTGCCCGTAACAAGGATTTGCTGACAGACAGTCACACAGACAGACAAACAGACACGGAACCAAAATTGTTCAGAAAGGTCTAAAACGCAAAATGCGAGTGGAATTTTTGATTTTGGAGACAAACAAATTTTCACATTCCGAAAGTGAAAACAATGCTTCCGCTACCTTGGCAGACTCGGAAGCAAAACAACTAACTCAAGTTTCTCCTGAGACTTGAAGAACACGTTTATTTTGTTTACAATCACTATGCTCATGATTCAAATCCATAAAATATAAATTTTGTATAAAACGAAATTGTCATTGACCAAGGTAGGGACGAGTAATATATGAACATGTACGGGGTGTGTCAGATAAGGTGCGCTGTACTTCACCCACGTATTATACAACCAATTTCCAACAAAAAGTTCCTCTTAGCAATTTTTTATTCAAATCTCTCTTAGTTTGTGAGTTACTTCACTTTAGAGATGGGCGTTAATCGATCAACGAATACATTTGCTATTACAAATGTAATCGTGAAAAGTATTCGTTAATAACGATTACTTTCGAAGAAATCGTTATTCGATGGCGAAACGATTAACGATTACAAAAGTATTCGTGATTAACGAATACTTTTCAGCGAATAATTTTACATTAAATGTGATTAACGAATCCTTTTTTGCGATTACAGATACAAATAACGATTACTTTGTTTTCGAAGTCTCGAAGTGAGTCTTCGTTGTTGACTATGGGAAAATTGAGAAGTCATCTTTTTTTTTTCACCCCTGCCGTGGGAATGATGTGAAAAGTAAATTTGACAGTCGCTCTTGAAATTGGAATGTTGAAACACATTCCAATCAATCCAGCGTCCAAATTTACAACATACATCGAACGATACCCCACACAACTTTGTTCTTAAAAATTTTAAGACTTCGACAAAACTGTTGAGTTTCCGGATAACTATAAATGCTATTCCTTTCAAGGTACCCGCACTTGCATCACAAAAAATTTTTGGAAAAATTTGGAAAATGCAGAAATACCTACCAAGTTCTTCAAAATTGTAGCCTTATGGCACACCACACTTTTCCATTAGGCTAGAATGGCCAAACTTCACAAGTTGCTATTTGGGTCGATTTCACAAACGAAACTACTAAGTATGCCCACACGATTATCGAAAAAGAGTTTCAGTTCTTCTAATTCTTCCAATACTTTTCTTTTCTTAAATATCCCCCTTTTTCTTGCAAATTTGCTAAAATCAGTCGTGATCTGCGTTCAATAATATCCTTTCCCATAGGCAGTTGGTTGAGACAACATTAACAATTATTCCCTTGACGGGCCTTACAATGGAGATGAGGAGTAATATTTACTCCTCTAGACCTACAGTATTAGAAATGGTGAGTAATTTTTACTCACTTACCCTTGCAACGGGTTGAGCCACACAAAGAGGAAGCATCTTTCCTATCTGGGTGCATTTTCACAACTGACTAGAAACCTTGATGGAAGCATAGCGAGAGCTAGGGCCCGCCACCTACCTTTCTTGTGACAGTGTTACCATTTCAAGGTGGTTAGTAGTAAGATTTACTCGTTATTTCCATTCTAGGGTTAAAAACGATTTTTCAGCAAAAATTACCATTCCTTGTAGTTTTTGCCTTGGAATTACGCCCTACGTGGTTGATACATTTTCTTCGTATACTGCTGTGATGCTGTATTTTGTATTTTAGTGGAGCGCTGTCGTTTGGAGTAAAATCGTTTTTCCTTCAATGGCTTCGGGCTCCATTCATAAAACGGGCCTCCAGGTTTGGTGAATGGGCCCCCAAACTCGGGGGGCCCCCTCGGGGCGTCCAGCCGCCCCTTTGACGGGCCCCCGCGAACGGCCTCTGCGCTCTGTCGCAAGTCGCGGGGAACGTGGGCATCGTGGGCGTTTTTGCGTCAGCTTGACAACCCCCGGCTGGCGGTCGTGCCGCGTAGATGTGGGTGCGCCGTCGCCTCCCCGGCGATCCCATTCGAGTTCGATCATTTGCAAATTCCCTTTTCCTATAGTGGAACTAGCAGAAATCAGAATTAATTGTCCCACTGATGTATCCATTTTGTCCAGTTACACTCGTAGCGACTTTGAACCAATTTTCGAGGACAACGAAACTATTACAGCACGTTCACGAAACCCACGATCTCGAAATAAACACTTTCCTTTGATGTTCATGATGCACCACAGTTTGAGCTTTACCAGGATATTATTGTTGCGACGGCTCCATTCGATAAAAACTGCAGTCTGCTTCAATTACAGAGGATCAATTACATGAGGATGAGATACTATTTGGGCAAAACGCTTCTAAATCCGTAATAACTCATATTTACTACCCTCCCATTACAAATCAAACATGCGTTTAATTCATGCATCACTTTGTAACCTTCTGGAGACAACGTGCGTCTCAAAATGACCCGAGGGAAGGAAAGCGCTCATTGGTCCAGAGGAAGGAGCTTAGAGTCTTGATTCGCTGTCAACCAGCACAACTGTGGATGTCACCTTGTCAACATTGAATAAAGTAAGAGGAAATGTGATAAATGTGGTACATATGATTTGATAGCTTGTAATTCTCTGTTTTTCTTCATCTTTTGAACGTATCAATTTCATTATGTTGGAATCAATATGACTCAGCATTGTCCAAAGTTCAGTTTAGTCTTCAAATCAATTGTTTTCATACTCATGTTCCTCTTCCCTCATGCTTTGGTGCAACTTGAGAGAACTTGTACTCACTTGCATTGTTTTCAGTCATGGCGAACAGTCCTGTATAACTGATAACGGGATTAGACAAGAAGTGGAGAGGTTCATGAACAGTTCACGTTATTCTGAACTTGATTGTGATTTTGACATCCAGTAATTCGTGCACTAGGCAGTCCTGACGTTTCCTTTATTTCTTTGAAATATATGCTAGATTTGTGCTTGTGTTTGGAAAGTCCATGAGGTACTTTGAAATTCAATGTAATATTGAATAGTAGACTACTATTAAAAAAGTTGACGGTGGATTAAAAATGCTGTTTTATGACAGAAATAGAACCAAATTGTTTCCTAGAATGTTTAGAATATCCCTTACACGTTATTGTGATGCTGGGTCAAAATTACCCCCCCCCCCCCCCCCTTGTCTCATGTGTCCTGAAGGTTCACATTGCCTCTGGAAGGTTAATATGTCTTTTTTTATAGATTCGGAGAAAAAAAAGTCTGAACAGATTTGTAATAGGATATTTTCTAGCTCATACTTTGATTGTTCCTCACCCCCTCCTCCCTCCCAAAATAATTCTAATAGGCTATCCCTCCTGCAGACCTGAATGGTACAAAATGAAACTTACGTTGTTTTTCATATCACAATGGAAATACCGACATTTTAGGTTAAATGCAAAAGGTATATACATGGTATAAAGGTTAAATATAAGGAGCTAGTTGAATGATCAAGAAATCCTTATCTACTACATTCAGAATCGGAAGGTAGTTGGCGAATAAGGTGTTACGCGTGTACAGAATAAACCTACGTGAACGAACTTGCGTTTTGTTAATGATCAGATGTTTCAATTCTAAGGTGGTCAAGCGTTTGATTGCCGGCTCTCGGGTTTAAATGGTTTCAAAAAGTGTCCGTTCTGATTTCACCGGAAATCGCAGCACGTAGACCTCCCACTTCTAGCCAGTATCGTAACTCTCTAATCATAATACGCGATCATCACCCGGAGGTCTGCATTAAAGGAAGGTGGAATTCTGGTCCTGCATGCGGAATGAGAAGTTTCGCCTGTCCCGTGGGAGTCGGGCCCCCCCGGTCGGAACCTTTCATTTGGTTACCGGTACTGTTAGCCACGTTCATGTTATTTTTGAAACGATTGTTATTGTAACGTTAGAAGAAACCAACGCCGCAATGTGTCGCAGAACATCTATAGAATAATCAACCCTCCTACAATAAATATAAATATGTAGAGACTCGATCAACGTTTTTCAGAACGGATATTGGCTCATTATTTTCGATATTTCCAACAAAACAATTTAACCCCCCTTCCAAATTTGTTGTTTTACGTGCCAAAACGTGTAGAATCCGAAAATCGAATAATCAACCCTCTGACCGCCTTTTATAGCTATTTTTTGAAACCACTGGACCAAAATCAATGAAACTTGGGTTTAAGATGGGGTCTGCTAGGGACTGTGTTCTCTTCATGACTCTCAGCCAATCCTAAAGCCTGAAATCAAAGGGCTTTATATACAAATTATTTCAATGTGTATACGGGTGGATTCGGATAAGTGACGAAGAAATTTTTCTGTTAATCTGCATCAAAAATGTAGTAAAACCCCGCCAACCGAAATTTTCTATCTCAATCCGTTCTCTAGATATAATTTGTTAAAGGTTTTTTTTAGAAAACCAGGTTTTTGACATAAAAACTCACGTTTCTCGACTTTAAAACAATTTTCATCCAATTTTGACCACATTTTCGGATTCAGCATGAAATTTTCTTTACGACCAATGCACATTCATAATCATATACGAACCCCAAGTCGACTCAAGTACATCTTTTTCTGCAGCTAGAACCTTCAGATTGGTCTGTCATAGCTGATCTGAGTCTTTTTTTGATAATTTTAACTCGACTCATTGGTCTTTCCTCTGAACAACTAGACATTGCTAAGGAGAGTAAAGTTGTGCAAGCCATTTTCAGAGCACAAAAGCTAGAAAAATTCATCAAACACCTGTAAGGTTTCAAAAATCCTTTAGCTATCCAAAAACTCTCCATTTGCTCTGGGAAATCTTCACTTTCCTCTTAGACTTTGTATCAAAGAAGTTTTGA
The DNA here is from genome assembly GCA_031894815.1 of Creontiades dilutus. Taxonomy (NCBI): domain Eukaryota; kingdom Metazoa; phylum Arthropoda; class Insecta; order Hemiptera; family Miridae; genus Creontiades; species Creontiades dilutus. Next base: position 3,339,107 of record JAVIWC010005620.1, read on the forward strand.
ATTGTGTTTGTTTTTGCCTGAGTTAGTGGCTGCTGTTTGATTTTTGGGAGGAATTAGGTCATAAACTGGAACAATATTCAAGCACTGTCATCGTCATTTGTACATTTTCAGATAGAAAAAAAAAACCATCCTCTATGGTTCTACCAGACCTCCATGGTTCTACAGCCAGGTCATTTAAATGATTAATTTTACACATTCAAGTACCGAAGATGAAAAATTGCCTATGCAACCTACAGATATGGGATTCCAGCTCAGAGGAGGGGAGCTAGTAAACAGAGATGTAAGCTACGGCTGGGGGGGGGGGGGGGGGGACACAAGGGTTTACGTTACCGCGTATTCTGTGTTCATAAACGGTATTTACTAAGCCTAACCAACTCCCTGGAAAAATCTGTAGATTCAACCAGAGAGGCTAGTGCTTACCAAGGTGGCAGGTACACGAATGACCCCCTCGGGCGGACGGAAAAGTGGTGATGCCGGGATAACAATGGGCGGAAGGAGCCCACCCGAAGTGGGAGCGGGAAGGAGTGTTGAGCGCAGGGGCCGAACTGTCGTGTCGGTCGCTAAGAACTGGATTGTACTCCTGTTAATCATTTAAATGAATTACTAGGTTCATTATTATTTACGTTCTATCTAGTGATGTAAAATAGTTTTGAATGTCGTCACGCTAAACACTGTTTCAATCAACTTTAGCCCCCCCCCCCATTATTTTGGACCCCCCCCCCCCCAAGAATTTCAATGACGCAGTCTGCGTCACAACCCCCCTCTGTGAGCACCCCTGACTCAATTCATCATGAATATAAAACGTTAATTTTGGAAAATTCGATCGTAGGATCATGCTGCGTGAATGGGGTTTTCTGCAGAATCCCTTTTATCGGGTTTGATAGCATCGATATAACCGCGGACCTTGTCCTGCGACAGTGTTTGTCTTTTCCTCGTAGGCCCATTGGAATCGAACCCTCTGGGGTGTCGGTCGCTATAGGGAAGAGTGTTGGTGCGAGGACGGACGTCGTTGTGTGGACAGGGTGTCGGTGTGTAGACCGGTTTCCCTCCAGAAATTTCGGAGCCCTCCCCCCTCGGCCGTCTCCCGGTCGGGCCGCGGCCTTCCCGGCGACCTCTGGCCACGGGGAGAGCACGTCCTGAATCCTGCGGGATCCCCCCTCCCCCCATCTCATCTTGATTCGTGAGCTGATATCGGCCGAGAAAGCATACATCTTCCTTGGAATTTATCCTTGCAGATCGGAGAGTTGAAGAGATTGAGAGGAATGGTGTCGATCAATGAACGTCACGACAAGGATTCTTGATTTTGTTGTTCGCCACAAAAACATGGATTGAATAATTGAACATTGAATAATGTGACAGATTGACAGTTACACATCACATTCTCAAACTACGGCAAATTCGAGTAGATGGTGACTGTGCCGTTCAAAATCGTCTGACTTTCAACTATTTCCCCTTATCTACATACACTTATTAAGTACTGCATCTACCAATATTAAACCCTCGGAAACTAATATAATAATGTTTTGGTATATTATTCAATAATAAACCATTGTAATCGCTCTTGAAAAAAAAATTCTAACCCCCCTGAAAATTTCATGGTTTACGTTTCAAAGGGTGTAGAATCCGAATCTGCAATAAAAATTTCTCCGTCCGTCCGCCGTACGCACGATTTCTCCCAAACAGCTGGAGCAAAAAATCTGAAATTTTCAGAAAAATCCATATTGGTCGACAACGCCCCAATTCTTTAGCCAGCTCTCTCACTTAATTTAAAGGCCCTTTAAGGGTTGTCAAAGTTTTGTAAAATCCCTAAAAACCTCCAAAAAAATCAAGGCGGCCTAAATGTGGACTTTTTTGAAGAACTTTCCATGAGGAATCGAATGAGCCCTTCCCCAGGTCCGTAGCTCAAACCATTCCCGATGTATGGCCCTATTTATGGTGCCAACATTTGCATCCACATTCACTACATCACTAGGTAACTGCGATCAAAACAAAAACAACAGCGATTTTTGTTTGTTTTGTTCGCAGTAACCTAGTGATGTAGGAATGTGGATACTGGAGTGACCTCCTAAAAGGACTTATAGCCGATACACGGGTTGAAGCATTCTAATATGCACGCTCCGTCTTACGAAATATAAAATGTTCAAATAGAATATTTTTCCATTGTAATCGCTCTTGAAAAAACGCTGCAAATTCTTTCACTGGGTTTTATTATTCAATTATTCATTATTTGAATTTCTTCTAAGGTTTGGAGTGTGCGTGTTTCACAGGTGATAGAGCGATTATTGAATTTCAGGAGGCACACAAATATGATCAACTGATCAATCCAAATAGGTATTTTGGTTGAGAACCGATTTAAGTGATCTATGCATATGCAAGCCAGGAAGACGTAGATTGCTCGAAGTGGATCTTTGGTCTCATACAGAGAAACGAAGAGTTGGATGTAGGTCCAAGACTAATAAGATACCGTAGACTATCCTGAATCCTATTCACGCCTTTTCGGTGAGGCATTTTGATTTATTAGATCATATTAGAAAATAAATAGATGTCTTTAAGGTCTCATAATGTGCGTACGAAGATTTCAAAATAGGACTGTGATTTCCCCTCCTCACGTCCTCTTAATATTGAAGAGCTGCAAAATGATGTTGCTATTATTTGGATTCAGGATGTGCCGCACCTAATTTGGCACACTCTCTTGGTTTATTACTTTGAACCATGACATTTCCAGTACCTTTCCATTCAATTGTTTAGGCGGATTGCTTAATTTTTCATTGATCTGTCAGGTTATTTGGAAAGCGGTATAAAAAAAATGCGGAGGCCAAGGCGCGTGGTAGGTGCCCGAGGAACGAGCCGGATCGTGGGCAAAACATTCGAAGGTTGTCCGACGTGGGCATTTCCACAAATGGCGAAACCCCCACTAGCCCGCCTCTGTTTTTCTGTTCTCTAGACGACCATACACAAGACTTGGGGCGAGTGTCCCAAGGTTTCAATTCCAGCACTTGGTATGAACCTCTCGAAGTTCAGAATCTGAGGGAAAACTCTAATAAGACTACTTCTTCAAATGAATGAACCTCTTGCGAAGTCCCATATCTAGAGATTCTATCTATTTTGCGTAGGTGATTACATTTCTGTTTCCTGTACGCACAAATGTTGGACCGCGCGTTCCAAGATTCCAGTTCCAGCACATCCTTTATGGAGAAACCACAGTTAAGGCCGGTTTAGACCGAACGTAGCTTATTCGCAAACACCGTTCCCAAACAATCGCGAGCAAAGTGCAGAAGGAGTTGTGAACAGGCACCCGCGCCAACAACCGTTTGCCAACCCAGTTCGTGAACGTTCTCGAACGTTGGAGCGCGTTTCACCACTTGTCAGTAACCTGACGAATCATCAAAGGGATTCGTGTTGCGAGTGCGATGTGATCGGCATATCGGCGAGAGAACCGGTAGCATCGCAATAAATTAAAGAAAAGGAAGAATTATGCCTGTCATCCTGTGACACTATCTCTCAATTATCTTAAAGTAAAAAATCAAGGTTCGATGGTGACATGCGGCTTCAAGGTTTAAAAAGTCATGTTTCATCTTTTTCAAATCAGCATCCAGCTGCGAATAATTCCTTCTTTCCAGAAAGGGATTCTCACCACATTCTTCTTCTCCTCATTTTGAGGGGGTTCAACATATCCGTCAGTTGCACTACTGACTAAACACAGAATGCAACATCGACAATGCGTAAACCATATTCGCAAATGTTTGCCGTGAATTTTATCGAATCCTTGAGAAAAACTGGTCGTGTAACCGTGATCAAGCTGTGAGACCAGAAGCTAGTTCGCAAACGTTTGTGATTATTCCTTACGCCTCTCCAACAAGTGGTCGTCATCCTACTCCCAGGTGATGATGTGGGCACGAATGAAAACTCAATTCTCAGTTCATCGAGCAGTTTCCATGAGGCTAAGGGGCCCGAGGAAACACGTACGAGGACTAGGACTTGAGGACGGAGCATCAATTTGGCTACAGGAAGAATGAACACACACACACACACACACACACACACACACACACACACACACACACACACACACACACACACACACACACACACACACACACACACACACAAACAGTTAGGAAAAAAGGAAATCAGATTAGTTTGGCAAAATCAATTTGAATTTTTGGCATATTATCAAATTGAAAATGTTGGCAAAGTAGTTTAAACCTTTGGCACAAATCAATTTTAATATTTTCAACATCTCAATTTAAACTTTTGGCGACTCAATTTCAACTTTCGCCATACCAATTCGAGCTTTTGGCATATCAATTTATACTTTTCACAACCCCAACTAATCCAACATTCCACCCCATATAATGACCAATAAACGTTTTTTCTCTCTCTTTCATAAACGTTAGAAAAACGGCACGTAATATAATTTATAATTAGCAGGAAAAATAGGTTATAATTAGCAGGGCAGTATCTCGTACCGAAGTGTACAATTAATATGGCAGTAGAAATATGGGAGGATTTCTATCGCAGCCAGTTTGTTGCTGAAATGTTACGAAGAATTTGGTTATTGTGCTTTCTTTACTTGACAATTTCGGAAATAGATCGTTGAGGCTTTTGTCTTCCACGCTAAACCATTCGGAACTCAAAGTCAGGGCCGATTCCTCAAAAGATCACCCGTAAAAATTAACGGATACCTCTTGCCAAACCCTCCCTAGATGTTTTTCGTTGTTGCAATTTTTCGTGGATTTCACGACCGTGCCAGAATGATAAGCTTGTAATCCAAAACTTCAGTTCCATTACATTTTTTGTGCGTTTCAAAATTCCAGTTCTAGCACTTTTTTTTCGTTGAAAATTGAATTTCTGTTCCTTTTTTGATCGTGCACAAGCATTGGTGCGTGTATGTGTAACATTCCAGTTCCACGTAGAAAAATGACATTTCTGTTCCTTTTACGATAGTGCACATACGTTGGTGCATATGTTCTAAAATCCAAGTTCCATAACATATTTCTTAGAGAACGGCAAAAACAATTTTGCGGAAGCAGAAGTGTTGGAGCGAGTGTTCCAAAATCCCAGTTCCAGCACATAGTATGAACCGATCAAAACTCAGAATTGATGACTTCAAAGTGACTAGTTGAAATTAATTGACAACACTTGAAAAATTCCTTCACATGTAGGTCCTTACGTGCATCATACAATAAGAGGTAAACCCATGCTACCGACCTAATTTGGCGAAATTGTTTTCAGTATTGGAATCAATGTCCCTCAAAAGATGAACCAACAAATTTTGGACAGGCTATACATTTAATTAGTCGACTGTAAACATTCCCCTGTTGAAAGTAATTAACCTGAATGACAGTTTAAATTGACGAGAGTTGCTCTACTTTTTCGGAAATTCGCTAAAAAGCAAAATCCATACGACGAAACTCGTAAAAATGAACGCGGCGCGTCCACTTTCTCAGACGTTCTCACATGAGCGCCTTGAAAGAAACATCATTTCTTCCAGAACCGGACTCCGTAATAATTATCTTACTACCTACCTTCTCCCTTCTCGGGTCTCATCTCTCCTCGTCGCCACCGGAATGAGATCAACTAGGACGATTTCTTCATTACGTTTTGACTGCTCGTTTCTCAATTCTCTAAAACACTTTCAACGGACACAGTATATATCAAAAAGAATCCATTAAAACTGTGCGTTATTTAAATTTGCATCTTTTTTGTTAGGTTGAGCAGGAGTTCACGTTTCCTCGTGCACTAACTGAATGGATAAACAATCGTCTTTTCCATTCAATATGGACATTTTATGGTTATTCATTCGCGATCCAATTTTCTGAATGGACCAAGGATATATATTAACACCGCTTGCAATATAATATGAGTTAATATCATTCAGATTTTCATGGATTAATTATTTCGAATACTATCCCATCCTACAGCTCTTGAGCGTCAATTTAAAGATAGCGTAAAATCCTCCCTCCAAATTTTAACAAATGTTGCTGGTCCACTACCGAGATTAACTATGGTGATATACGAGCACATAGGTACCAACAAAAGAAGACTGCGATAATATGCGAGAGCAGGTGAAGTTGAAATGGATCCATTTCAAAAAGTAGACTATGATGAAAATATAAGAGATACATACGATGGTAGGGAATGCAAACTTCTATGCAGGGATACACCTGCTGAGTTTAGAGCTGACTTTTGCAAAGTTGCTCGGCTGGAGCAAAAAAACTCTTCCCTGATATCATTTCCCAAGGTGTTGAGACTTTTACCAGTAGAAACATTTCCTAGATTTCATCGAATACGCTCGGGTATTCATTTAGTTGGTTTAAAACAAGAGGTTCTACAGCCGGAAACACAATGATGCTATTCAACGAAGGTTTTGTTAAATTCAAGCAGAATAGCTCATAAGAGAGCTTGATTAAAAATAAAAGTAATGAAAAACGACATAGAAAGGACAACGTTCTTTACACCTGCGGAATCAATTCAGGAAGAGAATATATGAGAATATGAGGTGATCTTTGTTCTGGGCGAATCGCAGTTTTGAACACTAAAATGGTTGAGTGCAGTAAAAACAATTGTCACACATCAAGTATGTACACTAAACTCCCGGTAGAGCGGAAATCTTGGGTGGTCCTTATATCCATTCAAGAATGACGTTGAAATGGTTCGCTGTATCAATAAATGTTTCAAAGTCAACCGTTCAGTACATCAAATTATGGCAGAATGCCAACAACCACTTGCTTCTATCTCAGTTCCTTCCAAGACATGAATTTTCGGAAGAATAAGTTTTCGTAATATTAATATCTCGTTCGAAACTAGTCCAGCCATTTGGCAGTGACGAATTTTTCTTTGGCGGATCTATACGCTTTTGGTGTGCCGAATCCGAAAATTCGATCGTCTAATAGATTGGGATATAGCTTCACCTCAAAAAATGGCTAAAAATCATAAAATGTTTTCATTTTGTTTTGGTTTTCGCTTATAACTTGGTAATGGTAAGTCCTAGCAAATTTACCACTTTACACAAAGCTAAGACTGATTAAATTAGACTAGAAAATGAGACCAAGAACGCTTTCCCCATTCGGGTCTAGGTTGGGCATTCTGGTATGACCCAAATTTCCTACACACAGCTGGCCATCGGATGTTCAACTATCCCAGGAGATTGGTGAGAGGAATTGTCGAACCCTCGTGCAACAAGATCATCCGCCTCAAAAGAAATCATTCGGACCTCTTATTTGTGCACAGCCAACACCAAAGAACACAAAACTGAACCCAACTATCAAGACAACCTTGTTATTTCAAAAAGAAATATCGCAGAATAGTTTTGATTACTTCATGTCTCATGTCATATTATTTGTATTTAAATTACTGCTAAGCTCACTTGATAGTCGTCCTCTATAAAAAGTGAATAAATTTAAAAAAAAGTGGTGCTCACATCGGGAAGAAACAATTTCCTGATCGACGCAGTGACGAGTGTTTTCTGTACATATATCAATTCATATAAAGGATTAGCCTTTTTGCTGGACCCCCGTACATTTAGTTTTACTAGTATTTGGGTTTAAAATGACCAACAACAAACCAAATACTTATTTCACTCAGCTGAAACAAACGGATGCAGCAGGCCTTATGCGTGTGGCAAGTTGTACGTTCCCTATTCGGGCGACACCGTGCAGGACGACACGCAGGGAACGGGAGAGTGCGAGAGAGAGCGACAGGATGCCGGCGCGAGGGAACGGAAATGACGTCACGGGAGCGGCCTCCTGTTATGTTATCTAGAAGGCACTGGCTCCACTCAACCCCCCCCCCTCCCCTTCCCCTCCGTCACTTCCCCTCAAACTTCCCCTTCATTCCCCTCGTGTTACCCTAATAAGCTTTCATCTAATCTAAAAAGCTCTCAATCCTTATTTCCAAGGTCCGCCGGATTTCCTTAGTTAAGAATAACACCTCCCTTTACCAACAAACCTCGGAACGGGTTCGGAGTTGAGGTTTTCTGTCTCTGAATGTCTATATTCATCGTTTCCCATGAAGTGTTTCATCCTAAAATACAATGTTAACTACTATTTGACATAAAATGACTTCACGTTTTGAATTGTACTTAAACGAACAATACAGGCTACAATACTATTTTGCCAAAATTACGAAACCCGTGATAAAATGCCTAAAAAAGAATCGTAAAATCGATACAAAAGACCCCGAATACGCAGAATCATTCGAAATTTGTAAAAACCTACTAACTAACGAACCCAGACTTTTCCAAAGTAGTTCACCTCACTACAGAAGCAAGTAATGTCGTGGAGCCATACTTGGCCAGACGATTGAAGTACACGACAAACCACTCGCTTATGGATCCTTAACTCTTTGCTAATCTGAAAAACGGAAAAACGTCTCTCATTGACGAAAAAGAGAACTCATTGCAGTTCTGTACGAACAAAACAGGCTACAACAACTATTGCCTACGCTAGAAGTATTCTTTTTAATTTTGTAGGTATTTACTTATTTTCCATTAAGGTAAAAAGATGTGGTAACTCGCATTATGAACAAGAAAATTTCCAACAATTAATGTTCAACATCAAGTAGGAAAATCTAGTATTCCCATATGAGCTGCAACAGCTCTTGTTGGGAAATGAGTTTCTGTCAGCTCATTCAGTTAATACAATTATCTTGACAATATATTTTTAAAGCTTTAATTGAACATTTAATACGAATTATTCCACAATGCGAAATGGAATCAAGACCCAATAACATAGAAAATGGATTTTTAAACATTGTAACTTCCAATGGTTCCTTTGAGTAAATCTCTTTCTGCTGTCACCGTTAATGGTTGCAACGATTGAATCAAGTGATTTAATTTAAATAGAATTCTCTTTTCAAGAAATTCTTGCTAATTACATATTTTGTAATATACTAGCATACTAGTGAAATGAGGTGGTGGGTTTGCTTTACCTCAAAAATTTCCAAATTTCGGGGGCCTATTGTTCGTATCAGTAATGATAAATGTTTTCTGATCGACCTGCGGTGCGGATGTTTTGAATGTAGCTCCTTTGGGACATTCGGGTTAAAATTTTTAACTAATGAGGTAAACTGCGGTATGATGAAATTGTAATTACAAGGTATGGAGGCGAACTTATCACCTGAGAGACCCTAGTGGCAATGCTTTTTCCTTGTTCATCCGCGGTACAGAAATATGAAATGGAGCTCTTTTGATGACATCTAGAAAAGCTTCACAGTGTATGGAGACACACTGATCACCTGAGAGATCCATTGGCTGATTTATCTCAATATGAAATCTTCTTTGTTCTAGAATACATACAGTTGATGAGCACTGTTTGAAGATACTAATATCGGTGTGAAACATGAAACAGAGCTCCTTTGAGATATCTATTTTAAAATTGCATTCTAGATTATGAAGGCTCATTGCGAAAGAACACTATTGTAACAACAAATAGCAGAGATTGGTAAATTACAGTTCTCAAATTGCATCCTACACCCAGTGTTCTTTGTATGGAAAAAAAATTCTGATAAATTTTCAATAAATTTCAACGGGTCTCCAAGCATATTTAAAAAAAAAAAAAAAAAAAGAGTTTTTCCCCTTAATTTTTTTTCCTTTTTGAGGAGAAAAAAGAATAGGAAATCAAAAAATAATCTTGATCCCTGGTTTAACATTCACCATCAAAAAAGGAAAACGAATTCCGGGGTTTTCCTGAAAATTAGGGGAAAATTCTTCCTTTTTTTAATTTGCAATTTCCTGGTGAACGTCAAATAAAAAAATTAAACAATCGGCCACTAATTCAAAATATGTTACTTTAGTGTTTTTATCCCAGGAATCACTTGTCACAATTAGTTTGACGAAATGATTAATCTAACATTCCCAAAAACTAATCGTCATTGTATTTGGTAAAATCAGTATTTTCACTTAAAATCATCATTTATATGGGTTAATTAATGGAAATCAATTCTTTTTTGAACAGTATACACTTTAAATCCAATACTCGTCTTCATCGGAGTGTAAAGAGGTCTTGGGAAATGGCCGGAACGTGTAATCTATTATAAAATCAGGCAACTCTGATAATTTAATGATATGAAGTTTTAATACGAGGTAATATTGAGGTAAAACATAGACTACGTCTGATAATTTAATGATTTAAGAAGAAAATTTATACAAAAGAAAATAGAAGTACCTTTGTGTAATAATCTGCAGCGTTTAATACATTTATTTTATTGATGGTAAACAACAACATTTTTGATGGTTAAGTCTTTATCATGGGTTGTATGTGACGGTATGTACATGATTAAAAATATGGAACTGTTGCGTAGTAATTTTGCAGCGATTTTATTCTGGGTTCTGGGAAATCATAATTTTTGAGCGGAAACGTTTAAGACGTAGTAAAGACGCGGAGATCTGGGACTTGGGATTTATGTCGGAGGACCCGCGGCCTCCGTGGGCGTTGAATGGGGCAGCGCTTCTTTACGCAATCGCCTTTCGGGAGAAGAAGTCGAGAGAAGTTCAGAGAAGTAAGGTACCTACGGCTACCCCCGGCCGGGAAGTTATAAACAACCGTCTGTCGGTCTGTCGGCCTGGCGCGTGGGAGGTGCGAATGACGGGTGATGATCCCAAGGGCCCGTTCTGGATGGAATTTCTCGTGACGGTCGACACCACTTTCAGGGGAAACGTTTTTAAATGGTTTGTTTTTCTGTAACAAACATTTGTAATCGTTTGAGGGAAACTACCTGATCTACGGCTTTCCACTTCAATATTCTGTAGGGTACATTTCCAGTGTTCCGTTTCACTGTTAGAAACTGTGAAACTATATGAAATATAATCATGATTCTTTCCAAAATATATATTCGGCTAATTCCAAAATATACAGATTTAAACAAATAAATCAACGTTTTTTTTTTAAATAAATGAGGAACTTGTGTCCCTCCCGGGGTTAGGGGACCGAGTTATCAATAAAAATGCTATCAGGTTGGATTCAGAAGTACTATCCCCTTGAAAAACTAGGTGAGAATTTAGTTTTATTTCAAAAGGTCCATAATAATAATAATAACATCCATAATAAAAGGGCACGTCCATCTGTTCGGGTTCAAAAAGTACAATATCCATTTAAGAGTATCACACTGGCTACAATTTTTTAATATAGCCACTAGATTTGCTAAAATTTTACTGGTCCCTTAGTACGTAACACAAGTTGAAATCGGAATACCTACAATGGTGCAATATAAATGGATGTTCATATATGCTGAATGTCTATAAATAACGAACATGAACATATGATTTTTCAAAAATCTTCGAATATCTGAATTTTGAATATTTCAGTGATTCGATTACCTAAAATTTTACAGGTCCCTTAGTAAGTTACACAAGCTGAATCTTAATACTTGAAAGGGAGCAATATACCTGGATCTTCATACATACTGAATGTCTATCAATAACGAACATAAACATACGATATTTCAAAAGTTTTCGAATATCTGAATTTTGAATATTTCAGCGATTTGATTGGCTACAATTTTACTGGTCCCTTCGAACGTAACAAAAGCTGAAATCTGAATACCTACAATGGCGCAACATACTTGATGTTCATGTATGCTGAATGTCAATCAGTGCAAACTAAAACATGTGTTATTTTGAAAGTTTTCGATAATCTGAATTTTGAGTATTCCAGCCATTTGATTGGCCTCAATTTTACATTTCCCTTAGTACGTGACACAAACTGACATTTTAATACTTACAAGGGTGTGATGTGAAGGTTATGTTGTGTCTTCATATATGCTGAATTTCTATCACCAAGGAACATAAACACATGTTATTTGAAAAGTTTTCAATAATCTGAATTTTGAATATTCCAGCCATTTGATTGGCTAAAATTTTACAGGTCCTTTAGTACGACACACAATCACACATCTTAATACTTAGTACCTACAAGGGTGCGATGTGCTTGGATCTTCGTATATGCTGAATGTATATCCATACGGAACATAAACACATGTTAATTGAAACGTTTTCGATTATCCGGATTTCGAATATTTCAGCTATTTGATTTTCTGCAATTTTACAGGTTTCTCACTATGTAACACAAGCTGACATCTTAATACTTACAAGGGTGCAATATACTTGGATCTTCGTATATGCTGAATGTCTATCAATAACGAACATAAACATGTGTTACTTCAAAAGTTTTCGATAGTCTGAATTTTGAATATTTCAGCCATTTGATTGTCAGACACTGGTGAATTGACTCATTCCTGACTTAGACCTTCACTTGCGGTTTTTTACAGTTCCGTTAACTTTGAATTTTTGAGAAAAGCACTTGACGAAGGGCGGATTTCTTTAAAATTTGATTTTTGGATTCTGAAAATGAAAAAACAGCAAATTTTGATGGGGGTTGACATTTATTTTTCTCGATCGATTACCAAGGTTCATTGTTGAAAATAATTAATCCAAAATCAATAAAATTGTGATAATGAATGAATAAATGGTTGCAAATCAATCCTTCATAAAGGTGTATCCTTTATGTGACGGTAAAGGTCATTTTTGGGCGTCTGCCAGTGGTCAACATTTCTTAAAATTACATCCATTTTATTATTAACACTATATTAACGGATTGGTAGATATTATTTGTACAAGGATGTCGAAAATACATTGTAGTAGATTATCTTATTTCCCAACGGAGTTATCAGTGACGGGAAAAGAGTTCTCAACAGTTCATTTCAACAAATCAATTAAATTCCCCATTTTCGGGCCAAAAGGATCACGGATAACAACAACGAAAATCGGTTCCCGGAATGCAGAGTCACGAATTTCTTTTTTTCAGTTTGACACTCTATCGAATTTCGGCAGTTCTTAATTATCTCGGGACGTTCGAATCTACAGACAGAAAACACGGACGTTTTCGCTGACGGTAAGCATTTGTACGGACGACGATAACGGCCGGAGGATTTTTATCTTTGCTGCAACGGAAAACGGTGCCAGAACAGCAGTTACGTACCAGGACGTACGAAGAGATAACATCTGCAGTTACAAGCACCGGGTTATTTATTTTATTTCATTTTTTTTTTGCTTATGAAAGGTTGAAGACAAGTTTAATCTACAGATTAACCGGTGGAGGATCCGTGATGAGTTGTTGGACACTGCGGACAGTTTTGATGGACAGCGTTCTTATCGAAGGGGAGCGTGAATTATGCTTCGGCGGATGTTGTGGCTGTTAACGAAGAGATAAGTTGATGGTTTCGTTATCAGAAGTGTGCCAATGTGTTGGAAGCAGAAATCATGAATTACTCACTTCGATGATGATTGACAAAAATTGACAATTACTGACATCGTACAAGAAGTCTTATGTTATTTCCGTCGAATGCAACCATGTGTTCCACAAAAATGTTTCTGTAATATGGGGAAATATAGGTATAAATTTGAAAATTAACGAAGAAAAACATTATTAATCAGCAGAGACGGGAAAAAAGTCATAAACGTCATAAGTCATAGTTTTTTTTTGTCATAAAATGACCTTTTTTCGCTGAAACGTCATAAATTGCAACTTTTGGGAATAAAGTGTGCCTGTGCCGGGCATTGTTATGCTCTGGACCAATTGGGTGGGTGAATGTTCTGGGCTCGGACTCTATAGGATGGGTTTTTCTAATCCGTATTAGTTCAAACCACGCTGCTTTCTGATTGGCCGTTTAAGAACTAAACATAGATCGCAGGTATATATTCGTAGAGCAGGAGGGAATAGTTTCATTTGTCTCGTGTGCTTTTGGTACTTTCACCATGCCTAAAACAGTGAGCAAGTCGATAGTACAGCAGAAGTGGTCGGTGGAGGAGAAGGAAGTCTCTCTAGAAGACAGTTCCATCTTTAGCAAGCCGTGTGGAAAACAGGAAATGTTGAAAATATGAACTTTTAATCTCTCTTTTTCTGAACGCACGTATTCAGTCAGCTGGAAGTACCTCGGTACCTAAATAGAATACTGTTTCTTTCTCCACGTTTTAGTGAAACGTATTTCTACGTTGCCCGCGAAGGACAAAAAGTCTTATGCATGATATTCATTTCAAGTACTTACAAAAGAAAGTTCCAATCATGCAGCATGAGTTAATGAGCGAATTTTCAAAGACATTTTTGGCCGTTTTGGCGTTACGATTTTTTTCACCTTTTCGTGCCGTATTCTTACAGGAAATTTCAAGCTGATTCCGAATATACCACATACCTATGTATTAATATGTTTAAAAAATCCTTTGAAACATTATTCTTTGAACGTCATACTTTCACCCAAAACGTCACAAAACATCAACATTTCTGGAACACACGTCATAAAATGGGGGGGAAAAAAGTCATAGGAAATAGGTCATAAAATTGAAAACTAGTAGTAATTAAAGTTTGCTAATCAGAAAATGAATTTCAACATAATAAAAAGTGTGTTAAATGACTTTATAAGTACCTACTGTTTGAACAATTAGGAACAGTCTATAAAAGAAGGCACAACTGAGGGAAAACGGAGTTAGAAATTAAACTAAGGGATTTTCAATCAATGAATCAATTGTTCGGTCCGAACGAATCAAATATCATGGAAGAATGTCAGATGGCAAAAAGTAGAATCGAATTTTGAGAAAATTAGCTATGTTCAATGAAATCCGAAGCTTCGGGGCTTTGTTCTATGCTGTTAACCAACACAATCGAAAAACATATTATCCTAACGGAAAATGAACAAGTTGAATTTTCGCAGCCAGTAGGAAACTTGGGACAATATCCAACACAGCATTATTGGAGGAATATCAATTGATAGATTAAATGTATCGATGAACCGGCTCATTCATGGATGATTCATGTTCCAACTGAATTGCGTTGATATCGAGAAAATGTCAGTGACAATTGGAGATGCACCTGTCCCCTTGTACATGCGTTGTATATTGCAACTTAAAAACGCTGACAATCCTTTCACTAGGGTTTATTATTCAATGATTCATGATTTGAATTTCTACTAAGCGTTGGAGTGTGCGTGTTTCACAGGTGATAGAGCGATTATTGAATTTCAGGAGATATGCATGGAGCACTTAAATCGGTTCTCAACTTGAATACCTATTTGGATTGATCAGTTGATCATATTTGTGTGCCTCCTGAAATTCAAAAATCGCTCTATCACCTGTGAAACACGCACACTCCAAAGCTTAGTAAAAATTCAAATCATGAACGCAAGCCAATTGAATAATAAACCCCAGTTTGCAGCATTTTTTTATGGTTATCAGAATGCTTCAACCGGTGTATCGGCTACAAAGCCTTTCAGGAGTTCACTCCAGTATTCACATTAATACATCACTACATGACGACATCACTAGGTTACTGATATCAAAACAAAAACAAGAATAAACCAAAATAACGCAAATGTTGGCACCATAAATCGGGCCATACATCGGGAATGGTTTGACCTACGGGCCTGGGGAAAGGCTCATTCGTTTCCTCGTGGAAAGTTCTTCAAAAAGTGTTCAAATTTAGACTTTTTTTTGAGGGTTTTACGAAACTTCGACAAACCTTAAAGGGCACTTTAAATTAAGTGAGAGATCTGGCTCAAGAATTGGGGTGTCGTCGGACCAACATGGATTTTTCCTGAAAATTTCAGCTTTTTTGAGCTCCCTCAAACTGTTTATACGAACTCGATTCAAACCCAATAATTGTCCTACAACTGAATAACATGTTCGAATCAACCAACATTTTACTTAAACTTAATTTGGTCAGAAACAACAAAATATCAACATTGCAACATGCTGCGGCCAAATCAGATTGGGGATGATAATACACGGCGCACAAAGCAACCCCTCCTTCAAGACCTGGGGGTCTTGCGGGTCATTGCATATCCTTGCCCCCGAACAAGACAACGCCTCCCCCGTAGCTTTAGCCATTTTCAAACATTAGGTCGTACTTACTTATACGGGTAAATATGCACAGTCCAACTTCCATGTGTTCTACAACTCATTTCTGAACAAAAATGCCTCATAGCAATTTTTGCCGAGGCCTCGTTTCCGAATTATTCGCTATTTAAGATTTTTTTCGTGTTTTCGATCTTTTGTCATTAAAACTGTCATAACTCCCTCTATTTTGGAGATAGCTCAAATTTGATAGCACCGTTGGAAAGAGCGTTAAATTTTCTATCTATTCGGTTTTGGAAAACATGTTTTTTATTGCATTGAAGAAATGGCAGTTTTGTCAAAATGCATTCTCCCGGTTCTACGATTATCCTAACTTTGGCCGCAGAGCTTAGGAATGCCGTAGATAATGTTCACTAACAAACGGATTCGTGCATCCGACAGAAATAACTTAAATCGTCACTTGAGAGGTCTGGCGTTGTCACCATTCGATTCAGCGAGAAACGTTACGTATATTCCGCCTCCAACCTTTTTTCGTCGAGACTTTTAACACACATTTTTCAGCAGTTAAACACCATTTCCTCAACTAAAAATATTTTTAAAAACCAAAGCGACTACACCGTTGGAAAGCTGACATTTTGGCGCACGTTTTACCAGGCCTGAACAGTTCTGCGTCGAGCATTAATGGGGTTTCTAGGGGAGGTGAAAAACAGACGATTTCGAGATTTTGACAGAACTGCCATTTCGCGCAGCAATCGCACATTTTCAGTGCAATAAAATAAATGTTTTATGACATCAAATAGGTAGAAATTTTAAAGCTCTTTCCAACGGTGTCATTATATTTGTGCTACCACCAAAATTGAGGGAGTTATGACAGTTTTAATGACATAAGATCGAAAACACCAAAAAAATCTGAAATCGCGAATAACTCGGAAGCGAGGTCTTTGGTGAAAAATTGCCATGAGGAATTTTTGTTCGGAAATGAGTTGTAAAACACGTAGGAGTCGAATTGTGCATAACTCCTGGGACACCCTGTATAAAACGGGAGACGTGGTCTACAGGTGATCGACGAACTAAAATGGATTCGTGGACCCAATTTGGAAATCCGTTGAAACGACGGAAAATCCGGATGAGAAGTTCCTCGTGTGTGGTAATGCAACCTAGCTCGATCAAGAAGAAAAGGAGCCAAAATGTGACAAATTGGCTTAATATCGGATTGATATGCGCTGCTCAAGCAGTTCTCGACCTTTTAAATGTGCCGCAAAAGTCGATTACAATAATAATTTTGAGAAAACCCCGCAGATTCCCTACTGATGAGTTGTTTTGCTAAAGTTTTTTCTGTCCAACAATTGTACCTCAAATCTGCCCTCCCCTTCTTCCACAAACATCCTCAATTTTTCAACTTTTCTAAGAGCTCTCCTTACTTTTTCCGACCAACCTCCCAAGCTGTTGTCCCCATACTGAAAACCCTTCTATGGAGTACGTCTAAACATATATTCTATTGTATGCCTCTTTTGATTCGTTCTTTGCCGTGATGATATGAGACTACCTTCGAATTCTACCCGCTCTGCCTTTAAAAAGAAGATATTTTCATGGCTAATGTCAGTAGGATCTGAAAACTGTAATTCAATTATTTCAAGTATATACGTATCCTAATATCGGTTTTCACCCTTTGGGCGTTCTTAACAAGATTAAGACCAATTTGTAAATATTAGTTTCAAGTAGCGCTTGTACAGGAAAATTTTTATTGTCACTAACGAATAACAAGTCTGTTGTGCAAAAGGTATGTTATTCCGGGATAAATTCTCATTCATTCATTCATATGAAGTGAAATAGTTGAAATACGGGAGGTGCGAAGACGGGGAAGCGCTCGGCTCGAACGTTGATATTGCTCGGACTATTATCAAACTGAAAGCTACTTGTAGCATGGAACATGCTTTAGATTTGGACTAACTTGCCGAAAAATGTCTCGCGGGATGGGTGACGCGGGAGGGTAAAGCAGAAGTGTCACACGTAACAGGGCGGCAGGAGCGACCAGGAGCTAAGACCGCGAAAAGAAGGGGGGTCTCCACCACCAGAACTGACGAAAACTGACGGTCTTAGCTCCTGCCGCCCTGGTACTGGAACCAATACTAGCATATAAAGAGGGAAGGTAACGGATTATTGGGGATCGTGGGATCAATAAGAATTAATGAGAATTGGAGAGTTTTGTGTTCTATTCAGTCAACTGAACTCTTTGGTTCTTGTATCTGTTATTTGAGCAATCAAGGTTTTTTTGTTCCAAAGTTTGCTAGAGTGAGTGGGCAATCTTCAATTTTGTTTTTGGGAAAACAAAACTTTCGTGGATTCTTCTAAGTTGTGGAGAAACGCCCAGAAGACCTGCAATTGTCAACCACAAAGAGGTGCTGCGATCACAAAATTTGTATCGAAATCCCAGAAGGTGTTACATAGTCCGCCCATTAGAGAATTCGGTGAGATAACCTTTAGTTCAAATCGTAGTCGTAAAACGTGATCCGAATGATGAGCGAGCTATCAAACGAGGAGAGACGGATACGAGCAAGTTCCCAAACGCTATCTAACTCGGGCCGGGCACCCCATTCTCCGCCGCATTAGCATAGTCCTTCCCGGTGCCTTTAAGGTCAGAGCGGTGAAGGGGAGGTTCCCTCTGGAAGGGGGGTAGGGGGTCAAAAAATAAGCAGGACCTTACAAAATACGGTCGTAAACTTCGAAAGACGCCCACATACGGGGAAAAATACCTTTGGGGAACGGTTTTTTAGGTCCGGCTCCGAGGAGCGATTCGAGAGAGATGAGGACGGGGGTTTAGTCCCCCAGCCAGCATAACGTTCGGTTTGTTGGGCTCCAATTCCACGTTCGAAATTACTCTTATTAAAATACAATTACATATTTATAAATATGTTGACGCCTCAGTTGCCAATATCATAAGCAAAACAAAACTCGGCGGTGCGCGCCTCGCCAGGAGGCAAGGCTCCTAGACCTCCCTGATGTTCAGCCTGCGGCTGAAATTCCAAAACCATGGAACACGCTCTAGCCGCGCTGTTACTATTTATCTATATTCATAACCTGACGAAGGGATATACCTCAATCAAAATTGCATGATTATACAAGAAACGGGACGGAATCAATCCTATATCATCAACATATCCTATAAAATTGGGTATCAAGTTGTTAAAATAACGTTTAAACACAGTAAATACTCTCAAATATTTGCCCACATACCCATGCTGCTTGTCTAGAACTCTCCACTTTATGATGAGATGACGTTATAGCATCAGAAAGAAAACAATCGAATATGTTGACCCCCCCCTCACACTCTACCCTCCCTTTAGCCCTGGTTGTTGACCTTATTAATCCCACGACCTCCAGCATATTGCCGCCCCATCATTCGTTACCTTCCCTCTTTATATACCAGTGCGTCTGGGGAGTGGGGAAGGATCGTTTTCAAGGCTCCAGACTTAGCTAGTATGGGTTCCAGTACCAGGGCGGCTGGAGCGACCAGGAGCTAAGACCGTCAGTTTTGGCGGTTTGGCCCCCGCTCTTTTTGCGGTCCTAACTCCTGGTCGGTGCTCCCGCCCTGTTACGTGTGACACTTCCGCCTTACCCTCCCGTTTTCAGCTATTTGGGGACACTCGGGATGAAGATAACAAAACGCTGTACCTTTTACCCGAGAAATGATGAGCGGTTGACAAAACATTTCCTTGGAGAAGATGATGTGGAGGTCTGAGCAACCAACAAAGAATGCTACCGTTTCTGAGTTACGTTGGAGACCTAGGGTTCAAAACGGGTGTAGACGAAGACATCGATATACCGAAAATGTGGACAAAAGTTGAAAAAGGTTGTTTTAAAGTGGAAAAACGTGGATTTTTACGTTGACAAATGTAGTTTTCTGAAGAAAAAAAAGCCTTTAAAAAATTATATCTAGAGAATGGGTTGAATAAGAAAAGTGCGGTTGGCGGGGTTTTACTAAATTTTTGATGCAGGTTAACAGAAAAAGTTTTCGTCACTTATCCGCTTCCACCCTGTATACCCAAGGTAGTCTCAGGACATGGATTTTCAGTTGAAATTACATCACATAATTTTGATCCGAATAATTATGTAAGGTGAAATTTCAACTATACCTGTCATTTAAAACTATTAAGTATCGCCTCTCAAACCTCACTTGAGCTGTCAATATTTAATCTCGATCTCACTGTTCATTCCAATTTATTCCTTTCCTGTAACTAATCGGATGGCAAGAAGCTTTGATGCAACCAATAAGCATACATACAACTTTAGGTTAAAAGACGAAGGATTTTCCAGATGAAACAAAACTTTCGATCAAAATAATATATTATTTATGCAAAAATAAAAAACATACATATATACTTTTAAAGCGAAATACAGTAACTGTATTTAAACTGTAAATAAACTGTTTATTTACAATTGTTTACTCTCATTTTGACGATTTCATGAGGGGGGGGGGGCAACTCGTGGGACACCCTGTATATAGCGATTTTGTCTAAAATTAATGAGTTACTTTTATCAGGCCTTATAAGTTGAAGAACAGGTAGGGTAGTTGATATTTCCTATAATTTTTCACTCAATATTTGAAACGAGAGAGTGGAAGATCTCATTCACAGCAACCTGGACACATGGGTGTTCAGATTGAGACAGCAGGTCAACCAAAACTTTAAGCTCAGTTGAATCCATTATATAACATGAAATTCGTTTTCTCAAAATTTCCGTGGCAACAAGATGTAGCATGGGATCTGATTTAGGATCGGAGAGCAGCTCCGTAATCAAGTCCAAGAAATGATTATAAGGAACGTGTTCCAAAAGGACGGGCACTAAGCTGTACCCGTAATTTTTCCCAAATTTTTCAATGTAAGAGTTGTATATTTGAGCAACTCCCTTGGCATAGGAGGCGGTTTCCGCCTGAGATAAGCGCTGTAGATAATGAAGTGACAAATCAATTTGCAACGTTTCATGCAGCAAATCCTGATCTTTTATAACCGATTGAAGAAACTTCTTCAATTTAGTTAACACCTGAATTGGACTCACGAAGTAAGCTTTTTGTTTGGATAAGCTGCAAATTGAGAACGTAATGCCTCTAATTACAGAGCGAATCGGGAAAACTCTACCACTACCATAGGCTGGTACATCCCAGAGGTTTACAATCAGAGGATGTAAAATAGCCATCACCTTGTCGAATCTAGTTGTCTGAACTTCATACGAATACGTCCATAGTAAATACATAGCTAACAGTGAAGGAGTCGTGCGCGGGAGTTTGGTTGTCAACTCATAAGTGACGAGTGTCTCACGAAACCCGTCATTCAGTACCGCAAATACGTGGTGATCAACCAAATTCAAAATTTGAGATTTGCCATCTTTAAGAACAGTGCCCCAGTCAGTATCTACCATCTTCCACAAGAGTTCCAGGTATGGACAAATGTAATCCTTTTCCATACCTCGAACGTTAATCAACAGTTTCAACGCTTCGACATCATCAACAGTGAGCTGGCAGATGATAGAACTGAACATGGAATACGTGTCATCCCCCTGCAATTCAAAAAAAGAGTTACGAAGGATCTTGAATAATACTAGTCGAAGGGAAATATTTGTCTCTGCCTTGAAGATGTTAACAAATGTTTCCACACGGGAATCAGTAGGAGCTATTTCATAGGTCAACCTTAATAAATGTTTCTTGAGGGACACTGGGCAATTCATCCATTCTATCAGTAACGGTAATATCTTAGTTACAGGTATTTTACGACAAGTGCTGACCAGAGATCCAACAACCAGTTTAAGGAAGTCTCCAACAGTGAATTGACGGACAAACGGAAGAACTTGAAGAGGAGCAGATACATCCACTAGCGACTTACACACAGCTACCCGAATACCGTACAGATTTTTGATTTTGTTTGAGAACTCTTCCACCGTTTTTTCTTTTGGTATATACTGTGAAACGAGCTTCAGGTAGTCAGCAGGCTGTAGCAGCAATGCAATTACTCTTACAGCGTTGGGTTGCATGTTAGTAGAATCATCCAACTTCTTCAAATCAGTAATCGCCAATATCTGTTGGCAACGATTAATCATCTCTGATGTGATCCCAAATGAATCATACATTCTGCATTTCTTGTAGAAAGAACTGTACGCTCTGTAACGTGATTTCAATGCTTCGTTCAACAGTTGCTCAATGTGGTGAAGAACTGTTTGAGGCTCGCTTCTCAACAATCGGCAGACCAACGGTAAATCCATGACTTCGGGGAACTCCTCTACGATGACGTACCTCTGTAATCTAGGAATCGGGTAAATTTTTACACCCTCCATGATTACATCCATATAACGAAAGTTCTCACTGTTAAGTTTTAATTCAACCATTTCCAAAAACCACTCAGGGATCTCAATTGGGTCTTCATTGGACTTATTGTAGTGGCAAATGGATGAGAACAAGGAACACATGAAGGAATCCCTTTGAAAAACGTCAGTCCATTCCGTTTTGAGAAATTCTCGAGTTATCAATTCAAGGTATAATTTTCTGTGTGGTGTTTCACAACAAAGTTCTATCACATGCGAAGGCAAATCAGTGGAGTCACATTTTTCGATTTCCAGATAGCTCTCAAAGACAAAATCCACATCGCATTTACCAGCGAAAGCGCACTGAAGTTGGTAATCGTAAATTATCCTCAAGGAGTATCTTAAACTAGGGACTTCGCTATTCAGTTTGACAATGTTGATAAGATCGTTGATGGGAGACCAATCATCTGTGTGAAGGTCAAGAAACAGATTCTTGAAATCGGTCATCTTGCGGATGATTTCTTCACGAAATTGGTGTACTTCATTGCGAAATCGCTTTACCAAATAAGCGAATAAATCACGGATTGCTGAGGACTCTTGGTTAATGTGAATAGTGGCAACTAACTGCTTAGCAATTTTGGATCGAATCATCGACTCCGACTGTGATTCAATAATTTTTTTCAACCTAGGCATGCAATTGCTGACCGGCAATTCTTTCAAGTAACGAGCTTGATCGGTCACCTCCACCGACTCCGAAATTTTATTTTCCAGCCATTTATGCTTCGCTTCGATTGGAAGGTAACCAATCCACATGTAATCCAATTTGAAAAGAACGCCCTCAGACCACATATCAACGTTATACTTTTCTTTGAAAGCTGACGTAATCAAACTCGAATGAAGATTTGATTTGACAAACCTCAAAGCTTCAATAACCTTTCTATGACCACTACAGAAATCAGATATCTCTTCTGGAAAGAGTGAGCACACGAATAACTCCTTCATCTGTGCAAGAGAGAGGCGGCTCAAAAAGATTTTATCACTCAAGATTCGACGGTAATATCCATATTCTCGTAAAACTGAGTCAGTTTCAATTTTCAGTAATTTTTTGGTTGGTCTTCTCCCCAACTGTATACTAAGCGTGTCTATAGTCCCACACAAATTTAAAAACGACAGGGGATTTTTCTGTGACAGTTTAACAAAAGTGCTTTTGTAAGGATGCATATCTAAATTCGGTTTACTGAATAGTGTCTCAGCTACTAAGTATCTTATATACCCAGTAGCGAGTGAGGGATATTTCTTATAAAGAGCCAGCGTAATGTTGGGAGGTAGTGGTTCTTCCACGTAATCTAATTCGCTACTGATGAAATTTTCACTGCAAGACACCAGCAGAGGTAGGGCCGTTTTGAGCCCGTACCGAGTCTTCATTCCGTGGTAAACAACATCGCCAGCCTTCGCGTTTTTGAGGTGGGAACCGTATTTATTGATTACTTTCATTCTAGCCACCAAAGAAAGAGTGGGAACGATTTTCGAGACGAAACCTGCAGCATCATCGATGTCCTCAAAGTACCACGAGCATTTCAACGCTAGAGCAGTGTAAAGCGTGTCATCACCTTGCAGAAATTTAAGAACGTACGCGCCCACTTTGTACCGGTCAACTAGCCGGACCTTGAGGAGCTTACCAACGTTTGCGACTGGATGGAATTTTTCCAAAATCTCATTGATGTCTCGACTGATTTCTTCATCTTTGCTTTTAACGAAAATGTTGAAGTCCTTCAACGCTTCTGAAGGCGTTAATTTCCTCTCCGAGTAGAGTTGGTGAAGTTGAGACACCAAGTCTGTTTCCACTTTACCTCCCATCTGAAAAACCGAAAACACATTACCTTAGTTACATAATACGATTCCTGCTTCAGATATTATCTGTCTATATTCCTTTGCATTACTCTCTTTAATATATATTGAATATCTAAAGTTTTGGAAAAAACCAAATAACCATAATAATCTTGTAACTTCTTTCAATTTGCTATTTCCTGCCATACATTAAAGTATGTAAATTGCTATTGCTATCAGTCCACAATTTATCAAACATAATCTTACTTATTTTCACCACTTCATAATCTGAAGCTTCAAAAATGATTTTGATAGAGTTGAAAATTTTCGTTTCGGATGATGATGTTTTCAATGATGGACCTTGGAAATTACTATAAATAGCTTAAAATCAATTAATTAACTTCATTCATCAATTATTTCAAAGGAAAACACTAAATGCTCGGAGCTTATTTTATGAAACCGCGATAAAAAAATTTAAAAAAAACGTCCATTGTCCAAGAACATGCGATGAACTCGTGAAATTCTTATCAACCCCGAAGGGTAAAATTTAAGAATTGGAAAGTGAACAAGTGTTTGGAAATCTTTTGAAATAAGAACGGTTAAATTTACTTTTGGATCGCTCCAATCTCAAGTAAATGAAAATTACATTCCAAATTGATGTACCTCTCTTACTATGGGAAACCAATGACTTAAATCTTAAAAACGCGATTTGTCCCAAGTCGCTCAGTAGAATTAGGCATTCGAGGTCTTAAAATGTTTGTAATTACTTGTTTTACAATGCCCCTAACGGGTTTTGTGTGTTATTTTCATTTACGGACGGAGGTATGATTTTAAGGGCTATGCACCGCCTTCACTTTCAATATTTCAATACCTTCATTATTTCACTTTATTTCGCCTTTTATCGATGTAAAGCTGAATTGTCTCGAAAACCGTTCGATATATCGAACATTGTCATGGAAGAAAAGTTGTAGCTCTTGAAATTCCCATTCGGATGGACTCCTTCCACTTTTCCATAGCCCCAACCGTTTACGCGCTATGAGCAAAACAAAGTCTGCCCATTTACGGGTATGGGTAAGAAGGTAGCAGTGGCAAAGGGAGTTTCATAGTCAGTATCGCTCTAATTCTGTCCATGAGGTACAGCACCAGTTTGACCCGTAAAACTTGTACTTTGATAATCGCGAAGGTTTACCGGAACAGGAAGGGGTCATGGGGTGGGGGTCAAAACAAAATTTAGCATCTTAAGAAAGGGGCCGGTCAAGCCGCTCCGGGAGAGGGGCAGGGGGACCCGAGAACTATTGTTCGTTTTAAAGATGAAAAGTACAAGTTTTACGGGTCAAACTGGTGTCGTACCACGGATACTAGACTATAGTATAGACTTAGTGTAGTATCCGTGTGTCATACAACTTTTCTGCCATGACAATTTTCCATATCTCGAACTGTTTTCGAGATAATTCAGCTTTACCTCGATAAAAGGCGAAATAAAGTGAAAACATTTCCGTGCATAGCCCTTAAAATCGTTATAACTCCGTCAAATGAAAATAACACACAAAACTTGTCGGGAGCATGGTAAAACAAGTAATTACAAACATTTTAAGACCTCAAACACCTAATTCGATCGATCGACTTGGGAGAAATCGCGTTTTTAAGATTTGCGGACGTTATCCGCCAGACAAACAAAACGGACGCTAATACCGGCTTTCTGCAGGGTCCGTTCTTTACTTTATTACGAAGAAAATCAGACCGCGTAAAATCGATTAGAACCGAAGATATAGTCAAAAAACCATGTTTAGGTCATAAAAAGTTGTCAAAATATCATACTGCTATAGTTTCTAAAACCGTTCATTTTTGGAGGAACTGACCTGGCAGGCCTTTTTTATTCGTGAATGGGAGCATCTACACCAAGTATGAACAAAATTGGAGGGGGTCGGTACATTTTGAGTCTGTCTGGATATGGAAAGACACAATAGGTATTCATAGAATCAATACATCTTCGCAAAATTGAGGGGGTCGGTACACATTTTGAGTCTGTCTGGATATGGAAATGCTCATAGAATCAATACATCTTCGCCCTGAGCGCAGCCTGTGAGTACTGAGGCTTGAATGATACGTCGCAACACCTTTTTCACGATCAATCGTGTCCCATTACCCAATCTGGGTGCACCAATATTTCGGATTAGCATACAACTTCAGGACTTCATTTCTGTTGAAGGAGGTCTGATTAAGGTTGGATGGAACAAAACCTGCTTAAGAACCTTCCTCATGTAATTGTAGATACGTGTACCAAATCTAACGTCATTTGATTGTTAGAATCCCCATTAATAAGGGAACAGACAGACAGACAGATAACGAATGCGTTTTATATATTATTGAAAATAATAAACTGAAAAATCCTTGCATCCGCTGTCCACAGGTTTAAGGATTCATGGGGTTTCTAGGCGAGATAAAAAACAGGCGATTTCAAGATTTTGACAAAACTGCCATTTCGCGCAGCAATCGTACATCTTCAATGCAATTTAAAAAACGTTTTCTGACATCAAATAGATAGAAAATTTAACGCTGTTTCCAACGGTGTCATCAAATTGGAGCTATCTCCAAAAATTGAGGGAGTTATGACAGTTTTAATGACCTAAAATCGAAAACAGGAAAAAATCTTAATTCGCAAATAGCTCAGAAACGAGGTCTCTGGCAAAAAATTGCTAAGAGACATTTTTGGTCGGAAATGAGTTGTAGAACACGTAGGAGTCGGATTGTGCATAACTTGTGGACACCCTGTATCACTAAAAAATACCTAATGTTTGAAAATTGAGAAAGCTACGGAGGAGGCATTGTCTTGGTCAGGGGCAAGGATATGCAATGACCCGCACGACCCCCTGGTCTTGAAGGAGGGGTTGCTTTGCGCGCCGTGTACTATCAACCCCAATCTGATTTGGCCGTAGCATTGGGTGTTGCAATGTTGATAATTTGTTGTTTCTGACCAAATTCAGTTTTATTAAAATGTTTATTGACTCGAACATGTTATCCAGCTGTTGGACAGTGGTAGGATATTGGGGTTTAAATCGAGTTCATACAAAGAGTTAGAGTTTAAAAAAGATTGTTAAGATTTAAATTAAAAAATAAATATTTAAAAATGAAAAATGAAAATTTAATGAATGAAAACGTTCGTTTGTGATCGTCGTCTACGGCATTTCCAAGCTGTCCAGCCAAAGTCAGGATAATCGAAGATCCGAGAGACAGCTAAGTATTGTTTGTGTTCATTTACGATTGATTGCGATGATTTGCTTTCAGTTCAGTAGCTATACCACAAGTGAGTATGCTGACGTGATTTTTGTGTACGGTTTTGCCAATGGTAATGCTTCTGAAGCAGCAAGGGAGTCACACTCCTCCTGTGTACAACTCACACCCTAGCGAAGACGTCGGATAGGATGAGGAAAAATTATTGGTAGATAATATTGTTCATGTCACTGATCCTTCTTTATCTAGTAAACTATCAGTTTTTTAACACCTAATTGTTTTTTTATCACTAAGGTTTTGCAAAAGAATTTGCAGCGTTTTTTTTTAAATAGATTCAATGGATTTACCCACTTTGGCTGTACGACACCCGATGTTTCCAGCTTTTAATAAGATCAAAGGTAGAAGTCGAGAATAGGTAACCCCTCCCTGATAAGACCGTTGTCATATTGGAAAACCCGATATCCCCTATCGATATAGGTCCACGCCTTCGTGTGTGTTCTGTCTAGTTTGCTGGTCTGGATGCTCGCATCTCAAAAACAGAACAAAAAATCCTACATCAATCCTTCTAGTTAGAGTATAGATCAGTTGGACAAATAGATTTTGTCTCTGCGTATTAAAAATACTTTTATCGCTACAACGGTAGTGAAAATCATTCCATAATACATGGCAGTGGTATCGATATATGAGGCTGAATCACAGAATAGGTGAAGCACAACTCTTATCAGGATGTATCGATGTGTGCTTTCATGGATATATATGATATCAATATATCGATACCAGTTATATATTTGTGGCGTAGTGCACAGTGTTAACACATTCTGACCTATTTTTCCAACTGATCTATACTTTACTGGAAGGATTGATGTAGGATTTTTTTTGTCCTGTACATCCATATATCGATGAAAGTACACATAGATACATACACAAATGAGCCTGCTAAGAGCTAGGGGTTACCTATTCTCTACTTCAGCCACTAAAACAGCGAATTAACGTAGCCATTACGTTTTAACGCAGACTTACACTACATTCTGAGGAAATGTGTAAGAATTTAATAAAGAGCAACTTACCGGCCTCAGAGGGGACAGCAGACTGTGGTTAGTTGATCCCAGATCCGTGGAAATGAACGAAAACTGTTTCAATTCGAAGAAACAAGAAGAAATGTACGGTGTCACGCACTCATTTGTATATCAATAATGTTTGTCAAGAACAAATAGCCGGAGTTTGAAAACCGTCAAAAGCTGAACGCTCGTCGCTGGGTCACGGCGAATCATACGACCAAGAGTGCATGATGAATATGTTAAGGCACAATCGAAGATGAACTGATATTCTAATATTGCATAATGTTGGAAGGTTGGGCGGAACGTAATTTATCTGGATAAGGCACGGAAAAAAATGTTTACGTGTTTGATTGAGGAAAATAGAATGAGAAAAACAAAGTTTCGTCTTCTTCTTCTCCTTCATTTAACTGTCCACAGACAAACCATGTGGACAACTTGGTTGGTGTTTCTTCTTCTTGACCGTAGCTTTGGCTATTTAGTTACCGTTGCTGTTCTCTTCTTTTATATACCCATTCTATTATTGCTTTGCCTATGCTGTCATTGCTTCACTTGTTTTTCTCGCCACTAACTTAGATTAGAGCACTCTCCAGTGCCTCCAGCAGCTTTGTTAGTCGTTCAGTATCTGTAAATGCCTTCCTCGTATAGTCCCAAATCTGTTCTTCTCCGTTAAAGATACCCCTGAGATTGCTTCTAGTATTTTGTGCATCTAGTGAGTATATGTTCCACCTGCTCCTCCAATTCATCAGTGCTCAGGTTTGTCATGTCAGCCGCAATTCTTCGTTAAAGGGATACCATCGTTTCGGTAGATTTTAGTAAAGTACTTATATCCGAGCTAAAATCAAATCAGGAAAAAACATACTTTCTTTTGATTTTAATTAAATCAAAACACTACCTATTTCCACAAATGGTACTAGTTTCACAAGCCTATCGATCGTTCTTTAAGTTAATTGAATTTGTAAGGACCTCTAGTACGTCACACTTCCCTTTACACTATCATAGAACACATGCAAACAGTTTGAATTGTAAATTTCAGTTCTAAAATTATTAGGTGTGGTATATTCAAACATAAAATTCTTATGTTGAACAAGTAGTAGTGGTTAGCTTACATATTTGTTAGTGTTTTGTGATTTTTAAACGTGTTAAATTATATTCGATCATAATCCAATAAATAATGACTGTAGAAGGGTGTGAATTAGAGGGTAAGTTCTGACTCTCTTAAGGGAAGAACCGTGGGGCGAGAGTTGAGCAACGCACAGGGGCGCTAAGTGATGGGTACACAAAGGTGGTCATATTTGCAACATCACTCCCTGTGCGTGTCGTGTTGAGGAGACAGCAGCATATTTGACTGGAGGCAAAACCAATGTTTTGGAGGTATTATGATTTAGACACTAGTATTGTGTTGTTTCTATTGCTGAGAGAATACATGTTGTTTTGATTTTAAAAACGCAGCAAATTATTGAACAGAGAAATTTGTGATGTCTGCATGCGTGGAAAGCAAACGTGCAGCCCCTTTAAAGCTTTGCCTCGAGATCGTAACGCTACTCGTTTATTGCAGGTTGTCTTATCTGACATTGGATTTATGAGTTTGACTCATAACAATTTGAAATATTTAAAAACTGTCTATTTAATGCAAAGTAAAGACGAAGCCTTTGAAATTTTAAACAGTTTCACGGTTATGCCAATGCTAAATTTGATTCTAAATCGGAAATTTTTAGATGAGATGGAGGAGGGGAGTGCATTTTTCGTGTGTTCAAAGATTACTGTATTAATCATGGAATAGACATTCAGGGCCCAGCTCCCTACAACCCAGAGCAAAATGGCACAGCAGAACGTTTCAACCATACCCTGCTGAACACAGTCTACAGTCTGATTCAAAGCTTGGTACTGAATTTTGGGGTGAAGCTCTCTTGACAGCAAAAATACCTATTTGAATTGATCAGTTGATCATATTTGTGTGCCTCCTGAAATTCAATAATCGCTCTATCACCTGTGAAACACGTTTCCAAGGCTTAGTATAAATTCAAATCCCAAAATTCAAGCCAATTGAATAATAAATCACAGTGAAAGAATTTGCAGCGTTTTTATTATCTGGTGCAAGAAAAAATAACGCGGATAGTCTTCCGACCCGTGAATATGGCACATATAATTGGATTTTCTAGATTCAGACCACAAACTTCAAAGGATTGGGCTTGTGGTTTGTTTACAGTCATGGCGAATGCAAGACGTCAGAAATTGAAGTTGTTTAAACTCAAACGGCATGTCGGTTGGGATCATCTGGATTCTTGGAATGAGGACTTCCTCACCTTCGAATTTTCCTTTGATTATCATCGCGTAAATCACATTATTCGTCCATTTCCTTGACCAAACGCGTTCCGTTGCACAGTTTTGGTTGGTTTATGTTTCGAATCATCTCGTCCCCAAAACATCTCGATCCATCCACACTGCTCCATTACACTGCTCGGTGTAATGCTTCGAACGCACGTTTATTTGCCATTTTGCATTCGTTCCAGATGATGGTTTTCGATGCTAGAACATTGTCCATTGACAGCAAAAATCTCATCAACAGAAGGAAGACCTCTACCCTTCCTCGTGATGTCACCCCTGCTGAGCTTTGGTTTGGGCGTAAACAATTCAAATGATCAAATCAATCAAATTATTAGGTAGTTTTGCTTACTCCATATATTCATAAATCCCAAAACCGTTACGCAAGAAACTGGATGAACGTTTTAACCCCATGATAATTATTGGATATTCTCCCAATGGTTACAAGCTATGTGATCCTATTGGAAGAAAAATCGTTTTTGTCGAAATGTTCGATTTGATGAATTCAAGTTGTTTTCAGACGCCAAATGGCATACTACCAAAATTTTGGACCAGCCTGACTTTTGTGTCAAAACTAATTTACTTATATCAAATAGTAAATCAAAAATTCGATCACTAGCTCAGTTGATATATACTCTGTCCTTTTTGCTTCCGAGTCTACTAAAGTAGCGGAAGCATTGTTTTCACTTTCGGAATGTGAAAAATTTTTTGTCTCCGAAATCAAAAATTCCACTCGCATTTTGCGTTTTGGACCTTTCTGAACAATTTTGGTTCCGTGTCTGTCTGTCTGTCAGCAAATCCTTGTTACGGGCAAAACTACACGAAGTTATTGTCCGATTTTGATGAAATTTTCAGGGATTGTTCGGGTTGGGGTGTAGATGGTCCCCTATAGTTTTCATGACCCCCAAATCAATAGTAGTCTCTGCGCATGCGCAAACGTGAAATCGTTGTTACGCGCATAACTCCGGGAGTTCTTGACCAATTTCGATGAAATTCTCAGGGATTGGTCGGTTTGATGTGTAGATGGTCCCCTATGAGTTTCGTGACCCCCGGATCAATAGTAGCCTCTGCGCATGCGCAA
Organism: Creontiades dilutus; assembly: GCA_031894815.1. Classification (NCBI taxonomy): domain Eukaryota; kingdom Metazoa; phylum Arthropoda; class Insecta; order Hemiptera; family Miridae; genus Creontiades; species Creontiades dilutus. The sequence goes on from JAVIWC010005620.1 coordinate 3,370,758, forward strand.
ACGTGAAATCCTTGCCACAAGCATAACACCGGGAGTTCTTGACCGATTTCGATGAAATTTTCAGGGATTGTTCGGACTTATTAGGTATATTTTATAGTTTGTTCAATAGTTGAACATGCCTACCTTTATTTTCTCAAGTTATGCTCCTGCATAACAATAAATTTACCCTAATTCAACATTTACTTCGCCTAATTGAACGAAGTTCTTTAGTCAATAATAATTTTCAATGATCGATACAGTCATGTTATGGATACGAGGAAGCTATGTGCCACACCCACTTGGCAGACGTTTTTTTCAGTGCCTTGCAATCGAAATGGCACATATCCTCCGAATTTCGTCAGGCGATAAGTCGTGGGTTTTCAAAAAGGCACATATCCAAAAAGAAGCATTGCGCCTTCGTCTTGACGTTGAATATTTACCTACACAAGACTCGATAAATGGCAGGCATGACAAATGGAAATAATAATATTATAAGACTCCATATTATGGAGTCAGGTAAAGTTTTCAATAAAACCTACAGAATGGAGGATGAATTCTTTCTTTTTCAAAAAGGCACATGTATGTGCCACACCCACTTTTTTTCGTTCTTATAAACATTACTTCTTCTTCTTTCTGTCTTCTAATTGTTCTAAATGTTACATTATAAATAATCTGTCGAATTTTATTTTCATTTCGAAATTTTCCTCTCGGAAAATTAGTGATTGGTGCGCGAAAACTGTTTACCAAAGGGTTCGATTGAGCTATGGGACTTGTTAACTATGTACGCGCATGAGTGGTGGGGGTAGGGTGTATAATAATGATAATTATTATTATTAACAGAAAGAATTGATTAATAGTGAATCGAGATGGAGGGAAGGGGTTACATTTTTTCATCCCACGGGCGTCCCACGTGGAATCGCGTTCACTTCACACGTGGGCAACACCGCGCCGGATGTGCTTTCGTATCCTTCGGTTCGAACTCCGTCTCCGTCTATCGCACGCTATCTTTGCATCTGACGATCAATCGGATATTTTTGAACGGCGCTAAAGAGATTCGGTGCCCAAAAAATTTCTAATCAAATTCTTTCTTCATTTTGTTGCCCCATTGAAATCCGAATGTTTCCATACCATTTTGGTATGTATTCAGTAAAAACTCGATTATTTTTTTCGCTATATGCGAACGAACTATTTCAAAAAGTTATTCTGGAGAGATCTACATATTTGCTGATGATGTTGCCTTAGTAAACTCCGGGCAAACACGGCAGGAGGTCCATCAAAATGCCGAGAAGGATTTGAGGGCGTTCGGACAATGGATGAATACCAACAAGCTTACCACCAATGCTACGAAATCGGTCTTCACGGATGTAGCAAGAAAAACAGAAACACTATCAATATCGAGGGATGCTTCGACATTAAACAGCTGCAATGATTTACCATATATAAGAGTGACGTTTGATTCTCAGATGAAATGGAACCACCACATTCAAAGTTTGTCTCAAAAGCTAAGAAAATGTGCCTGCATCTTGTACAGAATCAAATTTCTGTCTGAAGATAGAAATTATTCTAATCAAATTATTACCGACTAGCTGATTTTGGTTTATTATTCAATAATAAACCATTGTAATCGCTCTTGAAAAAAAATTCTAACCCCCCCTGAAAATTTCACGGTTTACGTTTCAAAGGGTGTAGAATCCGAATCTGCAATAAAAATTTTCCCGCCCCTCGTCCGCCACGCCGTAAGTACGCAAGATTTCTCCCAAACGGCTGGAGCAAAAGATCTGAATTTTTCAGGAAAAATCCATCTTGGTCCGACGACGCCCCAATTCTTGAGCCAGCTCTCTCACTCAATTTAAAGTGCCCTTTAAGGGCTGTCAAAGTTTTGTAAAATCCCTAAAAACCTCAAAACAAGTCGAAGCGGCCTAAATTTGTACTCTTTTTGAAGAACATACCATGAGGAATCGAATGAGACCCTCCCCACGTCCGTAGGTGAAACCATTCCCGATGTTTCGATTTATGGTGCCAACATTTGCGTTTTTTGGTTATTTTTGGTTAATTATTGTTTCTTTGTAACCTAGTGATGTCCGGCCGATAGCTTCGGGTTGTAGTGAATGTGGATACTGGAGTGATAGCCGACGTGGTATATGTACTTGTAGTTTATAGCCGATACACGGGTTGAAGCATTCTGATAAGCAATAAACGCTGATAATATATAGGTAAATATTATTCAATATTATTACTGGGGTAAATAAGTATTCTTTCACTGGGGTTTATTATTCAATTGGCTTATCGTTCATGATTTTAATTTCTGCTAAGGTTTGGAGTGTGCGTGTTTCACAGGTGATATGAGCGATTATTGAATTTCAGGAGACATGCATAGAGCACGTAAATCTGTTCTCAACCAAAACGCCTATTTTGGATTGATCAGTTGATCATATTTGTGTGCCTCCTGAAATTCGATAATCGCTCTACCACCTGTGAAACTCGCACACTCCAAAGCTTTGTAGAAATTCAAATCATGAACGCAAGCCATATGAATGAAATTGAATTATAAACCCCAGTGAAAGAATTTGCAGCGTTTCATGTTCAACCCGTGTCTCAACTATAAACCATTTGAGGAGTTCACTCCAGTTTGATTTATAAATAGTGTAACTAACCCAACTTTCTTTTACATGTATAGACTGTTGGATGGTGGAGACCCGGACAACGCTGAATAGATCGTGGGAAGGGAATCTGCGGCGTTTATTCGCAGTCACTTTCAAAATGGATTTTTGAACCACTTTTAGAGCGTTAAGTACGGCGGATGCGTGAACATACCGATTTTGATTGGGTTATCTCTGAAAATTGTATCCTTTGGCGTCGGGACTACGGGTTTTCACATGTAGGGCCCACTTGGTTCGGGAGGTCTTCCGGTGGTCACATCTGCTCCGGGCCCAGCGCCGACGGCCCAACTTAACAGCGGAGCGGGGAATCACCTTGCAGACCACCTGCCGCGACCCACGGGTCATCTGCTTCCCTTCCTCGGCTCCTTCTGCCTCCGACAGCTGCCGTTCTCTTCGGGAAAAAGGTCTCCGCCTGTCCAGCCTCTCTCCACCGTAACGAGAAACCTTTAAAAATTACACTATGCGAGGCTTCAACAACTAACCCGTTGGAGTAAACATTGAAATGTGGGAGGAAATTTTTGGTTATTAATTTCATTACCAACATTTGTAATCAATATGAACATGAAAATTGTAACGTTTGTTACGCATGATGACCTAACCGTTGAAATCGAGTCAACTGTGAAACTCGTTATTTTCATTTTTTTTTTTAAATAATGAAAACTTTATTGTCAAAAAATAGACATTACAGTTGCTCGAAACAATTTGGGGTACAGTAGGTGAAAGACCTAATTAACCTGTCACTTGAAGAGAGGTGGCAATCCAATGATTGTCCTAGATTAAGGTATTACAGAGATGACTAGTTAATGCGGGTATAAATTAAATAACAAAGATACAATGCGGGTATAAATTAAGTAACAAAGACACAACAAATTGTAGGTATTAACATGGGAATATATTATTTTCATGGGAATACATTATTTGCATGGGAATATATATCTCTTACTCCGTTTTTACCAGATTCGAATTTAAAAATTGTTTTTCTGAAACAAACAAAAATACACTGCCAAGGAGATGGTACAGTAGCTTCCTCGTTACGGTCAAAGTGGCACCATTATAAAATAGGAAATAAAGAAATCTTCAGATGAAAGATGTTGAGGTAATTGGTCAAACTTGCTAAAGATTCGTTGTGACATTTACAGACTGAAGTAAATGTAATTACTTGAGACGAATCACTACTGTACCTGCTGTACACCAGGGACTTACCAGAAGTAGATCAAAGCACAACAGCAACATTTGCAGATGACACTGCAGTCCTGGCAGTGGGTGAAAGCAACAATGAATCAATTTCCAAACTTAATAAATCAATGAATAATAACTGAATGAGGCCAAGTCAGTGCACGTTGACTTTACCAATCGGAAAATCAACTACATCCCTACTTTCCTAAACAACGTGGTAATTCCCAACGCGAATGAAGCCAAATACCTGGGCATGACGCTTGACGCTAAGCTCAGGAGGAATGAACACGTCATAAAACGTCTGCCAATTGGGTGTGGCACATAGCTTCCTGTATCCATAACATGACTGTATAGATCATTGAAAATTATTATTGACTAAAGAACTTCGTTCAATTAGGCGAAGTAAATATTGAATTCATCGAAATCAGTCATGAACTCCCGGAGTTATGCGTGTAACAAGGATTTCACATTTGCGGATGCGCAGAGACTACTATTGATCCGGGGGTCATGAAACTCATAGGGGACCATCCACACATCAAACCAAACAATCCCTGAAAATTTCATCGAAATTGGTCAAGAACCCGGAGTTATGCGCGTAACAAGGATTGCACGTTTGCGCATGCGCAGAGGCTACTATTGATCCGGGGTCATGAAACTTATAGGGGACCATCTACACTCCAACCCGCACAATCCCTGAAAATTTCATCAAAATCAGACTATAACTTCGTGTAGTTTTGCCCGTAACAAGGATTTGCTGACAGACAGACAGACACGGAACCAAAGTTGTTCAGAAAGGTCTAAAACCTTTCCAAAACTCTGCGATTGCTTTGTAGCCGATACGCGGGTTGAAGCATTCTGATATGCACGAAACGCTGCAAATTCTTTCACCGTGGTTTATTATTCAAGTGGCTTGCGTTCATGATTTGAATTTCTACTAAGCTTTGGAGTGTGCGTGTTTCACAGGTGATAGTGCGATTATTGAATTCCGGGAGATATGCATAGAGCACGTAAATCTGTTCTCAACCAAAATACCTATTTGGAATTGATCAGTTGCTCATATTTGTGTGCCTCCTGAAATTCAATAATCGCTCTATCACCTGTGAAACACCCACAGTCCAAAGCGTAGTAGAAATTCAAATCATGAACGCAAGCCAATTGAATAATAAACCCCAGTGAAAGAATTTGCAGCGTTTTTATTGACATGTGGTTCTATTCTGCGGAAAACTAGGTCGCCAACCGATAATGGAATAAACTTAGCTTTTCTGCCCTTCCACATCATACCATCCCGAATAAAAACCCGCGGTCTGATATCGGATAAAGGATAGAAGGACGGTCGAAAATAATAGTTAAACAGCCTGGATCGATATTGCTGGTTACATTGCGTTTCAAACACAAGAGGCGGGCAGTGAAAACGAAAATTAATTGACTGGGGAAGAGCAGTAATTCGGACCGAAAAAGTTGAGGACTTATTGGTAAACTCGTCGGATTTTAATTGAACGCTGTCAAAAGTACTTGGATGATTGGAAGCTTTGAGAAAAACGTTCAAAGCCGAGTTGTCATTGAGCTCAAGTCGATTAGAAGTCAGAAGAGGATATGCACACATCCTGCCGATGGTAATATCATCCCAACTCCGTGCACCCAGCACGTGATATGCACTTACAAGAGACAGACGCAGTTTCAATGGACACCTTTTACGGCTGAGGAGTTGGCAACTTCAAAAGATAAGACGAAGATTCTCGTCATAATAAATTACGGCGGTAACGAGTCCTTTTTTATTTTTCTTTCGAGGCAAACGAAGGTTACGGAAGTCTCGTGCTCGCTTTGATCGACAGAAAAAAAGTGTACCTGCTTCAAAATGTTACCTACCAACAGACATTTGTTGATGTCAATGTATAGAACGTGAGTTCTGTTGTTAATGTTACAGTCAATGTGTGAAATCTGTCATTATATGTAATGCCAAATGTTGTTTAGAATGACTAAAACAGCCAGTCCATGTATGAAATTCTACCAATTTCACACAATGACCAGTCATTCTATTCGGCCATAACTCCCTTTTGTACTTAACCCTAGACATAATAGCACCCGTTGACATAATAGCCCTTTGACGTTTTGTACCTAACATGATAGCGTGCTGAACCAAATATGCCAAAAAAGAGTACTGCTTTACGCCGCCTGATAATTTGTTTCTCACGGATGGAAAATTAATGAAAAATATTCATGTTTATAATTCGCCCCAATTTTAGCGTGCTATGAAAAATCAGTAGTAGAAGGGAAAATGGTCTCAATATGGGACCATTGAGGTATTAGAAATCGTAGATGGGTTATATTAGGGTGTTTTGAAAAATGAAAAAGGAGCCAAGATTCTGGTAGGGTGTAAGCTATATTAAGGGTAATTTTGGTAAAAAATTGTTTGACAAATAGGTGGTCAAAAAAGAGATTTAAAAAGTCGGCCTTGTCTTGGTACGTATACCATTGCTTATGTTTAGCTCGGAGCTTATCGGTAATCAATTCCCACATTACATGAGAATCCACGTTAATTTTCCAAACGTTGTTGTTAAGTGCGGTATTTATTCACGAAATAGCTTTCGTACAAGTACGCAACCACGAGGGACATTTTTATGTCTTTGCGCTCCCTCCCGCACACACACCACGTACTTCGTACCACCCGTGGATACTTAATTGAATTCGCGATCGTGTTGACTCATTGTTCCGACACCCGTGGGTACTTTGGTCACTGAGGTTCCGAATGTCCAGAGGTTAACGTAACAAGATTAAGTAAATCAATAGCTTTCACATAAGTTGTGAACCAGTTTTGTACGATCACGAATGTTGAAGATGATCCGTACCAACGAATCGGTTGTAAGCGAAAATAATCAGAAATATTTTTTTGAGACGCTGTCCGCGTTACATATTGGCTTAGCATTCAAAAAAAAACCATTGTAATCGAACTTGAAAAAAAAAAAAAAAAAAAAAAAAAAAAAAAAAAAAAAATTTGAACCCTCCTGAAAATTTCATGGTTTACGTTTCAAAGGGTGTAGAATCCAAATCTGCAATACAAATTTTTCCGTCCGTCCGCCGTACGCACGATTTTTCCCAAACGGCTGAAGCAAAAAAGCTGAAATTTTCAGGGAAAATCCATGTTGGTCCGGCGACGCCCCAATACTTGAGCCAGCTCTCTCACTTAATTTAAGGTGCCCTTTAAGGGTTGTCAAAGTTTTGTAAAACCCGTAAAAACCTCAAAAAAAGTCAAGGCGACCTAAATTTGTACTCTTTTTGAAGAACACTCCACGAGGAATCGAATGAGCCCCTCCCCAGGTCCGTAGGTCAAACCATTCTCGATCTATGGCCGATTTATGGTGCAACATTCGCGTTATTTTGGTTTATTGTTTTTGTGTTGCTATCAGTAACCTAGTGACGAAGTGATGTAGTGATGTAGTAATGTGGATACTGGAGTGAACTCCTGAAAGCCGGTACACGAGTTGAAGCATTCTGATAACCATAAAAAACGCTGCAAATTCTTCCACTGGGGTTTATTATTCAATTGGCTTGCGTTCATGATTTGAATTTCGATTCTAAGCTTCGGAGTGTGCATGATAAATCGGTTCTCATCCAAAACACAGGTGATAGAGTGATTATTGAATTTCAGAAGGCACACGAAAATGATCAACTGTACAATCCAAATAGGTATTTTGGTTGAGAACAGATTTACGTGCTTTATGCATATCTCCTGAAATTCAATAATCGCTCTATCACCTGTGAAACACGCGCACTCCAAAGCTTGGTAAGAAATTCAAATCATGAACGCAAGCCAATTGAATAATAAACCCCAGTGGAAGAATTTGCAGCGTTTTAATTTATGTAGCGTTTTGTTTTGTTGACATAAAATGTCAACAAGCTATGAAAGGAATTTTTCAGTGTTATTAACTGTTTAAAATCATTGGTTCAATAAAACAATAGTATTGGAGAACAGTGAAACAATAGTAGCGAAGTATAAAGCACTTTTCAATTCGTACCTATATAGGATGATGAATAAAAAAAATTTTAAATTATCATTCCAAGCAAACAATACAATACAAACAATGACATACTAAATGTCATTTAGTTCGGGGTTTGAGTAAATTTGACTTTACCTAATGAATCTTATTGATAACGTGGTTTTCTCAATCCCATTACTTTCGGAAACCAAACGCAGAGGGAGCTTTAAATGAATCAATGATCGGATCACAACTCCAGAATGAGTATTTCTGAACTTGTGGATATTCAGCAGTGATTCCAAATTTTGATCATATCAAAACGTGCACAAACTAGATAGGTTGTCAAACTCATGCATTTAATGTAGCAGATTGTTCCAATTGACAAGTGATATCCCGGCTGTCGAAGAAAATCAATGGCTAACGGTTCGAAAATTTCCTATTGGCACATGACATCTCGTTGGGCAAAGAGAAATTACAAATTCAAAGCTACTTTAATGTGCTTCTGGTCATGTTGTTTTGACGTACAGCCTTTAGCGTCAGCTTGTTGGATATAAAAAGTTTTGAATCGGCTTGACTGCATGATTTCTTCATTTAGTTGAAAATTGGTTTGATCATATCAAAACTTGCGTTGTCAAACTCATGTGTTTGATGTAGCAGATTGTTCTTGTTGGAGAATTTCCTATTGGCACATGACATCTCGTTGGGCAAAGAGAAATTACAAATTCAAAGCTACTTTAATGGGCTTCAAAACTGGTCATGTTGTTTCGAAGTACAGCCTCTACCTTCAGTTTGCTCAAAAGGGTTAATTGGCTTTAATACTTGACGGTGGGTACACACAATAATCGCACGCGCAATTTCAATTTTTCATTGGGTGTTAAACGGAGGCCGCGACGTTTTACTTCACTGCGATAGTTTTATCACTGGTTTCGATCAACTGATGTGTATGTTACTAAAACTATTCATTTATTATATTTGTTCCTCCTTATTTTTGGGATTGAAGCGTAGTATCAAGACGTCCAAAATAAACAAAACACCTCCGTGTAACACCTGAATCGAGTGCCAATCCTCATTTGGTAATTTTGTGAACCCACCGTCGTGTGGCTTTAATAGTTCCTCCATTTTGTTGAAAGTCGGTAAATTTTTTTTTTTTTAAATTAATTTATTTGGCATTACAAATTTGTATACAGCCACGTGATACAATATACTAAACACACCCAACATACTACATTATATTTTTATGTTGCACTCATTCAAAAACCTATACAGTTCCCTATAAATAAATACATTTTTAGAACCTAATTTTATAATTGTAATAAATAATTGTAGTTCTTCTTCTCACTGCACTAAAAAACTCCAACCGATTAGCATTCAGTTCTTCACACTGCACTATGATATGCTTCAAGGTTCCGTGAGGCTCCACATTGTCGGCATTGGAGTGTCTCCAGTTGATGGATTTGGTATAAATATTCGTCACACACTAAATCACACACAATCAACTCTAAATCTAAATATCGTTCTTCCTAGGCCTTTGATGATTTCTTTTTTTTTTAAGAACCATGCTGTTTTTGGTGGGAAGGGTTGAATTTTTTTGTATGAGTTGTCGTTGTGTGAGTGGATGTATTCATCAATCCATTGCTCTCTGTTTCTTTTGTTGATTAGTTGAACCAAATCTTCTGTCATGACCGGGATGTTCAAGAGAATTCCCTTTTCGGTAAGTTGGAATCTATTTAGTTATTGGTGAATCCAAATTTTGATCATATCAAAATTTTCGTTGTCAAACTAATGTGTTTGACGTAGCAGATCGTTCCAATTGGCAAGTGACATCACGGCTGTCGAAGAAAATCAATGGCCAACGGTTGGAAAATTTCCTATTGGCACATGACATCTCGTAGGGCTAAGAGAAATTACAAATACAAAGCTACTGTAATGTGCGCCAAAACTGGTCATGTGGTATTGCAGTACAGCCTTCAGCATTTGTTTGTTGGATATCAAAAGCGTTAATTGGCTTTGATGGTTCTTCCATTTAGTTAAAAATCGGTAAATCGGAATCTGATTTACTAGTGATACAGATACTAATGAATCCAAAATTTGATTGTATACAGATACTAGTGAATCCAAAATTTGATTGTATACAGATACTAGTGGATTCCAAATGCTGATTGTATCAAAACTTGAGCTGTCAAACTAATGTTTTGGTGTAGCAGATTGTTCCAAATGGCAAGTGATATCGCGGCTGTCAAAGAAAATCAATGGGTAACGTCTGGGAAATTTCCTATTGGCACATATCTGGTTGGGCAACAAGAAATTACAAATTCAAAGATTCTTTAATTTGCTACAAAACTTGTCATGTTTTGAAGTACAGCCTTGAGTTTTTGTTTATCGGATATCAAAATTGTTGAAAATTGGTAAATCAAAATGGGTTTAGTTGGGGAATTTACTGAGGAAAACAACTTAAGGAGCACTGTTGAAAAATCAGTACGATTTGTGCTTTATACTATCGGTTTCTGTAAGAAATGTGATTTAGTGCTTCGGAGGTTTCATGAAATCACCAAAATCGCTTGGAGTGCAGGAGAAAATCCACCAAGTTTATAGTTGCATCATGACTGTAGTTCTACTTCATTGGTTAGGCGAATTTTATAATTGGCTTCCGTAATTTTGTGATGGACAACAATAAGCAGCTAGAAATGATATTGAAAGCTGCTTCTCATTCACTCAGCAAAATTGGGGAATTCAGTGGAACTTTAGTTTGGTGCGCATCGTTTGTCAAGTAGAATCTACTTTATTGTAAAATAAATGTACATGTGTGTGTATTGTGCAGGAATGTAAGCCCTTTTATTAGACAGACCAATTGCCATTTGTACAGGGCTCAAAGTCGTCTGCGCAACAAGTTTGCTTCTTTGTAGAACAGCTAAAACTCCTCTTATTTTGATGCCAGCGAAAATCAATTAGGATCCGTCCTATCACCCAAATCTTACTTTATGCGTCCAGCTTTGTTTTCACCTTCGGAAAATAAACAATTTCTTCCACGAAAACTCAAATTTCCACTCCCATTTTGGGTTTAAGACACTTCTGGACAGCCTCCGTTTGTTCGCAATCCTTGTAACAATCCAGATTCTTACAGTTTCTATCGGATTTCAATAGCATTTACAGGAAATGTGTGGATTAGGTTGTAGGTTGTTCACTGTTCGGAAAGCAGTTAAGCGTTAAGCGATGTAAAATCCCTGACCCCCATTGTTCTCAGATTCTAGCTCTCCGATTGCGCTCAAGTTGACATTGTGGTCAGGGATCAATCAATTTAATGTGATGGTATCACCAGCAGGTACTGCACATTGTCGATTATGAAATCATTGCAACAAGTCCAAATTTTTACAGTTTTAGATGGTGTAACATGCTGAGGTGAGGTGATGGAATGGTACAGTTGCCCCTTCCATTGAGCTGAATGCGGATTAATGCTCCGCCACGCTCAGAGGATGACCCAGACGCTCGAAGGCGTCTGATTCATCTCTCAAGGCGACGGATTGAAGAATCGAGTATGGCCAACTAACTATATCCATCACAACGGTCCCCTATCAGTTCCATTGCTTTTAATCTGTGTAAGCAGAACGTATAATCCATCAAGCATCATTCTCTCAGGTGCTAGTTCACAACCAACCTGGCAGATGATATTCACGAGACTTCAAACCTCACATATACATATAATATTCTTAACCGTGAAAGACTCCTATATACGGGAGGGGTCCGCTCCATTCATGCGCTCGCCTCGCCCAGTTCTTTGGCCATTCATTAGGCGGCACCAAGGCCGGACATCCTCAACTCGCTCCCTGTCTCCACGTTGGTCCCCTCTCCCCCATTCCACGGGTACGATCTCCTTCATTCGCCATAGTTATTGACAACTATTCCAGATCCTATCGGCCATCGATCTTTACGACGGAAGAGTGATTTACGGTAGTATCACACAGGATTCGCTTTTTGTATGTATAATCCCTGTACCACACGAACTGTGATGTGGAACACCAGATTTCTCTTTTGTATGGCTCCAAGTCTGGTATCCACTGCACAATTTTGCTGCGGTGGCAACTATGAAGGTGAGTGAGACCGGTGAGTCTCAAACTACGGGCAAGGCGTGTAAATAGCACGTTGTGCCGTTAAAAATCGTCTGACTTTAAACTTTTCCCCCTTAACTGCTGTTTACTCTAACTGTTTACTCTATGTTATGTGACTTTATTAAGCAATACAAGCTACAATAAACATTAATGCAATTATTCAACACAAGATTCCGGCAGTCATCAGTTGGCCCAGGGAAGCCGGTAGACCCGTCGTTCTTCTTCTTCTTTGTTCCAATTAACTTGTGTGAATCAAATCTCAATATCCACTTGCGAATAAATGAACATAATATGTTCCTCTTATGCCGAAACGATGAATGTGCCAAAAATTGATTTTTGAGTTAGGCATTACGAAAGATATAGACCCCCTCCAGTAGATGAGAATCGATCCAGGGGCCAGGTGTTTACTTAACGGCTTAACAGAGAGAACTCGATACATGAATGTGTTTAGTACCTTTCCTTGGTTACGCCAAAACCATGAATGTACACATAAATTATTTTTTCGTTGCCATAACAATGAATGTGCCACATTTTGGTTTATTATTCAATAATAAACCATTGTAATCGCACTTGAAAAAAAAAAAAAAAAAAAAAAAATTCTAACCCCCCTGAAAATTTCATGACTTACGTTTCAAAGGGTGTAAATCTGCAATAAAAAATTTTCCGTCCGTCCGCCGTACGCCGTACGCACGATTTCTCCCAAACGGCTTGAGCAAAAAATCCAAAATTTTCAGGAAAAATCCATGTTGGTCCGACAACGCCCCAATTCGTGAGCCAGCTCTCTCACTTAATTTAAAATGCCCTTTAAGGGTTGTCAAAGTTTTGTAAAATCCCTAAAAACCTCAAAAAATGTCAAGGCGGTCTAAATTGGAACTATTTTTGAAGAACTTTCCATGAGGAATCGAATGAGCCCCTTCCCAGGTCCGTAGCTCAAACCATTCCCGATTATGGCTTACGTTTATAATTTGAATTTCTATTAAGCTTTGGAGTGTTTCACGGGTGATAGAGCGATTATTGAATTTCAGGAGGCACACAAATATGATCAACTGATCAATCCAAATAGGTATTTTGGTTGAGAACAGATTTACGTGCTCTACGCATATCTCCTGAAATTCAATAATTGCTCTATCACATGTGAAACAGGGACACTCCAAAGCTTCGTAGAAATTCAAATCATGAACGCAAGCCAATTGAATAATAAACCCCAGTGAAAGAATTTGCAGCATTTTTCCAATTGATTTGTGTGAATCAAATCTTAATATCCACTTCCCGAATAAAAGGGAAGATATCGCCTTGTAAATGGCAAAATTACGGGAATGAATCAATCGGTGGGAATTCGTAGGATTGTCCACATGTTCTGCCGAAAGATACAACAATCGCTTCGTAGGTTGGGTGTGTATCGGACAGACCATGAATCGTTCCAGGGTATCTTCCTCAAATCGAGCTAAAGCCTGTACTTCAATACCACATGACCAGTTTTGCACTAATGCCAATTGACAGTTTAATGAAGAAACGATAGCTTTTTGTCAACCGAACAGTTTTTATATCCAAATACACAAAACCAGTACTTGAATGCCACAATGTTGATGCACATTAAAGTTGCTTTGACTTTGTATTTTTGCTTTGGCCTGTGATGGCTCGTTATATCTTCCAAAAACATGCACTGATGTCAATTGACCGATTTGTGGTTTAACGAAGAACTCACAATCTCTTTCTTTCATTGTCGATCTCGCATGCCAATTGTAAGGATCTGCTGCTCCAAGTAGAGATGTTTGAAATTTACCCCCATAAATATCAGGAGCCGAGTATTAAAGCCAAATTGCTAATTCGTCCCAATAATTTCTTTCCCAACTTGAATTTGAATCTTTTGTTTGAAGCGTATTTATTTCTTCGTATTCGATAGATACGTTTCGTCCTGTAGCGAGGACTTCTTCAGTCTACAACTTACTATGTCATAATTTTAGTAGAATTTAGGCATTGACGTCGTGGTGCCACCACACATCTCTTCAGTTGTCTATTACTTGAGGCTTATGCAGGTAAGTGAAGTTGTAAAAAAAAAAAAAAAAACCTCTGCCAAGTGGGTGTGGCACATAGCTTCCTCGTTTCCATAACATGACTGTATAGATCATTGAAAATTATTATTGACTAAAGAACTTCGTTCAATTAGGTGAAGTAAATATTGAATTAGGGTAAATTTATTGTTATGCAGGAGCATAACTTGAGAAAATAAAGGTAGGCATGTTCAACTATTGAACAAACTATAAAATATACCTAATAAGTCCGAACAATCCCTGAAAATTTCATCGAAATCGGTCAAGAACTCCCGAAGTTATGCTTGTGGCAAGGATTTCACGTTTGAGCATGCGCAGAGGCTACTATTGATCCGGGGGTCATGAAACTCATAGGGGACCATCTACACATCAAACCGAACAATCCCTGAAAATATCATCGAAATTGGTCAAGAACTCCCGGAGTTTTGCTTGTGGCAAGGATTTCACGTTTGCGCATGCGCAGAGGCTACTATTGATTCGGGGGTCATGCAACCTATAGGGGACCATCTACACATCAAACCGAACAATCCCTGGAAATTTCATCGAAATTGGTCAACAACTCTCAGAGTTATGCGCGTAACAAGGATTTCACGTTTGCGCATGCGCAGAGGCTACTATTTATCCGGGGGTCATGAAACTCATAGGGGACCATCTACATATCAAACCGAACAATCCCTGCAAATTTCATCGAAATTGGTCAAGAGAGTTATGCGCGTAACAAGGATTTCACGTTTGCGCATACCCAGAGGCTACTATTGATCCGGGGGTCATGAAACCTATAGGGGACCATCTACAACCCAACCCGCACAATCCCTGAAAATTTCATCAAAATTGGACTATAACTTGGTGTAGTTTTGCCCGTAACAAGGATTTGCTGACAGACAGACAGACACACAGACAGACACGGAACCAAAATTGTTCTGAAAGGTCTAAAACGCAAAATGCGAGTGGAATTTTTGATTTTGGAGACAAAAAAATTTTCACATTCCGAAAGTGAAAACAATGCTTCCGCTACTTTAGTAGACTCGGAAGCAATATTCTCTCATCCTTTTTATACATACAAAATGTCATGATTGAGACTTCGTTGGTATCAACTGCGTTAATTATTACATTTTTATTATGAATGACAAAAAGGGGAAGAGAGGAGAGATGCAAGTAAAAATTAAAACTCATTGAATCATCACCCCACTGCCTACACCCACTACTAACTTGAGTTAGATTTCAGGTTGCTGCCCAATGAAGGACTTCGAAATATTCCCCTGTTCCCTCCATAATATTTGGAATGCGTAATAGTAAAGTGTGGTCATAGACCATTTTGCTTCCTCAAGATAGTAAGTAAAGTTTTATAAAACTACGAAATTAGAAAATATAGAACGGCTGTTGTTCTTCCATAGCAAGATATGAAGTTTGCGCTTTCGCTTGCAATATACATAGGAGCTTTAGTGGTTGAGTAATGTAGTGATTACCGGCACATTCCGGATTGATCTTGGATTTTTGAACCGAATTTCGTGAACTTCGGTCCCAAAGTTTCGGAGAAAATACAACTTCGATCAGAAATGGATCTCGAATGGTGTCAGTCTTTTAGGTGTAACATCCCTATTTATTTCCTGAAATCTTGTACGGCAACCCAGTTATCCTATCAATTTAATTAGCATCAGGGCTGTTTTAAGACCGGTGAAATTTGAATGGAATCATTCACGAGGTCGAACGATTCAGAAGGCGTTGTCTCGATGGATAATGGGCCCGGTCCAGTTCCCCTAACGTGGTCGCCGAACGGTGATGGCGCCTCACCAAATTATTAGTTAGAACTCGTTGCGTCGGCCCTTCCGAAAAACGGCTCCCCCTTCGATATGAGCCGAGAGAAGTTCGAAACCAGCCTGCAGGCCTCGGACCTAGTTTCCGTGAGAAATCCTCTCCATCACATCCTGGGCGATTACTGATTAGGGCCTGAGGCTGAGCGGGGACCAGTTTGACATTTTATTGACTGGAGCGTGTGACAGGGAGCGTGATAGAATGGTTAGTTTCCCCTTCCAATGTCTGAGGCGACTATGCCCGCAACACCTAGAGAATGATTGTAACGCTAGAAGGCCCCAGGCTTGTATGGTAGGTGATGGATTCAAGAATAGGGAAGAGGGAACTAACCAAATCTGTCATACTTCATGGGCTTTCAAAAAGCAATGGTGAGAGGAGGGGTGGTCGAAATATGCGGGCGATGAATTTTAATGGTTAAGGGGTTTGGTTTAATTGTATAGCCCATTCTGCCTGTGGGGAAATGCAAGGGTCAGGGGCGTCAGCACGGTCAATAATAGGGGGTGCATCGTGGGTCCTGCTACCATGTGGTAACGAGTGTGATGGAATGGTGTAGTTGCCCCTTCCAAGGACTGAGGCAAGTAATGCCCGCAATACCCAGAGGATGGCCATGACGATAGAAGACGCCCGGCTATCTTGGAAGGCTGTGGATTCAGGAATCGGTAAGAGTTAACTAACCAAATCCATCACACTCTCTGGGCTTTCAAAAAGCAGGAGGAGGGGGGCTCTCGCAATAGGCAGGGGGGGGGGGAATAAACGTTTAATGGCACAATTGACATCTATTGATTTCACCAGGATCTCTACAAAAATGGGTGCCATTTGATGATTTTGGAATTATTGCAACAATATGGGAAAACGTCACTCTTACTAGTGCTAAATGAACATTCAAGACAAAAATTGTTACGGTTTATCACTCTGGTTATCCAAGGGTGAACGAAAATGACCGACAATTCAGATTAAGATTGAAACAAGTTAGATATTGGTCGATTTTTGAAATCTACGTACCTGAAATGTAAATCACCAGCTTTTGAGGAGGGGTTTTTATACAGTATTTTTCCTTGGTCGATTGAAAAGGTTCATTATTGAAAATATTAAACCCAAATGGGTAAGTCAGGGAAATGCATTGAACTGATGACATGAAAGTCAATTGGAGAACCGTTGTGATCGCTGAAGAGTGACAGACAACTTCATCGACAATGATATAGTTGTATCTTTCTATAAATAACTGAAACCTCCTTTTCATAAGGAAATACACATTAATCAAACATTAAATAAACATTAATCACTCGATCGTCAACTTATCCGTTCGAGGAATGAATGCGGTTCAGAGGCGGAGATCGGTGGGAAGAGGGGGAGAGGGGACTTCCTCCGCGGCGGCGCGGCCCACGAGGCGGCCCCCACGTAGCCTGGAGGCCACTCCTTGAGGAGCCCACGTCCCTTGTCCGGACGCCGGGCCGTGGGAGTCGGAGTCAACCCGGGGATCCTACACAACACCAACACCCTGGGACGTCGTCGAGAATTTCCCCGCACCCGGGGTTACGGGCACGGACTTTCACATCGGCGAAAGACTGGTACACTTGGACAGCACACTCGGCTATAGTTGTGCTCAAAAGACTGATTCTGCCGGTTGTTACAGCTGGAGTACGATGGAGTAGCATAAGGAAGAAAAGTACTTCTGTTCAGAAGTAGTTCAATGGCCCGATACTTTGGATTGAACAGTAGGGTCATAGGTTCGGTAGGTAAAATAAGATGTAGTACCCACTGTACTGTTTCCACAGTTGGATAGCACATTGAGAAAAAGTTGAGTGTAGAGGATCGGTGTACATTTGGAGCCCGGTAGTATACATGTGGTTGGTAGAATAAGGTAGTACATCAGTATAGGGCAGTCAAATAGTTCAGCGAGCTGATACGTAGGATTGTACTGTACAGGAACAGACATTTAGCCGATAAAATAGGATGTCGTAGCTTGGGAACAGTCCAATAGGACAGTTGGAAAATACATGAATATGCATTTGATTGCTGAAGACTGATTTAGTTGGCTATTATTGCTGGGGCCGAGTAGAACCTTACACTTGGTTGGTAGACACTTAGTTCAGGGATGTGAAATATTTCAATTCGCTGGTATGCACATTCTCCTCAAAAATTTGGTTGGTAAAATGAGATGATGGAATAGCATGGGGACAAGTAGTATAAAATGAACTACAGTTGAGTGCAGAAGACTGATTCTGTCAGCTGTTGCTCTGGATTCCACTAGGGTAGTACACTTGGTTGGAAGAATAATGTAGCAAAGTAATAAGAGCAGTAAAACAGTTTAGTTGCTGATACTTTGGATTGTATAGTAAGGTAAAACATTCAGTTGGTGAAGAAGGATGTTAAAGCAGCTTGGGAAGAGTCAAACAATACAGTTGGTCGGCTGGAGCCCAGTAGAGTAGTACAGTTGGTTGGTGAAATAAGGTAGTAAAGTAGGATGTTGAAGCAGCATGGAACAGTCAAATAGCTCAGAGGGCTGTAAAGTTAGATGCTACAGTAGAGTCCTACACCGCAATCGGTTGGATCAATAGGATAGTAAAGTGCTATGGGTGAATAAAGATGTATAATTGGAAAGAAAATAATTGGGTATAGCAGTCTGGTATAATAGCCGAATGCTGAAGTTGGAGTGGATTTGATTTTTACTGTTGGTTGGCTCAATAAAGTGGTTAGGGCGGCAAAATAGCAACTTGGGCGGCACCTACATTAGACTCATACACCTGGTTGAAGGAATAAGGGTTGAGGTGCTAAGGATCAATGGGATATTAGGAACAGTGGGGTTAATTGGACGTTACCTTTCACTTAACATGGACTCTGTTGAGAAATTAAAACTAGACATTACTATCCATCAAACCTGGACTCTGTTGAGAAAGTAAAAATGTGACACTCCTGCGTTCCACTCTCGCATGACAGTTTTGGATGGTTAGTTAGCCAAGAACAAGGCTAGACCATCTTTCATGCTAGAAGTAGAAGGTAAATATTGTCGCAAATCAGCTGCAGCTTACTTGGGCATTGCGCACCTTATATTGCACACCAAGCATAACATTGCGATTACATCTGTAGCGATAGAATTAGATTTGTACAGTATCCTGTGAATGAACACGATTTGTGTGTGTCATTGTGAACGAACACGATATCCAGTCTGAGAATCGAATCCATTCTAGTTAAATTCTAATAATTAAACGTTAGTCGTACATATTTATGCATGTTTGTACAGTTTTTATTTATATGAAATTATATGGGAGAGAGCTCTCTTTGATTGAGAGCTATCAATGCTCCTATCTTCCAGCAGTACTCGAGCATGGAAGTGTACACAACTACAATAGAATTTGCAGCTCTTCCCACTGTTCAGTTCTTCGTGTCTTCACAAGAAGGTTCTCCTAAGATTCCTCTAATTTCTCGATAATTTCTACTTTATTCGTGAATGATCATAAAAATTTCTGATGCAGCAAAGTCAAGTCGTCGAACTTGAATCCTTGCGGGGACCGGACATTGATTGTACACTTCGAAGGCAAAGACATCACCTTTTCAGTTAGTTCATTCTGCAACACAAATTCATGTGTGAATTCACATATTTGTATCCTGTAACTTTACATACGCCTGCCCAGAAAAGAGTACCACGACATGAGTCATCTGTGTGTTCCTATTCAATACAACAACTGATGGTCCATAATTTTCAACAACGAACCTTTGTAATCAAGACAAAACGCTGCAAATTCTTTCACTGGGGTTTATTATTCAATTGGCTTGCGTTCATGATTTGAATTTCTATAAAGCTTTGGAGTGTGCGAGTTTCGCAGGTGATAGAGCGATTATTGAATTTCAGGAGATATGCATAGAGCACGTAAATCTGTTCTCAACCAAAATACCTATTTGGATTGATCAGTTGATCATATTTGTGTGCCTCCTGAAATTCAATAATCACTCTATCACCTGTGAAACACGCACACTCCAAAAGCTTTGTAGAAATTCAAATCATGAACGCAAGCCCATTGAATAATAAACCCCAGTGAAAGAATTTGCAGCGTTTTTCTGAAAATTATCAGAATGCTTCAACCAGTGTATCGGCTAAAAAGCCTTTTAGGAGTTCACTCCATTATCCACATTACTACATCACTACATCACTAGGTTACTGATATCAACACCAAAACAATAATAAACCAAAATAATTCGAATGTTGGCACCATAAATGGGCCATAGATCGAGAATGGTTTGACCTACGGACTTGGGGAAGGGCTCATTCGATTCCTCGTGGAGTGTTCTTCAAAAAGATTACAAATTTAGGCCGCCTTGACTTTTTATGAGGTTTTTAGGGATTTTACAAAATTTTGACAACCCTTAAAGGGCACTTTAAATTAAGTGAGAGAGCTGGCTCAAAAATTGGGGCGTCGCCGGACCAACATGGATTTTTGGACGCACGATGGGAGAAATCGTGCGTACGGCGTACGGCGGACGGACGGAAAATTTTTTATTGCAGATTCGGATTCTACACCCTTTGAAACGTAAACCATGAAATTTTCATTTTTTTTTTTTTTTTCAAGAGCGATTACAATGGTTTATTATTGAATAATAAACCAAAATGAAATATGACGTAAATAGGTATTTAGAATTGAAGGCACTTACGTCAAATTGGTCACAATTGCTTCTAGAAACAAATGCATTTTAGGTCAAAACTATGTAAATTTGACGAAATTCGATCTCTAGTGATCACTATACATTTTTGCTATTTCCATCACAATTGCTCAGTTATTTAGCACTATTTTAATAATATTTGTTGTGATTTTAAGGTGACATAAAATTTGAACGGATGGACTAATTTGGAAAAGTCAAATTTGGATAATAAATAGGTATTTGAACATGGTGGTGATTTACGTATTTCCCTGAAGAGGAAGTACTTAATCCCTTGCTATAATTCGTTTGTAGGTACAGGAGGAACCCATCTACACTGTAAATACGAAGTAGGAACTAGAACAGACCTCAAAAGATAGGAAGTGCAAGCAGAGCATTTACGACACCATGTGAATTTAAGGATAAACTTTAAAACGACACAGTGACGGAATCAAAGAGAAAGTTCTATCTAAATGAAACCCACTGTGCTTGTCTGGTCTTATTTATACGGGTGTTGATTTCACATCCCTTCCGCTGTGACTTTGAAAAACCCATAATCCTCGACTTTTGGGTCGTCCTTCGACGTTTTATCGTTCACCACGTGTTAAATTGAAATTTTGTAGCTTCTCCTAACAGAATGCGATTTCGATGGAATCATCCATTTAATTGATTACACGATTACGATTAAAATTTAAATCACCAACTTAAATTTGATATTCCCCAATTCTGTTGTGAAGATAGCAGGTACCTACTCTGAATACTAATGATACTTCTACTGATTGATTTTGCTTCCGAGTCTACCAAGGTAAAGGCAAAACTACACGAACTTATAGTCCGATTTTGATGAAATTTTCAGGGATTGTGTGGGTTGGGGTGTAGATGGTCCCCTATGAGTTTCATGACCCCGGATCAATAGTAGCCTCTGCGCACCCGCAAACGTGAAATCCTTGTTACACGCATAACTCCGGGAGTTCATGACTGATTTCGATGAAATTTTCAGGGATTGTTCGGACTGATGTAGCTTTAGTCAATAATAATTTTCAATGATCTATACAGTCATGTTATGGATACGAGGAAGCTATGTGCCTCCGAGTCTACCAAGGTAGCGGACGCATTGTTTTCACTTTCGGAATTCGAAAATTTTTTTGTCTCCAAAATCAAAAATTCCTCTCGCATTTTGCGTTTTAGACCTTTCTGAACAATTTTGGTTCCGTGTCTATCAGTGTGTCTGTCTGTCAGCAAATCTATGTTACGGGCAAAACTACACGAAGTTATAGTCAGATTTTGATGAAATTTTCAGGGATTGTGCGGGTTGATGTGTAGATGGTCCCCTATGAGTTTCATGACCCCCGGATCGGTAGTAGTCTCTGCGCATGCGCAAACGTAAAATCCTTGCCACAAGCATAACTTCGGGAGTTCTTGACCAATTTCGATGAAATTTTCAGGGATTGTTCGGCTTGATGTGTAGATGGTCCCCTATGAGTTTCATGACCCCCAGATCAATAGTAGCCTCTGCGCATGCGCAAACGTAAAATCCTTGCTACAGGCATAACTTTGGGAGTTCTTGACCGATTTCGATGAAATTTTCAGGCTGAAATTTTCATTGTTCGGCTTGATGTGTAGATGGTCCCCTATGAGTTTCATGACCCCCAGATCAATAGTAGCCTCTGCGCATGCGCAAACGTAAAATCCTTGCCACAAGCATAACTTCGGGAGTTCTTGACCAATTTCGATGAAATTTTCAGCGATTCTTATAGTTTGTTCAATAGTTGAACATGCCTACCTTATTTTCTCAAGTTATGCTCCTGCGTAATAATAAATTTACCCTAATTCAATATTTACTTCGCCTAATTGAACGAAGTTCTTTAGTCAATAATAATTTTCAATGATCTATACAGCCATGTTATGGATACGAGGAAGCTATGTGCCACACCCATTTGGCGGACTTTTTTAGATCTACTTCAACTTGACATTGAGATTATCGAGTGCCTTAATATTATAGTTAAAATTAATTATGTATCTTTACAAAAAAAGGTTTCCCCTAACTTAACCAGAGGGGACTTTTTTTTCGTACTTGTGGAACTTTTTTTTTGGTTTCAGTTAGGATTACCTCTTTTGCAACTGTAGGTCCTTATTCCATTATTTCTACATCCTAAACACCCTCCTCGCGCGAGCGAAACGGTATTAAAAGGCCCAAGGCACCGTTGCCAGGAAGAGTGAGACCTTAGAATAATGTTGAAGCTCTGAGATTGAGGAGAAGAGAAGGGTTTGGTATGTGGCAGAGTGAATGGTCGACCTCGGGCTGAAGGAAGTCGGTAGATGTGGACCGGATGTCCTAATAGAGGTCTATCGCGGGATGGAAGGGCGAGGGGAAGGGGTCATTCATGTTCTAGAGCGGTCATAACCTTCCTCGGTTGCAACCTATCGGAAGGTTACGTGCTTCCCGCCAAGCGGTCCACAGCCTTTTGAATTTGAAACGTCTCGTTCAGTACCAATGAGAAAAAATTCATCCAGAAATCATCGTCTTTTTCTCATATCTGTGTAGAATAATGGCAAC
The DNA here is from genome assembly GCA_031894815.1 of Creontiades dilutus. NCBI lineage: Eukaryota > Metazoa > Arthropoda > Insecta > Hemiptera > Miridae > Creontiades > Creontiades dilutus. Next base: position 3,393,702 of record JAVIWC010005620.1, read on the forward strand.
ATAAAGGAACTTGTCTCCGTACAAAAATATCCAGTTTATTGGTAATGTAAGTCCTCCATTGTAAATTTTAAAATAAGGACGCACTTTAAACCTTTTGTGGTGTCATTGGATACCAACTTAACTCTAAGTTGATCTTCAAAGATTCACGTTCTATTATTTATATAGAATTAATCGAATTATAAAGTATATCTTTTTGTACAAAGTTAAAAAATTCCAGAAATAGTGGATGATTCGTTTGAAACTAGGGGGGAATCATTCCAGATACGTTGGAGCATTCTACCGGGTCATTCCAGCACTGTTGGCGGAGATAGTACCCTGTCTTGCCGGTAGAGGCAGCACCTCCCAAGGCGTTTGTTTGGATCCGGACTCCCAACGTACAGTTTATTGTTCTGTGCGAGGCTTCACACTACTTAGTTTAAGTATATTCAAACTGATTGGGTGTTATTGGTGCGTTCCTGGGACATTAATTCAAAGTCACTTTTTTAAAAATTCTCCTTCGATTCTTCCGTCACAACTAGCAGGGTGTTGTACAGGATTATTTTTACTGACATTCCTGGGAATAACTTGATATCGATATTTTAACAACGATATATCGGCACAATCGAATCGGGGGATAGTAATTTAAAAGAAAAGTGTTTTCTTGTATCGTTAATTTTCACAAGAGCATTGCAGTGGGGTGGCAAAGCCGCGTTGTTAGCGTTTATATAAATTGTACGTCTTGTAATAGTATAGTAACTCTTGGCACTCGGGAGCTTGTGTCAAATTCTTGGATATATCTACTTCAAAATTGGATATATCGATGGCGCCGATATATCGGAAATATCGATATTTTTTGGCCGATATATCGTTGCCATCGATATGTTCTATTCGATACATCGGAAAACCGATATATCGATATGTTGAAAATTTTTGCCATCACTGATACGTGAGCAGGCCCCGGTCGATTTCAGCGTTACTGGCAATATGCGAGTGAAGGTGAGGGCGTTCTAGTTATGTTGGTTTCGTACGTACCGTGTCATTCAATAGGATGAGAGTTTTTTTCTGAACTTATTACACAGAGATGAGTTTTATCGGCCTGAAGTAGCCCAGCACTGTTCAATTTCATTCCCAATAGAGGTTTGTAGAGGCTCATGCTCATGAAATTCATCAATCGAGAGGACCGAATTCCGGGGAGTTCACGACTCCCTGAGCCTATTTTTGAAAGGACGGATTTTTAATCCCCATAAAGGCGGTCCTTTTCTCATTTCGTTGATAAGTTGCTACCACATCGTTCTGACCAACCTTGCAAACCTTGCTCAAGAAACGATTTTTACTCCAACAGACTTCAACAACTCCTATAACCTTGATAATAGATGTAAACAAAAACGCGTTTGAAGCGAGTATAACGAGAAAACGTCTGCCAAGTGGGTGTAGCACATAGTTTCCTCGTATCCATAACATGACTGTATAGATCATTGAAAATTATTATTGACTAAAGAACTTCGTTCAATTAGGCGAAGTAAATATTGAATTAGGATTAATTAATTGTTATGCAGGAGCATAACTTGAGAAAATAAAGGTAGGCATGTTCAACTATTGAACAAACTATAAAATATACCTAATAAGTCCGAACAATCCCTGAAAATTTCATCGAAATCGGTCAAGAACTCCCGGAGTTATGCCTGTGGCAAGGATTTCACGTTTGCGCATGCGCAGAGGCTACTATTGATCCAGGGGTCATGAAACTCATAGGGGACCATCTACACATCAAACCGAACAATTTCTGAAAATTTCATCGAAATTGGTCAAGAACTCCCGGAGTTATGTACGTAACAAGGATTTCACGTTTGCGCATGCGCAGAGGCTACTATTGATCCGGGGGTCATGAAACCTATAGGGGACCATCTACACCCCAACACGCACAATCCCTGAAGATTTCATCGAAATCGGACTATAACTTCGTCTAGTTTCGCCCGTAACAAGGATTTGTTGACAGACAGACACGGAACCAAAATTGTTCAGAAAGTTCTAAAACGCAAAATGCGAGTGGAATTTTTGATTTTGGAGACCTTAGTAGACTCGGAAGCTAAAATCAAACCGATTTGATTTCATGCCGCGTTTAGCTTGTGGGTGTCAACGATTTGCGATAGAGAATGTGCACGCAGGACGCACGGCGGTTTTTGTGACGTAGGGCGTGATCAATTGATGAATCCACGCTATTATTTTTTTGTCCAATCAAGATTTTTGTTTAGTTTTTAAACATAGTTCAGTAAAATATGAACATCTTCGGTGTAGTATTTAAAAATATTTTAATTTTCATTATGAAAGGGGCTGAGTGAAGTGAGTAATATTGATAAATCATAATATCTTCACTATTTCCATCCAATTCGATTGATTTTGTTATTCGACCCTGATTTTAGTCTATTTGCACAGCAAACACTTTGAATTCTCTGTCGACAGGAGGGATGGACGGTATAGTTGACTATCTATCGAAGTGCTGCTAATGGGTGATTTTCATTTGCACAATCGAGGTTTTGATTCTGACTAAAAAATTTTGTTCTCCTAAATTTATGATTTTTTTATTATACAATCTAGATGTTACACTAATGGTATAGTGATGTACAAGCACGCATTATTTTCATTCGTTTCCTCAAAATTCAGGTTTTAAAATTTTATAGGTTACGAGAATGGTATGAATCCATGACAATGAGCTTTGTCAACCAAATAACGATAGAATTACGTAAACGATGTGTAGGTAAAGTTGAATGAGACAAATATCTGATTTCAGTTTTTCCTGAATTTGTGCTAGAACAAGTATCACATTTTAATATTAGTATTTATTTAATATCAAATACCAAACTTGAAAAAAAAAAAAAAAAAAATTGTTTCAAACAGCCATGACGGCTTTTGTGTAGCCACAACAATGAAGTGTAGCCACAACAATCGCCACGACAATGAGAAATCAACATTAACCTTCTGCAATTAGGAGTCTAATGAACACTTATAGAAATTGAAACTTGCATTAAATTGAGTTTTTACGTCTCTATCCCAAAATGAATGCTAAACGAACCGATAAGATTGGTTAAGAGTGATTTTCAAACCCATAACAATGTATGAAACATACACACCTGTTTTACAAACGGCTAACTTCATTTTTGAGCCCCAATTGTATAGAAATGGCGGAAGCATGGTGTTTCCTCAAAGGGCAGGGTTACCAACGCTGAAAAAACTTTGAATTGCCAAAAAATGCCCTCATTTGAGAGAGCTACGATGATTTCCTACAAACCCATGACAATTAGACAGAAGGTTTGGGACAAACTTGAGCACTTGATTCGTACAGACTATCTAAAAGTTAGTCCCACTTGTAAGCGCACTAACATCCAGTAACTAATTCTAACAAAATACTAGTTAAAATATTTCCGGTAAAACGTACTTTGAGCGGATAAAATTTCGGATTAAGTTCAAATTTTGACCCACGGACAGACCATGACAATGAGATTAGTGGTACATTTCGATGAATTACCGGCATGTACAATGAAGAGTAGCCGAACTTTATGACAGCCATGAATAGGCTTAGTTACCACATAAAATCTACAAAAATAAGTTTTGGAAAAAATGGAACAGAAAATTATTTATCAATGAAGGAGAGCGATTGTCCCGTAAAATAGGAATCACCCTAATACACCTCATTTTCTAGCTTCTGTTTTGGTTCGATTAACAATTTTGTTTTAGTTTTGAAACATATCTCAGAGCTTCCAAATTATACATGCGAATGGGGGGGGGGGGGGAGCAATGGTGATAAATAATTATTTATATCTTCACTATTCACACCAATTGTTCACTGTGCCTGAGTTGGAGCCATAGGTACCTATGCTTTATTTCCAATAATTCAGTCTGTAAAGGATTCGCATACAGTTATTTATTGCCTGATGCTTGTGTTTCCTCACCCGCCATCGGCCACTTCTAATAGAAACCCCTCTGTTTAAGAAGCTTTCCTTCAGAGGTATGTCCAACTACAACGCAACGTCTTCGAAATCCTAACAACCGCTCTTTCCATAAAACCTACAACCGCAAATTTGTCTTTGACACCCGTTTAATATCTACAGTAAGCAAAGTTGCGTGGCTTTCACTAATAGCTATTTATTGAACGGTAGCCGGATGAGTACATCGATTGGGAGCGTTTCGACTGTCAGGGCGGCACATTGCCAGTTCGTTTCGAATTTTTAATCAAGCGGAGCAGCCACATCCAAAGTCGTCCAGTTTAATTCTTTGAGTGACGAACCCATGTCGTGGGGAACCCTTTGAGGGCCCTTGACCAATTTGATCATCGTTTGTTCGACGGAATGGACGGGAGCCATCACGAGCCATTCGGCTTCATCTGTCTTGTCGTTGGCAGATACCAAGCTTGCGACCTAAGGAAGTGCAAATGACGCTTGTTTCATCCTATGGTTTGGAAAAGTACCGCAGCACAGAACAACTAAAATTGCGTTTAAGGAAAGTTATATAAATTTTGTTACAAAATGCCGTTTCATTGTTGTCAGTCGAAGCGAACCTCCTTCCAATCGACGAACATAAATTTAAAAAAAGAAATGGAAACCCTCTCAGAAAATGTACTAATTCCCGAGGTTCCGAAACAGGATACCTAGTTTAAAAAATGGGAAAAACAATCAGACACATTTGGTTGATTGGATTTGATAAAATTAGATTCATGAATCAATCGAAACTAAGGGCCAACGTAAGACAATAGAAATCCACTATTTTTGGTGTCATGGATAAACTCATTCAATCTAAACCTGTGCGAATAGGAATATTCCCTAATGTTCGTTGCCCTTAAAAGTTAGTTGTTATTTCGCAAAGGCGAATATGGTTCAAATGATGACGTTAATGCTCTTGAATAATGAAAGTATTTTAAGCTCACAATGTTCACCCTCATCCTCAACTCGCGGTTTCACACAATTTCCCTCCCCACTATTACAGACTTGGGACTGTCCGCCTGGATTACACCATTTGAATCAATGGGAGAACAAGACCTCACCAGGCTCATCAGAGAATGCTGTTTTTGAGTAATGCAGCTGATCAATCAAAAGCGATCAGGAGCTTCTGCTCTAAGGTCATCTGCGCTAAAAGCGGAATGTCAAAGGATTTTAGGTGAATTGAGGAGAGCCTCATTAACCAATCAGAGAGCACGAAAACCCGTACAATGGGCAAACTTATTTTTGATGGGTTTACATTGTTTCTTATTGCTTTTGTTACCAGTGTCTTCCCCCATGCCCCATTTCTGTCTAAATTGCTGTCAGTTCTGGTTTTTAGTGTTGAAATACGCCATAGCTGGCAACATGGAACTATTTCTGCTCCATGCTTTTTTCGAAATCTCTGATTGGAAAATCGCTTATCCCCACGTCGATTCATTCATTTCCTGGTTATTGAGTCCCCTTGGAGCAGGTGCTTAAGCCCTTCTGACTGGCCACATTCCCCCTGCAACCTGCACTTCCCTCTGGAGGCCTGTTTCGCTCTTTGGTTCGAAAGGATAACACCTGTTTAGCCTTCACAAGCTTCAATGAAGGAATTGTTTACTTTTTATTGTTTAATTAGGCCTAGACTCCTATCAGCAGCTGTTGTGCGTACGTAATGCAAGGATTTCAATCGTATCGCGCCTTATTATCGTTTCGACAGAATCAACAAAATACAACGCATATCGTTATTAACGCATATCGCATATTGTTATTAAGATTGAGCATGCGCAGAAGCTGCCATTGAACCTGATTGTTTGAACAAATGAAAGAACACATGTTTATCATAGATGGTAAAATGGTGAAAGTTTATCATAAAACCTGCACCCTACCACGTTTATTTTTCATTCCTGTGGAAACGTGTATACTTATAGCATATATAGTGGAGAGGTTTTGTAAAATTTAGATTTCAAGCCTTCTCAAAGTCTACAGGAATGTATTTTAAACTTTACTGAATTTTTAAAGTCCCACATGAGCAGGTTTCTGCACAGGCCACTCTGCCGTATTTCGCCAGACTCAATTCCTGATGTTTAGCAAATTTATCGCCTCATGATCGTCTAGATATCTCAAGCCGATGAACAGAGCCCTAATTCTGAAATCGCAGGCCGAGAGAAAGTCCATTCTGTTTTCTAGAATGCCCATGACACCTAGAATTCAGATCTCTGGCAAGATGTTGAGCATCAACACGGAGCCTGTAAAAACCCATTTCAAGACCGACAATCACCCCTCGCTGAAACAGCTACCAGGTTTGTCCCGTTTCGTAACGCAAATGCTATGAAAACTAAGTATTCAATCACGGCCTTATCAATTGGCTCATTTCCCGAAAAATCTATGAAAAGGACGTGAATTAAAGGTTGTAAGGGCACAAGGCAGCGCATTTGTACAACTCGATTTGGGTGCTGTAAGCGTGACGGGCATCATAACTGGAAATAGTTATGACTGGAACACGTTAAGTTATGGCTGCACGATCAGAAGCGAATTATCAAATTCAATTTAGAAGAAGTAGGATTAAATGTGGGGATAATAAAGAAGAATGGTGGAACGATCCAGATGAAATGTTTATTGATTTTTCAATTACAATAGAAAGAAGGTAGAGATAGTTTCTTATTTTTCCATAAGGAACAATAATTTAACGCTCTTTCTAACGGTGTTCTCAAAAATAAGTTTAGGGAGAAGTTTAAGGGAGTGGAATCGGAATCATCCGTCCTTCCGGTGGAATAGAAAGCAAATGGAATTGATAGCAAGTCCAGCGGAATCGCAAAAACACCGCATGGATAAAATTGTTCAAATACCACTTACTAACCACTTTTGTAATCAGATTTACATGATGTTGATGTCTTTCTTGGAAGGGTTACATTCAAACTAGAAAAGTAAAAAAAAATACACCAGTAATTGCTGGTGCGCTTAGAGACTCCTAGGTATCAACTAACTCAATAAGATCAAACAATTACTTCTCCGTTTTCGGTGACGTCGGGGTCCGACATGACGGGTTGAAGCGTGTTCATGATTTGAGCGATTTGAAGATGGAGTTGAGGGAAATCGTTGAGAAGATTTTCCAAAACTTGCCGCAGAGCGTTCATCAGTTGGTTTTGTTTGTCTTCTTCCACAGCAAGCGCCGTTGGCGTTCGGTGAACGCACCTGTACCTTCCGAATTTGTAGTCTTCGAGGAACTTGGCTTTCTTTTGGCGGTAGAGCGTCGTTTCCAAACACTGGAAAAAAGTAATAAAACAGTTCTTAGATTCCACATGGTATCTTCGACATAGGTACTAAGGTAACGGCACCGGTAGTGGCCACTGCTCCAGTAGTGGCCATTTTAAAGTTTATATTTGAGAAATAGGGATTCCCGGTCTCCTAGTGGCTTCAAACTTGCAGGAGGTACAGCTCATGTCATCTTGTAGTCAGAGGTTGAACTAGGAGTGCGCAGAGCATCATTGGAAATTGTGGTAAACTTCTCAATATGACCGTCCCTAGTTTCCTCGTTTGTTGGGCTGTATCCTAGAGCTTCTACTGGATAGAATCAATTTTGTTCATCTGGTATTGAATTTAATGATATTAAACACGTAAGGAGGGCAAAATGTCAAGTGGCCACTACTGAGACATGCACGTGGCCACTACTGGAAATTTCGTAATTTGATGTGGCCACTACTAGATCAAAATAAAGGTGTGAGAAAAAATTAATAAAAAATAGAAAAAATTGTTCTTTTGATAGTTTTAGGCAATGGATATGTTAGGGAAGAGTCGGGCTATATTCTAAATGAGTCCTGAAGAAAGTCAGTACTACTGTTGGCCCGAAATTGTCAAAACTAAAGAAAAAAATTCTTAACTGTGGCCACTACCGGTACCGTTACCTTAATTGAGTTAGTTAATTTACCACAAACTATGAACGTCTAGTAAACATTAGTTATTTCCGTCCTTACCCTGGCTAATTACACAGATCTGCAACCAAAAAACTGCATACGATTGTTTTACTGTTTCCCATGAATTTTTGCTTGCTAAAACCGAAAAAAGTAATAAAAAAATTCCATCACGTCTAGTTTTCTCGCAAAACTGGTTTTTTGAATACCACATACCGTGTTATTCAGCGTTAAACCTCAATTTGGTAGTTGCTTCCAAGTTGTCAATTTTATGAATTGCATGAATTTTTTCACTCTCATATTTAGTCATGTCACTCCCAGGATTGATACGAAATGAAAGAGAGGGGATATGCTAGCTCACTGTTGTTTAATGCTCAAGAGGGGTGCGGACCATGGTGGAGCACAAAAACGTGTGCGGCGAAGTATCAAAGAAAAAAAAAGGTTCCACAAGCAAACTGAATGAAGTTTTTGAGCATTTTGTACTGAATAGTAAACAAATACTTTCTTTTATTTTGAGTTTATAGACAATACAAATTATGGTGTTTTTTCTACGTTTTCGTTTTTTATGTCCCCCTCTTCCCTAATTTGCATGAAAACTGTACGTGATGGAGGAAAATAGCGGTCATTTTTGGATTCAGCAGACCAAAAAACGTAAAATTTAGCTAAAATATTCCATGCAGCTGATCAAAAAAATTTTTTTTGCAGACCTGTGTTATAGACAGCTAGTTATTATAGACCCATAAGCCTCTTCCCGTTATTTTCAAAAATCCTTGAAAGATCATTGCTCCACAAAATACTGCCATTCCTCTCCTCTCTTCATCCTAACATACTCAACTGATGTCCAGAACAGCTCTGTCGCGAAGGCGAGCTCTAGAATGGAGACGAGGAGGGGATGAGGAAGGGCAGGTAGGAAAAGGATCAGAGAAAAGGGCAGTATTCGGATAGGACGCGCGCGACACACTACTAGCTGCGTTGGTAAGTCCCAGAATCGATTTCATGGTGATGTTTGATTTTCATACAAGTTGCATACTGCGAGGAGCTAGTATGTAGTTTCAATTTCAGATAAAGTATGTACTCTCTACATGACGAAAGTACATACATGTGCATGTGATGCATCTTATTTGGTAGATGCATCTTACAGTCTCAGTTTCAGTCTGAGTCTCAGTTTCAGTATCAGTCTCAGTTTCAGTTCCAGTCACTGTTTCAGCAACAGCACCTATGCATCCATATAAATAGATACATAGTTTTAATTCACACGTTCTACATCATCATACTCATCTACGAATGACTAGACTAATATTACTGTGCAATCATATTGATCATTCAGTTCACCGTTGTACAAAACTATAACGTACATAATAAAGGATGATTAATGATTTAACTTGAAAACTTTTCCTTTCACAATGGCTAGCGCCACAAGCTCCATCGAGTTATAGAGGAAATCCTTGACACTTTCGAAGGAAAAAATGTCTGCCTGGATACGTTCTTGGACACGGAGAAACTTGACACCTTGATAAGATGCGGCATCAAGGATTGCTGGCCAAAATAAAACCTCATCTACCAGACACCTACTGCCAGCTGATACTCTCGTATTTGTCTCAACGCATCTTATCAGTGCTATGTGGTACGCATTAAGGCTGGAGTGCCTCAGGGCAGTGTCTTGGACCTGATCTATGCAAGTGACTTTCTGGCGCCTTCAGGAATCACCTTAGCCCAATTTGCAGGTGATGTTGCAACGCTTTGTTGTTCTTATTCGTGAGAAGAGGTGGAACATGATATGCAGCAGTTTCTGGATGAGGTTGGACGTTTGAGTGACAAATGGAGAGTATCGGTGAATTCAGCTAAGTCTAAACTTGTCATCTCGACTGATTTAGGGTTGGACGAAATGACATAGTGCAGCAGGCGCGAAGTGGACATGCTGGCTCAGCAAATGTTTGCTGGAATAAGTCATGTGTTCTGACTTAAGTGAGCGAGAAGGTGAAAGATGCTTCCTCAGGGAATGAGATAGGAACGAGAAGGATTCAATTTCTGGTTGTCTCTCAGGTCCTACCAACTGTTACGGCACAAAAATGTTGATACTTAGTTTGAGCTCGTGTCTTTCCAATGGATTGAGCTATGAGACCGATTTTGATCAAACCTCTCTTATACTATATTATTTATATTAGATACATCAATACATAAAATGCTAAGTCCTACACTGCCATCAAACCAGCACATTCAAATAAGATTCTTACAGCGTGTTTGTGTAGTTGTCCTTCCTCCATTTGGCGTTCCAGTTCTTCCAAGTTGGCTTTCAAAGTGTCGATTCCAGTTTTGATGTTGTTATAGTCCTCTCTGGTCTCAGCCAGTTTATACGATAAATCTAGCTGCTCTCTATTCATAAGTTGGTTTTTCTGCAAAATACAATAATAATTAGACATCTCAACCTCTATTACTACAATAAAAATGACATTTGTAGCTCCGATTTGTAGAATGTTGGTTGCTTCATAAGGTGCAAATTCACCACAACTTACCCTTTTCAAAGCTTGGGTCTTGTTCTTCAAATCATTCATCTTCCTCTGCACCTGCATTCGTGACCATTGCTTCCCTGTAATATAATTTTATCTTTAAGTCGAGGAATGTGGCAAAATCAAGTTGAACCGACATATTTTCTCGTAAAATTCTTGCTCCAACAACATTTAAACAATAAGTTAGTAGAATGTGAAACATCAGATGAAGCCGATAGGATTAGGTTTTCTTCCTGCGTTTATAAGCGTGATTGTATGAGGAAGTCCCCTTAATGCATGCTTTACTGACGTGTCTTCGAGAACTGTTGCCCTAGAATTGTGAGTAGGTAACATTCACGTGTATTTTTGAAACTGTAGATTCCAGAAGTCCCTGAATTACACGAAATCCTTATTTGAAAGCTACTTTTTAATATACATATTTTCTCGTGGAAACTGAATTTCATAATTACCCGAATCACATTGTGATATGATTTGATTATCTGGGATCATTTAGTAACTTTTATGCCTCATAAGATGTAGTTGGAAAGCAAGGATATGGAGATGTGATTTTCTGGTTTTTACTTGAGGACTTGATATATTTTTTATCCAACATTTGAATATAATTCTGAATGCAGAACATTCTGATTCGAGTATTTCTAACCGATTTCGGACTTTATAGATGAACATTTTGAACTGTTGAAGTTAACTTACATTGAGTAGCATCTTTGTGCTCCACTGAAAATTGTTTGTGCGTCTGGTCGATCATTTTAGTCAGTCCGTTCCCAATCTCAGTTTTGTATGCAATCAAATGGTGTTTTTTTTTTGTTATTTTCAGCCCTGTTTAACAACAGGTTATGGGCTCAGGAGCCAGGATCAGGAAGTGTAAGGTAAAGTTAGTCAAATCGGGTTTTTATAAAGTTATTCGTTAAAGTCGGTAGGTAGTTTGGTGGACGTTGCATTTGTTTGATGATTGTTCGTTAGTCGCAATGGCAACTTTTCAAACGGTCAACATTAAGCCGTTTGACGGTTCTGGTTTTGAACACTGAGTGTATCGAATTGAAAAACGCTGCAAATTCTTTCACTGGGGTTTATTATTCAATTGGCTTGCGTTCATGATTTGAATTTCTACTAAGCTTTGGAGTGTGCGTGTTTCACAGGATAGGGCGATTATTGAATTTCAGGAGATATGCATGGAGCACGTAAATCTGTTCTCGACCAAAATACCTATTTTGATTGATCAGTTGATCATATTTGTGTGCCTCCTGAAATTCAATGATCGCCCTATCCTGTGAAACACGCACACTCCAAAGCTTAGTAGAAATTCAAATCATGAACGCAAGCCAATTGAATAATAAACCCCAGTGAAAGAATTTGCAGCGTTTTTTATTGAACCTCAATACCCCCCCACAATAAAAACATCTATAACTTATCAAGTCCTTTGGCACTCGTATTGCGTTAAAACTTCCCCAAATCCAAATTTAAACGATGTAGCCCAAGGTAGACAGATGTAGAGGGGGCACACAAATATCATCAACTGATCAATCCAAATAGGTGTTTTGGATGAGAACCGATTTACGTGGTCTATGCATATCTCCTGAAATTCGATAATCGCTCTATCACCTGTAAAACACGCACACTCCGAAGCTTAGTACAGATTCAAATCACGAACGCAAGCCAATTGAATAATAAACCCCAGTGAAAGAATACTTATTTACCCCAGTGATAATATTGAATAATAAACCCCAGTAATAATATTGAATAATATTTACCTATATATTATCAGAATGCTTCAACCCGTGTATCGGCTACTAACTACACTACAAGTATTCACATCGGCTATCACTCTAGTATCCACATTCACTACAACTCGATGCTATCGGCCGGACTACACTAGGTTACAAACAAACAATAATAAACGAAAAAACGCAAATGTTGGCACCATAAATCGGGCCATACATCGGGAATGGTTTGACCTACGGACGTGGGGAAGGGCTCATTCGATTCCTAATGGTATGTTCTTCAAATAGGAAAATATTTAGGCCGATTCGACTAGTTTTGAGGTTTTCAGGGATTTTACAAAACTTGTACAGCCCTTAAAGGGCACTTTAAATTGAGTGAGGGAGCTGGCTCAAGAATTGGGGCGTCGTCGGACCAAGATGGATTTTTCCTGAAAATTTCAGATTTTTTGCTCCAGCCGTTTCGGAGATATCGTGCGTACGGCGGACGGACGGAAAATTTTTTATTGCAGATTCGGATTCTACACCCTTTGAAACGTAAACCATGAAATTTTCAGGGGGGGGGGGGGGGGGGTTAGAATTTTTTTTTCCAGAGCGATTACAATGGTTTATTATTGAATAATAAACCAAAATTACTTGCGAGGAATCAATGTTTAGGTGCTTTGGAAATATCTAGACCCACGGAAGATGCTTTAGGCAAATTGAGGGATAAGGATAATGACAGGGCGATGGACTCGATCGCTCAGTTTTCGGCGGATAGTGTTCTGGATTTGATCAAAACTATGGAAACCGCGAAAGGTATGATTGATGTACTATGGAACACATACGTGCAGAAAGAGACGAGTTCAAGACTTGTGCTTCGAAAACGTTTACAAAACATGAAGTTCGTTTTTGGTAACTCCTTACAAAATTATCGTAGATTTTGATAATTCTTGTAATTGTACGATGCCGGTGCGAAAATTGATGATGATGAATATGTATCGCAACTGTTATCGTCTTTGCCTGATGAATTCAGTGCAGTTGTGACTTCGATTGATATTCTAATTACATTGGTCGATAGTAACTATCTATCTATGTGGGATAAAAATCCGCATCTCTGATTCTGAACGGTCTGTATACGGTATCACGTGGGTTAAATTATCTGCTCGGAAACCTTTGTTAAATTCATGTTGACTCTTTCAATTTCTACCAAAAGTTCACCGAAGAAGTCCATAGGATGTTAACTTATCAGAAAAAAAGCTAGAACCCGGATACTTCAAATAAGTAAACAGAAAATGGCAAAAGCCGTGAATGACTTTTGCCTCCACCTTCACAATACACCAATTTACCCTCAGTGCGGTGCGTTGAAAATAAAAAAAAACAATAATTTTGAAATTTTGAAGCTAATGATATTTGTGACACGTACCAGTGGCTTGCGAGCGCACTTCCCGAGCTTCTGCGTTATCTATCAACTGGTCCCTTCTCGTGATGCACATTTCCAAATCTCCCATAAGCTTTTCTTGAGCTTTTTTTAAATGCGAGTACCTCACCTGAAAAGGGAAATTATCAATTTTAGACTAAGATGACCGTATAATGGAATTATTGATGAAACATAGCACCATAATTACAGAACGAAATAGCCATACTACGAGGCTTTCGATGAAAGTTGTATGTGCCTCTTTCTGGGGTAGCTACGAGAACTATCTAGTACCAACTTTGTACTTCGGGATAGGTTTTGAGCGTAAAACCGAGTTTTATAGCCTATTTTTCGTATATTGGAACTTTGTCCAAGGTATAGAATTCATATCATTATTTCAAAAACCACGCAAATTTATTCAATAATGTTATTCCCTTTTTATAATACCGATAATACAACTAACAAGCGTCTTTTTTCGATAAATAGCCAGAAATAAAAATGTCAACTAGGTTTTAGCGTTTTAGACCATATATGTCCTTTCACGGCTTTGCAAAGTTTTATAGTGGTTATACTTCCCAAGCTTCTACAGGGTGTCCCAGAATTTATGCACGATCCGACTCCTACGTGTTCTACAAATCAATCAGATTGGGGTTGACAATACACGGCGCACAGAGCAACCCCTCCTTCAAGACCGGACGGTCGTGCGGGTCATTGCATACCCTCGCCCCTGACCAAGACAATGCCTCCTCCGTAGCTTTCCCAATTTCCAAACATTAGGTCTTTTTTTTAGATATACGGGGTGTCCCATCCCAGGAGCTATACACAATTCGATTCCCACGTAATCTACAACTCATATCCGACCAAAAATGCCTCGTAGCAATTTTTTGCCAGAGGCCTCGTTTCCTAGTTATTCGCGATTTAAGATTTTTTTCGTGTTTTCGATCTTAGGTCATTAAAACTGTCATAACTCTCTCAATTTTGGAGATTGCTCAGATTTGATGACATCGTTGGAAAAAGCGTTAAATTTTCCATCTATTTGATTTGATTTGATTTTATTGCATCGAAAATGTGCGATTGCTGCGGGAAATGGCAGTTTTGTCAAAATCTTGAAATCGCTTGTTTTTCATCTCGCCTAGAAACCTCGTTAACGCTTGACACAGAACTGTGCAGGTCTGGTAAAACGTTCGCCGAAATGTCAGCTTTCCAACGTTACAGCCTTTTTGGGTTTAAAAAATATTTTTAGTTGACAAAATGGTGTTTAACTGCAAAAAAGGTGTGTTTTCTGTGAAAATTAAGGTTTTTTACGTAACATTTCTCGCTGAATGGAATGGTGACAACGCCAGACCTCCCAAGTGACGATTTAAGATAGTTTTGTCGGATGCATAAGCCCGTTCGTTTATGAATAGCGTCTACGGCATTTCTAAGATGCCCGGCCAAAGTCAAGATAATCGAAGAGCCGAGAGACGATTGTTATTTATGTTAATTTACGATTCAATAAAAATAAATGATAAATAAATTGTTTTCTGATATCAAATAGATAGAAAATTTAACGCTCTTTCTAATGGTGTCATCAAATTTGAGCTATATCCAAAATTGAGGGAGTTATGACAGTTTTAATGACATAAGATCGAAAACACGAAAAAAATGCATAAATTGCAAATAACTCGGAAACGAGGCCTCTGGTAAAAAATCGCTAAGAGGAATTTTTGGTCGGAAATGAGTAAGAGTCGGATTGTGCATAACTCCTAGGACACCCTGTATATGTGTATTTGAGGAGTTGATATCAACGGGAACTGCGGCAATTTTGTTCCGTGAATTGTTGCAGCAAGCTCACCTTCTATGTTTTCCAAGATTTTGATTCTCTTAAGATTATTCACAACATTTTAATGATATGTATAGGAAAGATAACGACTCGAGGAACCTACGTACCACATCCAACTTGTTTTCATTCCAGTTACTTTGTACATGGTTTGAGTTGGCTCCCTCGTTTCGTGTGACGAAATAAAGCCGAAGTAAAATATGATGCGATGTTTACCTCCATACGATGGATTTCCTGTTTTAGCTGCCCTATCTCTCCGCTGGGCGACCGAAATTTCTCGATCTTGGCTTTCGCAATTTCCGCCATATCTTTTCGCTTTTCCGCCTCGAGCAAATCCGCTTGAAGACGTGACGTCTCTTTCCCCAATTCGTCGATATCCTTTCGCAGTTTTTGAATTTCCCCTTCGACGTGCCTCGCGTCCTTCTCGGCTTCCTGAGACGAACCACAGAGTCGTTTGAAATATCAAGAAGAATGGCAATTCTGACGTATAAGGGATGCAATCTACGAAGCCCCTGACATCACTAAAGGCCGGGTCACACAGGACGCGTTATAACGCGACGTTGGGTGTTCCTGTACCGTCGCGTTACGGCGTTCCACTTGCATGACGTAACATGGCATCATACCCGCCACACACACGGCGTTAAGGCTCAGCGATACTTTCAGTAACGCGGCGTCAAGCGTTGCGGTTGTAAAAAATTACAAAAGTAACGCGCGCTGAAGGCGTTCTCCTCGTTTTTTTTTCGAGATGAGTGAGGAAACAGAGGCTCTCATTGACAAAACGATCCTCGTGTGATCGCAGCTCCCGACATAGACGGTGGTATTCCCCAAACTCTTCTCTCTTTTCATTGATTGGGTGCATCCAATGCCGTCTATTTTTGTCATCTAATAAAACTAGTAAAAGTAGAGCTTCTTCCTCTTCAAAGTCACCAGAAGTTATCATAGCTTTATGAGAAAGTTAGAAGAACCAGAAATTATTGTTATAGCAGCGAACCGCCTGTACACAGTACACTCTTGGAGTACACTATCACAATGCCGGGTCGCAGGCCAAAATAACGAGCAACATAACGCGATGTGTGTGACGTAGCCATATCGCCAAACATCGGGGAGAACGCGCGTTCCCAGAGCGCCGCGTCATAACGCGTCCTGTGTGATGCGGCCTTAAAACCTTCATAACGATTGTATCAAATGGCTACAGATTTCAACAAACTTACCGCGACGTCATCGACAAATTTGATTTCTAGTTCGGTGTTGTTTGCTGTTAAACGTTCCAATTTTTCTGAAGCTCTCGCTTTTTCGGTTTGCCACCTGTTGGAAAGATCAAAATTTTCTACAAGCTGTTTCGTACTCAAACATAAGGTAGCACACACAAAATACTGCACAGCTTAAACTGATATAAATCGCTTCAATCATCAATCAAGTTGTTTTGGAAAGATATGAGAGAGCTACGTGTATGACACGTTCAACTTGGCTCACTTTTAAAAATACATCAACAGGCATCAATCAATCAATCAACGTGTCTTATAGATCATAAAAAAAGTATTCAATATAATGAAGAACTTCAAACCAAACAATTTGCAATCATCTCACCTCTCAAACAAGCACTGTTCTTTGGAGATACCCTTTTTAGTCCTCATGATGGTATGTTGAACGTTACTGATGTTTCTCTCGATTCTGATTTTGCAAGAGTTCATTGTGTGGCAATCTGTAAATACATAAATTTCGTTGAAATCGAATTATAGCACTAAACTTTATCAAAGTGAAGTACAGCTTCCATTTCGGTAGTTACCAATGTAGAATGTAAGTTTAAATGCCTCCGCTCAACACTTTAGAGAGTTGGAAATTTTAAAAACACACTAATATAAAAACTAATATAAACCTCTAGATCAGAGAACAATAAAAGAAATTGGTATTCATATATTGGAAGTAATGAAGTCTTTTGTTATTACCCTATTATTATTTATTATTAAATTTAAAGTATACCTACTTTACATTACCTGTGTTCTGGACCTGTTCCTTCGTTTCTCCAATTTGACAGTGCTATTCACTTTTAAATTCAATTAAAATTGCATTTATGATGAACCAGAACTATAAACCATTCAACAAACACATTGAATGAACAAAAGGTGTAACCAACTCCAAAATCAGACTAATGACTGTTTTGGTTTTTTGAGCGTATTACTTTTGAAAATGGTCACAGTTTGAAATGTTTGGTGCTTTATGGATTCAGAAATTAATTCCCTACAACTTTCACTCCCGACTCTTTTCGATCAGTGGTTTTTCCAAAGATATGAGCGCTAGAAAACGAGTGTTACTTTAAGTTTGCGTCAACATGGGAAGAATGGTCGAATTTCGGCTCGCAATGGTACCCGAACTACTGGACCAAAATTTGAGGAACCGTTCAACGCAGAATTTAATCCTCTTTCAGAATGAATAGGGTAATCCTTTCGATATACTATATAGATACTTTCTAAGTTATAAGCAAAAAACTGAAATAAGTACGAACGTTTCGTTGTTTTTCTCAATTTTCTCAGATAGAACAGAAATTTTGGTTGCGAACGTCAAATTCATGTTCAGCACCCTCGAAAACATGAGAATCAAGAGAGAAAAAACCTTCTATAAAACTTTCCACCTCAAAACCCCTGGGGAACCTGAAGTCGCCGGTGTCGCCCAGCATCCGCTCATAGGACGAGGCCTTACTTATTAACCTGTATCTCAAATAATATTCAAGTATATCTAAATATAGTAAAGACAGTAGAAAAACTGATCACGGTAGTTATTGAATTGACACAACCTTTTGGGCAACTTCATGGGTTTTGGCCACATTTGACACAAGCCATGTGGAGCATTAGATCATGTTACCTAGGATCCTCTGAAGGCAAAGCAGAAGCTGCCTTCTTTCTGCCAATGCTTATCAACGGGCAAGTCCTTAGCAGGCTTACTGTAGATAGGCTGCTAGTAAAGGACTGTGAAGTTCGCTATGCTGTGAGTTCTTGGTTAGGCTTTCCACCAGGTGTCCCAATCGCCTATATTCTTCCACCGGCCAAGGCATTGCCTCTCTCTCAGCCAGTATCTTACCTCCACCCAGTATCTTATCTTGTTCCGAAGTTTCTCTAAAAACACTGATCTTTGGTTACCAGGAATTGTTGTGACTAAGCTAGGAGACACTCACTATGAAGTCGAACACAAAGGAAATCGTATCAAAAGACACATCGACCAACTAAGAGCCCACAAATCAGCTGAAACTGCAACATCTGCACATCAGGAGCCATCAAGGGAAAATTGTGAACGGAAAGTTCGAATTTTTGAATGCCTCTCAACGCCCACTCTCGATTCTACAGACTCCAGTGGCTCAACTCCACACCACGAGCGCTCTTCCCTTGGCTCACCGTTTAGGGGATTCCCCACTCCGCCAAATATCGTCCAACCTAAGGAGATCCCACATCCAATGGCACCATCTAGCAGGGATAATAACGCCTCTGAAACCGTAGCTCTTCCCAGATTGTCCAAGTCCGCAAGAAATCCACCAAAACGGTATCCCCAACGACAAAGGAATGCTCCTAGAAGACTGATGTTCGACTGATGTTTGTTGATAAATGGATTTCCATTGTTTAGTGCGGGAGAACAAATATTTGAAGTGTTTTTATTATGTTCATGAAGATCTGTAATTTCTTTTGAATTTGTAATTTTCTACTGAACTAGATTTGATTATATATTCTAGCTTTCTTTATATATTTTTTTAAAAATACTCCTGGAGGATGTTAGGTACCTACCACTCAGACACTGTTCATTTCATGACGTCACCTTCATAATTCATGATTATCATGTTTTCATTATATCATCAGTTCTAATCGCAGCCACGCGTAATTCTTTTCGTCTACCCCGTCCAAATGCAATTCAAATTCAATTTCAATACATTAAACACATCATACTTACTTAGCTTAGCCAAAACACACCTCAACCACTGAACGGCATCATTCAATTTTAAACAGATTGGAATACATTAAAATATTGAATCACAAACGTACAGAAATGTACAACTACGCACGTTTTCGCTTGATGTTGAGCTGATGAATTTGCCTCGCCCGGTCATCTTTCCTCTTCATGATGGTGTTCTGAAGATTGAACCATCCGTCACTCAGTTTCTTGGTTAGCTCCGTAACAAGTTTCAAAGCCTCCTGCAACCTCTTCATTTTGGTCTCGGCCCAACTCGTCGAGGTTTCGTTCAACTCCTGAAAAAGAATCGAAGTGAAGTATTTTCAGAAACTGAGTTTAAAAGTGTATGTTGAACTTTTGAATTGCAAATAGGGTCTTTAAAAGTTAGTTGTCGGTTATAAAAATGCACTAGGCGTGTAAGAAATTTAATTCTGAACCCAAAAATATAATTAACAGTTGAAAAAAAAAAAACGCTGCAAATTCTTTCACTGGGGTTTATTATTCAATTGGCTTGCGTTCATGATTTGAATTTCTACCAAGCTTTGGAGTGTCCGTGTTTCACAGGATAGGGCGATTATTGAATTTCAGGAGATATGCATGGAGCACTTAAATCTGTTCTCAACCAAAATATCTATTTGGATTGTTCAGTTGATCTAAATTTGAGCTAAACCGGATGCTGTTCCGCATTTATTCCTGCCGAAAAGTAGTTACTTGGGCATATTGAATAATTCAAATACACCTATATCTTCTCTGGCTTGGAAAGTAAGAACAAACAAAGAATGCGCGTAAAGAATTGAAGGATCTTTGAAATCACCATTAAAAGAATCAAATGAAAATGTGATGGATGGGATTACGAATGGTTTAGACGAAAATGTGGCCACGATATCCATTGAGACGGGTGACAGCGAACAGCCGTCAGAAATGTTGTTCCTTTTTAGTGAAAATATGAGATGTTGAAGAAAGAAAATGAAATTTTAAAGCTACGTCTTGAAGAGCTGACGGAAGAATTAGCTAAGTTTCGAAACATGACATCGGTTTTTGATGGCCATTTTTCATCGAATCAGCAGCAAGCGCTGTTAAAGCGAAGATGTAAGAGTTGGTCGACGGATGATATCGCGAAGGCTATTACTTTGCGCTCTTTGTCATATAAAGCATTTCACTTTGCAAAAAATGTACTGAATTACATCAAGTATGAGAGCACTATCAAGAGGCGGATTCGTTAGTTTTCAGTGACTCCTGGCTTCATTCACCTTAGTTTGAATATTTTAAAAGCACAAGCACAAGTGTTTTCCGAGCTCGAGAAAGACGTAGTAATCAGCTTTGATTAGATGAAACTTAATGGTGATTTATGTTTTGATTCAATCGAAGAAACAGTGCAAAAGAAACGCAGAAAGGACCTCATAGGTGTGTGCAGTTACTGCTGATTAGGAGTATAGTAGATAAATGGATGCAGCCAGTATACTACAGTATACTAAATATAATACAATAAAATTAGCAGAACAAGTACAGAAAATACTATGTTAAACTATACTGGCGATTTCTCGAAAAACGATTTATTTAATAATGAAAAGAAACGGAGCGCCTGGTCTGGTCTTCACCAGTGACGTCACGGAGGCAGCAGTAGTGGTCGCTTCCTGGACACGACGAATGACCCCTACCGTCTACTTCATACTAACCGTGGGTGGTGCATTTATCCACAGAGTGAACTGGTGAACTTCTCCCACTGACCTTGTCTCTGGACTGAGTGACCTGCAGGTCGTCTACTCTCAGGTGACCTGGGTTTACACACCTCTACTACTTTGTTTCCCTACAACCAGTCACATTCCTCGTGGAGGTCTTACGCATGCGCGTCTATTGATACCTGGCGAGGGTCGCCAAGGGTTTCTGCTAACAAATGAAACTGAACATCTTGTAATAATGCTTATTCTCTATCATTTTTATATGATTATATTTTTATATGATTATATCTACTCACGATTGAGTTCTTCGGGTCGGATCTATTCTTTGCGGCAAGTCTTCTTGCTAGCGTCATATGTTTGGCATTCAGCAGGCTCAGCTTTCCTTTCAGTCTTTTTTGAAGAGCTGACGCTTCCTTCACGTCCCGGGTCATCTCCCGCACGACTCTCTGAGTCTTCTCCAACTCGCCTCGTGTCCTCAAGAGATTGCTACGAGATTTCTCTACATCCAACAACGCTTTGGCCAAGTTAAGCTCACTGTCAACTATTTTCTCTTCCTAAACCGAAAATAAAGAAATATCGTGAACAAACAACATTGCATCGCACTTAGCAAAGTCAAACCCATTTCAAATTCTTACGGTTTGCCGATTGACTTCGCCTAATTTCCTGATCTCCGTCTGAAGACCCCCTATGCCTTTTTCAGTCATATGTTTCTCGCGGAGCACGTCGTTGAGGGCTTTCTTCAACTTGTTCATCTCTTCTACCTTGCCGTCAACCTCTGCATCCAAGTTGAGTTTGAACTTGAGTAAACATGCTTCTTCCTGGAACGTTTAAGTAGATTAATGTGGAAGTCAAAACTTTATTTTCTTGTTGAAATGTAATAATGAAGATATAGAACGCCGAATTTAGTAGTTTATTCACAGTTATTTCCAATAATGAACCTTTATAATCGACCAAGAAGATAACATTTTAAACCCCCTAGAAAGGTTTAAAGATTTATAAATTTCAAAAAACCCATAAAAATATCGATCCTTTAGCTGTTCTAACTTCTCCGAAACTTCTAGTCAAGAGTTCACAAAATTTTGCACAAAAATCTAACATCGATCCGGATTTTAGCGCCTTTATCAATCAACCGTAAGGGTTGAATCCATTATTCAAACATTAAAATCAGAAAAACTCGAAATCTCAAAAATTTCGTTTGATTCAGGTAGAAATAGTTCCGTGGATCGAATGAAACCACTTCGGTTTGCTGTACGATAATTCCTTCGTTTTGCCAGTTGAAGAACAGGTCAGGTAGTTGGTCGGGTTGCGAAGCCTTATAGTTTAACAGGAGGTCCGATATACGGACTAAGTCACTCGCGACGAAGTTGTGGAAACCCATTTCAAATAAAAACGGAGTAGGATTTTCTTGATTTGTCTATCTCATTAATTAACAAAAGGCATGATTTCTCCATTTATAGAAAAAATACCTACAGTGATATAACTATTCATAGTACTTCAAATCATCCTTTAGTTCATAAACATGCCGCCTTCCATAGTATGATCAATAGGGCACTGTCCATACCAATGAATGATCAAAATTTATTGAAAGAAAAATCTGTTATTAAAAGTATAGCCGTAAGTAATGGATATGGGGGAGAACTTGTTGATTCTATTTGGAATAAGGTTCTTAGGAAAAAGAGTAGGAAAGGGGTGTGTAATTTAGTGAGAGAAAGTGAGTTGGAAGAGAAAAAGTGGATTAGTATACCTTATTATGGGAAAATTTCGGATAAACTCGGTAAAATTCTGTCGTTCAGGGGTTTCAACGTTGGGTTTAAGAATAAAAATAATCTCAAATCTTCTTTGGGTACGGTTAAGGATAAAATTAACGTTCAGGATAAAAGTGGGGTTTATAAACTAAAATGTTCTTGTGGGCTTGAGTACTGTGGTCAAACTGGAAGGAAATTTAGGGAACGAATAAAAGAGCATGAAAAGGATTTCAGGGACAACAAGGGTGATTCCGCCTTTGCAAGTCATCTGAATGAATCCAACCATAGTTTCAGTTTTGATCTGACAAACAGGCAATATGTAGAATTTCCTCACTTTTGCCCAAAGGGAGGTATGTTGGATGTGCTAGAAAAATTCGAAATTGTCAAAAGTGATAGGGCTGGAAAATGTTTAAATGATGTCATTCCTCAAAATATTTCTCCATTATTGGGTTCTTTCTTGTTAGGTTCCGCCTCTCCATAATGATACTGTTTGTGCCCCTTTTACTTTGTAAGCCTTGAGTGGCATTGGTTGGTCCTCCCCGCCCCCTTTCACTTCCTTGAGCCAATAGGATTCAATCCCCTCTCACTCGATCCTATATAAGATATGCTTTCTGTGTTGCACTTTCAGCCATGTTTGTTACTGATGATGACCTAACCGTCGAAATCGAAATCGACAGTGTAACTCTTTACTTTCGTGGAAATATAGACAACGTTCTATCCTACTCCGTTTTTATTAGGTCCGATATACACCGCGTGGCTGGCGACAACCCATGTAGCTGGGTTGATTCTAAACGATTATTCTATCAGTAACACCATCTCCCAAGCTTCAGTTCAGTTGATGAGGACAAGCATAAATGTTCTTGCTCCATGTTCCGAATCTTTCATAAAGTATATTTATGCAGTTTGCATACACTACCCTGCCTCATCTTAACAAATGAAATGAACTAGGAAGAATTATCCATGATGGAAATCTTCATGATATTACAAAACATGGATTATTTAACAAGGCGATGGATTCTAGAATCGTGAAGGGTACCGTATCCATCAAAATTATTTGGGAGATTGCTTGTCAATCCAATTCATACTCACTTTCTAAGGAATTCCCTAAAGTTATAACATACAAATTATTTGAGATCCTCACTTTATCAAGTTTTCCTCTCTCCTCTTCGCCCAAATTCAGCGTAAGATGTTTCTTCTCAACGTCCCTTTCCATTTGTTGCAGCAAATCTTCGAGGCGTTGTAACTATGGAAAATTATAACAACTGCTCCATAAATCAAGTAAGTCATGTGTTACAAATAAATTGAGAAATTTAGTCTACCTCTCTTAGTGATGATATGTAACTGTTGTTTTACATCAAACTCACATATTCATTAGCAACTTACTCAAGTTAACAAAACTCCAAGATTATTATGTTAACTTTGTTTTTTATGTAAAATTCAAAGTTATTTCAAGTTACTTTATGCCTTTGATGGTTGAGTGCTGTCAAGAGGTCCGTCTTCTGGGTCTCCAGCCGCTCCATCTCTAGATATTCTGATTTTAGTTTCTGCGACCAGTACGCTTTGTTCTTCATGATCATCTTGTAGTTGCTCAGCCTCACGCTGGAATAATTGGTCGGCGTAAATAATTCATTAATTGCGTAATTAATGTGCCCCACTGCTACTTTCTTTGGAAAAAAACATCTTTCTGATCGTATAGGTAAAAATAGGGTTTCGCTGTTTTTGGTGATAGAGGAGGAGGGGGTGGGGAGTGGTGATGTATACAATGTGATTTCGGCTGCATTTGATTTACGAAAATTTGCATCGCTCTGTATTGGAAAATGTATGAGAAGCGCTCATAAATTAGCAGTATAGTGCCAATCTGCAGCCGAGTGTTCCAGTCCTTATCGGATGTCTGGCTAAATTCCAAAATATAATCAAAACACTTGAATACGGAATGACAAAATGAGTAATACGGAAAGAGTACCTCAACTCAAGAAGCAGTAGATGAAGCTACACTAGTCCTGTGAAGATGAACATGGAAGTGTGTCATGCTTGAAAGAAAACTGGTCGTTCTGACTTTTTGATGTGTTAGGACGTCAACCAATACTAATTATCCAGATTTCCGACTTCCCAAGATCTCGGAAAATGGCCGTTATGGCCGAAAAACCAAGGAATTTTCTCACTTTTTTAGGTTTTTGCTCCATATCTACATGCAGAACCGGCTTGACGGTCATGGTCACGCTTTAATTTTAAAGAAATCTAAATTTGCAGTTTCGGTACCCAAGCGAGCTTCCTAAGACTCTTCGTTTTCAAAATGCAGGCTATCAAAAAAAGTCTTTTCCAAAAAGTTGAAAATTGTCAAAATGGTAACTTATTTTCTTGAATGTCTCCTCAAACATTCACTTCCTAAAATATTATGAGAAATGGAGTTGTAGTAAATTTAATTAGCTTTCAAATGAGACCAGAAAAACACTTGTATTTTTATCCGTTCCCCAAAAACTTTTTGAATTTTAGACGTTTTGAATATTACATAGGTTCGCGAAGGCTATTTTTCTAGTAGTTGAGTGAATTGCAGGTAAGTTTTAAAATTTAAAATTGAAAACTATGATTTGATCATAATTAACTATGGATATGCGTGACGGGTGCATCTTCTGTTGCCACTCACGTTTTTGCGAGATCAACTCTGTTTGATTAGGAATTTACTGCTTTTGCTCAGGTTTGCTGTCGGCTGTGTGAACTTCGTTTTCGTTCAGGAAACATTTCATTTTTTGGATAACTTTTATTTTTCTGATTCCATTTTTTCTCAGTTGTACGTAATTCTATTGATTTTACCGAACTAGCAGATAAATAACTTTTTGAGTCATAAACAACTATTTTCATTAATTAACTCAAATGAAACTACATGGAAAAAGGCCAAAAAACGTGGAAATGTAGTGATTTAATGATCATTTTCGAACAATTAGTGGTTTTTCCGAAAATCGGCTATTTTTGAGGTGCCTTTAATTGTTTTTAACTTACTTGTAAGTCTGCTGTGCGACTAGTTTTCGGCTATCACAGTCTTTAATGTCCACGTACATCTTCAGTATACTCGATTGTAACAACCTATTTTCAGCTTCCAAACCTGACGAATCGTCTTCAACTTTTTTGAGAAGTTTTTCCAAACACCTCGCTAGAAATGAAATCATATTATTACAATTTAGTGAAGTTCTCCAAGTTAAATCGTAACATCCCATCTAGGATATAACAAAGCGTATAATTTTTCATTCAGTTGTTGCGATTCAATCCACTGTTGGTAGACAAGCGGTTTAAAAATCAAAACTCATAACCGTACTGAGGTAGCGTGAAAAAATTTACTCCCCAACTGAAAATTTCGGAGATTTACGTTTCGAAGGGTGAATATCTTCTGAAAATCCATCTTATTGTGACGACGCCCCAATTAAATAGTTTTGAGGGACAGCTCTACTCACTCAATTTAAAGTGCCATTTTTTTTTTTGAATTTTCAAAGGGCTGTCAAGGTTTGATGTAAAATGGTTTTAAAAACCTCACGTACAAGTCGAATCGGCCTAAATATTTACCTATTTGAAGAACATACCATGAGGAATCGAATGAGCCCCTCCCCAGGTCCGTAAAGTCAAATCATTCCAGATGTATGGCCCGATTTATGGTGCCAACATTTGCGTTTTTTGGTTTATTATTGTTTGTTCATGTCCACGTACATCTTCAGTACCTATTGTAACAGATAGCGTCGAGTTGTAGTGAATGTGGATACTTGGAGTGATAGCCGATGTTGATACTTGTAGTTTATAGCCAATACACGGGTTGAAGCATTCTGATGTGCATGAAACGTTGATAATATATAGGTAAATATTATTCAATATTATTAGTGGGGTAAATAAGTATTCTTTCTCTGGGGTTTATTAAAATTTAACCCCCTGAAAATTTCATGGTTTAATACGTTTCAAATGGTGTAGAATCCGAATGTCTCTCTTAAAAATGCTTAAATTCTTTCACTGAATGGACCACATTTATTATTCAATTGGCTTGCGTTCATGATTTGAATTTCTACTAAGCTTTGGAGTGTGCGCGTTTCACAGGATAGAGCGATTATTGAATTTCAGGAGGCACACAAATATGATCAACTGATCAATCCAAATAGGTATTTTGCTTGAGAACACATTTACGTGCTCCATGCATATCTCCTGAAATTCAATAATCGCTCTATCACCTGTGAAACGCGCACACTCCAAAGCTTAGTAGAAATTCAAATCATGAACGCAAGCCAATTGAATAATAAACCCCAGTGATTATTGAATAATAAACCAAAAATCGTATATTCCAAGTCCCCGAGGAGGGGAGCAGGTTGCCCTGGGAGACGCTCCTCATTGGTGGGGTCCCCTTCACTGGCGTGGTCGAGAGGGGGGGGGGGGGGTGAATTCCACCCAGCGGTTGCCCTGGGAGACGGTCCGACGCTCCCCTTCAGGGGTGGGGGTGGTGGGTGGCGGAGAATTCCACCCGCCTAACGTTACCACCCCCTGATATACCTACCTGCTCTGATATTTTCGTCTGTATATAGATTGATGATGATGATGATGATTGATGATTGATCGAAACTGACGCTGGCACATAGGGACGCCGCCTGCAGCGCCGCGTCTCTTGAGAGATAACTCTGCTGCAGCGCGGCGCTGCTGGCGCCTGTTTCGGTCGGTACATGAAGAAATCGCAAGATACAGACGCCGGCCGCAGACGCATCATGGATACCTCGACGCCGTGTCTTAAGTGAAAAACGAGCGCGATCGACGGGGGCGAGCGGGCGCCCATCGCGATCTATCAGTGCGATCGAACAATACAACTCTACAGATGTGTCAGACGTAACAACGCGGCATCACGCTTTGTTGCGGCAAAACGATCGTGCCGCGTGTTCGATTTTTCTTCAGTCCAAGAATTTTCCTTAGCCGTTCAGCCTTCACATGTGATACAACCATCAACCTTCACGCGTTCGCGCCAACCTGAGTCACACCGGCGCTCGCGCAGCTGTCTATCGACCGCCCTTGATTTTTCAATGATTATCTTGCTGGTTTCTCTACTTTCCATTGCAGTAAATACAAAAGAACCAGAATACAATTTTAAAATCACATTTTTCATAAAAAATTCTTTATTGTTTAAAATAACAGCCGTTAATAGTCGTTAATGGCTAAAAATGAACTCTTGCTTCCGAAAATCGCATCAAAAGGCCTCTTGGAAAATGATTACTTTTGTTCAACTCTTTTCTTTGTTGAAAAACTAGATTATTTATTTCAATTGAACTAGATAAGATGGTATAGAATTGCTTACACATAGGTATTTAAACTTATGTATGAATGTTACATGAACAGGTAACTCACAAAAGCGCGATGTATCAAAAAGGCCACTTGGACTATAATTCTTTCAAACTTTTTGTTGTAAAAATGTAATTTTTTCAATCTAACTAGATGGAAACTAGAAAAAACATTTGCTAGTAGTTCCAAAATTACGTAATACTGAAAAATCACAAATGACAAGACACAAAAAAAAAAAGCTGCCAATTCTTCCACTGGGGTTTATTATTCAATTGGCTTGCGTTCATGATTTGAATTTCTACTAAGCTTTGGAGTGTGCGTGTTTCACAGTGATAGGAGATTATTGAATTTCAGGTGATATACATGGAGCACGTGAATCTGTTCTCAACCAAAATACCTATTTGGATCATATTTACGTGTGCCTCCTGAAATTCAATAATCGCCCTATCCTGTGAAACACGCAGACTCCAAAGCTTAGTAGAAATTCAAATCATGAACGCAAGCCAATTGAATAATAAACCCCAGTGAAAGAATTTGCAGCGTTTTTTATTGAACCTCAATAACCCCCACAATAAAAACATCTATAATTTATCAAGTCCTTTGGCACTCGTATTGCGTTAAAACTTCCCCAAATCCAAATTTAAACGATGTAGCCAAAGGTGGACAGATGTAGAGGGAGCACACAAATATCATCAACTGATCAATCCAAATAGGTGTTTTGGATGAGAACCGATTTACGTGGTCTCCTGAAATTCAATAATCGCTCTATCACCTGTAAAACACGCACACTCCGAAGCTTAGTAAGATTCAAATCATGAACGCAAGCCAATTGAATAATAAACCCCAGTGAAAGAATACTTATTTACCCCAGTAATCATATTGAATAATAAACCCCGGTAATAATATTGAATAATATTTACCTATATATTATCAGCGTTTCATACACATCAGAATGCTTCAACCCTTGTATCTGCTACTAACTACACTACAATTATTCACATCGGCTATCACTCCAGTATCCACATTCACTACAACTCGACGCTATCGGCCGGACATCACTAGGTTACAAACAAACAATAATAAACGAAAAAACGCAAATGTTGGCACCATAAATCGGGCCATACATCGGGAATGGTTTGACCTACGGACGTGGGGAAGGGCTCATTCGATTCCTCATGGTATGTTCTTCAAATAGGAAAATATTTAGGCCGATTCGACTAGTGTTGAGGTTTTCCAGGGATTTTACAAAACTTTTACAGCCCTTAAAGGGCACTTTAAATTGAGTGAGGGAGCTGGCTCAAGAATTGGGGCGTCGTCGGACCAAGATGGATTTTTCCTGAAAATTTCAGATTTTTTGCTCCAGCCATTTCGGAGATATCGTGCGTACGGCGTCCGGCGTCCGGCGTACGGCGGACGGACGGAATTTTTTTTATTGCAGATTCGGATTCTACACCCTTTGAAACGTAAACCATGAAATTTTCAGGGGGGGTTAGAATTTTTTTTCCAGAGCGATTACAATGGTTTATTATTGAATAATAAACCAAAATGAGCGCAAAAATTGGGATTTTGAGAACAAAGTTGGTTGGGGTATCGTTTTTGATGTATCTTGTAAATTTGGACGCTTGATTGATTGGAATGTGTCCTGGATTGGACATTCCAGTTTCAAGAGTGAAGTATGGTTAAACTGTCAAATTTACTTTTCTCAGCCCGGGGTCATTCCAACGGCAGGGGGATTATGAAAAAAAAAAAAAAAAAAAAAAACACCAATTACCTATGACAACCAAAAACATAACTTTCCTCTTAATTTCACTCAACAACGAAGATTCTTGGATTCTTCGAAAATTCTCACTTCTGAGACTTCGAAAAATAAAGTAATCGTTATTCGTTGTTAGTATTTGTAATCGCAGAAAAGTATTCGTTAATCGATTAACGCCCATCTCTGGTAGGATTAAATATGATTTAATATTAGTTGAAGTAAATAGTGCACTCACTTTCATCTTTCATATCCCTGCAGCTGGCTGCCGAGTGTTCAATTTCGTTGTTGAGTCGGATGATTTCCTTTTCCAACTTCCAAATTAGCATATCCTGATAATAAAGAACCCATAAAACACACGTCAAATAGAAGCAAATTTGGAGGGAGGGGGGGAGGGGGAAACAAACAACTATTCACATTAGGGACTTTTATTTGTACACCTAAGGCTTCTTGCTACTTGTAGCATCACGCATCAAATTACAATGGTCCATATGAGCTACTACATACCATATGACCTTGTAACCAGGGAGCGATAAACAAACGACTTCTTTTCATATGAAATATGAATTGTGTTGTCGAGGAACTCTTGAATTAAGATTTTATGTTCTATTAAATTACCAAATATAACGTGATTCTACGGAATGGCGACGAGGATGGGCCCTGACACTATCCGCATTTGACTACGAAATTCAATACCAACCCGGAAGAGAAAACCTACCTGCCTATACATTGTCAAGGCTCCCTATACCCCTTGTCGACGCCTCAGGTTCTGAAAGAGAAGGAGCAGAATATGGCAGTAAACTGTTGAATATCAGACTAGATGACATCGCCTTGAGTAGAACTCATTTGAAGAGGAGAATCTTAGAAGATCCGGTACTTTCCAAAGTGGTTATGTTTATCCAAAATGGGTGGCCACAGAGCAAGATGGATATAGAAGAAAAGAATTTACATACTTTCTTTGAGAAACGGCTGGAGCTGTCGTATGAAGAAAAAGTTTTACTGTGGCAAGGGCGTCTAGTAATTCCTGCGTCATTAAGGAAATCCGTACTCATGGTTCTTCATGATGGCCATCCCGGGATCACGGGAATGAGAGCCGTGGCAAAATGTCATGTATGGTGGCCGAACATGGATAGTGATATTGAATTTCACGTGCAGACTTGTGAGTCTTGCCAAACATACCGGCCAAGGGATCAGAAAGTGCCACTATACTCCTGGTCGGTTCCACGTGAACCGTGGTCGAGACTACACATAGATTTTTGTGGTCCCTTTCAAAATAAATATTGGCTAATAGTGGTGGACGCCTCAACAAAGTGGTTGGAGATATTTCCCATGGATAAAATCACCCGAATAAAGACGATCAATATCCTTCGAGAATTGTTCGCAAGATGTGACATACCGAGAACAATAGTCAGTGACAACGGGCCCCAGTTTACGAGTTACGAGTTCAAGGCATTTTGTGAAGATAACAATATCTTACATATTACGTCTGCTCCATACCATCCCAAAACCAATGGGTTGGCTGAAAGGGAAATACGTACTTTTAAAACAAGAATGAAAGCCTTGAACAATATCAAAGACCCGAGTCGTTGACTCCAGATGTTGCTATTCTCGTACCGAATCACGCCTCAGAAGACTACAGGACGATCCCCATCCGAACTTTTTTATGGCAGATTGATCCGGAGTAGATTAGACTTGCTGAAGCCAAACGTGGAAGCAAAAATCGATTCATCATTGGTAGTACAAAAATTAAACCACGACAGGAGAGCAAAGAGTCGTGTGTTTGAAGAGGGGGAAAAAGTATGGGTAGTCGAGCCCCTGAAACATACTTATGTTGAGGGACTAATATCGAAGAAAACATGCCTTCTGTCTACATCGCACAGATTGGAGAGAACCAGAAGAGAAAGCATGCTGATCAACTACGGAAACGAGTGTAAGAATGCAGCTCGAATGAGGGGGAGAAGATGTAGCATCACTCATCAAATTACAATGGTCCATATGAGCTACTACATACCATATGACCTTGTAACCAGGGAGCGGTAAACAAACGACTTCTTTTTATATGAAATATGAATTGTTTTGTCGAGGAACTCTTGAATTAAGATTTTATTTTCTATTAAATTACTAAATATAACGAGATACTACACTGCTCTTACGAAACTTGGGGCAACGAACATAATACGGATAATTCATTAATCAATGCACATCACATGTTAATCGATTCTAAAAAAATTTTCTTATTCACAAGCTAATAGCAATTATTAGGCAGTTCCCCATGGGCCTATGGTAGTTCCAATAAGAATTTCAAAAAACAAATAGTGGTTAAAATCTATCTGTTCACTGCCCATGGACAGCATTAATGGATAAAAAACCACGCTACTTGACATGAAAAAGACGTATTTTCCGAACACCACAACTAAATGAATAAATAACAAGGTTTTATAACTCAACACAACTAAGGTAACGGTACCGGTAGTGGCCACAGTTAAGAGTTTTTTTCTTTAGTTTTGACAATTGTGGGCCAACAGTAGTACTGACTTTCTTCAGGACTCATTTAGAATATAGCCCGACTCTTCCCTAACATATCCATTGCCTAAAACTATCAAAAGAACAATTTTTTCTATTTTTTATTAATTTTTTCTCACACCTTTATTTTGATCTAGTAGTGGCCACATCAAATTACGAAATTTCCAGTAGTGGCCACGTGCATGTCTCAGTAGTGGCCACTTGACATTTTGCCCTCCTTACGTGTTTAATATCATTAAATTCAATACCAGATGAACAAAATTGATTCTATCCAGTAGAAGCTCTAGGATACAGCCCAACAAACGAGGAAATTAGGGACGGTCATATTGAGAAGTTTACCACAATTTCCAATGATGCTCTGCGCACTCCTAGTTCAACCTCTGACTACAAGTGACATGAGCTGTACCTCCTGCAAGTTTGATGCCACTAGGAGACCGGGAATCCTTATTTCTCAAATATAAACTTTAAAATGGCCACTACCGGTGCCGTTACCTTAGTTGGTTATGAACCGACCTGTTTCATTTTTTCTTCGGACAACTTCTTTTTCTCGATTTGCTGATTTTTCGAAACCGCTTGAGAGGTTTTCAAACTTTGGTCTTTCTCCGCCTCGTAGCCTCTCAACTTGTGGACAAAGTCGTTCAGCATTTCTCTTTGTTTGATCAGGCTCTCATCTGTTACGGTTCAATTTTGTACATTTATTATATTTATCATGTAGCCAAATTACTTGAAAAGAATAATACAATATGAAACAAGATTTACTAAGATAACTGACAAAAGACGAATGGAAGGAAAATACCATACAATTTGCAAAGTAAACATTGCAAATTATTTCACAATATTTTTGATTCCCTAGTCGTAAAAACAAGAAAACGATAAAAATGGTGATATAAAAAAATTTAAATTTTCACCAGTTTTCAACATTTTCATCCTTGAAATGAGATTTTCTAACCAGATAGGATCATGAATTGTAATTTTTCGTTTTGGGTGAGTTTTACGGCTCTAAAAACTATTCCAGCTGATTTTGCAAAAATCGTCTCACATTAACTTCACAAATAAACGAATAACAGCTTTGCCTATAATGCTGAATGAACGAGTGATACCCATAGTTAACAATGGGAAATACTTGGGAATGACTCTTGATACTAAATTAAAATGGAAAGAGCACGTTAAGAAGAAAAACGAAGAACTGAAGATAAAATTTAGAAGATTGTATTGGTTGCTAGTGTACAAGCAAGCTCTGAAACCAGTGTGGATGTATGGTTTACAGCTCTGGGGGTGTACGAAGATGACTAATATTAAGATGATTCAGACTTTTCAAAACAAAGTGCTAAGGAGTATCGTCAATGCCCCCTGGTACATTCGTAATGACGACCTCCATCGGGACTTTAAAATGGAAACAGCACGCAATTAAACATGAACAGCGATTTCACGCGCACTAAAAACGTGAAGCGCTTCACCTCCTAAACAACAGTAACGTCAACCGGCGGTTTGATAGGACAAAACCCTTGGACCTAGTGATGTCACGTGATTAGTGAGCCAGTGAAGTGAATGGGTGCTATCCGGGTATAGCCATTGGGCTATTAACTCCATAAACTGTAAATTATTGTACGAGTGTAAATTAACTTGATGGGCTCAGTTGTTATATTATTGATATTCTTGTAAATAAATATCGATTTGGAAAAAAAAGCTGATTTTGCGACCAAAATTACTTGAAGAGTTTTTGGCTCTTAGCCTCTGAGGTAATCGGAATCCTATAGTATGGAGTCTCAGAATCCCCCCAGCCCGTGAGCATTCACCAGCAGAAGTATGCAGTATGCAGCAGAGTATGCAGCAAGAATGAAAGACGAGAATTGAAGATATTCCGAGGTCCACAAAGGAACTCACTTTAGCTATTGTGGAAACCCATTTCAAAAAAAAAAAAACTTATAATAAAAACTTTGTAACTCAGTATTTGGTGGAAATAGACAATTTTTCTTTAAATTCTGTTTTAATTTTTTTTTTTTTTTTTTCCGTAAATTCTATTACACCCGACTTGTGAAGGATTGTAGTCGGAATTGAAAAATTTGCATAAAAAACCCCAAACACCCTGTACTTATGGTTCTATCGAAACTTGGACCAGCAAAAGCACCTTTCGAGATTGTTTCAGCAGGGGACCGTTCTTCAAAAAGGTACCTTCATTTGTTAGTAGATCGTTTCACAACGGCTATCACTCCAGTATCCACATTCACTACAACTCGACGCTATCGGCCGGACATCACTAGGTTACAAACAAACAATAAGAAACGAAAAAACGCAAATATTGGCACCATAAATCGGGCCATACATCGGGAATGGTTTGACCTACGGACGTGGGGAAGGGCTCATTCGATTCCTCATGGTATGTTCTTCAAATAGGAAAATATTTAGGCCGATTCGACTTGTTTTGAGGTTTTTAGGGATTTTACAAAACTTTGACAGCCCTTAAAGGGCACTTTAAATTGAGTGAGAGAGCTGGCTCAAGAATTGGGGCGTCGTCGGACCAAGATGGATTTTTCCTGAAAATTTCAGATCTTTTGCTCCAGCCGTTTCGGAGATATCGTGCGTGTACGGCGGACGGACGGTAAATTTTTTATTGCAGATTCGGATTCTACACCCTTTGAAACGTAAACCATGCAATTTTCAGAGGGTTAGAATTTTTTTCCAGAGCGATTACAATGGTTTATTATTGAATAATAAACCAAAATCGTACCGATGAAAAATCGATAACACTGATCGTCAAAAAACAGAGCATCACGGTTTCAATGAAGGGGATTTTGTTTATATGGACCATGCTTCAAAGATAAATAGAAACAAGATAGAAGAGGTAAGAATAGGACCTTTGAAGATTATGAAGAAAATATCAAATTCCATCTCAAAGCTGGATATTGGACACAGGAAGAAGGAGTCAAACATGTTTCACATCTCCAAGTTAGGCACCAACTATCCCCTAGGGCATATACACTAAACATCTGTGCTCGCTGCATTACCGCAGGCGCGGAAAAATTAAAATAATTTGCCCTTCAAGAATTCATTTCTCTGAAAGACAGCTTGTTCATTTCAATTCTTTTTCAGGTATTCAACCAAAATTCACATCTAATTGACTTTATTGTTTGGTTTTCACGCTTTTAAATTTCATCAGATTCAAATTAAAACATTTAATTACCGAGGCGTTTGGTTTGGTTGAAGTCCTGTTTCATTTGGCGGTGAACGTTTCTCACGTCTTCCAATTCTTTCTCAAATGCTTCCCGCTGGCTTTGCACCTGAAACGAACCGATCGATTAAGAAGAAGAGAAGAAGAAGAAGAAAAGGTTTATTGTCATATGATCTGTGTGGTATATACATCATTAATATACAAAATAAACAATACAGCATTGGTTAGACCGTCTGCCGGAAGCGGGACCATTCAAAAATAAAAAGTAAACTGGAACATGTTAGGACAATAAATATGTAAATTGAACCATAATAATAAAAATAAATAAAAGTTTCTTTCGCTAGTTGAAACGGAGGAATTACTCTAAATTCAGAAATTAAACTCTCGAACTAGAAAGGACCTATAGTGCCAAGCTGATCTACAAAATAACTCCAAACTTGACCAATCCGGACCATCCAGGATCTTGATTGCCTCCTCACGGCTCAGCACAGCCCTCCGGAACGCAAGAAGCCGAAACTCAGAGAGTGCAGGACAGAGGCGCAAGAAATGGAAGATGTCCTCCCGCACGCGCAGTTCGTTACGTAGGGTTTGGCATTGAGGCTCACACCCTCAGCCCGTATTTTGAAAGCCCACCGAGCTGTTTTCAAGGGAACAGCATCATGGACCAAGCTTGCACATTTTAACTTGGGGTTGAGCTCTCGGTACATAGAAAAGGAGTCTGAGGTAGCTACTCGCTCCTGGAAAGCAGCTCTTCTATGCTCAGCAACTGAAACAATAATTCGCTGCACGTCATCCTTTATGATCTTCTACTCCAGTGATTGAAGATTGTCCGGAATGCCATGCTTCATGCAAAGGGAAGAATAGTGGTGAGCAAAACCCGTTGAGCTTCTCACCAGCTCTCCCATCACTACTCTTGGGAGACGGGACTCCGGCATCCTCATGGTCTTCAGCAAATAAGCGTAATGCAGCTGTAGCGTGTATTTCGACAAGGTGTCCCATTCCGTCTCTAAATATAATCGATTAACATAATATGGAAATAAATGGACAAATTTATGTAATCATTTCCTGTCTGTATCATTAATAAAACACAAGCTTTAGATTTAGGTGCTTGCCTGTTCTATGTTTGATCTGAAGGATTCGATGTCTTCCCTCTGCTTTTGAACGAATTTGTTTTCCCTGTAAACTGAATCGGCTCGCAATTTAGATTCATCCATTATTTTCTTCGTGTCAGAATCCTAAAAGAGAGTGAATGCAATATGTTTAACATTGATT
Source organism: Creontiades dilutus (assembly GCA_031894815.1). Lineage (NCBI taxonomy): Eukaryota > Metazoa > Arthropoda > Insecta > Hemiptera > Miridae > Creontiades > Creontiades dilutus. Next base: position 3,430,351 of record JAVIWC010005620.1, read on the forward strand.
TCAACGTAATATGTAAGGATAATATGACTTGTAACCATCAAGAGCTCGATCCAAAAAAAATCAGGAAATCTCATTTGGTAGTTTGCTAATTGAACGACGATTATTCTTCTTTATAGATCGATCGGCTTGCATAGTGAAAATTCTTTCAATATCTGATGGAAATTAGGGAATTCATTCATGAAAGAAAGAACACAATTTTATTATTTTTGTAATAAAATAACCTTTTAAGCACATCACTGACTTATGTAAGTGGGACGTCGTCTCTGGTACATTTCCTAAACTTCGCACCTTTCGCCTTCATTCCATTCTACAATTCTAGAATTCCATTCCTGAATTCCATTCTAGATCCCCTAAAAAGAGCCCCTTTTACAGTTCTGTTCTTCAGATCAACTCGAGACGAAATTAGCCACAAGGGCCTTTCAGCCGATCACTGAACCTCTTTACATCGTACTTGACTTTCAGACGTAGACTACTTCCATCAACCAAAACCTTAACTAGCCTCATTGCATGAAACATGAGCTGGCGTCAAAATACCTACAATAGTGGAAAACTATATGCAGGGTGTCCCACGAGTTATGCACAATCCGACTTCTACGTGTTCTACAACTCATTTCCGAACAAAAATGCCTCCAAGCAATTTTTATCCAAATGCCTCGTTTCCGAGTAATTCGCGATTTAAGATTTTTTTCGGGTTTTCGATCTTATCTCATTAAAACTGGCATAACTCCCTCAATTTCAGGAATAGCTCAAATTTAATGACACCGTTGGAAAGAGCATCAAATTTTCTATCCATTCGATGTCAAAAATGAGTTTTTTAATTGCAGGGAAGATGTGCGATTGCAGCGAAAAGGCAGTATTGTCAAAATCTTGAAATCGCCTGTTTTTCATTTTGCCTAGAAACCCTCATTAATGCTTGACGTAGAACTGTGCAGGCCTGGTAAAACGTGCGCCGAAATGTCAACTTTTCAACGGTGGTCGTTTTTGTTTTTAAAAATATTTTTAGTTAAAGAAATGGTGTTTAACTGCAGAAAAAACGAGTTTTCCAGTTAAAATTGAGGTTTTTCCAAAATTCTCGACGAAAAAAGGTTGGGGGCGGGATATACGTAACTTTTCTCGCTGAATCGAATGGTGACAACGCCGGACCTCTCAAGTGACGATTTAAGTTAGTTTTATTGGATGTATAAACCCGTTCGTTTGTGATTAGCGTCTACGGCATTTCTAAGCTGTCCTGCCAAAGTCAAGATAATCGAAGAGCCGAGAGACGGCTATTGTTCGTGTTCATTTACGATTGATTGCGATGAGTTACATTCACCTTTTTGCTGACACTATGGACCCTTATCAAACCAGGCTTCCGTATCATTACCAACTCTTCCCTTTCGTCTCTTTCCTCGCTGTATTTCCTTCAGCGTGGTTTCCCTATTGCATATTCCCATTCATCATGCTGCGCTATAGCTACTGAACATAGCTGGTAGTAATAACCAAAACCTTAGTGACAAAAAACTATTAGTAGATACAAAAAAGATAGTTTACATGTAAAAAAAGGATCAGTGGCATAAACAATATCATCTACCAATATTTTTTCCTCATACTATCCGACGTGTTCGCAAGAGTGTAAGTTCTTTACGGGAGGAGTGTGACTCCCTTGCTGCTTCAGAAGCATAACCATTGGCAAAACCGTACACAAAAATTATGTCAGTATACCCACTTGTGGTATAGCTACTCAACTGAAAGCCACTCATCGCAATCAATCTTTAATGAACACAAACAATAGCCGTCTCTCGGCCCTTCGATTATCCTGAATTTGGCTGGACAGCTTAGGAATGCCATAGACACTGTTCACAAACGAACGTTTTCATTCATGAAATTCACTTTCATTTTTCATTTTTAAATATTTATTTTTTGGTTTATACCTAAACAATCTTGTTTAAACTCCAACTCTTTATTTGATCTCGATTTGAGCCCCAATATCTTCCCATTGTTCCACGAGTCAACAAACATTTTACTAAAATTGAATTTTGTCAGAAAAAACAAATTATCAACATCGCAACACTCAATGCTACGGCCAAATCAGATTAGGGTTCACAATACACGGCGCACAAAGCAACCCCTCCTTCAAGACCTGGAGGTCATGCGGGTCATTGCATCCTTGCCCCTGACCAAGACCTCCCCCTTAAGGCGCGTCCACACCTGTAACAAACTGGCGTTCCGTTCCTCCGTTTTGTAACAAACGAGAGGTTCGGGGCGGCATGAGATCAAAGAAAAGAACGGAACGGGCCCCGATCGCTCGGTTGGCGGTTTTTCCTCGGCGCATCAAAGGGATGATCGGAACGCGGCGAAACACGTGCGGACGGGCTCGAGGTTCGCTCGTTCCGTTCACATTTGTTACGGAACGATGTTACAGAACGCCGAAATATTCGGATGGCATTTGTTCGGAACGGTGGTAAGTACGGTACGCCAGTTTGTTGCAGGTGTGGACGCGCCTTTAGCTTCCCCAATTTTCAAACATTAGGTCTTTTTTAGTTATACAGGGTGTCCCAGGAGTTATGCACAATCCAACTCCTACGTGTTCTACAACTCATTTCCATTGAGTTGCTTTCAGTTGAGTAGCTATACCACAAGTGAGTATGTTGACATGATTTTTGTGTACGGTTTTGCTAATGGTAATGCTTCTGAAGCAGCAAGGGTGTCACACTCCTCCTGTGTAGAACTCAAACCCTTGCGAACACGTCGGATAGTATGAGGAAAACATATTGGTAGATAATATTGTTTATGTCACCGATCCTTTGCTTATCCAGTAAACTATCTTTTTTTGTCTACTAATCCTTTTTTGTCACTAAGGTTCTGGTTATTACTACCAGCTATGTTCAATAGCTACAGCGCACCATGATGAATGGGAACATACAACAGGGAAACCACGCTGAAGGAAATACAGATCGTTGGAAAGCTGACATTTTGGCGCACGTTTTACCAGGCCAGCACAGTTCTGCGTCAAGCATTAATGGGGTTTCTAGGCGAGATGAAAAACAGGCGATTTCAAGACTTGGACAAAACTACCATTTCGTGCGGCAATTGCACATCTTTAATGTGATTAAAAAAACGTTTTCTGACATTAAATAGATGGACAATTTAAAGCTCTTCCCCGTTGGGGTCATTAAATTTGAGCTATCTCTAAAATTGAGGGAGTTATGTCAGTTTTAATGACATAACATCGAAAACACGGAAAAATCTTAAATCACGTATAACATGGAAACGAGACCTGTAAAAAAAATTTGCTACGAGGAAATGAGTTGTAGAACACGTAGGAGTCGGGTTGTGCATAACTCCTGGGACACCCTGTATATGGGCCTTGACAAATACAATAACTGAAATTTAACGAGATAAAATAAAACACCTATAACTACGCTTCACTTGTTCATGGGTTCACTTGGTCATTGTAGCCGAGTAAGTATCTCCAAGGATCACTGTCATCGCGTTTTAATCGTAAAATTTGGTCATATGATGAGCAGCAACATTTTTCAAAAACACCATCTTGTGGAAAACGCAAAAAATTGTGGCAGTTTGCAAACAAGCTGTGATTAAATAAAAATAGAGCGAAGAATGTTTTTTTTTTTTTTTAGTAAGAATAACGAGACATTTCAAGACCATCGGAAATGTTCACAACAGATTCAGGAACTTTTTGATTAGGCCTCTTATCGTATTATAGAATAGGGCTTAAATTCCACTATGGAAAAAAAAATCATACAAGGTTTTTATAATATTAAAGATTTTGAACTGAACAGCTTACAGAGCAAGTGAAAATTTTAAATTAGTTAGGTAAGTACATAAGTTTGTGATACCGTTAGTATAGTACCAACCTAGCCAGTTAGAAACTATAGTCGTTTTGTCAATTAAGTTATGTCAATTAGTACATATTGTTACGTAAATTAGTAAAGTCATTATGAAACATAATTTTTTGACAAGGTTCTTTCTGTACTTTAACGTCATTGATGTTCTTTACTGGTAAGAAATGCATGTTTGACAGGGCAGCGAAGGAGACACTACAAAACAACCAGAAACTACCGGTCGGTTTGCCATCTTTGAGGGATCCCGGCAATGAGAAGTTCACCCCAACGCCCGGTAGACTGCTTCCTACTCCTGATTCAAACAATAGAAGTCAGAAACAGAACACGCTGTCTTCCTTTCACTCAAAGAACTCGCAGTCCGCTTTTGGTTCTCAACTATTTCATAATCTGTTCAATTGGATCTAAGATTTTCACAGTAACATGTTGAAGATCTCGAGAAAAAAACTCTCAAAATAGAATTTGTTTTTAACTATCTTGATGATGCATGAACAAAAAACGCGAGAAGGTCTGATACAACCACTTGGAAGATTTTTTTTTCATTATAAACAATATATAGGGTGTTTCCCATCTATATGGGTACATTAAGGAATTACAGAGAAATGCTGGAGCTATCAAAAATCTGTTTTCATAGTAAAACACCTGTTTGGATTGATCAAGTTGGTCATATTTGTGTGTTTTCTGAAATTCAATAATCTTCTATTGAAACGCACAGGTCTTATTTTAGTTTTCGATTCTAAATTGAATTTGAACGCAAGCCAGCGTTGACAATTTTAGAGACTTCAGTTTGAAAGTTATTTCACGTTTTTTTATTGAAACAACGCAAACCGACGCTTAGTACAGATTCAAATCATGAGCGCAAGGCCATTGAATAATTAACCCGAGTGAAAGACTACATATTTACCCCAGTTATAGTATTGAATAATAATCCCCAGTAATAATATTTACCTATATATTATCAGCGTTAATACATATCATGATGCTTCAACCCGTGTATCGGCTATAAACTACAAGTATCCACATCGGCTATCAGTCCAGTAACCACATTCACTACAACTCGACGCTATCGGCATCACTAGGTTACAAACAAACAATAATAAACCAAAAAACGCAAATGTTGTCACCATAAATGGGGCCATACATCGAGAATGGTTTGACCTACGGACGTGGGGAAGGGCTCATTCGATTCCTCATGGTATGTTCTTCAAATAGGTATAAATTTAGGCCGATTCGACTAGTTTTGAGGTTTTTAGGGATTTTACAAAACTTTGACAGCCCTTAAAGGACACTTTAAATTGAGTGAGAGAGCTGGCTCAAGAATTGGGGCGTCGTCAGAACGAAACTTAAGGTCACCTCTGGACCCCCTTTCTTATTTTAGTTTTCAATTCTACGTTGAATTTGGAAGAGAAAATGCGACGTTGAAAATGTGTTTTAGAGACTTCGTTTCAGAGTTATTTCACTTTTTGCAAACAACAAAAATCGACGAATTCTTTCAGAAAAAAAAACGCTTTTCTCCAATTTTCTTCAATATTTTTTAGATGTTGACCACGTTTTTTAAATCAGCATCAAATATCCTATCAACAGAAGCCAGTTACAAATTTTACTAGACTAATTTTATTGGCAGAAGCAGGGAGGTCTATTTGAAACGTGGGTAATTTTAGGGCTTATTTCAGGGCTTTTTCATGTAAATGTCCTCCACTGGCCTTAAAAGCACCGCCTTTGGTGCTTTTACCTTAGGTACAATGTTTGTATAAGGATATTATTTAACAATAGTACCATTTTAATGTGTACGGAGTATATTTTTTGTAGACGTGTAAGTTAGTATTTTAAATGCCAGAATGCCCTCAAGTTTAATCCATGAGTGAATCACCATAACCTACCCCAACTACACGGGCCAAGCCTATCGTTGAGAAAGTGACCTAAATCATGTACATCATTTCTTCAACAAAGGCGTTGCAGATGTTTCCGGGTCTCGCAGTAAAAAAAATGTTCTGAGGTGATCGTATTTTCTACATTCCATCAAGGCTTACATTTTCCGAAATTCCGCATTCCTTACAGAGTTGTAAATTTGTATATTGATATATGAATGAATTCCTATTGAACAAACCATGCCCCGTCCTCAACCCAGCAAGAGTTGAGAGTTTTTTTCTTCCAAGTTCCCATTTTCTTGCCATGGTTTGAGGTGTACCGTTTTCGCAGTAGTAAAATGAAAGTATGTTCAAGATTGTATCATCCTCATGTATGCATTAGTATCAATTTTATTTATTGACTGAATAAATTATATATCTATAACGATCTGCAGATACAGAAACGGATAGACAGACACGACAGTGTCAATTTGTTGATGTTGGAAGTGGCTAAAAATGGTCTAAAATGCAAATAGCCTGTGGAAATATTGATTTTGGAGAAACATTTTTTCATCTCCCAAAAATGAAAACTGAGTAATTTTGATCTTGTGGGTAGAATCGGAAGTAAAATTATTCTCTTTTTATTTTGATGGCCTGTGGTCTTACAAGACATGTAGTTGGTACTGCTGGTCTTCTTCTTGTTACGTCCCCTCGCAATTGAACAATATTTTATTCGTTGATCCTTTTTCGACCCTCACAAAGTACCCAGGGTTGTGAGCTCTAGGTATGCGACCCTCGTCCGCCCCCACGGGCCTCACGGTAACCACGTACAAGCTTGACATTGAAAGCTCTCTTAGGATTGGCAGTAAATCTCACCGCCCTCTCTTAGAAATGCTGAGCCACCCGCTCCCGCAAACCGTTCAATCGTGAGGAAAATGCTTCCTTATTTCAGGGTCAGAGGTCGTACGGCGAAGAATAACTGGAAGGGTATGTCACGAAAGAACGACCGGAGGCTTCGGAAAATTATTGTGCTTTCCGGTACATTTCCTGCATAGCGGTTGCAATGTATTGTGAGGCCTCTGAGGGGGTAGTTCGCATTCATCAAAACTTCAAAGAAATGCATCACGCTTGCAGTAGCACTGCAAAATCGGTATTTTAGAGCTTCTTTCCATGAATATCCACGACGCGAAATCCTAACAAATGTCCGTACATACTAGGTGCCAGATTTTTAAAGCCGAATTCGTGTATTTCGTACAGTACTAATACCAATATTTGATGAGATATACACGATGCTCTCAGGCAGTATCTACAGTCACGAAAGAACATTACCTACTAAGTAATTTTAAGGTTTGGTAACTTCTTGCAAGCTAATTGGCTTCTAATATCCATAGATTAGTTAGAAAATGAGATCTCCTGCAAGATGGTGCAGATTCTGATACATGAGACGCTGATTATATATAGGTAAATATTATTCAATATTATTACTGGGGTTTATTATTCAATATTATTACTGGGGTAAATAAGTATTCTTTCAGTGTTGTTTATTATTCAATTGGCTTGCGTTCATGATTTGAATTTCTACTTAGCTTTGGAGTGTGCGTGTTTCACAGTGATAGAGCGATTATTGAATTTCAGGAGATATGAATGGAGCACGTAAATCTGTTCTCGAACAAAATAACAAATTGGATTTATAAGTTGATCATATTTTGTTCCTCCTGAAATTCAATAATAGATCCTGTGAAATTGCTTAGAGAAATTCAAATCATGAACGCAAGCCAATTGAATTAAACCCCAGTGAAAGAATTTGCAGCGTTTTTAAAGCCGAATTAGTGTATTTCGTACAGTACTAATGCCAATATTTGATGAGATCCCTATACACTATGCTCTCAGGCAGTATCTACAGTCACGAAGGAACGTTACCTACTAAGTAATTTTAAAGTTTGGTAACTTCTTGCAAGCTAATTGGCTTCTAATATCCATAGATTTGTTAGAAAATGAGATCTCCTGCAAGATGGTGCAGACTAACGGCTTCGCTTTATTGCCGCTTTTGCAACAAACTGAAACTTGATGCTTTCCTGAGAGATTTTGAAGGATATTAACTAGTTTTAAGGGGGTTGAAAAGGATTGGATTCTCCACTTCAGCCGTACAATATACACGGCTACATAGGTTATACAGACAAGTACCGAATTAAGGAAACATTAGGGTAATAAATGAGAAACAACATGTAGTACAGCTGGCTTATTCTGTCATAATGATGAATGTGGCATTTCATGTAACACTTTGAATTTCACACTTCAAAAACCCTCCAGCCAAACTGTGAGGAAAACAATTTCGACAGAAAACGTGCGGGGTGAGTCCAACACATCCCATTACTATAAATGGTATTTTGAAATGAACTAGGATCTAGGGACTTTTCCTGTTATGGGGTTGGCCAACCTGTTACATCTGAAGTGATCGTGGACAAAGGAAGAGACGCTACCCACTTTGCTCAGAGCGACGACGATCACGTTGACGCGCCTGTATCCCTAATAGGTGCCACCTTAACAATATTTCCCAGAAATAGGAAGATTCTTTCAGCATTTACCTAAAGAGTCCACAAAAGCAATTAAATTACGATTTCAGACCTTGACGTTAATGAATAGTCATTTTGGCACACTAATGATTACAGTCAAGACAAAGGGAGCTCCCATGGGAGGCGTTCGCTCTCAATGTTATAGATATGTCTATTAAAAATTGTAAAAATTTACAATACAATTTAGAAGGCTCTCCAGGTTTTAGTTGCTTTGGCAGGAGGACATTACTTACAATTTGCGTTATCTGTTCTTTAATTCTTGCTATCTGACGGAGCAAATGTTCTCTCAGGATCTCTTGAAACTTGGCCATCATTGGGTTTTCGGATTCCAAAACTAATGGCGACTCCTGTAATTTCATTGAATTTTATGAGGGTCTAAGCAATATTTTGATAGTTAGGTAGTTATCTATAATTACCCAATAGATAGATGTATGCCATTATGTGATAAATGGGACTATGACCTACTTAGGTGATTTTAAACAATAATTTCTATCTGGTCACCTGATAACACAACTCAGCAAAACAAAACTTTAATAGGTGAACGATACAAACATTGGTGGTTCTGAATGAAGTTGTCATACCTACTGATTTCAAACATGTTTGCCGATTTTTCGTGTCACGTCTAGTTTTTACGAAAACCATTAATTTAAATGACTTTAACTGTTCAAAATATTACAAGGTGACACTCATTTTCAAAACAAAGACGTCACTCGAAAATGAAACGACTTTGCCAAATGTATCTCATTTATTCTGAATTCCATGCTGTTTATTCAAAATTGAATTATCGGATGGGTCTATGGAGAACCACTATTCCAATGTTTTGTACTCTACGCCGTCAAACTTGTGATGTTGCAGCATACAATCTACAAGAGTACAATCTTTTTCTTGTTGTATGTTGTAAAGCCAATTACTTTTTTAATGCAAAAGTGCTTTCCACCGATTGATAGACGCCAGGGCCTGGGGAGGTCTTTGGCCCTTTAACGTAACTACTACCTGTAGCACAAAATTACGGCCGGCACACGACGTTGAGAGCAGAGAGAGACTGAATAGAGGATGGTAGAAAAAATGTTTTTAGGATTGGAAAATGAAGTGGTTGGTAGAGAGAGACTCCACGTTTATCCTTTCAATCGGTGGACAGTAACTACATTTTTATGGTTTGTAGTTTCCACCAAACTATTGATATCGCCAAAGGCACTGACTTTCTCGGACCAGTAGTTAACAAACCCTTCAACACAAGTACGACGCACTATGTGAGGAGCTCATATTGATCTTGATCTCCTAGTGCCATGGCAGGCAATGTTCGCATTTCTCACCAATGTCATTTTTTTTACACCAAAAATTCCACCAACATAACAAAAAGATCAGAACGATGCAGACAGTTCTGACGAGCAGTGCTGATTTTGAAATACTACGTAACTCACAATAGAAAGCACTTTGAACCATTAAAACCTGAGAAGATTGTGATTTACAGTAATCTGATGGATGATTCACACCCTCAAGCGTGTGGTTCACAGAGGAATTTCGCTAGGTTTCAGGGGTGCCACATCACATGGACCAATTTTCCAAGTTTCCAACAGGATTGTAAGTGCAGGAATGCAGGAAAACTGGAAATGATGTAAAAAATATCCAACATGTTCAATTCCAGGAAGAATGACACACACGAAAATGCACGGTAGTTTCCAAATATGAAAAATCATGCCGAGTTGTGTGATCAATGACTGACAGCTATCTTGGTATTACTGTGCATAATGATATTTCAGTATTATTTAATTATTAATTGATAATGATTGAAGACTAACCGTGTCTACTGTTACTGATTCTGTGGGTACAGGGTGGTGGCGGTCTTCTGAATCAGATGCGAAGAGGCCTGGAAGGTACTCCCTTATAATTTCGTCCGCTTCATGTAATGGCGTCCGTGGCCACGTCAGTTCTGATTCAGCTGCGGAAAAGTTGGAGAGTTGAAGTATTGAATATATCAGGAGGTTTGCGGTTTCTTAACCCAAAACCTATGGGTGCCACAGCACGTGGTGTTCGAGCCCGAGCTGGTGGCGACCAACTCAGATCAGACATTTTGAAACGTTCGGCAACCTTCGTGGGGGAGCCGATGGCGTGTTTGTCTTACCATTTTCGTCTAGTTTCCTAATTGATCAAACTAGCAAATTGGCCAATGGTCGAAGTGGGCAGTCCTCAACCCAGTTAGCAGGACGACCTCTCCCATTTCAAAAAACGGGACCTTCCATATCGAACACGAACGCTAGAATCCCATCAGTATGAATCTTGTTCCATCCTGGGATTTATAAATCACCATGCTTACATACTCCCTCCTCCTTTGCAAGCAAGGAGGAAAATACCAGGCGAAATACCACGGGAGACTGACCCATAGTCAAAGGCCCCGCATCTAACTGCACAAGTACCTGTACTGTGTTGTCTCGAGTGATATCAACATTATGATTTTTTATCAATATTCAGATGATAACACACATTAAAAATAATACTTACTTGAGTAAGACCTCACGCTTTCTTCACCTCTCACGTCCATACGACCTGTCACATAAGATATCCAACAGATTAATGGTCGAATAACATTGTTTCATGAGGATTTTTATAGTACTGTTCCATACATAAATTGTATGGACATTCAAACTCCGCAGTATTCTGTACTCTACAGTAAAATTAGCGATACTTAATTTAAGGTGGTTAGTGGAAATTACACAACCATCATTATTTGAAGAACCCAATATCTACTAAATAACTAAAACTTTTTTATACATTCTCTCTATTAACTTAGAGTATGTCTCAATAAATAAAATTTGATGAAAATTTACAATGCATTGATGCTGAGTGTAATTAGTTTTTCAATTGTTACGGGATAGAAGGTGTTCAGCAGGAATGCCTGCAGGAGCGGCTGCCAGCGATCTCAGGATGTCAGATCATCAATACTACAGGCAAATACCTCCGCGGGCCTGAATGTCCACGGACAGCCATTTAAGCAGGCTTATCCATATATTTTATCAATTCATTTATTTATTTTCCTTGATTTCCTTGCTTTCCCATCCTGGGTACACATCGTCCTGGGTTCTTGGTGGCACGACCACGAAAAAAACATCGTCTGCGACACCGAAAGGGAATCTACCTCGCCTCTTTCCATTTGTCATGAAAGGGTGGCAGGGGAGATGTGTTCCAACTCAGTTGCTGAAGACGCATTAAGGCGAAACGTTCAACGTAAGTTTTTTGTTTGTTGTCCTTATGTTATCCGTCGTTTCGTATCGTTCGACGACGCTCAATTTGCGAATTAACAATCATCAGTGAACCCAGGGGTTCACACATCATCCCATGACGCAACATTTGACCAGTGCTTTGGCGTTGAAGTGCTACAGAAGCTTCGGGATAGGCAGATTCTTTCAGGCAAATCCATTTTCGTGTAACAAATCTGTTCTTTCACAGGTGGACTGACTTAAGATCTAGTTGGTCTGAACTTCCTGCCAGCCTAGTCGCCTCACGAGAATAGTTGTTGTCAAAATACTGGTCAAAGGAACGAAAACGCCTTTTTTCGATTTTTTACCGACTTTGGCAAGTGGGGTGTCATTTTCCAATACTTTTGGACAAAAAATCGACTGAAATTCGCTTCAGATTCATGAAATAAAGCCCGGAAATTCAAAATCTATTGTGTTGATAAAGGGGGGAGGGGTGTGTGTGATACCCGAATCATTCAGGCGATCCTCATATCTACAAAATTCGTAGCCGATTTTCGCGCTCTTGGTTTATCATTCAATAATAAAGGAGTGGTGTAGAATCCGAATCTGAAATAATGAATTTTCCGTCCGTCCGCCGTACGCACGATTTCTCCCAAACGGCTGAAGCAAAAAAGCTGAGATTTTCAGGAAAAATCCATGTTGGTCCGGCGACACCCCAATTCTTGAGCCAGCTCTCTCACTTAATTTAAAGTGCCCTTTAATTGTTGCCAAAGTTTTGTAAAATCCCTAAAAACCTCAAAAAAAAGTCAAGGCGGCCTAAATTTGTACTCTTTTTGAAGAACACTCCACGCGGAATCGAATGAGCCCCTCCCCAGGTCCGTAGGTCAAACTATTCCCGAACTATGGCCCTATTTATGGTGCCAACATTTGCGTTATTTTGGTTGATTATAGTTTTTGTGTTGATATCAGTAACCTAGTGACGTAATGATGTAGTGATATAGTAATGTGGATACTGGAGTGAACTCCTAAAAGGCTTTGTAGCCGATTCAGGCTGAAGCATTCTGATAACCATAAAAAACTCTGCAAATTCTTTCACTGGGGTTTATTATTCAATTGGCTTGCGTTCATGATTCGAATTTATACTAAGCTTTGGAGTGTGCGTGTTTCACAGGTGATTATTGGATGCAGCGATTATTGGATTTCAGGAGGCACACGAATATTATCAACTGATCAATCCAAATAGCTATTTTGGTTGAGAACAGATTTACTTGCTCTATGCATATCTCCTGAAATTCAATAATCGCTCTATCACCTGTGAAACATGCACACTCCAAAGCTTAGTATAAATTCGAATCATGAACGCAAGCCAATTAAATAATAAACCCCAGTGAAAGAATTTGCAGAGTTTTCGTTCAATATAAGAATATGCCCTAGTTTTAATAGATATCCATGCGTGTTTATAAGATATAAAAATTGATATAAAATTCACTTGCTGCTTTCACCGATATGTTTCGATAAACATTCCCGATTTTTAAATTTTTGAGGGATGTTAAATATCCACTCCACTTCAACTCCCAACCCGAGGTTCGCTCTCTCCGAATTCATCTTTGAAGTACATCCAGGCACGAATGCTACAGTTTGCCTTTTTTGATCGGATCATCACCTCATGAGATGATCTGATTATAAAACATTCTTTTGACTAATTTCTTTTGTAGAAAATAGAGTCGAAAATCATAGAGTCACTCTTTTTTTTTTTGTCTAGCATTTATTTGAACTAGTAAGCCTCTCTCATGTATTGTTTTTTTGAACAAGATTAATTATTTTTACTCAGTGACGCTAGCAATAGGTAAAACTGCTTACACATCTTTTTCAGCACTTCTTTATATGTATAAAAATCTATAAGATTGCAAATCCTATTAATTTTCTATTATTCAGCCTTACCTTGTTGTCGGTTCGTTATTCGCACTGATTCTTGGGTCTCCGCTATTTGCATTTCTTCCTGTGGAAAGGCCGACAATCTCATCATAGAGTTTTTTGAGAGGCTCTTTACTTTGATGTCCGCTTGATTCTCTGTTTCTTTTACTTCATCTTTTTCTTCTTCGTCGTAATTCACGAATTGAACGTCACCCTTTCCTGATGTCCTTTGTTCCTCTGATTCGAATTCTTCCATGTCTCTCACGAACCTAAGGACAAACAGTAATCAATCAATATGTAAATCAATATTGATTATTACAAATTAAGTTATCTTTCTCGCCAATATCCACGTAAATGATCCTTAATGAGTGAGTTTTCTTTGAATGTTCTTCACGATAAAGTTAAATTATAATAATAAAAATTGTGCAAACAACCTTTTGGTGCTCTTAAGTCGATTTAAAAAGCATTTAGACACCAAAATGAGTTTCAGGACCAAAATTTAGTAAATTTCTCCAAAATGACACAACCCTGAGATATGGAGCATTCGATTCAGCTCGAAAAAAAAGGTTCTACGAGAATTTTCGGACAAAAACTTCATCAAATCCTGAAATACATTGTGGAAATCTTGGACCAGTAGCATTCAACTTAGCTTTAAAAAAAAATTTTGAATACAATTGCTGCATTTTTGGTAATAGAATGATTGTATGTCTTTACTAATTTCTTTAATTATCACAGAAAGAAGAAGGAGGAAGATTAATTTGATAAAAAATGAATTTTTCAATCTTTGGAGTCCCAATTTATTAAATTTGACTGACTCCATCAACACTTAGGTGTGTCCTTTAGGTGTTAAAATAAAATTTCTATAATCTATATAAGTAGTGTCGACTGACACTTGAGGTTTTTCTTACAATGGGTAACGGAAATTCTGTTTTCCAACATGAAAATTTTCACTCAAATTTTTCATTTTTACCGTTTTGAACAACTTTTGTTTCGTGTCTGTCTGTGCATACCCTGATCCTCATAAAAAACCTTCAGTTTTCACCTGACTAGGATATGTATATTAATTGGCTAGAAATATAAATTAACAAGCTTTAAACAGTTTTTTTTTCTCGAAATTTTTCGTTGCTTTTTTTGGTACAATTTTTGAAATTTGAACAATTTAATATGTTCAAAAAGTGTTGTCCAACGAACTCATCCTTTCGTTCAGAATGCTTGGGTTTTTGCCAAAAGAACGAAGTTTTAATCTCAATCCTGTCGAGAGTCATCTTCTGGAGTAACATAGATGTGCATATGAAAGAGTTTTAAAATCCAGGAATCCTTCAAGATTTGCTTTAAAACGAATTTCGATGAAGTCATGCTGGACTTGGTTGAAATTAAAATTTGGAAAAAATTTGATTTGAAAATGATATATGAAATGATAGGAATTTGTTGCGTTTGGCAATTGAACAACCTTTCCATGGATTCGTCGAGAGCTGCCTCCAACTCTTGCCCTTCGTTTTCATCGTAGAACCCCCACTCTTCCATGACGCCCTCCAGCGCCATTTCGTCGTTCATTTCGGAAGTGATCGATTCCACTTCGTCTCCTGGAAATTAAAAATAGATACAGCAAACGACTTCATCTTTATTCTTAAGGATCAGACGAGCTTAAAAAGTAGAGTGGATCCTTATATGGGACTCCCATAATGGGAGTATGGCATGTAAAATCGGATCCTGGGGATCGGACAGGAAGGTTGTTAAATGGTACCCACTTTCCTTGAATTTTGACAGTATATTATAGGTATGCCTTTTAATGAACGTAGGCTCTAGTATAAGCACTTTGAGGTGATGGAATGGTATAGTTACTCCTTCGAATGAGCCGAATACGGTTAAAATGCTCCGCCACGCTCAGAGGTTGTCCCAGACGTTCGAGAAAGTCTGATTCATCTCCCAAGGCGACGGATTATAAAATCGGGAAGGGCCAACTAACCATATCCATCACAGCACTTTGTTCAGTTGTAACACCCATATTTTGTAATAGCAGATTAAAAATCTATCCAAAAATGTATGGAAAAAAATACTCATCACACAAATATTTGATTTTCTTTCAAATGTTCACTTTTCGTGCTCATCTTTCATTCTTAAGTTCCTTTCAGAAAAATGTTAGAGATCAAGAAGAGGGGAAATTCGACGCTATTTCCAATGAAACTATAAGAAAGTGGAAATCACGGAAAAAAATTGTGAAAGTGAGAAAAGTCGGATTTCTAGTTGAGTAAAAAAACTCTAGGATGGACTTTTGCAAACTAGAATACTATGGTAAATTTTTACGGATGTAACGCGAGACAATCTAAATATTATACATTAAAGTTGGTATTGACTCCTAGTGTTCTTGCTAATTTTTTTTTCTTTAGTCAAATGATTAAAAAGTTGGAATGATAAACGTTTGAGAGAATTGATGCAAAGATGGATTCGAAATATCTTAGGAGGCGCATCACCTGTGATCGCTGTCTCCCCAAATGGCGGCACGTGGCTCAAGTCAAACGCTACTCCAGCCCTGAAAAGTATGAATGGGTGAAAATACAGATAAAAAAATAGGAACAATATTGATAAAACAATGGATCAAGTTTAGTTTTTCCGATCTTATTTCGTCGCTTATACCTGAAAAGAAGGTTTCTCGAATACTATGAAGTACCTTGCATGTCAAAACCAGTAAAATAAAACTCCAGTATCGTACAGGCTTTGTGACTGATGGTAGTATGGGTTTGAAAAGCATTGAATGGTTGTTAAGTCACATAGACCAATTTAGGTTACGTATATAATAGATAGATTTTTTCCACGATGAACCGGGACAAAATATAAAACTGAAATTTTGTCATGGATAACACACACACGAATTACCGCTCTAAATGATCATTAATTTATCATTGCTGTTTATTTAGGTGATTTATTAAGGTTTATAATTTCTGTTTCAGATACCCACGTCAAAGTTTGAACTAAAAAAATTAAGGTACTCCGAAATCGAATATTTTAAAATATGTTGTACCTCTAGGTGTGGGGAATTAGTCGCATTTTCCATTCTTTTCCGAGGTGCAACCCTTTTTCCAATCAAAATACAATTTTTAGTGAGTAACGCATTAGTAACGTCCCTGTGTCTTGTTTTTATATGACAGCACTTATAAACAATCTGTTTATAAATAGTCTCTAATGAAAAAGAATGACCCCCTCTATTTTTGAATTCCATGATGAATTTTGAAACTGATCCACAGCTGGATCAAGTGATTAATTGAACGAAAAATTAAATGAAAGAAAGTCGGCTTTGAGGTGGGGAGCGGTTGGGTGGATCGGCTAACACCTCCTACATCCCCCCTCGCGGCAGCAAAGTTAAAATCCCAGAGGGCTGTTAAGGTGCGTTTACACTTCGCGAAATTTCCTCGCTAGACTGATGGGTGAAGCCCTCGCCCGAGGGTACACAACGAAACAAACCGTGAAACAGACGCGCGACGCAAAACGGCAGAGGTGAGCCGTCAGTTCTCGCGAGGTGGCCATGGCTAGTGTTACTATAGTTCCTCTTCCTCCCCGTGCAGCCAGCGCTTTGGCTTTCATCGTCGCTGCTCATATTGTCAAAAAAAAGAACGGCAGCAACAACGCCGACGTCGTTGCTGGGTCAGAGAAATCTTTCGCGAACGGTTGCAATATGGCAATAGATTAATAAAGGACATGCAGATGGAGATGGTTGAAGACATAATACTGAATTTCACGCGAATGAAATCGACTGACTTTGATTATCTGGTGTTAGTTATTGGACCCAAAATTGAACGGGTAGACACATACATGAGAGAAGCGATCACTGGGAAGGAAAGAATTGCCATCACACTGGTTACAAAATTATAATCGAATAAAGACAATACACCTGCCTCGCACAAACAAATATACACGTCTACACTTCGAGAAACAACAAGGCCGAAACTAGTTTGTTGCGCGCCAGAGACCGACTGGCTGACCGCTCGCTCCGGCGTCTCGCAAAGGATCCTCGCAGAGGCGTGATTCGGGTTCTAGAAGCGTCTACTCGCCGCGAAACTTGTTTCGCGAGAAACCCTCGCGAGGAAATTTCGCGAAGTGTAAACGCACCTTTAGGCAATAAAAACAAACGAAAATAGTGAATATAAAACGATTTAACACTATTACCTTTTTTATTCACCTCCATTCTTACTGAAAATTGAATGTTCTTAATTACCAAATACTAAACCGAAATCTGATTTAAACAACAAAATACTCACGAAAATCTGTTAAGAGTTACTGGCTGGGAAGAGTCGTCAATGTTCGTCATACAGACGTTTGGATTGTCCCACACTCTCCAGGATCCCTCTGTTGACGAAACCTTGTTCCTAAAAGACTGCAATTTAACTATTTGAAAATCTATCTTCCAGCTTGACGGAATTGATATCACTTAACGCCTTTTTCTCATCACTAAAACCCACGGAGTATTTCCGATCGGCTTGCGAGGTTAGTTGCTAATTTATTCCCGGTTCACTGAAGATCCTGACATTTCTCAAGTAAAATATCTCCAAATTTTGTGGAAGCGAATTTTCTGAGTGATCAATTCCATATTCCATTCTAAAGTTCGATCGAAAGTGACAAATAGGTATAGAAACTTACTGTATTTTAGAAGTGGACGGTTCTACGACTTTCCTCATCACACTGAGATCCTACAATAAAAATTGAAACTGAATTATATACTTGACTAAATAAGTAAATGACCAATTACATAGAAGATTTTCAAGATTACTCCACTCAGCATGATAGTAATATTTCTTTCAATTTCTAATTTCCAATCGCAATACGAAGAAAGGATTTTTACGAATTCAATTAAATTCAAAAGTTTATTTGCACATAAAGTTATTGCAACGAATTGCGAAAAAATAAAAATAAATAAGAACGTTCTCCGTAGATTACATACAAAATGAACGAAACAAAAAATACATAATTACATGGTACCTTCACCCACTGTAAAACTATAACCAAACATCTGGACTCAGGGAAACCTCTGTTACAGCAACTGGGATAATTTGTGTGTTAAATTGTATAAACCATTAATTACTAATATTAGGGACAATTATTGTTCAAAACGACTGAAGACTCAATAACTGCAAGACAATATATTATGCTAAAATATTATTTATTCATTTAAAGAAAAGGCTCTCTGTTTTTGCGAGTGAATACAATAATTGAAAATTGCTGCAAACTTGTCCATATTGCTATCCCATGAAAACAATTCTATAAGGACTGGCTGCGCCTGCTCTATAGGAATCGTGTCGCTCTTTCTGTAGTTTGGAATGTGTTCTGCTTGATAGTGGTCTCTGTAAGGCTTAAAGATAGGGCAAAGAAGAAAAAAGTGGTCTATAGTTTCAAGTTCTCTCCTATTACAGTTTAAACAATACGCTGAACTGTCAATCAAATAAACGCTTCTCTTGTAGAAAATTTTTAATGAACGTTTGTACGTTAGTCTTAATTGAGCAAGTACTTTTTCTAAATATCCACCTTCTTCTCTTCCGATGTAAGGGGCAACACTGGACCCGAAGTGGCATACCTTAGGAAAATGGTCGTTATATCGTGAATTTAGACAAAGCTCAATATCAACACTGTACCAGTGATTTTCCCAGCGCTCTATAATATTCGACAAGCTGCTTTTAATAGTTGAGAGATCAGACTCGGAATATAAATAGTCACTCATCGTGACAATAATATTTCTTTCAACTTCTAATTTCAGAACAATTTTATTTATAAAAATAAAAAAAAAAAAAAAAAAAATTTACAAAGGATTTTACGAATTATAATGTGAATGAATGGTTAAAAATGAAGAATGGCAAAATACAATCAATTTCACCTGTACAACGTATCAAACAAGAGAAGCCTTTAAACTGTTGATTACTTCCTTTAGTTGGTTGGATGAATTTCATTGTTGATGTGGGATTGAGAGGAAAATTTAGGGAATCATCACTGCATGAGAACGCTCCAGTCCTCTGGTGGAATATCGCGTTCTTTACTCGAAATATATTCCACATGAAGTTCGCTTTGATCACGACTCTTCCATCCAGATTAATGATCATATGAATGTTCACATTTGCTAATCACATTATTAGCCAACTTCAATGTCACCTTTTCTGAACCTTCTGCTCTTTCACGAAAATCACTGTCCTGCGGCGTAGTGTGATGACGTTTTTTGACATTTTCATGTCTCTACTTTGGTACATAAACTGAAAAATCGTCACGAAAACTTACTCTAGCGATACAAATAAACAAAAGTAGGTAACTACCGTCCTTGAAATAGTAATACCAATGAACTGAAAAATCGTCAGGAGAACTTGCTCACGCGATACCAATAATAAGACATTTTGTTTTGGTTTATTGGTTTCAACCATTTCCCAGGCTACTGGGGTAGGTGATGTAGCCTGGCTCGAATTCAATATAGCACCCACGGGTGTCGAAACAATGTGTCAACAGGATCGCGAATTCAATTAAGTACCCACGGGTGGGCGGTTTCTCTTATGGCCCATTAAATTGATCTGTACGCCCTGCCGTGCAACGCACGGGCGAGATCTACCTCGTGATAAATAAAATAAGAAAATACACATGAAAATCGTATGCAAGCATTTGTCAATTTCTTTCTGTGTTCGCTATTATTAACCTTGAAAAGGTTTTTGCGATGGGACCCCCCGCCGAAAAGCGACAGGAAAAAGTGAGACAAAAGTAGCGCGTATTTTTATAATGATTTTCGCTTACAACCGATCGTTGCTAACGAAATTTATTTTCGCCATTTGACACCAGATCACATCCCACGCTGCCAATTTCCCCCTCCTTACATCCCGGAGAACCATTGGTTAAGAGTTCGTTTTGTTGACAAAACTTCTTATTGGAGTGAAGTTCTGGCTTAGTTACCTATGATTTTCAGTTACAACCGATCGTTGCTAAAGTACAAATTTTGTGCACATTTTATTCTCTCCTGAAAATTTGTTTGCTCAGGTACTTAGGTCGTTTTGCCACTGGCACCCTTCAATTGGTGAGTCACCTTACTACTTAATCTCGCGGCCCCCTGGAGCCTAAGTCTCGCGAACAAAAACCTTTTCAAGGTATATCACATTATAGCCGTTAGCCTTTAAGCGGAAATCATCCGGGGGTGCGGGGGGCAAAGCCACCGCCGAGTTTTCCTTCACAAAATACTAAACCCGCACGACCTACCGGTCTTGAGGGAGGGGTAGGTCTCTAACGCCGTCAATAATACCACTTGCCTATCAAATTTTCGTTGGAACGTAATGAGTTATAGATGATTCACATTTACTCGATAAAATTTCCATCATTTCTACATTGCACGCAAGATTGGCAATTTTTCCTTAGTTTCTGAGGGGCTCAGTGCAGGAAAAGGAAGCTTCTTCCTCGGATGAGGTGTACACCACTTGGTCTTCATCCCAACCTTGAAGACGGCAACTATCCTGTGGTAGTAAGTGGTTTTTCATCTTCGAGAGCAGTCTTTCATGCCACTTACGATCTAATGCCTGCTCGGTGACCAAAAGCAGGTTTTCTGGCTGTTGTAACGTGAGAATTAATTGATGATTAATTGTCTCGTATTAACTCAAAATGAACCCACACGAGATCCGTATAACCTTTTATTGGTTAGAGTAATCGTTGGAGATACACTCGTCTTCGAGGTATGTGCAACTTGTTGGGTAATCCAACAATTAATTCAAAAAGGAGTTGAATCGAGAAGGGGAGAGTTGAATGAATGACGATGCGGTAACGAGCTAGGGCGATGCCCTAATTAACAATAAGCGTTAGTTAATAATACGGATTAGTTAATAATACGCAGGGAGAAGACTCACCGTCGGAAGATGGATCCGGAATAAGAAGGAAACTTTCCGTCTCGTCGGTTTCCCTTCCCTTGTACCTAATTGTTATCATTACTCGTAGGTGTTGAGTGACCAACGGTCACAGTGTCCAAACTGTATCGCAGTTCCCAGCGCAAGCATATCCGTCGAATCCCTGTTCAATTTCCATCAGGCGCATTCGCCAATCTTTGGAATCATTTAATCGCCAGTCGATCAAGGTGAGACCTGGCATTGGTGATACCTTCATATAAAGGGTTTTTCAGTCGTTACCTTTATCTGTTTTCCCGAGTATTGTTCGAGCCGCCCTTCACCTCCCCGACCAATAGAATCGTATCTCCTTTCACTTTAACAGAAACCACATGATCAGATGTTCCCCATACCTCTTGACCAATGTTATTGCAACTCCCTTTCCCCGGACACCACATAACCACTGTTTTCTTTCTATTCTTGACTTGGGTTTCCACATTTCGCCGCGAATAGTTATTTCGTACCGAATTAAAATAAGGAACTTATATGGTTAATAAACTAGTCCATTTTTCCATTTACGTCAGTGTTAAGGTCATGAAATGTACTTACTGAATCAACTTTCACGTTGTCGGAAGAGACTCCAGCTTGATCTCTCTCAGGTAGCTCATCCAAGAGAATTTCTTCCCCGAATTCCTCCATCTCCTCAACTGCGCGTCTCAATTCCTCTTCTGCCTTCTTCCTCTCTTCTTCCACCTAAAAATGATAAATTGCAAATTTATTGGCAATCAACCGGCCTTAACTAGTACTAATTAATACATACATTCTTTCGAACAGCGCTCAACATTTTCGCAACGCTGTACACTTGGAGAAATCGCGTAAGAATTTGATCAAATTCATTTTAGGTTCCAAGTGATAGGTTAAGTATTGGATGTGTTGTCAAGGGGTCAACACCGATCGGAAGTAATAACCTTTCGATCCGAGATGTTAGTAGTGGATCAAGTTAGTTGAGATCGAAAGATCCATTTCAATGAAAGTCGTGAGTGCCACGTGGGATTCCAATTGAAAAATAAGCATTTTCTTTTTATAGACATATAAATCCATATACCACTGTTCGTGGGTCGGATCGGTGAGTGTTTTTCGTTTTATTTAAATATATTTTACTGCGTTTGGTCACCGCTTGCCGAAAACTCAGAACTGTAGATATTGCGAGGTTCCCATATTTCGATACGTAGGCCTTTTGAAGAGGTTTATAATTGACCAAAATATCAAAAGTGTACCTATCTTCATATCGAACCAACAACACGTCACCTGCAGGAAACTGTAGCGTAACATTGTTTAGTACACAATAAAGAAGTATGGTCCACTGGTATGCAAGTGCATAGCTTAATCAACGGGCATGGAAATGCATGAAGACTTGTGGGTTTTTATGCGTCACAACATCGTTTTCTTGAAGAAACCTCAAAAACATCATAGCTTTAAACGGTTTGCCGGCGTTTCGCTTCATTTTTGGTATATTTTCAACCAAATCTTTAAGATTAAGAGCGAGACACTTGGTATATGTATTAAAATGCTTCTGTTGTAAATTTAAGGGGACATCTAATTTGAACTGATGAAAATTTGGTGTTATTGTGTTGGAAAAGTTTAAATTTGGATAATTTAATAGAATAAAAGCTACGACTTTGATAGATAGGTGGATCGTGAAGAGCAGATACACTACCTGTGAATTTTAAAAGAGGAGAGTAGTTATAGGACAGGGTGACGGAATCAAGAGAGAGGATCTGAATGAATTCCCTAGGGCTGGTCCGGGATTATTTATACGAGTGTTCTGACACAGGGCTGTAGATATTGCGATATTCTCCCATTTCGATACGTAGGCCTTTTGAAAAGGTGGATCGAGAAGAGCAGATACACTACAGGGTGACTGAATCAAGAGAGAGGATCTAAATGAATTCCCTAGGGCTGGTCCGTGATTATTTATACGGGTGTTCTGACACCCGTGTGGGATCCCCCATCCCCTCCACCGTAACCGAGGAAAACCGATAATCCCCACTCTTGGGCCGTCCTTCGTCGGTTTATTGTTAATAACATGTTATATTATAAATGTAGGGGTTTCTCCTAAAAGCTTCAAAACGGATTTCGTATTTTTAAATAGACAATTTCCGAAAATTTGTATTTTAAAATTTACGAAGCCATTCAATAGCCGTTTCGGAAGAAAATCGCTAAAACGGTTGGTGCACATGTTTCATCTTTCCTAATGAATTTAATCAATTCGTCAATTTATCACATTTATACTGCCAACACATTGGGGACAGGTTGTCCGAGCGAGCTAAGGCATCAGTCCTTTGGCTGTTTACTTTCAGTGGGAGTACTGATTAGCCCGGTTCGAATCCGGCAGGCATCAATGATTAGGGCCAAAATCCTATCAAGTGTTGTATATCTGTCCTGTCGTTAGACAGTTCACCTCTGATCTCGATATCGCGTGAATCCAAATCGCTCCCAACCCAGGGACGTGAGGCGTGAGGCAATGGTTCCGATCCTCTCTAGAGGACGGCTGGCGACGTCCGCGACACCTCCGGGCAGTCGGACGAAAATCCAAGGTGAAATTCCTTGTTTACTTTACTTAACTTGTTTTTTACTTTACTGCCAACACTTGAATTGTTTCCTATGGGCGACGTCTCCAATGATCCCATCGAATCCGAGGGACAAAAGTTCAGACACGCGAGTGATCCCCTTCACTTCGCAATCTCGAAAATAGATTGTACCGAGTGATCCCGTAGACGATATGATATTGATTGGTGCAATTAATAACACAATGTTGAACAATTTTGTTTTAGCCCTGACCATTCGAACGACAAATTCATGTGAGAGTTTCGACGCCCACTTCAAAGAAAATTTCTCCTAGAGGTCTTGACGGATTATCAGTGTGAGATATACGCAAAAATCAACTGCACGAGTGAGGTAAAATAACGCTACTACGTTATTTAAAAATGCAAGCCCAAACACTCTGAAAATCGTATTCAAATTTCAGTAAAATGTGCAAAAATCAATAAAAACTCAAAAAAATCATCGTTCTCAAACTTAAATACAATTTTCCATAACAAATTGACAAAACTACTCAGTAATTTGATGAAAATTCGGGAGCACTCGGGTGATATTCTGTTTCCTTTTGACTGGTTTTACTTGAACTGTGAGAAAGATGGTTTTTTTTGTTACCTTCCGTTTCTCTTCTTCCAATTTCCGCTCCTCCTCAGCCCTCACGGGGTCGTCATAGAATTGGCTGATTTGCGAAGGCGTCTTCGGGGAGTCCATCGTGACCGATTCGCTTTACTAGTGAGACCTTTGTAGAAGGATCGACTTCAAACCGTTGGGTTCGCCGTCTGAATCGCTTCTCAGTTGAAACTTCAACGCCTTGTTTACCTGTTGTCAGGGGCGGTTACTTTGATCAATACTCACTATCGGCTGTTATTAGCTTTAATCAATAAAATAGGAGGATGTCCAGTAATGATCAGCACCGAATGGAAATAGTTTTTTAATGTTTGCGGTACCAGAAGATTTACCCGCCATTGTCCAGGTTTTAGGAAATTGCTAAAGAGTTTACCACTTCTAATTATTACTTATCCGAAATTCCAATCAGTCAAGGATGGATACGAAAGAAAAACTCAGATGGTGATATCTTCCCTACCTGGAGACATATCGTGGTAGATCTGACTTCTCAATATTTGGAATGTATTATTATATATGGATAACTAGTCAAAACGCACTAAATTATTACATAAATCTATATTAGAAACCCCATCTACGTGAATCCGCGATCTATCTGTGTTTCGGTTCTATATTAGTATGCTCCCCACAGTCACGTTTCTCTATTAGTACGCGCCCCGCACTTCCGAAAGCGCCCCAAACTTACGTACTCGCAATGTGCCCCTCAGCGGTGTTTGTTTCGTACATAACACAGTTGTGTTTCATCTTAGACAACAACCGGATTATCGCTAAAACAAATTCGAATGTTCCATTATGATCAACCTATCCCATCTTCGTCGTGAAGTTTGTTCCTCAATCGTCCACAAACGTCCGCAAATGATAGGCACTTGCGACCACCCTATTCAAATTGACGAATCCCGGTTTGCTGGTAAGCGTCATCGGGGTAGACTGCTGCAGACCTGTTCGTCGCATTCCTGAAGGACGTGAAAGAAGTATACCGACCCTGAACTATGATAGAGCCTCGACGAAGCACCTTTCAATGAGGATTTCTTGTAAGTACCTTCCACAAAGCTTCCTATGTACGAGTACCTTTTTCTCGACATGTATATTCTGCGTAGCACTGTGGGGCAAGCAACGGACAAAGCATCGCGGAAAACAACAGCTCTCAGCCACCTTATGCGAAACATGAATGGGCCGAGACCGTGCAAGCGTCGCCTGATGATGAGCGTGGTCCAATCTATTCTCTTTTATGGTGCGGAGGTGTGGGCAGACGCTTTGAACATCGCCTATTACCGCAAGAGAATGGTAGCAGTCCAACGAAGAGGAGCACTACTGATCGCCTGTGCATACAGGACTGTGTCGGAACCAGCCATACTAGAAGTTGGCTTCAGCAGATACTCGAGCTATCACCTCGGGACATAACACCAGAATGTGTTTTAAGTAAAATGCTTGAGCGTGAACAGAACTGGACCGCGGTAGCATCCTTTTCTGAAAAGATCCTGGAAATGAAGGCTGTGAAGGAACGGGAGAGGCAGAGCAGGGAGAACACGGACCGAGAGGAGTACTAAATCCTTCCCTGAAAAAAGCCTGAAGTAATGTGTCAAACAGTTCCAGGCTGAGTTTCGTCGTGGGAAATGGAAGGTGAGGTTTTAGTGGGTTTGAATCCCACATAACCCAAAGTGCGATCCCTTTTGGGTATCTTAGGAGATCCGATTTCCACCTAAGGATCTCAAAGATTTCCTCACCTGCCACAAAAAAAAGCACTGTGGGGCGCATACTACCACAGAAACCAAGGGTTGTGGGGCGCCGGAGGGATGTGGGGCGCATACTAATATAGAACCTGTGTTTCTTGGACGTAGTCTATGGTATATAATCTGAACTCGGCCCATCGCGATAGTAATCTACAAGCTTTAGAAATAGCTCCCTTAATACCCCACCGCCGTAAATCGATTAAGAAAGAAATCAGCCACAAGGGCCTTCATATGAAGGGTCTCAATATCATTGACTTCTAGGTATCCCAAAAACGTTAATATAACATGGTCATAGATATAACTCCATATATCTCATTTGATTCATTGGAGGGAAGTCCATCTATGATAAACGTAGAAACATCAACTTGAAAACAACATGAACATAAAAACATCTCGATAGCTGTCGATACTCCGATTTCTGAATTGACTAGACAGCAATTGTGATTTTTGACTCTAGTTTCATGAGCTTTGACTGAGGAAGTTTTGGAGCAACGCTCAGGACAGCGCAAGAACGGATTTCTTTAAATTTGATTTTCAGATTCTGCACATTTGGAAATGTAAACTATACATTCAAAAATCAAAAAATATTGGCCCAAACACGCTAAAATACGTGAATCAAACGTCGCTTAAATTCTTGCAACACCTGAAAACCCGCCAAAACGGATTTCTATGGACATTTAAAGCCTAAAAACTGAATATGTTAAACACGTGAAATCTCGTCTCTAATCATAACAGTGTTTAAGCTAAATCATGTAGCAAATGCAATAGAAGACTTACAATCCAGTGGCCGGCTACGTTCTAGTGTCCGTTCTTCTATTGCCTTCAATAGTATATTATTTTACAACGTTGACTTTTTTTACGCCAAAATATAAAATCGTCAACAAACTATTAAACTGAGAAAACGAGACTTATCCGTAACTAGCCACAATGAGTTTATCTTCTATACAAATCACATGGGGATATTAAATTATTGAGTTATAAAAACAACTGGACGGTATAATAATAATATTAAAAAAGTTGTATACGTGTATAAAAAGAATTGGGACGTGGATGGTTAGGGAATGAAAATAGTATGTAAGCTTAAACGGGAGGACCGCGTGGGATCCCCTTCAATTAAGGAGGTATGCGATGCTGCATTGCACCACTGTGTTCAGTGTTGCATCCTGACTTTAGAAGGAGTAAAGTGTTGAGTTAATTTGATTGATGTTGGTATTGTCGCTCTTCTATAAATTTGAACTGGATGTGAATACTTGTTTACTAAGTTTTGATTTTCGTACGTACCACTTTGATTGATCCCTAAAAAATGTATCACTCTCAAATCAATAGTAGGTAATGTACTCTCTTCCACGATTTTAAACTTTTTAGCGGATGTGTATCAACATTCAATATTCCAACTTTCAAAATGCAAGCAAACATTTTTTAAAACACGCTGCAAATTCTTTAACGGAGGTTTATTATACACCTGTGTGCGTGTTTCACAGGTGATAGAGTGATTATTGAATTTCAGGAGATATGCATTGAGCACGTAAATCTGTTCTCAACCTAAATACTATTTGGGTTGTTCAGTTGATCATATTTGTGTGCCTCCTGAAATACAATAACCACTCTATCACCTGTGAAACACGCACACAGGTGTATAATAAACCTCCGTGAAAGAATTTGCAGCGTGTTTAAAAAAATGTTTGCTTGCATTTTGAAAGTTGGAATATTGAATGTTGATACACATCCGCTAAAAAGTTTAAAATCGTGGAAGAGAGTACATTACTATTGATTCGAGAGTGATACATTTTTTAGGGATCAATCAAAGTGGTACGTATGAAAATCAAAACTTAGTAAACAAGTATTCACATCTAGTTCAAATTTATAGAAGAGCGACAATACCAACATCAATCAAATTAACTCAACACTTTACTCCTTCCGACGTCAGGATGCAACACTAACAACAGTGATGCAATGCAGTATCGCATACCTCCTTAATTGAAGGGGATCCCACGCGGTCCTCCCGTTTAAGCTTACATACTATTTTACATTACATACTAGTTTTTTTCACAAGGGAAGACAGGATGCAGTTCAAATTTTCTTTTGCTGGATTGAACCGATTTTGAATTTCATATTTAACCGTTTTTACAATGCTCTGTGATCTTCTCTGGTGGTTTTGAATGGGTTTCGTACTTATTCTGTTTTCAACAACTATCTATTTGTTGATTGGTATCTACATTTGCTACATGAATAACTTTCAAGTCTGGTGAAGAAGCGCAGTGATATACCTTGAACACGGACGAAAAATGATGTGGAATGCCTCAAATGTAACTATGAAGGAAAAATCCCTCCCCTACAGTACGCCGAGAAGAAGGGTTCAGTATGAAACATCCTCTCGCAAATTCGCACGCTTTCGTTACGTGCCTTGCGGTCACCATCTCATCCCATCTCTACTTCTGTTAGCGCCTCTTCCTCTGGTATTTTCATTCGATTCCATAGCGGTCATACCGGAGCAATGTCTCGGCCGCGGTTTGTGAGGTAACTCGAAGGGACCGGACCTTATGACTTTTGTCTCCAACAGGGTATTTGTGGTGTGAGAATTCTTACGCAATAAAGTATATGTCCAGGAGGAGGGGGTTATCTTATTTGACGCGTCTGGAGAACATACCCAGCAACCGTTTGTGTTGCTCAACAGTTAAGCTCATGGTTTGGAGAAATCGCTACACGATCTAAATAAGCGGTTTTATCAACGGAATATCTTAATGTCCTACCACCTCATGGAGTATGTAACGAGATGTTACAAGGATACTAACCTTTGGACACAATGCAACAAGACAAGATGAACGTGGTCTTTATACATTTTTTATTCTAGCTAAATTTTCTAGTTCATCCTTGGGTTGCTGTTTAAGGATCCGTGGCTCATGACAATTTGACTCTTTGGGGCTCTTAATTCAATTTTGACTCTGGTAGAATACAAGTATAAGGGCTGGAGGGCTGCACAGAGTAGTTGGGAACTGAGGTACGTTTCAGATCATTCTGACGACTTTCAATTAGTTTATTTCCGTTTAATGGCTGAACTTTTACAGTTTTCATAAAATTTCAAAAGGAAAATTTTAAGGAGTTTGTGGAATGAGTCGTAAATGTTCTCCCTAAGCAAGCGCCATTGCTCGGAAATCAATACATCTGCGCATCACCACAAGTACAATCCATTGAGCAAGACTTTCTTAGATTCTAGAGGTCTGATCTAACGGAAACTTGGGGAGTAACAAGGAGTGACCGGTTTAATAATGCCGTATACATTTCAATACAATAGCATCATAAGTAGCTGATGAGCACAAGCAAATAAAAAATGCTTGTAAAATGCTATATTTTTGTCAGATCTTCATATATTCAGGAAATGTGGGTGGGTCAATAGGACCGTGTGCAAGCGCAAACATGAAATCCACAAATTCCATTTCCTTCATTTCTAATCTTCACAATTTCAATATATAACCGATGTACCATTTTTTTATGCATTAGCGCAAAACATGACGAATCATGTTTCAACGAATCCCATTCCCTTCATTTCTAATCTATGGAGATTTCTGATTTCAGAAAAAAACTCGATCGTACCAAATTCGAATGAGTCTTATTACAAGAACATGAAGCATATCGAAAACGGCCACGGAAAGAACGAGGTATAACGAGACAGGAGGAAAAAACCAGGTTGGCCAAAACGATGACGAATCATGTTTCAAACTGCGTGCAGATGTACGAATTCTTGTCAGATATGACGGTGGGCTGCAGTTCACCTCATCTGTGTTAAGAAAGCTTAAAGAAATAAGACATCCTTCTGTCGCCTCTTTCCTCTTACCTCCTTCAGAGTAACATACACGCAGGGGCAGGTATCAAGACAATGAAGCACCTGACAATGTAATGGAGGAGTTTCTGGGGAAGAATGATGCATTCCAGAAAACCCCTTGTCATTTCAATGATGTATCGGCACATTTTTCACATTTCAAGTCAGCAAAAGGATGGCCACCGATGAGTTGATCCGGATCCTTCTGAAGAAAGAGGAGGACCTGGAATACCTGCGGAACTCCAAGTATTTGGGGCATCAAATGGTATACTTGAAAAAGTGTTCTGGGTGCTTGGGAACAGATTTGGATGAATATAAACAGGTTCGTTCCGTTTTAGCTGAATACAGAATTGCCTCATACATGACTTATGGATAAAGCTGTCTCTTGTGGACAGGATATCAGCGACTTTATTTTTGCCTCGTTTGTCAGATTACTCCAAGAAAAATCGAGAAATGTTTCCCTCTACATGATATCTCCAGAAGGAATTATGAAATGGCATCCATCATTCCGAAAGGGTTCCCTGGATTCACAGACACAAAGGTCTTTCAAGTAGTGTACCACCAATGTGATGATCGGTTCCGAAAAGGTTCTGCGACTGAAACGGCTTAACTGTTTTGACTGCCTGAACTGCGACAAGTTCACGCTAGGAACTATCGTCCAAGGCGATGCTTCAACCAAGAACAGTCTTCTGGGATTCTTCCTCAATTGATTCTCGAAATGAACTGATGGAAGTTGATGGCCATTCTGAGTCTCATGCTGCCACTATTGGAGAAGCAGACACGACGAAGATTATATGATGAATGAAAAATCCATATGCGTGAAGTGTATATGATGGATCGAGCGGTTATAGCTCGATATATCGGATCCAAGAAAAAACCAAACAAATAATTTCGTTCCGTTTGCTACATCACAAGCGTTTGCGCCGACGGTATTTCTGGTACAGGGTTTCGCTCTTCCGAAAATTCCAAACAGGAATTCTGTTTCGGTATGACTGATTTCTTCACCATTCAACCGGGTGTTTGAATGCATTGTCAAAACAAAAACTCTAATTCGAGAGAGAAAAGTGCTTCGCAGGTTTCCGTTCGACGTAAAGGTACTTGAAAAAACAAGTTCTACCCAATTTGTTATGTTCAAAAACATCTAGAAAGATTGTACAATAATTTGACGTATTTTTGTTTATTTCACACGCCCGATTCAGTATTTCGTTTCTCTCTCAATTTTGAAAAAAAAAAAAAAAAAAAAGCCTCACACAGAATGTATCTAATATTTTGTTTTGTAATGTGTTTTGACTGATCTGAAATGTATGTTCATTGTGTTTGATTTTGTACTGAGCATAGCTTGAAAAACAGATTTTTATATTGTTAAAATTTGAGAATAATCAAGTATTAACTAAATGAATTGCTATGTTACGGTTGTGATATGGTGTCAGTGTGAGAATACCAAGTGGTATTAGGAAAACCGATGATATTGCGGTTCCCTCGCCAGACTGATTTTCATCATGATCATGAATTTTCTTATGTAAGAATTCATGTGAGGGAAATCTTCTTGTGCATGATCAATAGCCTGTTCCGAATCGATTCATGAATAACAAACAATTACAAGTGATTAAAATCTCTTGGGATCGGGAGATTGAATTTCCAACAAAATGGGAGAATGAACCATATACTCTTTGAACAAACAGGTAAATTAATGTTAACATGCACAACTTGGCAGACTTTTTCAGTCCAATAGCTCGAAAATCGCATCTTGAGAAACTGCCTGTGGAACAAGAATCCTTACCGACTAACAAAGCCATTTTATTAGGGGTCCAGGAAACAGCCAAGGGGTGGGGCGCGTCGGTGCGGAACCACTTTAGACCGCCGCGCTCCGGCAGATACAGGAAAAAGGAAAAGGCGACAACCATTCAGACTCCGAAGGGGTGTTCACATATACACGACTATATACACAGAAATACTTCATAGTTTGCGTGTATTCGTGTACATCATTCCTTCACCCTTCTCGCCACCCATCGCGAGATTTGTTGTCCCGTTACCAAGACGACCCAACCCCTCTAGGCTTGCTCGTGTCAGCTGGATACGGGCGAAAGGGGGCCCTTTACAAGCCCTGTTAAGACCCCCTGTGAGGTTTGTGTTCGTCGAGTCTATTGCGATTGTGTTTACGGGTAGAATCGAGCCCACTCACCCCGAAAGTAAAGGGTATAGGCACCGCCAAGGCATATAGGGGCGGGAATAGCGGGGGAGAGGGTTTGACAAGGGTTGGTTTTATGCACTTGACTCCAAAAGGGGGGGTTTTTTGCGAGCCCCGAGATTAGGGAAAGTGAATTACCTTTTTCACTCAGCCAACAACTTCCTTCTATTCTATGGATTTAGATTTCCCTTCCTTTGCGCTACCCTGCTACCGCACAATTGACTCTTTCAAACTCCACTGCCAAACTAAATGACGTGTGTTTTGTTCGACAGATCCAGGAGAAGAAAAGATTGGGGTAAACGTGTGTGCTGAATACATTGAACCTCCAAAGGATCAATCTCGAACACCAAATTCTGTCTAATATGGATTCAATTTCGTCAGAGTGTAAGAGATCCTCCATCACACTTGCAAAGAAACCTCTAAAATATTGAATCCATTTGGAAATATCGGTTTTAGATTCGTTTTGGAAACCGCAGCTCATCGAAATGTCAGTGAAATTCTTGTACAAATATCGAGGGGTATGTAGCTTTGTGGTAACACATTTGTAGCTCTATCGTATTTGCAATATCTGTACAAATCTAACAGTTGAAATAAAGAATTTATGCAAATATTGAGCTGTAAGTAGCTATGTAGTAATACAGTTTTCAGCTCTATTTGTACAATATTTGTATAAATCAAACAGTTGAAATAAAGAATTTGTACAAATATTTAGGTTTAAGTAGCTATGTAGTACAAAAATTTTACAGGAAAAAACTGGACATAATAATTTGGTTGCTGCATCAATACGTAATTAGTCAGATATTTCTTCATTTTACATTATGATGAGCTAGAGATTGCAAAATAAACCTAATGGCAATATGTTGGATCTTAAAATTTTTTGTTAACCTCACACAAGAATTCGTACAAATATTGATGTGTGAGTAACAGTGTAGTAATAAAGTTTTTAGTCTATCGTGTTTACAATATTTGTGCAAATCAAACAGTTGAAATACGGAATTTGTACAAATTTGGAGGCGTAAGTAGCTATGTAGTAACGCAGTTTGTATCTCTATCGTATTTACAATATTTGTACAAATCTAACAGTTGAAATAAAGACTTTGTACAAATATTGAGATGTAAGAAGCTATGAAGTAATACATTTTGTAGCTCTGTCTTGTTTACAATATTTGGACAAGAATTTGTGGTGAAGTATAACTTTACAATAATGAACTGTCTACAATAATATAGTTACCACTTCAATACCTAAATCATCAGGTACGTTTTTTGTTTCACTGACATTGTGATGAGCTGTGGTTTCCAAAATGAACCTAAAATCAATTTATTGGGTTGTGTTGACATTTATTGTTAATCCGTAGCAACACTGTGTTACGCTTACTATAATTGGTTGCTGATAGCTGGAGATAGCTTAATTGGCCACGTAGGACATGTTGTACAAGAATTTGTGGTGAAGTATAATTTTACAGGAATAAACTGTCTACAATAAACTGGTTAAATCTTGTTAAAGTACAGACATCGTGGTAGATTCAGCATATTCAGCTTGAATTTATTACTGAATGTAGTTTTATTACTTGAATTTATTCAGCTTGAATTTCATTTCATGTTCACGGGTCGTTGATGCAAGCATGCACAGAAAACAATTGGTAGAACACTTGGCAGCTTTTAAAATTTCCGTCCATGGAAATAGTAGCACATGATTGCAACGCGTTTATGTTCGACATGCATGAAAATATCATGATTCCTGGGTCATTATTACAATGAAACAAAACAGCCTCCCTTGAGAAGTCCTTGATTGGTACATTTCAACAACTAACATACATTTCTCACGAGATTTGTTCAATTTAGGCAATAATTCCATTTTTTTTTTCACGGATTCGGTCTTAGTCGTGAGACAATCACTAAAATCCTTCGGTAGTTTGCCAATAATTTTTCGCGGATGTTCGTGAACCGGACTCTCTTTGACGGCTCCTTGAAAATGAACATTCGGGGAACATTTCTTCCATGACCAAACCTCGCTTCTAAAAGTGTGGCCTCATTTCGGTCGTTCTCGAAATTCCTCCTTTAAAACTTCAATTGCCAATTGTGCAAGTGTCAATAATTGTTATGTCAACGATTGGCAAAGTATAAGATACTTGAGAAATAATCAAGAAACCAGTTTCAATCATTCTAAATAGTGTGGAGAATGGCGGCCCCCAAGGCGAAGATGGGACAAACCAAGATCGAATCCTGCGGTCTGAGAGACTAGAAACCAAAGGAAGAAGCCGGATTGAAGTGAAAACTATCTGAATTGGAAAGGAGTTTCCGCGGGCCTCTCAGTTTGAAACCGAGTTTAGAAGTTTGGAGCCTCCCAGACGACGCATAAATCGGAAGTAGAGCGGCAGTAAGCTGTCTCAGCTAAACTGTAATTGATACTGAAGCTTTCCCCCTCGATAACGAGGGTTGAATTCGGTCGGGCGAATTTTCAACTTGCCCATTATCTAATTGCACCCTCATCTCATCTCACCCTCTTTTCTCCCCGGTGAAGAAGCCAGTTATGTAGTTTGAGAACAACATTGGGAGATGAGTTTCAAAACCTAAACAAACAGAGGAACTTGAGAGAACACCCCCAAGCTATGACGCTTTTATAAAGCGACATACGCTCTGATTGCCGACGTTTTTAGTTTATTAGTACCTACGAACAACATGGAGCTAGCAAGGCCCCAAACATCATGAAATGCCTAAAACTCTTCATTGTACAGTACTGTAAACTTTCATGTGATCACGACAAAACATGAACACAGGAAAATTGATCCTTTTGGTTTATTATTCAATAATAAACCATTGTAATCGCTCTTGAAAAAAAATTTCCCACCTGAAAATTTCATAGTTTACGTTTCAAAGGGTGTAGAATCCAAAACTGCAATAAAATTTTTCCGTCCGTCCGCCGTATGCCGTACGCACGATTTCTCCCAAACGGCTGGAGCAAAAATCTGAAATTTTCAGGAAAAAACGCTGAATAATAAACCAAAATAACGCGAATGTTGGCACCATAAATCGGGTCATAGATCGGGAATGGTTTGACCTACGGACTTGGGGAGGGGCTCATTCGATTCCTCATAGGAAGTTCTTAAAACAAAAAACCTTATTTAGGCCGCCTTGACTTTTTTTGAGGTTTTTAGCGATTTTACAAAACTTTGACAGCCCTTAAAGGGCACTTTAAATTAAGTGAGAGACCTGGCTCAAGTATGGCGTGCGGCGGACGGACGGAAAATTTTTTATTGCAGGGCGGTTAGAATTTTTCTTTCAAGAGCTATTACAATGGTTTATTATTGAATAATAAACCAAAATCCATGTTGATCCGAATCGAATTCTGAGCAGCTCTCCTCCCCTAAAAAGGTCCCTAATTTTCCTTTAGGTCAAACCATTCCCGATGTCAAAAAATTTATGAGGCATGAATTATGCTGCCAACATTTGCATCCACATTCACTACATCACTAGATTACTGCAATCAAAACAAAATCAACATCGCCTCCATAAACATGAGAACCTGGAGATACTCTACGTTTTGGACAAGGTGAAATCCGACGTCTCAAGCGAAACAAACCACTTATTTTAGTTGTGCTGTGTGGATAGAAGTGCAATCGAACTCAGTGCTATATAACCCCGCTATATAATAAAGCGCTAGGTTTTGCTGTAAACCTACCCTCTTGGGTGTACCTATATTACGATGTAAAATTACTAGATAAAATGTATTTAATTTTCAGTAGCAATTAATAAATCACGAAAAAAAAATTCTTCTAGTAAGTTCAATTTAAACTGAAATACATTAACCACTTCCTGAATATGCAGCAGCATCAAATCCTGCCATGTATGACAGAACTGCTGAAACTTGATGCCTTATCCGTCCAAATGAATTTGCATCCAGCCTGTCACACCGGATTACGAAAAGCCACATTCGCATAATTAGGGATTCAAATTTTCATAATTTGCTACGACAGCGTTCTTGATAATGTTTCGTTTGAGATCTACATTCTCAAACTTTCAGATATTTGTGATTTGCTGTTCATCAAACAAGTGAGTGCGGCTTAATTATTCTTTATATTGTTGCGATATTATGCGATTATTAATTACTTAATAGTTAGTGCCAGTGCTTGTAAGTGACAGTGCTTCTTAACCCTTTCCGGTCGAAACACGGTCAGGGCCCGGCAAGAAAATATCCGCACATGGACGGAACCTTTCGGGAGAGGGATGCCTCATAGGACGAATGCCGGTCCCTGATCGGCGCTCTTTCTTGTCTTCATAGACGAAACCCCCTGAGCTTGCACACAAAACGACTTCTCTACCTCTCCCTCATTCGACCTATCTGGGAATGCTCAGCTGGACTCTGGGGATCGGCTGCTGCTTGCCATATCAAAAAAATTCAGACAACGCAAAATAGAGTCAAAAAAATTCAGACAACGCAAAAAATCATAACTGGGGCCCCCTGGTTTGTCCGCAACGCTACCCTCCACCAAGACCTGGATATACCAACTGTTCAGCAAGTGATCCATACTTCTTATAAGAGACTGCACGGCAATATGACAGATCACGAAAACACATTGGTAGCAAACATACCCCTGAATCCCCCACCACCACCTGAAGGAAGACGCCTGAAAAGGAAAATACCCCAAGACTCCATTCTAGTATGAAGAACTTTTCGTTATAGCACTTACTTACTTATTTTCTTCAGTTGTCGTACCACTTATTTAAATATTTATTTTCTTCAAGTTATCATCTCATTTTATTAATTATTTATTGTAATCAATTTAACAAATAAGAATCTGATATAGGACAGCCAATGGGCTGCACCTAAAACAAATATCATATAAAATAGGCTTTGTCTACTATATTCATACAATTTGTCAAAACTGTAATGTCAGCATTGACAATAAAGTTATCTTATAAAAAAAAAAACAAAAAACAACAACATGTTTTTCAAATATTGGGCGTGATTCTGTAGGTTTTTCTGAAGGTTTTGACTACAGACAGCAGCACTTTATCGATAAAATGAACCCCAATGGGAAGAAATATGGGAAACCTCTACTTGACTGGTTACTACTTGAACTATTTATCACTATTTTCTAACTGATTAATCTGGTTCTCGTGTTATTTTCGTGTGTGGCTTCGTTTGTACCACATGCTGTGAGTTTAGAGAATAGTGCTTTTCAGTTCTCAGTTCTCTCAGCAAGAAAACTTGCTCATCACATTGCCATCTCAAACATAACGCTCTAAATAAATAAAAAGTAATGTTATCCTTAATTTTTCAATTTTTTTGTTTTAGGAATATTATTACAATAAAAAAACAATAATCTGTGCTTTAATTTGATGAATATATATCTTCAAACGTGATGATTCGTTTTTAGATGACCTGTCCCAAAAAGTAATCGTCCTTGAAAGAAATAATGGGTACTAAGTCGTCCAATAAGATGTATACATGATGCCGGTCTCTGACCGGGTTCCGTCCTCGTGGACACGGCCGGAATTCAACTTTCGACCGCAAAGGGGTTTCTCTCATTCCATGAAGTTGTTGTAGGAAAAGGAAACAGCGCATTCGGATTTCTTCGCATCCGTCCACTTAAACTCCAGCGCCTTATTGTTATGCGCGGCGGAACCAAGAAACACCTGCCCCGAGTATGAGGGTACGTGAGCGCGAATTGACCTTCCAACTTCGCGCCCCAACCTGCTGTAAGGTCGCGCCTCTGGAGCCTCTCGTGTGAGACATAACCCGAAGGTAATAGAGAAAGTTCGCCAGGAACAATTTCGTATTAGGATAATCGCTTGGTTATTTTGGAGGCGGGAGCGTTACCTCAGTCGGTTATGACACCGGTATTCCGGGGCCTCATCTCCCGGCGAAGAACTTGATGACAAGACGAGGTGGTATGTCGATGAAGTTGCGAAGATGTGCTTTGAGGTCGGGGAATAAATTAGTTTGATGCTTTCTGAGTTACAAAACCCTCTTCATGGCTTAACTTTAAAATAAGTCAAATTAACGCATAAAGGTTTATCTCTCTATCAGCCTTTATACACAAATCAGGCACTAGGTCTATTTAAGAATACATCAACAAAGGAATTCGTTCATGTCACATTGTCTGGAAATGATACAATCCTCTTTAATTACAAAACTATGCTGGTAGTATAAGTTTCAAAATGGTGTCATACAGTGGCGACTTCGCCCTGAAACCCCCAAAGAGATCAAAAGGGACAACCACAAAGGGAACGTGCTTCAGGAGACAGGAATGTGCTTCTCTCAGCCAAATACAAATATTAACTACCAATATACACAGGAGATCAATATTTTCCATTTTCTCGGCTTCTAATCGTGAAACAACGATTCAATCCTACCTTTAAAAACATTACACTATTAAGTGCGTAAATACCTACAAAAAATGAACACTAAATTTATTGTCGAGCTTCAGAAAACCGTTTTTGCAACAGTTGAAATTCATATATGCCCGGAGGAATGTTAGCAACATTTTTTAACCTTGAAAAGGTTTTTGCGATGGGACCCACCGCCGAAAAGCGACAGGAAAAGGTGAGACAAAAGTAGCGCGTATTTTTATAATGATTTTCACTTACAATCGATCGTTGTTAAGAAAATTTATTTTCGCCATTTTTCATCGCACAAAAATTGTTCACCACTTTTTGGAAAGCTGTGAATTTATTTGACACCAGAATACATCCCATGCTGCTAATTTCCCCCTCCTTACATCCCGGAGAACCATTGGTTACGAGTTGGGGTGAAGTTTAGTTACAACCGATCGTTGCTAACGTCCACATTTTGTGCACATTTTATTCTCTCCTGAAAATAAAGAATCTCTAGATATCTCAATAAGACTGATTAATTTATTTTTTATCCATTAAAAAAGTATTTGCATTTGTAAAGAATTTATCACGACAAGTTCTTTAATAATACAATACAACTGAAAGTGGGAGCAGGAGAGCTAAAAAACTTCTGTCAGAATTGAAATAATTATTATATTATTTTCCGTACATACAAAAACGGGTTTATGTTCGAATTCGGAATGTTTCATTTTTTTTTGTTCCGTACCATCATTACATGTTAGGGCCAATATTGGTTGGTGATAGGTAAAATAAGTGCAATTGCTGCAATAATAGGAATGAAAGATGGATTTGGGCTTTCACCTCTGCGGACACATCGTCATTCCCGCAGACAGATACGAAAACGCAATAACAGCGCAGAACAATCTAAAACGCAAAATACTCGTCAAAATTTCGATTTTGGAGGAACAAAACTACCTGTAGGTTGCGATGGATATGGTTAGTTTGCCATTCCCAATTCTTGAATCCGCCTCGGGCGCCTTCCAGGATCTGGGGCATCCTCCGCGTGTGACACTGTCCACATTTAACTCATAGAAGGGCAACTAAACCGTTTCATTACCGCCCCATGTTACCATCGGAAGCGAAATGGTGTCCTAACAGGAAATCTCTCCCTCCACAAGCAAACGTACATTCGTCGCATGTAGCATTAACTGCCCAATAAATTTGCTTAACTCTGCATTTGGCACGATTACACCTTCTGTCTTAGGATCACTCTTTCTCTTTATAGAACAGTATTGTTACAAACTCGATAAAGTTCTCTGCCTTCATCGCTTATTGACAGTTGTAGCTTCTTCTATTCGCAGGTATATTGATTGTATTTGAGCTGCAAGGCAAATGCTAGGTCATGCTGTAGAACGCAGTTTTGATTTTGCTTTTTTTCAGACTTCATCCCGAGGTTTTCCCCCTTTTCACTCTTCGACGCCGTCTTCAAAAAGTTGATAAGAAAAACGGAAGTTGCGAAAGGATGATGGGCGGGCGAAGGGCTGTACTCTACTCGGGAAGGGCTGTTGTTTCAGAAGGCCGGTATCGCCATTAGCTGCAGAGATTAAAGCTTTCCCAGCACCCGACGGGGGCTTTGCGAAAAGGGCTTTCCCTCTCTCCTCCTTTCTTAATATTAAAAGGGAAGCGATGATAAATCTTCATTAATGAGGGATCTTCACGGGGCCGGCGAGGGATCGTAAAACTGAATTGATACTCGACAGATTATGAGAGAAGCTCCAGTGGATCTCCGTGAATTTTAAAACTAACCATCCAAGCTAGCTTCCATTACTCGCTGCCTCGGAGCCATAAAATCTAAAGAAAACCTTGAACTTGCATTTGCATTGACAGTATGAAGTGTTTGACATATATTCTGCTCTACGGTGTATACAGAGAGCTTAAGTTAACGGTAATATCGTCATTGAAAGAGAAGTCACTGTGATAATGCGACATGCTGAACTATAACTGGGTGATTCTCAGAGAAAGATCAATAAAAACGGAGTAATATAGAACGTTGCGGATATTTCCACGAAAATAATGAGTTACACAGTTAAATCGATGTCGACGGTTAGGTCATCATCAGTAACAAATATGAACAGTATGTACATCACAGAAAGCACATCTAATACACACCTAAGTGAAAGGAGATTGAATCCTATTGGCTCAGGGAAGCGAAAGGGGTGGGGAGGACCAACCAATCCCACTCGAGGCTTAAAAAATGAAAGAGAAACATGGATTTTCTAGATTCAGACCACAAACGTTCTTGAGTTATAAATAGTGTAACTAACACGACTTTCTATTGTCTATATAGATTGAATTAGGATATTTTATTCATTTTTGGAGATGCGAGCTTACTGCTTCCAAATCATTTTTAGAAATTATCCATCTTGACTAAGATCAAAGTGCTTAGGAACATCAAAATTACTTGAATCTGATCAGATCCTTCAACGCCTAACCCATACGAATCTGACCAGGACCGTAAGTTCAGACAACAAACTATGTGGCGCTTTAAAAAAATTGAATTGCACTTTATCGCCGATTCGACATAGTTTCGAAAATTCATGAACCGATTTCAATCTGGTGTGTTGTTAGTTCAACAATTAACAATTGTTAACAATTAGCAACTGGTTCGAAAGTTAACGGTTCGGAACCCTCATTCTAATCAGGTAAACATCCATCCATTTTTACCCCATTACTTACTTGTCAAACGTATATACTGGGAGAGAGGAGTACTTCTATAAAATTTCCTCACTTAAAATGAAACATAAAATTCCTAAATCTAGTATCACATTAAATTCGCCATCTTGTATTATATCCGTGTCAACTTGTCACCAAACTAAAAATATTTTTTATCTTCTCTAGAACCTAGAGGATGGACCTGGATCCCTTCATGAGCATCAGACAGGTAGAGACAACGGAGAAGTTCACAGAATGATGCTTCCACAATTTTGTCAGTTAAGGATTGTTTTTTTCTTACGGAGAAACACATGGGACGGTAATTACACGGCGCTCAAGGTATATCCCTCCTTCAAGACAGATCGGTCTTGCGGGTTTTGCCTACCTAGAATTTAGGAGCACTACAGGGTATACCCTTACTGATAACATAACTTGGAATAACGAATTTGTGTAGGAATCTCAAATGAAATTTGGTTCAGCGTTATTTTTGTTTTCAAGAAGTTCCAGTCATGCAGCACCGTATGAATGAACTACCGTAAATCATTGCAAGGTCGGGCAACAATTTCCAATAAAATATGTCGATATCCTTCGATTGGCCCATACCTTGAATACACGTGTCCATTCTTAAGTTGTGAATATTGCTCCCAAACACAATCATTATTAGGCTGAGGAGTTTGTTGGTAGCGCATGCTATCTTCATTTTTGGTAGTATGAAATAAACTAAATTTCCAGGGGTTGAAATTGTTACTTTGTGCTTGGTAGCTTTTCGGCATGCGCTTACTATTGTTTGCCTGGTTTCTATTTTCAATATTGATATTCAAATTTGAACGAAATGTCATACAACATTTTCTTCCGTGATGTTGACAAATGCTTGCGTACGAGTCTGCAACACATAGGGACAGTTTCATGTGTGTTTTCTTATTTTATTTATTACTAGGTAGATCTCACCCGTGCGTTGCACGGCGGGGCGTACAGATCAATTAAATGGGCCATACGAGGAAGCGCCCACCCCGTGGGTACTTGATTCAATTCGCGATCGTGTTGACTCATTTTTCCGACACCCGTAGGTACTCCATTGAATTTGAGCTTGGCTACATCACCTATCCCATTAGCGTTGTTGTAACATTTGTGTTGAAGGGATAATAGTAAATTAAGAAATCAAAAGTCGCAAGTTAGGTATTACTATTCCAAGAACTGTAGTTACTGTAGTTATTTCAAGGTCTTTTGTTTATTGGTATCGCGTGAGCAAGTTTTCTTGACGATTTTTCAGTTTATGTGCCTGAGCAAAGACATGAAAATGTCAAAAGATACTTGTGCTTCACAACTTTTAGAGAATCTAAACAACTTTACCCGGTTACTTTACAGACTTTTTACTGGAATCTAAAGTTTACTATTCTTCGGTGAAGCACACCCAATCTTCTTCTCGCGATTTCATCCCCGAAATCAAGCCATATTTCACCCTTCACACTTTCACTCCATTCATCCCCCTCTACAGAAAACAGAACTATACTTTCTACAACCCCCTTCCTCCCACTGGTCCTCATTACCCCTACCATTATGGTAAGATTAAAACTTCCTCCCTCCCGAAAAACCGCATCTTGAAAGCAACAAGAACCATTGTTGCGAGCTTCTACACGATCTCCGACGAAAAAACGTCAGAGAGGAAAACCGAGAACAATACGGTTATCTAATTTAGTCCCTGGTTCAAATTAATTACGCCGACGGGACGGACGGAAGCGCGGGGGTTTGAAATATGGTCGGTTGCCGAAAAGTTGGCAGGAACGGTGAGTTTTTGCGGGGCTCTGTGGTACAAAACGACACTCTCCCCGTAACGACAGAGAAATGAAAAACTTCTGCTCTTTCATATTTTCGTTCTTTTACGGCCAGACAACTCATTATTCCCCTAGTTGCCCCTCTACCCGTTGACAATACTGCTACGTACACACTCCATTATTACTCTTTCAGGTACGGAAAGGTGTTGCACTTCATTCTTCAAACTACAATAAGTCACATTTCATGTTTACCAGAACTTGCTAACGAGTATGATAGATTCATCCTCTCGCCAGGCAGAAGTTCATGTTTCTTGGTGAACTTCTATTTACGTTCACCTTTCTTGG
This sequence comes from Creontiades dilutus, assembly GCA_031894815.1. Classification (NCBI taxonomy): domain Eukaryota; kingdom Metazoa; phylum Arthropoda; class Insecta; order Hemiptera; family Miridae; genus Creontiades; species Creontiades dilutus. The sequence goes on from JAVIWC010005620.1 coordinate 3,473,624, forward strand.
TTCGCCTTACTTGTGAAGCAGTGAAGTGAAAATATTATTTAACCAATAAAACTTTGTGATGCATGTTAGTTTTGCCATTGGGCTTGCACGCCATTCATACGCCCCGTTATTTGTTACCAAATAATACCTCTAACTGTAATGCTTCTTAAGCAATAAAGTTTTCTTGTTATAAAACAAAACTTATCCACAGTTTTTAAATTATATTGTTCCGGACCGATACAAGTTTCGATATTGGTTTTGATGCCATAATCAATGAAAACGTCTTCACAAACAATCACTACGCTTCTTTATTTTTCGTGAATATGCAAAACGTGCAAAAAACATGCATTAATCTCCCAAACATGCAAAAATCTCCCAAGACCACCAAAACATGCAAAATAAATTTCTGATTTTTGGGTTGCAAATGGTCTAAAAAAATTCAAAATGTATTTCTATGAGTCCAGAAAAACATGCAAGACATGGAAAACCCGAACCCTACCGATGATCCACAAACCGCGGCTTTATTTCGCTAGAAACTGACGATTCGAAACGCGCGCAGTGGAGGACCCCCAATACAATTTTTTGTGATGGGATCAGGCGCTCGAATACGGACGTAAAACGTTGTCGCTTAGTCGCGTCAAAGCGCTTCCAGTGAGGGACCACCCTAATTGTGACGAACCGCACTGCATGCCAACTCACAGTGCTTTTTAATATCACATTTTTATTTTATGACCCTTGCGATTGTGTTCGATGCCGGTCCTTACTTCATTTCACGATCGTGTAAAGAAACCTGTCAGAGAGAACAAACCGGAATTACGTCGTTGCTACCTCCTTCCACTTCCTCAAAGACGACACGATTTTTCCACGAGGAAAACGAAAAAATTTCCTTCGCCCTCAGGGGCCCAACCCAACTTTTCTCCCCCAAGTCTCGATCCTTTTTTCCCCTTAAAGCTTCTTGAATTTATTATTAAATTGAGCACTTCCCTTTGCAATCTTCGATCGCCCGTTTCCAAGAGTTCGATTAATCATTGATGGTTCGAATTTTCGAGGGTGGAAAATACGTATTAGGCGGAAGTGATTGGAAAGAAGAAAGCTGGAGGCCGCCCTAGATTCGCAGATGACAAACACGTTTTACCACTTCAAAAGGATTTTGTTGTTTGGCGTTCAATCGTCAACGTAAACTTTCAAAACATGATAGATGGATAGATAGTTTATTTATATGAGGGGCTGCCACACTCGGGTTGCCAACTATTTAAAAACGATGCGAATTCTTTCACTGGGGTTTATTATTAAATTGGCTTGAATTTCTAAGCTTTGGAGTGTGCGTGTTTCACAAGTGATAGAGCGATTATTGAATTTCAGAAGACATGCATGGAGCACGTAAATCTGAACGCTAAATCTTTTTTATTGAACCTCAATACCCCCCCCCCCCCCCCCCCACAATAAACACATCTATGATTTATCAAGTCCTATATCACTCGTACTGCGTTAAAACTTCCCCGAATCCAAATTTAAACGATGTAGCCAAAGGTAGACTGATGTAGAGGAGGCACATAAATATTATCAACTGATCAATCCAAATAGGCATTTTGTTTGAGAACAGATTTACGTGCTCTATGCATATCTCCTGAAATTCAATAATCGCTCTATCACCAGTGAAACACGCGCACTCCAAAGCTTAGTAGAAATTCAAATCATGAACGCGAGCCAATTGAATAATAAACCCCTGTGAAAGAATTTGCAGCGTTTCATGCATATCAGAATGCTTTAACCCGAGTATCGGCTACAAAGCCTTTTAGGAGTTTACTCCAGTATCCACATTACTACATCACTACATCACTAGGTTACTGATATCAAAACTAAAACAATAATAAACCAAAATAACGCAAATGTTGGCCCCATAAATCAGGCCATACATCGGGAATGGTTTGACGTACGGACCTGGGGAGGGGCTCATTCGATTCCTCGTGGAAAGTTCTTCAAAAAGAGTCTAAATTTAGGCCGCCTTGACTTTTTTTGAGGTTTTTAGGGATTTTACAAAACTTTGACAACCATTAAAGGGCACTTTAAATTAAGTGAGAGAGCTGGCTCAAGAATCGGGGCGTCGCCGGACCAACATGGATTTTTCCTGAAAATTTCAGCTTTTTTGCTTCAGCCGTTTGGGAGAAATCGTACGACGTACGGCGGACGGACGGAAAAATTTTTATTGCAGATTTGGATTCTACACCTTTTGAAACGTAAACCATGAAATTTTCAGGGGTTAGACTTTTTTTTTTTTCAAGAGAAATTAAGTACAATGGTTTATTATTGAATAATAAACCAAATGGTTTGTGAAGGTTTTTGATGTCAGGGAGGGAAGCCCAATCGTTCAGGAATACTCAGTACCTTTGTGATTTACCGACTTTATAGTTGCATTATAGTAGCTTACAACCTAGGTAGTACAATATTATTCGCCTAAATTATGTCCGCGGTCGTATTTCTTCACAACCTCTGCCTTTATGATGAGATTATCTTGCACGAAAGGCCGTTTTAACTGTTGACAGTCCGTAAAACCCCCGAAATTCACCTTCCTCCTTTGTACTTACCTACACCAATAACGCACAAAGGGCTCACAACGGTCGTAAACGTATTTCGCGTCCTCCCCCTCCCCTGCCCGTATAAATTAATATTATCCCCTTTCTACCCTCAACAGTCCACCGTTGCCATCTCGTCATGATGACCCTCTCTCGCAACATAAAACTTAATGATGTTTGATGCCCGTAAAATTCAGCCACGCGAGAGCTTCAGTGTTCAAACAATATCCGAGGCCTGGGGCTCGGGGATATCCCGAATGGCATGGGCACTTTTCGTCATATTGATTGTTACTGCATCCTATCAAATATTCTGCACGTACATTTCCCCTAAAGCTCGTTTGTATGCGAAATCTCGGTCGGGGTTTTCCAAGCACTCATTCCCATGTGTATCTGGGTCTTTTGGACTTTCGTTCGTAAGCGGCCACTAATTCATCATTTTACATCAACATTACGAATCTCGCATTCCAGAAGAGTTATTGCAAATTATTTAAACCTACTGATCCAAACATATTACACTTATCTTTTTTCATACTATTTTGTTTAGTAATAGAATGAAATAAGACATGTATGACCACATTTGTAACATTTTAAATCAATTTAATTTAATGCACTTATACTATACAAACACCATTGTGATATAGAGCCTACTCCCCCAAGAATGCATAAATGAACCATATTGGGAACCGCCCACGTGCAAACACTGGCAAAATCCTCGAAAAGGTTGAAAAACTGAACTTATTGGACTTGGCAACTATGGTGTGGCCAAGGGCTCAGTGTTACGACGTACATACATATAGAAGACCCGAAACTACCCTCACACAACAAGGTAAATTGGAATCACAATCACAAGATGGGTGCTCCAACACCGCAGCTGTTTGACAGCACATCCTGATTGATTAAAGAATTATTATCGCTTCTATTCTGTTCTTCTTCATTGGGTGAAACTCAGTGAAAGCTCGTAAATACTTATCGCTCCCAATTTCAATCAATTTTAACATTTTGATGGTTTTTTCCAGAAATAAGGTAACAGACTAGTGATCGAAACTTTTAATGATGAATATACATTTTAAAATAGTTTCATTATTTGCCTCTACCCTTTATCTGTATGCTTTATACTTCACTAAAAATCACAAAAATGAAACATTATAGAATGAATTCCGGTGGTGCTAAAGGTACCTTCGAACTTTGACAATGGACAACAAAGGCAAACTTTGACTTCCACACAATTTCCTCAAAACATCACAACTTTCTCAGGCTCTCGACAAATTGGTTCATTGCAATCGAACAACAACTGGTCGTCTTTTTTTCCTTGTTTTGTTCCCAATACTGGCATCGCTTATATTTTCTTGGTTTTAGGTAGGAATGAAATCAATAAAAATATTCATTATTAGACCAAATTAACAGAAATAATACCAAAATTTCATTGAAAAAGTATATCATATTCCAAGAAGAGTTACGTTACTAACAAGGTGGGGTACTGGGTAGCTATGAATTTCGAGGATACGAAATTTTCCCATCTCTTGGACGAATACAGAGGTTCCAAGCAGGAAGGTAGCAAGGCAAATAAATAGTCATTTTTTCAAATCCTTAGAAAGAATTTAGTAATTTTCATTCCAACTAAAAGAAAATTTGTTGCAGTTTTCATATAAATACGGAATCATAAAAATTAGATGGATACTATCAGATCTATTGGCATTGATACTGTCAGATAAAGCAGATATTTTGGCCAGGAGTATAATGTGCTGATTGTACCAAAGTCAGGGAGGTCCATACATTCTTGAAGAACGATGGTGAAACCTGATGGACATTGGCTTCTTTAATTTGCATGGATTAGTAAAAGTTGCTGCAGCAAATGTTATAATTCTCACTGTTCGGCCAGTTGGTCTTCAGCTTGTCTGTAAATTCTGGTTTTCGAAGGGTTTCGAGATTTGTCATCATATGCCCACTGTTGCAGGAAAACATTTTTTTTTTTTTTTTTTTTTTTCAAAAAGTGCACTCTTCAATCAATTCAGCAGTTTCATAAAAAGTCTGACTTAATTTGTTTCTCTTCTGTTATTCATACCTCCAATCAGAGTCTTATTGTATGCTTCAACTGACCGAAGCAATATATCCTCTCTTTCCATTTCACGATAACCAAACCGTGCAATAAAACGCTTTCTCCCTACAGGTAGGGGCGAGATGAGGGAGTATCGACCAATCGAAACTGTTTGTATACGCTATGCGTTTGGAAGGGAAGCAAAAAGTATCCCCATTCGCCTCCACTCTAGTCTGCGTGCTGATTGAAGGGGCGAGGGCCAGACTTCATAAATGTTGACGAATCCGCATTCTAAATGCCCTGAGCGGTTGCATATGAAGCAGAGTCGGAAGGAATTCCCATGACTTCAAAGTTATTAAATCTTTGAAAAGGTTTTTTTTTTAGAATGCAGTTTTGATTCGATGAGGAATTCCAAAGCGCCTACCTACAGCTCACAGCTCAATCCAGTTATACGTGACATAATAAATACATCTATAGAGTAAGCATAGGATAGCCAGGCGATGAACCATTTCAGAAGTGTTGTGTGTGGAGTCAGTGGTCCTTAAACTGTTTCAAACACCATTTCCATGGCACATCATCTGGATTTAACAGCAAATTGATGATAAAGCGTTAAGTACCAGTGCTTCATGTTATATCATCAATGTATATGTACCCATCAGCAGTCCATCTTTCGGTAATGAAAGGATTCATCTGAAATCATGCATTCAACTAAGCTTCAAACCAGTTTGTATACCGGTTACAAGGTCACATAAACAACATCAAACAAACTGACTACAAATGAGGTTTTCTCAAAATATGTTACCCAGCTTTTGGTAACATTTGACTAATGATGCCAACATCGTAGAACTGAATAACTTCCACAACTATACTCCAAATTTGAGCGTGATGGAACACGTACTACCTCAGAAAACGATAGATGGTGGATTTTAGGTTTACGCATGGGCAGAATGAAGTTTTGATTTTCGAGTGATAAACCTCTTAGCGGCTCAACCCCCAAATCTCCAAAAATTTCATCAAAATCAGATGAAAAATGTAGAACTTGAGCTTGCTACGAGGATTTTCATATAAACAAGTTATTGAGAAGGTTTCAAATCTTAGAATGATTGGAAAAAAAACGCTGCAAATTCTTTCACTGGGGTTTATTATTCAATTGGCTTGCGTTCATAATTTGAATCTGTACTAAGCTTCGGAGTGTGCGTGTTTCACAGGTGATAGAGCGATTATTGAATTTCAGGAGATATCCATAGAGCACGTAAATCTGTTCTCAACCAAAATACCTATTTGGATTGATCAGTTGATCATATTTGTGTGCCTCCTGAAATTCAATAATGGCTTTATCACCTTTGAGACACGCACACTGCAAATTCTTTCACTGGGGTTTATTATTCAATTTTATTCATTTGAGTTGCATTCATGATTTGAATTTCTACTAAGCTTCGGAGTGTGCGTGTTTCACCGGTGATAGAGCGATTATTGAATTTCAGGAGATATGCATAGACCACGTAAACCGGTTCTCAACCAAAACACCTATTTGGATTGATCAGTTGATCATATTTGTGTGCCTCCTCTACATCTGTCTACCTTTTGCTACATCGTTTAAATTTGGATTTGGGGAAGTTTTAACGCAATACGAGTGCTGAAGGACTTGACAAATTATAGATGTTTTTATTGTGGGGGGGGGTATTGAGGTTCAATAAAAAAAAAGCTGCAGATTCATTCACTGGGGTTTATTATTCAATTGGCTTGCGTTCATGATTTGAATTTCTACTAAGCTTTGGAGTGTGCGTTTTTCACAGGATAGAGCTATTATTGAATTTCAGGAGATATGCATAGAGCACGTAAATCTGTTTTCAACCAAAATACCTATTTGGATTGATCAGTTGATCATAATTGTGTGCCTCCTGAAATTCAATAATCGCTCTATCTCCTGTGAAACACGCACACTGCAAAGCCTTGTAGAAATTCAAATCATGAACGCAAGCCAATTGAATAATTAACCCCAGTGAAAGAATTTGCAGCGTTTTTTATATGCTATCGTGTTATTTTTCTCAGTTTGTGTTTAATCAAGACGACTCCCTGAAAAAGCAAAGGTATCGCAACCCAAGACCTGCCAAGATATACTTTTGCCACTACTGCGACAATAAAACCAAATATATATAAATAAAAATGTTATTTCCCATGCACATGAAGGGACACTATAATAAGTCTGTACAAACTATTGTGTGTTCAAACAACTGACTATTTGTCATGATGTTGCGCACATGTTCAAGAGCAAATTGTATAGCTAATGCTTTATGTTCATTGTATAGCAAATTGTATAGCTACTGCAGGTTCATAATTGAAAATAATAAACTACAAAAAGTCAAGCCAATTTGAAGGTACCTGAATGGTTTACGTTTGTGCCTGAGGATGTCAGGTGTATCAACATTACACGACAATGAACGTGTGGGAAACTATTTTATACGGTGAATTCACCAGTTCGCCCTCTTCTCTTGAGAGAGAAATGAACCTATTAAGAAAACACAGCTGTATCCTGGAGGAAGTAGGTAGCAATTTTCACTCGGCGAGTTAAAGTAGGAAAAGGTGCCAGACCGCGCACTCGAGACTCCTAATGTACATTTGGTTTACGGTGAACTCCAGTTCACCAACAGCTTTCCACCTTATGGAACCGCAATAAACACCGCTGGGCATTATCGGGAGAACCGGGCCCCACAATAAGGTTTAAGTAGAATTGCTGGTTCGGGTAATTTGGCCCGTCGAGACGCCGAAATTGGGTCAGACGGAACGAAAATGTTTTCCTCATGAACCACCGAGAGCTTCCCAACTGCGAAGGTTTGGACCTATAACGGGCGCACGGTTAGACTAAACAAGCAATACATCCCTGTATTGCAGGCGGGATTTCATAGTATCTCAATGACTTTCACTAGAGGGATCGCTTAACGGGTTAGAATCTACTGTGAATAATAAAAGAAATCAATTAAGGCAAACTTTTGTAACATAATATATTATACTTTTCGTGAAATTATTAACCATTGTATAATCGAAACAATCATGTTGCGACCTTTTCATTTTTTCATAGCAGAAAATCTTGTAATTGTAATTACTTACCTTTGGCTGAAAAATGTAAATATTTCATTTGAGCACAACTGACGTTCAATCTCCATATTGAAGCTTTGGTTTCTAAATCGAGAAAACATTTTATATTTTCAAAGAAGCTCGAAATTTCGGTTTGCTATTTTCAACAATGAACGGTAGTGCAATTGCAAACAATTTACTTTGCCTTAGCTTTTTCTTTGTGGAAATACCTATAACATTTTTATATGGGTAAGTGTTTACAAGCCTTTATTAAAATGATTGCTAGTCGTTCAGAATATTACACTTGAAAAAAGAGTTATTACACCTGAAAAACTTCGGAAGAGTTCAGGATAACCCACTAAACTGCTTCATCTTGAGTCAGACGTGCTCAACATAAAACGATTGTTTCAATTTCAATTGCACATATTCGTACATAAAATTGGTATTCATCCCTAGCATAAATGCATTGTTATTCAATCCCGTACTGTGAACTTTTCAAATATACAGTTATAAGAATTTAGTAATGAACATGCAAAAAATAACGCTCGTTATGAAGCTTTATGTTCTGTTAACATGTAAAATTAATCCGGACACGTTCACTGGTTTTTTCTCATCGCATTTTAAGGGAAACATTTTGAGCGTAATCAAGAATTTTTAGTCGTAGAGAGTTGTTAGCATTGTTTTTGTGGTTGAGGTATAAAATGGTTACTTGGTTATACAATGACACCTCACTAAATGAAGTGTACAAAATTGGTTGAAATAATGATGCAACGGTTTGAAAAAATTATGAAATTGGTTGAAATAATGATGAAAGTGATTGAAAAATTATCAATTTCACAGGAAAAAGATATATGTGGTTCCATGATTTGGTGTTTCAAAATCAATTATGGAATATATGAAACGAAAATGTATATTTATTAGCGTATTCAATGAAAAAGGTTTCAGATAAACATGTCAGATTTCATGTATTAATTATCCTAAAACGAAAACGCAGTGAACATTTTTGAACTTGACTTTGATAGAATGTTTCATAGAATCGATGCTTCAATGGAATGCCGTTTTAGGTTTGTCGTGAATATCTGGAAGTATTGCAAGTTTACAGAGTTGTGGAACCTGAAGATAATACGTGATAAACACCTTTTTGTGTAGAAATATCTTCATGTAAGAAAGAAAATGTAGTTTATTTTCATTTAAAAACGTTTCTGATCATCAGACCAATTTGGCAGTGAGATTTGAGGCGGGGAATCCGACTCCCAATTGAAGAGGTTGGACAAATTCCAGAGCTGTGTATTAAGAGTGATTACTGGGGCTCCCTGGTTCGTCAGGAACTCCAACCTTCATAAGGACATGGACATACCCACCATCAATGAAGTCCTTCAACTAACCTATGATCACTTCCATTCGAGTATCCAACACCTCACCAACCCGCTAGTGGCGGCCTTCTCCGAATCAGCACCCCCTGACTTGCCCAACCGCAGGTTAAAAACGCTGAATTTCTACTAAGATTTGAATTTCTACTAAGCTTTGGAGTGTGCGTGTTTCACAGGTGATAGAGCGATTATTGAATTTCAGGAGATATGCATAGAGCAATACCTATTTGGATTGATCAGTTGATCGTATTTGTGTGCCTCCTGAAATTCAATAATCGCTCTATCACTTGTGAAACACGGACACTCCAAAGCTGAAGGAAGGAGGGCCCCAGTCTCCCAGAAATTCAAATATATGAACTTTGCATAGCCAATTGCAGGGCCATTAAAATAATAATCCTCAGTGAAAGAATTTGCAGCGTTTCATGCATATCAGAATGCTTCAACCCGTGTATCGGCTACAAAACCTTTTAGGCGTTCACTCCAGTATCCACATTACTACATCACTACGTCACTAGGTTACTGATATCAAAACAAAAACAATAATAAACCCAAATAACGCAAATGTTGGCACCATAAATCGGGCCATACATCGGGAATGGTTTGACCTACGGACCTGGGAGGGGCTCATTCGATTCCTCGTGGAGTGTTCTTCAAAGTGCATAATATGTATATTATAATAAGTATATATTATTTAGGACGCCTTGACTTTTTTGAGGTTTTTAGGGATTTTACAAGAATTTTACAACCCTTAAAAGGCACTTTAAGTTAAGTGAGAGAGCTGGCTCAAGAATTGGGGCGTCTTCGGACCAACATGGATGTTTCCTGATAATTTAAGCTTTTTTGCTTCAGCCTTTGGGAGAAATCGTGCGTCCGGCGGACGGACGGAAATTTTTTTATTGCAGATTCGGATTCTTCACCCTTTGAAACGTAAACTATGAAATTTTCAGGGGGGTTAGCTTTTTTTTTTCAAGAACGATTACAATGGTTTATTATTGAATAATAAACCAAAAGAAGACGTCACACTGATCTACTGGTGCGAAATCGTCCATAAACCCGTTGAGCACTTATTACGAACATCCTACATTCCACCATCCACTTGTATGAACTGTTATATTGTGTCACAATTGTATTATTATAAGTTTTAATAACTCACTGAGGAAGAATGCCATTGGGCTCGCACTCCCATTCACACGCCACGTTATTTTTTACCGAATGTTACCTCTAACTGTAATGATTCTCAAGCCATAAAGTTTTTTGGGTAAAAAAAAAAAGTTTCTAAATTCTAAGTTTGTTATTCTAAATTCCACCTGTTATGAACGTGAGGGTGTTTCACAAGATGTTAAATTTTATGTTTCGAATTATGGCGCACCTAGTTTGACTCAAGTGACAGAAACACTGGCGAGAAGCAGTGCTAGCAATAAATTGAATGTGAAAAACATCAACCTATTTGTCAAAGGCCAAGAAATATTATCATTGGCAAGGTTTGTCTAGTTCCTCCATAAAAATTTAATAATCTTTCAATAATTATCCTTGATTTTTTCAGGCTTTAATGACCCCCTTTCATTCTTCTGATGAAGTGTAATTGTTATTTCCATCATTGCAGGAGAAACAGCAGAACATTAACAGAATTAACCGTTACAAAATTATAAAGTTGCTCAGGAAAATTAGGTTTTTGTGTTATGAAATTTAGTAGTTGCGATACTCAACACTTTTAAAGTGCCTCTTTCTGGGTCATCAGTGATTCTTGTTCTTTCTTTCTTCCTTTCCTTCGAGAAAGTTGAGTGTGAATGTTCTTGGTAATAAATCTGACTCGTACTTCCAGTGTATATAGTTAGTTTAGAACGCAAGACGGAGCCAAGTTGGTGTGAAATGGGATTCAGGGTATCCAAGGTGGCTTGAACGCGTCCAAGGAAATCCTCCCCGAATTGATTTACGGCCGTTTACGTTCATAAACCTCCGTCCTAATGAGAGGGACAATAATATTAATAGCCCACGACGGATAATTGATGGACTTTCCTCCAAGTCCATTTGTCGGTCGGGAGCTCCGAATTCGGATCTGGGGTTTCGGGCCTTTCATTTTTTTCGAAGCGGTCGGTCCATTTTAGACGGAATTCTCAGACGTCATAGGCGGCTGGTGACCGTCTCGGCGAGTCATTATCGCGACATAGCGTGCGACCGAAGTGACTTCGGGCTCTCAATCCATCAGTTACCTGAAATTGATTGATGATTTGGATTTTGGAGAGTGGTAATGGATTTTGGATTATTATTTTTAATAATGAGCCTTCGTAATCGACCAAGAAAAAGAATTTCATCCCCTTCAATATCAAATTAAAACAAAAAATTCGTCATTTATTTTTGCGCCGATAGCTTTTCCGGAGCTTTTCTCCGGAACTACTGGACGAAAGTTGATGAAACTTGGTTAAGAATCACATTTTGGGTATAGTTAAGACTGAATTCTCTGCAGCGATCTCAGTCAATTTTAACGGTGAAATCTAAGGGCTGAAATGTCAAAAATCTGAATATCGAAAACTTTTGGAATGACACTAATGTTTTGACGATTGTTATTGAAAGATGTGTCTGAAGTTAATCGAATGAGCCCACTCGGTCCATTTCATGTTCATCCCTTCTCTTCCCTTAAGGGCAAGAGCTTTGATAGAAAACAGAACGTCAAATAGTGTTGGAATTACCCTTGATATTTAACACTTATTTCTACCCCAAAAACCTAATTTACTATTTCAATAATACTCATTTGAAAAATAAAAGTAAATGGTGAATTGGGTATTTTTATGAATAACACATCGGATTGGAGTTTATATAGATTTCTTTAATCTGATATAGGCCTGATATTAAATCACGAGAGAATTTGGGTTATATAAAGGAAACCGCTAATATGGAGATAGACATACCAGCTGAAAGACGGCAAGGGAACTGCTAATCAAAAACAACACTATTTCATGGTAGCAGAGTGTGGTTACGATCTACGGACCTCTGGGTTATGGGCCCAACACGCTTCCACTGCGTATGCTATTTCAAACGGAAACACGGATGCGAATGTAAACATGCTTGAAAATTGTAAAAATCGCCTAGTATCACGTATGGATTTATTGAAGACATATTGAGGAAGGTTGGTGATTGGCCTATTTACCTTCAATCAGCGAAATAGTTTTCCGAGAACTTACGACCTAGAAAATAAATTTAATCATAAATACATCAACATCTAGCATCAAAGAGATGTCAATAATATTAAGTCAGCAACGTTTAACACACAATGTGTTAGTAACGGATTCCCTAAGCGCGCTACAAAAATTGAAGAACATAGGACCCGGAAGTTCTATAAATGCCCTAGAAAGGAAGATCCTGACGGATGCACGCTTTCTGAAAGCTCGAGGTGAAGAAATCCACTTTGTATGGATAAGAGGACACACTGGGATCCACGGTAACGAATGTGCAGATCAATTGGCCAAAAATGCCATAAATAACACGGAAGAAACAGTGGACCAGGTCTTCCCACCCTCTGATCTACACAGACATTTAAAAAAAGCTGCCCAATCCCAGTGGGGTGTATTATATAAAGACTACCATGCCGGTAAAAAGTACATAAACACGTTTCCGACTCCACCTAGACACCCTTGGTTCTCCAGCTTCCCGGGAAAGTCCAGCGAATTTTACAAATGTATCTCCAGAATCCGTTGTGGAACGAGCATAACAAAATCGTATTTGCATAAAATTGGAGTAGAAACCTCATCGGACTGCCGTTTTTGCTCCGATTCTGAAGAAGATATGCAGCACATATTGCTAACGTGTCCTACACTGGAAGAAAAAAGAAGACCTCTGCTACAGCTACTCGCATTCGAACTTCCTCTGCCTTTCTCAATGGAAACCATAATATCATCAGTAAACCATAGAGTCTATCGAGAAATGTATGCTTTTTTAAACAGAATAGAGTACAAACCATAGACTGTTAAAAATAATTTGAAATAATTTACCCCTGTATTATAGTTGGCTAATGGTTTAATAAAGGCCGATGCCATTTAAAAATTAAAAAAAAAAATGTCAATAATATGTAGCCTTCAGCTCGTCAAAACATTCAGTCATCAATATAAAACTTAATAATTTGTTGCATTTTATTTGCCTACAGGGTAACGACATTACGGTGGAGGTACCACGAAGAATTGGAAATAATGAATACGTTAAGGTTCACTTTGTTACGGTAGGACTGGTCAGTACATCGTACAGGGAAAACATTGAATTAAGTAGGAACCGACCGCGTTGTAAACGCTCTAAAGGGTGTTTCTAACGTTTCAACAGATCCCATTTGCTCATCTCCCTTTTGTCCGCTCCACCCCGCCGCGAGCGAGAAAAGCTAGCAGCTAGGGGCTTCCAACGGAACCTTTACAGGATTCCTCTTAGTAAATGCGTTGCACAACACTTTGCTGACCGAGCGACCCCGCGGCGACACGTAGACTTCTATCTGTCGCTTCTAATCCTCGTCACATTTTACTCCCCTTTTATCCGGGAAAATAAAGGAGGCGAGGAGGGTTTAAAAAGAGAGAAAAAAAATACGACGAACCTTGGAGATAACGTTTATTTGATTCGACATTGACTCTCTTTCTGTTTCTGGTGACATTTACCCTCCGACGCCTCTCGGGACTTCTAAAACATCGATCACTCAACGTCAGAGCTGTGGAAGCGCCTGTTGGGGGATTTCGAAACGTGCAAACGACGTATTGCGATACAAAGTGTAATAATTTACCTTACTATTGAGGTGCGTTCAATAAAGATTATGGAAAACATAGTTCAGAAGTGTTTGGGAACAGTGTTGCTGGGTGATTCTCTAACTAATTCACAGGCAAATTCGTGTAAATGGCACGCTGTGCCGTTCAAAATTGTCTGACTTTCAACATTTCCCATTATCTGCATACACCTTTTGAGTACTGCATTAACCAATAGAAAACCCTAGGAAGCTAATATAATTTCCATATTTTTCAGGGTTGAGAAATCCTATTTGTCATTGTCATGGCCAGCAACTGTATCGAGGTTTCCAATTTCGGGTTGGTTTTTGAAGATTCCACCTGAGATTTAAAATTACATTAAATTTTCTCGTCTTTAGTTATATCTGCTTCAAGTTTCTAATGCCCTAACACTGCACTCCACTCAGGTCACTTTAGTCAAGGGTCATTGTCATGGACCTGAAAGAATGTGTTCCTGAAGGACCAAAACGGGGATTTTCAGGGAAGTTCTTGTTTTGGTGGTCGCTGTGAATCAGAAGCAAGAGGAGATACCTTTGAGTCACCCTAAACGGTTGGTGGTGTGTTTTCCGATCGATCGACAACATCTGAAAACAGGTTAGTACGTTAATTCAATATCATTTTAATGACCCTAGTTGCTCACCTAATATAATAGGCCCAAAAAAAAAAAAAAAAAAATCGATATCCCTTAAAGCAGACTAGGGTAACTCCATGTATTTTTCGATGCTGGATTCGAATCCAAGTCCAAAAAAATCCCCAGACCCCACAATTTTGAGCTATGGGCAAACCTTCTTTTTGAGCCATGAGATTGGGATGGAGTACGACATCTTTTTAAGTGAATTTGTACATTTTTTTAAAATTCAGACAAGGAGAGTACTGGGGGGAACTAGCTCCCCATCAATCACCCCCCGCAACCCCCTCCTAGGGGTTGAAATTTGAGTTCCCGGGCCAAGTCGAGTAGAGTATGGATTTCTATGTCTTTGGGGTCCATGAGATCGAGTTTGAACTTCCAAGAGCCTGTAGACACCTCTTCTTCCCTTAATCACCCCCTCCTAGAGGTTGAAATTTGATTTTTCGAGCCAAGTCGAATAAAGTAAGGATTTCTGTGTTCCCAGGTTCTCTGAAATTTTTTTGAAACGATTTTTGAAAAGGCTTTCAAACTTTGTTGGGGTTTCCTCCAATGAATTTTAATCTCTTTACTTGTGATATCTCTGTGATATTCGAAAAATAAAAACTAATTTCAATCCTTAGGGGATCGGGTGATCGAGGGGTTAAGGGATGCCTACAGGCTCTTGGAAGTTTAAATTCGATCTCAGGAACCCCAAAAACATAGAAATCCATACCCCACTCGACTTGGCGTGAGAACTCAAATTTCAACCCCTAGGAGTTAGTGGCGGGGGGTGATTGAGGGGAGTTAGTCTCCCCAAGTAATCTCCTTGTCTAAAGTTAGAAAAAATGTACAAATTCACTTGAAAAGACGTCGTAGTTTATCCCAATCTCATGACTCAAAAAGGAGGTTCTGACATCAATTTAAGGGTAGTTTTTTGGCCATAGCTCAAAATTTTGGGAGTCAGACGATTTTCGGACCTTGGATTCGAATTCAGTATCGAAAAATACATAGGGGTACCCTACTCTACTTTACGGATCTTGACATTTTTTTTGTGGGGCTGTAAAGAAAATTTTAGGATCAAAAATAATTATTTTTACAATTAATTGGAATTACAGCCGAATTGGTGCAAGCTATCAAAAATTTGAACTGGCTCTTTTCTATAATATTTTCTCTGCTTGAAGGTGGTGGAGTCAATTTTTCATTTTTCTTTGTTTTAGTGCCTCAAATCTTCGATTGAAACTTGAGGTTACCTCTTGAAAATGCATCGATTAAAATGTTTTTTTAGAGAATTCGTTTCAGAGTTATTTCACTTTTTGCAACAAAAATAATCGATGAATTCTTTTAGAAAAAACGATTTCTCCGATTATCTTCAATATTTTTCAGATTTTGACCACATGTTTGAAATCAGCATCAAGTTTTTTATCAACTGAAGCCTGTGTGGCTTCTCGCACTGTATGGCTGTAATTCCTTAATGGGCCCATATAGATGGGTCCTGTATATCAGTATAAAGCTGTTTTTGATGAATAGATTTTTAACTAGTTGTTTACGTTTTGTATAGTTTGTAGTGTAATGGTGGTCTGTTACCAACATCGCACATCTCACTACTCTTTCGGTGGAGACAAGATTTCTGGGCTCCCAACGTAATGCACGGAGATTTCTCCGAAACATTTGCAAGGGTCGTCGCTCGTCCTCGTCCTCCCTTTTTCGATTTCGTCTCTCTCGATAAATCTCGAGCAGCAAAGCGGTCCCGCTGAGGCAGCTCTCGGACTGATGGATCGCCCGCCATCTCGACGCATCAGACCGCGTAATCACCTCCAGCCCGTGCAGGGTCCCCCTTTATCGTTGTTTCCGTCCATTATGAGGTTGCAAGAGGAGGAAAATGCAATTCGACATCATTCGACGAAAACGTGGGTAAAACGGAGACGAAAATGCAACGCCATCGTATAAATAGTACTTCTGTCAATGTGTTTCAACATCATACCCATAAATGGAATATTTGTTTTGGGCCAGGTACATACACCGGCAATTCCTCTAATCTTTGCTCAATGTCTTTCCAAGATCTGAGGCGATAATGCATGCAACTCTTACCAGACTTCTCTTGACCAGAGACCTTGGAATCTGGACTCGAAAATGACCTTTATCGATCATGTGGATGCGGTAGCTCTGAAAGCTTTGAGAGCCCTCGGTTGTTTAAAAAGACGCACGTGGGACTTCTCGTCGATTGAAGCTATTGTGCTGTTGCACAAGTCTTTGGTTCTCCCTATTTTGGAATATGCTGGTATAGTTTGGTCCCCCTGTTATGCAGCGTTCAGATATCCATTGGAGAGGGTTCAACGGAAGTTCATCAGCGTTACCTTGTATTCAAACTGACAATACCAACGGAGCAGGTTGATTTTAGGCACCTGGTTGCCAAATACGAGTTGCCCACACTTACAAGCTGCACAGAGGTGGCAGATATATTTTTTCACTAGCTTGTGAATGGAGTTCTCCACCCCCCATCACTTCTATCTAAAGACAATATCAATGAGCCTACCTACAGAACTCACCAAACATTCTTTCTCCAGGTGCCTATGGCAGCCCACAACTACCTTCTGAACCGACCGTTGAGTCGTTTGCCTCTTGAGGTCAATACTTCCCTGGAGTCAAGTGACTGTGACATATTTAGTACCTCTTCCCACAACCTGAAGCGTCTCAAATAAAAACGGAGTAGGATAGAACGTTGTCTATATTTCCACGAAAGTAAAGAGTTACACTGTTACATCGAATTCTCCTGTTCACTCAATTGCCTGCAGCACCATAGACTTGAAGAATGAAATTGGGAACCTCTGCATTCGAGATCCCGTACTTCTGGTGAAGGGAACAGAAGTTGCAGCTTGTCGCAAGGATGGCCGATGTCACCTCTAGCAAAACTCTTCTGCTTATATCATCTCTCATCGTGCTGATTCTGAATCAAAGGCGATTCGAGTTGCAGCAAGTGATAAAAAGCTAGACTGTACTCTTTTTGGCCTCCAAACATGAGTTCTTACAGCAGAATGGCTGATACTCCATGGATTTCTCCCCGATCGATCCAACCACACTCTTTTTCCACCCAATCGTCTTTCTTCTTCCCTACACATCACTTGAAATTATCCAACTAAATCCACAACACATTCAATTAACTTGTCCTTATTTCACCAATGTTCCTGTTTTGGTTCTACATCTTCATCAACAGACGATACAACAGCGAAACGCGGATACTATTGTAGTCCTAACTGCCCGCAATGTACTCAAGCAAACGACCCACGGTTTGGGGCACGGTACAGTACATCATGTTGTAGAGAGAACGGTTATGTAAAAAGTATCATGCTTCATTTGAGTAAATCATGCTTCATTCCTTATTCATAATCTCTTTCAACATCTCCATTCATGAAATTCCCTCAGCCCCAGAAATATGAATTAACATTTAACATTTTGTCGGTGACCAAGCGAGAAGGAATTCGATGCTGTGAGGTAGAAATCACTCTTAAGAAAGTCTATACATTCCAACTCCGAAATGAGTAGTGTGAATCGTAACTCTTTTAATTTGCTTTATTTTTTTCTTAGAATTTTTTCCTCCATCCGAGTCGGCGAACCTTCGAATGAGTTCTAATTAATGCGGCCTAGAAGTGATTGGTACTTCTTCTAGCGGTGAAAGTCGGCATTCTTTGAATGGAGAAGAAAATAAAAGAGAAATTTCAAGTCGGGTTGGCTTTAGTGGAGGATGATTGGGAACTGGTTTCTTAAACGCTTAGTTATCGGAAGTTCGGTCATTTTTTCAATCTTGTACCTTCTCGACTGGAATCCCAAAACCCTCCTTGTCACGGAATAGCTAAATATTTCAGAAATATTAATTAATGGACAACATGCATCAAATTTGTTTCAAATGGAAGAACGAAATGAGGAAAAATGTGGTGTCTTGATACAAAAACATGAAATTAATTGAATTAGCTTGACCAAAATGAGATAATTGTGTGCTGTATACCAACCCCTCAACTCACATCCGATTTTGATGGGGTTTTGACATTCCCCTACATTCTGAGAGGGTGTTTCGAACTTCATCAATTAATTTTAAAAATTAATGATGATGTGAAACGTAACCACTTTTTCCGCAGTTAATTCCTCGTCGTGTTTCTGTAAACCATTCATTTATCTCGTTAAAAGTCGTCATGTTTTGACTTTGTTATCTCGTGATGTTTTTTAAATCTTATTGTTCAATTAAAGTCGATCTTAGAAACAAGAAAGTATTGCAGCAGCCTTCCTGACTGGAAAGTTTTTGTTATTGGTTTATTATTCAATAATAAACCATTGTAATCTTTCTTGAAAAAGAATTTCTAACCCCCTGAAAATTTCATGGTTTAAGTTTCAAAGGGTGTAGAATCCAAATGTGCAATAAAAATGTTTCCGTCCGTCCGCCGCACGATTTCTCCCAAACGGCTGGACCAAAAAATCTGAAATTTTCAGGAAAAATCAATATTGGATCGACAACGCCCCAATTCTTTAGCCAGCTCTCTCACTTGATTTAAAGTGCCACTTAAGGGTTGTCAAAGTTTTGTAAAATCCCTAAAAACCTCCAAAAAAATCAAGACGGCCTAAATATGGACTTTTTTTTAAGAACTTTCCATGAGGAATCGAATAAGCCCCTCCCCGGGCCCTCAAAGGGTTTATAGCCGATACACGGGTTGAAGCATTCTGATATGAATGAAACGCTGCAAATTCACTGGGGTTTATTCATTTGGCTTGCATTCATAATTTGAATTTCTACTAAGCTTTGGAGTGTGCGTTTTTCACAGGTGATAGAGCGATAATTGAATTTCAGGAGATATGCATAGAGCACGTAAATCGGTTCTCAACCAAAATACCTATTTGGATTGATCAGTTGATCATATTTGTGTGCCTCCTGAAATTCAATAATCGCTCTATCACCTGTGAAACACGCACACTCCAAAGCTTAGTAGAAATTCAAATTATGAATGCAAGCCAAATGAATGAATTGACTAATAAACCCAGTGAAAGAATTTGCAGCGTTTTTTTAAGTATCTAATTATGATTGATTGTTCATTTATTAATAGGACAACGAACCCAGCAAACCAGAATTTCAGAATGTAGATCAGCCGGTATTAATCTTTGTTTAGGACGCTTATAATTCAAGTATAGTCGTTTAGTTTCATCGTCAGTTTATCTCGTTTGTTTGTTGGTTTATCGGAAACGGAGGCGGTGATCCCGAATATTGTTGATTAGCAGGTGGGATCTTTGGTTTATTGAGTTAACGTTGATTAAACACTTAGTGAAACCCGCCTTCAGATCTTTCAACTCGTGCTAGGTTTCTCCGCTAATTCTTTACCTCCAATAAGTGAAGGTGCGCTGCCCACCCAACCAGGCAGACTCCTTTTTTTATTGACGCCCAAAAGAACTGTTCTTCCATTTACCAGACTTTCAATAGGTCCCCGTGCTCCGTCGAGCGGCCGTACGAACCTCACGCTCAAAATCATACTTTCATCTCGCTGGGTGAGGATGACGTGAGCCGCCGAGGTTAATGCTATTCGAGAAAGGAAGAAGACCCTATGCTCGCCGACCCCGTTGCCAAGTTGCCAGCGGCCCTACGGCAGTCACGATCTCCATACGATCCACCTTGAAGCAGATTGTATTGTACAGCGACAGGAAGTGGTCGGCGGTCGGATTCTTCACAGGGTGTCCAGGGAGGTGATTACTATTATAACGGTAACGCGGGATCTGCAAACACGGAAAACCACACATTTATTTACCGGCTTCCCTTAAAAAAAGGCGCAATTCCTGATAATTCTTTAATGGACAACTCAACCAAGCCATCATTGTAATCGTAACTACGCATCACTGTTAGCTCTGGACTGAATTTGGACCTCTCTTCCAATACACATGGAAATCGTATCCACTCCACAAAACCAAATTTTACAGGAGGAGCTAAAACGCGTTTGGGGCTACCAAATTGTCAATTGTAATTTTTATATTCTTGTAATTATTGCATATTCTTATTACATGCGCCCCTAATAATTTATTCGGGGGATAACCCCAAATTTCTGGCCGATTCGACTCGTTTTTACAGAGATATGCCAGACAAACGGGCTTTTCTATCCAGTTTTGAAACTACAATCGGAATATGTCCCCTAATTATAAACTTTCACTTGCAAATTACTCTAAAAAGTCATTACAGCCTTTCAATATTCGAACTTTGAATAGTCTTTGGTATTCAACTTACCTAATCAATGGTAAGTACAGAGGTTTTTTTGGAACAGCCCTGCGGACTCTGACTCCTTCGTGTACAAATCTGCATCACTCATTGATAGAAGGGGGTCATAGATTGAATGGAGGACATTTTGAACAGAATTTACAGTAAAAATGTAAGATTTATTACAATGCTGCACTACGCCGTACACGTCGGCCAGGTCGATGGTGTGCAGCGTAGATTTCTGCGTTATTTGGCCTTCAAACTGCACATCCCTCTAGCACAGGTAAATTATGCTCAGATTCTGTCGACCTGCGGAATTACCACACTCCAGGAGCGTCGAGCAGCCTGTCATTCTTCAGCAAGCTCATCAGAGGCCGGGTTGATTCCCCTGCATTGCTCGACAAGATCGGATTCGGAGTCCCCCAGTATGCCACGCGACACTGTGCTCCATTCTTCGTCGACTTCAGCGCAAAAAATTACCTTCTTCACCGACCCCTCTCCCGGCTTCCTCGCCACGCTAATCGCTTGGCCCTGGACATCGAGGACCTCGACTTCTTCTTCGACTCCTTAAATGCAATAAAAAGAAGGTGTGTTGGTCGTGGTGCCGAGCAGTAGTGAAGTTTGCGCTAGGTGTTGCAGTGCATTGTGTAGTGGGTAGTGTTCCTGTTCCCTTTTATATATCTTCAGTCTATTTCTGTTATCGCTATTTTTTTACTCAAATTATTTTTGTTCATCGTCATATTTATCCTATCTTATTTATCTAGCATCATTATCATTCAATCCATGTCAATTGGGCTTGTCCCGTATTATATACATAAAATAAAATAATAATAATAAAATAAAATAATTAAAAAAAAAAAAAATCCGAGTTCGAATTTTTTGGTTTTTTAACCAGACGAATCAACGCTGATGAAAAACCGGAGTATCAAGTAAAAAACCACGTTTTTCTTACTTGAAAAGCAATGTTCTCCCAGAAAACTACACGGAATTTCAAATCTGATTATATCGCTGGAAAGCCTAGGTTTTGGTGCATCTTTTAGCACTACAGGCTAAAATTCACATGCCTTATTACAGGGACTCATAAGCGTTTGAAGAAAATCGAGATCTCCACGATTTGACAACGTGTCCTTTTCAAGCTGATTTTTTCACCCGTTTCGCCAGCTCAAAAAAGTTGGTTCCCCATTAGGGCAATAGGAAATTTAACGCTCAATCCAATAGTGGGTTCAGATTTGAAATCGCACTCAAAATGTGGGAGATATGTCAGTTTTATTGCGGTAAGACGGTGGAAAAAATCTTAACATTGAAAAAAAAACCGCATTTTCAAGGGTGTAAACAAAAATTGCTAAGAGGCATTTTTGATCAGAAATTTTCCGTAGAATCTCCTCCTGGCCTGCGATCGTCACGAAATGTAACATCTTGTAGGTGTACATTTTGAAACGTAGATCAACAGATTTGAATTGGTGTGATGGATATTGGTTGAATATTAGTTGACCGTTCCCGATTCTTGAATCCGTCGAATCGGGAGATGAATCAGACGCCTTCAAGCATCTGAATCATCCTTTGAGCGTGGCGGAGCATTATTCCGCATTAAGCTCAACGGAAGGGGCAACTACAGCATTCCATCATCTCACCTCACCGAGTCTTATAAAGATTTATTATTGAAAACAGTAAACCGAAATACGCGCTATTATCGGCTGTTGATGTCCAAATTATTTAATATTGCAAAAATCAGTTTTTCGAAATTATTAGGCGCTGACCAACCACAACAAAAAGCGCCAGCTGTTTGGAAATCCTTGCACTTTCTCCAATTTGAGAAGAAGTGTTCGCTGAAATGTCGTATATCTCGCCGCAGTAGCATTGTAAAGCAGGAGGGTTTCAGTTGCAATAGAAAATCCATTACGGGAGTGCAGTGGGGTTCAGCGGCAAGTGTCAGGCCGCGACCTTTTCCCATAGCTCGCCTGGGTGGCGTTCACCTTGCGACCTCGACTGCGGGATTTGTGGGCTGGCTCTCCGCCCCGCCCGACCGGCTAATCAACTCGCGAATCTTCAGCGCTTCGCACACACCTGAAGGATGCGTTTAATCTCGTAAGGAACAGTCGAAAAAATTATCAAATGCTACCACAGTTTCCCCAATTTTTTAACATTCCATTGCCGACTTGAAGAAGGTGTTCATTACCATCAAAAATCAAACATTTCCAGTTGAAAATTAAGAATAACGCTACAAATGTTAAACAAACATTCGTTATTTTGCTTCCGTATCTATTCGTAGTTAGTAAAAGCTTTGTACATTTGTACTGGCATCTTGCATTTTAGGGCATTCTGAACAATTTTTGTTTCGAGCCTGTTTGGATATGTTCCAAGATCGTTGAAAGAACTGTAATTCGTACATTTTTCATCCGATTTTAATGAATTGTTAGGGATTGGTGGGTTAGGCTGTAAATGTTTCTCTAAGAGACACGTTTCATTTTTTGGAAATCAATACATCCTCATGTGCTCATGCGCATTCCAAGCATAATTTAACCAGGTTCCGGTGGTCCGCTCTCGCTCAAATTGGGAGGCTAGACATAGACAAACAGTCTAATGTTCTCATATCAGCTTCAATAGATTGAATCATTATTCCATTTGCAACAGAATTAGGGAGAAACTGCCGCAATACATGTGAACTAACGTTTTGAAGGGGTTGATACACGCTGGAACATGTCCCGCGGCATTTCGGTTCTGTGAATCGTTGTAACAAGTTTCTATTGTACTTCTTTCGATATTATCTAAAACGTTAAAATATCTAGGTACGCGTTCATTTTAACCAGACGAGGAAAATATGTAACACCCAACTTTGCAGACTTTTTAAAATTAGATATCCCTTCTACGTAGAGCACTGACCTACAATTATGAGTCTTAGTTTATTGTATTTTATCCAAAAGCTAGATTCTAATACTTGAAAAAGAGCTCCCTACTTCAACACCGAAGATTTATTAGGAAAAAAGTTAACTGCAAATGTCACCGTACATTATAACTAATTACTGTAAGCCTCAATAGAGTTCCATTTTGAATTTCAGCACATTAATTCAAAGAGAATCGAAATTAGCCCAAAGTGTAATCTCAGCTGATGAGTGCCCCTCCATACCTTGTAACTGTATTGTAAGCAAAAGTCCGAGAGGAACTGTATTTCAAATTTAAGGGCAACAGGTCGATTAGGAGAAAATTGTTAGAACGGTCAGTCAGCGGATGAGTGGTCCTCCATGAATCGTAGTTTTATTCCAGATGCCTCAAAAGAGTTTCATATCGTGTTTCATCGCCTCAAATGGCGAGTTAAAATATGAAAAAACAAGATTGGTGCGCGCAGTGCGCATCGTGGTAATACTCAAAATCGTTTAAAAGAGACAGGAATGGCAAAAGATCTTGTGGAATTTTTAGGCAAAAAATAAGGACTCTAGTATGGGTGCACAACCTTCCAGCCGCGCATTTTTCAGAGATTAACAAACTCATTATTTTCAAAAATCATCCTAATCCTAATCTAGCATCCTAATCTTTAATGAAAACGCTGCAAATTCCTTCACTGGGGTTTATTATTCAATTGGCTTTCGTTCATGATTTGAATTTCTACTAAGCTTTGGAGCGTGCGTGTTTCACAGGTGATAGAGCGATTATTGAATTTCAGGAGATATGCATGGAGCACGTAAATCTGTTCGCAACCAAAATACCTATTTGGATTGATCAGTTGATCATATTTGTGTGCCTCCTGAAATTCAATAATCGCTCTATCACCCGTGAAACACGCACACCCCAAAGCTTAGTAGAAATTCAAATCATGAACGCAATCCAATTGAATAATAAACCCCAGTGAAAGAATTTGCAGCGTTTCATGCATTCAGAATGGTTCAACCCGTGTATCGGCTACAAAGCCTTTTAGGAGTTCACTTCAGTATCCACATTACTACATCACTACATCACTACGTCACCCGGTTACTGATATCAAAACAAAAACAATAATAAACCAAAATAAATGTTGGCACCATAAATCGCGACATACATCGGAAATGGTTTGACCTACGGACCTGGGTAAAGGGCTCATTCGATTCCTCGTGGAAAGTTCTTCAAAAAAAGTCCAAATTTAGGTCGCCTTGACTTTTTTTGAGGTTTTTATGGATTTTACAGAACTTTGACAACCCTTAAAGGGCACTTTAAATTAAGTGAGAGAGCTGGCTCAAGAATTGGGGCGTCGTTGGACCAACATGGATTTTTCCTGAAAATTTCAGCTTTTTTGCTTCAGCCGTTTGGGAGAAATCGCGTACGGTGGACGGACGGAAAATTTTTATTGCAGATTCGGATTCTACACCCTTTGAAATGTAAACCATGAAATTTTCAGGGGGGGTTAGAATTTTTTTTCAAGAGCGATTACAATGGTTTCTTATTAAACAATAAACCAAAATGGGAGTCACATTTGACAAAACAAAGTTGGCGTGCTTTGCACACGTGGACGATGCGGAACGTGGTCATATTCAAAATCATTGATAAAATGTGTGCAGATTGAAAGAAATGTATTTTACTCGTTCATAAATGACGATTTTAGAAGGGGTGGTCGATAATTTAGAACACCCTGTGTACTTAATTGTATTCAAGATGTGCCAAAATCATCCTGAGATTTCCTGTCAAAGAAATCAATAAGGTTTCCACATTGTTTTCATAATAATTCATGAAATGAGGAGGCTCGAGAGATCGATGTCACTTATTTGTCTAGTTCCACGCACTTCCTTCATAAAATGCATCGCCATCCCACCATCACCCACCTACCAGTCCACCTTCAACTCTCGGTTAGTGCGCTGCGGGGATCGCAATATCCGTTTGTTTGTTGTTGTCTTTTTCAGATGGGAATCCTTTTCAGTCAAGGGCAGCCGGATATTTTTTCCTCAGTAAGATTCATCTTCGTGCCTCGCTTCGAGATCGACTTTTTACGTCATATACCCTTTCATAGAGAACTTCATTAGTTCACTTTGTATTTGAGGCACGAAAAAATTGTGAGTTTTTAAATACATATACTATGTCATCAAAACCAATTCGAAATATTATTATATATTTAAATAAGAACATAGATATTAAAATGAGTATTTATCATTTTTTGATGATTTTTACCCCCTCTGAAAGAAATTTACATGAAAAAAAGAGGCGGGTCACGGGTGACCCGGCCTTATGGTTGGAGTTCCATGAATATGGCTTTAGTACTCCAGGGTTAACAATTACTGTTAAATTCGTATTAGTTGAATATGCGTATTAAGTGAATTCAGCGAACAGTACTAATGTGGTATGTGTATTTATCCTTAACTGGTCAATTGGTTGTTAGCAATGCAATGCAAGTAGGTGTATTGCGATTTGTGACTCGCGGGTGTCGGTTCCAACTTAGTTGTTAGTACCAAGTGCTAACAACCGAGTTGGTATCGACACCCGACACCCGTATGACAGGTCCCGTCATCTACTAATAGAACAGGTTTCACGTTAATATTAACTACTAGTGACTAGCAAAATTAAATCATGAAAAGACAAGACAAAAATTTGAGGAAAATTTGTTAGCCACCGAAAATTACATGAAGACTGGACAATAACCTCGAACTCACTGGGTACTGCTAGAGATTGTCTTCCTTGTATTAGGCTAATAATAATAATTTGTCTTCAGGAAGTAGGGCCATGAAAAAATACTGATTGTTTACCAACTAGTATAAGTGAAACCTGTATATTTTTATTGCAATTATACTTATTGATATTGATATATTATACACTATATTCATATTAATTACGTACACCTAAGCTCCAACATCATGTTTTCAATAAAACATTAAACTCAGCTACCATTTTAACATTTTATGTCTATACTTTGCTACATAAACTCGAAAATGTAACGCGGACAGCGTCACGAAAATAATTCTGATGGTTTTTTCTTACAACCGATTCGTTGCCACGGATCATTATCTTCGACATTGGTGATCGTATAAAGCTCGTTCACCACTCATTTGAAAGCTGTTGATTTACTTAATCTTGTTATTACCCCCTGGATATTCGGAACCTCAGTGACCACCCGGTAGAACCATATTGTTTACTAGCTGTGACAGTCCTGTGAGTGGTGATGATTATGTCTTTACAGTTTACCATTCGTTGCTTCGGAACCTCAGTGACCAAACGATGGAACCATCACATCGCAACTATCAACGAGGACAATCTAACGTAGTTATCATTGGTCCTACAAAACGGCAATAATCGGAACTAGTGCGCGAATATCGTTTACGCAAAAAGCTGCTTATGAATATGGATACTACATTATCCACAAATGAAATTGAAATTGGCGAGGTACGTGATACATTTATCGAGACGCCTCATTCTCTCGCCGACGTTGAATTTGATAAGCGTTTTACATCAAAACTGGCATCCAATTGGAAGTACTTACGTGGTGTGTGTGCGGGAGGGGGCGCAAAGACATTAAATTTTTCCTAGATATATATCCAAGCCAACTTGCAATATAGCTCGAGATTCTTCTAATCCGGGCTTTTGTTCAACAGAGCAATAGCTTCCTCTGGCGACATCACAGCAGTTAAATGCAATGCGCCTAAGTTCACTAAGAACTTTGCATCTACAAAGAAATTGGTTTACATCCTCCCTCCCGTGTAGGTTACACATTAAGCACTCCCCAGATTCGTTTACACATTGAGACACAGGGCTTCGCCTGAGATTTTAAAGTTCTACTACGACGGCAGGTGGTGTGGCATACTCAAATGTCATTATGTATTGCATTTGATACTTCATAACCAATGAGTTCTATAAACAATAGTTCATACAACTCCAGATCATGAAAGTTGGAGGGTGCTGTTAAGCAGTCGTATGCGGTTGACTACAAAAAATGATTAAATTTTTCCCGTGGATATACGATAAGTACCTAAAGTTCTCGTTATGGGTTAATACCATAGGCACTAGAGCACTGATTACACAGCCCCACAAAAACATTTACTGAACTATTATTCTGATATAATTAGGTTCCTACGTATTTTGGAGTGCTAAAAACAAATCTGGAATCAGAGTTTCCGTTTACCCCTCAAACTTTTGCGCGAAAAAAAAAATTAAAATACCCAAATAGACCGTCGGATTCTACTCACAGCATCAAATTTGAAATATTAAAATAAAATCTCTCAATTAAAATAAAAAAAGTTTTAAATGGCCCCATTTAAGCCCTGACTCCTGAAAAGCCCCCGAAGAGGCAAATGTTTTCCTTTGATAAAAATTTAAATTTGACATCAATTCTTAGATATAAAAAAATATTTTGATCCTCCTTCTCCTTAGCGTCCCAATAGCTCCATACAAACCCCCCATATGGAACTTAAGTATCAGAGTGCACAACCAAAACGAGACATTAAAATGATCCAGGCCTCTAAAAATAGTGTAGTTTGGTCAAAATAAAGGACTCCGTGGTACGTGGGATATGATAAACTTCATGGAAGGAACCTTCAGATGGAGTCCTGCAATAAAACAACGAATCCGTGAGCTACGAGCGGGGGCAGCCCAAGGAAGCCAGAGGCCGACTGTCCAAAATAGAAATGTTGGGAAAATTTTGTTTATTTCCACAAAATAAAAGCGTCACATCTTTAGCCCAATTTCTACGGTTAGTTGATTGTCACTAAATAATTGATAACCGAACAGTGCAGATCTCTACGAATTTGTTGTTTAATAATTTTTCGAACCACTGAGCCTGAAAAAGAGATTCGTAGTATTCAATCTGTTCGAAAACCCCGATTGGTTCGTAGTTAAATTCAATCGGCTTGCCGGTCGGCGGTCATTTCCCATCGGGCTGATTATAGTATTTGCGACCGTAATATTCCTCCCGGGGTTGATGCTTCGGAAAAAGGTGAACGACCTGTTACATCAGAAAAACCCCTCGCTTCGGTTGAACGTGACTGAGTTGTATCCGAGGTGGGACGGTACCTTGGCACTTTTTGGGTTGTTATTTATATTGGCCAACAATGGGAGCCTCTTCAAATGATGATATAGGCCCAGCTCACATCTTGAGCGGCTTTTGCTTACGCCAGACTTTGAGAGATTAGATGAATGCTGAGAATACTAAATGCGGAGAAGACAGAAGCATAGTTAACACTTTCGGGAGTAAAAAACAGGAAAAAAGTCTGCAAAATTGCCACTTATGATTGTGTGGATCATTGACGTGTTTTACATGATCGCACAAGCTCAATAACGTTTGTTTGGGCGGGTTCAACTATAGCGATGAGATTCTAAATTCAGACTCAGTGGCGGTTCCATCCCCGGAACCCTGGGAGTGCGTCGAGACCGTAAGGGACCACCGCAAAGAGAACGGATATCAAAAATGTGCTTTTCTCAGCCAAATACAAATTTTAATTACCAATCTGTGAAGGAGATCAATCTTGTCCACTTTCTTGGTTTCAAATCTTGAATTTGAAATCTTGAATTGTTTCAATCCTACCTTTAAAAAAAGTTCATTAGCAAGTACGTAAATACCTGGAGAAAAAAAAAAAATTTTGAAATGAAAATTTTGAAATGATGTTTTGCAACTGGTGATATTAATATTGGCCCATCAAGAACCTAGCTTTGGTGAAAGCCCAATTCCATCTTTAACCCAAGCTTCATTCCTATTATTGTAGCAAAGAAGACAAGGGAAGCAGAAAAGTTTATTACTTACTTCACACCCACAGAGCCAGTCTATAATTTCATAGTGCTGAGGGCTGAACTTGCGTATCGCAGAACGATTTCTGCATGCCTTCGAGATTTGTTGCAGTCCTGTCAGTTCTGGCACTGGGTGATGCTAATCACTCTTTGCTCCATCAACAATTTAGTGAACTCAGGTTTTACAGCACACACTGTATTAATCGCGTATTTACACCTAGTACAGTCCAGTTACAACGGTTGGGGACAATCGACTGATTATAGGATAAAAGGAAAGAACGACCTGGTGAGCTCCTTGAAACTTTAGGAGCTGTTATTGGTTTCAGGCGCTCTCATCAGTTCATTCTTTGGACCTACATAGAATGAAATGATGCGTTCTCTGTGCAAGCTCCTAATATTTAGGAGCACGGATGGCTCGTGCTCTCCGACAGAGAGTCTCTAACCCCCCTCACCAAATCACCACTCCAACATCTTCTCACCCACTATGAGGCTCTGTTTGGTGTGTGGATTCAAACTCTTCTGCTCTCCAAGGAGGATGCATGGGAAAGAGTTGGAAAACAATAAAAACTATAATATAATATTATATCTTTCATAATATAATTATTAGGAGGTTTGTCAAACTACTAATGTTCACGAGCAAACGTGAGTTTGATGGGTTTCACTCTTAACTAGACGTCTTTGAGGTGATGGAATGATATAATTGCCCCTTCCAATGAGCTGCATGCAGTAATAATGCTCCGCCACGCTCAGAGAATGACCCAGACGCTTGAAAACGTCTGATTCATCTCCAAAGGCGACGGATTCTAAAATCGGGAAGGGCCAACTTTATTGAATAAAGTTAGAGTTTGATAAAATTTATTAGAGCTTGATAAATTTTGTCAAACGTTTTGCGTGAAACTAGACCGGCTGCGCACGCAAAGCAATGAACTTTTTGATCCCTGGGATTTACATTCTTCCAATATAGGTAGAGATTTATGATTATTCGAAACAATAACACAGCCTTCGTTACTCGGTAAATGTAGCAATCTAATGGTGAACCAGGTCGTATAATCTTTTTTCTCTCTTTCGATATTGGTAAAGATGCCACATACCTATAAATGTCTTTCTGTGAAAAGCCCAAAAATGGCAGCCCTCCATCCGATATATCCCCAACGATCAATATCAATATCAATTACGTTACTGTTCAACTTTTCTTCCAGTAAAGAAGGCTTCCATTTCTCTTAAACATGTTCGAACGGCAATTAAAAGAAGAATGAGACAGGGCCGTGGAAGAAAAGAGAAATTTTTTCTCCGACGGCCCAACTAACTATAGTAATGACAACAAATACTCCTGGTCACGAAACTTCCTGATGACCATGGGAACTGTTCTGCCATTTTTTCAAGTCTCTAATTGGATCGCTTTTGTAGTAATCTTTTGGAGCAGTTACAAATTTCGTTCTTTTTATGTAGTTGGGTGTCCGTTATTTTCAATAATGAACCATTGTTGTCGACCAAGGTGAAACATGTTTTGAAAGGGGCTAATTCTTTGAAAATACACTACAATTTCAAAGCTGTTCGCTAGAAATGTTTGTTTCTTATCGGTACGTAAGAAATACTGTGGAGTATTTTCGAAGCACTGTGGTTCCAAACCCCACAAAACCTGTCCAAAACCCTGTAAAAATTCAATGATTGTCGAGATTGTGGTATATTTGGGCCTTATCTACATTTTGATCTTTCTGTATATAATTTGTGATGAAGGATAAAGGATAAGTCACACGAATAAATCACTGGAAATATTTCAACGCCGGTTTCTTTTATTGTGCTTCTATAGAAAGGTATTACGGGATGGGATCTGACTAAGCTGTGGACGTGGAATATCGTTCAATACACTAGGGGTAAAGGTTTGAGAGGATAGCATTAGGGTTAGGTAGGGGTGCATATCACTAGTGGTTTATATGATAGTTAATCGATATACGCAGAAACGAGACACAAAGCTGAGGCTGGTATGGAGGGAATGCGGCGACAATGGCACAGTTCGATAAAACGGTTCTTGTGATAGTTCGCGAGAACTGTTACAACCCCAACACTCGACATCGTACTTCCGACCACATCAAGGTAGGTATTGTTTGACCGATGTGTGGGATATTCAATACTTTTACTATCATGCCCATAATATCGAGTCGTGGGAGACTATCAAACTTCAGGTTACTTCAACTCTTGAAAATTAATGTATCATTTAGACGTGTTTTAAGTTCCGCGCTTGTTGTGTTTGCGCTCATGCGCAGAATATCTGGAGTGGTCACATACGATAACAGAAGCTGGTAGGATCATTTTTTGAATTCACAATTTAAGCCTCTCCTCTGTTATGTTGTTTTTCATACATTTGTCAACATACGCGTAGACTTTTAGTACGTATTGGCACCGATTACCGCCTTCGTTCTTAGCTCTTGCTGTTCATATAGGTCTCATATATCTTAAAAAATAATAAATTGCCTCCCCAAACGTCTCGCAATCATGTCTAGCACAAATTAAGGAAAAAACAACTTTTTCAGAGTGAAAATTGATGATTTATAAAAATTTTTCCTCCTTATTTTACCCCTCCTTTATCCCACCTGCTTATTGATTAGCAGTTACCCGCGTTTCTTGAACTTCAAATGGAGTTTTGAGGTTTCTGTGAAAACAAAGCTTTTTTAGAAAGTGCGGTCGGCCCACCCTTATGAGTTGCCTATTTTGAGAAGCATACTGATACGCAATGACTAACGTCAATGGTTCTTCCCGGCTTAGAGAAAGTACCTGTGATATCATCCTAATAATATCACCAATAAGTCATAGAGGGAAAACATCCATTCGAATTTCTGACGACATCTAGTCGGTTGATCGTACGACTCCGCTAGGATGTGGTTTCAATGCGACTCAGAAATAAAGCAGGTGAAACTATCATTCCCCGAAAAATTGGCCCTTATTTGACATTCCAGCGATGAAAGCACATAATAGATTTCGAATTCCTGTTCAAGCCCCCCCCCCCCCCCCCCCCCTTAAAACCCGTAGGAACCAACTTAATTGTTTTTGTGATCACTTCCAGAGTTTTAGACAGGTTTTGAGATGTTGTGAACCTCTTTGATTCGCATGGACGGATTTAATTAAAATTCGATTTTGGTTTATTATATTATACATTATTATATATATATTGTGATTTTCCATTACTTCATTCGTTTCGTAACTTCATTCTTAAAAGTTGGTGGTAAACCTTGAATAGCGATTCAAAACCATTCTCGCCCATTCGTTGTTACGGTTTATCATGTTCAATAATGAACCTTTGTAATCGACCTAAATTTCTATTCAACTTTCCTTACCAATTATAAATGCGGGTAAACATTTTTTTTTGTCAGCTCCATAGGATCATTATTGAACTTGAAAAACCAGAATGACAAGTGAGCGAGGGTGTTCTTGAATCACCAGTATCTATCACGACCACCAACCTTTAAGGATGAAGTTAGGAAATGAACGAAATAGTGAAAAACCATAATCAGTTTGATAGCCGTCTCAAAACTAGAGGTGTTACGTTCCACTTCAAGGACCCGTTCGGTGGAACCGAGTTTAGTGGTGGAACGGTCTGGAACTGTTATCGTCTAAGTCATCAGTTTTAACTAGAACTGCCAACCTCAAATACAATGTTGCTCTTTGGTGCCTTTCAAGTTAGTTGGAACTGGAATCTTGGCAAACTAAAACAATCAAAATCAACAATTTCTGAAAAATAACTGACTGAAAATAGACGTAATATGCCGACCGGACTAACCGCATTAGCAATAAGCACATGTGAATGGAACTACCAATGTAACATTTAAGATAAAACGACGACAAATTGTAATAACAAATGACAACAGAGAAACAGTAACATAGGTGGAACAATGTCGTGTCGGCATGGAACCCTTGAGGATCAAGGGGCCAGAAGCCATTTCACAGCCTCATTGACTTTTCAATTTTTTTTTTTAGATATTTTAGAAGTCCATCCGGAGGTTTTCAGTTGTCTAACTGCTTCAAAGTTTGCTTTGAAACTCAAGGCAGTTGAAACATTTGGATCTCTGGTACGGCTTATTCAAAGCGCAACATTTCCGAATTTTTTGTGGGAATGCACTATTCTAACTCCCTACCAGTATTCTTTGTTCAACGAAGATAGATAGATAGATAGATGAAATCAACAACTTCTTTATTTCATATGCAAAACACCCGTACTATATTATGCAGTGAAGTATCAACATGGTCGCGTCACAGAACTCAGTCCATTGGTAACAAGAGAAGGTCGGCTCGGGCTGGTTGCATTGAAAAGTGCATTAGTCTCGTTGCTCCAGTTGGCTACCGTTTAAGGAAGAAGGAAAGGAATGCGGGCCTCGAGTTCCTTGGAAATCGGAGTCACGTTCACTGCAGGGTGCAGAAGTTGCATGGAGGGACTCGGAAAAATTAAGTATTACGGTTGCATGGAACCTCGTGTATGATCAATAATCATCTCTTACGAGTCGTACCGCAAGGAAGATGAATAAGAGGGGATTACATGGAATTGTAGCATCGAGCATCGTTACAGCCTTTCCAGTAATAGCGTTCGCTCAAAATCCTTATCAATTCTTCTTATATAAACATATCTGGAAGGCTTTATCCTGTATCTCATTGTATGTCAAAAGTCAAATATTCTAGAATGCTTGATATGAGGGGGTTGGATGGAAAAATCACAGCTCGAATGCAGAATTGTTATAAAGTGCTCTAATGTGAATGACGGATGGTTTTGCAATGTGTGCGCATGCATAAATTTAGCCGAAATCTAGACTTGAATCATACACAAGGAAGGGCAAAATACACTTGAAAATAATTTATTTCCAAACAATTTTCTATGAGAAATCGTTAGTTCATTGTATTTACACTGACTACAGATATTTAAATACATGGATACGTCGATAGAAAAGTGAATGAAAAACGCTGCAAATTCTTTCACTGGGGTTTATTATTCAATGATTCATGATTTGAATTTCTACTAAGCTTTGGAATGTGCGTGTTTCACAGGTGATAGAGCGATTATTGAATTTCAGGAGATATGCATAGAGCACTTAAATCGGTTTTAAACCAAAATACCTGTTTGGATTGATCAGTTGATCATATTTGTGTGCCTCCTGAAATTCAGTAATCGCTCTTTTACCTGTGAAACACGCACACTCCAAAGCTTAGTAGAAATTCATATCATGAATCATTGAATAATAAACCCCAGTGAAAGAGTTTGCAGCGCTTTTTTTTCAAGAGCGATTACAATGGAAAAATATTCTATTTGAAAATTTTAAATTTCGTGAGACGGAGCATGCAACCTGTGTGTCGGCTACAAACCCTTTTAGGAGTTCACTCCAGTATCCTCATTCACTACATCACTAGGTTACTGCGATTAAAAAAAAAAAAAAAAAAAAACTCTTGTGTTTGTTTTGATTGCAGTAACCTAGTGAAGTAGTGAATGTGGATGCAAATGTTGGTACCATAAATCGGGCCATACATCGGGAATGGTTGGAGCTACGGACCTGGGGAATGGTTCATTCGACTCCTCATGGAATGTTCTTCAAAAAAACTCCAAATTTAGGCCGCCTTGACTTTTTTGAGGTTTTCAGGGATTTTACAAAACTTTGACAACCCTTAAACGGCACTTTAAATTAAGTGAGAGAGCTGGCTGAAGAATTAAGGCGTTGTCGGACCAACATGGATTTTTCCTGAAAATTTCAGATTTTTTGCTCCAGCTGTTTGGGAGAAATCGTGCGTACGGCGAACGGACGGAAAAATTTTTATTGCAGATTCGGATTCTACACCCTTTGAAACGTGAACCATGAAATTTTCAGGGGGGTTAACAATTTTTTTTTTCAAGAGCGATTACAATGGTTTAGTATTAAGAATAAACCAAAATCAATCGTAAATTTAATGTCAGTTTTTCATATTAAAATTGATGCGCCTTTCACTTACGTGATATTTCCCACTCTCCTTGGTAATTTGTTTTACAGTAGTTTCCTAACAATTGAGAGATTTTATGGTTCTTCCTTGGCAGTCTTCTTACAGTTCTTTTCGCACTCATGGAGACCATACACTGCCCATTTTCCTTGGCAGTCTACTGTCCAATTTTTACTCCTGAGAGACTTTAAACTACTCCCCCCCTTTAGCAGTCATTGTACAGTCCCCTTTGATGTACTCGAAAATCGAAAATCATGGTAAAATTTCCCGTTATGCCCGTCTTCAAAATCATGGGCCAACCATAATCAGCCTGATCATAATGCGCAAATTTGTCGAAATTCGTTATTATGATCATGCTGCAAAACATTAACTTTCATTTCTGTTTTGACCGAATCAGTGAGTTTACGTCAACCAAACAAGATCTTACGATGTCCTGCGCACGTAACCGATCCTCAGTGATTATCACGGGTCAATCCACATAGCTCATCTTCGTGTTTGCTGGTTATGTCACGATCGCTTCAAAGCGAAATTAACCAGCCTGCCCAACCTTGGAGGTCGTTAGCTGAACATCCTCAGGTTCGTCAGTAACCTATCTTTAAAGATGATGATGCCCCTGGAAATTATTATTCGACGATCACGACTGATTAATCATTCGTGAATCGGAAGAGTGCGAAGTGATGTCATTTTTATCGGGGATGACCGCATCATTAATGCACCATCGAGGTCTGGCTAAGCGTGAATTTGCTCAGCCCTTGGTGATCATGTTGGCCTTGGGACGTCGATGGGTCACGCGGGTCTCGTTCAGTCCATTACGTCCAGGATTAATGTCATTATATTCACCATCTACATTAATCTCCACTTACAATCAATGATATGTGCACAATTTTCACAAGCTCATCTTAAGTGATTTTCCCGTCATCCAAAAACAACTCGTACAGAACAGAAAAACAATTTTCATCTTCCGATAGAGATGCTTGACAGATTTCCAACGCATAGCGATACATGAGATACCCATCATCACCCTAGCAATGATAATCAAAAGCACGATCTGAATTCGAATGTTCTCTGAGAAAGTCTTTAAAATTGGGTAAAAATTGTAGAAATGTGGCTTATTCTAAGCACTTTTGATTTGTGCATGCGCAACAGCTACGAATGATAGTACCGGGTTGAAATGTATAAGTTGGAACCAAAAGTTCAGTTGAACGAATGGATCAGATAACTTTCCGCTTCATTCGATGAACTGTCTGTATCCAAAATCTGCTACTAAAGTAATAAACGCTGCAAATTCTTCCAATGGGGGTTATTATTCAATTGGCTTGCGTTCATGATTTGAATTTCTACTAAGCTTTGGAGAGTGCGTGTTTCACAGGTGATAGAGCGATAATTGAATTTCAGGAAGCACACAAATATGATCAACTCATAGGTCCGTTTGACGTTTAACGTTTCATAGGTCATGCTCGCCCACACTTTGACATAACTCGAAACATTTTTCACAGGGTAACCGGAATTCTGAAGAGATTCCTTTTGGAACATTAGGCATTTTAGTGAATCTACCCCCTCTAGCCCTCTAGTTAATTGGACTTTACTACAAGGAAAACAGTGGTACCTACTCAACAAAGACAAATTCGGTCACACAAGACAAATATGATCAACTTCAATCCAAATAGGTATTTTGGTTGAGAACCGATTTAAGTGCTCTATGCATATCTCCTGAAATTCAATAATCGCTCTATCACCTGTGAAACACACACACTCCAAAGCTTAGTAGAAATTCTAATCGTGAATCATTGAATAATAAACCCCAGTGGAAGAATTTGCAGCGTTTTTCCCAACATACAGTACTAGGTACTTGAGTGAGTTGGCGTCGGTCATTACTCATTCCTGTGCAAAATAATATCGTGGAAATGAGTTTCGGAGATTTTCACGGTTTTAAAACACTTCATGACATGATGGTACCAAAACTTGTCAAGAACACAAATGGGGATGATTGTAAACTTCAAGATGTCAAAATTTTACGGTTTCAAAAAGGAGAGGATACATTTTTCTATTAGATCAGCTACAAACAGGTTGGGCGGAGGTTATCTAACAATATAACAATAGGAAGAGTCGATCTTCAATCACATCTGCCATCACTCTAAAACAAGCTTATTCAGGAAAAATCGCGCTACCAAATAATAATTTGTTTTCACTTTCCAACTATTCTTAGCAGTGGGCCTTACTCGAATTAACGGTTTTAATGAGATAGCTGTTAAACATCTTTTATTCCTTGTTTTAAACTTGAAAAGGTTTTTGCGTTGGGACCCCCCGCCGAAAAGCGACAGGAAAAAGTGAGACAAAAGTATTTTTAAAATGATTTTCACTTACAACCGATCGTTGCTAAGGAAATTTATTTTCGCCATTTTTCATCGCACAAAAATTGTGACTTTTTGCACTTTTTGGAAAGATGTGCATTTATTTGACACCACACCACTTCCCACGCTGCCAATTTCCCCTTCTTTACATCCCGGAGAAGCGTTGGTTACGAGTTCATTTTGTTGACAAAACTCCTTATTGAAGTGAAGCTCTGGCTTAGTTACCTGTGATTTTCAGTTACAACCGATCGTTGCTAAGGAACACATTTTGTGCACATTTTGTTCTCTCCTGAAAATAAAGACTCTCTAGTTATTATTATTAAACTTCAATATTATTGAACTATATTGTTCAAATATCTGCTACAAGAGTATCTAATTACACTGCTTGCTCCCAACCTTTCCTGCTCACGTGAGTTAGCGTCACTCATTAGTAATGGATGGAATTACTATCCAAGATACCTGGCATGTAATCGCTAGTATTAACTGTGATCCTTTGTCGAACGGTTCATTCGATGGATACGATAACGTAAAATCCATCAAGCATTTTATCCAATTTTACTTGAATTTGGGAAGTAATTAATGATAGATTTTATTAATCTCATATACATTTCCACGCGATCGTTTCTCTGGTAGGTTCCTAAACTTCATGTATCCCATATCGGAGTTTGCGGGCAACGTCCTAGAAAATTGATTCCCAGTCTCCCCACGCAGACGATTGCACCATCTTGATAATGAAAGATCGCCGACCTCCGGACGAATCCCATAAAGGTCACAGCCGATCGGTCTTGGGTTATTTTACCCGGGCGCCTTCCAACTTGAAGGATTCGTGTATTGTCGCAACGTTCCGCGCATTTTTTCGCGCCGTCATCGATAGCTCAGACTCGAAACGATCGTCGTAAATCGGTAAATGTCATCGCCTCATCGCTTGCCGTCAAGAACGACGATTAGATAGACTTCAACCGATCCCATGTTTGATTACTACTCCCTCCTCCATTCTCACTCTCTTCTGCACACACCGCGATTTTATTCATTCCGATTGAAGAGTTGATTCAGTCTCTCGTATTTTTTTTTTCTCCATCCGTACTGGATCAAGTTTGAAGGACCTTCGCTCTCCGAATCGGATATTTTAACGGCTTCTGACGTCAAGGCCGGCGTCTTAATAGTTTTTGATTGAGTTGTGGAATACCAAAGGTCGAGAGGTTGCATCACGTGGAATTGAAAGTGGTTTTGGGATTCGAAGAGCAAATGTTATTCAAAGTAAATGATCACGATTCATTTTCATCTCAAATCCAGTTTATTTGTTATTATAGTACAGGAATAATAAACTCGTGTGTAATAATTTGCAGCGTTTTTCTTATGAACAGATGTTCTGAATATTCATTCTTCAATAAAACTATGAAAATTCAGTTCTTATAACGCAAGGGACCCGTAATGTAATTTATTCCACGATTTTCAAAGTCTGAGGGACCTGCCTGAAATAGGTAGATAGATAGATAACGTGTATTTATTTAAATAAGAAGAAGAATGCAATAACGAAAGGTACAATACACATACACGCCATGACAAAAGGATCGTTTGGCGGAGGCCGGCCGTTTTATACATTTAATATACATTGATTACATGAAAGTAACATATTTAGGAAACAATGCTTAATTATAATAATTATTATTCAACGGAGACTAAATTTCTCTTAACAAATAAGTCTCAATTCGCATTTTAGGGATTATGGGCAAATTCGTGCATAACATTCATAAATTGATAGGTATTGTTAATTTAATCTTTGATTTTAATTCATAATTTAACTTTAGGTAATTCGTTTTTAAAAAAAGTTCTCCAGGTAGATTTATAAGTAAGAGTCTCCTGTAAGACCAAGCTGCTTTATAAAACCGGATCAGGTCAGCATAACGGTGGCTATTGGTCAGGAACTCAACGACTTCACGTGTGCTCAGTTGGGGTTTACCAAGAAATCGGTTCCTCATACCGCGAAGTATGGCACAACAAGTGCTCGGTGAAATTCTTGAATACTTTTTAGTGTGATTGTTAATGCTTTTATGTATTATAACTTGTACCTACCTACTCATATGAACCACGTTTTGTCTTAGGATTATTGGCGCATAAGTTTATTTCATTTTGGCAGCCATATCATTCGAATTCATAAATGCATTGAAGGGTATATTGTGATTTATAGCCAATTTTCGCCATTCCGCTGCCCGTCCCACGTTTTCCTGTAGGCAGAGCTCAGCGTGAAATAAGTATTCAAGTATTCCAACCATTTTACATTTTTTCTCAAAGTTACAATACCATTAGTATGCGTTAGACAATGGATTAACAAAAACATGATATTGTATTGAGACAGGACATCGTATTGTGCAACTTCGTGTAAAACCGAACATGGTTCCTCATGTAATTATCAATTTTCAGAAATCAGAACATCATTGGCGTTTTCCAGTTCAGTTGGATGCAATCGCCAGAATGACATGACACGAACAAGTTGAATGCCTGTCAGTATTTCCCATTCAGCAATGTTTCAGATAGTTTTGTGTAGTTAGTGGACATCTTTAAATTCTATTGTCCCTTATTCTACTGGTGCAGCCTGGACATTTGTGTGCCATCAGTCGAACTGAATGTATTCTAGTGAATAAATTCTCAATGTGAAAATTGTATGTGCTACTTGAAGAAGGAAGCTTTTGAAGATAACTGCGATGAGATTGATGCATGGAAGAGCAGATCTCTTAGACCTTAGTAAGACTCGAAGGAATGAAAAGCATCTATTTCGAATAGCCATTGGCTATATTATACATCCTGATATTTTTGGTTTCCCGTTTATATGTTGTTTCGATCCGTGACTACCCAACGACGAGAAATCAAACTCAAAATTCGTTTATGCTGTATCCAATAGATACGGAAATGCTGAGAAAAACATATATTATGACACAAAATAATATATTATTAAAGTGACGTTCTTCATAAAAGAATAAAAGGTAGCCACACACGTAACAGGTAACAATAAACAGGTAATTATCTATGCACCATGAGTTAACCCAGAACCTAGTGCATAGGGTGCATTCTATTTCTACGTAGCCGAGAGACGAAAATGCTGTGATCCATTCAAACATTTCGTCCTAAACTGGCACAGAAATCTTCTGGTAAACTAGAAATTGGCAGACAAATAAATTATTTACCTTTCTATTGACCTACTGAACCAAATTTCAACAACATCTCCAGACACAAGAAACAACACTTGATTCAATGGTGGCAAATAGCACGGATTTAAAATAACCTACATCAAACTGTTTTCACAGTTTCAGCACAGTGACAGCAAAAAGTTTATTTTCAGGCCTAAAAAGAGGTGCACTCTGGAGGATCCATCAGGAATTGATGGGTTAAAAAGAGTGTTTTGCGTGCTATTTAAATAGTAATAGTGAAGTACTGAACAATGGGGTTTTAGCTGGTGAGTTAGCATTGTCATTTCTGGAGAGTTCTTATTTTGGTTAATTTTTATTGGAAATGTTCGTGACTTTACGATGTTGTAATGGGATTTCTATTACTTCGTTGACTATCTCCGTAATATCTGCTTCGGCTTACTCAACCCCACAAGCTACCTCTTAAAATATTCAAGATTTTTTGCGAGTAAAGTGGCCCAGCAGTCTGATTATTTACACAGATGGTTCCCTACAAAATGGCCAGACAGGATGCGCTTTCTATCATTCGACCAACGAAGTAACTCAAGGGTTTAGTTTATGGAACGGATCAACTTTATACACAGCTGAATGCTTTGCTGTTCTTCAAGCACTGATCTATGCGAATAATTGAGCACACCACGAATCAGGAGTCCTAATTTTGACAGATTGTAGAAGTTTTACAAATAAGATGACCGACATTACATTATCTTCTCGACTGACGAAAATAGAAGCTGACATTTTAAAAGAAATTGAAACAGCAAGGAATAGTGGGAGAAGAGTGGGACTCTGCTGGATAAAGAGTCACTCACAAATACAGGGCAACGTCGTTGCTGACGGAAAGGACAAGCGTTCTGCTTCACTCCCGGAACCTCCACCATAAATAGCCCTGCGTCAATGGAAAGAAAACTTGTTGGCATACCCAGCTAGACACCGGTATAAAGCACTTTTTCCTAATCCCAAGAAAAGCCCTTGGTTTGATGCTATATCAGAACTGAAGCCCCGTTCCTTCTATAAAACCATAACCAGATTACGTACCGGACATTGCAGGACAAACCACTATCTCCATAAAATCGACCCAAGTCTTTCTCCACTATGCCGAGAATGTACGATGTCCGAAGAAACCTCTCAGCATTTGATATTGGAATGTCGAATGCTTGAAGCTGAACGAAATCAACTCTTAATTGCGATTGAAGAAAAAGTGACGCATCCTCTCCACCTCGACACAATCTTAGCAGAAAGCAGCGACGAAGTCTACATTTCTCTTTACAAATTCATCTGTCGAGTTAACCTGCACATATAAATAGTAATTGATGTATACCTAGAAAAATCATTTTATTTGCATATTTCTTTTAATGTTTAGTTCCTCATTAGTTTAGTTTCATTCAAGTTCATGAAATCTAATATTTGATCTCTGTATATATCTCGGCTGTATAAATGTATTTCGAAGCCAATAAAACGTATTAAAAGAAAAAATCTCTGTAATACGGCTACATTTGTACTCTGTTCATGATGATCACCAAAGGATGTTACTTATTCGTGTTTTCTATAACAGGCAAAGTGAACTCAGCGACCGAAAGCTCTGACAACAGAAAAAAAGTCGCAACACGAGCTATCGTCTGCATTTGGCTCACTGACTCGGTTAATTGGGAGCCGCCCCGTTTCGTTGGACAAGAAAAACCCTCCGGGGTTTTTGGACTTCGAGGGCTCCGAACTTGCGACTAGAACAATAGCGCGGAACAGTTCAAGATTAGCAGCTCAGCGAGGCGCGACTCCGAAACTACTCGTCGCGTGGGGACGCTCGGCGATGACATTTTCGAGAAGAAAAGCGACGTTTTGGTCGCGGCAGAACAAAAAAAGGCCTAAAGATAATTTAGGAAGAAAAATGATATTACCATATTCTTTGAGATATTACGAGT
The DNA here is from genome assembly GCA_031894815.1 of Creontiades dilutus. Classification (NCBI taxonomy): domain Eukaryota; kingdom Metazoa; phylum Arthropoda; class Insecta; order Hemiptera; family Miridae; genus Creontiades; species Creontiades dilutus. The sequence continues at coordinate 3,516,302 of JAVIWC010005620.1, forward strand.
CTTCGGGCAGTGGTGAAATATGAGCGGAGGGACGCTGAGGAAGGATGTGGCCGGGCTGGGAAATCGATTTTCCACAGTACGCTTTAGTTAGGTAAACCATTTTTAACGAAACTCTCCCCTTTTTTGTTATTTCTTAGGGCTAGCGATGAGACACTTCCGGCTTCGGTTTTACTTTTCTTGAGACACGACTGGAGGACGCCTTGGTAGAGTCGATAATGCGGAAGTTTGGAGTCTAAGGTATTTTGATGAGATTGAGAAGGTCCAAACAAGAATTATAAAAAGTGCCCTTATGTAAATACTTATATAAAAGTATTGAGAATGCCTCTCAAGAGATACCCTAGAATTTTTCCTGTACAAGATGGTCAAGACGGTTGAAAATGGAACGAGTTTAATCAAGTATAACAGGGCGGCGCAGGTGAAGGAAATTGTATGCGGCATTGGGTACGCTGGGGTGTGGGAGAGACTTGATTGTGAGGAGATGAGAAAGAAGCGGGAGGAAATGGTTGATACCTATGGATTGGAGCTGTTTTATAATGACCTCGAACGAATGTTCAACTCTACATACAACAACCTGTATTGTAAACTGACCTCGATGAGTCCGCTCGTGAAAAAGAGCATCCACGCCCTGCTCAGGTTTTCGAATAAAAAACATTGTTAGGGGATGGATATGGGGGGAAGCATTTGAAATAGACCAAAGGATAAGATATTCCATATTTTCTACGAGTACCCAGAATTGCCTCACTCAAGACGCATTTATTTTGGATTTAGACACATCAGTGAAGAACATTTTGTGAATAATTTGTTGTCGGGAAAGAGTACGGCCGAAACGGAAATGCTCTGGGCATATTTTTTGAATAATTCGAAAAAGTACCGTTTGAGGATTAGGCTGATAGAAGAGGCTGGAATAGAATTGAACTAAGATATTACCCAGTATTCCGAAATAAATTTTCACAAACCGTAGGTATACGATGTTTCTTTTATTTAAATTATATTTAGTTTACGTTATTTTTTATTTTTTTAGTTTACTCAATCGGTTCCTTTAAGGAAAGAAATGTTTATTCGAAAAAGGTGTTATGTACCCATGCATTAAATAGGCGAAATGCCTTTGTCAATAAAGATTGTTTTGAATTGATTTAATTTGAGACACGACGGTTTAAAATAAAAACTGTTTAATTTAAATTGTTAGTCAGAAAATGAACTACAATGAGGAAATTTAAACACTTGTGTTTTCAACAAATGACAAAACATTTCAAGTCAGATAAGACATGAAATATTCACTTAAAATCCACTTGCTGCAAAGGGTTGACGAGATATAGTTGGAAAAGTTATTATGAGAACTAGCAAATTCAGTTTAGGAGCAACTCAGTTGACGAGTTATCTATGGATTGTCAAGTAAAAGTATTTAGGAGTATACTTGGGTACTAAACTGCAGCTTGAGAATTTAGGAAATTCGTGGAATTTTGTTTTCTAGGAGCCTTTCAGCTGATCCGTTGTTTTGTGTTGTGCGAATTTTCAAGTAAATGTTCTAAGGATACTCAGATGCACACTAAATTACAGCTTTAGAGTGTGGATAGCGTAGAAATTACCTTTAGGAGCCCGTCAGCCCATTTGGGGGCTGTGCATTGTCAAGCACATGTCTTTAAAAGTATACTTGAGTACTGAACTGCAACTTGAAAATTTAAATATCGGAAAATTTAGCTTTAGAAGCGTTGCAGCAGATTTGAGGCTCATGAGTTTTCCATTATAAGTCTTAAGGATACTGAAATGCATTCTAAATTGCGGACTAAGAGCGTGGATACCCTAGAAATTAGCTTTAGAAGCCTGTCAGCACATTTGGGGCGTATCGTGTAAAAGTGCTAAAAAAAAGTAAAATAAATAAGGTGTTAATGAAGTATAAATTGGACTAAAGAGCAAAGAAAGTTAGTAAACCATGACGGCTCGCCCTTGATTTTCGACAAACAAAACAGTAGTAAAATATTACTACTGTTAACTACTGTCGAAAGTTCTAAAGTAGTTCAAGCGAAAAAGGCAGTTACGGAGCTAACGATTTTTCACCAAACAAAATTTGTAACATTTTTAAACTCTGGATTAAAATGCTGGCTTTATCGTTATATTCATGATTTATTATTCTGGAGGTTTTAATATTATTAGCGATATCCAAACTAATCGAAACGAAAAAACGCTGGAAATTCTTTCACTGGGGTTTATTATTCAATTGGCTTGCGTTCATGATTTGAATTTCTACTAAGCTTTGGAGTGTGTGTGTTTCACGGGGTAGGGCGATTATTGAATTTTAAATATGATCAACTGATCAATCCAAATAATTTTGGTGAGAACAATGCATATCTCCTGAAATTCAATAATCCCTCTATCCTGTGCACAATCCAAAGCTTATAGAAATCAAATCATGAACAAGCCAATTGAATAACAAACCCCAGTGTATGAATTAAATTCGGATTCTACACCCTTTGAAACGTAAACCATGAAATTTTAGTAAACCATTTTAATAAACCCCAGAGAAAGCTCGCCCTTGATTTTCGACAAACAAAACAGTAGTATAAATGCATAGCAGAATGCTACTGTGTATCGGCTAAAACTACAAGTATCAACATCGGCTATCACATTCACTACAACTCGACGCTTTCGGCATCACTAGGTTACAAACTAACAATTGTTGGCACCATAAACCAAACATCAAAGAATGGTTTTGTACGGACGTGGGAGGGTCTCATTCGATTCCTCATGGTATGTTCTTCAAATAATTAATTATTTAGGCCGATTCGACTTGTTTTGAGTTTTTAGAGATTCTACAAAACTTTGACAGCCCTACTTTAAAGTTCTGAGAGAGCTGGCTCAAGCGAAAAAGGCAGTTCGGACTAACGATTTTTCACCAAACAAATTTTGTAACATTTTTAAACTCTGAATTAAAATGCTGGCTTTATCGTTATATTCATGATTTATTTTAATGGCGGTTTTAATATTATTAGCGATATCCAAACTAATCGTCATGAAAAAATCAAGAAATACAACCTAATTGTCCCTTGGAGCTCGAGAATTCCGCAATATATAAACCGATCGACGGAACAAAATCAAGAAAAACTGACAAATTGTCGCTTTCTGCCCATAAAATATTGATATCCAATCCACGCCTATTCCCCTGTTAGCGCTAATTAATAAGAGATTTTATGGTCGTTAATTAACCGCTTTCCCAATTGCAAAGTTATTCCACACTTTACTGTCATGGGTGTAATATACACTGGCCAACGTGATTTTCGAAATGTGAAGGCCGCGTACGACTCACAATAGCTCATTGTATTTTGTCATTTAAATAATATTCTATACGAGACCGTCAATTAACTTGAGAGTTATTCATCAACCAACGCAACGCTTGGAAGGAGCTGGGAGGCACCGGAATTTACGACTAGGAGTTCGTATTTGAATGTTACATCAGAACCAGGCTATTGGGCAACCGAGAATGTGTTACAGGCTTTTCTCAAAACAGGCACCTTACATTCCAGACTTTATGAGTCGGGTTTGGGTTTATCAATCCTAATCACCTCGAAAAGAGCTCTGGAATTAAAGAAGAAATCTCCTCCTCTAAAGAAGGCTTTTAAAATGAACGGAAGACGAATTTATTGTATTTTTAGGGAGACACCTGTTGCGTTCCCGCGTCGATGGACAAGGAGAGATTTGACTTTCTCGTGTTCTTTCCATATGTCATAGAACGCGGACGGCCATTTAACTGAAATCGAGATGGCGGTGATTCTTCATGGAGTCAAGGACGTCAAGTGTTGCCGGGCCTAGGAATGTCTCGTTCCGGACGAACAAGGGTCCGACTTGTTGTTGCTACACTTCGCTCGGTTTTTCGCCCTACATCCAACCGTGAAAACAAACCGACCTCCTTAGTGAATAGCTCGTCTCTGCGGATTACCACACCACAGTTAATTTCACATTATACCACTAGAGCAGATAGTTGTACTTAATTATAAATAAATCAAAACTTGGCTTGCGTGTAATGGCTTTTCAAGCTCTACCAAATACCAAACCGTGTGATTCAAATCTAAATTAGGAAACCTAAATATGTACCTAACAGATATGGCAAAGATACACATATGCCCTGTTCTGTGTGGATTCCGAATGTAGAAACTCATTCAGCCGAGTTTGACTAGCAATGATACGATTCAGGTTCTACATTTTGAGACATCCCCACGATTGGTCGTATTCTGAGGGCTGACATAGATCCATAGACAAATGTTACATACAGATATCAAAATCACCATAAGGCGGCTTTCATTTTCTTAATAGATTGTGGAGTGCATATTGGTTTATTATTCAATAATAAACCATTGTAATCGCTCTTGAAAAAAAAAATCGGACCTCCCCCCCCCCCCTGAAAATTTCATGGTTTACGTTTCAAAGGGTGTAGAATCCGAATCTGCAATAAGAATTTTTCCGCCCATCCGGAAAAATCCATATTGGTCCGGCGACGCCCCAATTCTTGAACCAGCTCTCTCACTCAATTTAAACTGCCCTTAAGGGTTGTCAAAGTTTTTTTAAAATCCCTAAAAACCTCAAAACAAGTCAGAGCGGCCTAAATTTGTACTCTTTTTGAAGAACTTTCCACGAGGAATCGAATGAGCCCTTCCCCACATCCGTAGGTCAAACCATTCCCGATGTATGGCCCAATTTATGGTGCCAACATTCGCGTTATTTTGGTTTATTATTAGATTGATATCAGTACCTTAGTGATGTATATTGGATACTGGAGTGAATTCTAAAAGGCTTGTGCCGACACACGGGTTAGCATTCTGATAACCATAAAAAACGCTGCAAATTCTTTCACCATTTGAATCTACTAAGCTTTGGAGTGTGCGTGTTTCACAGGTGATAGAGCGATTATTGAATTTCAGGAGATATGCGTAGAGCACGTAAATCTATTCTCAACCAAAATACCTATTTGGATTGTTCAGTTGATCATGTTCGTGTGCCTTCTGAAATTCAATAATCGCTCTATCACCTGTGGAACACGCACACTCCAAAGCTTAGTAGAAATTCAAATCATGAACGCAATCCAATTGAATAATAAACCCCAGTGAAAGAATATGCAGCGTTTTTTACAAAATGTCTGCATTAGCTCTCGAAAAGTAAAGGTTCGGTTTATAATAATTTCAATCACTAATTCTTAACAATTATACTACATTTCAATCGTCGCTAGGCCAGCACTTCCAACTATCGATTAAGAAAACCAATTAGCTGAAGTTTGTTTAGTCAAATGAAATATTTTACTCTGCATTCATATTATTAATGTAAACACTTCAGCTCTCTCTAACAATCTTCTTCTTTTTCGCCGCTGTAACAGACTAATGCACCTGATTCCATTTATTCAAGAACCCAGATAGTACAAGAGCATCTATGCAAGAGCCCTTGATGAAATTAGACTATCAAGAGCATACTAGTAGATAAGGTAACATCCTCCATACCTAAATTCCAACTCTCCTCGGTTTATTTCAAGTACCGTGGTAAGATTTACAAGATGAAGTTTGGCCCACGCTGAAATTTCAGTCTTCTTCTGTCACTCAACGATTCATTAATAAATGTTATCTTATTATTCAAGATTTTAATATACTTAAATTCGATTTCGGAGCTAAGAGGTTCTCATTTTCGTAGTGTAAAAAGGTAATAATGTTATTTTTCCATTATAATTGTGGGTTCCTTGAATCTAACGCCTGAAACTAGATACTCTTTGCTGTTTTTCGTTAGTTCAACAGTGGATTTATTAGTTAAAAGTAAATTTATCAAGGAAGTTACAGTGCACCACTCCTGATGTGCAATTGAACCCTTTTCTTCAGAATTGCAATGGCCAGTTGTTTTTTTGGATTTAACGATACCGCGATATTCATCAAGATTAAACTGAAGACACTGCACAGTCCACTTCCAACTGCTCCACAAAATGCTTCACACTACTACAAAGTGGTGTTCTATTGATTCGAAACAATAAAAATGTCACGGAAATATTATTCTGAGCAAAGTCTCAGTCGAGTCCACTTAGTAAAGTAAACCAATATAAACTCGAAACGTTCTAGGTCCCGAACTACGGAATCTATCCGTCCGCTACAGAAAAAGCGACTTCCCTAGCTCTTTCTCTCGACCTTAATCCTTGAAGTTGATCCCCACGTTTCCTTCGTTAATCCTCCCAGAAAACGGGATTAACTTCCTCCCGCCTTCCTGAACCAAAGAGGGAATCCGAGTTTTGTTTCGGGTTACGGATGACGCGTGAGAGAAAGGTTATTTTTTTTTTCCTTTCCCAAGGAGTTGGGGAACCAGGGAGCTTCTAGATGGGATTCCAAGATGGCGCCAATCGGAGTCAAGAGGGAGTTTTACGCTCTGGTCATTTCGGGTCCATTAGACCCCCTTGGTCCTTCAAGAGCTAAGATTCTTTCTTTACCGTCGGTTGCGCTTTAAAATCGGAAAATCGGATGTCATAAACCAGCAATACTTTTCATTCGATGAAATACCATGCATGAACCGTACTGAATACATTTCGCGATTTTGTAGAATATGAAAAGGAGGTCGAAATGCAGGAAAAACTTATTCTATGTTTATTTTGTGGTTACTACTTGGTAAACCTGGTTAAGAAGAATAACTACAACTCTTGCGGTAGCTTAAAATGAAAGATTAGTTATTGAAATGAAGACCGACAGAAGCGAACTAAGGAAAAGTGAATACACAGCTCCACAAAAGAAAAAAGAAGTCAAGATCCGTGAAGCAGACTAGGGTATCCCTATGTATTTTTCAATAGTGAATTCGAATCCAAGGTCCAAAAAATTCCCTGACCCCACAATTTTGAGATATGGACAAAAAACCCTTAAGTTGGTGTCAGAACCTTCTTTTTGAGTCATGAAATTGGTTTGAACTACGAAATCTTTTTAAGTGAAATTTTACTTTTTTTTTTAACTTCAGACAAGGAGAGTACTCGGGGAAAGTACCTCCCCTCAATCACCCCCCGCCACCCCCTCCTAGGGGTTGAAATTTGATTTTTCGCGCCAAGTCGAGTAAGGTAAGGATTTCTGTGTTTCCAGGTTCGCTGAAATTGAATTTGATTGATTGAAAAGGCTTTCAAACTTTGTTGGGGTCTCCTTCAATGACTTTTAATTCTTTCGAATATAACAGAGATATCGCAAGCAAAATACAATAAAATCCAAAAGACCCTCCTTATTCAACTTGGCGCGAAAAATCAAATTTCAACCCCAAGGAGGGGGTGGCGGAGGGTGATCGAGGGAATGTAGTTTCCGCAAGAACCTATACGATTATTTATGCAAAATATTTCAATTTTCATTGGTTATAGTAGTGGGGGGATGGATATGGTATTATATCTGTTCAGTTGTGAAGCTCCAAATTTGCGATAGCTGATGGTGAATGGAGGGGTGATCTCGGAAAATGTTTTTCACAAATCTATCTCTTTGTTTTGATACGGGAAGATGGATTATATTGTATTGATGGCGGATCGTTTGTAAGAAGAATCATGGACGGGGAAACGGTCTATTCCTTTTGTATTTTCACTGTACGGAGTGGTTCCCTGAATTCAACTCCGCTTTTTTAAGCGTTTGTTGGCTGGGACGAATCTGCCTAGTGCATGCCCACTTCGTTCCTTTGAATGGAAACCTCTTTTCATTGTTTAGATCCCATGAGCATTTTTCACCTCAAACGATTTTCTGATAGCCAACAACTGATTTCCACCGAAACCATCTGGATTGAAACTGTGAAGCTAGGGGTTGAAACAACACTATAATATTCATATTTGCAGGCGTATAGTTGTGCTCATACAAGCAAAATATCGTCTTGAGAACCTCCGGCGGAAGTGAAGGCGTACGAAGAGATTCTTAGTTGCTTTAGTTCGGTAGCCTTGTGGGACCGTGGGAAACCACCACACGCTGCACACACGGTCTCTCCGACAAAGGAAATGTTAAATGCTAATCTCGCTCCGTTCTACGACGCTCGAACGAGAGCAGAATCGTCGTCCTTGAAACAGTTTTCGTTGAGGTTCGCAGCACTTGAAGAGAACGCTCTTTCTTCTTGTGAACGTGTTCAGTAGATCCATTGCAAGGTGTGGAAAAGCCGACAGAAACGAAACTTCTGAAAGAATTAACTGATTGACATTCGGAAAGATGCAAATGAAATGGCGTGTAATGACAGCAAATTATAGGCTACAATTGTATTGTTAGTACTGGGCGTGCACAGTGCTGCATTTTCAGCTTTGAGTGGTAATTTTCTGTCCCTTAACGAATTAAACCCGAGTTTTAACGAATTAAACTCGAGTTTTAACGATTTAAACACGAGTTTTAACGAATTAAACTCGAGTTTTAAAAATTAAACTCGAGTTTTAACGATTTAAACCCGAGTTTTAAAACCTCAACTCTTTGTTTTTGTCCACCCAGCTTATAAATTAAATCGAAAATAGCAGTACCTAAAGCAAACGGTTTTTGAGGAATAAATTAGGCGATTAAATCTCCGTCATCAACTATACTTTAATGAACCGTAAGAACATTTTTGCGAAATATGAAACCTCTAGATGGATTCGTTCGGATGGGTTTTTCTTGGCGATGTGCGAACGTTTATTATGAAAATAATAATGCAAAAAGAATCGCAGAGGTGTTGTTTATCGATGCTACACATAAACCAATCTGCCATGAAACTGCCACCAACTTGAAGGAAGATTTCAATAGGGCAGTAGTAGTTTCAATCTAGGATCAGGCAATGCTACTTTCCATAGCAATGGTTCGCTTCTCATCTATTTATTGTATTCGTATGACACTTTTCTACTTCAAGATTTGTTTCTCTGCATTTCAGCGTATTAGCTACCATTATAATGTGCATTAAATAAAAATTATCCATTAAAATCAAAGGCTCTTCCAATTACACTCGATTTCGTCCCTTTTGTAACTATTATAAAAACTGATCCTTCTGTTCAACCACAATAGAACAGCAACCAAATTTTGTTGTGGCCAACTTCCAAACAGAGCTGACCGTATACTATTCCTTACTATTGAGCACACCAGAAGCAGTGGAATATCATAAGAAGGTTCCTATTTTTCATCTATGAATACTTTTCACAACAAAATAGATTCGACGAGATAGAATAGGAAGTTTGTACCCTTGAGATAACAGAATTTATCTTTGTTAAGGTGGACTGTTTTTCTTCTGGTAAACTCCAATTAGCTCGTGGGCCTTCAGTTGTAGAATAGGAAGTGCCAACCGATTTTGCTGCAAAGAGCATTTGCGTTTTTTCTTTCTGGCTCAATAACTAAGATTGTCCATGGAAATTGTAAACTGATATGTGTTGTTGAGTCTAAATACAGAAAGCCCGTGAGTTCCCAGGTGTCGTTCAAGGGCTCAGAGAGCATCTCAGTCCGACATGCTGTTGATCAATACAGCCTAATGGATAATGATTATAATCGACCATCAAACTCCCTTCAGTTTGGATGTAGATGTCAATCGGTCAATAGCTCTTCAATCTCAAATAAGGCAGTGCCTTCAACCAAACACGGTATTTTGAGAACCACCTGTAGCAAAAGTTCGCCTGACAGCCACGTTTGATTATCGACAATTGTTTTCTACAGTTAGCTTTGTTTCTCTACAACCACTGTATATTACATGTTTGTTCATATTCATTAGAGGAATTAATGTATTCAATCGAGTGAAAATAAATAAGGTGTTTGGGCGTAGTGGACCAAATAACGATGTTATCAAAATTATAATCAACCAATCAAAGCTTACCAGTAGGTGTTCTTTACATTGCTTAATTCCTTGGTTGTAAATAGGTTAGTGATTCTACAAAGTTATTAGAAAGCTTTTGTGATCATATGACAATCCAATCATACTGTCATATACGAATGATAATAAAACCATTTATACCAAAACCGAAAAGCTCTCTTCGTAAGTACCATCGAAATTGTTCCTTTTGATCAAAGACAACCGAACAATAATATTATTTTGTTCTCATCAATCTAAAAATAGGTACCTATGTTTTATTTGTGAAGAGTTACCGCTACAAAATGGGTTCTTAGTAATTTAATAAAGATTTTGCACCGAATTAATCTTTGTTGAGTTGGTACCACTGTTTTCCTTGTAGTAAAGTCCAATTAACGAGAGGGAATTGACATGGTGATTGATAGCTGTTAATCGTAGGTTACGCTGATTTTCGCAGTAGTTACTGGAGTACTAGGGGGGAGATTCGTTTAAACGCCTAATGTTCCAAAAGGAATCTCTTCAGAAGGCTACCGATACGAAAGTCCGGTTACCCTGTGAAAAATGGTTCGAGTTATGTCAAAGCGTGGGCGAGCCGGACCTATGAAACTCCCCCTGCACTCTTCTGAAAACTGACGTTCGGCTTTTGTGAAGAGTCACGCGCAATTACACTCGCTTGGAACCGGGAAGCAGCGTCGGTGGAACACCAGATCTGCGGAGTCGGCCTTAAATTACCGTAGATCGAATCTCCGTTTTCAAGGATCGGAGTGAAAACACTGAGTCATTCTTCTTTTTCTGAGCCTTCGGTTGTTATTTCTTTTCTAAAGCTGTCTACTATAGTGTAATACCGGCATTTATGATGTGCAAGCGACGTGGTTCTGGCGCGCTTGATTCTGTAGAAATACTGCCCAAGAGCTAGAAGTACCAAGAATTGCGCTACTATAATTCAATTTCACATTTTCACCACAAGACAACAGAATTGGTTTCATTTGGCAGAATCTGCATCACTTCAAGGGTTTTATTTAAACAACCACTAGCTACATAATACTCAATGAAGTGACTATCTAGGTATTCAGTGAGCACGATAGCACTTCTTCACTATGCTACCTGTCCAGTGACGAGTACTGTAACACATCTTCCAGTTCATCACCGAAGTTGGAGATCAGCATCCGAGATCAATGGGCTTTGCTCCTCTTCAAACGCCGAACTAACTGTGGATTGTCCAGCAGATGGATGACCTATGGATTTGTAGTTTTGAGTAGCATTCGCTCGCAGCTTGTGGCATATTTTTCAATTATCTTATTAAATCTCTCCAACTACAGGTCTCTATGAAGTTCGTCATTCCTCACGTACCACGGAACATCAACGATTGCCCGAAGAACATTATTTGTTAAGATTTGTAATCTTTTAGTGTTTTTTTGCACTGCTGCCCGTAGATGAATTTCACAGTTCTGTAAGGGCATCAGCACTCTTGTGTAGCAGCACTTTGTAGTGGATGTTCAATGGCGAGTACCGAAACATCATCCAATCCATATTTTTAAATTTGATTATCAGTTCTTCCTTTTGGTTTACTATTTACAACAATAAGCCTTTGTAATCGTATACCGAACATTTTCAATTACTGCCTCCAAACTTTGTCTTAAAGTCAAAAGCTGCCATGTCCGTCCGCTGTACGCCATAAGGGGCATAAAAGACCTTGGACTTGATGTAAAAAATTCGTTCTTTCGTACATGGACTGCATTTGGTGCCGAGATGGTCCTAACTTACAGCCAACCCCATCGCCAGACACGTAGAGATGCTATGGACCACCACTGGTCAAAAACGTATTTTTGACACGTGGGGTGTCGCTCCCAAGTTATTCTGGACTCCGAATTGAATCAAGTCAATCCATTTCAAAATCAGTACGAGCTCATTTGACTTATAATCTCATTTCAGGCCTAAAAATGTTGAAACCGGGTGAAAATTTCAGTTTATTAATCCCATCTTTTGTCACTCAAGAAAATTTTGAAAGGCGGGGGGGGGGGGGGGGGGGAGGTTGCAGATAAAAAATAAAAACCTTTGTGGAATAGTGTGCAGCGTTTTCACCTAAGCAGCTCTAAATAAATCGAAATACGCTGTCGTAAACTGTGCATTCTGGAACTGAAGGTTCTGGCAAACATCTCGAACTACTTGAACTTGTACTTAGCGGTTCCGAACTCCCTTCCTGAACAGTGAACTTGACATTCCAAGACTCCTCAGAACTCGTCCTGAGTCGTTCCGAACGGCCAGAGATTGACGTAGTCAGTACTAATTGGTAGGTACTAACTACTAACTTTTATCCAGCACGGTTGCCTCACTTTTACAAATGCTATGGGACAAAAATTTGTGAAAAACTTAGGTTTTTGGAGTTTTCACTCAAATAAGCGAGTAGGGTGTCATTTTTCAGTAATTTCGGATGAAAAACCGACTAGGATTTATTCAGATACGTAGAAATGTACCGTACCAGACAATATGTATGGGAGCAAGTCCCGTGGCACTTTTGCCAATTGTATCTTTTTGAGCATCTTACTATTTTAAGATTGAGAAACTTTCATGATTATTTATAATATTTCAATTATATAGAGATTGATGTTACCTGTATGAAATAGCTAAGTGCCACTCCCAACTGAGGAGACGTTGATACTATAGATAGGTACAGCGATTTCTGAAGCTGGCAGGTACTCTGAATCTGGTTTACAAATCATAACCAGGCAGCCGGATATCTTATCAACTTTCAGCTTTCGTCCACGACAAGTACAACAGGCCCATTCACTCGGTGCTTTCTACGCTCCCTTAAGACGCTAATAAGACCCAAAAAGGTAAACCAACGACCGTTCAACTCGTACAAAGAAGACGTCGGAGGGGCCCCGCATTCCGTTTGAGAGCCACCTCCGTGGATGAAGAAGGGGCACTTGCGACTCGCTCCGTTCACGACTAATCAATATGACTTTCTAAACTTTCATCAGAGAACGCGCTTCACTTCCTTCTTTGCGATGGTTGCCGCTCCATCGGTCGGTCGAGTTCCAGATTTCGTGGGAGAATCCCTCAGGAGGATCGTTGAGTTCTGTTGCAACATCAACAATAATTTCCGGTCTTATGAAAGGAACAAGATATTTACCACACAAAACCAACGTTATTTTTATGTAGACGACTTCTTAACATGAAGCATTAAAATACAACGTATTCATCAGTTGTTTAATAATTAAATCGAACATTCATCATTGTTTACTGAAAAATGCACGTGGCGTGAACCTTAAAGTTAAGATATCTCCCAGTTTTGTATGCGTTCAAGCGAACGCTCTTTTAGGAGACTTTTTTATTTTAATTTTGTCAACTAATTTAAGAGACAACATGTAGGTAGAGACCGGTGCAATTTACGGACCTTTATCGACCGTATTTGTTAGATGGTTTAATTGCCCATAATCGATAACTACTGATTGGTGAGTGCTGAACATGATCAGTAAAATATAGCGAGACTTTCAACTAGTCGTTAGACACCTCTGATCTCGATATCACGTGAATCCAAATCACTCCCAACTCAGGGGCGTGAGGCAATGGGAAACCACGAACGAAATCGTCAGACCTAGTTCCGATCCTCTCTTGAGGACGGCTGGCGACGTCCGCGACACCTCCGGGTAGTCAGACGAAAATCCAAGATGAAATTCCTTGTTTACTTTACTTTTTTACTACTTACTTTCAACTATTCATCGAAAGATTGTTGTGCCAAATCAGGTGTTCAAATTCAGGTACTGGGGGCACGAAAATCCAAGAGAGACTCATGAAAGACCTCTACACAGCCCTCGTGTTACAGTGTGGTGTGCTGTTGGGGAGATAACAGTCATCGGACTTTATTTCTTCGAGGAAAATGGTGCTACTGTAACCGTGAACTCTGAGCGTTATCTCGACTAGCTTAATAATTGTTTTCTTCCCCAACTTCGACGTAAACGAATCCCATTAAGGAACCTTTGGTTTCAGCCAGATGGGGCCACACGGCAAACGCCACGATGGCCTTCCTCCGCCAAAAATTCAACGGTCGCCTCATTTCTCGAAGCGGTGACGTTCCCTGGCCCCCCAGGTCCCCCGACCTATCCCCACGTGATTTTTTTTTGTGGGGATACTTCGAGGAAAGGGTATACAAAGATAAGCCGAGGACCCTGGACGACTTGAAGGAGGCTATTGCAGCAGAAATCAGCCACATCCCTCAGGACATGTTGGAGAAGGCATGGAAGAGCTTCACCGAAAGACTCGATACCTGCATTCAAACTGATGGCCACCATATTTAAAGTGAACATTTTCCAAAAATCCCCTTTTCTTGTGAACAATTTTCAAAAAGTACATGTTTTTATCTTGAGAAACAATTGAGTTATGATTTTTTAAATCCATACTAGTCCGTTGGCGGAACCTTTTGTAAATTATAATTTACAGAAAGATAATTATCTATCCACCTTGTTATAAATCGTTTCGATGGTTTGTCGAGTTGCTCTGATTGCAATTCGTTCAGTCCTGACAAGCTAGTCCACCTTGTATCTTCCTGCCCAGTCCTCAAGCACGAGCGTAGCAGATTTCTGGATACCCTATCATTTAATATGGAAATCCTTCAATCCCCAGTCCTTTTTCAGGATGCTGAAAGCATTAGGAGACTTGTTGGGTTTCTGCTAACAGTTCTGCGCTATTGCCTTTATTCTCCTCCATTATTAATTAGGGATTTGTTCCCACTTAATAAAAACCGAAACCTAAATAAAAATTCCTTTCAATTTTTAGTTTGTGTTGTGTTTGTATTATTATTATTACTTTCTGTTTTCTTAATGATGTTTTGTACTACAACCTCTTGTGGAAACGTGATATTTATCACAAATAAGTCTATACAATAGCGGCCAAACGACCATCTAACTCCCACGAAATCGGAGAATGATTTATGTCTGTCATTAGCTCTTGAATCCCGAATCAAGCAGCTTTGCTCCCTACCACTATATTGCGGGAATCGCCATCATTATCAGTCACCGCATAATCAATTTAATGTTTGTCCACTGTCTACAGCCACTTTCGTTTCCCATACTAATAACAATACATGGTTATTTGTATTAACGTGGAATGGAAATATAGTGGTTGGGTGTGCATAGAAGACCAAGACGTCGAGGTTGCTCTTGACAATAAAACGATACATCAAGCGAACTTCACCAACAGCCTCTTATGACTTTATTCATTTTTGATCGTTAGTAAAAAGTATACCAGCTACATCATGGGTAATGGTTGGTTTTCGAATCATAGTAAGCTTAAAATACTCATGTAGTTACATAGTATGAGGATATTGGTTTAATATTTCAACCTTTGTAATCGAGTCGGAAAATTTGTTTATAATCCTACAGAAAATTTTGTGGCATCACGTTTCAAGGTGCACTGATTCAAAAACTGCAATGAGCGCTAAAAGACCTTAGAATTGATGTAAAAAAGGTTCTTCAAGCCCGATCGCCTCGCATTGATTCCATGACCCATGAACTGGTCGAGAACATGGGTTTTTCGAGTTTTTACTGACAAAAGCAAAAAAAGTCTCATTTTCCAGTAATTTGGATGAAAAATCGATGTTATGGGGCATGAGCACGTCAAAAACGTGTTTTTTAAGGTATCTATTGGCCTAGTCAAGTTTGATGCCAATTTAAATAGTTTTAGACGCCAAATAGATTGAGATGGGTCAAACACCAGTCCGTCTTAAAATCATCTGACTGAAAAAATTGCATTTTAAGGGTGAACATTTTGAAGAAAATGGGTGTGAAATTCAATTTTTTTTTTCAAATTCAACTTTTTGCATTTTCTTGTTTTGAAAACTTAGAGGTCAAGAAACTTTGAGGGGGGGGGGGGGGATTAAAAAATAATAAGACTTTGTGAAATAAGTTGCAGCGGTTTTTTCCGTTCAGCTCAAAAGTTGAAACTTTCGTTTTCCATGCTACCTGTTTGTGGTGTGTAGGTAGCTCACGTTCGCACTTACCACAAAATTTGTTGCAGTTAGCAGATAGGGCTGTCGTTTATTCGTCCATACCATTATGGGTACTATGGTCCAAGCATCAGCACTACACAATCAGTATACATGTGACCTCATTGACAGCACAGCTTTTCACAGTAATCGTGATAATGTACAGCGATTCCAGAACAAATTACCGCAGTCATGCGTCGATGCGTACAGCCAGTCAATATTACCCGCGACCTCAAAATCCCCAAATGAATGAAGCAATCACAACACAACTGATAGCCCATGATCAGAGGCTCCAAGGTCATAAGAACGAGAAGGTTGAGAAATGATGATAAACTAAGGCTATTAAATTAAAGCTATTAAAAAGAAGAGAACCTCACGACCTTTAATAGTAGAGAGTGATATTGTCAAGAATGTTTGTTCAGAGAGTGTTATGATGCTTGTTCCTGCGAATCGTGTTCATGAAAGACACTAAATGGCTGAAATGAAGTATCGCAGTCTTGTTTCAGTCATTGATTACTCATTGCCGAAATGTTGCTATTAAGTAGTACCTATTTCTTGGTGCAACGAATATTATCTCCAACTAATCTCCAACCAGCTATTTTTTTTTCAATTTGTGATGGATACACATACCGAAATCAATGAGTTGCTGATCATCTATTACGTTGATTCTCGAATTAGTTATAGAGAGGTTTGATATGAGATTCGATAAACTGGCCTTCAAATGTTCAGTTTCCAGTTGAGATGCAAAATTACGTTTGTTGATTAGTGAAGTTTGTTGTTCGCCCATAATACAAACTTGGGTTGCCGCTTCTGGAACCTCCCTCAGTAGGCAACGTAAAAGGTTAATGACGCCTTTGAGGGGGTCTGGCTCGGCAACACAGCTGTTCTATAGAAAATGAAAGGAAGATCTGTTACAGAAGATCGTTATCCCTCGACAACAGGATCAGACGTTATTTCTCTTTCAAGGGTTTCGTAGGTGGTTACTGCCTACGGGGAAGTTCCGAAACTGAAGAGGCCTCTTCATTAGAGGGATTTAAAGTGAAAAATCATCTAACGCGAAGCTTCTAACTACTTTCCAAACATGTGTTGGATGTTTGTTCTCACTCCCTACGGCAGTTGTTCTGCAGTCTTTCGTGCTCTGATCTACACAAACAACAACAGTCACTGATTCAAGAAAAGGAACTCCTAAACTATCTTATTACAATATATCGTCTTGCCTCACAAAGATAGAAGCGGATATGTTCCTGGGGATAATCAAAGCCAGAAACAGTGTTCGAAGAGTTTTGTTGTATTAAGGAGCCATGTCGGGATCAGGGGAAACGAGATGGCAGATTCTTTTGCAGCAGCTCCTCCAGAACCATCTGAAAATTGTCCAGCTGTTGTCCCGAAGTACTCAGCCGAACAAAACGTGGTAGCTCAGTGGGGAGTAAAGTTCTCAACATACCGAGTAGGAAGTCTCCCACATTCCAAAGAAAATATCCTGGCTTGATTGATTTCCACAAGATAGTGGAAATGAAGCATGAACCCTTCAAAAACCTCTCGGACATAGTCGGACGAACCGTTATTTTCACAAAATTTACCCAACATTCTCTTCTATTTACCGCAACTGAAGTCTGTCTGAATCTCTCCATATTTGAGAGTCTGGAACATCTAATACTGGAATGTCCAACTGACAAAAGTCTATGATCTACCTTATAAATGTATGTGTTCAAACTAAGTCTTTGAACCCAGGTAAAACTCCTTAATTTCGGCTCATTGTTAGGTTCCCAATACTAAGTAGCCTGAGAATTGTTACCGGCCATTACTCATCATTCATTTTCTGCCCGATTACCAGGTCAAATTTTTATT
The DNA here is from genome assembly GCA_031894815.1 of Creontiades dilutus. Classification (NCBI taxonomy): domain Eukaryota; kingdom Metazoa; phylum Arthropoda; class Insecta; order Hemiptera; family Miridae; genus Creontiades; species Creontiades dilutus. The sequence goes on from JAVIWC010005620.1 coordinate 3,533,880, forward strand.
AATCATTCTACCACTTTGGAAATTCTTTGCATTCAGTCAAAGCCACTCCTTTCTCATTCATTCCGTTCTGAAACCAAAAGTCCAATAAACTCCGGGGTTTCCCCTGCGAAAATTAGCTAGATCTTATGCATCGCGAGTTTCTATTGGCACCCTATTTCACCGTCAACTGCCCCTCATTTACTTACTACAAATTTTAGACTGATCAAACGGGTCCTACTCATGATGGTTTAATTTGGAGGACAGAGATCTTTAGATAAATTAATACCGACAGACCACTTTGATTTTTAATTAACGTTGGTTCTGTTTTCAATCAGTTATGTTCAAGTTGGAATTTTATGAAAATGGGAAACTTTCATTCTTTGATTTATTACTTTTAAACATCGTAATAAAGACTAATTTGCCTGTTGGGGTGTGATATTGTCGAGCATTTTTTGTGTAATGTCATAAGGGATCTGACGATGGTGCTTTGAGAGTATTTATTAGTATTTATTATGATCACGTGTACTAGCACGATTCTGAATATTTTAACTGGCAAACGATCTATCTTTGAACCAGCGTCACCTGTTCGCGTTCTCTCATAACTTTTGATCCGGCGTTAGCCTGGAATAAAAAAAAAAAGCTATGAAACTTTCACTGGAGGTGTGGGCTGGTATCCGGTTCGCCTTGATTTATAAGAGCGAGTTATTAAAGGTCCTCACGGGTTTATAGAACTTAGCACACACTTGCGGCTCGTGAAATAATAACGAGTATTGGTGGTGTGTAACAACTCCGTAGTACCTGAGTTTCTTGATCGTTTCCAATCGGTCCAACTCTTCAGCAAATTGATACGTCAGCACAAATCAGCAGCAATTTTACAAGGTTCTACGTCTAGAAATTAGGTACTTTTCGTTTCAGTGGGAATCCTTTGTATGTAGGGATTTCTCATGTTTAATATAAGAATTCGATTGTGGGGCTTCTTGATAACTCTAGCTCCACAAATTTTCAGCTTAAAACTCCAAATGGATCGGGAAAAACTGCTAAAATGAACGTCATACGAAGATAGAAATAAGGTCCTCAAACCCCCCTCCCCCCACATGCCAGGAGGAACCAGTATTCCAAAATTCATCATATTGAACAGTTTTGAAAATATTCAATAGAAATATTTCATCCAAAGAAGAACAGTGGAATTGGTGAACTTCACCAAATACTCGTACCTCTGCAGAAGTTTCATTGACATTTTCAGTGTGTGTTACTTTGGGGAAGTCGTTTATGGATAATACTCTTCCTGTACAATCCTTAAGAATTTAAAATGTCTTTTATCAGTTCTTCTTTGAACAAAACATAGTTACTGCTTATGGAACACTCTTCAGGCTATCTGTCTAAAACTCAAGCATGGGACATGTTTGTAGCATGGACTACATCAAAAGAAAATTTACATAATTTCGGCTGAAGGAAAAATATTACTGGAGGCAACAAAGCGGGTCGAACTGTTCGCCGGCAGTGCAGCTTCCTTTCAAACCCAGTTTTACTTGATCAAGCATTTGGTTGTGTGTAGAATCTTGGTACGTAAAGCGTGTTGAAGGTTCCAAAAAAGTTATGAAAGATGATGGTGGAGCACCGAAAAATGGAAATGGCTCCTTAAATGCACCTGAATTGTAGGCAGCTAATATTTTGGTAGTCCAATTGTAAAATCCATACCAGATGCTGCTAAATACCTCTGTGATATGGAGAAAATCACCGACAATCACTCAGGGACCATTAGGAAGATGAATAAAGCCAAGTTTCAGACTGTTCTGGAGAGGAGTTGTGGCTCGGGAACGACCAAAATTCATAGGAAGATTGGATCACCAAAGTCATGGGAAAACCACGTGCCGAGGACTTTTGTCGCTCTAGAGAGATCATTCTCCTAAATTAAAATAGACACTGTGTGACCGTTTCAATGCAACCATACATTCAAAATTGCACTCTATTATGATTCAAGTTAAGTTAAATAAACAATAATGTAACAGTCAAATCAAGTTGCATGATCTAATCGTTTAACATCCCTGTTGATGATGGGAAGGGTGGAAAGTTGGAAAAATAAATGCCACATCTCCTCAAAATATGAAGCACATTCATACAACTTTTTGTGCTTCCTTTCGAAATCGTTCTGTTCATATTGAAAAATATGAATACCTCCAAATCTATCAATGAGATTGAAATGAACTCACGGGTGTTGTTTTGTGACATCGTGGTTGTGGAATGGACTAGGTGCTCCTTCCAAGGTATGAAGCGATTGACCTGCAACGACCAGAGGATAATCCTGAAGCTTTTAGCTTCAGTTTCAATGTTCAAAAGTAATGGATCCAAATTCATCATACTGATTCCCTAATTATACAAGTATTTATGTTTTGAATGACCTCATTTTTATTTAAGAGCAACTCAATCGTACACCACGTCATTGGGGTCATATAAATGGAAATACATCGACATCTCATGATGTTTGAATGACTCATTTGTAATTTGGACACTGAGGAGCGTTGCACAAACACTTTAACGTTGAGAAAGGCCAACATTGATTGCGCCGGTACGTAGACACAACGAACCCAAACCTGTTTTTCGTCGATATTCATCTATAACATTTGCATCGCAGTCATAATAGGCGCAGGCTCTGAAAGGTCAATCCGCCAATTCTATTCGACGGAAAGACAAAGGTATTTTTCGATTAACATTTTCTTCTCACGGAGTAATTATTCCGCAAAGCATCACTCGATGTATTCTCAAGATGGCCATTCAATAAGGAAGAACTCGATACGTAACAGTAATAAGTAATTCATAGTAAGGAATCGTATTCTGGGAGCGAGTCACTTTAATAATACGGTTGACCTACAAGTAATAATGAAATCTGTTGGATGTTGGAACAATGGAAGGTTGTTTGTTCAACGTCAAGCTGGTTAAGGCCGATGAAAGACCTCGCACGCACAAAACGCGGTTGGCTGGGAGGCGATTTCACCTTTAATGACTTAAGATATGACGGGAAGAACGTCTCGATGTGAAGGAAGCTGTAAAAGGGTTGGTTGTTGTCAATAAGAGTGATGATGGAGGAGGAAAGGTTATTATTCTACATTTCCTATCACAACACTTAATAAGATTCAAGTAGTTTATGTCGTTCTGTCCATTGCAAATCAGATTTGTGTTGCAGGAATTAGGAGAGACGACACAACTTACACTAGAAAGGGCATTCAGGAACTTAACAGTTTAATGGATAAAGTGGAAATTTTATTTTTGTGGCAGACATTTTCAGCAAAACCAGTGGTAGATCCATTTACTTGAATTTCAAGTGGTAATTATTATGCGGACAGAGTTGCACGGAATGTGAATTGTTGAATCTGAACCAGCCCGAAGATCTTGTTTTATCTCATTAGCATGTAATTCTTTGAGTTGTGACTCGTAGTTGGGTACCCATCTCCGGCGTGTACCTGTATTCACTGCAATACTGCGATCCAGATTTAACCAAGTATTCCGGTAGTCTTGCGCCTATACAATAAGAATCTGATTTAGTTGTGAAATGTGTTGATCTAATTTAAATTGTTGATCATTTGTATTTACTTTCCATTCTGTGGGTGCCATGACGGTTGGGATCCACCCGCGGACAGTAGAAAAAAAGGGATCCATTTAGAGCTCTATTTAACGCATGAATTGGGATCCAGAATCCATAGCGATTTAACGATAAAGCAGAATCCAAGCGATGACCGAAGTTACCAAATACATAATCGACCTTGAAAAACATTAGAGAAAACGGCGATTCACTGAGGAAATTCTCTTCAAAACTATTCAGCGATAAACTTGGAGCCCTGGAACTTGCCAGGAACCCAGTTCTCCGCCCAAGAACCGAGCAAATAGAGATAGAGCCCTCATTTCGTCAGAAAAATCCTTACTGAAGGACAGATCATCTTGAAGGACATCCCTAAAGAGAAAATCAAAGCAGATATCATGACAAAGCCTCCTCCTTGTACTCGGCATTCTCACAAAATGACAATCAGTCACATCGCAAGCTTGAGGGGAAGTCTTGAATTTGAATCAATCCCAAGGATCGCCAGGTTTGATCCTATGAAAATATGTCATTAATTTAGTTTTGAAAGTTGCTCCATGAGCGTAGAGAAATGCTAAATAGTATTAGTATGTAATATATATTGCTGTTAGACAGAAGGGTTTAATGCTGTGGCTTGGAAGATCTACCACGCGTTGTGGACAAATTTTGAAACTAACAATGAACCAATGGGTTTCCTACAGATTTTCAAGCTGTCACTAACCCATACAACGTTTTATCAACATAATAACCTGGACAGAGTATTTCATACTTATTGGAGTAGAAACATTAAGCTCTTCTTTGTATCTACCTTATACAACATGGAGGTGATGGAATATATTATTTATTCCCTCCAAGGTATTGTATGATAAGCCTATTCACCTACAGGAAACCTCTGAAGATAAAAAAGCTCAAGACTTCCGCTCAAGTGTAGAGATTTCAAGAAACTAAAAAGAGGAAATATCCGTAGCCTTAATATCTTTCTACTTTACCTCTTGCATCGCCATAGGTAAACCATGTGAACCAAAATCAGAAACCTTCGAACCTTTCCAAATCAGTGAAATCGCGTAAAGATTCTGTAGACGAAGCCAAGTATGCTCAGACCTTCGACTGAAATATCGTCATTATATTCTTCATTCAAATGTAAAAATTCACTTGTTTCCTGAGAATTTCAAAATTTAATACATCAGTAAAGAATCATTTTAAAACTCAACAACCTTGGAATGGTGAGATGTCGATAGTACCCATAAAAATGAGGCTATAATACAACGCTACTGTTTTTCATCAATTTTCTTGTGTGGTTTTGGATAATGTTTGGGGAAAATTTTTTGCTTAACAGTATCTGCTGTCTGAAGGATTTTTAAATGCATAAACTATCGAATATAAGGCTTGATTCCTCGCTACATCGCTGGAAAATAACCAGTTTCCATCGGCGTGGTTGCTTTCATGTAGATTGTTGTTGAAACTGCAGCTTGTATGACACATGTAGACCTTGTAACAATATAAGCATTACTTTTTTTCAGGCTCTAGAGCATGATAGACAGTTCACACCCCCCGTAATAATCGAACTTGTCACCATCAACAAGAGCAAAAGTTGGCCAAGATCGGGAACATTTTGTAAGAGAGGAAGGAACTGATTCTTTTCTGGTACTTAACACGTCCTCTCTTAAGTATGGAATGACCCTAAACATGCATCCTGCGTACCATTTGACTAGGACGGATAAATAGAAAAGAAGATTTATCAAAAAATTTCTGTAATTTGATTTGTGCCCCGAACGTGTTCACACAGGAATAGGGGCTATTGCAGACTGAGCAGCGTCTCACAATCACTCCTATTAATTGAAGGTTTCACATAGAAGTCAGCCCAAACGGACAGTCCATTTCATCACCCTTAATGGATGTCTTGATGCTAAGCTTTTGCAGTGCAATAAAATGGACTAATCGACGAATGCCTTATGAGGGAGGCACAGGCCTTTCAAAGAAATCTTTCGTATTTCTCCTTTCAACCGATCGCGAGGATCGTTATTGTAGCGATTCCCGAGCGTTATACACACATAACGAAGTTAACTCAAAACGACGGAATCCGCTGAAGGGGGCTCATTGTTCAGAAGCATGGGAAGCCACTTCGAACGGTTGCGCAACACAACCTAGTTTCCGTGAGCTGAACGTTGAGCCCGCGGCGGTAATTCGAGACCGTTTAGCTGCAGGTCTACGTACTGCATACCTCCGGAGGCCCACAGCGCCCCGCGCCGAGTTCTCTTTGGGCGCTACTTTTCTCGTGATCGATCGGGGTCGAGGACGGTCGTTGATTAGTAAGATCGTTACCTCATTCGGGTCGTTAGCCAATATAATATTAGCCATACAATTCCTTTATCGCAGAAGCATTGAGAATGGTTTCATGAGAGATCTGTTAACTGAGGGAAACTTTACATATGTTTAACTAATTCAGCGAATTATTGCAAGAACCTTTACTATTTCTAGACTGGGAGTAAAGACGAGGCTTTCTATACTTATTCGATGTAAAAAGCGAAATTGGACAGGACATTCAGCTGCAATGGAAGAGTTCTGGGCCCATAACCTGTTGCATGTTGTTTGAATATTTCATCTTAGAAATGACCACACTGTAGTTTTAGGAACCACAACAGTGCATTTACATAAGTGAACAACGTAATCCACTATATTTTGTTGCCTAGTGTAATTTTGTTATTGCTATACTAACAACTTCAGTTTGCGGTTCCAATAACGGAGCAGAATAGTCTGTAACGTGAGATGAGAGTGGAAATTTTGATTTTGGGGACAAGATAATTCCATCTCTTGAACACCTGACGTTGCTTACCTAACATACTCGGATGCAAAATATGTTAAAAGACCTTTTCTACATGGAGACAATGCACACGGCGAATCTAAAATTCTTCGACCCAATAAAAGTGCGATCCACATTGATCTTGATGCACGTCGTCACACAACCAACCTCATCTACCCCATACTCACCTCATATACGGAGAACAAGCATTTGATTGCCACAGGAAAATTAAACTCTCGTTATCTGCTGCCTTCTCTGGTATTGTCATTTTGTTCTTACTAATTGAATTTTCAGCCAGCTGTTAAACAGGCATAAATATCGAAGCGTTGTACGAAAACCAATATCATTCGGATGGACATGAGGCGGTTCGGGTTGGCTCATTCGGTTCTTCAACCACCTTAACCCATTCAACCCCAAGCGCTAAACGCGCTCAGAACGCCCGAACCACGAATATTCGTTTCACTAAATTTGATGAAGATAGTGTTTTCTCTTGCCCTGAGGGTGTTTTTTTGCTAGTAAAATGGGTAAAATTAGTTTTTTTACTTATTTAGGAAATTGCATCTTATGATGCCATTTCGTTAAAAAAAAAAAAAAAAAAAACACGAAACTAACATTCTCAGTGAATTCATGTCTTCTGCAGTGAAGTCACGTCTTTTGCAGACATACTGACCAATCAGAAGCACGCGGTAATGAAAGATACAACATTGTATTTTTTTATAAGAAGGTACCAATCAATTATGCAAGGAACTTCAACGTTTTCGACCGTAAAGACAAAAGCAAAACACGATAATTTGTCACCTCCCTCAGTCGTGGCTGTTCTCAGGAAACAGAACACCCCAAATGGCGATTTTAGCAAACCATCTTGTTTCCGAGGAAAACACAAAGGTAAACAACGGGAAACGCGCTGAACCGACGTCCCAAGAGCTTTCCCTATTCCGAACCAGAGGTTTGAATGAGATGCGACCCTGCCTTGAGCAATGGCATCCTATGATGTCACTGGGCAGCTCGGAAATCTGCCGTGGCATCATTTGATGCCACCGGGGTTGAATGGGTTAAAACAATAGTATTATTTCGAAAGTTTATGATATTCAGATTTTTGACATTTCACCCTTCCGGATTGACGGAGATCGATGCCTTAAATTCAATCCTAACTGGACCCGAAGAGTGATATTTGAACCCCCCACCCCCCTGAAAATTTCATGGTTTACGTTTTAAAGGGTGTTAAATCCGAATCTGCAAGAAACATTTTTCCGTCCATCCGCCGTACGCCGTACGCACGATTTCTCCCAAACGGCTGAAGCAAAGAAGCTGAAATTTACAGGAAAAATCCATGTTGGTCTGGCGACGCCCCAATTCTTGAGCCAGCTCTCTCACTTAATTTAAAGTGCCCTTTAAGGGTTGTCAAAGTTTTGTAAAATCCCTAAAACCTCAAAAAAAAAAGTCAAGGAGGCCTAAATTTGTACTCTTTTTGAAGAACGCTCCACGAGAAATCGAATGAGCCCCTCGTCAGGTCTGTAGCTCAAACCATTTCCGATCTATGGCCCGATTTATGGTGCAAACATTCGCGTTATTTTGGTTTATTATTGTTTTTGTATTGATATCAGTAACCTAGTGAAGTAGTGATGTAGTCCTAAAAGGCTTTGTAGCCGAGACACGGGTTGAAGCATTCTGATAATTCACAGGAAAAATCAGAAAATCTGAAATTTTCAGGAAAACGCTGCAAATTCTCTCACTGGGGTTTATTATTCAATTGGCTTGCGTTCATGATTTGAATTTCTACCAAGCTTTGGAGTGTGCGTGTTTCACAGGTGATAGAGCGATTATTGAATTTCAGGAGATATGCATAGGGCACGTAAATCTGTTCTCAACCAAAATACCTATTTGGATTGTTCATTTGATCATATTGAATATGAACACACAAATTTTGTGTGTTTCATGAACGCAAGGCAATTGAATAATAAAACCCAGTACGGCAGGTGCCGCCAGACTGATTTTTTTGAAATGTTATTCGAATTTCGGATTCTACACGTCTTGCGGAGGTGAAACAATTTGTTTCTTGGTTAATTACAAAGGTTAAATAATATTGACAAATAGGTAATGAAACAAAATTAAATCCCACGTCTCAAAGGAACGCACCAGTCTATCATTATACATATTGAAACAAATAGACCAAATCCTCTCAGATCAACATGGGCAGTGCGTTTGGATGATTCTGTTCTGCGCAATGTGGATAAAGAATGATTGATTACATATGTTCATAGGTTCGATGGTTTTAGTAAAATTGAAAAAGTTGTAAGCGTTTCATGGAATGAATTGCAGGCAAAAACCATTAGCTGATATACACAAAGTGGATCACATCGATTCTCCTAGACTGTAATTAAAGGGAGCTTCTCAGAAATCTAATGTTAGGCCAGGATCGCAAATTAACCTCGCGATCGGGAAAACGCTTTTCAGAGCCGGTAAGCCCTTACGGTCATTCACACGGCTCAGTGGACTTCAATAACATTTGAATTCCGCGGTTTGGGAGAGGGCAGCGGGTTTTTCCTTTGATGAAGCTGTGATTCACGGGAAGGACAAAAACCTGGCTATGGGTTTGAGGGGAGAAACCGTTTACATTTCCGAGAGTGGACACCCTATGAGGTTGTCAAAGCGTTCAGTGGTGGGTGAGGGAAAGATTTGTTTCCTCAGTTAATTAAAGTCGGACTAAGGGCCGCTGCGTTAATGTCACGTTAGCTTAACCAAATGGTTATGGGAAGAGGCTGTAAAATTTTATCTTTCAGCACGTTAATTCGGTGTTCAAAGTATCATCCCTGTCGTGGTTGCGGTTCGGTTAAATTAACCAGAAAAGGTTATGTTTAGACATCAACATTGTTCCATCCATTTTGGAATAAAAGTTAAACGGCGTCATCTAATCAACGTCAATGGTTTCTAATCTTATTTGGTCTTTTCCTGGTTTGTCACAGAACCCATACTGATCTTGTTAATTGGTTGACTCCATTATTATTTATCTCCTATAATATCCGAAGTTTAGTATTAACCGAAAAACGCTGCAAATTCTTTGCCCTGGGTTTTTTTATTCAATTGGCTTGCTTTCATGATTTGAATTTCTACTAAACTTTGGAGTGTGCGTGTTTCACAGGTGATAGAGAGATTATTGAATTTCAGGAGGCACACAATATGATCAACTGATCAATCCAAATAGGTATTTTGGTTGAAAACCGATTTACATGATCTATGCATATCTCCTGAAATTCAATAATCGCTCTATCACCTGTGAAACACGCACACTAAAAAGCTTAGTAGAAATTCAAATCATGAATGCAAGCCAAATGAATAAAATTGAATAATAAACCCCAGTGAAACACGCAGCGTTTTCCTGAAAATTTCAGATTTTCTGATTTTTTCTGAAAATTATCAGAATGCTTCAACCCGTGTATCGGCTACAAAGCCTTTTAGGAGTTCACTCGCGTATCCACATTACTACATCACTACGTCACTAGGTTACTGATATCATCACAAAAACAATAATAAACCAAAATAACTCAAATGTTGGCACCATAAATCGAGCCATGGATCGGGAATGGTTTGACCTACGGACCTGGGGAGGGGATCATCCGATTCCTCGTGGAGTGTTCTTCAAAAAGAGTACAAATTTAAGCCGCCTTGACTTTTTTTGAGGTTTTTAGCGATTACAAAACTTTGAGAACCCTTAAAGGGCACTTTAAATTGAGTAAGAGAGCTAGCTCAAGAATTGGGGCGTCGCCGGACCAACATGGATTTTTCCTGAAAATTTCAGCTTTTTTGCTCCAGCCGTACGGCGGACGGACGGAAAATTTTTTAATGCAGATTCAGATTCTACACCCTTTGAAACGCAAACCATGATATTTTCAGGGGGGTTAGAATTTTTTTTTCAAGGGCGATTACAATGGTTTATTATTGAATAATAAACCAAAAGCCCCATTGTGCTCGAGAGTCAATTTTATTCTATCCATATTGGACTAGACGGTGGTCCCCAGTTAAAGATTTCTCACCTCTTGGAGCGCCACTTTCTGGTAGCCTGATGGAAACATGCCACGACTACGTTAGGTACCAAATGTCACCCACACTTTATACTGCTTCTTTACTATTCTTCATAATACTCCTAACCTTTCGTTCTTATTCTTTCAAAACTTGCATTAATATAAACAAATTGTTAATAAGAAAGTAAATCGTGAAATATGCCAGCCTTGGTGATCAAGTATACACTACGTTCTTATCAGATTATTATCAAACACTCAAAAGATCAGAAGCATCAGTTTGGGTTCTGTGACAGATAAATAGTCTGTTGAATAAACTGTTAGAACCTTTGGTCTATCACGTTTAGTTTTTCCACAAATCAATGATTTAAAATGACGAGGCTAGTAGACTGGATCCTCAAGAACTGCAGGAAACACATGAAAGTCACTGCTGTCTCGGCACCACGTTGATCAACGACTATCTAGGCAGTCACTCTGTGAAGATCGCCCACTATCCAGATGATGTGGCTGCTTTAGCCAAAGGGACAACTAACGAAGAAGCTCACTTCAAGCTGCATGAATAATCCAATCTCGTTTCAATGGTGTTTGGACTGGTGAGTTAAGGTCAACGGGTCAAAATCACACTTGGTGCGGTTCACTTATCAAAGGAGTGTATTACAATCACAGCTAACCTTTGGAGGTTGTGTAATACCCTACTCCTCTTACACACGATATCTGGTTTTGCTGTTTGATTCAAGGCTGACTTGGAACTCCCACATTTCGGCTGTAGTACAAAACAACAGAGTTCGTATGTATGCCCTACACATTTACTAATGAGCTCTTCAAACAATGTACAGTAAAAAAAGTTGATGGACCTCCCTTGTTCTTCGGCCTGTATGGCAATATGGGTGTGAAATTTGGAGATCAGCTTGTGTTTCGCAAATAAAAAGTGTCCAAACGATTTAAAATAGGATTCTTAAGCTGATAACACGAGCCCCCTGATTTGTTAAAAACAGCACCAATCATAATGACCTGGGTATCCCCGAAGGGGCCCTGAAAAACAATTACAAACGCCATCATGGAATATTGAGGAATCAATTCAACGAGCTCCTTACAAACATAACGAAAAACCCTCCCCACCTCGCGGCCAACGACGCCTTAAGAGGAAATGGCATTCTGACCTGTCTCTCACCGGACAAATTATTATTATTATTGTTTTCATCATTTGCCATTAATTATTTAAATATTGATGTTTAAACGAACCTAATTAGGCTTGCATTATTTAAATATTGATTATTTAAATATTGATGTTTAAACGAACCTAATTAGGCTTGCATGCTAATGAATTAAACCGTGTTAACTCATCCACAAATTCAATTTGTTTTGTTTAAATTATATCAATATGTTTCGATTATCGCATTCATGTCAAGCGGACCACTACTAGGTGGTAATCACTGTACATGTTACACATTATTTTTATGTAAACTTTAGCAAAACTGTAATGTACCATGTACAATAAAGTTGAATGGTTAAACAAAAAAACTATAGCACAGGTTTGTTGCGCCCTGTATGTATATCAGTATCGATTCCAGCGCTACCTAGGCAGAATAGAAAGAAGCAAAATGAACAAATACTGCCGATTCCAGCGCTTCCAGTGAAAAGACGGTTTTTACGGGCTATGGAAGGGGAGTGTGGGATTTAAGGGGAGGAAAGGAAAGTAAATTAATCGGGACATCCGCTATCTATCCGCGATAAGGTCCTTGCATTAGCAGCTTACCCAGAGGGCAGCGTGGACGCATCTATCAGCGGGTATCTTGGAAGAATGACATACTCGTACAGGAGCAGGGTGACTGGGTTCGCCCGGTATCGGCGAACGTGAAAAACTTGGACCAATCGGATATCCGGAGAAGACGAATGGACGGTACGGGCCGTTGACAAAGTTTTCCCCCCTTCGGTGGAAAACTCCTGCGCCGGTATATCAAACGCCACGTGCGAGGGGGAGGTTTTTCACGTGACGTGTTATTGTTGCTGTTATCCTTTTCGTTCCGACGTTACCAAGAGGGGGACGCTATAAAAACAGTATAAAACGGGAATAATGGGAACGGGGATTAACAGAAAAAAAAGTTACGAAAGGATTAAGGGAGGGATGTGAAGGAGTGATGACACTCGGAACGCCCTCTCTCGGGTTAATACAGAGATAGGGGACCATAATCCTGGATAACGTTGAAGGGCAGTGTCAAACAAGTGCATTAGCCAACTTCTGTATAGTAGAAACCAAGTCAGTAAAATCAATATTGACAATAATAGGTATGAACATTTTTACGTACCACAGTGCATGTTATGTGTAAAAATTCAACCAGTAGTCAACAAGCCTATTGGAAAAACCCTAACTCAGCAAAAATACACCTGAAATTAGAATCGTCTAGCTATACCAAAGTTCTTACTGAAGCATGGTAAGTCTAACACCCAAAATTTGCCCATAAAACATATATGTTCTATGTGTTATGCAACACTTTTTGAGCACATTAAATTGGCCAAATTTCAAAAACGGTTTAAAAACTGGTAAAAATTGTTAAATTTATATTTTTCAGACGAATAGTACCACTTGAAAAAATATATCAACAATGAAACAGGATATTTCAATTTCGAACCTAACATTTATACTGACAATTATATACCCAGTCAATTTCAACAAAATGTTCGCAAAAATGGATTTAAATGGTGAAACTTCAAAATCTTTGTTTGATTAGAAGAATAGTATTTTCAACAAGTTCTTTTCGCCATAAAATTTATGGTTGAAGAAATCATAAACCTTTGTGTAATGTTTTGCAGCTTTTTTCTCCTTTAAATTCCCAGAGCAATATTAGCTACCTCAGCCCGCACCTTACAACCTGTTTCTTACTTTGGCGTCTCCCGCTCACTCCCCTAAATGCAGTACTAATTAAAACTAACAACAAGAGCGCTCCATTTCAAGCGAAAAGGTCCCCCCCTCCACCCCGTCACAACTTTAATTTAGGTCGGAAGTTATAATCACTGCGAAAAGAAAAAAAAAGAAAAAGAAAACAGTAAAAAAAGAGGGAAGTTCTCCCCGCTTCCGACGAACACGAAAGATGAGGAAGAACAGAAGGGGAAAACGCCTTGGGGCCAAAAGGGGTAGGTAGTTGAACCTTATAATACAGGGGTTGGAAAAACCCTTTTTTTTTCACCCCCTTCAAAAGAAATATATACCTACGCTCAAAGAGAACTGGAGTACATAAAAACGAATTTCGCTTTCTTGAAAAAAAAATGTTTTTTTCAAAATGGTTTGTTTTTTAGTCGTTTTTTACCAAGTTGAAGGGCGTTCAGTAATTGCTAAAGATCAAAGTGTTAGAGACTTGTGAAAAAACCAATATATATTTTTTCTGAACGGAAAGGTATTGACGGAGATATTTTTAAAAGCTAAATTCGTGTGAGCTCAGGGTCGGAGCTCTGATGGGCATCGATTCCAAGATTAACGTGTTTGCGGTTGGAATGGGAGTTTTCCGTTGGACAGAATGATGATTTCTTTGATTATTTTTTCAACGTGGCTCGACCTTTTCCGGTTCGGGGGAGAGGAGACGGCATTTATCAGCTGATTTACAAATATTGATGTTCTTGATGGGTTAAGGCCCTGCAGCACGATGTAGGACGGAACCAAAAACTATTCTTTCTTTGCGCACGGGCGGCGCAAAGTGTAACGAAATCGCGATAAAAACGACCAAAACCCTTCAAATGGCATGACTTTTATTATTTTTCTTGATTGCTGTTAGTTTCTATGGATTTATTCTCTTCAAATCGAATGAAACCATTCCCGAATCTCTATTTCAAACTCTTTACCCAAATAAGGCCGAAATCAAGCAACATTTACCATGCTAATAGACCTCGGAATGAGTTCAGTCTATTCTTCCCTTTTCCCCCCAAAAAATGGATTCTATATAGTAGCATCAATTTATCGATAATATTACTGGTAGATGTTGTAAAATTTTGAAATTTTTTTCAGGTCACTTTCAATTTTGAACAAATTTAAAAGTGCTTAATATTACGTTCGAAAAGTTGAATGATTTCAAAATAATCCTTGTAAAAGTGTGATCACCGCGGCTCGAGTTCCTTCCTTTCAACTCCGGTGGGTTTTAAAGGGGAACATTCGTGTTTTTAATTTCATTACTTGAAATATTGGGGTATGGATTTAATGAAGGACGACATCTCGACTGCTCAATCTCTGAAAATTTCATCAAAATCAGGTAAAAATTGTAAAAATTAATATAGTTATATGAGATTGAGGTTGAGCGCAATAGCTACTAATGATACGGATATGATGAAACTCATATGGGGTAATCAATTCGAAATTTCTTGTCTACTCTTAAAGTTTGAACGAGATTGGACATAAAAAATTACCATTGATGTATTTTACGTTTGCGTGCGCGCTAAGTGAAGTGTGAACTTGTGAAAAATAAAAATGTTGGAGGGCATTTATATGCTGACTTATAGTGTACCAGTAAGATAAGTCAAAATAAATAGAAGCTGTAGAAATAAATTTTTGATACAAAAATACCTACACACACAGACAAAAACGGAATCAATTTTGCTGAAAATGGACTAAAACTTCATTTTTAAGTGTAAATTCCCATTTTTACGAATTTTTACAAAAGTGAAAAACATATTTCCCTCTACGGTTGGCAAGCTTTGAAGTAACAGCATCGATTAGGTGGTATAAAGCAGTGACAGAAGTAGACTATAAAATAACAAGTTCGAATTAGCCTCATCGTGCTTTGCTACAATTGCTACTTTTGACTCCTTCTTTCGTCTGTCAAATACAGCAGTAAATTGTGAGTTTAACCGAATACGTAGTAGGTATCTATCTACCTAGTTCGTTTCGTCAAATCAATCGTCAATTTCGTCGAGAAATCAAAATGATTTCTACATTTTGATTGTAAGTTCAGTGGCAACTACTGTTATTTCGGAACGGTTACTGCCGAGGGTATTCGGTTCAAATTATATTTGTTCAAATAAGGTTATTAGGTTATTATACCAATAGTATTCGTTAGCTAGCATGTTACGTTATTTTTTAATTGATCTTTGTAACCGTTATTTAGATTATTATAATGGTGATCAGAATTTTGTGAAAGGATGTAAAATATCAATCTCTAAACGATACTAACATTTCCTAAAAAAAAAAAAAAAAAAAAAGGTACAGCTCTGGCAGACATGGGAGATCGGAGCAGACTCGCAGACCATCAATAAATCCAGGAAAATGTATTGGCTGTTGAGAGCTTATTCCCGTCTATCACTTCAAATAAACTGCTCATCTACAAGCAGATTTGATACCCTATTTGGAACTACGGGATCCAAATCTGGGGCTGTGCCAAAAAGTCTAACGTAAAGAAAACGGTAACTTCTCTGAACAAAATCCTGAGAAGTATGATGGCTGCTCCTGGTTTATGGGTAATGATGATCTTCATCGAGACCTGAGGATGGAAACATTCAACGAAATCATCATCAAATATGCTCAGAAGCACGAAAAACTCTTCCACCACCACGAAAATCCGGAGATTCTCAACGTTTTGGACAAAGAAGGAGAACTGCGGAGCCTCAAGCGAAACAAACCACTGGGCCTGATTGTGGTGTGCAATTTAAAGTGCAAGCTAGTAACTAGTAACAAATGTTGAAGCGTCTCAGTCTTACGGTCCAATTCTGAAGGGTAGATATGCTGAAGTCCCACCCTGTATACCGTGTCCACTTATGAGATAAAATATTGCTAGATGATGTATTTTATAATCAGTTGCAATAAATAAAACCACGAAAAAAACATCAATAAATACTTGTGCACAGAACTGCAAGTGCAATAACGAACTCCTTGGTCATCAATCAATAATTTATGTTTTTCATTTCAAAATAATCAAGAACGATCGACATTGTGGAAGGAACTTTTCGCATTTTTTGCAGTAACTTTCTTCCAATGCAGATATTGGCATCTCTCATGGATGGTTATATAAATATTGACAATATCGCATTATCAATTCGTATGATCACAATATTGAATACTAATCAATAGGTATGCAGAGAAGTTCGACTGACTGATCATACCATTACCAAAAGTGCAATGATTTACTACTTGATCATCAATTAATCATCCGTTCAATCAACTTCATTCAACCATGATTAAAATTAGTCAAAATTAGAGCAAAATTAATCATTTTGTATAGTTCTTCTTAAATTTGCCTACATAATATTGGCAGTATCCCTCTGTTGAGTGATTTGATAACCGATACTCCATCATTCACCTCCCTTGCACGTTTTCCCTATAAACGGTAGTTCCCATCGATTATAGTTGTTTGGTTCCACGTATCACAAGTGTATGCACTAAGATGGGTCACTCCAAGATATCTCATACAAAGATTTCATTGAGAAATAAACAGCCCGACCCTCTTGCATAATCTCATACCGCGAAAAGAGTTGGCTGCCACCCAAAAACTATAGCCTCCGTACACGAGAGATTATTCTGGAAGCGTGCCCCTCCTCTCCCTCCGAAACTAACTACTTAGTCTGCCATAGCAAACTAACCAACCAACCGGATAATGTAATTTCTGTTAACTTATAAACTGTCGTAAACGTTCCGAGGTTTTCTCTGCTTTAAAATCTCCTTGCGTTCGGTTGACCCAATAATTTCAAGATTACGGCTTAGTTGTATAAAATATACTTGGGATTATACGTTGGGTAAACGAACGAGATGGAAAACCGTCTGGGAAGAACAAAGATTATAATGACTTATTCAGGATTATAAACTTGAGACTGTATTAACATGCCCTTATAGCTTTGGTTTTCACTTAATATGAAGCTTAATTTGTTAGTTTTTTTCTCTATATTTAGTTGTTGTGTTTGAACAGGTAGATTCAATACAAATAACTTGTAAACCATTTCAATGTTAGCAACAACAAATTGATACTGTAAATACTAGAATTTAACAGAAAATCCTTGCATTTTCCAATATGACAGTTGGTTAACCTCAGTACTGACTGACAAATTTGGTAAACGCCCAAACAACTTAGTGTGAATGAGACGCTTAAAGGATAATCCAGACGCTTGAAAACGTCTGATTCATCTCCCAAGGCGACGGATTCTAAAATCGAGAAGGGCCAACTAACCATATCCATCACAATTTTAGCAAAATCGAACAACTTTTCTTAATGTTTGTCTGTAAGTGTTGATTGTCTGTAAGTTGATTCTTGTAAATAGTTTAAGTGCTTAGGTTTCCAAGCGATTTCAATGAAAATTTCAGAAAATCTATCGAGGATTTAGCAACGGATGGTTCCTGATGGATTCAATCTCTTACTATGGCAGTCAGCGAATGCCCACACATAAAATCTTTGTGTGCAAAATATAGTTTTTCCACATCTTAGCCGTTCAAACCCTTTCAAATTTGAAGGTTTGACGGGGAAGGAAGGTTTAATAATTTCACATAATTACATTAAGGTCGCGTCATTACTAAGAGTAGCTGCTGGGCATGCGAAACGTTTATAAGCTATAGAAGGTCCCCAGTGAACTTCATCGCTCTCAACCCATTGGTAACGCTTGAGCAAACATAATGTCGATCAAGGCGAGATCTTGTTGTCATTACTTGATTGACCATTTCTGATATTATACGCTCTATATTAGGATTACGGAAAGCTATGCGCCACACCCAACTTTGCTGTCGCTTGTTTCATTTCACCTTTTTATAACTGCAGACTCGAATCCACCTCAAGTAACCTTTGTGGGCACATGCCACATAATTTTGAATGAGAAACCCACCGCCAAAATCAGACACCCCAAATTAAACGTGTGGTGCCTATCGGTTCCACCAGGGGTGCAATCTCCTCGACTAATGGTCGGTACCGGCTAATGTCTCCATGTAACGGGCGAGTAACAATAGTCAAAGGGACTCAAAGGCGCGCGCTGGGATTATGTCACGAGTTGCGTCAATGAGCCTTTTAGTTAGAAACCGCGCTAAATGAAAGGGTGTCGCAAGGCGGCATGTTAATTTTTAACGACCTACACGACTTCGAGACCTCAGAATCGGAATGTGAGGACTCAATAGAATCGAAGGTGTATCTTGGGTTATTCGAAATACGTGCATTGCAGACAACGATTGGGACTCTAATTCACAATCTTTGATTTACTTAAAAAAAACTGTGCATGTTACATTACTGTTATAACTGCTGCCACTGTGCATTGTGTACTTAATACTGAATATGAATTGTTATATCAATTCTACCTTTCTTTGGTTACGATTTCTCGATATTATTCCCTTTTTTGACTCTGTTAATTACTAAGGTTATTATATACAGGGTGTCCCACGAGTTATGCACAATCCGACTCCTACGTGTTCTACAACTCATTTCTGACCAATAATGCCTCCTAGAAATTTGTCGCTAGAGGCCTCGTTTCTGAGCTATTCGCGATTTAAGATTTTTTTCGTGTTTTCGATCTTAAGTCATTAAAACAGCCATAACTCCCTCAATTTTGGAGATAGCTCAAATGTGACGACACCGTTGGAAAGAACGTTAAATTTTCTATCTATTTGATGTCAGAAAACTCTCTTTAAATTGCACTGAAGATGTGCGATTGCTGCGCAAAATGGCAGTCTTGTCAAAATCTTGAAATCGCCCGTTTTTTCATCTCGCCTAGAAACCCCATGAATACTTGACGCAGAACTTTGCAGGCCCGGTAAAACTTGCGCCAAAACGTCCACTTTCCAACGGTGTAGTCGTTTTGGTTTGTAAAAATATTTTTAGTTAAGGAAATGGTGTTTAACTGCAGAAAAACGTGTGTTTTCTGTTACAATTGAGGTTTTTCCAAAAGTCTCGAAGATGAATGCAACTCATCGCAGTCGGAAATGAGTTGTAGAATACGTAGGAGTCGGATTGTGCATAACTCCTGGGACACCCTGTATCACTAAAAAAGACCAAATGTTTGAAAATTGGGAAAGCTACGGAGGAGGCATTGTCTTGATCAGGGGCGAGGATATGCAATGACCCGCACGACCTCCAGGTCTTGAAGGAGGGGTTGCTTTGTGCGCCGTGTATTGTCAACCCCAATCTGATTTGGCCGTAGCATTGGGTGTTAGTATTGGGAAAAAATGGCTGATTACAAATCCATTCGAGACCATTCTAAGATCGATTCGGTGAAACAAATTATTAAGTAAGTTTGTAAGTTTGTGTGTTTATGTATGTACGAGTGTATGACAAATTAAAGCTAGCGATTCTTAACATTTTTCATGATTATTTTTGGGTACGATTTCATTCTTTTACATAGATGTTTGGAGCAAAATCTTTCACGCTCCAAAACTAAAAAACATGTTTCCATTTGAATCCGCAGTATTTCAAGTTTAATAATAATCAATGAGATATATTTTTCCAAACTGAACTAGCTTTTTTACAAATTTGTCCAACCTCTTATCCATTAGTTTTCCTTATTCCTACGTTCGTGTTCGGTCGATAGATAAATCGTTTTAAAGATGAACTTCCAATACTCATGTTTTTGAGATTAACATCCTTTACCAAAAATCATATTCTCAGTTGAAATATATTTGCATAAACGAAATGTTATCATAATGGAAACACCTATGCTAACTATGGGTTAGCAGAGGTAGGTCTCTTGATTTTGCTACAGGTATATTGTCGTACGAAAAATCTAGTTAGATTGAAGAAATATGTACAGCTTGATACAATAAAAGCTGGATACTGTGTAGGAAATTTGAAGTAATGGAGACCCTTGTTGTGGATCCAATATTTGGAAAAATTATGGAATAATGGGGTGGGTGTTTGGCTGTTTCTGGGCAGGTATCAATGTATGAAAAATAGTTGCAGCACGTTGATTAATTTCCTTTCAATCGCTGAAGAGCATCCTTCAATTCAACGGATGCCACGGGCATTCAAAGAAACCGCGAAAGATCCCATTCCTATTTCCTACCGGCTGTCGGTTCTCATCCTTGAAGGTTCTTCATCTCGGGCTTAGCTGACCCCGCCGGCGAGGGTCACGTTATCGAAAGATTCTTCGCAACGTTTTTTTGATTTGTCGTGAGACTCGTGGGATATCTGAAGGTCATTTGAGCCTCACTTACTACAACATGCTTCGTCCTGCGGCTGAATTCCATTGAACTAGGTCAGTGAGTTATGTCATGGCTTGAAATCCACTGATGTTTGGTATATTTGTAGATTATATCGATACAACACTATTTGATGGCACTTGTAGAATGTGTTGGGACCTGACTCCACTACTTCAAAAGCTGATGATACATCTGGTTAGCAACCACATAATCTTGTTGTTATTGATGATTCAAAATAATATTTTGAATATATTATATTAATTACGATTCTCGCGTGCAGCAAGTTATTTCATCTGGCGACGGGACGATAAAAATAGCAGAGTCACTATGCCAAGAAGAAAAAATTATTTGGAGGTAGGACCTCGAAATGTTCCACAGTTGCGGATTCGTGAAGTTGACCCAGATTTGGAAGAATGGGAGTTCTATTTTGAACATGAAATCAGGACTTCAAGAGTAGAAAAATAAGACGATATCCGAAATGCCCTATTGACGAAGGTTGGCCCTACTCAAGCTACTTGTCGATAATTTTCGACCACGTCGGGTCCGCGAGTGCTCTTATGACGAATCAGTGTCTATTCTAAATAGTTTTTATGCAGACGTTAGAAGTGTCACAACTGATAGAGTCGCTTTTACACTAAGAAAACGGAGTGATGGTGAGAAAGTTGGACGTTTCATCAGTGACCTGAAAGCGTAAGCTGGTCACTGCAGTTTTGGCAGCTCATTTTCCGAAAGAGTGCGGGACCAGACGTATCATCAGCTGCTGAAGTATGGATTAGGGTGCATGTGTTCATATGAAACGTTATATTCATAGTGATGAATAGATTCAAAATGAGGTTTATAACTCTTACCAATAGGATGATTGGTATATTTGTAGATCATATGAAATCTGCAAGTCCCAGAAATCTGTGTTATTCAACAAGTATTTCATTCTTTGTATGCCAGCCTTATGAATGCGACAGCTTACAAATGAAAACAGAATCGTAGGGTCTTGATTTTGACGATTTTCTAAAATTCTGCTTTTGGATCAAAATGCATCAGAAATGGGGAACAAACGTGAAGATGAATAATTTTCGCACAAGTATTTGTTTATTGAGTAGGTATCGTCTAGAGTCTTGAGACCAGAAATAAGGAACAAACATGAAGATGAACCTGAGAAAGTGAAAGAAGAAGAAGAAGATGAAAACGACCGTTATTTTGTGTGGTATACACAATACCACGGTATAGGAACTTGAAGAATAATAATTTTCATTTTTTTAACCAAAATAACAAATTGTATTCGTCAAAAATTTGTTATTAGCCACCTTTTACCCAATCCAAAATATATGAGTATAATAATATAATATTATTATGGTATTAAGCAGCAAATCTTGGTTATTTAAAAGCACAAGCTACCTCTAGAACTTAACAAAAATGTCTTTATTCATCCTGTTTGGTTTCAAAACGTCCTCTATCCAAACTTTTAAAGCAATACAAGCTGTATAACGAAATAAAATACAAATTACGGGATAAGTATTTCATCAATATATTTTTCCGTTGTATGCTAGCATTATGAATGCAATAGCATACAAATAAAAACAGAATCGAAGGGATTTGATGAATGGTTGCAACATGGGTAGTTTTTTTTACGATTTCTTGAAATTCTGTTTTTGGAGAAAGTTGAATTTGGTTCTCAGCTTTTCAATTAATTATATTAGCTGATTAGGTTTACCACAAACTAATACAAAACATAAACAGATCAGCGTCAATTTGTAAGTTTTCGATATTCCAATTTCTAATATTTCAGCCCTGATTTTACACTTTAAGATTGGCAGAATATGATGCCAAGAATAGACTCTTATCGAAACCCCAAGTGCTACTTTTGACCTATGTGTACTTTACAGTAGATTGTACTCAATCCGTCCGCCTATTATTTAATAAAAGAATTAGATGGAGAGATTAAGTATCGAATAAAATTTGGAACAATAAATTAACAAACACCAATAGTTGGTCCGTGTCAGTGGAAGGAGGACAGCTGGAAATAGGCAGCTGGTGGTTTCAACTAACAACCAGACCGTCTCACTGCAGCCCCTTCCGACATCCTGCCAAATGGCGTTTCCAGACTTATTGTCCTGGAATTTAACAGTGAAATCCAACTGTAAGTTGTCCAACGACCCTGAACTGATGGCAAGGAGAGAAATTACGGAGACAATAATATAATGGGGCGAGTGGGAATCCACTCTATCTCACTCGTGAATAGAACGCAGGTATATGTCGTAGCTGTAACGTAATATTAGTTTACCCCATGTAAAACTACATTAATTCTATAGAAAGCGAACTTCGTGAACTACTGTAGATATGTAGGGAACGTGATTATATTCAGAAATGTTAACGAATCGGTCAGAAGTCTGCCCCTTTCAACTACAATTTTGGAATTTTTAGTCTCGGATTCAACATTACCTAGTACAGCTGTTGAATGGAAATTCATTCACGAAGCCACGATATCTGAAGCTGTGTGATTTCCTCCATCTTCGAGGCGGAAGGTACCCTAACGAGATTGTGTAGGACTATACTATCCTAACCCTCCTGAAAACTACCTGAAAGTTGCGATAAAACATTTAAAAAAATCGTCTTGGCAATAAAAGAAAAACTTTGATTCCAAAATAAAAACATTCTAAGCCAATGTACTATTCCAAACCAAATTGACTGCTTGTGGTCAATTATTATTTTCAGTATGAACTTCTGTGACTGACCAAGGAAAACAAATTCCAACCTCAGCTCAAAATGTGTTGTTTTCCGTTTTAAGATGCACAGAATCCAAAATTCGAATAAAGTAACTTCCAAAGTACGAGTAATTTCTTGTGTTTCTCTAGTCCTTATTCCTTGGTAAATTTCATGTTTCATATAACCGATTTTTAGAGCGGAAAATTTGTTGACGGTGGAGAACAACCCCCTAAGGTTACTTCGCTGGATCCAGAAGTTGAGAGGTGCGCTGCTGGCATTGAATGATGGAACCTATTCAAGGTCATACAGCCCAAGAAGGACGTGTTCAGTGTGCAATACAGGTGCAGATGAAGACATCCTTCATTTCTTCGGGTCTTGTTGACTTTTGGGCGAATTCAGATCACGGTTTTCGGGGGAACGGGCTCCGGGCTTAGACCATCCGGTGGTGTTGTTGAATAATAGGGAACATAGGCTGGTTGTGGCACAGTTTGCGCACCAAGCTTGGAAATATCGGGCATTCATGGTGGATGAATTTAATTGGTGAAGTTTCCAAATATCACTCATGCTTAAAACTTAACCAAAACAAAAACATGACTGTTACTTTTTATAGGAGAAGTAAAACACGGCTAGTACCATCCCGGCAGACGGACATCAGGTCCATTGCCGTAATCATGTTCTTTATTTATTGCTACTTGTTTCTTGTATGTATTTATTATTGTAACCCCCACATGAGATATCGTTTCTTCCATAAACATGTTTTCTTCTTCTTCTTCTTTTTATATAACCGATTTCTAAAGAAACGGCACGATCTCTAATCTTATCTCGATTCTTAGTATGTTTTGATAAAGTAAATCAGGTATCTCACAGTTGATAATTACTGTCAAGGTGCCTTGGAGTGGGTATTTGGTGCTATCGACATGGGAAGGCTTTACAGTCAACTCGACAGCGTTCATGATATTTTTAGCCACTTGAATCAGCGATGTCGCACTGCCAAGCTGAAATTGATCTATAAAAACAGGCCATGAACTATACAGTAACTATGTGGTATGTTGAACGCATTTTTTTAATATATTAAATTTATGCTAGCTGAGCATGAAGGTGTTGTACAAGTTGCCCTAGCCAACACTATGGGTTTGCAAAAACACTGGAAATGCATGTATGGTAGAAATATACCCCCTCAACGCGCTTGTGTACGTTTGTTCGTGAGGAAGATGCTACGTCAAGAACGTGATATTCACAGTATTTGGAGGAGTGGGAGGGGGGGGGGATTGAGAAGGATTTAATTAATTATTGTTTCGGTTCCTTTTAACTGCGCCAAATGTTACGCTCCACAAATATTGATACCTAAGACTGAGTTCGAACTCGTGTCCGTACTACTGAGGGGAAATTTCCCTATGGTCGCAACACTGGGACGGATTAAGCTGTGAGGCCAATTTAATCAATCCTGTCCTTAAACGTAAAGAAGAACCTAACGTTAATCGTTGTCATGCTATCTTTGCTAATATCTCGTTTAGTGGCAGTTATGTAAATTTTTCAATTGGTCGGGTTGTTTTGAAAGTAGAAAGAGCCTGCCAATCCTCGAATCCATTGTTCAGCTGTTTTTTCATCGCAATACTGAAGACTCCCGCCCTCTTGGAGCTCCCTGTCGCTCTGCCGGGACCGCAATTTTCCCCTGGAATTCTCCCCACTGCTCGCTCAACCTTTTTTTCTTCTGACCCTCCCGAAACAAACGTATTCCGGACACACTGGCCCCTAATCACAACCAGGTCACGTGTGACGCCGTAACATCCTCCCCTATATCCACCTCTACTCATCCGAAGGTCCACTTTGCTATCACAGAAATACTTTCTCTTTCTCTCACTATCTCCCTTTCTTCTTAACTCCCTCCCCAACGTTCCACCATCTTCGGAGATAAAAAACAAGAAAGCGCTTGAAAAAAAAAACTTGATATCTCTCCTTGAAACAGTGAGTAAAGAGAAAGATACAGCAAAACACTGCACTGGAAGAAGAGGTAAAGTTGAGGGCGGATTGTGGTGTTGGGATTGTGAGTAGGAGTTCGTGGAAGGTCTAACAATAAAAACGAGAACAATAGACCTGAATTATTGAAGAGATTGCCTGCCTACGGCTTTACAAAATATCCTTACTTCACTGCGGATTTTGTTATCAACCGTTTTATTTTTGCTTCCTCACAGGGAGCCACCTTAGCCACTGCATGAAATGAAAAATCTTCCCATAAGAGTGAAAATTCCAACGTGGGTTTCTGTTCCAGTTCTTTTTGGTTGGTTTAATTAATTTTCTCATTCCCTGTTTTTATTGGCAGTTCCTCATATATTCCTCATATACATAACTAATAAATTAATAAATGAGTTCGTTTTATTTTCCAATATTGAAGTTATGTAATCGACCTATAACTAAACAGCTTTTTGTGGAAACTTGAGCCAAAGTTTAGAAAATTTGGATCAAGAATCATCCCTTTTCCCGCGATTTGCCTGTAATATATGCATCTTTATCATCAATCGAACCCAAAAAGTTAATTTTTGGAGTAAAAGTCTATACAATAAGCGTTTCAAAGATTTTCGAAACGAAAGAGTAATTTTTATTGGTAGATTTTAACAGCAGTTATTTATCTTCTAGCAGCTGAAGAAACATATAAACTTGTTGAAGGTGAACTATTTCGGAGTTACTAGCCTCAACTCGGAGTTACAACCAACTCACGACTCCATCATCCTCTCACCAATTCTGATGTCCTGTTTGGCGAGTGAATTAGACACTCTTCTGCTCTTCAATGAGGATTCACGGAGGCAAGTTTAAAAACAATATGATGATATTATACTTTTAATATTATTATTATCGGATCTTTCTCATTTTGGCCAGGGTATTACTAACACCCATTTTATATGATTATGCTTTGGGTGTATCTGCGCTTCACAGGACTCATAATATGATTGATCTTGGAGTGCTCTGCGATGGCCAGCTTACTTTTTCTGGACACATTGATGGCATTGCTAGACGCGCGCTCAGAGCCTTGGGTTTTTCGAAGAGGACCACTCGTGAATTCTCCAACGTTGAGGCAATCGTACTTCTATATAAGTCCCTGGTTTTACCACTTCTTGAATACGCCTCTCCAGTCTGGTCGCCCAGTTAGTCCATCCATAAGTATTCCCTGGAGAGGGTGCAGAGAAAATTTCTGAGGTACATCGCCTATAAGATTGGTATCTTGGTCGGCAACGTTGATTATGAGCTGCTGCTTAAGTTGTGCCAACTGCTGCCCCTCGAGACTCGCAGATGCCTGGCAGATCTAAAACTATTCCACAAACTGCTCCGAAACCAACTTGACTGCCCGGCTCTCTTGGCTGAGGTGAATCTTCGAATACCCAGGATGTCGGCGAGTTCGTCTCCTCTCTTTGAAATACCCTTTTCCCCCATGAACTACCAACTTAATCGGCCCCTTCATTGTCTTCCTCGTCTGGCTAATTCGAGCCTTCAGGCTAACCCATCTTATGATTTTTTTGTAACTCCCCTGTCCTGCTCTATAGAGATCTATAGCCCTTATTCAGTGTATAGTGCTTGATTTTCTATTATACCTAGCTTGATCATTAAGTTCAACTACCATATCTATTTTTACTTCTGATTGTTTTCTACTTGATTCCGTTAATTATTGTCTTGCTGTTTTCTTTTCTTTCATGTAATTGCCCGTAATTATCAAATGAATAAACACAATATTTGAACGATACATTTTCGGTGAGTTATAACAGCCTGAAAGTCATCCTTTTTTCAGTAATGCCCTTTAGTCACCATTGAAGAAGTAAGTCTGATGAAACTGATAATATTAGTACACGATGCAAAGTTAGGAACCCATCCTAGTCCACGAGCGATCCACCAGTCTGTTATCAATGTTGGAAGAAGTTGTGCGAAGAGTTGTTTTTACTTAGGGAAGAACACTGGGCGGTTTAATTCAACTCGTATATTGTAATATTCGTAATTCTCCAAAGGAATAATCGACATTTTCCGCGGGACACCTGCCAATTATCGAGGGTTAGGGGCCTCGCCGAATCCGATTGTTTCGAGTTGACGTCGAAACGCGGGAAACGACGGATTATTGTTCCCCCTCGTATAATAGAAATTCCCCCGTCGGCGGCCCGACGTTTTCAAACGATACCGTCGACAGTCCAGCGTGTCAACTAAAACTGCCGGGTCGGGACTGCCCTAATGCGATTTAGCCCGGATCGGGACGCCTCTTCTCCATTGAGGCAAATGCGCTGAGGTAACGAGGATTGTAAACATAGAAATGCACCTGGGGAGTGACAGGGAATTGGAAACAATACACTGCTGATTAGGCCTCGAACGCTGCGTCTGAAACACTACTGGTACTGAACTCCATAAATGCAAACATTTACACGAACAAGCTAATTTTCTCGAAAAAGAAAAATCCTCTTTTTTCGGCGAAACATGACAAAACGTCTACCAAGTTGAGTGTGGCACATAGCTTCCTCGTCTAGGTAACATGAACCTTATATACTTTTGAATTGTTATCGATAATACCAAAAGATGTAGAATAAAAGCTTGTTTCAACGATTCAATTGACAGAAATACAGTAGGACATGTTACTGCAGAGACTAACGTCTGCACAAGGTTAGACGAAAAGTATTGAGAGTTTGTAGCGCTGATTCAACATCGAATAGAACAATCATACAATCGTGTTAGATTGATATGAGAGTATTTGAATTACCTCGATGTAAAAATTTCACATCCAAGCAAGCGCAGTACCCATTAATGATAGCATCGCCTTGAAATCGGTAAGGAATTTTCAGATCGTTTTTCCCCAACTACCCTGAAAATTCAGCATTATCGGATCGATTACATCTAACAAAATGATTCTTGGTAGATTTTATGTCTGCCCGTGCCCATGCGCATCTTAGAGTAATGAAACTCATAGAAGCATTTGCGTATAACGGTTATTACAATAGCGAAATGATAAACTTCTTTGTAATAACTCGCACCGTTTTGGTTTATGAGATGAGAAAAAACATTTATTGATCATTATATGGGGTGGAATGTTGGGTTAGTTGGGATTTGTGAAAAGTATAAATTGATATGCCAAAAGCTCGAAGTGGTATGCCAGAAGTAGAAATTGAGTCGCCGAAAGTTTAAATTGAGATGCCGAAAATATTGGAATTGATTCGTGCGTAAGGTTCAAATTAATTTGCCAAAATCTTCAATTTGATAGTATGCCAAAAATTCAAATTGATTTTGCCAAACTAATCTGATTTAATTTTTTTTCCTAACTATATATATGTATGTATGTAAGTACGTTGCGTGTGTGTGTGTGTGTGTGATTTTATTCTTCCGGTAGCCAAATTGCTGCTCCGTCCTCCAGTCCTAGTCCTCGTTTTTGGTTTATTATTTAATAATAAACCATTGTAATCGCTCTTGAAAAAAAAGTCTAACCCCCTGAAAATTTCATGGGTTACGTTTCAAAGGGTGTAGAATCCGAATCTGCAATAAACATTTTTTCCGTCCGTCCGCCGTACGCACGTTTTCTCCCAAACGGCTGGAGGAAAAAATCTGAAATTTTCAGGAAAAATCCATGTTGGTCCAACAACGCCCCAATTCTTTAGCCAGCTCTCTCACTTAATTTAAAGTGCCCTTTAAGGATTGTCAAAGTTTTGTAAAATCCCTAAAAACCTCAAAAAAAGTCAAGGCGGCATAAATTTGGACTTTTTTTGAAGAACTTTCCATGAGGAATCGAATGAACCCTTCCCCAGGTCCGTAGCTCAAACCATTCCCGATGTATGGCCCGATTTATGGTGCCAACATTGCATCCACATTCACTACATCACTAGGTTACTGAGATCAAAACAAACACAAGAGTTTTTTGTTTTTGTTTGTTTTGATCGCAGTAACCTAGTGATGTAGTGAATGTGGATACTGGAGTGAACTCCCAAAAGGGTTTATAGCCGATACACGGGTTGAAGCATTCTGATATCATGCTCCGTCTTACGAAATTTAAAATTATCAAATAGAATATTTTTCCATCGTAATCGCTCTTGAAAAAAACGCTGCAAATTCTTTCACTGGGGTTCATTTTTCAATTTCATTCATTTGCTTAAAAAAGCCATTTTTTAAGGGGTCCGCCGTTTAAGCGACATTTAGCTGCTTATTGGCGTATTAATTGAAGAGTGTGAAAAGTAGAACAAAGAAAAACGCTGCGAATTCTTTCACTGGGGTTTATTATTCAATTGGCTTCCATTCATGATTTGAATTTCTACTAAGCTTTGAAGTGTGCGTGTTTCACAGGTGATAGAGCGATTATTGAATTTCAGGAGACATCCATAGAGCACTTAAATCAGTTCTCAACCAAAATACCTATTTGGATTGATCAATTGATCATATTTGTGTGCCTCCTGAAATTCAATAATCGCTCTATCTCCTGTGAAACACGCACACTTCAAAGCTTAGTAGACATTAAAATCATGAATGCAAGCCAAATGAATGAAATTGAATAAATAACCCCAGTGGAAGAATTTGCATCGTTTTTTGGACTCTTCTTCTTCTTTTTCTTCTGTGGCATTACAATCCGCGGGTGATCACTGATCAGGGCCTCCTGGAATGATGTCTGTCAGTCATCTCTGTTATTTGCCGACACTTTCCAGTTCCAAATTCCCAGGATGGAACGCGATCTCTTCTGGACTCATTCGGGCCAAGTGTCCGGCCCAACAGAGTCTTACAACTTTTATGACCCTGACGACATCCCAGTCACCGTAAAGTCCCATAATTTCGGCTTTTGTTCGTCTTCTGCAGGCGAGCTCCTCCGGGTCAAACACGGGCCCCAAAATCCTACGGACAACGTTTCTCTCAAACTGGCGCAGTTCTCCGTCAATTGCTTTTGTCAGAGTCCAGGTTTCACAACTTCATGTCAAGACTGGTCTTATAAGGGCAAGGTTTTGCAGTCCGTGAAATTATCCTGCTTTTCAACTGTTGAAGGATTCCGAAATAACATCGGTTAGCTGTCTTTCTGCCTACTTCGGCTCTCATATCATCTTCAGTCATCAGTTTTTGGATGCTAGTCATTTTGAAATGTAGAACAACGAATTTTGTGGGCTGTTGAATTTTTTCTTCTTGGTCGACCACAAGGGTTCATTACTGCAAATAACAGACTAAAGTACATAAGGCGCACGGACAGTTCTTCTATTATACCTACTTATATTTTTCATTCCACCCTTCTAGGAACGTGAATACTGAAAATATTTTCTTAGTCGATTAAAAGGATTCATCACTAAAAACAATCAACCGAAAGTAAATCCGTTCGGAGTAAATTAATTTACCAAATGAGCCTCCCTCGAGCTTTAATTGATATTCACGGCCGACCCACGTTCCCAGCTGCCAATATGAGAACGGAAGTGAGTATTTATCGGGGGCACGCACCTTATTAAGTCATGACAGTTGTTACCTAACGAATGAGACGGGATTATCGAATGAAATACAACCGGTCCCTAATGAATTTGGTCACAGATTTGCATCCGCCTCACGCCGGTTAAATGGAAGGTACAATATCGAGCTTTGTTTTTCTACCATCAGTTTGAAGTTAATTTTTATCAAACTAAAACGTTTTTAATCAACTAGTGCGCTATGTATGTACAATATTTAACGAGATAACTAATCTGGTTCGATTTATTTTTCATCAGCTGACCCGGCGAACTTAGTTCCGTCTTAGAGATTACAAATGAGCAGACTCTTAATTTTATCAAGATCAATTTTTATTAGATGGTTAATGTAGGCCTACACAGTTCTACGTTCAAGCAATAATGGGGTTGCTAGGCGGGATGAAAAACAGGCGATTTCAAGAATTAGACAAAACTGCCATTTCACGCGGCAATCGCACATCTTCAATGCAATAAAAAAATGTTTTCTGACATCAAAAAGATAGAAAATTTAACGCTCTTTCCAGCGGTGTCATCCAGTTGAGCTATCTCCAAAATTGAAGGCCAATTGACAGTTTCAATGATATCAGACCAAAAACACGAAACAAATCTTAAATTGCCAATAACTCGGAAACGAGGAATGTTTAAAAATAATTGCTAAGAGGAGCATTTGCTTTTGGTCGGAAATGAGTTGTAGAACACGTAGGAGCCGGATTGTGCATAATTCGTGGGACACCCTGTATATGGATTAGAAACTAATAGAATCTGATTTATAGGTTTCGCTCTGCTGAACTTCTGTCAGACAGATAGTTGGATTTTCTACCATCAGTGAGAAAGGACATTATTAACCTGTCAGAACACTTATTTCTTATATGTTCCCTCCAATTAGTTTGATTCCATCGTGATAACTTTATTTGCTCGATAGCCAAATCTTAACCAACTTCGTTAAGAGAGGAGAATATAATCAGACAGCCAAGGGAACAGGAGCATTAATTTGCTTTATGTGATTGTTGACTGTTGATTAGAAACCGTCATTGTTTTTCAGTTGATTGATTAGGTGGTACTATAGGGGCAATATAGTTTCTGGGGGACGTCAAGGGAGGTTATAAAATAATCAAATTTTTTTTTTAAAAATTTTGCTGACCATTGAATTGTACTGAGGGCCGATTTCTTCTGGTCTGGTTCATGAAGGCAACCAACATTGACTTCTTTGCGTTCATACTTACTCTCCATCTTCGACACAATAATGGCACACTATCAACATACTGCTGAACAGTAACCTCAGCATTAACACCTTTTCGATCAACTCAAGACTGCCACACCTTCGGCATACTGATAAACAGTAACAGCAGCAGAAGTCCCCAGCATATCTCAGGTAAAGAAAACGACCGAGGACGCTGCCCAGGGGGACACCCGTGTGTATACTACAGGTTTCGGATGTAGAGTAACCGTAGCTAACGGCAAAAGATCGACCTGTAAGATAAAAGAGTACCATTCTATAGTAGGTGTGAGGTATATGAGTTTTTATCTTGGAGAGGAGTCCCTAATGCCACACTCGGTCGAATGCCTGCTCGGTGTCAAGAAACAGTCCAACGCAAATGTCTTTTTGTTCGAGAGTTTCGTTGATCTTTTCTATCACTCTATAGAGCTGTCGTGGGCAGGAATGGGAGAGCTGAAATCTGAATTGGGTTGATGGAATCAGCGGATGAAGGAATACGCGGAGTTTTGATAAGAAAAGACGTTCAAATATTTTTGCAAATAGTGGAAGTGAGTTTATCGGTCTGTAACTATTCGGATCAGATTTTGGCTTATTGCTTCCGAGTCTACCAAGGTAGCGGAAGCATTGTTTTCACTTTCGGAATGTGACAATTTTTTTGTCTCCAAAATCAAAAATTCCACTCGCATTTTGCGTTTTAGACCTTTCTGAACAATTTTGGTTCCGTGTCTGTCTGTCTGTGTGTCTGTCAGCAAATCCTTGTTACAAGCAAAACTACACGAAGTTATGACGAAACTCTCAGGGATTGTGCGGGTTGGGGTGTAAATGGTCCCCTTTAGGTTTCATGACCCCACGGATCAATAAATGCCTCTGCGCATGCGCAAACGTGAAATCCTTGTTACGCGCATAACTCCGGGAGTTCTTGACCAATTTCGATGAGATTTTCAGGGATTGTTCGGTTTGATGTGTAGATGGTCCCCTATAAGTTTTATGACCCCCCAGAATCAATAGTAGTCTCTGCGCATGCGCAAACGTGAAATCCTTGCTACAAGCATAACTCCGGGAGTTCTTGACCGATTTCGATTACATTTTCAGAGATTGTTCGGTTTGATGTGTAGATGGTCCCCTATGAGTTTCATGACCCCCGAATCAATAGTAGCCTCTGCGCATCCGCAAACGTGAAATCCTTGTTACAAGCATAACTCCGGGAGTTCATGACTGATTTCGATGAAATTTTGAGGGATTGTTCGGACTGATGTAGCTTTAGTCAATAATAATTTTCAATGATCTATACAGTCATGTTATGGATACGAGGAAGCTATGTGCCACACCCACTTGGCAGACGTTTTATTTTTATATTTAAAAAAAATCATTATTACTTTTGCATGTTTCCAACATTTGGGGAAATACGTCAAACGCAGGGGCTCCATTGAAAGTCTGAGGCAACAGACACAATCTTTTCTAGCTAAGGCTATAAGTAGGAACTGTACGAAGACACATTCATAGTTCATGAGATTATTTACTTATGAAGCGACATTGAAACGTCAATTTCGGGAGCAGGAACAAAATTACTTAACTTGGAAAGTGTCTTTTGACAATCTCAGCAGGAGCACGCATCCAGGTCCCGAGAGGTGAAAAAAAGTGAAGGCTATAACTTATACCTAGATGGGAGAGCACTTTCAACTATTAGAACCTCTGTCGTGAGGGTTTTTTTTTTCTCTTCTACCTTATTACCACAATAACGAGAATAATTCAGTTGACGCTTTCACTTTCCCCGGAGAGTTTGTGAGTATTTACAGTGAAGATCGGTTGATTGTTTCAACTCTACGACTCGTAGAAGGGACATAATTCGGTTTGAGACCGCGCTCAGCGTGTGGGCGACCGTTTTACCGGGCCTTTCGAGTAAAAATTGTGTTGGGAGAAGGCTGTCTTTTGAAAAAGGTTTGGAAAGCGATTCGTGGGTCGGAACATTAAGAAGGACCATAAATAGGTAAATTTGTGTCTTTAAAAGAAAGGAGGAAGGTGTACCCTTGACCTTAGTTTCACTAAGAAAGGTTAGTTTCACCTTTACTGTAACTAATATATAACTCTTGAATGAAACAAGTGAGGATCAGTTAAAGGGGATGTTTAATAATGGTCAGGATCTATCGGAACCCATTAGGTGATTATGACATTTAATCAGTACTTGCTGCCAAAGCGATCATCGTTTTTCTGACAGTAAAACTTGCTGATGTTTAGAACATTCCCGACATCCCTGCTGACATCCGTACTACCCAGTCGTAACTATTTGCGAGTTCTTCTTATGCGGGTTTGTTTAGAATACAATGTAGCCACCCTTTTAAAGTCGAAGATTTAAAAAAGTACATCCCGATCCCAGTCAAAGCCATTGCTGGGTATAGACCTCAAAACGTCTGGAATAAACTATTCACACGAGCACTTGTAGAAAATCTTGTGCGAATCCGCATACCAAAAGACTCGATGAATTACAACTTCCTGCAAGATAAATTTTGGGAATCTGTAACAATTCATCTCAAAAACCCTAAGGATGTAACTAAAGACTAGGAGCATCATATGGCAGAAAATTGAAGCTAAATTGTTTTCGAGCAGAACCATGTAATCAAGTGCTATGGGAGGGATAGAAAAGATAGGAACCGTGGGAGCTATAGAAGCTTTTTCACAAAGTATTTCAAAACATTCCCTTCAGCCTAAAACTGTGCAAACGCCAAGACTTCGATGCTTAGCATAGAACAGCCCTAGATATGTCGTCGGAAATATGAAGCTTATTTTTGAGGGGCACCACTGGCAACATAACATTGGTAGTCTAACAAGTATATATCGCCATCTAAGCAGCCTTTCTTTTTAGTTGCTTGGCAAATGAGAGAGATGGATTTAGTGCCAAGCCTAAATAACAATACGCATTTACGTATTTTGTCTTTTCTGATCCATAAAGCCATCCATGTTGAACGGTAAATCCACCCCATTTTCTAAAAACCATGACTTACATTTCTTTAGATTAATAATTGATCAGGTGACTGAGCCCAATTGCTGTTTTATATCCTAATCATATTGAATGCTGAATTATAAACGCGGCTTTTTTATCACGTCGAGAGGCACCGACAGTGGATAATGAACCACTAATAACTTTTAAATTTACTTAGGTCAGTGATTTACAAAGAAGGGTTATCCGATACAGAAATAGAAAACGTCCGTGTAACCATGTGCAGCGTTTGTTTTTTTCATCATCCCTGGTTGGTTGGGTGCGCCCAGGCAGCCTACTCCAGGGACCAATGCGCTTCCACATGGGAGTTTCCCTCCTTTGCACGTCCATCATGTTTGGACTGAACTTGCGGAGGAACTCTTTCATTGAGGCAGAGGTTAAGCGGTTAGAAGGCAAGTACGAACTCTCTACTCTCGGGCCTGCTACTCCGTTAGGCATCTCGAGACAGAGGAATAACATGGTAATATCCAGTCTCAAAACTGGTACCATGTGTTGGAGGGAGCCTCAGTCTACCGGCATTACCTGCCGACTCAATGCCGGCAGAATGTCCCTCTGATAAGGTTAGATTCGTGTTGGCAGTGGTTGAGCATGCTCCTGTCCACGGGTTCTGCCCAGGCGACTAAGGGGAAGAGATTGCATCATTGGGGATTCGTAACCCAGTAAAGTGTCTTGGCAAGTGAGTTTAGTTACAAACTTGGATACCAACACCCTTAGTGGCAGCTAGAAGGTTCTACTTAACCTGTTCACCCAGGCGAGCAGATACCTTGTAAGGTAATTTCCGAAAAAAGGCCACCATTCCTCATGCCTGCCATTCCGCTTGCCCTGTGTAGTAGTCCCGTCTGCACGCAGTCAGCAGGAGAAGCGCAGTCAGTGATGGATAGGCTTTCCTAAACAAATAAACGTTTTATCATTTAAATGATTAACAGGAGTACAATCCAGTTCTTAGCGACCGACCCGACAGCCCCCCCCCCCCCCCGTTCAACACTCCTTCAACTAACCTTCGGGTGGGCTCCTTCCGCCCTTTCTTATCCTGGCTTCACCACTTTTCCGTCCGCCTCATTCGTGTACCAGCCACCTTGGTAAGCTCTCTGGTGCTCTGGTTGAATCTACAGATTTTTCCAGGGAGTTGGTTAGGCTTAGTAAGTACCGTTTACGAATACAGAATGCGCTCCCGTAAACCCTTGTTTGCTCCCCCCCCCCCCCCCCTCAGCCGTAGCTTTCATCTCTGTTTACTAGCTTCCCTCCTCTGAGCTAGAATCCCATATTTGTAAGTTCCATAGGCAATTTTTCATATTCGGTACTTAAATGTGGAAAATTAATCATTTAAATGATCTGGCTGTAGAACCATAGGGGTATACTGTCCCGCTTTTTTTCTAGAAGGAAGATCATTGATAAATGATTTTGACCGTCCGCAGATAATGGCCTAACAAGCCATCATGTCGCGGAATAGAGCACCACTGTTGGAGGACGAAACACTTGCACCTCCGAAATTCGTGATTCATTTAAGCTATTTGGAAAGGTTGGAATGTTGTTGAGGGCGGCCAGCTTCCCGCGAGAGATGTTTACACAGGTCGAAGTGCTGATCCTTTCCATCAAACCACTTTCCCGGACTATATCAGATCTGACACTCCAACCCCATTCCAAGATCCTTCCTGGACAATAATTCTCGGCGGCTCAAACTGGCTGCCACCCTCTCTCAAACGACCGCCTCCGAAGAAACTCGGTATAACAAGGGAGACCGACCGAACAACACCTAAGAACCCCGCTCGAGCACTTATAGCCTCCGCCTTAGCGCCCCCTTCCGCACTTATTTTGAAGTGTCCTCGGTTCGATGGGTTCCCCTTCCAGGAAGTTTGGTCCGACTGCTTTTGCCAGCTCAGCAGGATGGAAGTCCATAATAAGGGTATTGAACTATGTTGAAAAAACATGGTAACGCTCAAATGTTTAATTTCTACTAACAATACGATACAAATCAACCTTTTTATCAATGAGTGATTTCATCATAAGCTTCCATTAGAATCTTATAAATCATTACAAATAGTGCTAATGTAGTCAGCAGAAGATCAAGCTACAGCTGGCTATAGAGTATAAAAACGTACGTATTTTTATTAATGAACTAATTAAAAGACGAAATAGGAAATTTTTAACATGACATAGAATACGACAAATTAGTGTGAAGACCAGAGAAATCTGAAAATTTAATTTCAAGAATTGGTGGGAAAATGAAAACTTCCCCAGGATCTCAGCTTTCCAACGGTGTAACAAGAAATTGTTTTTACATCAATTTTTTCAAGGACAATGACGTTTGAATGTGAAAAAAATGAGGGTTTACATTGAAACTGACGTTTTTCACCTAAAATCGACTTGCTACAAATTTTTTTAAATTAATGACGATAACTTTATTGTATCAATATTATATTCTCGTTTTGCCGAAAAATAAATAATAATAAACATATAAGATGGTGTTCCTATCCAGCGATAGTCCTCACTATAACGTTATTAATTCAGTTATGATGTTATACACAAAGGTGCATCTAATTTCTGAATATTTTATTGCTGAATCGAATCTTTCGCCTGGTCGGAAGGGCTGTATCACAGTGCCCTGAAGTCCTGAGCGAATAGTACCTCAACTAACTAAAAACTTTAATAGTTGATTGATAACTTATTAAATATTTTTTGTCCAGTGTGGAAGCTTGATAGAGTCACCTCAGTGGAAAATGATTTGATCTCAAACTTATTTTTTGTATTTGCAACTCGATTTTGGATGAGAAACGTAGATTTTCCCCGATAAACCAACTTGTATCAACATTCAAAAGTGATTTTCTTCAAAAAATTCAAATGGACAATTTTTTTCTTATACCGTTGAAAGGTGAGATTCTGAGGGAGTTCTCCTCGAGAAGTGGGAGCTACAAAACCTGGTCATGATGATCAAGAAAAAATACGGAAAAAAGTTGTTTTTCTTTAAACTCACGAAATTGGATTTCCGAACCAATTTGTCAAGTTTTACTTCACGTGGAAATGTTCTTATTTTGCTTCAAGGAAATGGGAATTATAATGGTCTTTCCAACGTTATAAGGAATCCGTTTCCTCTAGAACCAAGTTTAGCTCTAGCTGTAGAATTGACCCATGAAATTCGATGAATTTGTTATTTGGCATAAAGTATCCCATTCCCTTTTGAAAGTTAGGTCTGATTGCTTATTCCTACTGCTCTAAGGAAAACTGATCCAAGTTGTACATTTTCTACTAAACTTTTTAAGGACTTGTATTTCCAAACTTCATAGAATTGACGATGGTCGGAAAACATCTCTGATTCCGCGTAGATTCTTCTCACCGGCGAATTGCCGATCAGTAGGGAACGCGTGGAACTTCGAATGCAATTCGCACGACTTCGTGACTTTCCGGCCCAGCTTTCAATTTCCCATTGAGCGGGAAAACGGACCCGGTTCCCGCAGGTGTTACGAAGTTGAGCTGTGTGTCGTTCTGAACGAGTGAACTGCCATAATAAATGGCGTTCCAATGACTGGTGATGCAGACTTTGCATCCACTGACCTATCTAACATACCGTTCCCAACAAGGTCCCCACCCTATCACCAGTACATGACATATTGATTCATTTTAATTATTACTATTATTATAATAATTTTTTTTATAAACAAGGAAATAATAACACCTTATTTTTCTTGAATGAATTAGGGCGTGCATTGCGCTAGTTTCTCATTACCTAAGTTATGTCTTCGGCTTCCTAGAAAATATACTTCACCGGTTGACGAATCAGTGCCTAGCTAACAGTTTCAACACTTCTTGCTGGTTTATTATTTTCAATATTGAACCCTTCCAATCTTTAACCCCCTCAGAATTTATTGTTTTAAGTTTCAACATGTCATTCAATCAATCAATCAATCGATGTATAATTTAATTGAAGTGCGTTGAAGGTGGTCTGCCATGGGAACTTAGCGACAGACCGGACTTGAATTTTTGGATATCTCTGTATATAAAATTTGTTATGTGTCTGTCTGTCTGTTTGTTCCTTTATAACGCAACATCTAGACCACCAAATAACGTAAGATTTGGTACATGTACCTACAATTACATGAGGAAGGTTGTTAAGCAGGTTTTCTTCCATCCAACATCATTCAGACCTCCTACAGCCAAAATTAGTGCTCCATTTGACTGTTAAGAGATGTGAATACATTTTCGAGAAAACTTTAATAAACAAAAGCAATAGGTACGTAAATCTAATACTTCTTTGTTTGCTGCAACAAATATTACATTACCTACTATATTACTAGATAAATTCCTCCATAATTGACTCGTTAATTTACAGTCATGCCTAAGAGAAAAATATGGATTCTGGGCAGGAAAACAACAAATCAAGAGCAGAAGAGCGTACACGAGCAGAAGAAGTATTCTTGCTTCTAAGAAGAGTGAAAAAGGTGATGCGCCATATAATGCAAGCCACAGTGGTAGCAGGGTGCGCTAAGGACGAAGATGTTTTCTAAGAAGAAGAAGATTAATGTATTAACAGAGAAAATAAAATTGCAAAGTGGTACACAGTTGGATGAAAAAATAAATGAAAATTTTCTTCTGTCCACCAACCGAATAAGTTCATTAGAACTTGTGATGGCTGGTGGAACTGGTCTTAGCAGAATCATCCATGTAAATTATAACATTTTTAACACTACTTACTTATCTAGATTTAAAAAAAAAAATAAAATAAAATAACTAAAGGTAAATCTCTTTTATCCTGTACAAAATAAAACACTTGAAATTGATATAACTATTGAACATGTCCATGCGGAATCTATTCTCATAAAAGAACCGTAAAACATGATAATATGCGTTCTTTTTTATGCGTTCATTTCGGACTTTATGAAAATTAATATTTGATGTTAATGCAGTGCGAGTATGCGAAACAGTACTTCGATGTTCAGGCTGAATACCATTTTTGAAGACAAACAAGATAAGATTATTCATTCCAATAATACCTATTGTTCCCTCGCACAACACCATACAATTCAAGAGAATACAGTTCCCTTTGAAACTGTGCTTTGCGATGACAATCAACAAGTCACAGGGACAGTCTCTTGAGATTGCTGGTATAGACTTGCAGACACCATGTTTTTCTCATGAACAGTTGTAACTTGAGGGTTGGGGAACCTGAACAGGATTTAGTCTCTCGCGTATATAAAGGTGTCAATATTTGTCAAACATTAGAGGAATCTTGTCTTGAACGGCAGCAGGTACATTCAAACTGCAGCCGGACGTGAATTCACCTTGGCAACTAAACTGGCGATGGTAATATATTGTAATTTCGGATCGATTCCTAATTGTAATAGTTTGGGTAGTTATGTTGGTTCGTCCGTCCGTCTAATGGTTCGTGACCGCATTAATAGTCATGAAGGGAATGTTTACTCCCAGATCGATGTCCCATTCCAATGACCGATGAAGTGAGTAAACATGGATCAACAACCCTTACGGCCGAGGTCTTGTTCAATCGCAATCAAAGGCTGAAATCGCGTTTTCACATAAATGTTAGGTATATCTTATTTTCATAATACCAACAATACAAAGGGAGTCTGGAAATAAAATAAAATGTATTTATATTTTATACGCCTTTATTTATATTTATACTCCTTCAATAACCGCAATTTTCCCACCAATCAGTACATTTAAAGTTGAATAAAACGTTAGGGCGCTTCTGCCAAAGTTGAGGTTTTGGGGGTAGCCAACAAAATCACAAAATATGCTGCTTTGCCACTCCTCAGTTAGGAAAATGAAATCACTTTGATAACGATGATATGAAGTCAGTCAAGTTTGATAAGTAATAACTATATAGGGATCCCAGCCGATATTAGGGAGGTCCCAGGAGAGCCAGTTAACAAGAGTGTAAGAGCCGGCTAAAACGAAGGAGAGAACTGACTCCAGATTCTGTTAACCAAAAACGGGAAAATTTTGTTTGGAGGGGAAGTGAAGAAAATTTAGAGTGGGGAATCGTGGGGAGCAGAGAGGGGGATAGTAGAAACCAATCAGGGATGGGGTTACAACTACCTCAGGAAACCCCAGGGTGCTAGGAGAGAGACTGCGGATGACTGACCGTTGCCAGAAAAAGGGTGGCTTGGGAATAACCAACGGCACAAAGCCACTTGGGGAATGCGGAGTCCGTTAAAGGCTTTAAAAATGTTCACATAGGAACGGGATTAACGGACAATGAGGTAACCAACAGTGGCGACTAGGCGATACGCTTAACGCCACGGTACGGTCCCATTACCTGTGGTTTTCAAGAGGTAATTACCTAAATACTGAAAAATTCTTCGAGATCTAAAACCATTTCAGATACATCTAAACAATATCAAATACTAATTCCACTTTAATTTTTGAACACTATTCTCGCTGTAATATAATGTCAATTAGGCCTTTTTTTTTTGGCTTTTGTCATACGGCAGCCCTAAATTTTTTTATTCTTAATTCCAAATCTAGATGAAATTTCATGGGTAAATGACAAATTTTTGAAGATATTTCATATTTTCAAAACAAATGCAACGGAGGTCGTGATTGGACTGGGATATTCTTCATTTTGAATACCAAACCATTTATACTAAGCAAGTTTATCGTACACAAAGAGTTTGTATACAAGATCATAAACGACGAAAATTTGGTCTCAAAATCGTGCAGCATGACTTTTTTGCCTTAATACCACAGGTTAATGTTCTGTGCAGGCTGGTAAGTTATAAAAAGTGAGAAAGCTCCACTAGGGAGTCGTGGCAACGTAGCTTGCCTCCTGCAATGAAGATGTATAAGCACAAACCAATATTGGACTGAGGTGATTACTTGTTCCCTACAAGATGATGGCGTGAGAATTTCATTAAAACGGAAGAATAAAACAGAAATCCTTGAGATGCGGTGTTCTAGGGTTGAATTTCTAATTACCAGTCGGTTCCCCTCGGGCGCAATTGTTTTTAGCGAACTCATCCGACTGCTTTCGCTTTTCAAATCGGACAGAAGAAAGGAATTGAAGAAACGAGAAAAGAAAGTGGTCA
Organism: Creontiades dilutus; assembly: GCA_031894815.1. NCBI lineage: Eukaryota > Metazoa > Arthropoda > Insecta > Hemiptera > Miridae > Creontiades > Creontiades dilutus. The sequence goes on from JAVIWC010005620.1 coordinate 3,575,699, forward strand.
ATGAGGCTGCGGTCGGCTGTGGGTACTCACGGTTGATAAGGCAAGAACTTGCAGAGAGAGAAATGGGAGATGAATGGTTGAAAGCGAGGTAATATTCGTTTGGAAGAATCGGTGGGAACTAAAATTGAAATTTACATCCTCAAAATGGTAGATTTCAAAATACACCATCCAATACATCCAAAGTATGTTTTAGTAGGTCTAAAACGCGTAAATTCATTAATATTATTGGGTAGTAAATTTTAAATTTTACTCTTGACAAGTTAGATTCCGAAACACATCATCTAAATACATTTGTAGTGCTGTTTAGAGCCAAGGGTACAAGTTGAAGTTTAAACGGACATCTAGCTGTTCGTCGTTTAATTTTGAAACTTGGTTTAAGCTACTGTTTGCGTTTACCGTGTGTACAAGCCCTTAAACCAGAGGTGTATTGTAAGAAACTGTAGTTTAAATGTTAAGAGACTAAGAAGAAGACAAGAAAGCAGCGTTGAACAGCATTGAACAACAAAGTTAGTTCTGGTTCCATGCGGGCTATTGCTGCTTTCGTGCATCTTATATTCATTACCTTCTTAAAGAGAAGTGAACTTGTTGGTTTCTTACATTGAAATCAATCGCGATCAATTGTATATTTCTGCTTTCTAGGGATCAGAACTATTCCTCATGTTATCGGTGTCTGGCACCGGTGCTCCTAGAGAAACCAAATTTTGAATAAAACCCAGCCAAAACTTGATCTATCCTCCAATTTCTCATGGTCTGAGTAGAATTTTCCGACTCTTTCAATGGAGATAAAACGAAATACAAAGGAATTACGCTCAAACAACTCAGTGGAAACCTAAGTTCACCGAAAATCCATAGAACTGAGCTTAAACGGCCACTGATAGCCGGTTATTGCAATTTGTTGTAAATCCACATCATCTCGGTCGATTTGGACTCGAAATCTCGCAAAAATTTACCTTTTGATCCACTTTTGAAGATGGCTATCCATTCTCCCCTCTAGGTACCCTAAAAGGTTGAACGTCATCAGACGAATAGAACTGGAAAATTACTACGTTTTATACGATCTTATCACTACAGTACGAAGGTTGAAGTGTAGATTTGTGAGAAAATAAATTTAAAAGGACTTGAAAACTGTAGAAATTTGGGTTGTTGGAAGGATTTGCATTCATCGCATGCGTTGCAACTGTTAATTATACGACCATCTTGAAACGTGATGATTACACTGTCTTTTCTAGGTTGATCTCCAAATCCGAGCTGTGTGTTACAGAATGCTCTTTTCATGAAATCGTTTTTCAGAACATAATCAACTGCATTGCAACCTCAACTGATTACATTGATAACTACCATTTGGCTTACAAATTAAGATTCCATAAATTCACAATCTTTGTTTGGTTTGTTGAAAATTTAAACACGTCCACGTCAATTCTCGCAGCTCAAAAAAGCAAACGAAGAAGCAGATCGACTAGCTAAAAAGGGATCACAGTCCAGCCCAATTGGACCTGAACCGCAACTAGGGGTTACCAAAGTTATATTAACTCAACAGGTCCAGAAATGGAAGGACAAAACTCGAACAACATTTTGGCAAGACACTCCTAAGCAGAGACAAGCCAAGCGGTTTCCTACAGTCTCAAAGAAACGCCCACACTCTCTATTGTCACTGAGGCGTACAGACCTTCGCAAACTTGTGGGACTCCCCACTGGCCACTGTCCTCTAAGGAACCACCTTAACAAAATGGGTTAGGCCAGGGCAATAGAATGCCCTATGTTGCGAAGAAGCGGAGACAGCTGAACGCGTACTCTGCGACTGTCCTGGTAGAATGACCAGGGTTCTTCCCATCCCATATCGGGGGGAAAAAAATCTCAGAAACTTACCCTCTGGTAGGTATTCCACGGGACGCCATTCCCACAGGATTTTGGTTCCTCGCATCAATGTGGCAAGCATAGGAGCTTCTCATCAGGTCTACAAACTCTCCGTATATGCCCAGACAGAAAATCTATTCTTTCGTAAGCCTAGTTGTCTTTTTACGTCTATTTCCCCTAGATGTCCTTTTTTCTTTCCCCATTTCTTTCGAGATCATTATTTGTTTTCCCCTCAGCATCAGTGCCTTGTTTAACACGAAAGTCTTCTCTGAAATTCCAGTTTTGACAGTGATTCTTTTGACTGACCATTCTTCTCTGGCCATTCCTCTACGATTATTTTTTTTTATATTATTGAATTTTTAGTTCATGCATTTATAGAGTTTCTGTATCCCCTTTTAATGATATTTTACTTCTATGGTTATAAACTTAACAAACTAACTTCACGTTGTGAAATGAAATTCACTCAATTTCTCCGAACAAAATCAACAATACCAACTGACTACAGTGGTAACAAACATATGACCAACAATTTACTGCCCTTAACTGCACATGGAGTGTCCAATGAAACGAGCTTGAATACTTAGTGGTTTGAATGAAAAACGCTGCAAATTCTTTCACTGGGGTTTATCATTCAATTGGCTTGCGTCTATGATTTGAATTTCTACTAAGCTTTGGAGTGTGCGTGTTTCACAAGTGATAGAGCGGAATTTCAGGCGATATGAATAGAGCACGTAAATCTGTTCTCAAACAAAATACCTATTTGGATTGATCAGTTAATCAATAATTATTGAAACACGCACACTCCAAAGCTTAGTATAAATTCAAATCATGAACGCAAGCCAATTGAATAATAAACCATTGAATCAGAACGGTTCAACCCGTGTATCGGCTACAAAGCCTTTTAGGAGTTTACTCCAGTCTCCACATTACTACATCACTACATCACTACGTCACTAGGTTACTGCTATCAAAACAAAAACATTAATAAACCAAAATAACGCAAATGTTGGCACCATAAATCGAGCCATACATCGGGAATGGTTTGACCTACGGACCTGGGGAGGCGCTCATTCGATTCCTCGTGGAAAGTTCTTCAAAAAGAGTCTAAATTTAGGCAGCCTTGACTTTTTTTGAGGTTTTTAGGTATTTTACAAAACTTCGACAACCCTTAAAGGGCACTTTAAATTAAGTGAGAGAGCTGGCTCAAGGATTGGGGCGTCGCCGGACCAACATGGATTTTTCCTGAAAATTTCAGCTTTTTTTGCTCCAGCCGTTTGGGAGAAACCCTGCGTACGGCGTACGGCGGACGGACGGAAAATTTTTATTGCAGATTCGGATTCTACACCCTTTGAAACGTAAACCATGAAATTTTCAGAGGGGGTTAGAATTTTTTTTCCAAGAGCGATTACAATGGTTTATTATTGAATAATAAACCATAATGGATACAACGGAATAAAACCTCAAGATACAACAACATGGATACAACAACGGAATAAAACCTCAAGAACATTTTCAAAATCCATGTTCACTTCTAGAAACTGATAGAACTCAGCTTAAACGGCCACTGACAGCCGTTCAACTGCAAGCAGAACTTAGCTCTTATCACAATCTAGAACCGTCGTTTGAGAACATGTACACCTAGTACAAACTACACTCACCGTTCAAACACGTGTAAATGAGGTGTAAACTACGATCGCATCTCATGCAATAAGAGACTCTAGTTAAAAATACCTCGACAAAGGGAAATATTATCCGGATTTCAAATCCGCGTGGGACCCCTCACCCCCTAGCAACACACGAGCCTGATCGCCGTAATAATACCGCCATTGTTCGCAAAGGATTCTGATCGATGGATGAAAGTCAGCACACGGGCTTCGGAAGGTCTATACACCGAAAGGACGATGGGATTGCGGAGGGAAAGGGGATAATGAAGGGGCGAATCCGGAATTAAACCCCTAGCTGTAAACAGGGTTCATTACCAACAGAGGTGGGTACACACCTTTTAAACAAACATTGGAGAATAAATAGGTTTTTATCTCTGAAGTCATAATGGGGTGAGAGACTGAGAGAGAACTGGATAGAGAAGAAGAGGGAAAACGAGATAGATAAGTACCTTGATATATAGCGGTGCCTGTAATCATAATGAAAACCACAATGTAACTTCCTCGACTGTTTGCTGTGGAAATAAATCCAAGTTTATTGGAGTTTGTGAGTATTAACAGGGTTAACCCTTCAAATAAAATGCTGCGCATAAACAACTGCGGCAGAGTTACTCGACTAAGGGCCCTGAATGTTATTACAACAAGGTGTATTCGATTCAAAATATGAATTTATCACGTCACAAAAAAATTAATATGAATGACAATATGAAATTACTGTATTCAGAAAACTAAACAGAATCCGATAAAGATAGTAGAATCTCGAAAATTAAATATTGGAAATGTCTACAAGAAGAATGAAGAGTAAATCACGTCATGCGGCTTAGATTGCAACGTAGTTTCTGGGGGAGGAATGTAATCCGCGGATTAAACCTGCAAATTACTTTAAAGAGGTTCATCATTTCTATATTAGAACTAGCTGACCCGGCAAACGTTGTTTTGCCTTATTATTTCTAATTTATGGGAATGAGTTGTAATACCGTACATCGGGTAATGCCGCCCGTGGCTGTTTCGGATGTTTGAATTAAGAATCCTATGCTAGGTTCCAGCGTTACCCTACAAAGTTACCCTTCTTGACGTGGCAAATCGTTTAATGTTATTTCTTGTGCATAGGAAATAAGCAATATAAATCCCATTTTCAACTCTTTTCAAGGTTAGTTTTCATGTATATACGCAAAATTTCATAATCTTTCTGAAGCACTAACCAAATTTAAGTTTTGATTGTAAATGAAGTCAGCGTGAATGAATTACAAAAAACGTAAACATTGGGGTAATGCCGCCCATCGTATCGGGGGAATGCCGTGCATTTCTGAAACGTCAAAAAAAGATGGAGAAGAACAACAAATAACCGACAAAGCGCAAAATTCAGCTGGATTTTCAACTCACTACAAGCAGCAGAGATGGGGTTTAGAAGAAGAAGAAGACGAAGAAAGGTGAAAATCATGAAAAAAATTGAAAGACCTCAAAAAAAAGAAAGAGAAGCGCAAGAGAACCAGAAGTGAGAGCGGTGACAGTGATGACTGGGGAGATATCTCTGAGGGAGACCTTGTTGTAGACACAGACGAAGATGTTGAAGAATTTTTTTACTTAGTCTCTTGTGGACAGCTTGTGTAAAATTTAGCCGATAATCCCCAAATGGAATTGCGAGCACTGCAATCACATCAGCCACTACATGTGTTCCAATGGACGACCTGATCACGGACTATGTGATGTATACAAGGCTATTTTATAATTTTGTGAAGAATGAAAAGCTAAATATTAATGTGAGTTCAAAAAAGTTCTACATAAAACACTGTCGTTTACCTATTTATAAGTCACCGTTCATTTTAACTATAGTTTATTGACTGTTTTCATGTTTTTCATTGTTATAAATACATTTAACCTTCTAACTTTGGAAAAAATGGGTTGAATGACGGTTGAGAGGGGAACATAATTTAGTTCTCGGAGTTGGGCGTCGTTACCCCACAGTGTGGGAAATGCCGCCCAAAGCACTTTATTAACATTCACGGGTGTTTTTCCTGCTCAGATATCGAAAATAGAATAAATTCTAGCGCCATTCGTGCGAGAAAAACATTTTTATGACGTTCCGTCCCTTAACTGTATGGTTCCAAAGTTAAGTGCACGGTATTACCCCTCGTGCCCCTATATGGCGCATTCATACCGAAATGAGTGATGAGTTGGTAATGACAATGCAAAGATCCTCAATATCGAACTTATCTGCAATTTACATTGAAACAATATAAGCATAAGTTATCAGAAGTAGTAAAGTGCATCTAGATTACTGGTTCAGACACTGTAAATCCTCCTTGAGATTATTGTACTTCCATCATCAAGTGAATTCATTCAGAAATCCTTCAAAGGAAATTTAAAAAAATTTGCTACGCAACAAGAAGCTGTTTCAGCAAGCCCTGTAAATTGTAATAGTCCTTAAAAAAATGAATTTGTGTTTAACTGACTACAGAGCAACGTAAAGTAGTGGTATGGAATGAACCGAAACAGTGAACTTTCTGCAATATCAAGAGGCAAATAATGTTTCGGAATAGTGCATTGAAGTTGAGAATAATAATTCCGCCCGTATAAAATGTTAATGGAAGAGCTTCCCCGAAGAATTTTCATCACTCGTCCAGTTTTTCCCGAGAGCAGTTAGTGGGAGAGAAAACCAAATAAAACGGGGCACGCTGGAGTGGGCACAAAGGGCGGCCACCTGTTGCGCTTGTATTAACTCCGGACTTGAAAATAATTGAGGACCTCTCCAGAGACTCCCGAAGTGGCTTCATATCATTCGGGACTGTAATACCCGGTTATACAAAAGAATATAATTAATGAATGATATCGTTTCAACACTTTTAAGATCAAACGTACAGAAAAGCTATTACCGGAAGAACACTTGTGAGTGCGGGAGGAAAGAATTGCAAGAGAACGGCTGTTGTTGGTGTTCATTTACAACTGATTGCGATGAGTTGCATTCATCTTTTTGAAGTCACTAAGGACCCTTAACAAACCAGTCTTCCGTATCATTACCAACTCTTCCCTTTCGTCTCTTTCCTTGCTGTAGTCCCTTCAGCGTGGTTTCCTTATTGGTAATCTATAGCTATTGAACATAGCTGGTAGTATGTAATAACCAAAACTTCGTGTTAGATACAAAATATATAACTCAAGAACGGCAGAACTGATCTGGCTGGAAATTGGTGAGGATTTAGCTTCGAATCAGGAAAAGGACATGGGATACTTTCTATCACGTTCTGCAGAAGCAATTATTGAATATCGGTAATTGTCGAGCACCTGTTGACGAATCTAGTGGATTGATTTTATTCCCTTACAATTTCTGTAACTTTGCTTTGGAAGTAATAACCAAAACCTTAGTGACGAAAAAAAAGATTGGAAGATAAAAAGGGTAGTTTAGTAGATAAGAAAAAGGATTAGCGACCAACAATTGCAATCAGTCGTAAATGAACACGAACGACAGCCGTCTCTCGGCTCTTCGATTATATTGACTTTGGCTGGACAGCATAGAAATGACGTAGATACAGTTCACAAACGAACGGCTGTATACATCCGCAAAACTAACTCAAATCGTCACTTGAGAGGTCTGGCGTTGTCTCCATTCGATTCAGCGAGAAAAGTTGCGCATACAACGCCTCCAACCTTCTCTCGTCGAGACTTTTGAAAAACCTCAATTTTAACAAAAAACACACGTTTTTTTTTATGTTAAACACTCTTCCCTTAAATAAAAATATTTTAAAAATCAAAACGTCTACACTGTTGGAATGCTGACATTTCGGCGAACAGTTTATCAGGCCTGCACGGTTCTCCGTCAAGCATTAATTAATGGGGTTGATAGGCGAAATGGAAAACGAGCGGTTTTATGATTTTGACAAAACTGGCATTTCGCGCGGCAATCGGTCATCTTTAATGCATTTAAAATGATGTTTTTTTGACATCAAATAGATCGGAAATTTAATGCTCTTAGCAACGGTGTCATCAAATTTGAGCTATTTCCAAATTGAAGGAGTTGTAGCAGTTTTAATGACATAAGATCGAAAACACGAAAAAAATCTTAAATCGCGAATAATTCGGAAACGAGGCCTTTAACAAAAACGCTGCAAATTCTTTCACTGTGGTTTATTATTCATTTGGCTTGCGTTCATGATTTGAATTGCTACTAAGCTTTGGAGTGCCCCTGTTTCACACGTTATAGAGCGATTATTGAATTTCAGGAGATATGCATAGAGCACGTAAATCTGTTCTCAACCCAAATACCTATTTGGATTGATCAGTTGATCATATCTGTGTGCCTCCTGAAACTCAATAATCGCTCTATCACTTGTGAAACACGCACATTCCAAAGCTTAGTAGAAATTCAAATCATGAATCAGCGTTTTATTTTATGGTTATCAGAATGTTTCAACCCGTGTATCGGCTACAAAGCCTTTTAGGAGTTCACTCCAGTATCCACATTACCACATCACTACATCACTAGGTTACTGATATCAACACAAAAACAATAATAAACCAAAATAACGCGAATGTTGGCACCATAAATCGGGCCATACATCGGGAATGGTTTGACCTACGGACCTGGGGAGGGGCTCATTCGATTCCTCGTGGAATGTTCTTCAAAAAGAGTCCAAATTTAGGCCGCCTTGACTTTTTTTGAGGTTTTTAGGGATTTTACAAAACTTTGACAACCCTTAAAGGGCACTTTAAATTAAGTGAGAGAGCTGGCTCAAGAATTGGGGCGTCGTCGGACCAACATGGATTTTTCCTGAAAATTTCAGCTTTTTTGCTTCAGCCGTTTGGGAGAAATCGTGCGTACGGCGTACGGCGGACGGACGGAAAAATTTTTATTGCAGATTCGGATTCTACACCCTTTGAAACGTAAACCATGAAATTTTCGGGGGGGGGTTAGCATTTTTTTTTTTTTTTTTTTTTTTCTGAGCGATTACAATGGTTTATTATTGAATAATAAAAAAAAATTCTGAGTAGAAGAAATTATTTTTTTAGTGTGATTTTTATAGGTATCAACCTAATTATCTGTGTCATAATTGAACATTTTTTTAAGTTCGCGATGTCTTTTTGTCGTTACAAAACTGCACTTTTATGTTATATTCACCTTTTCGTAGGTTAAATTTAATATTTCAAACGTTACCAACGTGCTACCGAGGATTTTATTGCAATGATTATATAAAACACAAAGTGGCCACTCCACTCGACACCCGTACTCCAGCGTTATGTTTGAACGCACGCAATTCAAAGGATTAACCGTAGTTAGGCATTGACGGTAAAACCGGCCCATAAACCATTCATCATGATCTACTTTTAATAGCTTTTTTCAGATCAGTGGGCTTCGTTCAACGGCTATCTAAAACATTTTTTATTTCCGTTTCTAGATGACTACCCACCTCTTCAATGTTGAAAGGTGTTACGAACTCTGTGTATTCCACAATTCGTCAAACTCTCGCTGATTAGGTTCATTCGGAATCGGCATCTCATTTCCTCCAACGCCGCCGCTAAATAAGGAAGTTCGAAGATTCGGACGGTCGACGACGGTACGGCCGTTGACCGACCGATCAACCGAATCGATCTGGCGGCGAGAGTGATCCGGCGTTACGTAACCTCCGAGGTAACTCTATTACTCCATTACTGAACCCCTGTCCTGCCCCGGCCATCTACCACCGCTTTGCGGTCAATTTCTTCCCCTCTGATCGACCTCTCGTCGTTCTTCTTGTGTGTATGACCGCCGTGTTGTTATAAAACATCGATCACAACGCACCGCGAACACAAAACATCCAGATACTTAAACGTGACTTTCATCTCCGAATTGGAACCAATACGTCTGACATCATTGGGTCAGCGAAACAATTTGCGTAACAAAAAAACGTGCCATATAGAATCAGTTGAACAACCCACCACCGACGAATCAAAATGATTGAATGAAAGATAGAGCGATTATATGCGTGAATACATGCCAACACAAAATAGGGTCGTAATTCGAATTTGAGTTTTGCAAACCGACTCGACACTGTAAGTACCTAATATTTGTATTGATTCGCGATTTATAAGCTGTAATCAATAATTTGATCCTTAATTTTTGATATTTGTGTACTCAACTACTGAATTCCAGAAGAACAATGAGATCTTCTGAGGATAGGAAGAGGTATTATCCCCCATATATGTTATTTATTATTTCCTTCCTGTTTTTTTTTTCTATTATTTTCCTTAATAGACATGAATTCAACTTACTTGTGTGAGCCTTGGAAAATCGTATGACTGGCATTTTTCATGTCAACGGCTCTGTTCAGAGTTGTTTTCTATTTAGTTTTACCTGTTAACCAAACAAAAAACACAATTCAAATTCTTCTTCAAAAACTATCATTTGCATTTGAAATCACAAACACAAAAATTATATTCTTTGTAATTGGATTACCTAGGTTCATGTTGATAGCATGTACAGGACAAATCAAACGCCTTACTTGAAACTGTGTCTAGCAAAACTGATTTCAAATTTTTATTGCGTAACTTCCGATGCTTTAGAAAATTAGAAAGAGCGCAGTTTACTCTCGGCCCAGAGTGATTAATAAATTGGTCATTTCAAAATGTCGGTCACATTTATGTCACTGATCAGTATTGCCGTCAAATCTCAACTAAATAGCAGTTTTGTATTGCATTTTAAAAATTTCTCCTATGTGGTTGTACATGTTCCATGAAAAAGTATGTAAAGGTTGTGCCTACAGGACCCAGGAGAAAATACCAAAGTCCGTATTTCTCACTCCCTACAGCTGTCACTAACCAGAGGTATACAACTTCCATCGTCAGTACTCAGCGAAATATTTATTGGGGCTGATATATCCAGTTACACTATGAAAGAACATACCATGTACAATGGATATCCGCCTCCGGAAAAACATTGGATCAAATCAAGTGGCCTTATCAGCCCATTATTTCAGTGTCACACGGTTTTTCATCACTCCCTACAATGTTTTGAAAAGTAGCCCCCAACAGGCAGGAAAGGGTGTTTATGAAGTTGCTTCTGTTTTGTTGACATCCCTTATTCAAGATGGTCCCAACACTGGTGGTTGGATTTTGCCTAGACCTTCCGAGTCAGTTCTACCGGCAAAACCATCCCTGGAGGCAGCAGTGTAGGTTTTTCAACTCTCACTCCCTACTCCAGTAACATTCTGACTGTGCAATTGAAACTTGGTCACACTTGTTGACAATTATTGTAGTTGTTGGAAGTTCGTTGCCAACATTTTGGTTCAACCAGTTTCAATTGATTTGTGGCCTACAAAGGCGGTCAAAGGCTATAACATCACTCCCTACAATATCCAGTCAATAGCACCTTGAATTGTAGGGAGTGAGATTTGCTTGTAGAAAGTGAGATTTTGGCAAGGAAACCTCAGTATTTACGGTAGCTAAAATTGAGCTAATTTGTGCTGTTCCACTCACCTAACTTGAAACTTGACGGCGATTCCCATGGAGGCTTGGAGAATAGCTCAAAACTAACTCCCTACAAAAGTTTTTTTTTTTTTCAAAATGGCGTATCAGCAGTACGGTTCAAGATTGTGCGTGCTCACTTGGGTAATATGCCGAGAGAACCGCAGTGATTGATTAAGATCAAGAAAATTGATCAAGTTTCAACTTTTATTTTTTAGAAAAGTAGATACCCAAATTTGACGGAAATTTTGAAATGACCCAAATAATAACAATGACGCAAGGTGTACCCAATATATCAAGACGAGACTCAAACACATCGATGAGCTAAATTTAAAACTCCCTCCAGCACGATGTGTCAGGACACTAGACACTCGCAACACGGATGGAAAACTTGAAGGTTAGGTTAGACTTGAAAGTTGAGGAGGGCATAACCGGACTAAGCAAAAGTATAACAACAATGTAACATCATCCAGATGAAAGTTTTAAACATCTGCATAACAAGAAAAAACGAAAAACATCATATTAAATACCTTTGTGGTTAATGCCTGAATAGGTCAAACTATTCAAGCTAAACCTAAACGCGCATTAACAGCAATTAGATTTCTCACGAAATGAGGTGGGAGGATCGCTCCGATTTGGTTTCAGGTGATTTGCATTAATGGGACCAATTTCATGTAGAGTGGGAAGATCCATCTTTCGCGGAGACCTACATGAAGGTTGTTTTGGGCTTGGGTGGTGGGCGTGCGCTGAAATAAGATTCACTGATTTCTATTCGGTTAAGGAGAGAACCGATTTCGTCGAATACGTCAGACAATACAAGACGTGATCTGTTCGTAAGGCTGGAGGTCGTTTGTTGGTAATAAAGACATTAGATGTCTTTAATATTTATCTGTTGATCATACTTAAGTTGTTGTTTGTAATATGACATTTGTTGGCCTTATTTGCAGAACAACGTAAGGGAGTGTGAATCAGAGAGTCTGAATTATAGTTAGTTAGTGATAATAATATCACACTGAACGGTAGCACATATAGTCGCACCGCGAACTTCAAATACCTGGAAACCTTACAGAGAACAACAGCATGAAGGAGATAAGAGCAAGAGTCGTGGATGGCAATAAATGTTTTTATGCTCTGAGCCGGGTGTTTAGAGCCCAAAGGCTTAGCAGAAATACCAAGCTTAGAGTGTTCCGTACTATGATAAGACCAGTGGTGCTCTGCGGTTCCGAAGCCTGTACCATTACACAGGCAGATGGAGAGTTTCTGAGGAGATTTGAAAGGAAAATCCTCCGCAAAAATTTTTGGCGCCAAAAATGTCAACGGAAGTTGGAAAATCCGCACAAACCTCGAGTTACGAGAGCTGTATGGGCATCCCGACATTGTTGCGGAGATAAAGGCGAGTGGACTCAGAGGCCATGTGGAGAGAATGGGTGAGGATAGGACCGTGCGTAAGGTATATAAAGGAAAGCCAGGAGGCCGCAGAATGCGAGGAAGACCGCGGAAAACGTGGTTTGACGATATGGAGGAGGACTTAAGGAAAATCAGGGCCGGGAGATGGATTTCAAGAGCTCAGGATCGAGCTGACTGGAAAAATGTCGTTGAGGAGGCCAGGGCCCTTCATGGGCTGTAGCGCCGAGGAGTAAGTAAGTGATAATATTGATGGTGACAGATGCGATATTCCTAAATTACTTCCCTTTGAAAGAGCACTGTATACTCAATCAAAATATTCAAGTTTTCATCAAATAGTCAAGATCTGTTCAAAATCGACCTATTGCTTTCGTTTTTTCACTATTGGTAATGTGTTTTCGGCATGCACTCCTAAGGAAAAGCTTGATAAGAATCTCAGTAGGGTAATATAAAATGAATTTACTATGAAATTTGGTGGAAAAAATTACGTTTGTATCCTAAGAAACGTTGGTTTCGAGATAATAATCAACCTTTTCTCCAAATGCCGACTTGCTTCATTATCGCAATGTAAGACCTTTTTGACGCTGAATCGAATGGTCACACTTTTATACGTCCAAGATTAAAAAGAAACTGATTTTTGGAATCTCATTTATTGAATGGTTTCAGTTTATGAATAACACGGCGGTTGGAGATGGTTTTACAATAAATTCTCAAAATGACCCCCAAAGGCTATAAAGGGATACAAATGTGGCATCTTTTATGTATTTGACGAGCATTTCTTAATACATCGCCTCATTCCTGAACCCTGTAAAAACAGAATTCGTTAGTTTGAGTAGTTGTTTAGAGACATAGGATCAAAAACACGAACAAAAAAATTAAAAGTGAAATAGGTATCTCGAAAACGAAGCCTCTAGTAGAAAAACTTTATGGGGCACTTTTTGTTGCAAATTGGATGTTAAACGGATTCGCTGAATTTGTCCAATAATTACTCTGGACAACCTGTGTATTTGCTGTGTTAATGCCAGTTATACACAGGTGAGAATATAGTGAAAATCCCCTTGTAAACATAATTTGATCCTCCAGGTGACATAATTAGAATTTCTCAACATGATTATGTTTATGAGCTTATTCATAAACATGACCCACCACAAGCTGCGCCTGTCATTCATCAACTGTCAAGTGATCTGGGCTGAAGGGCTACCCAATGCAGAAATAAAAACCCACCCGTAATCGTTGAGAGCGTTTCTCTTTTCGAGGCTACATCACGGATCGTAGGGAATCCTTTTGAAACGCCCAATCAAAATAACCAAGTAATTAGAAGTCAGTGGCTGGTTGAACTACATAGTTTGTAAGAGTTACTCTCGTGAACTGTCAACAGGTTGTGCTAGTGGCAAGATCAGGCCTGAACCCTGTTCCCAAAGATATTTCATTGAATAATTTTACTATTCTAGAATAATATGTTATTGAAGTGCTCTCGTTTTTTTTCTATTTTACTTGAAGTGCCAACACCTTACAATTAAGTAAGATTTCTGTTGGAACATTTAAAAAAACAGACGTGAATTGGGGGCAACCATGGGTCATTCTCAAAAAGTTTATCCATTGTTAGATGGTATGGGTCATATGAATTCCCGGTTTGTTAACTCTGGCCTCTCTTCATTCCGAATAAATCTTTCACCTTTAATTAAAGATTTCCGTGAAAAGGGGCCTTCTAATGAGGCTATCTCATTTTCTTCTCCACTGACAATTAGCATAAACAATTTGTTGTCGAAATCGAATTATTGCGATCTGCTACTTCAGAATGGTGGCAGCTACTGTTTTCAGTGCTGTTATGCGGCTCAAAACTATCCAACACTCCCTTGAAATGTTGCACAAAGCTGCCTGGAAGCGAGACCCGCCTGATTCAACAATACCTACCATTTCTAGCCTATTTCCTGGTTTTCACCGCACCTTGTACCCTACGTGTTTTCTTCGCTTGTGTCTTATAGTGTCGGTAAATATGTTTTTGTGTTGCGTTCCGAATCGGGATCCAAAAAAGAAGTTATTGCACCAATTTTCTCCTAAAAATGTCAACAATAAGCCGGCAATGGAAGAGCTATGGAATATGTACGGGGTATTGCATCCTTACACGGATCGCAAATGGTGGACCATTCGAGTGGAACCAAATTGAAATACCCTAGTTAAATATGCAGCAATTTCAATGCAATTTTTAATGTTAGGCTTAGATTCTAAACTCTCTTTCATTTTTAGGGCTAAAAAGTTATTGTCGAACGATTTGAAGTTTTTTTCACAATTTCGTCAACTTCGCTTAGAATACTTTTAGCTGTTAGGAATTCGTCCACTCATTGTAGTAGCGAACATGTTCTTGACCCATACGCCATTAAACGTAACACAATGCCATATGTTTGATCACCCTCATTAAGCAGCTGATGCAGGGTTCAGCATGTTCCATGTAGATAACTTCAACTGTTTCAAATGTGTAACTATTAATGGTGGACGGACAGGGCAGTGTGTGTTCTTTCAACAAGTCAAAAACACTTTTGCTTTCCTAAATAACTTTTTTTTCTGCGTTTTCGTGTCTGCCTGTCTATTCCCATTTAGGATACATTCCTATAGACTATGAGGGTTAGACCTATCTCCCAATTTTCTTGCCGTAAATTGGTCTACTAGCTCGACTTCCCTCTGCCTATTAGATGTTCCCATACGTACCAAGGACAGTGAATTGATGCTTGGCTCAGTGCAAACGTTCATTCTGTTTAACATTGATTAACATTTTTTTAATTAATATCTTACAATACATGTCAGAATAAGGGAGGAAGATGAACAGCGAAAGCACTGTCGGCTTGGGAGAGGTTATTTTAGTCCTTATAATCGTTCTTGATTCGGCAGCACCTAAATGTGAAGCCTCCCAACCTGCCGCCTTATGAATTGCAAACCTTTCACTCAACCAAAAAAGCCTGCTCATCAGAATTTCATGATGAATCCATTATTTTGTATAACATTTTGGTAATTGGTTTCCACAGACCTGTTATTTCGGAGCCCCGCCTTCTCAAAAACACCTACTCAGATTGACCATCGTCCTTCCGGATCCAAATAAAAACGAGAACTTTCTCCTCGGAGAGCCCCATCGGAGACGGTAAAGGCCAGTGCTTAGTTTGTCAAGCCGCTGAGAGCTCAACGCCGGAATACTTTCACTCCCAAGGTAAAGTTTTGTCACCTTTTCCTTTCCAGAATCGGTAATCGTTTCTCATTCATTGGTCAGTCGGCAGTACACTGTCGAATCAAACCAGTGATTGTTCCCGAAATGAGGGCAATGAGACACTCAGTTGTCATGAGAAATGTTCATTAGCACTTTGATATCCTCCCACTGTTGGTAAAAAATCTCCACTTCAGTGTGCTTCTTATTAGGTACGTCGTTCAAAAGTGGTGGCTTCGTACAGAACGGCTAGGGATTAAAGTAGTTTGCAGGAGAGAAAATGAAGCCCAAAGAGGATCATTGATCGTGATCCAGGACTATCATGAAATCAGTACGAGTGTCAGCTCTTCCTACTGAATCCAGGATTAGTCTAAGGAAACGTTGTACGTCCGCCAAACAGAGTCTGATCTGAAGACACTATACGCATCACTGTTCATCAAGGAACATCGAAATTGAGTTCGGAAAAAGCGGACATTTCCAGCAAATCAGATCTGCCCAAATAAACCGGAGTCCGTTAAAGCTTGAACTTTCGTATTTACCATCAAAATATTGCGAAGGCCAACTGAACTTTGTGTTCTGCATTTGTAATGACAGGCTAAAATAGATGTCTCATATTAAGGTCTTTGAACCAGTTTCAAATATGTTTCGGACGGGAGAGTAAATTCAATCGAATCACTTTGGCTTTGTATATCACCACTTGTCCAAAACAAAGGAATGTATCATATTTTTAACGAAATTCCCCTTTTATGGTAGGTGGTGTTAAAAGGCTTAAAATGAAACAATAATTTCCAAGGCTTAAGTAAAATAATTTCATATTCAAATTCAAAACGAACGATAGCATCCGCCAGGAGCACTATCGATATTTCCACATTATGTATGACAACTGTGAGATAAACTTCAAATCTAAATCGACCTTGCAGGTCTGCATTAATGTAATTCGAGTTCACTTGAACACGTTGTCAACACAGTAATCAATTTTTCTCTAAAACCATTGTTCAGCAGTCGTTAAAATTCTCACCCATGTTATTATTATGTCTATGTTAGACCTATAAAATACTCAGAAGAATAGCGACCCCCATTTCCAATTACTGCGCAATTAACTACACGATTCACAATAGTTTTCGACGGGATTGAATGAAACCCAAGGTTTCCCCAATGAAACTCAAAAGTTCTCAAGTCAAGCTCCATCATTTCTCACGTTCAATTCAACAGCTCACACTCAAAGTATCCAATATCGAGCTTTTATTTTGATAAAATGTATGTTAGTATAATTTTAATGACTTGGCACTTGACACACTGATTTTTCTTGTTTTTAAAAGCGTACAAATTATGTCAAATGAAAAAACGACGTACCAAGTAAAACAGCAGTGAGGAACAATGACAAATGATGAGTCAAACTTCGGGTTTTCTAACTTTCGTTTGCCGACTTCACAACTTCAAGTTGTAATAATGATATGAGGAGTCAAATTTTCATGAAATCGAGCTTAAAATCCAAATCTTGAATAGATAAGCGGGTTTATGAGGAAAAAACATAGTTGATGTACGTGCGTTGATCAGATTTGCGCATTGTGCACATATTTGAGATCCTTGGCAAAACAGATGCAGATTTAAAAACAAACAAGACATTTTTTGTCCAAAAATAACGATTTTAGCCGACATAGAAGGAGGGGGTGCTCTTGATGGACAACCTCATACAATAGGACAGACAGATTTTGCGAGTGTATCTACATACCTACGCACTGATATGGCAGTGAATTTTGCTATGTAGTAATAAGATAGATACCAAACCCACATATCCGTTATTACCTCCTCGCCTGGAGAAGCTGAGGGGGTGTTAATCATCGAAGAGGTTACTGAACGTCAACGTCGGGTCGTCGTGACGTCAAGTGACGTCTTCATTAACGTCAGAAACCGCAGACTCGGAGGAGCAGACAGTTGTGTCAGATACTTCGCCTCCCACGCCCCGGCGCCGCAATTTACCTTGAAACGCCATTCTGATTTATCGTAGTAATTAATTCCCTCCAATATTTGCCAAGTGCAGGTTGAGAGGAGTTTGAATGGAACAACGTTTCATCTCACCGCTCTTCGGATTGTGTCAATCAGCACTATCGGTACGATATTTATATTATACGTACATGTAATATACGCTCATACCGGCTTTCTGCAGGGTCTGTTGCTTTCTTTACTTTATTACGAAGAAAATCAGACCGCGTACGCTTAATTTGGTCCATTAGAACCAAAGATATAGTCAATAAACCATGTTTACGTCATAAAAAATCGAAAAAAATGTCAAAATATCAAAACCGTTCATTTTTTAGGAGCTGACCAGGCAGGGCTTCTTTATTCGTTAAAGGAAGCAACTCCACCAAGTATGAACAAAATCGGGGGGGGGGGGGGGGGGGGTCGGTACATTTTGATTCTGTCTGGGTATGGGATGACCCTATTATGACTATGCCATCATGGAACTCGAGGTGACCCCATCCAATTCGAATAACTAACTGTTCAGGTAATTAAAGCGATTGTTTTCAATTTGGAAAGAAGAACAATTCCGAAAGCTTCAAAGAATGTGCTAACTTGCAAGGCCTAGTCCACTCAGTAAATGGACATAGATTTACAAAAAAGAGAACTTTTACATCGAAAAACAAACTTTGAGTTATATACGCAGGATTTGCAATTGGCTTCAGCAGGAAATGTGTCCATAAATAAATAAATAACCACGGATTCCGATTCGCTTTGACACAACTTGTTTCACATAATTTCATCTGTTTATTAAATTTCTGAACATTACCGTTCGGTTGGAAGTATGAATTTCCATTTCAACCAACGACCACGTCGTTTTGTCATCAGATTCATTTACCGATTGTCATCCGACGGTGGAATACTGTAATATTAGTTTTGGAATCCCTATATTGATGGAATTGATATTGTCACCGTTTGAAGCTCACAAACGTAAGTAAGTTATTTTAGATTGGTACTGGCGAACACAAAGGGTAGCTAAACCTTTCGGTATAAATGAAACGTTGAATTGGAAATCTATATGACATAGTCATCACCACTGAATTCCATTTGAATCGGACAAATGCGAATCAACAATTGGCGGTGAACATCTTCAATTCCCAAATGTACAACTTGCTTTTTGCTTGTTATAACTTAAACCATTCTGAACAACTTCCTTTCAGGGTCTATCCGTAGCACTTTTGGATTCAATGGATGATAGACGTCTAAAAGAGGTGTAAAAGACTACTTTTTCTCCTTCTACAACTATGTTTGTTCATGTAGTTTGAACGTTTGTGTTCATGGATGTCTAAAAATTAGATACATTTAATGTATCAATTTACTGTAAATAACATTATTAAATACAGAATAAATCATACAAGGGAATTGAAATAAGTATCTGGCTAAGGAACGAGAAATGATGACTCCAACTTTTTCTGGGAGCAGATAACCTAACAGTTAAATTTACAGAACGGATCCCCATTTGAGCGCGTAACGGCAGACCTAGAGGGAATTACTACCTACAGACTTGTATCAGACGACTAACAATCGCGGAGTCAATTTGCAAGGACTTTCGGAATGATGGAGAGCACAATCAACTCACATTCTTTTCAGACGAGTATGAATACCAGCCCCAAAAAAAAAAAAAAAAAAAAAAAAAAAAAAAAAAAAATTCAAGATCCGTAAAGTAGATTACCTAGTGTATTTTTCGATGCTGAATTCGAATCCAAGGTCCAAAAAATCCCCTGACCCCCAAAATTTTGAGCTATGGCCAAAAAACTACCCTTAAATTGGTGTCAGAACCTTCTTTTTGAGTCATGAGATTGGGATGAACTACGACATCTTTTTAAGTGAATTTCTACATTTTTTTCAACTTCAGACAAAGAGAGTACTTGGGGAAACTACCTCCCCCTCAATTACAACGCTAATTTCAGCCCCTCCTAGGGGTTGAAATTCGATTTTTAAAATCTCGACTTAATCTATATCAAGGAATCTAATAGACGTCTAGTCTACAACGAATACAGATTGCGTTTGTGGTTAAGAAATTCATACGCGTCATTCATTTGAAATAACAACAACGTGTCGTTTACTGGGTCCATTTCACGTTCTCAACGATCTTTCTGATGCAAAACCTAAATTTTTTGTTTAGGTCTAATGGGTAGGAAGTTAGCTTAAATTGGAAAATGTGTCTGATCCGTGAAACTACTGGTTTTTTCAATCACCTGCAAAACCTAATTCTCTAACATGAACATTTTGTACTGTTGAAGCTGCTGAGGAAAATGGGCCACAGTAGTGTCCCCAGCACCGACCGAAATTATATAAGCACAGGAACCACCTCCAGGCGGACCCTCCGTCCTTTTGTAGCAGAAAGAATTAAGCCGTTGTTTCTGTCCCCAACCGACTTCAAGAGATCCGAGACCATAGCTACGTGTTGTCAAATATCATCAGGGCTCATCGATACTATCACCAAAACCCTTCTCAGGATGTTCGCTGCAGTTGGAAGCTTCGTCGTCGAGGTCAAAGTTACTGGAGTTTTGAGGAGAGACTTTAGCGGAGTAGGCAAAATAATTATTGTGCAAGTATTTAGGAATGAATTGTAGAGTAAATTCAGGCAGTTATATTCCTCTTATAATTGATCTTCCGTTCCTCTGTGAGGTGATGGAATGGTATAGTTGCCCCTTCCACTGAGGAGGATGCGGTAATAATGCTCCGCCACGCTCAGAAGATGACCCGGACGCTTGAAAACGTCTGATTCATCTCCCAAGGCGACGGATTCTAAAATCGGGAAGGGCCAACTAACCATATCCATCACACCTCTAAAAAACCAGACAGTACTGTTACTTAAAAACCTGCCAAAAAGCTCAGCTTTCCAACGGTTCCCTCGAATTTGAATTTACTCAGGACAATACTGGAGAAAATCCCGTTTCCCTGTCGGAAAACGTGTTTTTAGGCGAAATTATGGGCTCTGGGAATGTTTAGGGGGGGATGACTACTTCAGGACGGGAAGTGTTTTCTCCTCTAGGAGACAAGTTTTTCTCAATTTTCCACGAGGATTTGAATAGTGACACATCCGAGAACTCCCCGCAGCCTAAAACAAAGGAAACCGGGAAGGTGAGACCTCTGAGTGAAGGCAAAAAAAAGTTTTGTCTAGAAATGTTATATTCATTTGAAAATGAGGAACTTAAGGATGTTTTTGTGATGGAAAGACAAATACATGAAAAAATCGTAAACCGTGAGTAACTCGAGAATAAAGCTTCTACAAAAACATTTCCAAGAGGCAGTTTTTAGGATCCATCCCTAGCTGGATGTCCAGCTTTAAGTGGGTGCCCCTATATATGGTGTCTCTCACTGTATATTTTACTAAACTTTCTATTCGCATGTTGTTGAACAATTTGAAAAATTGTTACCTGTAAAGAATGTGAGTTGTATTGTACCTAGTTCTTACCATTACACTGAAAGTCGCAGTGATTATCAGAACAAAGGAATGCACATGACGTCTAATGCACGGTGGTCCGGGGATACGGAATCTCATGGATCATTATCATTAGACATGGATCCTAATCTATCTGCTGATCACTCCCGCTCGGGCTGGAGGGGTTTCGTAATTTCACTAACGCCAAGTTCCCACCCGAATGGCTCGGTAAAACCTGTTTGGTAAATTTCTACGCTCCAGGAACAGGAAATTACTCCTGGAAGTATATTCCCGGATTCGGGAAGATCTCCCGGCGATTCTCAACATCATACTATCATCCAAAGGTCGAGCTCTTGCATTTCAAGCGTAGGAGTTTTGTAATTATGAATCTTCTTGGCATAATATTATTTTTCTCCAACAATCTGCCACTTGTGTTCATAATGGTCGTTCATCTGGTGATATGGCTTCCCTTAGAATCACATATCTTAGACACTAAGCACAGTTGAATAGTACCGCTTTAAATATTAAACACTCTCCACGGAGTTTGGTGAAGCAAATGGCCTCTTAGTTTCTGTAACACGCATGAATAAACGTTATATTCATACATGCCCATAAGCTACCGGCTATTTCACTGATGGATATTCAAGTATAGCGTGATATCCTACTAAAAAAATGACTCAAATGAACAATGCGATTTTTGGCTAAATGCGGTAAAATTATTTATAATCAGAAACAGATACTCCCGAGCTCTTCAGTGTTGAAAAAAATATCATGCCATGCACCACACTTGAGGTCTACCATCCTGATTGCACTGCCGAAAAAATCGACCAGGTGTCGATCAGTATGGAAAGTTTGAGCTGAATCCAAATCTGCAATAAAAAATTGAGGTTGCCTCCCGAAAAAACCAAATTGGTATCAATTGAGGTCGCATGCGCCATGGACTAAGAGCAAGTTAGCAATCTAGAAATATAAGAAAACAAATTGAATAAGGCGTTTCATTGGAATTGTCGGACATGGAATGGAAGAGTATAGTTACTTGTACACCCTATATACAAAATAAATTAACCGAAAAACACGAAGTTCGAAGAAAAATGTAGCCTATATCCACAAAAATTGAAAGGTTTACACCGTTAAATCGATTTCGGCGGTCAATTAAAAGTTACAAAACAATAATTGAATATACATTCGAGAAAGTAGTGGTTATACAGGGTGTCCCAGGAGTTTTGCACAACCAGACTCCTACGTGTTCTACAACTCATTTCCGACTAAAAATGCCTCGTAGCAGTTTTTTGATAGAGGCCTCGTTTCCGAGTTATTCGCGATTTAAGATTTTTTTCGTGTTTCCGATCTTATGTCATTAAAACTGTCATAACTCCCTCAATTTCGGCGATAGCTCAAATTTGATGACACCGTTGGAAAGAGCGTTAAATTGTCTATCTATTTAATGTCAAAAAACATTTCTTAAATCATATTAAAGATGTGAAGATGTGTGTTAAAGATGTACCGAAATGGTAGTTTTGCCAAAATCTTGAAATCACCTGTTTTCATCTCGCCTAGCAACCCCATTAATGCTTGACGCAGAACTGTGCAGACCTGGTAATACGTTCCCCAAAATGTCAGCTTTCCAACGGTATAGTTGTTTTGGTTATTCTTTGTTAAGGTTCGTGTAACACATAATTTGCAAAGCTTTTGAGATAATTAAATTAACTTGCATCTCAATTCTAAATAGAAGATGAGTTGGTTTCGTTCAGCTGAACAAGTTAGGGGTATTGAAAATGGTGAACTGTACTTTATCTCCATTATTCGCGTAATGTATTCCATTACGATTTCAGGGGTAGCGTTACGGAGGAAGTCCGGGAAAATAAACACAATGAAACTTTAACGAGAAAGACAATTTTTATGAGGTGTACGGTAGAAGTAGAAAAAAATGTAACGCCGTTATCAAGAAACAAAGGTAAAAGGTTTTGAGGAAATGAGGTGGAGGTAGGGGGGGGGGGGTGGTAGAATTGAAAGGGAATCCCAACGAATAAAGAAGATACGGAAAGGTGGGCACTTAATTCTATAGGAACTCCGCAAAGACAAAAGGAAGGATTATAAATCAATTTGAAATACCCTCTGAAGTTGTATTACTTACGTCAGAGATAATGAATAATTTTTTACGTTGAAAAAAAAAAGGGAAAACGCGAAAATTAGAAGTTGGAAGAGTTATGAAAAGGATACGAAAGGAGGAGGAAAAATATTACTTTTGAATGATATTGGAGAAGATGAATCTCTTAATTAGGTTGTCCGGCGGAGTGACAAATTCGAGTTCGGACATCTGGTGTCGTGGAGGGGGTTGGGGGTAGGTGAGATGATTGGAGGGGTGAGAATCGGATAGGAGGGGTTGTAGGGGTAGGTTGGGCTAGGAGGGGTGGCGATGTAAGGGTGGGTTGGGCTTGAGGGGTGGCGATGTAAGGGTGGTTTGGGATTGGAGGGGTGGTAGTGTCGCGAAGGGGGGTAGTGTCGCGAAGGGGTGCAGGGGGGGTAGTGTCGCGAAGGGGTGCAGGGGGTGGTAGTGTCGCGAAGGGGTGCAGGGGGTGGTAGTGTCGCGAAGGGGTGCAGGGGGTGGTAGTTCGCGGGAAGGGGTGCAGGGGGTGGTAGTAAGCGTAAAGGGGTGCAGGGGGTGGAAGTTGGCGGGAAGGGTGCAGGGGGTGGGAATCGGAGGCGTAACGGAAGGAAAAAGGGGTGGGGGGTGAGTTTTGAAACAAATCGCAGGACGAAAATGAAAATGGGGTTGGTGTGAACGGATGGAGGGGAAGGTCCATTAAGTTGGGAATGGGATGCTGGGATGACGGATAGAGCCTTGAGTTTAAAGAATGGAGACAGGAAAATAATGTTTTCATTTCTGT
The DNA here is from genome assembly GCA_031894815.1 of Creontiades dilutus. NCBI lineage: Eukaryota > Metazoa > Arthropoda > Insecta > Hemiptera > Miridae > Creontiades > Creontiades dilutus. Next base: position 3,599,537 of record JAVIWC010005620.1, read on the forward strand.
CTGTGAAACCGATGCAAATTATCATACAAAGGAGTATTATTTCTGTAGCATTAAGCTCTGCAAGCTGATGATTATTGAATAGAATGAACAGATCATTATCTAAATAGCTATATAGATGTAGACTATAATATAGTCTACATCTATATAGTATACATCTATATTATAGTCACCTACTGAAATGAAAGAAATAAAATGATCCCTAGAGAAAACCAAGATTCCACTGTACATGTGGGCTCCAATGGAAAATAGTCCAAAAACATATTGGAGCATTGCAAGGACTGCAGTATGTCCGTCATTAACATGATTGCACTTTCAAAAATAATCATAAACTTAATTATTGCCAATTACGAATATTTTATTTATATTTTATATTTGGAATCAACAAAATCGACCGTTTCACTGTACTAGGAGCGCTTGAATGGTCGCTTGATACGACCTCCATCATGAGAATCGGTTGGGAATCAAAGTCAGAGTAACGTCCACAAAATTTCTCTCGAAAAAAAAAAAAAAACACGTTTCCTCGGAAGTACTCAATCCAATTCTTCCATTCTGTCATGAAATTCGAAAGTTTTTTTAACAACTAGGGTCAAATTGGGATCGAACAAAATCAATCATGAAAATTGGTAAGGAATTGCATGCTGGCTAGCGACAACAAAGCTTATCACATTCACACGTATGCACACACATGTTAACATGTGCTGACATACACCAATAGTTTTCTCTCGAATTCGTTCTTAGAATGGTCTGAAACGGATTTGCATCTAGTAATTTTAGGATACCCCTCCTGACTGATCCTAATTGATGTCCCTCCACTGACGAAGTCAGACGCTGACAGGCATCAGAAAGACGTCATAAAAAGATGGGTGTGAGGCATAGCTTCCTTGTCTAGGTAACATTAACGTACAGATCTATAATAAATAAATTATTGAAGGGTTATGAATGAAGCAGGAGGTGCTCTAACATACATAAATTCCTTCAATTGGATAGTATTGCGGGTCCGTAACGCTAATTCAATAGTATATTTTATACTATTTTCCCGACTACCCTCCGAATTTGAGCGAGATCTGACCACTAGAACCCAAATATAAATATAAAATGATGTTGGTTGAATTTTTCCGTTGAGCATGCGCAGCTTGGAGGATTCATTTGTGAGCATAGAAAAATATCGTTTACATCCTAACGCGCACTTTCCCTGAAAATTTAATCAACGTCAGACGATAAGTGTGGAATGTAGGCTTGTAGTAAGGATTTCATGTTGTCTTGAGCTTAGTTGCTACAGATGAAGCTATCGAGTTGAAATTAATATGAGACATTTTATACCGTTCTCCTCCAACTGCCGTGAAAATTTGAAAGCAAAGGGCCTTCAGAACCTGGAGAAAAGGTGCTTGATTTATTTTGCACATCTGCAGACTGAAGGATTGATACTTGAGCAATGAAACCGATAGGAAACCATCTGAGCCCTAATCCACACAGTCTTTCCAAATTTGATCCACATCAGATGAAAATTGAGAATTTGGTTTTCTTCGTTTAACATTTTTATTTGGATGGTAATACAAACATTACAAAAATGGGTTCGCATTATTTATATTAGCACCATTATAATTATTGAACATTTAATTTAAGGACAATGCTACTGAGTCCATCCAGAAGAATGAACACGGGCCCGGGATCCAACCCCAGACATTTTGGCTAGAGATAGGACTGAGTCCATATACCTCGCCAGGTAATGATTCACCAATTATCTGAATCTGGCAAGGTTGCATATTTGCAAGCTGTGCTGCTGCAGGGAGCAGAGCATCAACTTGGTACTTCCTAATTTCAGGATCTGCTGACACACAAACATTCAACACTCAGACGAAAAGGAAACGAAAGTTGTTCAGAATGGTCTTTTAGAGAGTCAAATGATAGTGGAAAATTTGATTTCAGGGAAAAACATTTTCATCTCATGATTGTGAAAACAAAATCTTCTGCTAGTGAACTCTTGAAGCTGTGAATAAGATGGATATTTCCTGTTTTTTCATATTCCATCACAACAGAAACAACTCAAAACTTTTTAGTTGCAGTGACATCCTTATCGCCTTTGGAAGGAGCAACTAGTCCATTTCATGTCACAATTGTTAAATAAGCGACAGGAGTCAAAGAAACAGATGAAGTCTTGAGTGAAGGATAGTCGAGACCCTTGAGTTGTCTTCTAAAGAATCTCCGCATTAGGATTCAGTCAGGGAGATTGTAAAGATGAATGTACAGAAAGCAATAAAAGCTGAGTCGTTTGTTGTTCCTGTCGGTTCTTTCTATCCATTACTCATTCTCTTGCCATGTTGGCACATTAAAGATTGTAACTGTCCTGGAAAAGAGATCTACGTCAGTTAAGATTACAAACCTAAAGTTGAACCTAGCAGAATCGAACGATTGCTTACGTTACAGCTGACATTAAATATCAACATTCAGAACCCTGAGCTTCTCACTTTCACGTCAAACGGTAAGGCACGTGTTCGAAGAGTTCATTTACTCGCATAAGCAGTAAAATAATTATTTCAGAGCCTAACAGTTGAGCGAGGGTTGTAAACAGACGAACGCATCAAAAACCGATGCGGTTTCTACCCGGAAGTGAAGTGGAATGTTTCGAATACCCGCGTGAGCGACTGGTTACTCTGTGATTGTTGAGCTCTCGCATTCAGTTCGTTCATTTGGCCGTTTCACCACATCAATCGAACGGCAGGCTGCCTTCTCTACTCTTTACAAATCTACCTACCAACTGACATTCGCACAGGTATTCAATAAAATGCTTTAGACACTCGAGTTCAAATATCTTGCGTTGGGGAACTGTGAGTTCACGTAGTTCATTTGATCAATCAACCAATAATAAGTTTGATAATGGAAGTTCAATAATTACGAATTATTGATGCCAAAAAGCAATATGAACTGGTAAAAATTACAGTAAAATCACCGCGATGACTTCCACGTTATTGTTAAGTGATTTAGCTTTATTGGTCACCCAGCTGGTCTGACATTCTACCAATCCCTCCCCGTAGTCATGAAGATGTGTACCAAATTTCACTGCTCAAAACAAGGAAACCTACCTAACAGGAGGTACCTACCAAATAATCAACTCAAAATCGTTAGACAGAGAATAATAATCTCTGAACATGTCGTGATTCTCATTGGGTTGACATAGGGTGACAGCACCCTTAAACCGGGAAACCAGTGCTTCAGATAACAGCTCAACTTACGGAAAAAGCTGTGATATCGTTATGTTAGTTGGTAACAAAAAGTTTGCATCACATCTCAATAATTGAGATAAATAACAATTAAAATAACAATTATTGTATTTTTAAAGCTGTACAACTATAAACGATCGTGTTTATAGAATCGCCGTCACTAAGTTAAGGGCGGTTCCACGACGGAGCAAGAAGTTAAGAACAAGACAAAGTATCGAGACATATTGGATGGTATGATGGTATGGTTCTGGATGAAGCAATCTGTACAATAACAAATATAATAACAAACGGTTCAGCGGTTTTGCTGTCTACAGTGGACAAACAGACAAAACTTATGTGGGAAGATTATTTGGTATGATACATTAGGTCGATGCTTTAGTATTCTCCAATGATCCAGGCACCAGATTCCAATCCGAATGAACCGTTAAGTTCCTAAATATTGAACACCGATTTCCGGGTCACCCACCTCTTCGCAATTCGTACATTTCACCCGAACACACCTACGGTAAGGGCATAAACTATAGTTTCGTATAATACCATCTACTCTCAAGATGCGCCCCGCCTCTTGGAAACACCGTCTTTTCCACGAAGTTGCGTGCCGAAAATCTCCTCCTGTCAGCTGCCAGCTCGCTATTCATTTCCTCCGCACGCAGGTCACGTCTTGACGTCTGAAAACTTTGCTTTTTATTTCGGTTCATCCCTCCCTCCTCTTCCCCGCCTCAACCCGAAAAAAAGTTCCGGGTTCAAGGGGAGTGGCGGTGTTCCCACATTCGGGAAGAAGCTGATTTATTAATAGCGGACGTCAACGACAATAATTTAGTTCCAGGGGGTGACACAACTTTGCCAACTGGAGTCGTCCCTTGCTGATATATAGCTCGTAGGTAGGTGCACCTACATATTCAATCCTTATTTCGGATACAACCTGTACAGTTAAGTGAGAACCTAATTCCATCAATTTTTGGTTACTAAAGACCTCAGATTTGTAATAAATGTATCTGCTTTAAAGGAGCAGTTTATCAATCGTATTTGACAGTTAGCATGATAATGATTAATTAGTGATTGAGGTGTTCTTTATAAATACACATTAGTGGGTAAGGAGCTATCGAACTCCTAGGAACTTGGAGGTTGATTTCAATCTGCCATTTTCTCTCGAATCTCGAATCAGGCTCAAGACTTAGTCTTGCAAAAATCCCCTGAACTATTATTCACTGCATAACAATTTTACGTTATTCTGGTGTCTATCGCCAGTGTTTTTACTACCTACCTTCATCTCGCCCACTACTGACGTAAAACATTAAAGTCGTATTAAATTAAGTTAACAAAAATTTTACATCAATAAAGACGGCAAGATTTTTTTATATTTCGCAATAGTCGTTGTCAAAATAAATGAAGAAAGAGTGATTCGGGATATTCCCTTGAACCGAACTTGTATCCATCGTTCCTTAGTTGGATTTGATCATCTTCCGGAGGTTGAGTCCAGGAGGCAGATTTGATCCCAGTATCCATCTGTGGGCACGTTCGTACTGTTGAGGTAGCATTTTTCTGGTAGCACATTAATTGAACGTGAATGCTTGGCCATGCTTTCTCGGGTGAAGCTTTATTGGTCGTTACTGGAACTGATTCAAATATGCTCTATGGCTATTAATCCTGAGGTTCAGTTGAGATGCCTTCCCCACATAGAAGCTCCTTGTTTGAGCTTCCTCGTGCTTCTTGCAAATCAGCTGGTACACGCACATCTTTAACTGGCAATCTGCTGATCCTTGGCACTTGCATGAGTGGGTGTTGGGTATTGGAAGAGCTGAAATTAGAGCAATCAATGATCAACTAACAAAACTTGCTAGGACTGCTTGGAAATGCCATCTAGAGTGAACGAGACAAGATGCGCAAAATTTAGATAATGAACCTCTAACAACGCCTAATGTGCATAGATCAGATATTTACGTTGAATAATTATTTTAATACAGACATAATAAATCTCTATGTAACAATTTGCAGTGATTTTCGAAATCTCTTTGATTCTACACATCTTGAAACGTAAAACTGCACATTTTTTTGCTCACTTTATGCATTCCTCCTTCCGACCAGCAGAAGGCTTGTATTGCAGGTGGGTCAACATCGAGTTCACCGTTAACCGAAAGAAGACACCGGTCAAGCCTACACGTGAGAACCTTCAGGAAACGTTATGACGCTACCAGTTCACCGCAGTCCCGTCACGTACCGTCACAGATTAGCCGGGTCGCATATCCAATGAATGCGCGACGCCAAAACAATCGCCGCCGCAGAGGAGTTGGGTTACGAGAATGAGTACAAGGGTTTTCGGCACAGTTCAGGGGAACAGTAGCGTACCGTTCACCGGGCGAAGGTTCGATTGTAGTGATGAATGATGCATACGACGTACGTGGAAGAATTCGGAGCTTGATCGAGGGAAACGGTGAGCGAGGATAGCGCCCGCTCCTTGGGCCACTGTGAATCATTTAAAGAGTCATTCGGACCACCTCGCGAGTGAGAGGCGCTATACCTAATCCTGAAACAATTTCTTGTAGCTTCAGGCGGATTGTGGAATCCTTTACAAATGATGTTTAAGTCGCTTCACCAACGTTTTTAATCAACGTTCATACAAAAACCGGAGATATAAGTAAATATAGATAAATAAAAGCTGTTAAACAACGATGAATCAGTGATATAAATCGATAGATCGATGTTCAACACCAACCACCTAATTTGGGACGTTAGCATCTTAAACAATGATCAATACCACTTCTCTCCGCCATTTGTGTTCTCATCCCGAAATTCTTTTTTGCTGCTTTACTGTTCATTGTGGTGTTTCTACTATCTTGTATTATGGTTTTTCGTTAGTTTTCGTTCATCCATTGTTGTGTTATTGGTTATCTTGGCTAATTTGTGCTCAACAATGATCCACAGAGTCTTGATAGAGCATTGTTAGTTGAAGACGAGTTTGACGAAGATGATGCAGATTTTAGTACTCGCCGTCCATCATAGATTATAAAGATGATACCAGATTTCAAGGTCGAAGACATTGATTCCGTGATGTGGAGCCGAGTTTCATGAACTATTGTTTTGTCGGTCCTCGGTCAAATTGAAAGACTTTCAAGATAACATTTAGTGTCATCGTTCCATGAGTGAACTGCCTTTTCTTTGCAAATTGATCCTTGGACAGCTGGTAGTGATGTTGGCTTCATAACCTGCTATACCGAAAAATGATGAAATTGGAATTTACGGTTCTGAATCTGATTTGGAAATTTCTGAAATTGGTTTCAACATTTTTGAATCCAGTTTGGGAACTTCTGAAACTGCCTTGGCAAACTCCGATTTTGACATGGAAAAGCCAAACATCAAGTATTCGGTTGTAACCTAACGATTACGCCAACACTAGAAGTTTAAAGCAGTACCTACATACTTGCATTAAATAGTAAAGAAAAAAATATTGCAAAAATCCGAAAAGCCGATATTGAGTCCGGAAGTTCGTCTGACTCTCCAGCCAATTGTCCCGTCAACAGTGAAGCAGTAAGTAACTAGAGTTATGCGGGGAAAAAGCGACCAACCCGTCTCAAACAAGCCGGCAGATTTCCTTTCATACTCCCAACTCCGGGGTTCAGGTCTGTTATACCAGCCCCGCAGCTTCGGGGCGAACTTCTCTCAGCTGCAAGCAGTTTTCTTGAAAGGGAAAAAGCTTCGCTTTTCCGTACAATCTAAATTAAAAGGAGGGCAAGTTTTCCGTCCGTAGTCAATCTCTGCTTGGGCCTTACTACAAGCTCTCTCCGATCTCCTATTAAAGTTTCCGTTTCAAAAGCAACTCAAGTCCTCCTTCAAGTTAGATTTTGATTTATTCCTTCGATTCCCGTGTAGATGTTATTATCGCAAGTAAATAAGTTCCTACAACACCGTATACATGTTGAAAAGCTAAAACTTAGCAAGGTAGAAGAAAACGTGTATTTTGGCTGAGTAGCTCGTTATCTGTATCAACAGTTGTATCAAATTGAGTACAATTGTGAAGCTGGTATTGAAGTTGTTCAGTTTGCAGAATAGTGTAGAATTAAGAAAGGGTAGAATGCTTGTTGAAAAAGATCTGATATAAATGTTGTTGCATAGAAATTATATTGCTGCTACGTGAAGAGTTTTCCTCGTATATCTGCAAAACATCCTTGATTTCCAGGAGTCTCTTGAATGTGTTTCGGATAGCTTCAGAAAGATAGATGGATCTAAGAGGTTGACAATTGGGTTTCGATTGTGGACTGAATTTATTGAAAAAGCTAAACACTAAAATAATGAATCTCAAGTAAAATGGAAAAGGAAGTTTTATTCTGGTAACGTCAGATAGATGGTTTGAAGGATACAAATCTAAGCACTGCATCGCCATTCTTTGAGATTACCAGTGGTACCCTCTGATGTGGTGAGGTTATTTCAGCATGGAACATGTTAAGCTTTGGACTAACTAGCCGGAATCCGTTTCGAGGAAGTGTCCAAGGGGGTTTGGCAGTATAAAGTCTCCCAAAACACCATAAAATAGACTGTACAGTCGCGATGAAAAGAAAATACTCCCTTATAAAGTAGCCAACTCTGCTGAAGGAGTAGGGTCAGGTGGGGTAAATGTAAACAGGTGAATTTTCCGCCAACGTAGTGGATTGAAGAACTAAAACGGACTGAAAACCTTCTCTGTATTGTACGTTGGCCACGCTAGAAAAGTTTCTGTTCGTTCTGATGATATTATGGTCGAGTGATGAGCGTCTGATTACAACCCTTATGGAAAACTTAGTGAGTCAAAGATTTTGCTTTCCTGTTCGCGCTCTGCTGTGACGCTCCTAATTGAAAGTAAGTGAGTCCCGCTATCATTATTGTTCACTGAGGGTGTAAGGTTGATGATGCGTCGAAAATTTTCGTTTCTTCTCTTTAACCGGCTTGTCCATGGCGTGTTTTCATTTACCCCTTAGTTTTTGTCCTCTGGGGTGAATGTAAACACACATTTCCCACTATAATTCGATGACTTCTGAACGAAATTTGTAAAAAAATGTTGCTGGTTTCAATGGTATTACTTCAAATGAAGTTCATACTTGGTGTTGTTGAAACTGGGACCTGGTTGAAACATCAAACTTACGGAGAGGTGTCGACAAATGATGATGTGTTGCTCCGACTGAGAAAAAAAGGGGGAAAAGTTACCAAAAGGAAGAAAATCAACGATTGTGACAATAAGAAATATGAGAAGCCAAAGAAAGCCAAGAAACCAACTACGAAAGAAGCAGACTCCGAAAATGAAGAAGAACTAGAAAAACGAAACTGACGAAGAGGACGTGGAGGAGGAGCACTTGGAAGTAGTAGAGTACACGAAACCGGAATGCCGAAATTGAATTTGGTAAACCAAATTCATTCGTCCTCGTGAAAATAATGGGAGGGAAAAGAGGAAAAACCACCTCTGACGAGGTTTTGAACGAACTGGAAGTAACGGAACTTAAAAGTGTCAACCCTGGCAAATCTAAATTCAAGCTTTCGAAAACGACACATTTTCAGTCGAGTGGGATAAGGTGATTGAGAGGAATGGACGGAGGGAAATATTTTGTATTCCCAGGAATTGTAAATGTGATTGAAAGGCAGTCTTACAAACAGTCATAGTAAAGTCTAATTGGAACTTGAATAAAGTCATATTATGCTAGTTACCTACCATGTTTCTAGAATTTTAGTCGCAATCTCCAACCAAAAGCATCCGGGAGTCTAGGGGGCGTGTTTTCCATCAAAATCATAACTTTTAATTGCGAATTTTCATGAAAGGTAAAGAGCGAGGAAAGTTAAGGACTTGCAATTGGTGGCCTTCGATAATAGGTGATCTGGGTATCGTCTACTGCTGACACCTTTTCAATCAACTAAACTGATACTTGCTCTTATAGCTAACATAAACTCCATTAACCGAGTCACTTGATCGATGTTTTCCCAATAACCGAAACTCCATTAACCAATGGACCAAATTGAAACTTTGGATTGTCACTGTTTGCGATGAAACGGCTCAAAAAGTACTTGCATCTTGGTATATGCTGGAACATAAATTCATCTACGCGATACATACTGCGAGGTGGTAAATAAATCAACTATAGCAAGTTTATTTCATTTGGGTGTGTCTCGTTTTCGGTCAATCCATTATCCGATGGGCTCTCCCCCGTTTGTTCCGGTTAATGGAGTTTTTACTGTACCCATAAAACCTGCAACAACCTATTTCATGTCAGTTGCGATTTTGCAGAGTTTGTAACAGTACATTTTTAGAAAAACTAAACATTATCAGTGGTGCCCTAGATGGAATGGATTCACTGATGCCATCTCCTGGCCCGTTACATTGTGCCGCGTTTTTGCCGCCAAACGTTGTGCACAAACAAATGTGAGAAATAAGTGATAGCGTCAGAGAAACATTCTGTTTTTCTTTCTTTTCACTATAGCCATCCATTTCTGCATTGTAAAGTTAGTAAAATTGGGCAATGACCTTGTAAACAAATGAGTTGAACACTACATGGGAAAAAATTATGTGGGATTGGCTTACTTAATTACAGCTTCTAGGGTGACCAGGATAGAATTTAGCAAGATCAGCTAATGAGGTTGTAGCCCGTTATTCCATTTCATCTTGTATTGTCTGAAGGAGGGTCCCAATTGAATTTCAGTTTTTTAGTGTGAAAATCAGAGAATTTAACTCACTCAGCTGATGTGGTTGGACCCTCGCTCAGCCAAATCGGGTCCTGCGTCAAGTTTTTACTATCCAGGGATGCCACATTTCACCATACAGTTTTTTAAAGGAGAAATAACATCAATTGAATTTCACCTGTTGCCAAACACGGTTTTTTGAAGTTTGACAATCATTTCAGAATTTTAATTTTTTTTTTTAGGTATTTGAGGTATTTACATTTTCAACTAATGAATTTCTTTTAAAGGTAGGATTGAGGAGTTTGTTTCACGATTCGAAGCCGGAAAAGTGGAGAAGATTGATCTCCTTTGCATATTGGAAGTTGAAAATTGAATTTGGATTAAAAAAGCACATCCCTTCGTGGTTGTTCCTTGCAGTCTCGGTGAAAAGGACCTTCATACTCGAAACAGTCCCTCAAATTCATTTAGCAATAGATTTTGAATTCACCGTGTCCTAACATCAAAACCCCACTTGTTTGGACAGCAATTGTTATGTTTCACCCAGTTCCTGTTTCATCAAACGTTTATTTGGCCGAATCAAGTAATTACATTAAACCTCGCGTAGGGACGGAACAGAACTGAGAAAATAGCCGACATTGTGCCGGTTGAAAGAGCCCCTTGTTTCGAGAGAGCCACTCGAATTTTTATTCTCCTCGACCTGTCCCTGTGTCCAGCATTGAAATCGGGACGTGATGCCGGGGCTTTTCCCCATTCGTCACAGCTGGAGAGCCTCTCGGCCTAACTCGCCCCTCGCTGCGCCCACCGCCCCGGCGGTTGGGAAATGATGGATGACACCGCCGATACGAAACCGCCCGCCCCGGGCCCACCCCACCGCTGCGGCCACCCCTGTCCACCGGGGCCCTTCAGCCCGCGAAAACCCGAACCAGTTCATCAACATCGGTTTTCCACTTCATTCAACTTCCGATCTTCCGTCCTTCCCGCAACATCCCGCGTGCTCCATCATAATGGAAATGATTGGGCGGCGTCCCATCGTTCTGTCCTTTTTCATCGAAATATCGTCGCGGATCCTCACATTTCTTCTCTGTATCAGTTGTTGTTTCCCGAGCCCCAATTGACCAATCAGAAGTGTCACAATCTGAACTCCGATTCTCAAAAAACGACAATAAATGATTAATTAATTGCCGTTTTACCCATTAAAGGAACTAATTTTACCCATTAATAACTAAGCATTTTGGTTGGGCAACATATCTTCCTCTCCGTTTAGAGTCAGTTTAAAAACAATGACAACAGAACATAACCGAGTAAAAATGATTGAATGTGAAATAGGATGACAAATTGGTATTTTCATTGATTTATCACGTATAAATCTTTAAGTTTGTTTATTCTCTATAATTTACACCACTTTGATGAATACGACGTTGACGTCTTCGATTATAACGACTGAAATTTAACGAGGTAAAATAAAACACAAATGAAAATAAAAAATTTTCATAAAAAATTACACAAAAACTCTTAGACCGGTTTCGGTTGTTACACCATCATCAGTACACTACAGAACGAAGGAGAAGTGTGTGGACGTGCTTCTTTCATACAGACAAAAGAGAAGGGTGCCCTCTGATTGGGCCATACATTAGAAAGGGCGTGGTGTACAAGTGAAAGTTAAATAAAGTGGTGAAAGGAACAATTCACAGGAACATGTCAATTAGTGGAGAACGACTAATTATATTTACACCATTTATTGAAGTTCCCAATTAGTCGATTTACTGGATGTCAAGGGATTCTAAAGCATCAAATTTTGGACCTTTCTGACAAACATGAGCTATCCCTACTGATGGATTACTTATTCCTATCTCATAGATAATTCCACGATTCTCTTCTGATATATGATTTTCAAAAGCTTCTTAGCCCCTATCCAACCTAGATGGTCCCTATGGTTCTTCTAATCTTATTTTGAGTTTCCTATCAGTTTGCCCTGCATATTGAATCCCACAAGTACATTTTAAGATGTTTAACTCACTGCTATCCTTTTGAGGGATTTTATCTTTTACACTACCTATTGCTTTTTATTAGAGTTTTTTAATATAAACCCACCCTGAAACATCTGTTTTCTAAAATGCAACCTACTTTTTGGCATATTTTCCCACAAAAAGGTAAGCTCACTCATTTCAAGTTATCCGGTTCCCTAATCTCCTTTTCTGACTTCGCAACAGCTAAACTCAAATTTCTTTCTCCTAATCTTTCACCATGTTCTATCTACGATAGCTTTGGAATAAACATTATCGATCCTTACATGATTCTTCATTGCCTATTTAATTTATTTTATGATTTCTAGTACATTTGGGGACACAATATCATGCTGAAACCATTTAAACAATGTGAAATGTTAGTAATAATCGTTGGGATTCACTTTAAGCTTATTTTATCCAAACATTTCAAGAGTGCCCTTGATTTTTACAGGTGGCTTCTATATCACTTTAGTTCCAAGTCTACTCTATTATCGTTAATTGTGGTTAATGATCAACAATGGTTGGAACGAATCATTCCACAATGATCGGTTTTACGGCAGTAGAATCAGCTTCAAAGGGGTTCTAGGTTCCTCTTAATTTTATCGCAAACCTTGTGGCTATAGTGTGTAATAAATTAAAAAAGCTCGTTATGAACGATGAGCTTCGAACTTTCGCTTAGGAAGTTAAACATCTGTTAAATCGATGTTCATCCCCTTCACTTCCTCCGTTCCCAACCGGAAAAACCTCCTAAGGAAAAACATATCGTAAACTAACTTCACAAGAAACGGAAAATGTATAATTCTTCATCAACCGACCAGAAACTTGTTTCACGACAGCTCCTTCTTTTCCCGCGAGACATTTGTCATCTCGGACGCTGCTGAGTTTTGCTCCCGGCGTTTTCAAAAGCGAATTAGGAGCAGCAGGAAGGGAGTGAAACCGAACCGGAGGGTTTTCCTGTGATTTACTGGCGCGGGGAAAACACTTTTCGCGTCCCAATAACACTATACTCGTAGTTTTTCTTCGAAAATATTTATGGCTCCGACATCTTCCCCGTTTAGATTCTTGAAGATGCTTTAAGTGGGGTTTACTTCTGGGGTTTCAAGGTTTTAACAAAGTGGTTCCTGGTGCATACAGCATTTTAGAGTAAGATATTGCGGTAGTGTACCGAATATCTGTGTAAGCGAAAATGTAGTGATCGAATCGAAGGGGAATCCAAGACCCACTTTCCCCAATATACGTGTTCGAATCCAAATAGCGGTTTATTGGTTTTGAAGCATTTCTATCCAGAGTGTGAGACCACCAAAACGTAGTTTCAAATGGTAAAACCGACGTTTAGGGTGAAAAATAAACAGCCATAAGAAAGAAAGTGGGTTCACGCTGTCAATTTTCTAGACTTCGTGAGTACTGATTTGATTTGATTTTTTTTTTTTTTTTTCAGTATTTTATTCACTAAACGCGACTGTCAGCCTTGCACGCATCACAGGTAGCTCAAAATACGATTCTGCGTATCATTCTGAATAGGCCTTCTAGAATTGGTGCTAGATATTTTTGGTTTATTATTCAATAATAAAACATTGTAATCGCTCTTAAAAAAAAAATCTAACCCCCCTGAAAACTTCATGGTTTACGTTTCAAAGGGTGTAGAATCCGAATCTGCAATAACAATTTTTCCGTACGTCCGCCGTACGCACGATTCCTCCCAAACGGCTGGAGCAAAAATCTGAAATTTTCAGGAAAAATCCATCGTCCGGCGACGCCCCAATTGTTGAGCCAGCTCTCTCACTCAATTTAAAGTGCCCTTTAAGGGCTGTCAATGTTTTGTAAAATCCCTAAAAACCTCAAAACAAGTCAAGGCGGCCTAAATGGAAACTTAGTTTTAAGAAAATTCTCGAATAGGTCCGTAGGTCAAACCATTCGATGTATGGCTCGATTTATGGTGCCAACATTAAATGTTACAAACAAACAATACAAATTTTGCGTTTTTTGGTTATTATTGTTTGTTTGTAACCTGGTGATGTCCGGCCGATAGCGTCGAGTTGTAGTGAATTTGGATACTGGAGTGATAGACGATGTGAATACTTGTAGTGTAGTTAGTAGCCGATACACGGGTTGAAGCATTCTGATATGCATGAAACGCTGATAATATACAGGTAAATATTATTCAATATTATTACTGGGGTTTATTATTCAATATTATTACTGGGGTAAATAAGTATTCTTTCACTGGGGTTTATTATTCAATTGGCTTGCGTCATTGTTTGAATCTTACTAAAAGGTGATAGTCGATTATTGAATATCAGGAGATATGCATAGTATCACGTAAATCGGTTCTCATGACCTATTTGGATTGATCAGTTGATGATATTTGTGTGCCTCCTCCACATCTGTCTACCTTTGGCTACATCGTTTAAATTTGGATTCGGGGAAGTTTTAACGCAATACGAGTGCTAAAGGACTTGATAAATTATAGGTGTTTTTATTTTGGGGGGGTATTGTAGCGAAAAAACGCTGCAAATTCTTTCACTGGGGCTTATTATTTAATTGGCTTGCGTTCGTGATTTGAATTTCTACTAAGCTTTGGAGTCAGCGTGTTTCATGAATTTCAGGAGGCACACAAATATGATTGAATTCAAATAGGTATTTTGGTCGAGAACAGATTTGCTCCATGCATATCTCCTGAAATTCAATAATCGAATTCTTTAGTAGAAATTCAAATCATTGAATAATAAACCCCAGTGAAAGAATTTGCAGCGTTTTATAGTTAGCTGGGCTGTTTAAATATAAAATATGCCTTTACACAGGAGTCGTGTATGCATTTATTTCAAACGGGAACCGATCCTTCGAATTTGGCGCAATAGCAGTCAACGCGGACTGCTAATTCGTCAAATATTAGGCTTCCAAAAATTAACCTGGACTTATACAGGAGAAATTCTTTTGTTGTGGCATTGTTTTTTTTTTTGGTTTATTAGGTATTCAATAATAAACCATTGTAATCGCTCTGGAAAAAAAAAAAAATTCTAACCCCCCCTACAAATTTCATGGTTTACGTTTCGCTTTCAGCTTCGGAGTGTGCGGGTTTCACAGGTGATAGAGAGATTATTGAATTTCAGGAGATATGCATAGAGCACGTAAATCGGTTCTCAACCAAAATACCTATTTGGACTGATCAGTTGATCATATTTGTGTGCCTCCTGATATTCAATAATCGCTCCATCACCTGTGAAACACGCACACAGCAAATTCTTTCAGTGGGGTGTATTATTCAATTTTATTCATTTGAGTTGCATTCATGATTTGAATTTCTACTAAGCTTTGGAGTGTGCGTGTTTTACAGGTGATAGAGCGATTATTGAATTTCAGGAGATATGCATAGAAATCGGTTCTCAACCAAACCACCTATTTGGATTGATCAGTTGATGATATTTTTGTGCCTCCTCTACATCAGTCTACCTTCGGCTACATCGTTTAAATCTGGATTTGGGGAAGTTTTAACGCAATATGGGTTTTAAAGGACTTGATAAATTATAGATGATTTTATTGTGGGGGTATTGAGGTTCAATAAACTGCAAATTCTTTCACTGGGGTTTATTATTCAATTGGCTTGCGTTCATGATTTGAATTTCTACTAAGCTTTGGAGTGTGCGTGTTTTACAGGTGATAGAGCGACTATTTGGATTGATCAGTTGATCATATTTCTGTGCCTCCTGAAATTCAATAATCGCTCTACCCTGTGCAACACGCACACTCCAAAGCATAGTAGAAATTCAAATTATGATCGCAAGCCAATTGAATAATAAACCCCAGTGAAAGAATTTGCAGCGTTTTATGAAGATAATATTGGTTTTCGTAATTTTAAAAATGTTTTTAGGAAGCATAATAAACATAATTTACACAAGATTTGAACTTTAAGAATATTTTTTAATTTGTAACTTTTCTTGTCTATTGATTTATTTATTCAAATTTATTCTTGCTGAGGCACTTAAGTCTGTTGATTGAGAACAACATTTTTAAATAAGAGACTTTTTGCAACTCCATGGGGGGATACAAGTTCTTAGAACTTAGGCCTCCATGGACACAGAGGAACATATGTTTTTATTTTTCGCTTTTGATATATTGTCTTTAAGTATCAGTTCTTTGTGTCAATAAATAAATTTTGAATTTGAATTTTAAATTTATATAAATTCCATACATAATCCCAATAGCCTAAACTTTTACGGTTGTAGCACTCAGCTATGAGCCGGAGTTAAGGTAGAGTTCACTTTAGACAAAATACCCAACTTGCTGATGATCAACAACCAGCAACTGGTAAATGAATACCTAATAATTATTCTTCTCCTAGGCAGCCACTCAGTGCGTAGAGTTGTCTCAATTCAGATTTGATTCCCACAAAATTCAGCAACAGTGAACATTACCTGAAACCCTCCCATAAGAACGAACAGGAAACAGAAAGAGAAAGTTCTCGCCAATTGAATCAAATCTTTTCCGCGGACTTTCTCAGTTTTGCCTCGATTTCGTTACACGCAACAACGCACAATCATTCGACAACCCTCGCTATACCGTCTTCTCCTCGACAACTCCGAACCGAAAAATTACTTTTTCCACAATATTGTTTGTTTTGCCTCCTTCCCTTCATATTTCCTGCCCAAAAGTTTTCCTTCGGGCAAACTTGCGTTACTTGTTTTTCCCCTTGTTTGAAGAGAGCAGCGATATTTTGTACAGTGTTTGGGGCGATGAACCTCGCCATCATTCAAGCCCACAACCTTACGCCGTTTGATATTAGTTATATTGCGAACGTTAGTCACCCCATAAGTGTTTCGTCGTAAGTGCTGAGGAAAGGAAAGTAATACATACTTTCTGACCATAATTCTCCATAAACAAGGGGACAAACTGACACAAGTAGCATATAATTGTTTTACTTCTTCAAAGCCCAGAAATTAAGACATTTTATTATCAGAATCTACTTTTTAAGTACAATTAACCTTTTGAATTGAACAGAACAATCTGTTTTATTCCTCTTCCTAAAACTTCCTGGTTTTACGTTTCGAGATATCCCGATAACTGCTGGATCATAGTTTACCTATTTTACCTTAAAAGTCCTTCATTGATTGTGAATTTGCCTCTATGGTTAACATAATTTCCAATCAAATCCAAAATATCCAATTTAAAGGGTGACATCTAAAAGCGGTCGATACCTTTAGAACTTCCTGAATGAAGAATAAAATTGATTAACGATTTTATTTTACACTAGGAATTGGATAAGAGGAAATTAATTCTATTCTTCCCCGAATGAGGTTTGATAGACTGGGAAGGTAAAAAGACGTGTTTTCATATAAGTAATAAAAATATCACGCGTTACACTTGAAATCACAGAATATTCACACACTGGAATTCCCAGATTTGGATTTTGTTCAGTACAGTATGGTTCGCAATATTCTACTAACGTTCATACTAATTACTAGGTGGTCGATTGGTGGGCCTGTATGCCAATAAGGAGCTGTGTGGATCTTGGATTTTTTGGAAATAAAGTACAAAAGAAAGAAAGATACCGCATGAATGGGCAAATTTATAAAGAGAATGATGTAGAGAATCGAGGTAGGGATTTTCTGTAGTAGTTTCGTCAATCTTTTTGAGGTAGGTATACTGAGTAAAGGATATCTACAGAAATAATCGTACAGTTTCTCTCTTTTTTTATTACAAATTTTCTTCTGGTGCAGTCTCCATTCGTCCACTTTGTGATTGTTTGTTTCTGAGAAAAAAAGGCAGGTAAGCTCAGAACAAAGTTTGCTGTATAAGCAACGGAATCAAAGTGAAGACCCTCGAGTGAAGTCTGGTTCGTCGTAAAAAATTATTAGTTGTAACTCGCGAACCCCCCCGAGGCGGGAGAAGACGAAAAGCCGTATCCGAGTTTTATAGTAGGGATCGACTCGACGGAGGAGCGACATGAAAGACTCAAACGGCTGTGGTGGGAAACAGAGGCTGGAAAACAAGGGAGAATGTTGGATCTTTGAAGATAGCGGAGATGGAGAGGACTGGGTTTATTTGAAGAGAACCGAGGATAAAGGTTTACGAGTGTTTGGTAACCCTTCAGGTTTTCTGGATGAAACGTCGTTCGCAAGATACGTGGAGGTTCTAGTCGATTGTGTGGTCGGGAAGAGGTTTCAGAGAATACAACTGAGCTAGTTTCCATTTTTCTAACCGCCAGAAGAGAAAATGCAAATTTATGGGTATTATTTGTTCATGAGTCTTGACACATTTTGAAAACACATCATTAGAAACCGGCACAACATGATATGTTACATTGGGTAATTTATTAAACATCTCAGATTCATACT
Organism: Creontiades dilutus; assembly: GCA_031894815.1. Classification (NCBI taxonomy): domain Eukaryota; kingdom Metazoa; phylum Arthropoda; class Insecta; order Hemiptera; family Miridae; genus Creontiades; species Creontiades dilutus. The sequence continues at coordinate 3,617,729 of JAVIWC010005620.1, forward strand.
CGGGATAAAATCATTATCGAAAATGTAGTATAGTAAAGTAGATAATTAATCACACAATAATCCATGTGCACTTATGAATTCGCCCACCTGTTACATGTATTTCTGTCTTTATGTCCTCCACTCATTGGCCCAATCTGTAGTTACTATTGTCATTTATATTCAACGAACCACTAACCAGTGGCACATCCCCTCCAGTGTGGCAATCATAATGTATTACCCCAATTCATAAATCCGGTGGCGAATCATTAATTTCAAACGACAGACCAGTTGACTATGCCCAAGTTGTTCGAAAAACTGGTTGTTGATAAGCTGACTAATTTGTTCTCCAGTTTCATTGTCCCAGAGCAGCATGGATTTACTAGAGGTAGATCTACGTTTACCAGCTTGGTGGAATTCACTGATTCCGTGTTCTCTGGATTTGGGGATTGTGTACATGTTGACGTGGTTTTAGTGGATTTCGCTATGGCTTTCGACCGGGTCTCTCACAAGCAAATTATTGCCTTGTTGTACTCTTTGGAGGTCCTTGGAACTTTCCTCACCTGGATTGAGAGTTTTCTGTCGGACAGGTCTCAGAGGGTTCGGCTTAACACACTTTCTGGGCTTCACTTTTGTTCCTTCTGCTGATAAGCAGTGTTTGTTTCCAGCTTTCCTCAGATGAGATCAAGATACTAATGTATGCCGACGACTTGAGAGTATTCAGATGAATCTCAAGCTGGGCATATTGTAGCCTTCTTCACGATAGCCTTGATTCGCTCTTTCAGTCGTGATCAGCTAATCACTTAGAGCTTAATCCGTCCAAATGTACTACGAGAGTATCGTATGTACTCGTATATCATCTTACACGAGATCATTAACTCAACTGGAGCTCAGTTATCTAATGAGAGGGCTTCGAAATCGTTCTAGACTGGAAACCGTAGACGGTAGCTCAGAAAGCTATGAGAGCCCTCGTTTTCCTAAAAAGGTGCACATAGGACTTCTCGTGTACTGAAAAAATGGTGCTGTTGTACAAGTCTTTGGTTTACCCAATTTTAGAGTATGCTAGAATAGTTTGGTCCAAATTTTATACGTAGTTCTCCAAATTGAAATAGTTAGCAGACATTTTGACGATCGCACATACTGACAAAACAGTCGTGAATCCAAAATAATTTTGGGCGCTGTGAAAATTGGAAAACCTTGATGTTCCAGAAATGTTACTCTGTTCCCAAAATCCATCTCAGTACCGCCACTACAGGGACGCAACAAAGCCGAGTTTGTAGGAAGCAAATAAAATCTTCAAAGTTTCATCCTGCAAGGTTATCATAGATCTTTTACGTCGTACGTGCCTCCTACCTGTTGGTTTATTCAAGATGACTCTCTCTCTACTTGAAAAAAAATGCCGATCACGAACCGCGGAAAAACAAATTTGCTTATCCGTCACCGGCCTCATTCAACTTTTTCTTTCGGTGTTCTTTTGAAGTTATCAACTCCTACTGCACCTCTTCCTCTACATTTCATTATTTGCGTCGGAGTTCCGCTTATATTCTGATTATTCCGCGTGTTGTTGGTGAATCTTCCTTTAAATTCTAATGTGTTGAATCCCCTTTTATAATCCAATATTGAGTGTACCTCTAAAGGGATATTATTCAGTTTTACATTCATTTTTTACTGTTTGTTTTAATTTATTTTTAACACGAAAACAAGTCCATTTCCACAAAGCATGATAAATCACAAGAGAACACATAGGTAATAACACAACAATGCAAATTGCCCCACAAAGCTTTATTATTTCTGCATTAGATTACCCTTCTTCGCAGAACTGTATTTTGTGATTCTGCTTACTTTCAAAAATAATGAAATATGATGTGTGAAACCTTGCGATTGCTGAGAGGAGTTTCGGCGCCTCGTTCCGATGGTTTACCCCCCCCCCCCACCATGCCATAGAGAGAAGTAATTGAAAGTATAGCCGATCAATAACCTACTTATACAACGGAGTATCTCCAAAGGTGTGTTCCTCAGAAATTCAAAATGGCAAAATAAGTACCACTTTTCAAGAAAGGAGAAAAAACTGATCCAGCCAACTATCGACCCATTTCCTTTATAGACGTTATTGCCAAGATATTTGAGAAACTGCTCAACATTCGATTCGTGAGCTTTCTTGAAAAGTCAAAGACCATAGGATCACAACAATTTGGATTTTAAAAAAGGTGTCAATACACAGGACGCTTTATTCAAGGTCACGGATGAAATTTATTCAAACTATGACGCAGGCAAAAAAGTAACTCTCACGTGCCTCGACTTGGCAAAGGCTTTCGACACTATATCAAAAGCAAAACTTGTCGAAAAACTGGAAGCATTAGGGATTCAAGGAATAGCATTGGAGATACTTATTCAAATCATGTAATAGTGACAGAGAACAAGCAGTTCACATTGGCAAAGCGAAAAGCTTAACTGCTTTAATACGCGAATACGGCTGTTCTCAAGGCACTTCAATTGGGCCGATTATTTTTTCCCTGCATGTGGATGAACTTGCTTCACAAAAATATGGCGGAAAAATCTACATGTTTGCAGATGAGGTTGCCCTAGTAAACTCTGGGCAAACATGGCAGGAAGTCCATCAAAATGCCGAGAAAGATTTGAGAGCGACGGGACAATGGATGAGCACCAACAAGCTAAGAAATCGGTTTTCATAGACATCGGTTTTCATAGACATAACAAGAAAAACAGAAAGAAAATCAACATCGAGTGACCCTTTGACATTATGTGACTGTTCGAAAATCAAAAAAGTTAATAGCTCAGTTTATTTAGGAGTGAAGTTTGATTCTCTAATGAAATATACCCACCACATTCAAAGTTTGTGTCAAAAGCTAAGAAAATGTGCTAATACCCTCTACAGAATCAAATTTCCATCAGAAGAACTGAAAATCAATATTTATCAGGAGCTGTTTGAGTCAATCTTACAGTAGGGGATTGTAATATGGGGGTGCACTTTCCAGTACCTAATGATAAGATTTTTAAGATTAAAAAAATGAAATTAAGGGTATTATTCAATAAGCCCAAGCGCCATCCCAGTGACACATTATTTCATGATTTGAATTAGTTAACTGTCCAAATATGCTCAAACTAATCCGCAAACATAAAAATATTTATTTCGCTGAGGTGAAAAAGCGGCAATCAAAATCGTATACACTGAAGTTGGCGAGAGTAAAAAATACATTAGCTCAAAATTTGAGCTAATTCAATGACGACAAAATACAAAGTCATGCAAATAGTCAATAAAGATTTTGGAAAAAATTGAAATCTAATGAAGATAAGTAGTGAATAGCAATTCAAGAAAGAAACTTGTAAACTAATAAGAGATAACCTGTATGAGTACTTTGGGGACGAAAGTTAATGATTTTGTAACATGAGCAGCTACATAAATGACGCATCTACTAAGTACATCATTCCATGGAAATGGAATCTAAATTTTAATAATAATAATTAATTATTAATGTGGTGTAAATGTAGCGTTATAGGTACTTTATGAAAAATTAGAAGTAAGACCCAACTCCGGTCTGGGGCACAGTGGTACACTATCCAGGTCGGTCATCGGTTATTACTCAATTGCAGAATGTAACACGTAAAATGATGTAAATAAACTATCTATCTACTGTATATTAAAAATAATCAATCAATAATAAATCAATTTCTGTGTAATGAATTGTAGGGTACATGGATCTCTTGTAAGTACATGAATGGTTCTTCCTTTTTAACAACACATCAAGGAAGTTAATCAGTCAACATTTTTAAAGCTCCTTCTAAGGAAGACAAGTCTTGTTCTGGATAAATTAGACATATTTCACGGGGGAACCTCCCAGCTTCATCAATCCTCAACCGATTTGGGTTCTCATTCCCCGAAAAAAAAACAAGTTGACCCAGTCTCCCGATAGTCGGAAACGCCCTGCCGATCAATCAGGAGGCCTCCCTGAACGCACCTGAGGACCTCGTCTCTAATGTGCCCCAGGAATAAACGGTTTCCGAAGTTACAAGTGGGGTTCGCTACATCACCGCTAATAAGGTCCGTTTTTCGGAGTTGAAGCCACCAACTCAGCCAAGGTTCGAACGGTTAACTCCCAGACGCTAATATCTCCCGGGACGCAATTTCGTTTTTAAACAGCCGTTAATTCCGAACGTACATCGTTACGGAGGTCGATTTAGCAATTTTCGCCCCGGAGCTAAGTACACTAACCTATAGTTTGGATGGTGTTTTAATTGGATGGCGCGTAAGCCCCTGTTTAACCCCGGCACATCATTACGACCGCTCGGGTTTGCTCTTATATCGGTTGCGGCGATGTCTGATGAGGGTTGGTGTTGGGGTGAGCACAGCTAAACCAGGTTAAGGCGAAATGAATAAAGAACGAGCAATTTATGGATACTTGTTGGGGCACTCCCCAAACGCATGAAACCTGCGTGGAGCACATGCCCAACAATGCATTCCCATACAGCAGTAGACCCCCCTTAATGTGATCAAAAGTGTCCCATGGCATCGTGATAACATTAAGCCGGTGATAACAATGAACAGGAAAAATAATTTCAATAATGTAATCATTATTAATCTCAAATCTTTATTAAGCAGGTAAATAAACTGGATTAATGTATTCAAGGAACATGAGGTAAATAATCTGCCAGGGAGATCGCACAGCAGCTTCCTCGTTACAATCAAAGTGACACCATTATAAAATAGAAAATGAAGAAATCTTCAGATGAAAGATGTTGAGGTAATTGGAACCAACCGATAATGGAATAAACTTAGCTTTAATGCCCTTCCACGTCATGCCGTGCGGCGAATAAATACCCACGATCTGATATCGGATAAAGGATAAAAGGACGGTCAAAAATAATAGCTAAACAGACTGGATCGATATTGTTGGTTACATTGCGTTTCAAATACAAGTTGCTTTGCGGTTACTCGTCAGAGGCGGGCAGTAAAAACGAAAATTAATTAATTCCACGTAAGCGCATGCGCAGCGTACCGCTAGTTCGATCATAATGCAATTCATATGAGACCTTGAGGGGCGTTTTGAGTATAATCCTTCATCATATGAGCTAAAATGAATCAATTTCACGTTAGCGCTTTACCGTGATTATATTGAGATAAAATTCCTATGGGATTTCCAGAGACTTATCCGGCTAGAAAAATGTGAAAATTACGGCTGTTTCAAGAATTTCACGTTAGCGCGTGCGCAGAGTGTACCGCTGATTATATTGAGATGAAATTTGTATGGGACCTTAAGAGGTCTTACTCGCATAGTCCTTCAAAATATGAGCTAAAATCATTCAAAATTGTGGAAGTTGTGGCTGTAACAAGGAAATACGGACAGACACAAAGACATACAGACAAACCGACAGACCGACAGTGGTAGTGAATAGTAGATAATGATAGTAATAATGAGCAACTATTCAAAAAAGAAACTTGTTTACTAATACGATATAACCCGTATGAGTAATTTATTAACGAAAATTAATGATTTCATAACGTTTATAGGAATATAAATTACGATCTACTAAGTACTTTTTTCCATGGAAGTGGGGGTGATAGAGAAAAATCGTCATATCTTTACTACTTTCATCCCTTTTCATTGATTTTTCTCTAGCCAAAGTCGCCCCGATTTAAAATACGGTATTACTACGAAAATTTCAAAATTTTGGATGATACAGGGCTAATTTGCAGATCAACGTTCCGCTATCATTGGACGAAAAGTAGGTACTGTACCTCCTGTACACAAGGGACTTACCCCAACAAGAAGGCACAACTGTTGCCACCTTTGCAAATGATACGGCTATCCTCTCTGTTGAAGATGATATAGAAGCTACAACACGCAAAGTACAGATGTCTACTACTGAGGTTTCTAAGTTCACCAAGATGTGGAGAATGAAGCTGAACGAATGAAAATCAGACCACATCAACTTCACTAACCAAAAAGTCCCAATCTTGGATGTTGAGATCAATTCGAATAAAATACCGCGTACTGAAGCAGTTAAATACTTGGGTTTGACACTTGACGCCAAATTAAACTGGAATAAACACATAGAAAAGAAGAAAGAAGAACTTAAAATCAAGTACAGAAGGATGTATTGGCTAATGGGAAGGAATTCCCATTTCTCTCTTCACAACAAACTGCTTATATATAAGCACATCCTTCGCCCTATTTGGACCTATGGGATACAGATCTTCGGCTGTGCCAAGAAATCAAATATTAAGAAAATCCAATCCTTTCACAATAAAATACTGAGAAGTATAGTTAGCCCCTTGGTACATGCGAAACGATGATATTCATCGAGATTTGAGGATGGAGAGAGTCTATGAAATTATGGCAAAATACGCAAGGAAGCATGAACATCGCCTCCACAAACACGAGAACCCGGAGATGCTCTACGTTTTAGACAACGAAGGTAAAATCCGACGTCTCAAGTGAAACAAACCACTGGATTTAGTTGTGCTGCGTGAATAGAAGTGCAATCGAACTCAGTGCTATTTGATTGAGCTATATAATAAAGGGCTAGGTTTTGCTGTAAACCTACCCTCTTGGAGTGTAACTATATTGATATGTAAAATTGCTAGATGGAATGTATTTGATTTTTCAGCTGCAATTAATAGATCACGGAAAAAAAATTGGACGAAAAGGTTCAAACCTGCTTCACTCAATTCATTTCTCATTCATTCTCATTCTCATTCATTTCTCCTCGTTACGTTCGGAAACGAGCTTTCTTTGACACGGCAGCTCACCCGCGACCTTCTGACGTTAGATCGCTCGAGCCCGGGGAACTCCCACCTTCCGAAAAACGCCGGATTCCTTACGGCGAGCACGTGCCGAGCACTTATTCCCCACTCCCGAAAGGCGGACTTTCCAACGGAACGAGGGAAGAGGGTAGCAGAAAAAAAAAGATTTCGCCGAGCCTTGATATAGTATTCTCTTCGCTAACCCCCCTTTAACCCTTGGCTTTACAAAGGAGACCCCGCCCTCGGGGACATAACTTACCCTTAGGTTACAATAACCCCCTTCTCCGAACCCACCCCCTCAAGTACGGGGGTAACTCCGGGGTAAGAAAGGGGCTTTTTGGTATACTCCCCACATCGTATCTATTCTTGTAGGCATTTCCTTTCCGACGAGGCTCCATCCCGCCCCTTACTGCTTATTGCATTTACCCCCACCCCAATCTTTTCTTCCCCCTCCCCATTTTCTTATATTCCTTCGTATTTTTTCCTTATTACGAGAATATTGTATTCATAACACAGTAAGAATGTAGGATCTCGACCGTAAATTTGACCAAATCAGTGCATCAAGCAGCAAGCGATCAACTCTCTTCGATATTACAATAATGTTTATTTAACAATAACGTATTAAAACGATTATAGTTCTGTGCTACTCCCTGAGGTTGTTCAAGAATATCCGGAGATGAGCCAGGCCGGACAATTAACAGATTTTAGGTTTACTCAAAACCTAGTGAAAATCAGAGTTGTGTAACCAACTACGTAAATACCTAAGTACTTTTCCTCAAGTACTTGAGGAAATTAAATAACACTTTAACTGCAGTTGAAGAAACTACAAATAAAAATGATGACATATCAGAAGCTGCCCATGACTGAAATACTTCGAAAGTACTCGCCAAGTCCAAATTGGGACGTAGCGATTTGACTAAATATCGATATTCGTTTCGATATACGGGCAGCTTCTGACATGTCATCATTTTTATTTATTATTGACAACACGTTATCGATAGAATTCTCAAGTTCGATACTTCGGAAATCGAGTAGTTGGTTATGAAAAGTTCGGGCCGAGATTCAATAGGTGAAAAAGATCGCTCAATTTTCAATAGGTGAAAAAGAATTGTTGCAAATGTTACTTGGTTATTGATATATTCAATATCTGGGAATATCGATATTCCCAGATATTCCCAGATATTGAATATATCGTGGGGAAGGTACATGAAAGTAACGGCAAAATCAACATTCAGCGTAATTTTCTTCTTACGAACACTGGTTGTGTGATGTCTCATCCGACTATGTTTCGATTTTTCTTTATCCTGTAGCTAGTGCCCGCCTATGATATCGTGCTTCAAAATTCACTTCAGATTAAATAAGAGCTGTTTTCCGGAAAACTTTATTTGATCATTTTTACCTGCCTGGAGTTTCAAGCTTTACTCATTTGGTCAATTCAATTCTTAGAAAATCCGTCGCATAGTTACATGAAATTGAGGGATTGAATAGTTTTTTTCGTTAATTTATCGTGTCGCCAAGCATCTAATAACAATGATATACCTATTTCTGTTAGAAAAGGTTATCCATTACCTTTCACTGTAATTGGTCATTTTCACCTGCCCACTATACAATCTTACAAATCTTACACAGTAAAAGTGAACAAATGGAATAACATTTACATGCACCATACATTTATAATCCATCACGTGTTTTGTGGTTGAGTTCAAATGCCATTTGGTCACATAAAATCTTTGGGTCAGGCAGGTAAAATTTATTTTCAAGTATTTCTTGCACATCAGTTTGGAGATAACGTTCTTAGCAACAACACACAGTAGACAACGTTCCTTAGTACCGGAATGACAAAAAAAGCTCATTTTGAAAAAAACGTTACTTGGTCACTTTTACCCGGAACCCGACGATATATACCGTGACTTTTCATCCGGGTCACATTGTACTTCGGATATTGCTCTCGTCTCCTCCTATACCTCCATGGGGTCAATTTTTGTAGGACTGACTCCTTGGCTCAAATAAGCAGCCAGCTGTTCCCTTTGAGTGAAAGCTTGCTCTAGTACCATAAGGTAACACTTTGTGGTGCTCCCAAAAATCTTCCCCGTCGGCGTCGGATGCTGAACTTTGGCAACCGGTTGGCTGTCCACTGTCCATCTCACTGTCAAAAATGAAGCTTTGACGTATGGTAGTTATTGCACAGGCAGAGGGATACTGAAAAGGAAGATTTTAAATCTCGGATCCAATATTGTGGCGGTAGCAACCACTGTCAGATGTTCAATCTTTCCGGATCTCTTGTCCATTTCCTTTAGAAAAGTGTTCTTGAAATCGATTTGGTCTTTGGGTGCAGCGAATGCCTGATTAAATGAAATGAAGAATGGTCATTTTTTCTTTCCCAAACAATGACGTTCACTTCATAGTTTTTAGTTACGATTATACACCTGCAAAGATTACCCAAATCTAATTCTGATAATTTTGCCAATTATTGGAAAAAGCGTCGATATTGGGAAAATATCGATAGTTGAAAGAAAAAATAATTTTTGAATATCCAATTACAATGTTGCAATGTGTTAACCTACCCATGTGTTAAGAATCGACAGTTTTTTGTTACAAAATGTAGTATAAACCGGAGGGTTTTACTTTAAAGGGTGTCGCTTGACGGTTTTATGTCATTGTGTATACCGCCAGCTAGACGTGATCTTGTGTGGGGTGATCGCGGAGTTGATTAATGCGACGGGAAGCTTCCCCTTCTAATCAATCAGTTCATTTTGATCAAACCATTATCGAAGGCCCAAACAGTTGTGATCCCCAAGTTAGCTGTAGGTGTTGATGAGAACGGCTGCACTCGGGGATTCGATTCCGCTATGATTACTAATCAATCTGCCGGTCTCTAAACGGAATCAAGCCTTACTTCGGTGGAATTTAATACGCGTATTTCTCCTCAATTAGGGAAACACAGAATTCCAGTTCCCGCGACAGAACCCAACGAAACTAATCCCCTTTAATATCTAAAACACTATGCATGGCCTATAAGCATCCTATCTGAATTTTTAGAAGCTGCAGATAAATTATTTGATAAATTCAAGATAAAACTGAGATTATGTCTGCTACCAAATCTGTTCAGCTTTCTGCTAATACAAATGCGAAGAAGCTCTGATGTGATTTCACAGCTTAAAACTGGCTTTGATCGTTGTATTTATTTTTCCTTATACATTAGCAAATCAGCTGATATACGAGGGTTATTCAATAATTAAAGAGACAAATTGATGTAGAGACAAAGGTGTGTATTTTTACAAAACGATACTTTTACTACTTCTCAACATAATCCCCACCAATATTAATACGAACTAGCCCCCAACGATGAACTAGCTTTTTTTATACCAGATTCAAAGAAGTCTTTGTCTTGTTATTTGAGTGTTTTGAGAGCGTTGTATTTATTTTTCCTCATACATTGGCAAATCAGCTGATATACTCGTTGTTAACTCAGTCGGTAGCTTTTCGCTAATTCATTGAAGCCACGCTAAACAGGAACGATAATGTTGTTGACTATTTTTGTAAGAATGGTACTTGAAGTTTTTGAGATAAACGAAGAGCTGGTAAAGGTTGTTCCGCTTACTGGACACACTACTGGAAAGGATATATTTTTAGCATTTCAAAAGGTTATTGAATCTGGAAATATTCCTGTAAAGAAGTTGGTGGCCGTAGCTAATAATGAAGCTCTTGCAAAGCGATGGGCGGAAAAAGAATTTATTACCTTGTGGAGACCCTGGTAGCTCATTAACGGACATGAAATAAGACTTGAAAAACCACTGACATTACATCAATTGATGCCATCCTCAAATGATAATAGGCGACTTTTACTGTGCATGTTCGTTCAAATTCACATTCGTGTTTACGATCCTCTTTCTGTCAAAGTTGGAACCCTTAGGGAAAGCAAATAGATGAACGTAAAGCGGTCTGGGTGGGCTCATTCGATTCTTTCAAGGCACGTCTATCAATGACGAATTTAATATACAAACGCGTCACTTTCACCCATTTTCCATTCAATTTTTGAGTTTGATTGGCTGTTTTCCAAGTCACACATTTCTTTCAACCAATGGGATTCAATCTCCATTTTCCTAGCTACACACGGTGTCTCGACAAAAGCAAAGGTAACAGCCTCCACAAGTTTGCTTTCCCCACTTTTTGAGCTTGTATGTTATTTTTCGAATCATTGATATCAGGTCTTTGAAATAGCTGACTTTGACATTGTTGGAGAGAGCGTCAAATTTCCTATCTCTGTAGGGAAAAATTACTTGGAAAAAACGATATTCCAAATGTCAAATTTTGAGAATTTATGAAACAACTACTTTCCTTGTTATCTCTCGCTCAAATTAAACAGCGTTTGAAACACCCACTTCCTAGAAACAATCTTTTCAGGACCTCAGCTTTCCAACGGTATAAGAAAAATAGTTTTGAACCTTTGCGGGAAAACGAGGGGTTTTCCGGTTAAATCAACATTTTCCACAAAAAATCGGGTTTGCCGAAGGATTTTTTGTTCTTTTTTCGATGATTTGAATCATAAATAGAGGCTTTTCGTTCAACAAGGGAATCAACAGTTGGCAATTTCTAATAATAAGGTACTTTTCTCATCATTCAGAACATTTCAACTGTTTGTTTCGAAGAAAACAGAAACATTTTCCAACAATATCAGTTTTTGTAAAAAGGGAATTCCTTCTAGATTCAGTTCATTTCAATAACTCACATGAATTGTGTGTAAGTGACATGCTTCCGATAATATTATGATCGTGCCCTGAAGCAATAACCGTTTAAGCGAAGATTACACAATTAGCAGATGGCGAAGGAATACTTATCATAAATGAATAAATTTGATGAAGTGATAACGTCTCATTGGCGTTCAGTCTGGTTAGTCACAAGTAATGGGGTTGTTGCTATTCGGATCGGCTTGAAAACGCTCGTTACTTAGTTTAAACGAAGGTCGAAGACGAACGTAATGACCGAAGATCGAGCGGGTTGATCGGTTCCGAACCTCGAGGCTGTTGAGGTAGGCAGGTATCTACGTGTAACTGTCGGCTTGTTACATCACGGAGGCTAGTCGAGCGTGAAATAAGCTCGGAATGCAATCGAGAACGCCCAACGGGCCTCCAAATAGGGCCGAATCGAATAGATGGGATCGATGAGAATTAAGTCTGTCTCTGGGAAGTCTCGGTGTGGCAAGGTGAGCATTGCCGGTTGGCAGAAACGGAATTGCTCCAGTTTCGATGTTTGAAGGCCTGTAAATCTTGGAATCGCTCTCATCCTACTACGGAATTGTTCCTTTTTACTGCATTCTAGAGAGTTTGTCAGCGTAACTGAAGCCTTGGCCAGACAAAACCGTGAAAGTCCTGTTTAGAGGTTGACTATTTAAATCCCGCCATCACGTTCAATACCAGGACTCGTAACGAAAGTCCAGAACACGTTCCCAACCCTCAAGTGCAAAAGCAATATGCTCCCTCCGCCAAGCACCTCGATTTTCAGGAAACATAAAACCTGCTGCTCAACCTGCAGACATCATATTACAATTTTTTTCTGTTTAATTGGTCCACGGTGAAGTAAATAGGCAAGCTGTGGGCGCTTTTGCAGAAATACCAAACTGTTCATCAGTAAACCAGGAATTTAGTTTGGAGTTGGATGGACATTGCCCTTTGTGGATTTGGAGCATTTTGGAACAACAACTATGGATTAGAATCATTCTGCAACAGCAGCAAGTTAAGTCAGACTGATGAAAAAAGCTTAATTTGAAGACTGATTAGGTTTAACCATCCAAAAAACAATTTATTTTAAATCATAAATAAAAGTATTTTATTTATCAAAATTGAGAGGCAGACATTTAAAAGTTTCAGGGAAGTAGAACGGAAGAGGACAACAAAAAAACTATTGGGTACAAATTATTTCAAGGATAATTTAAAAATGCATAAAAAATTTGTGTAAATTTATCACATAACGAAATTCCCTACTGATCGCCTCATCGCTCGTGAGATCGTCGACTTCTTGTACCTCCTCCTCCAAAACATTATGAGGATTAGCTACATCCAGAACGTTGGTATTGAAGAAATCTGCATAGAATTGCAATGAAGATATTTCCACCCACCGTTCACCATAATGTATCTCCAGCAACTTCTTGACAGCTTTTAGAGGTTTTAAAGATTCTGAATTAGCCTTGGTTGGTACGGGTTGGCTAGACGCTGTCCTCTTTTTTCAACAGATTGCAGAGAACCCAGGTCTATTTAAAATGCAATTTCACCTTGGATCAAACCGAAAGAGAAAATTTAAAATGCCAGTTAGCAGGCTTCTTTACTGCCAAATCTGCTCCAGTTTTCCAGTCCTGCACGATAAGATCTGTTCCCAAGCTGGCAACGGTTCTGGAGTTACTAAAAATATCAAAATATTCCTCAGGAAGCTCAAAAGTTTGGCGAGATCGGATCTCTTTCTCAATCACTCCAAAAACTTTGTCTGGAAATATGTACGAATGTCCTGGCTCAACAATATGAAGCCATCACGAGTCTTAGTTCGGTTCGACATACTTCCCAACTTCTGTACTTTTGGTACATAGATCATTTTGCTTCTACACGACTCAATACTGGTTGCCCACGAGGTCTGCACCACATGAGGTCGTCAAAAACTGTTTTTGGATGATGAACCCTGGCGGTGGAACATTTTGCATTTCTTCGCATTGACTACTTCCTCTACTTAGTGAAATTTATTTTGACTACTGACTCATAAAGTATCCAAATCATTTGCAGTTTTTCCTTATGAATCAGAGGGCTCACCAGTCGCGTTTAGGTGTGGTCGGAGTGGAATCCTGGATGTTATTGATGAGGCAGTTTCCTCTGAATCACCTCAAAAATCCAGGAACTATGATTTTTGCCACCTGTTGCAGACAGGATTATCGTAATGCTTCCGTCTGAGTAATTTGAAAGCTGTTTACTGTTGCATGTTTCCCTTTGATTAAAGATAAATAATTTTGGATGAGGTACAATTTGACCAAAAATCCTGCTCGGCCAATCATAACTAGGACCCGCATGTTCTTTGAAGATGCACTCCAAGGTCGGAATTAGACTCAGCAATTCGCTAATGGAAATGGTTGTGATATGCAACTCAACGAAGCTCTGCTACCATATAACAAGTAAGTAATGGTATGAAACAGTTCTTCCTTCGAAAGGCTGGTGTGAAAACCCTGCAGCACCTAGATGATATCCCTGAAGCTAAAGGCAAATACTCAAGGTTTATGCCCAGGCATTGTAGTTTCAATAAACAGCAGGGTGTTCATCCAAATCCATGCTATTAGTATATTGTAAATTTGTTGCGAATTTGTACATGAAAAGTAAGTGAATCTAGCCTGCAGCTCGCACTAGTGACGATGAATCTCTATTCCCTTCAAATGTTCTTTTATTTTATTTCGTTTTTTTTTCTTTTTTTTTAGCTACACACGACCGTTGGTTGAGGGGCGTTTTTCAAACATCATTTGGCTCTTTCAAGCTCAACAATGAGGGGAGGAGTTGAAAGCGTCAATAGAGCTATTCAACTGGAAATGAATCGACGAGGGTGATGTGTACCGATACTTGACAATAAACACTTTCGAAGAGTTTCATCACGGATCTACCACAGAGTGGGTTCCACGGTCATGAGCGAAAACATCACGAATTATAGGATGATAGATTTAACGTTTAATATATACGTACTTTTGTTCATCATCACTTATTTTGGGCATTCAATAATCTTTTCAATTTCTTCTAAAATGTATAGCCATTCAGTAACTAATACAGGCTGTCTCTGAATACGGTAACCATTCAACTTCTGCACAAAATGGGTTAAGGAGAAGTGACAAATGATATCTCCTCAATTTTGGTTTATTATTCAATAATAAACCATTGTAATCGCTCTGGGATAGAAAAAAAATTCTAACCCCCCCCTGAAAATTTCATGGTTTACGTTTTAAAGGGTGTAGAATCCGAATCTGCAATAAAGACGCTGCAAATTCTTTCACTGGGGTTTATTATTCCATGGTTTGAATTTCTACTAAGCTTTGGAGTGTGCGTGTTTCACAGGATAGAGCGATTATTGAATTTCAGGAGATATGCATAGAGCACGTAAATCTGTTCTCAACCAAAATACATATTCGGATTGACTAGTTGATGATATTTGTGTGCCTCCTGAACTTCAATAATCGCTCTATCCTGTGAAACACGCACACTCCAAAGCTTCAAAAAATTAAAACAGAATTTAAAGAAAAAATTGTCTATTTCCACCAAATACTGAGTTACAAAGTTAAATCGATTTCGACTGTTAGGTCATCATCAGTAACAAAATATAACTTAAGTTAACTTAATAATATTATGTTCTAGTTGACACGCTCTTATTCAGCTAACTACGAAAACTCGCTCTTATGACTTGGATGACTGCAATTTTTTGTTTACACATATCTTCATATTATGAAGATGTGTGTAAACAAGATGGTCAAAAAATTGCAGTCATCCAAGTCATAAGAGCGAGTTTTCGTAGTTACTGATTTTTAAGTTACAGCATTAAGAAATTCGATCGCTTAGGAGGTACTTGAACAAGTTTTAATTGAAAATTTTTAGAAGGAATGAACTTTTTCTAAATAGCTGTTTCTCCAAAAAAATGTTTGATATTCAACATTTTTTTATAATTTTTATTGCTTTTTTTTAGTCAATTTTGATACGATTGAGTGTTTACATTTTAAAGGCACTAGTTAATGTTGAACTCACTTTTCATGAGTGATATCCTGAAAGTCATTCATTTTTTAAAGCTGTTCGAAATGTTACCAATTTTTTGTGATCAACAAATGCTGTTCTTGGAATGCACAATTTATTTTGAAAGTCTTGATGTTTTGGTAACAAAATGGATTTTGAATCATTGTTTTCAACATCTATTTGATGAACCTTCGTAATTAGCCAAGAAAATATAATGCAACCCCTCCAAAATTTGTTACTTTATACTAAGATGTGAAAAAATCTGAAATTCGAAATACAAAACGATACGCAAAAAATTTTTCCCCTAAAACACAAGACCGAACTTAGGAAATATGGGCCAAAAGTCTCATTTTGGAGTCTGGTTATGACTAGGTTGAGTCCGGCAATTATAAATTGCGGAAACAAGGGACTGAAATATTCAAAAATTTGAATATCACTTTCGCAACAACACTAATGCTTTTAGGAAGATAGTTTTTTATATTAATCCTTTTGTGTGTAACCCTTGCACACTGGTTGGCCTAACAGTTTTCGGGAAATGGAAGTAACTATACACATCGTATTTTTTTTGTTAATATTACTTTTATTATTATTTTGTTGATGTAAAGCATCAATTTCACTTGAATCTCTCTCACTTTCGTTCGTTTCTACCTCTCCATCCTACTCCACTCTCTCAAACCTCTCTTTCACCCAGCATTACATCGCTGACCTGTATCATAAACACCAACCGGTGTTTTCCCGCTTAAAACGTATCGCCTCAAGGGACCTACACATCAGGAAAGGCCTGGGAGCGGGAGACTTGGCAATAAAGTTGTGTGAATGGAAAATAAATACAACGCTATTTTCTCTCTTCGAATGAAACACAAACGTTTTCAGAGGTTCTGGATCTTGGTAAGAGTTCGCACACGCAACTCGGGACTATGTGGGGATGAAATCTCGTTGTTGAAACAATTCGGATACATTTAAAAAGGAAAGTCTATGTTTGTTTGATTTTAAAGAGAGACTGCCAGAGTGTATGCTGATTTCGGTTTGATCTTCTACTATCGGGGGATTCAAAGAAACAGCAAACCTTACATCACTCAATCAATATTTACCAGAATACTTCCGCCCACCCTTGTTCTCGGTGTACAGATCCATGACATTTTGAAAGACTATTTGAATGCAATATATTTGGCTGATCCAGAGCCGATTTATCTGTTTCTTGGTATGCATAATGCATAATCCTCATCAGGATATCAGTTGTGGCCAAATCCGCTGAAGTGTAGAAGGTGCCTAGCTGACTGGTCGTTCTTTCGGCTCGTCAGAGTTTCGATCTCTTGTCCTGGACTCATCTCCAGAGTTTTTGACAAAGATAAACACGGTAAACGATACTACCTACGACCATAATCATTGGGACTGGGTTGAAGGTGTGCGGAATAAAGGATCAACGCAATGAAAATAAGCTTTCACGTTAAGATTTCAATGGTTTTTATCACGTGTTCTTAACAAAGGACACGATTTCTTTTATATTCCGAGTGAACAGGGATGGGAAACAACAGTAGCAAACCAATCAAGATCCAATTTCGTCTGCTCCATTGGCCTCTTCCTCCCTCTCTGGAAACATCATTCCTCACATTTCAGAGGGTCTGGGAAAGTTCCGAATCAAAGGGATATCTGACTCCGTAAAAAGCGAACCCGGGGGTGTCTACTCTCCTTCTAGGGATCAGAGAGTTGAGGAAGAACGTCAAGTTCACTGAGTACTTACATCAAAGTGTAAAACTTCACTTGGGAAACTAATTCGATAAATAGGAGCTGTCAAATGGTTGAGTTTCGAGGTATGTGGCAGTGTCATTGTGAGAAAAAGAGGAACTCAAGCTGCTGGGTTGGTGACAGTTTAACATTAGAATATATACGTACCTTTGTAACACTTTCATGTACTTGAAGAACATTTGGTCTACTCTGATAATACCCGTCAGTAGGAGAGCGAGTCTGCTCTATGAGTTTTCGTACTTCTCCTCCGTTGTTGATGGCGAATTTTACAGTGTGACTGATTTTACAGTGTGTTTACAGTGTCGTCATATATTTTCGTTAAAAAATGTTCAACCGCTCACACTATGGATACTTTTTTCTTTAAATCAACGATAACTTTATTGCACAAAAATAAATACATTGTAGTTATGAGGACATCGTGTAGTTTAAATGTAGAATGTGGTAGGGTACTATCCAGCAATAGTCCTACATAAATTTATTCAGGGCTGAGGTCTGTTGGTGCTTCCTTTTCAGGCCTTAAAGTGGTCTTTTAAGGGAAGGTTTTCTATGCAGTTTGAGATGCTCGCGTTTGGAAGATTAGAAATTGGAGTGTGATAGCTCTAACATTGCTGATCTGGGGAATTTCAAGGTCTCGGTGAAGAACTGAATTTATTACGTACCATGGAGCACACGTGATGAGTGGGCATTCTGTTTTGTTGTACCTGGATTTCATTAATTTTGGTGGCACTGGCAGATGCACAAAGCCCTGAAGCGTACTGCCATATAGGTCTGTACAGTGAGAGGTAGTACAACAATCATTATGTGCCAAGAGTGAGAGAAGAGTGACGTCCAAGCAACGGTTTAAGTGCGCGTATACGTGATCTAATGCTTTTCACCATTACACCGATATGGTCATCCTTCTTTCGAGATATACTCCCAGATAGATAGTCATACACATATTGTGAATACCCATGATTTGAGAGTGGAACGATTATTTCTTAGGTAACACGTTTCTTGCAGTCATTTGGACAGGTAATTCCACTTTTAGAAAATCCAGAAAGACTTTGTAACACAATTCAACGTCATGGGGTGATTAGTTGAGCAACTTACGGCAAAGTTCACTCAGCTAATTAAAGTAATCTCGCACGCTACAGCTACATTTTTTGTTCTATCAGAGCCAAGAAATAAAGCCGTATAATAAACAAATTAATGAGGTATTCTATATAATGAAAGCACATTGCGCTTTGTGTCATAGATATGGATAGTTTATCCATTCTAGTTTGTTGAAACTGCACCCCGTTCAGCTTTCAGGTATCACCAGGTATTGTAGGCCCATCTCCTCGTTTCTCGGAAGGGGTAACTACACCAATCATTTACTTCCTTGTTGTAATTTACT
Organism: Creontiades dilutus; assembly: GCA_031894815.1. NCBI lineage: Eukaryota > Metazoa > Arthropoda > Insecta > Hemiptera > Miridae > Creontiades > Creontiades dilutus. Next base: position 3,636,327 of record JAVIWC010005620.1, read on the forward strand.
CTAGCTCGATACCGAAATTCGGATCTGGTCGATTAGTGGCATCAAATCTTTCATGGATGACCTAAATGGTTTCACTCACTTCAATAACTCTAGACAAAATGTAATATTTTATATTCCATTAATATTTGTTCTAGATCGGCTACGCGTTAAATTTCAATGTTGTAGATTGGTGGAAATAACCTCGAAGTACACTCGGCTGACCTCCGTGATCCCATAAACTGTAATTCTATTCCAATGTTACACTACATCTGCCTTTGGGCTTCATTGGAGATAGATACCATCAGGTCTTTATTGAATGAGAAGAGTTGAGGAGATACTATTTCACTGGTCAAGGTCTGTTACAGTTTTCATGGACATCACTAGTTATCTAATTGTTGTGTCTTTAATCCCCGGTAATAATTAGAATCGAATCGAGAGCTTGAAATGAGTAAAACAATGTTATAAACCTGATCGTATTCACCAAGAATAAACGTAACATAGAAAATAGATAAAATGAGAGGTAAGAGCACGGTTACACATAGAGAAGTGGATCCATTCGAAATGCCTACCTTAGAACAGCAATTCAACAGCAATTTTGAGTCTCTGTAGTATCTGAAAGCGTAGAAAATGCAATAATCAAATTTCTTGCTTTGTACAAATCAAACCTACTGCCTCTACCAATATAGAAGTGATTGTGCAAAAAATTTTGGATTTGTGATACACTGAATGAGCGAAGGGTTAGCCGGCACTTCCTAGAACGGAACAATGATTATTGTACAACAAAAGATAAATATGGAGTTTTGGTATAAAAGCCAATCCAATTCAGCAAGTTATCTTCCGTTCGACCCATCCCCAATTCTAATTGATCGATGGAAGCCTCATTCATCACGAGCTTTTCAGAGTTAGCGAGGAAAATGGTCCCTTTATAAACCGCGATCCGGTGTTTGAAATCCGGGACCTAGGATATACCCTGCTGTCTGCCCGAGACCGCAAGAGGTTTCTAGACAAGTTTGCGTCTCTCGAACTAATTTTCTCTCCCCTTCTCTATTGAGCGCCTTATCGGAGAAAACTGAGAGGGTGCAGGAGAGAAGGTTTTGCGATTGAATTGCTCACCCGTGGAAGTTCCGGAATAGGGGGCACACAATGGTCGAGGGTGGTGAAGCTGAGGATGACAGCTCTAATGGGGAAACGGGGTTAGGACTCCGTCGGTCATTCTGATCTTAATTCCCACAAGAATTTAATCAAAATGTCGATAGCCCAGAAACTTAATTTGATTGGTAAATTAATTTTAAATAAAATCAACAGGTCAGTTTTTTATTGTGAGTGTCGAAGAAGGGGTGACGTTGAAGGGAGCATCGGACATTCATTCGAATCGATCAATCAAATCAAAATAGCTTCATTAGGTCGAAAATTGAAAACACGACAACATCTTGAATCCTCAAAGCTATATGGCAATGGATTCTGTAATCCGTCTGGCAGCTGATCGCCATTAATGTAAAGTCAAGTAAACAAGGAATTTCACCTTGGATTTTCGTCCGAATACCCGGAGGTGTCGCGGATGTCGCCAGCCGTCCTCCAGAGAGGATCGGAACTAAGTCTGACGATTTCGCTCGTGGCTTCCCATTGCCTCACGCCCCTGGGTTGGGAGCGTTTTGGATTCACGTGATATCGAGATCAGAGGTGAACTGTTTAACGACAGGACAGGTATACAACACTTGATAGGATTTTGGCCCTAATCATTGGTGCCAGCCGGATTCGAACCGGGGCAATCAGTACTCCCACTGAAAGTAAACAGCTAGAGGACTGACGCCCCAGCTCGCTCGGACAACCTGTCCCCCCATTAATGTACTAGAATAAATATTAATACTCATCCATATTTAAATTGACGTAACATGGTACATTGAAAAAGTAATGAAATACATTTGATCTTCAGATAGAATGCAAAACACTCCGTGTTAGCCTCACCCATTGTAATATAACGTGTGGTTAACAATAAACTGCATTAAAAGAAGCATTGTGGACACAGCCAATAAAGCACATTTCCACATCTTGCCATTTGGCCCTGGATGTGGACTTCTTAGATGTATTGAGCCAGCACGAGGCAATGGTAGTGATGAAGTCCCTAGGGGAGATGTTAAGCCTGAATTGCCAGCTCTGGATCTCAAACAGGGTACATCTGTGCTCGATGTGCAACCTTCTGGCCACATTGTATGGCATTTCGCTCTGGGGTTGTTCGAAAGACACCAACATCAATACTCGAGAAAACGGATTTGTTTATTCAAGAGAAAGACAATAACAGAAAATGGAGTGGAGGATGGATCTCCTCACAAGAAACAGCGCAGAAGGCCTTTTATTGTAAGGCACATTTTATGTAAGCTTCAAAATTTTCTACATTACTTTAAAGTTTATTGTGTCAATCAACCACTGTTTCAAAAGTGGAAATTCGTTTAAATTAATTTAACCAACCACCCACACTGAATGGAATTACGTTTTGGGATTGTTCGAAAGATACCAAAATTAAGTGTACTCTACTGTCAGCACTTCTTGGTACGAGCACATACGCAAAGATGACCTTCATCGGAATCTGGAGACCCATGAAGACACAAACAGACTGGGTAACAAAGGTGTGTGATGAAATGGTTTGTTTCCCTAACGTTATCGATGTCAAGTATTAAACATTACAAACAAAACTCGATGTGTTATAACTCTTGGTCAGAAAAGCACTATGAATTATCTTGACTACGGTAACGTAACTACAGCTGGCCACAAAATACCGCTTTTTGAAGCTTTGGAATAAGAATCAAGGGATTATAGAAGGATTGGAGCAATCTTCACTGATCAAAATGACCTCGTCACGATTCGATAAACGTTGAGTCGAACTCCGCAGTAAAGTTGGCGAACGGTCGTGTGATGATTTTGGACCTAGTAATTTACGCGGTCCCAAAGCGCTAACTGGCCTCACCTTCGGTGGGGATCGATTTCCTCTCTTTCACTCGAAAAAAAAAATCAAATAAAAGAGATTCCGTCTCGTTTGAAACGGCTTGATCGAAAGGGAGTTTTCGAAGTTTTTTAAGAGGCGCGGGGATCGGCTGGAATGGAGAGTTCAAGGCGTCTGAACCTGAAGGCAGCGTCCTAACAACCGGTTAGTCCGGACCGAGGACTCGGACTACGAGTGGCAACAAGTGGTTCCGCCGCGATAGCAATCGTCGTCGGTATGGAAGAGATCTGATATTCAATCCCTTTAGTTGTCTGTTTTGAAGGAACACCCACGAAAGGCCTTGACCCTGGAAGTACCGTATGCATCTGTCTTACTTTTGTGTATTCATTTAATAATATGGGCAAGCCCAATGCACATAGAAGAACGAAGTATGTGAATAAAACGTTCTAAATAACAAAGTAAGCTTTAACATAGGTGACAATAGAGGAAAAAATGCAATCGAAACTATTAACAAGCTCGGGGAGAAATATGTTGTGACAAGACGCAGCTTTTACAAACTACTAAGAAGGCAAGAGTGAATAGAATTGAAAGAATCGAAAAAAAAGTATGTAGAATAGAATTGGTTGATTAGGATTTAGCTTCGCTGGGTAAACCGCACAGCAGGTGGTTGTACAAATAATTTCAGAATGAAAAAGGAGCGGTGAAGACGATTTGTGTACGGGAGCATACTCGAGGAGCATCAAGATTCACCTTGCTCAGTAGCGGAGGGGAGTCGACCTCTCCCTGTATTAATTTCCAGAAGAGAGACATATCCGAGGGGCGTCAACCATCACCAAGGGCCCAGCATCCCACAACCACGACCAAGTGGATCATAATTCACTGAGTGTTGGGGAATATGAAGCTTATAGGACTCATAAGCTGCCCTTTAAGGGTTGTCAAAGTTTTGTAAAATCCCTGAAAACCTCAAAAAAAGTCAAGGCTTCCTAAATTTGGACTTTTTTTTAAGGACTTTCCACGAAGAATCGAATGAGCCCCTCCCCAGGTCCGTATCTCAAACCATTGCCAATTTATTGCTCATTTATGGTGCCAATATTTTCATCTACATTCACTACATAACTAGGTTACTGCAATAAAAACAAACACAACCAGATTTTGTTTTTATTTTAATCGCAGTAACCTAGTGATGTAGTGAATGTGGATACTGGAGTGAACTCCTAAAAGGGTTTATAGCCGATACAAGGGTTGAAGCATTCTGATATGCAAGAAACGCTGCAAATTCTTTCACTGAGGTTTATTATTCAATATCATTCCTTTGTCTTGCATTCATGATTTGAATTTCTACTAAGCTTTGGAGTGTGCGTGTTTCACAGGTGATAGAGCGATTATTGAATTTCGGGAGATATGGATAGAGCACGTAAATCGGTTCTCAACCAAAATACCTATTTGGATTGATCAGTTGATCCATATTTGTGTGTCACCTGTAATTCAATAATCGCTCTACCACCTGTGAAACACGCACACTCCAAAGCTAAGCAGAAATTCAAATCGTGAATGGAAGCCAAATGAATAATAAACCCCAGTGATAGAATTTGCAGCCTTTTTTTCTATGGTATCACTTACCGTCTCCATCTTGAGATGACGATGGAGATCTGCTGTTCGTACGTACCAGGGTGCATCTATGCTCCTGAGAACTTTGTTTTAAAATATTTGTAAGATGTTCATATTGCTTTTTTTGGTGCAGCCCCATAGTTGGCATCCATTGTCCAGACTGGTTTTAGTATTTGCTGATAATGTAAAAGTTTATAATGGGTTGATAACTCCGAGTGCCTCCCTATCAACCAGTACATTTTTCTCAACCTTAAGCGATGTTCTTCCTTTTTTTTCTTCACATGAGCTTTCCATCTCAGCTTGCAGTCAGTGTCAAGCCAAGATATTTTGCTTCATCAGCATAAGGAACCGTTTGCGAATTGATATCTACTGGGATAACGTGTATCTTTTTATCCGTAAAGTTAACGTGGGTAGATTTATTTTCGTATAATTTTACTCTGCATTTCTTCGTCCACCTGAGGACATTGTTGACAGCAGTTTGCAGTTTTCTGGTAGATTCCTCAGCAGAGTTTCCGGCTGCAAGAATAGCGGTACAGTATCGGGTAGTCTTAGTTGTACATCTAATTCAATAACCGTAAACCAGTAATTTGCTTAGAAAAGTCGTCCAACACAGGAATCATAAACTTGTCTGTAATAATTTGCAAACGTTTTTCTTTTATATCGGAACCTGGGTATTGGCTTAAGGCAAGGGTGCTTAGGATTTTGCTCCTTACTGAAATTCAATGACATTTTAAAACTCGTACGATCTTCATTTCATACGAAACAAAATTAGCTGTTATAACATAAAGCGATCTGACATCTTTAACGCTGTTTGTTTAGGAAGTTGGCGAAGAACACGCGATGAGGTAGGTCATGCGAGCTGAGTAATAAGATGCAAATATCTTACGCAACCTGGGACCACAAGGAGAAGAACTCCCGGTGAATATTACGCAAAAGCCGGCAGGCGCGAATGTCGCGGACGGCCCGAATTCGGAAGGTGAGTTTTGAACCAGGTGCAGGCTCCTGGAACGCGATCTGATGACCACGACCGCTTCCGAGGATAACGAGAGGAAAATGTTTTCTGTTTCGTTTTTTTGGGGTCCGTCATTGTTATTTAACGATGCTCACATAAATATTCAACAGACCCAAATATTGAGAGTGTACAGTTCAAACTACCGAAGGAAAAATGCCTATCTTGCATTTGGCTTTTCCGGGGTCTGCACTGCGTAGAAAAGCGAATCCGTCCTGTTGCGCTCTTGAGGCTTTCCAAACCCACACCGAATTAATGCATTTGAAGAACTGTTTATGGTACTAACATGAATGAGGTTTGAAATCGAATCTAGTCGGCTACATACACATCTAAAATGTGGTTAGCGGTAATTTGGTGTAACAGGTATTCAGAGATAGATGATTTCCTTTCAAACGCCTCTTCTCTCGATGCTGCGAAATCATGGGGTTTCAACAGAGTTTTGGCATACCACAGAAAATATCAACCACCTTGTTCTATTAGCTTTCTTATTTCCCCCAAATTGCACCATGTGAAGGGATCGGCTGCAACGGCACCTTTGTTTTAGAGTCAAAGGGTAGCTCAACATATTTTCTTCCGGGAGAAATATGGTGTGAGCAGGTTTGGACATTTGTGCAGGGGCTGAACATTGCTTCCTGTGGATTGCAGAAGATTACAGCTTGAGAAAAGCGGATGGCGACCGAATTTTCCTGGAATAGCTTGAACATCTCCGTTAATGTTACTGGCCAGATGAACCCATTAGCGCTAACTGTGCGTATCTCCAAATGAACACTAGCTCTTTGTTTTAAAAGTTCAATTGAAATGACCAGGGTCACTTATTCACAAATCTTCAAAATTTGATTTGAACTTTCAAGCCTAATATTTATGGTTATGAGTAAATGATTCACAATTCTAAATGGTAATTTCAGTGAAAAAACTCATTTTCATTGAGATAAATAATGAATATATAGAAATTGGGAAAACTGATTTTGTTGATCATTGTTGCTCGTTCAGTGTTCTCATCGATGGTCCAGCGGTTCCTCGTCATCATCTTTTGTTCGGTGGGTAGAGCCAGAAGTAAGACGTTTTCGATAGAAATGTTGAGCATTCTCATTCTCCGAATAGTTGTACAATGTGCTGTAAATCGCGGGGTTTCTTGGTTGGTACTGGTCTGTTGTAAAATTTTAGCAGAAAAACAACGGCTTTTAGGGTACTTGCCAAACTGGTTTTGCTTATGCTGTGCAAAACATTGTTGACTTTTCCGTATTTTGAGCTTATTGGTAGAACTTGGCAGTAGACATTTCAACGTAAACTCATCAAAAAAAAAAAGCAGTCCATGTATGAAAAGTTGCATCATCAGTACAGTTTGTCACCCTGAAGGGGGTTGAAGCGTAATCCAGCAAATTGTGGTGGGAAGTTGAATGAATTTCCCTTGGAAACAGCGAACCATTGTTTTTGGGAAAAACAAACCAATATATGGTTACTGTTTGCAATTCTAGATCGCAGTTGTTCTATTCGTGTAAACCACTACAACAATAAAATATCAATCCTTATTCTCTCACTACATTCCTTTCCCCGTTTACCTATGCAAGAAAAATGAGCGAATTTAGAAAAGTTTAGCCTGTTACCATTGAGACACGTTTTTATACTTTATTTCACAGCGAAAACCAGCATCGGAATTGGTTGTGGTGTTTAAATTGAATTGACGGAGGTACAAAGTTAACCACCGTATACTTGAATGAACTAATAACATCTTACCAGTTTCTATTACTGGGACATATTCTTGTGAAATCAAACGCAGATACTCCAAGTTTGCCAGTTGATTATTTCAAAACGTGTAACAGAAACCATTTTGTCTGGCGGAGTCGGGGACGAAGGGAATAAACTGCGAAATAGTCCATGAATAATTCAATTTCCTCATAGCTCTTTTTCCAGCGTCACTCTCTCGTCAAGGTTGACATTGTTTTAGAGTCGGGAAACCGTGCAGATGGAAAAAAAAAACAACGAGGAAAACTACTGGCTGAGGAGCGTAATGGGATACCGGCGGCTTACGCGGCATTTTAAATGGTCCCGTGGGACTGGGGTGAGTCCAAGTTTCCGAATGATTTACTGCGGAGAGGTGCAGGTGAATGCAAGAGGGAGTTTAGCGGACGTGACCAAGATTTTGGGCCAAAAGTTTTTCGCGTTCTGTGAAACCACGAGTAAAGCCGTTCCTGAGACCGTTCTTTTGGAGCAGAAAGAATATCATAGGCGTTCTTAGAAATAAACGTTTAATGATCATATAAATCGAATGACTTATTTTAAAAATCGCTCTTGATTGCGTTTAGAACCACACTTCTTTTGGAAAAAATCAACAATTTGGATCCTTTCATCAAATTCATCCTTGAATTGGGTGGAAATGAGTTAAATTTTCTTGACTTGTCCATCTTATTGATTAACAAGAGAATGATTTCTACATTTATAGAAAAAATACCTATAGTGATATAACTATTCATAGCACTTCAAATCATCCTTTAGTTCATAATCATGCCGCCTCCCATAGTAGGTATGATCAATAGGGCACTGTCAATACCAATCCATGATCAAAATTTATGGAAAGAAAAATCTGTTATTAAGAGTATAGCCGTAAGTAGAGAGAGAACTTGTTGATTTTATTTGGAATAAGGTTCTTAATAAAAAGAGTAGGGAAGAGGTGTGTAATTTAGTGAGAGAAATTGAGTTGGAAGAGAAAATGTGGATTAGTACACATTATTATGGGAAAATTTCGGATAAACTCGGTAAAATTCTATCGTCCAGAGGTTTCAACGTTGGGTTCAAGAATAAAAATAATCTCAAAGCTTCTTTAGGTTCGGTTAAAGATAACATTAACGTTCGGGATAAAAGTGGGGTTTATAAACTAAAATGTTCATGTGGGCTTGAGTACTGTGGTTAAACTGCTAGGAAAGTTAGTGAACGAATAAAAGAGCATGAAAAGGACTTCAGGGACGACGAAGGTGTTCTGCCTTTGCAAGTCATCTGAATGATTCCAATCATGGCTTTAGTTTTGATCTGACAAACAGGCAATATGTAGAATTTCCTCACTTTTGCCCAAAGGGTATGTTGGATGTGGTAGAAAAATTCGACATTGTCAACAAAATGTTTAAATTATGTCATTTCTCCAAATATTTCACCATTATTGGGTTCATTCCTGCAATTAGTTTGGCTCTCCCTCTCCATAATGTTACTGTTTGTGTTCCTTTCACTTTGTAAGCCTTGAGTGGCATTAGTTGGTCCACCCCGCTCCTTTCAGTTCCCTGAGCCAATAGGATTCAATCTCCTTTCACTTGATCCTATATAAGACATGCTTTTTGTGATGTTCCTTCAGTTCATCTTAGTTACTGATGATGACCTAACCGTCGAAGTCGATTTAACTGTGTAACTCTTTACGTTTTTTTTGTCATGTTAGATTTGGCAGTTATGAAATCCATAACAGACCATCTTGCGCTACATCTTTGTGAAATTCCATTCCAGCCTCAAAACTGCTGATGGTAGTGAGGTAGATTTGTTTGTTACTTGGCTTTAGCGTTTGTGTATGCACACACGAAGCTATGAATTATTATGGTAGTAAGTATAGAACTTTTAGAACGGATTTTTTCGGTTTTGACTGCTCAATGCGACAAAGTTATGCAAATCCGAAAAAAAAATCATGGATGCTGGAGAAGTTTCAAGGATTTAACGTTAGGGCATTGGCTAATGTTGATCAGAAAGAATATTATTCACAAGAATTCGTCTAGAAGCAGAATCTCACTGTTTTAAATTTAGGGCGTTTAATGTTTACTGGTCGGTTACAAAGCTTCATTACTGACGATAATAAACCAAAATTTCCGTTTTAACTTTGTAGACGATTTCCTCTCAGTATGGTCCGAACACAACACTGGTGAGGGGACGATCTTCACATAGGTTCGTGAGATCGGTTATGTCAGATTTATAAAAGTGAAGTTACGCTTAAGTGCTTCACTGGTACTCATGTAGTAGACGAGCAAACATAAAAACTTATGAGAACGCTATTGGAAGCAAATTTAAGCATACTGTTGGGTAATTTTTGCATTGGTTGCATTGCAAGAACGGCTGTAAGTTGGATATTTATGACTATTTTTGAAAACTGTACCAAATTCTTAATTGAACAATGAGAGCACGAAAATTGGCTGGGAATACCAGTAAGTGTGAGGATCGCTTGAGTGAAGCCCCCTCCTCCATTCCTTCATTGCATCAAATTTAGAATTTCTGAGGTTTATCGCTCAAGAAAGGTTTGTTAGAATAAGAAAAACGGAATTAGTGAAGACAACAATTTATCATAATTAGCCCCCCACAAAACATTATCCAATGTCCACTCATAAAATTACTCAATTTCAAATTAGATAGATAAAATACGAGTATGTTTCAAAACAAGGCCAAAGTTCTTGATCGATCAAAAAAGAATAAGCAAAATCGGCTTTGTGAGCTACATGAGCAGGGCGTGAACGGATTGCATATTATTCCTCCATAACCGCTCCCAGCAGAAAATTCATAATTCCCAAGACTTGTTGCACAACTAGGCTAGAATCAGGATGTTCAAAATGAGAAAAAAAGTGTTTAAATCAATAAAATCAGATGAAAATAATGAAGGAATTACGATTTATCACTATTACTATCACCCCCTTCATTCACCTCTTTCACAATGAAAATGGAATAAGCTGACATATTTTTTATTATTTTGGAACCTAAATTTGACATGAATCGGACTAGAATTCTCTTTTGAGCAGAGTTTGGATTGTCCCACACTCCTTGTCTCATTATCTAACATGCGTCTCTCTACTTGTTTCAAAAGGGCGTCTTAAAAACACGTAAAACATTGACAGAACGAGAGGAGTCAATAAGGGTTAGCGTCCGATCCGCGACGTCTAGAGACTAACGACCACTCGACCGGCGCTGACCACCTGCCAAAACCACTTAGCCGGATAATCAGAAACAGATTGGAAACCGGCGGGACAGGGGTTGGCCCTCTGAGACGGGCAGTTGAAGTGGGTGGATTCGAGTGTTTTGCTCTCCCCAACTTACATCTTCCCATTTCAGCTCCGTCCTGTGACATTATTAGGGTATTTTGGGCACATTATACGAACAAAGGAGAAATCTTTAAAAGTAATGATACAATTAAAAAATGATAATGCGTTTGATCCAGGACATATGAACATCATACTTGAGAGAGTGACTTGAAGGTAACAATATCTTCCATCATTAGATTAAGAAAGGTTTTTGCTAAAAGCTTTTACAAAACATAACATATTCAAACTACTTTTACACAGCTTAACTATCACACAGTGTAACAATTGTCGGGTCCACGGAAAGGAAGCGAGCGTCCAGTGTCCCCTCCACCTGGCTCAAGGCGGCCTTCCCCCGGGAAATTGAAGACGGCGGGAGTTTTCCTAGGAAGCAGCGAACTGCATAAAATTTAGTCCGGAGAAAGCTGCGGTAGAGAACAATTCGTTGTTGTTCCCTACCACATCGACGACTCCTAGACGATTAGCCCCGTCTAAGTATCCAGTGCTGAAAGCAGTCCCCCTCGCGTTCGGAACAAGCGGTCGCCCCATCGTTCTCGACGTCAAGGTACCACACGAGGAGAGACTTTAGTTTAGGGTTAATGATTAGATAATTAGGATTAAGCCAAAGTTGTTAATTATAGTCTTTATTTAGCTTGATTGCCGACTTTTCCTTAAATACCTAATCGAATCAAACACCCCTAAACCAGCACGACACAATCTTAGGGATTATTGTGATATTTTTCATGTTTTTTGATTATTGTAATTATTATTTTTATTTCTCTATGTGATACAGGTACTGGGGCACGGTATATGGCTCACATAGTGGTACCAGTTGACGCTCGTTTGAGAGCTGTGGTTCGTAAGATTCATGAAAATAACGTTTCTCTGAGAATCACCCATTTGAGACATCGAGAGTGGAAAAGACAAGAGGCGCCAAGTTCAGATAATGTGCCACTGACTGCGTCTAACGTACATGAATCACTGATTTACGTAAAAGCGTTTTGCAACTTTGTAGTAGGTTTTCCCAAGTAATACAGTTGACTCTACATGATTATACTATTCAGGGTGGTAGATGTAGGATTAAAACTCTCAGAGTGGGGGTTTGGGAGCCCCCAGCGCGGAAGCCTGCTGGCTTATTGTACTTTCCTGGGAGTTTTACTTTTAATCAAGGAGGTTCAGCCCCTTGGTGAGGGGTTTGAGGCCCTTGATTAATTGTTCGCTCTGAATAGACCTCATTAAGGTTTGAGCCCCAAATAGTTCAAATCTACGAGATGCGAGTGCAGGGCACTCAAATATTATGTGGGATGCCGTTTCGTCAGCCTCCTCACATAGCCTGCACAGGGTTGTACTTTGTGTTACCCCAATGCGGTGTAGCTGGAACCTTAGGGGTACAAAGCCGGTTATGGATTATATTCAGGGTGGTCCTTAATAAACGTACTATCCTTGAAAATGCGTTAGTTGTGGAGAAATCAAAAACTTGTCGGAGTAAACCCCCCTTATTTTCTGGCAGAAAATTCAAAAATTGCAGTTTGAAGCGTCGCGCATGCGCGCAAATGCCCGAAACGCGCACTAACTTTCTTATTTTAAATAGGAACCCTGATTGTAAAATGCAAATTTTTAATTCTTTGCAAAAAAATGAAGGGAGGTTACTTCGACAAGTTTTTTGATTTCTACACAACCAACAAAATCGAAAGGGTGGTACGTTCATAAAGGACCACCCTGCATATAACGCCTTCTCCCAAGCTTCAATTCAGTTGAAACATACAGGAGTTCTGGTAGTCCGGTGACCGGCATTATCATGCATCAGGGTTGTCGCATACAGAAATAATAAACCTTTGTGTAATAATCTGCGCTAGTTTTATTAACTTAGTTCCAGGCATAGTTTGACTATTGCGAATCAATCTCTGCATTTTGAATTGCTTAATTACAAAACAAAACGTACCACATCACAATTCAGATAAAATCAATTGTTGTTATAGATTGATTTCAGTCATTAACAATTGAAAACAACAAACTAGAATGTTTGCGTTCGAATCATCCCTTTAATGGACTTCGAATGGCCCACAGTCTAAACCGCTTCTCCGCGAAGTACATCCGGCGGTCGGGCCCCACTCAATAAATATCCGGAGGCCTTACCGCCTCGAAATTAATAGCGAACCGCCTAAAATTAAACCGACGCCGTTTAATATGAAGAAAATCGTTTTCCCGTTTTAAACTAAAAACCCCCCGACCGCGGAGGCTCGGCCTATAAATCCTATTTCGCTACTAACTTAACCGAGGAGTAAACGGCCCTGAAAAATTTATGGCTCGCGGATACGTGTTCTCCAAGCCGAAAACTGAGGGTGGGAATCCCGGAGACCGGGAATTAACAGATTTCAACCCCCCTAAAAAGCGGAGTTTCGCTTTCTACTCTCAGCTCAAAGTTAAATAAATTACTTGATATTTTTATCTCTGTTTAAAAGGGAAACGTGACCCGTCCGACGTGGTCGGCAAGGAGGATCAGTGGCTTACATTTTTCGTAGTTGCAGAGGGAAAGAGAGCTTTCCCAGACTTGGAATTTTCTCGGGAGGGCTGGATTTTTTCTTTTTCAAGTTCAGCGGGGCTAAAGGAAGGGGCAGTGATCATTTGAATTTTAAATTAGTTGTTTTCTTTTCCTGATGGTCTTGGTTTGTTAAAAAATTAAACGGCATGAATTATGAAAGAAACGCGAATTTTAGGTTTTCAGTGTATATAGGTACATTTCTTTTACGGCCACGTTTAAACGGAGACATAAATGAAAGTTGGCCAATTTTTAAAATTAGTCTAAGCCACTTTTTGCGTTTACAGCGTGTACAAGAACTCATTACAGAGGTGTTAGAAACTGTGGTTCAAATATTAGAAGAGTAAAGAAGATGATAAGAAAGCAGGATGAGGTCATGCAACAACAAAGTTAGTTGAAGTTGCATGTAGCCAAATGCCATTTTCGGGCACTGTGTAATTATAATTTTCTTAAGGGGGGATTGAACCTAATGGTTTGTTATGTTGAAATCAGTTGCGATCGGCTGTAAGTTTCTTTCTGTGAATAGGAACTATTCTACCATGTTACCAAACCTCCAAAGCTTGGATGAAATAGCTAATCTAGAGGTTGATCTGTGTAATAATGGCCAATTGTCAGTTATGTTGGCAACAATAACTCATTTTCAATATTTGTATTATTCACCAAAATAGTTGGAGTTCGCATTTATTAAGACTTAATAAATACTTAGGTTATTGGAACTTGAGTAAAAAATTAGATGAGGGCTGAGGATGACCATCGTTTGCTGTAGCCATCAATTTGCCATTCTCAAGGGAAATTCGGCCGAAAACACACATGGTTCATTTCCCACAAACTGTCAAATTTCAGAGTTCAAAATTCTAATTTCTTCTGATGGATTCAAGAGGATTTTTTCTTTTACTAAGTTTGGTGGGTATACCTTATTGAGCACGTCAGTGAAACGAGAAGCACAAATAACTACACATTCTCGAATTACAAATTTTTTAAAGAACTGGGACACACGGCTGAGAGAACACTGTCCAGGATAGGGACAAATAGATACACGGTAGGGAGAAATTGATACTTTAATGATTTTTGAAACATGATTAAACATACTAAAAAATGTTTTTGAAAGATGAATTAGGTGCCCCCCCACTTCCCTCTAGCGATATAAAAAACCGCCGCATTTCTAGGTGATCTAGTAACGAAATGAGAGCTGCGTAACACGAATTTGCCATTTCTGGAGGATGACCCTATTTATACAGGGTGTCCCAGGAGTTATGCACTACGTGTTCTACAACTCATTCCCGACCAAAAATATCTCGAAGCAATTTTTTGCCAGAGGCCTCGATTCCGAGGTATTCGCGATTCAAGAGTTTTTTTTCGTGTTTTAGATCTTAAGTCATTAAAATTGTCATAATTCCCTCAAGTTTGGAGATAGCTCAAATTTGATGACACCGTTGGAAAGAGCGTTGAATTTTCTATCTATTTGATGTCAAAAAACTTTTTGAAATTGCATTGAAGATGTGCGATTGCTGCGCGAAATGGCAGTTTTGTAAAAATCTTAAAATCGCCTGTTTTTCATCTCGCCTAGAAACCCCATGAATGCTTGACTCAGAACTGGTGAAACGTTCTCTGAAATGTTAGCTTTCTAAAGTTGTAATCGTTTTGGTTTTTAAAAATATTTTTAGTTGAGGAAATGGTGTTTAACTGCAGAAAAACGTTTGTTTTCTGTAAAAATTGAGGTTTTTCCAAAAGTCTCGAAGATGAATGCAACTCATCGCAGTCGGAAATGAGTTGTAGAACACGTAGGAGTCGGATTGCGCATAAGTCCTAGGACACCCTGTATCACTAGAAAAGACCTAATGTTTGAAAATTGGGAAAGCTACGGATAAGGCGTTGTCTTGGTCAGGGGCTAGGATATGCAATGACCCGCTCGACCCCCCGGTCTTGAAGGAGGGGTTGCTTTGTGCTTTGTATTGTCCACCTCCAATCTGATTTGGCCGTAGCATTGAGTGTTGCAATGTTGAAAATTTGTTGTTTCTGACCAAATTCAGTTTTAGTAAAATGTTAATTGACTCGAACATGTTATCCAGCTGTTGGACAATGTTAAGATATTGGGGTTTAAATCGAGTTCATACAAAGAGTTAGAGTTTAAACAATATTATTAAAATTTAAATTAAAAAATAAATATTTAAAAATGAAAAATAAAAATGAATTCAATTAATGAAAACGTTCGATTTTTATCAGCGTATACGGCATTTCCAAGCTGTCCAGCGAAAGTCAGGATAATCTAAGATCCGAGAGACAGCTATTGTTTGTGTTCATTTACGATTGATTGCGATGATTTGCTTGCAGTTGAGTAGCTATACCACAAGTGAGTATGTTGACATGATTTTTGTGTACGGTTTTGCCGATGGTAATGCTTCTGAAGCAGCAAGGGAGTCACACTCCTCCTGTGTACAACTCACACCCTAGCGAACACGTCGGATAGTATGAGGAAAAATATTGGTAGATAATATTGTTTATGTCACTGATCCTTCTTCATCTAGTAAACTATATGTTTTTTTATCTACTGTTTTTTTTTTTTTTCGAGAAAAGTTACGTATATCCTGCCACCAACCTTTTTTCGTCGAGACAATTGGAAAAACCTCAATTTTAACAGAAAACAAACGTTTTTCTGCAGTTAAACACCATTTCTTTAACTAAAAATATTTTTACAAACTGCAACGACTACACCGTTGGAAAGCTGACATTTTGGCGTACGTTTTACCAGGTCTGCATAGTCCTGCGTCAAGCATTCATGGGGTTTCTAGGCGAGATGAAAAACAGACGATTTTAAGATTTTTACAAAACTGCCATTTCTTGCAGCAATCGCACATCTTCAATGCGATTAAAAAAAGTTTTTTGACGTCAATTAGATAGAAAATTCCATGCTATTTCCAACGGTGTCCTCAAATTTGAGCTATCTCTACAATTGAGGGAGTTATGGCAGTTTTAATGACATAAGATCGAAAACACGAAAAAAATCTTGAATCGCGAATAGCTCGGAAACGAGGCCTCTGGCAAAAAATTGCCACGAGGCATTCTTGGTCGGAAATGAGTTGTCGAACACTTGGGAGTCGGATTGTGCATAACTTGGACAATCGGATTGGACACCCTGTATAAATACACACCTAGACTTTTTCCATCGGATTCGATCTTAGAAGTCTGAAACGGATTTCTGTTCAGTTATTTTTCGTCAAGTGTGGGTTGTTTCACACCCCCTGAATCAATTCTAATATTCGTCCCTCTATTGATACATTCTTAGGGAGAATCGAAAGTTCCGTCTTTAACGCAAGGACTGAGAGTGGATACCAGAACGAGTAACTGGCGGTAGCCCCTGAGCGTGGTAAATACTATACGAACGTACAATCCATAACGCTGTCTCCCAAGCTTCAGGAGCAATAAACTGTACATAGACCCGATGTAGAAACCCACCAGTAGAACAATTGAAATTTACAAAGGTGAAATAAAACGCTTCCCTACTCATCAATTGTCCACAATTATATTAAGAAAGACATGAAAACTCGATTTCAAAAAAGCTTGAGTTAAAATCCCTTTGCCATTCTATCAGGTGATTCGATCCTGAGTGTTGGGTGCCAACAATTAGGGAGGGGGTTAGGGAATCAGAGTTCTCCGTAGTCATAAAAAAATTAGTAATAATAAAAATATAATATACAGCTGTGTTCAGGAATCGATGTTGCGCTTACTTACAATAAGTAACTGCCATAAACTATTTTTTAACAGCACAACAGAATTTAGCTTAATCAAATTTGTGGTTACAATACTCTTCGAAAACAGTTGTCACCCAAAATTACTATGGTTAAGCGTTTCTTTTTGGTGGGTTAAAAAGCATCATTCTTCGAGAATAATGAACCACAACGAGTCAGATTTGATCAAAAGAGCCTTCCCCTTGCCCGTTCAATGGTAGCTACGAACTAAATAGGTTCGTATGAGCGAGCCCATTACTCCTTCATTGGTTCGTCACGGTGTCAATAAAGCTTGAGGCCTTCGCCATTTAGAGGACAATGGAGGACAAAAGCGGACTTCAGAAAAAAATCTCCGCGAAGAGGTGAGACGGATCCGTAACACGTTCGCCGTACGAACAAACGTGGAGAACCGATTAGCACCAGCGACGGTCATATTTGTCTCTTAACGCTAACCGTGAGATGGGGCGAAGCATCGGTGGCAACTATAATTGAATCAAAACCACTCAAGGCCAGTGAATTAGGAATTGTGCTTCTGGAAGTGGTGAAGAAGCACTATTACGAGTTTCTTAGGCTCATTATCGAAATTACAGTTTTCCTAGTGCCTAGATAGTGGAACCGAAATTAGGGAGTTTTTTGAAAATGTAATCAGCAGAGAGTGAATTTAGGGAAGTTTTGTTGTTTTTCAACCTCTGTGTCGAGAGGGGTCTGACTTACTTGGATAAAGGGGTGTAAACTTGGAATAAAGGGGTCTACACGTATTTGACTTACTCGCTTTCGGTAGGGCATGAAAAATCTTTCGTCAGACAGATCTGAAGCATATACGAGTAGCTTTTCCTAAATAGAGTGGGTTTTTCGTCCAGACGAATCTGACGCACTTACCCAAGAGATAGTTCAATCTAAAAGAGTTTTTGCTTCTGTATGATCGAAATCAACCTGTTTGACCAGGAGAGGGTGCGGGCCTTCCCCGTTCATTAATGAACCTGAGCCCTGGGTTTTCCTGGCTGTTAATTTTATTATGTGATACGTCTAAACTAAAAAATTATGTGATAACATCTAATATATAAAATTTCATTGTCACAATGTTGGTCACCGTTCTCTTCCGAAACGACTCTACCGATTTTAACCAAATTTTACAGGGGTATTCACTAGGTCTGAAAATCGGCTAACATCTATTTTCATACCCCTAATTGATAGGGGTTGTTCACCCTTAACCTTTTTTTTTTTTTTTTGTTGTTTTTATTTTTTTATAATGAGGCAAAAAAATACATACAACCCTAAATGTTGACTTTTTTATCACCAACCCCTATATTTTTATAGCCATTTTAGTAATTTAATCATTATCATCCCGCTCGATAACTGATAAATTATAGTGTTTTTACCCGTATTTCGATTAAAATCTCCCTTAGCTCATGGCAATTCAACTCAATGTGCCAATTCAATTCAAACGAATTCAGTTCCCGATTAGATTGGCATTTGAAATGACAATCAACAAATCCCAAGGCCAAACGATGGCTATTTGTGGCTTAGATTCGAGTACACCATGTTTTTCACACGGGCAATCGTACGTAGTGGGTAAACCATCCAGTTAGTTTGTGCTCCCTAAAGGTGGGCTAACAAAAAGTATTGTTCACGCTATAGCATTAAAAGATTGACGTTGCTCGTCGTAATCAACATGTGATATGTAATTTTAGGAAGTGAACTATAATAACTGGCAAATCATATTGTTTGGCGTTTGTTATTTTTATATTCCCTTATCGTTCAGAGCGTTCCATGTCTATTTCAGGCATATACCACACACTTACACGCTTATAAGTAAGTTACTTTTTGTCAACACAAGAATTCATCTAGAAACTAGATATAATTTATAAGGCGAAAAAACGTTTGACGAAAATCGTTACACCCACAAAATACGTTGTTGAATAAAAACGCTGCAAATTCATTCACTGGGGTTTATTATTCTATTGGCTTGCGTTCATGACTTGAATTTCTACTAAGCTTTGGAGTGTGCATGTTTCACAGGTGATAGAGCGATTATTGAATTTCAGGAGGCACACAAATATGATCAACTGATCAATCCAAATAGGTGTTTTGGTCGAGAACAGATTTACGTGCTCTATGCATATCTCATGAAATTCAATATCTATCTCTATCACCTGTGAAACAAGCACACTCCAAAGCTTAGTATAAATTCAAATCATAAACGCAAGCCAATTGAATCATAAACCCCAGTGAAAGAATTTGCAGCGGTTTTTTATTTTTTAAATTTATTTTTTAATGGTTATCAGAATGCTTCAACCCGTGTAGCGGCTACAAAACCTTTTAGGAGTTCACTCCAGTATCCACATTACTACATCACTACGTCACTAGGTTACTGATATCAACACAAAAACAATAATAAACCAAAATAACGCGAATGTTGGCACCATAAATCGGGCCATAGATCGGGAATGGTTTGACCCACGGACCTGGGGAGGGGCTCATTCGATTCCTCGTGGAGTGTTCTTTAAAAATAGTACAAATTTAGGCCGCCTTGACTTTCTTTGAAGTTTTTAGGGATTTTACAAAACTTTGACAACCCTTAAAGGGCACTTTAAATTAAGTGAGAGTGCTGGCTAACGAATTGGGGCGTTTTCGGACCAATATTGATTTTTCCTGAAACTTCAGATTTTTTACTCCAGCCGTTTGGGAGTAATCGTGCGTACGGCGTACGGCGGACGGACGGAAAAATGTTTATTGCAGATTTGGATTCTACACCCTTTGAAACGTAAACCATGAAATTTTCAGGGGTTAGCATTTTTTTTTTTTTTTTTTTTTCAAGAGCGATTACGATGGTTTATTATTGAATAATAAACCAAAAACGCTGCAAATTCTTTCGCAGGGGATTGTTATTCAATGATACACGATTTGAATTTCTACTAAGCTTTGGAGTGTGCGTGTTTCATAGATGATAGAGCGATTATTGAATTTCAGGAGGCACACAAATATGATGAACTGATCAATCCAAATAGTTATTTTGGTTGAGAACCGATCAATCAATTGAAATCATCGCTCTATCACCTGTGAAACACGCACACTCCTAAGCTTAGTAGAAATTCAAATCATGAATCATTGAATAATAAACCCCAGTGAAAGAATTTGCAGCGTTTTTTTTTTTTTTTTTTTCAAGAGCGATTACAATGGTTCATTATTGAATTATAAATCAAAATTCGTGTCAACATTAAATAGATGTACATGAAATGAGTGAATCGTGCTGCAGATCCGTTGCATTAGTCGCAATTAGCAAAATAATTGTCAGCAACTTTTTCATTGCGATTCTTCCATAATCGCATTCAGAATGATGAACGTATCTGTCGGTTCCGAGAACAGAACCGGTCGAATCACCGGCGCAGAACCGCGCCTTTGAGAATGACATCACACCCCTACAATGTCACGTTTCAGACATAAGAGAAAATTTTCTCCCCGATTGCCAACTTCCAGGCGTATCCCCGGTAATGAATCACATTCCGACTCCGCGAGGCGGCAGAACCTGTTGCTCACGTGAACCTGACGCTTTCTCATCACCTTGCATTTGTTTCTAAGATAAAAGTTGAGCGATTGCTTCCGCTGGTTGCAGTTACGTTTGGATGCAAATCTTATAAATTAACGCACCGCTTCGGAGTTTCGAACTATGTAAGCCGCAAGGAGTTTCATTTGAACAGATAAATTAACGGATTCATGAAGGGATGAAAGGATGATTGATTGGATTCATTCATAAATAGTATAACTGCTTTGGTCCAGTAGTTTTCATTGCAATTTTGGAGAGGTAATTACACTAACGGATTAAATCGTAAATCAATACCAGAATAATAAAACATGTGATTGCAGTTTAGATGGCTAATTTATATGGCATCACAATAAAATCCATAAAATGGGTACTGGAATTAGAAATGTCACTACACTCACGGATTGAATCGTAATTTAATGCTTCAATGATAAAACAAGAGCTCAAGAGGATGCTGCCCTATCAGTATGTCGAGTGACTCGAATCATATTTATCAGATCGGTATTTTCGCATTAAACAGGACGATGCATTTTCTGTGCCAATGAAAATAAACGATGGTGTACCCCAAGGAAGTGTATTGGGCCCGCTACTGTACTTCCTGTACACCAGTGACTTTCCAGAAGTAGATCAAAGCACAACAGCAACATTTGCAGATGACACTGCAGTCCTGGCAGTGGGTTAAAGCAACAATGAATCAAATTCCAAACTTAATAAATTACTCTCTAGAATAAATATCTGGACATCAAAATTGAGGATCAGATTGAATGATGCCAAGTCAGTGCCAATCGGAAAATCAACTACATCCCTACTTTCCTCAACGACGTGGTTATTCCCTAGTAGGGAATCCCTACGCGAATGAAGCCAAATACCTGGGCCTGACGATTCACCCTAAGCTCAAGTGGAAGGAACAC
Organism: Creontiades dilutus; assembly: GCA_031894815.1. Lineage (NCBI taxonomy): Eukaryota > Metazoa > Arthropoda > Insecta > Hemiptera > Miridae > Creontiades > Creontiades dilutus. The sequence goes on from JAVIWC010005620.1 coordinate 3,657,610, forward strand.
GTCTAAAAAAAACTTAACTCGTGTTAAAATTTGGAAGAATGTACTGGCTAATAGGCCGGAGATCCACCATGACCATTGGTTACAAGTTGCTATTGTACAATCAAGTACTAAAGCCAGTTTGGGAGTATGGAGCTCAGTTGTAGGGCGCCACAGATAATCCAACGTTTGTTTTACGATGTATCACGGATGCACCGTGGTATTTCCGAAACGATGTCCACCACCGTGAAATTCGAGTTGACACCGTGGATGAAGTTATTAAAAAACGAGCTACTGCTCACTTTAACAGACTCAAATATCGTGTAAATGAGGAAGCTGTCAAGCTTCTGAATGTATAAGATATAACTCGTCGCCTTAAGCGAGTAACACCACATGAACTTGTGTAGGAAGTGATTGTGAAAGTTAAAGAGACTTGGGACTAAGTTGTGTACCTTAACCCTGAAATATTTACATTAGTAAAATGAGTCAAATTAATATTGTTAATTCGTTTACTTGGTGCAATAAAAGAGTTAAAAAATAAAATAACAATAATATAACGATTGAATGGTGCTTGGGGGGCCAATTTTCATGGATGCACAATGAAATCCGTGGAACTGCAAAGATCATTACACTGTCGGACTGCATTGTAACTGTACACTTCATTTATATAACGTTTTAACGAAATCAGAACAATGATCGACCATGGACAAATAATATTTCATGAAATTCGGGTTAATTGGTGAACACACGCTATAAGTAATGATCCATTACCGATGGAATTCATAAGCAGCATGCAATAGAATTGGCAATTAGGATCAAGCAATCTTTCAAAACTAAATATACTCGTACTTATCTTATATAGCAGCAAGCATTTTTGAGTTGTGAACTGTAAACCAAACGTAAATTATTGAGGAGGCAACGTTTTTACATAAATTGCTATATTCAAAGCATGAGTAACATGTACCAATAAAACCGAAATATTTTACCATAATTGTTCATTGCACTCACGGGTTAAATTGTTTTTTAACACTCCAATAGTGAAATTGGTCATTATTTAATAAGTGATTAGGAGGCCAATTTTCATGTCAGCACAATGACATCCTTGAGATGAATACTGCAATTGCTCCCACTTCAAAAGTAAAACATTTTATTAGTGTTGAACATGCCAATTTGCATGGTAGCAGAATGAAATGATGAATGATGGAGATGAACACTCCAACTGAAAGATCATTGCGCTTATGTATTGGTCAGTGGCAGTACGTGGCAGCACAGTGTAATCCATGGGATGAATATTGCAATTGGAGATAAAAATTGCACTTATGGATTGAATTGTAGTTGAGTAATTTATTAATAAAATTTGTTAGTGGAAGTATCCCGTACCCTCGTTAGTGGACTGTATATAAGGAACGCTGATCTTTAGGCCAAATAATTTCTCGTAACTAAATGGAGCAATGGTTTTTCCAGGCGGGATAGGTCCCGTACCTATGCCAACTATCCGACTTTTCCGATAAAAGCCGAACAGTATGATGACCAGCCCTCCAACCGCAAATGGGGAACGCTGAAACTATCTGAGGAATCAGAAAAGAACTATAGGTATGTATTAGGTAAAGGAAAGTTCGCTGACTCACGTGTTCGATGTCGCCAGAGATGAAGGGGGCCCCCGTCGATGTAGCAAAATCCTCTTCGCCGAAGTTGAAACAGATTCCCTCGCTCATCCGAGAATATAAACCTGTGAAATAAAAAACTTATGCCTTTAGAAAATGTACCACAATATAACATAAAGGGGAAGTGAGAAAGCGAAGGTGCGGCCATGTACGCGTAAAGATCCGAAGTGAGTTTCCAGCGCAAAAGATGGCAATATGAGGGGAAAAAGGAAGGAGGAATCAGAAGCGGGAAACGCAGCGATTCGCGCCGACTTCAAACGCCTCCAAATGGGACTGGAAGTAGAGGTGGGTAGTGAGTGAGTGACCTTGTCTCAAAGAACTTCTATTTCAAGTGACCTTGTCCCAAATGACCTGCGGAGGGAAGACCTGCAGTTCATCACAAAACGTTTGCAACATGCATGTACAGCATGCAAGGCTCCCCGCGGTCTACGTTCAAACTACTCAGACGGTCGCGAACGTCTCTTGGCAAGAGAAGTTCGAGACCTGCAGGTCGCAAACGTTCTTGACAGCATGGCTCCTGTGGCCGCCGTTCGAACTACTCGGAGACCTGCAGGTCTGCCAAACCGTTCCTCACAAAGTGCTCGGGTTTCTTTCTAGTCAACGAAGGACTCCCCTCATCGCAATTCAAATTTACTCAATAGTAAGCTATACTGGTCGATACTATACTCATCACAGAGTCGATTATATTTATAAGAAAATCTGCATGAGGACTCGAAAAATGACTAGGGAGTAGGGAAATAGAACCGTAGATGACTGTCATTTACCGAATTCTGACGGATGACGAAGATAATGGAAGCTGACGGTCATGCCACGAGATAGCGATAGTGGAGGTGAGTGTCTCAGAATGGAGAAGACGAACTGCAGGTCCCATTCATTCACGAAGTGAACTGCAGGTGTCGCATTCATACACGGAGTTACCTTTAGTTGCGTCCTAACCCTTTGCTATGGCCACAGGCTTCTCCCGACTGTTGACTTAAAACAGTCTAAGAGGGACGCATGCGTGCTTCAGACCGTACACGGAGTTAACTGGAGAACTTCTCCCACTGACCTTGTCTTTGGACTGAGTAACCTGCAGGGAGTCTACTCCCTCAGGTGACCTGGGTTTACACACCTCTAACTGGAAGGCTGGTTTCGGCTCTGAATAACGTTTGAATGAAATCAATGCATCATGAGAAATTAATACCTCAACAATATAATTACTCAAAATTTACTCCAAATTTCATGACTTATTACCGTTGCGGATTGAATTATACGGGATGAATACTGCAACTGGAAAGATCGCTGCATTCATGGATTGAATAATATATCAATACATTATTACTTCAATATTATGGTCAATTTCTTTGGTAGAACAACTAAATCCATGGGATGAATACTGCAATTGGACATATAATTGAACACATGGATTAAATTGTAGTGTAACAGTTCAATGGTAAAGAAGGCCAATTTGTTTGGCAGCACAATGTAATTCAAGGGATGAACACTCCAATTTTAGAGATTATTGCGCTTAGTTATTAGTGAGTACGTTAACATTTCAATAGTGAAACATTTGATAGATGTTTAAGAGGCCAATTTTTATGGCTGCTTAATGAAATCGACTTGATCAACATTAAAATTAGAAAGATCACTACACTCATGGATCACTACACATTTTTACTTCAAATTGCTATTAAGATGTTCAAATTGCTAATAAGATGTAAACTAGGTGCAACGGTAACAAAGTATTGAAAAAAATATTATTACTTCAATAGTGAAACATAATATGTTATATCAATCATATTATGATAGATGTTTAGGAGGCCGAGTTTATGGATGCTCAATGAAATGATTGCGATGAAGATATAATTAAATTCACGGATTGAATTGTCATTTAACACTTTAAGGAGTGTGAAGGAAACCAAATCCCATGGTAGCAGAATGTATTAGAGATTGATTAGTAGAGTAAACAAAGGAATAATTCAAATCTGTGTATTATATTGTCCCATTCTAAGGAGTGATGACCCTCGCAAATGTTTTACTGTTCCTAATTGAGTACGAATAAAATACCTAGCAACTTACAGAACAATATACTATTGCGATTTACACAAATTAAACGATAAATTGTATAGTAAAAAACCGTTGCAAATTCTTTCACTGGGGGGTCATTATTCAATTGGCTTGCGTTCATAATTTGAATTTCTACTAAGCTTTGGAGTGTGCGCGTTTCACAGGATAGAGCGATTATTGAATTTCAGGAGATATGCATGGAGCGTGTATCGGTAAATCTGTTCTCAACCAAAATACCTATTTGGATTGATCAGTTGATCATATTTGTGTGCCTCCTATCCTACACATCGAGAATACATCGAAAATGGTTTGACCTACGGACGTGGGGAAGGGCTCATTCGATTCCTCATGGTATGTTCTTCAACTAGAGAGAAATTTAAGCCGCTTCGACTTGTTTTGAGGGTTTTAGGGATTTAAAAAAAACTTTGACAGCCCTTAAAGGGCACTTTAAATTGAGTGAGAGAGCTGGCTCAAGAATTGGGGCGTCGTCGGACCAAGATGGATTTTTCCTGAAAATTTCAGATCTTTTGCTCCAGCCGTTTGGGAGATATCGTGCGTACGGCGGACGGACGGAAAAATTGTTATTACAGATTCGGATTCTACACCCTTTAAAACGTAAACCATGAAATTTTCAGGGGGGGGTTATAATTTTTTTTTCCAGAGCGATTACAATAGTTTATTATTGAATAATAAACCAAAATACGGGTCACTGTAGCCCAGTTTGCGGATGGTGTTGCTGCTCTCTGCAGTTCTCACACTCGTCAAGGAGCAGAAAATTATTTCTCGACTTGGTAGGTCCTTGGTATAAGAAATGAATCCCACCAAGTCAACACTCGTTCTAGTACAAGGGCTGGGTAGACGAAATATGTCGTACACACAAACATACAGGCTAAATTCGGTCAAATGATGAGAGTCTTTTTAAAAAAGGCAAACTTTATTTACACTCAGCTACATGTTCAACGTTGAAAGTAAATCTCAGAGGTAATTACTTAACACCTAGCTCGGAGGTTCCCCATCTAAACTAAAAATGTTGACTCAGTAGAGGGCTTCGTCTTACATTAGATTTAGCAGGTGGAACGAACATGAGTTCCATCTATAGTTTATTTTGAACGATTCGATCTCGAAATGATTTGAGACGGATTTGAATTCAGTTTTTGTTCTGATGTTTTGATTGTCAAAACCTTCCCAGAACCAACCGTATAGGGGAGCTGTATTGACGAAGGGTCGTCTCAAAATTATCGGAACTCGTGTTATGATTCAAAAATGGATAACATATTACAAGACTGGATATTTATTTATCAACCTAACGACATCAATGTATATCGTTCGGAACCTGCGCACCCTAAAACCGGTGGTATCAAATTATGAAAGTGAAGCTTATCCAAGTCCGGAGAGATGTCACAGTTACGACGCCCTTTACCGTCTATAAATCCAAGAAAGATGACAATAAACTTTTCTTTTATTCGCACAAAAAAATAAATAGAAAGACGGGCAGATTCATTATTCATTCGGTTGACGGCATTCCGGCGCAGGAAGAGGGGGAACCCATCTTGAAAAAGAGGGAAAATGGCAGAATGAGAGGGGGCCGAGAGGACTAAATGATTTGCTTTAAAACCTTTAAGAGCTGGAAAACTCCAGAAAATCCCCTCCTGGGAATTCCGGGAGGAGTAATGGTGAGGAAGAAAGAATCGAAAAGAAGAACAAAAAAATCAAGCAGGAGGGAGAGATTGGGGAGCCACAGTCGGCGAAAAAAAGGTGAGGGGCTCGAGACGGATCCTTGGGGGACCTCCGTGGGCAGGGAAATCGGCTCGGAGTGGCGGAGGAAGATTGAAGGACTACGAAAGTCTTAAGTTTCCATTTGCAGGAGAACGGGATAAACTGTTAAGATAAGAGAGGAAAAGGTCTTGGCTGCCCTTCCAGAAAATAGAATGAGGTTTTTTGGCGGAGGTCACGAGGCGGGTGGAGGAGTTTTTGGCTTTATCGGAGGGACACAAAAGGAATGGGTGCGTGGGTTTCGGGATATCGGGACGACGTGATCTTAGCGATTCTTTTAGTTATTTTCCTACTTATTTTGTAGGAATCTCAATACTATTACAGCTTATAGCTCAGATACTGGAATAAAATGAATATTCAGATATATCGATTACGAAGTAATGGTGGATAGCGCAGACTTCGCATGAATACAAAAATATCTGTATTGGTGTACAAATTGAAGAGATGATGGCTTATCCCGAATCGACAGAAGTATGACTGAATAAGTTAACACACTTTCGATTTCATTCTCCCTAGTTGCAACCAGTAGTTCCAAACGTTAGAGTGGGTAATACAAGTTACGGCCTTGCTCTTCCATGACTTGTCCCCTCAAGATGACGCCATAAGAGTCCCATTTGCATCACAAGAAGTACTAAACGCTATTTCTTTTAATTTCGAACTAATGGTTGGTTACGGGTTTGGGGGACTGTTTCTTCACGAATATGAAGTTGTTTCATGTCAAAACGTGCTTTATCCATTGAAACAAGAGCGTTTAAAATGGTTAATTATTGAATAATAAACTAAAATGAGCGATGAAAATCGAGTTTTCAACCAAAATGTACTAACAGTTGAGGTTAGTTTCAAGCAAAACGTACTCTATCCATTTATCAATCATAGGGCGAAATTCATGGACAAAGCCTGAGTGTGAATGTGCACTTCCACTCAGCTGAGTCGAGGGTCACCCTCCACTCACCTGTTTGAATTCATAGTTGAGTGAGGTTGTTCACTCGGATTGCGTGAGTGTGACAGTCCACTCAGGGAACGCACAACCCATTTTCTCCGTATGTTGGCAGCAGTGCTGGCATATTTTAGGGAAAGTTCCCCTGTTTTGTGGGAAAAAAGGGGTAAAATTTTCCCTTCCCGTTCCATACTGGTTGTTAACGGTTATGAAAGGTTACAGTTTCCTTAATACGTACCTACCTACCTACGTTTTGGCAGAGCATCAAGTAATAGTGTTTTTGCTTTACTTACCTAAATGATATTAGAGAAAACCCTGAATGAATTATTAAAAAAATACGATAGCAGCTGATGCACTTAAGTGACGTCCCAAAATCACTCAGAATATTGCACTCAACGCCATTTTTGATTTATGAATTCCGTTGAGTGTGCGTTAGGGGAACTACGAACGACTTACTACAAACTTATTTCGCGACTATGAATCGCTTTGAGTGCGTGGTTCCCCTCAATGCTACACTTAGGGACCCACTCACACTTTATCGCCGTCTATGAATCCCGCCCATAAAGTGCTAAATCCAAGTTATATAATAATTCTTCTACACTATTTTCATCCAAGACCTACTAGGCGTCATCTTATAAATCCGATGTTTTCAGCCAAAAAGTATTCTATCCATTTGAATCAGTGAAGACGTACTTTCTCCATGATTTACAAATATAAAAACGTGAATTATCACGTTTTTCACCGTGACTGTTTTGCCACACAATAGAGGAGAAAAAACGCTGCAAATTCCTTCACTGGGGTTTATTATTCAATAGGCTTGCGTTCATGATTTGAATTTCTAAAACTTTGTTTATTATTCAATTCTTGCGTTCATGATTTGAATTTTACTAACTTTGGAGTGTGCGTGTTTCACAGGTGATAGAGTTACTTTGGTTGTGAACCGTTTTCCGTGCTCTATGCGTATCTCCTGAAATTCAATAATCGCTCTATAAAAAATTTAGAAATTCAAATTATGAACGTAAGTAATAAGTGAAAGAATTTGCAGCGTTTTTTGGTTTATTATTGTTTTGGTTATCAGTAACCTAGTGATGTAGTGTAATGTGGATACAGGAGTGAACTCCTAAAAGGCTTTGTAGCCGATACACGGGTTAAAGCATTCTGATACGCATGAAACGCTGCAAATTCTTTCACTGGGGTTTATTATTCAATTGGCTTGCGTTCATGATTTGAATTTCTACTAAGCTTTGGAGTGTGCGTGTTTCACAGGTGATAGAGTGATTATTGAATTTCAGGAGGCACACAAATATGATCAACTGATCAATCCAAATAGGTATTTTGGTCGAGAACAGATTTACGTGATCTATGCATATCTCCTGAAATTCAATAGTCGCTCTATCACCTGTGAAACACGTACACTCCAAAGCTTAGTAGAAATTCGACGCAAGTTCAATTCATGAACGCAAGCCAATAGAATAACAAACCCCAGTGAAAGAAGTTGCAGCGTTTTTTCAAATCCAATTGAATCTGTCATCTTTGTCGTGCAGCCATCTAATTTGTGTAGAGGAGAAACCAATCTTCATGCATTAGGAGAAGCGATGTCGTGGTTTAATAGAATAGATAGGTACTTCGGTTGAATGTCCCAACCGGGGCACATTGTTGGCTCAATAGTGACTTCACGAACGTTTCGTTCCCCGACAGAGACCACTTTGAGCTAAAGGTCCAAGGGAATATTACTGATTCGATTAATAGAACGGTTGAACGGAGGCCCTGAATACGTGATCCAACTGCGAGTTAAATTGATTTAGAAAATGGTGGACGTATTAATATTCATAAGAACGACCACCTACAACCTACATATCTCCAACGGTTCGGCTCCTCCTTTGCTCAGAATTCCAAACCTCCCCTAACCACGACGCTGCAACGTGGCTTTGAGTTAAAATTGTAAAGCTTCTCTTTACAATCAGCAATATTGAAATAACGATCACAAGTGGCCATTCGAAAATTCATACATAAAGGGTATACCAGGACGGAAACTCTATGTATATTTCATTCGTGAATGTAAAAGTGTTGGTGTATAGATTAATTTAAATGATTTCTTCTCGGCAGATCCGCCAATGAAGTTAATTTATGAAGATGCCTCACTTTAGTTTGATCGCCAAGAAAAGTATGTTTTCTAAATGCGGTCTTGAAAATGGTTGAAATCACTGGGAAATGTGTTATAATCGACTTACAGAGCAGAAATTTGAAACGTAGGTCATTCGAGACATTTAAAATACAATTACGAGATAAGCTGTGCTACCTCTTAGACAAGCTTTACCCAATCTACCTGCGCTGCTGAAGTAATAACTGATAAAGTTGATAATTATGGTATAATACAGGCTGATTTTTCCAGTGTGTGAAAGATTAACGGCAAAGAAGAAGTTATAACACTATTAATTCATTTCCACGCTCACATTGAACCTTTTTCTGGTCCGAGGAGGCAAAGACAACATGAATTGTAATTTATATGAGGAGGATTCAATCAAAACTTGATTTGTCCACTTTTCAAATTTTTTCATGAGAATTCAAAAACTTACTCTGCACCCCCTTTGATGTTCAGGCTAATCTGACATAGTAATTATGAATCCGCAGGTCGGTGTGAATCATGTCCTGGAATACCGGATTCTCAACATTGATGGTACAACGAATTTATTCGCTTTAAGGTAACGGTACCGGTAGTGGCCACAGTTAAGAATTTTTTTCTTTAGTTTTGACAATTGTGGGCCAACAGTAGTACTGACTTTCTTCAGGACTCATTTAGAATATAGCCCGACTCTTCCCTAACATATCCATTGCCTAAAACTATCAAAAGAACAATTTTTTCTATTTTTTATTAATTTTTTCTCACACCTTTATTTTGATCTAGTAGTGGCCACATCAAATTACGAAATTTCCAGTAGTGGCCACGTGCATGTCTCAGTAGTGGCCACTTGACATTTTGCCCTCCTTACGTGTTTAATATCATTAAATTCAATACCAGATGAACAAAATTGATTCTATCCAGTAGAAGCTCTAGGATACAGCCCAACAAACGAGGAAACTAGGGACGGTCATATTGAGAAGTTTACCACAATTTCCAATGATGCTCTGCGCACTCCTAGTTCAACCTCTGACTACAAGATGACATGAGCTGTACCTCCTGCAAGTTTGAAGCCACTAGGAGACCGGGAATCCTTATTTCTCAAATATAAACTTTAAAATGGCCACTACTGGAGCAGTGGCCACTACCGGTGCCGTTACCTTATATTTTGGACGTATTAAGTTTTGTGAAAAATATATGGACATGTTGAGTTTTGTCAAAATCACTAAGCTCTAACTGGTGAAACGCTTAATCAACTAGACAAGAAAGTGGAATTCCTGAAGAATTTCGTACAATATATTCGGGGTACCTCGAAAAGGTTCACTTGAAGTGCCGAATATAAAGTGAATACAAAATTGAACTTTTGTTGAGAACAGACATTTCACTGTGGATTTCCTGAACAAAACTCGTTTGGCCTTCCTTAGCTTCACTTTATGGATTCATACTGAAGTTCTTTTATTTTCTCTCACCAACACTCTCCGACCTGCTACACAGTTACGAAGTCCTTGTAAATCTGAACGTATAGCACAGGACTGGTTATCACATCGACTTTTAAAAATCTTCTTCCTACCCACCAAAACGCACGATCTTCAGGCAAGAAAATATGCCCACGAACAAGAAAAGCTATTCTCACTGATGAGGACAACTCGAGTTATGAAAAAATCGGTTTCGACATGGCTCTGACCCTGGAAATGGACATGAAGAGGTTTGGTTTGAACAACACGACAAAAACCCCTACAAAGTACTGTATGGACAAAGCGAGTTTTGATTGAAGTTGCTACGTTTGGATCATTTCAAAATTTTGGTCAGATTTACGTCACTGATCAGTATTGCCGTCAAATCTCAACTAAATACAGTTTTGTATGCATTTTAAAATTTTCTCTTATGTGGATGTACATGTTCCATAGGAAAGTATGTAAAAATTGTGCCTATAGGACCCAGGAGAAAATACCTAAGTCCGTATTTCTCACTCTCTACAGCTGTAACTAACCAGAGGTATACAACTTCCACCGTCACTACTCAGCGAAATATTTATTGGGGCTGTTATATCCACTTACAGTATGAAAGAACATACCATCTACAATGGATATCCGCCTCAGGAAAAAGAATTGGATCAAATCAAGTAGCCTTATCAGCCCATTATTTCAGTGTCACACGGTTTTTCCTCACTCCCTACAATGTTTTGAAAAGTAGCCCCCAACAGGGAGGAAAGGGTGTTTGTGAAGTTGCTTCTGTTTTGATGACATCCCTTATTCAAGATGGTCCCAACGCTGGTGGTTGGATTTTGCCTTGACCTTCCCAGTCAGTTCTACAGGGAAAACCATCCCTGGAGGCAGCACTGTAGGTTTTTTAACTCTCACTCCAGTAACATTCTGACTGTGGCAAGTGAAACTAGATCGCACTTGTTGACAATTAGTGTAGTAGTTGGAAGTTCGTTGACAACATTTTGGTTCAACCAGTTTCAATTGATTTGTGGCCTGTAAAGGCAGTGAAAGGCTATCACCTCACTCCCTACTTTCTCACTCCCTAAAATATCTAGCCAATAGCCCCTTAAATTGTAAGGAGTGAGATCTGCTTGTAGCAAGTGAGATTTTGGCAAGGAAACCTTAGTGTTTACTGCAGCTAAAATTAAGCTGATTTGTGCTGTTCCGCTCACCTAGTTTGGAAGACTTTAGCGGCGATTCCCATGGAGTTGGAGGCTCAAGAGGAGAAAAAATAGAAGATATACCTCACTCCCTACAATTTTTTTTTTCAAAATGGCGTATCAGTAGTACGGTTGAAGATTATGTGTGCTCATGTAGGTAATATGCCGAGAGAATCGCAGTTATTGATTAGGAACAAGAAAATTGATCAAGTTTCAACTTTTACTTTTTAAAAAATTCGATACCCTAATGTGACCGAAATTTTGAAATGACCTGTTTAGCAACGTCATTACCGTGGACAAAACAACTTTTGATTGGTGAAAATTCTGGCACATGTGAAGATTTGGTCTAGTCACTAGAAAATTGGAAAAAATCTATTCTGGTCGAATTTCGCTTGAATCATCCTCATAAATTTTAATGAATACATTATAAAATTGACGTAGCAACTAGTGTGGTAACTCTATCGAATTCTATTTCCCTGTAAAGCGTACAAGACATATACAGCCCCTCCGAAAGTCATTTATGTGTCCATACTTGCCCGGGTTTCAACAACGTTTGAACCCCCTCGGGCCGTTTTGAGAGAAAACGCTTCTCAAAGACTTAGCGGGAACGGAGCGCTGGCTGCGAGGACGACTTCCTGATAAAGTTTCCCCTCAGTTTCGCCGGAGAGGAATAGGGGTGGCAAAAAGGAAGGAGAGGGAGGATTACTTCTCAAGACTGTCATTGTTAACGCTCCACCGAGCACATATTTACGGGGCGGTGTTGGTTTTAGACTTTTAGACGGTGGAAAAGCTCGACCGGGGAGGAACCCGCCCAGCCGTTTAGACACCAAGGGTTGAAGCTTAACAATTATTTTGCAAAGCAAATAATACCTATGTGAGTTTTCCTTTTGCTCTCATCCGAACCGTTTTCTTGGCAGTGAGGAGAGGGGATGTGCAAGTTTGTTCACGTCAAGAGACCCGTCTGTGCTGGCTCTCTAAGAGGAGCACTGGCAGCTAATTTACTTAGTTCTTCGGGTCTACTCGACATCCTTAAGCTTTATTTCTATTAGCGGCACCGTTTGCAAAAGTCCCATTGCTGTTCTCTTGTTTTCCTACATGGAATTGGGTCACTTGTTACTTCTTCCCCTAAGAACTCAATGTTGTTTCAAAGCAGTAGCTTGTACTTCTCGAATTCCTTTTCACTTGTAAACACGAGAACAAGCAGCTAGACTGTGCTGGTGACAGGGCTAACCTTTTACATTGAATTCTCGTAATGTTATCGTAAGCCCGAAAGAAATAGTATGTTATAGTGACGTTGACGTGACTTCTGTAGTGACCCGGGGCGGTCTTCTTCGGTTGTCTGTAGGTCATGGAGAAAAGGGAGCCGAAGACGCTATGTTCCTTATGTTGGTGACAGCATTGTTCAGATATATCTGAAATGGTTTTAGATCTCGAAGAATTTTTCAGTATTTACCTCTTGAAAACCACCCTTGACTCGTATTGGAGGACCAGAGGTAATGGGACCGTACCGTGTCGTTAAGCGTATCGCCGAGTCGCTGTTGGTTACCTCATTGTCCGTTAATTTTGTTCCTATGTGAATATGTATAGCCTCCAAATTCCCCAAGCTGCTTCGCGCCGTGGGTTTTTTCCAAGCCACCCTTTTTCTGGCAAACAGTCAGTCACCCGTAGTCTCTCCCCCCCTAGCACCCTGGGGTTTCCTGGGGTAGTTGTCCCCGTCCCTGATTGGTTTCTACTCTCTGCTCCCCGCGATTCCCCACTTTAAATTTTCTTCACTTTCCCTCCAAATTAACAGAATACGGAGTCAGTTCTCTCTTTCGTTTTAGCCGGCTCTTACACTCTTGTTAACTTGGCTCTCCTGCGACCTCCCTAATATTGGCTGGGATCCCTATATAGTTATCACTTATCAAACTTGACTGACTTCATATCATAGTTATCAAAGTGACTTCATTTTCCTAACTTAGTAGTGGTTAAGCAGCATATTTTGTTATATTGTTGGCTACCCGCCATAACGTCAATTGAAGCTATCACTTGGGCTTTCCCCACGTTACGTGGTCTCAAACCTTCCGCTGAACTTACGCGCAGCAGACCGGCATTCTAAAATGCTGAGCGAACGCATATTTACAACAATGGTGATATGAGGAACAAATGTAAGAGACACGTCCAAAGATACTCAACGTTATGTTGGTGATAAGTTTCTCTTTCGATTGACAGAGTGGTTTTGGCCGATTATTTTTCGTATCCACGTAGTACTCCCACAGAGGGTACTTTTAGGGTGTCACTTCTTATCAATACCAATAGTCAGATTTTGCACGTAGACCAAATCCAATCTGTCTAGTTACTCTAAATATAGTTGTGAAACGTTAGAAACAACCAGGAAGACGCCAGATAGTTCAATAAGGGATAAAAAGCGACAAACGTAAAAAATTGTTTTTTAAAGATCAACTTTATTGAACTTCTACGAGGTTTGTTAATAACGCAATTGACAAAATTTGACACTTTTTGGAAACGGGAGTTCCTGGCTGTTCTAATGGTATATTCTAATGTTATTTTATGACAACATTGACGTAATTATGAGGTACGGAAAAACCGTATCGTTCTGAGAAGCGTGGAGCGTCTGAGGGTACCCAACCCCCCTAATGGCAAGACTGGAAAATTTGACAATCCATGACATTGTTCCGTAAAACCTGATCTTAATGTTCGTTACAGCGTTCATCTATATCACATCGAGCTATTTCAGGAATCTGATGATTCATTCAGGAAGTCTTGATCAAAAAAACAATCCCCCCCTCTCCTGGGATGTACCAGGTCACGGGAGAAGGCTTGATTTGCCGTGGAAGAGGAAATGGGAAGGAAATAGAAAAAAAAAATCTCGGACCTCACTCACCTCTCGTGTATTTTCCACGACAAAGAAATGTTAATACGGCGCCTCGCCGGTAAGTAAGGTGAAGGCGAAATGAATAATTCAGCCGCTCTAGGTAGAGCGAGGGGAGGGGGGCTCTGAATTTTCGTACTTTGCCCATATGGGCAACCCGTGGCGCTCCAGTTGGCGAGACCCGGCAACTGTTACATGATGCACGAGGGGAAAACGCGGGAATGAGATTGAGCTCGTTGCAAAAAGGAAGTGTTGTTAGCAAGCGACACTTATTCTGAGAGGGGGTAGTGTTGGTAATTTGCCCCATATAAAATTCTCGGGCTCGCCTTTTTTTTTCTACATTCTCAGGAGCTCCCTATTTTAGCATTTTTTCCCAACAGGCTGTCCGTCGTCGTAGCGTGACACATTTTAATCAAATTAGCTCTTACCATATCCGCTGGACATGCACATTATAAATGACAGAAAATTATTTGCTTATTCTTAAAACTATAACAGCATAACATTATATACTCTTTTTGTTGTATCCAATTTTCCCCGTAATTACCAGACGCTCTATTCTTTCTCTCGGGAAGTGAACAATTTATTTTTCTATAAAATCAACATTTCCACTCTCACATACTGTTTAGACTATTATAAACAACTTTCGATTCGTGCCTGTCTTTGGGTGTCTGTCTTGATGCCATATTCAGGGAAAGTGTAGGTTACATCAGTCTGCGCATGCGCCTTGTGGAAAAACAGTGGAAACAATAACTTTGAACGTTCGTTTTGTTGATCTACGGACCATTAGCAGGGTAGCCTAGAAAGTTTAAAAATCCGTACACAGGTTGCCACTGCAGCGTAAGACGTCAAGCTGTATGCACCAATATAAATCTACTGCCGCTATAAAACAGTAACTTTGAACGTTTGTTTAGTTGATCTACGGACTGTTAGCAGGGTAGCCGAGGAAGTTTAGAAATCCGTAAGTAGGGTTGCCACTGCAACTTAACAAATCATAAGGTGCGTGTGCCAGTACAAATCTACTGCCAATATAAAACAGTAGTAACTTAGAACATTCGTTTTATTGATATACGGACTATTAGCAGGGTAGCCTAGGGTGTTTAGAAATCCGTACACAGGTTGCCATTACTGTGTAAGACGTCATAAGCTGCATGAGCCAATATAAATCTAATATCGGATAAAACGGGACACTTTCCGCGAAATGACGATGTAAATCGTTTTAGTTTGACTCTAGCTTGCAATAAAACAAAGTTTTTCAAATAGATTTTATACCCCATTCATGAAATTACAGAATTACTTTAAAAAGAAACGTTCTATTCCATTCAACTTCATGAGATACAACTTCGATATTCAACTTTGGTGTATTTCATTGATTACCAATATTCCAATTATGATTTTTTTTAACTATGGTGATTGTTGTAATATTGCATTACTTACAATAACTGGAAAAATGACCTGAAGAAGTGGCTTTCGTTTTTACTATGTTTAGCTGTTAACCGAACCAAATTAATCGTAATGAATTTGTAGAAAACTGGAATTAATGAAGATCTTACTCTATTTCCATGAAGTACAGAGTTACAAATACAGTATTTTCAAGTCTCTCAGGTTATCTGTCAAAGGAGAGTCTGGAAAGAATCCAGTGGAGCCGAACATTGCCGATCCGACTGTTGCCGAACATTCAACTTTTTTTTGTTTTGATCAGTAACTTAGTGATGCAGTGAATGTGGATATTGGAGTGAACTCCTAAAACTGTTTATGGTCCATAGGTACACGGTTTGAAGAATTCTGAAATTCATGAAACTAACAAGAACTTCACAGGTGCTTTATGTTTCACAAACCGAGACGTGGTCTGTTTTTCGATATCAGCTTTCCATGCAAGGAAAGCAGGTTTATTCTCAAAAGTAGGGGTCTTGGTAGAAGTCGAGAATAGGTGACCCCATCCTGATAAGACCGTCGCCATATTGAAAACCCGATGTCTCTTATTGATATAGGTCCACGCTTTCGATGTGTGTTCTGTCTACTTTGCTGGTCTCAAAAACAAAAAATATCCAACATCAATCTTTCTATTAAAGTATGCATCAGTTGGACCAATAGACCAGAATGTGTTAAGACTTGTGTCTCTGCGTATTAAAAATACTTTTTTTTCGATATAACGGTTGTGAAAATCATTCCATAATACATGGCACTAATACCGACATATTATACTATATATCAATGGAAGTACACATCGATTCATGTTCAAAAGAGCCTGATAAAGGTAGGGATCACCTATTCTCTACTTCAGCCCAGAAAACAGACTAGGAATAGATGTGGAATAGATATTTTCACGGAAAACGTATGGAATCAAGATAATGCCTTTACAACTAGCTTAGGCTCCTGATAAATTCTGCGGTCCAAAGGAGAAAATCAGTTTCACCGGAAAACCAGTTTTGGGAAAATCGAGGTTTTGCGTTTTATTTCTTAAAAACCACAATTTGGACTGAAAACATGATTGAAAACAGACCACGTCACGGTTTGTGAAACATAAAGCACCTGTGCAGTTCTTGTTAGTTTCATGAATATCAGAATGCTTCAACCCGTGTATCGGCTATAAACCCTTTTAGGAGTTCACTCCAATATCTACATTCACTGCATTAGATCCTAGGTTACTGCGATCGAAAAAAAAAAAAAAATGGAATGTTCGGCAATAGTCGGATCGGCAATGTTCGGCTCCACCGGATTCTCTCAAGACTCTCCTATCTGTTAATTGTTTGTTACCTATGATGGCCGAACCTTAGAAATCAATCATTTTAACTCTCCGTTTCCGGGAAAATATCCTTCTTTCTTCATTAACTTCCGTTTTTTTTAATGAGTCAGCTGTGGGTCGTCTCTCTCCGATCCACTGTTCAGATGACCTCTGAATGCATAAGAAGACTCTTGGACGAGGCTAAACGTTGAGGGTCTCCGACATCTGCCCTTTTGTCCTTCCTGTCTCGCCGCTCATCCTTCATCTGTCAGTCTCTTCAACACGAATCCGTGACCCTTCCCCAACAGAAAGTCGATCTCTATTTCGTCCGTGGGGGTCTTCATTCAATGAAAATAAGTGCCTTCTGGTTTTATGTCGTAAAATACAGTTTATGGGTGATTCTCAAAGAAGGGGTCAGTTGCGAGCTTGATTTTGGAGTACAGAAAAAGTGTTCAAATCGACCAGAAAAAATTTACAGATGCTCTCTGTGTCTTATGTATCGAAATTGAGCGCCAGTCCAAACTGTAGCGCCTTTATTATTCAAGGAAATCTAACTTATTAAATATTAGATGGACAGGTTGACGACACCAGGACAGGGCGATGATGCGACATGATGACTCCCAGAATTTAGTCATCGCCCTGTCCTGGCATCATCACCCTGTCCTGGATTTCCATTAATTGTTGTTAAACTTGATTTGAATAAACATATTTTTTCTGCAGTAATATATATTATATATTAAGTAATATTATTATTCAATAATAAACCATTGTAAACGCTCTGGAAAAAAAAATTCTAACCCCCCCTGAAAATTTCATGGTTTACGTTTCAAAGGGTGTAGAATCCGTGCGCCGTCCGCACGATTTCTCCCAAACGGCTGGAGCAAAAGATCTGACATTTTCGGGAAAAATCCATCTTGGTCCGACGACGACCCAATTTTTGAGCCAGCTCTCTCACTCCATTTGAAGTGCCCTTTAAGGGCTGTCAAAGTTTTGTAAAATCCCTAAAAACTTCAAAACAAGTCGAATCGGCTTAAATATTTACCAATTTGAAGAACATACCACGAGGAATCGAATGAGACCCTCCCCAAGTCCGTAGGTCAAACCATTCCCGATGTATGGCCCGATTTATGGTGCCAACATTTGCGTTTTTTGGTTTATTATTGTTTGTTTGTAACCTAGTGATGCTTATAGCGTCGAGTTGTAGTGAATGTGGATACTGGAGTGATAGCCGATGTTGATACTTGTAGTTTATAGCCGATACACGGGTTGAAGCATTCTGGTATGCATGAAACGCTGATGATATATAGGTAAATATTATTCAATATTATTAGTGGGGTAAATAAGCATTCTTTCTCTGGGGTTTATTAAAATTTAATCCTGAAAATTTCATGGTTTACGTTTCAAAGGGTGTAGAATCCGAATCTGCAATAAAAACGCTGCAAATTCTTTCACTGGGGTTTATTATTCAATTGGCTTGCGTTCATGATTTGAATTTTACTTTTTTGGAGTGTGCGTGTTTCACAGGATAGAGCGATTATTGAATTTCAGGAGATATGCATAGAGCACGTAAATGTTTTCAACCAAAATACCTATTTGGATTGATCAGTTGATCATATTTGTTGCCTCCTGAAATTCAATAATCGCTCTATCCTGTGAAACACGCACACTCCAAAGCTTAGTAGAAATTCAAATCATGAACGCAAGCCAATTGAATAATAAACCCCAGTGAAAGAATTTGCAGCGTTTTTTTATGAATGTTGACTATAGTGAGAGCTGGTTTCCTTTCATTTTGTCATGAAACTTTAATATACAAGGAACCAAATAAACAATACGATCAAGTCGTGCAAGTGTGTGCAATTTTCTTGTTGCTTTCATATTTATCCTGTGAAGGAGTCAGTCAAGAACATTCTATTTCAACATACAATATTAAATAATATTTAAAGCGGGACGTTTATTTGTTTGTCCTGCCAAAGCGGGACATAATAGCGTCCCCCGAGTGAATCTGAGGACATTGGACCACTAACCTAAAAAATGGGACGGACGGTCACCGAAATGAATATAATAAGCATTGCTATTTCTCTCTTACATTTCTGTTACCCATTTCTTAACCCTCCATCGTCTTATTTCTCAATTTGGTCTTCGATTTTCCAAATCGAATCTAACATTTTATCAAACATAAATAAGCATTTCTTTCACTCCTAGATACAAAATTTCAGAACAATTTGTTTTCGACAGTCTACCACAATTTCTCCATGCATTTTGATGTTGCATAAGTGATATACGTTATTATTTCTGCTTGAGATATCATTTTACTTGTGATATTGTTTGTTTCAACCAAAATAATTTTGATTTAGTGAAATGTTGGATCTGGATTGATTTGTTTGCCTCTTGTAGTTTATCGCATTCCAACACGGGTTGAAATTCTGTTTGGCAACGCTGATGATTATGGGTAAATATTATTCAATAATTATTGTAATTCTCTCTGTGGTTTAAAAACGTTCTAACCGTTTTTCGAAAATTGCAGTTTACTTCAAAGGGTGTTCCGAACTGCAATATTTGATCGTTACAGTTCAATCCAGATTTACCATTGCGTTCATGACTTTTCGATGCTTTAGTGGCGTGTTTACCATAAGTACATATCTACGATTATTTTTGGATGATTGCATAAGAGCATAATCGTGAATTGGTTTCGACATCATAATATTTGGATTGATCATCATTTGTTTCATCTTTAAATTTTTTTGTAATCGCTCTATCATTCTGTAGAAACTTTGAAGTAGCTACGGGCTTACGTTAATTCTTCATGTCTTTCAAATGAATTTTAATAAACCCCACGAAAGTTGCGATTTTTGAAATTTTAAAGATGGTGTTCTGCGCCTTTTTTCCCCGATTTGTAATTACGATTTTTTCGTATATTTTAATTTTTAAAGCAATACGTTTTGCTTGAACATTGCTTCTGAGTCTACTGTTACCAACATTCTGGATGAATTTGGAATGTGAAAATTTTTTTTTTTGAAATGAAACATTCCACCCCATGCGTTTCAGACCTTTCAGAACAATTTCGGTTTCGTTCCCTGTGTGCTGTCAAAGTGAAATTCTTGAATTTCGGGTATAAACTTGAAGTTTTGTCCGATTTCGATGAAATTTTCAGTCATTTTCGGACTTATTAGGTATTTTTATAGTTTGTTCAATAGTTGAACATGCCTACCTTTATTTTCTCAAGTTATTCCTGAATAACAATAAATTTTAATTTATTTACTTCACCCAATTGAACGAAGTTCTTTAGTCAATAATAATTTTCAATGATCTATACAGTCATGTTATGGATACGAGGAAGCTATGTGCCACACCCACTTGGCAGAGGCTTTTTTTTTTTGTAGAAATAGACATTCAAACATAAATAGCATTGGAAGTCTTTTTCTATGAGAAAAATGAGTTTGAATGAAAGAAAACGTGGTTTTTTAAAAGTAAAAAAAGTTTTTTTAGTCGCCGACTTCTGACATCATTTATCAAACATTTTGATGGTATAAATTTCCCTTCCTTCATCAGTACGTGCCTCTTCAGCCACTTGGCATTTCCAACAGTCGCTTAGTCCTCTCTTTTGGAGGACAGGTTGATTTGACGAATCGTCACTTTTTCTTCAATTGTTCAAATTTTTCCCTAAAATGTAATTTATACCAAAATTATGATATATATAAAAGAAATTATGGTTGACTTTTGATTTAACGTTAACTTTTGTTCAGCCATTGAAAAACATTAAATTCATTACTCCAGTTTCATATTTTTAAAAGGAGCGGAGCAGCTTGTGGAATAGATTTCTCGATTGATTTGTTGACCAGCCGTCAGGCTGCTAAGTTGAACGTCTTCTAATCTGATGAACACAAGTAGACTGAGGTCAAACGGTTGGCGGTTTTTCTGGAGGCCGAAAAGCGCGCAAAGAACATGGTGGAAAAAAACCCGTTAAAATGCACCGGTGACCGCGATAATTCGAAATCCGAAATTGGACAGGTCGATGACGGCGTTGCTCGGAACACTCACAGTTTCGTTTTCCAGACATCATTATCTTCGGGGTTCTAAATTTATCTGATCGGCCAGAAACGAATCCCAGGAATCTTGCCAACGTGGGAGAAACGTAATCATCATCACAATGAACAGATTTTAACGCAAGCTCGAAGTTGTGAAGGTCGCTTTGGAACAGGACAGGTTGACGACGATTTGACAATATTTAGTTAAATTTCTGTAAGAAGGAACAAACGTAACAACAAAAGGGGTTGAAAGGTTCTAGAAAAAAACCAATACAACAATTTAAGACCTTCCCCAGCTTTCAAATCATTATTGGGGCGCCCCAACTGGTCTGAACATCACTTCTGCCCCTTTCTGTGAGAATCACCCTTATAGCTCCAACATAAATGAACATTAGTTCAACATTTCAAAACTACTATATAATTTTTGTTTCAAAATCAAGCTAGCATTCAATTCTAAGAGAAAATGGCAATGTTTCATTTCTTTCAAATCTAACTATATCCTTTTTGAAACTCGATGTGAAGAATTGAGTAGCTGCAAAACAAACTTGAAAGTATATGAGTGATGCGCAAAACTATGTCCTTCCAACCAATTAGAATCTATAAATAGAAGTAAGGTTACAGTGGGAGTCTGGAAGGTTATCCAGTCATTTTAGCTTCATTTTTATTTGTAGCTCTTTTTACCTTCAACTGTTGGCTCTAGTCTTTCTGCTTCAACTGTGGTTTGTCACTTGGCTCCTCTTATCTTGAGATAAGCTCCAACGATATCAACAACCCCTGTTCATTTATATCTTCAATTGGTCGAAAGAGGACTTGAAGACCTTCAGGATGATTTTCAGATGGTAGATATCCATCTAAAAATGTTCTAACCCCCTGGATTTGGTCTTTCAGTCTGTGAATCAGGTTTGTAACATCCAGATGCCAACAAGTGGCTCCAAAGGCACTTCATTTTGGTATAGGTAATTACGGAGGTTTCGGTTTCGGAATAATAAAACTCAATACCGACACTGAAACTAATGTACAACTCCAGACATCGAATAATTGGACAATTCTCCTCTAGTGAAACCTCCAACGATAAGTACCTAACCTTACATATTTTCTTTTCCTTATGTTTTGAGCCTGGATTTGGTCACATTTGATTTGAGTCAGTTTACTACACTAAACAGAACACTGTTTTTAAATTTTTGTATACCTAATTACGGAATAATAACACCGAATACCGATACTAAAACTAATGTACAGCTCCAGACATCATGCTACAATCGCCAACTCATAAACAAGTTTGTCGTGCATTGAATTGGGCAATTTTCAGATTATCATTTTGGCTAACAGCGGTGGAAAATCGTGGCAACTATAAAACCATTGGACAGGAATGTCCTTGACGAGAATTTGGTATTTCATGGGAAGCGTATGGCAGAATACTGATACTAAATCCAATATGGACCATATTGTTCATATTAAGCTGAAATTAGGTTTGCAACATCCTCAGGATAGATACATGAAGATGCTTGTGTCCAGGATCGGCTGAGTGGCTCCAAAGGCACTACATAGGGTAGGTCAGAACCTTTATAGCATCCCTCTACAACATTAACAGTCCTATCCCTCCCAGCCGATTTTTTTAGCTCCCAAACTTGTGGTAAGTTAAATCATGGTAAGCTAACAAGCAGCTCATCAACGAAAAACCGTGGCAGCTGGAAAAGCCTTGGACAGTAATGTCCTTGAAGAGAGCTTGATATTTCATGGGAAGCAGAGGACAGATCACTGATACTAAACCCAATATGGACCATATTTTTCGTATTAAGCTGAAATCAGGTTTGCAACATCCTCAGGACAGAAACATGAATATGCTTGTGTCCAGGATCGGCTGAGTGGCTCCAAAAGCACAACATAGGCTAGAGCAAAACCTCCAAGACATCCATCTACTTCACAAACAGCGCTATCCTTTGCAACCAACTCGTTTGGATCGCAGACTTGTGTAATTATGGAAAGCTAACAGGCAGTTTATCACTGGCGGAGTATTAGTGTCAGCTATAAAATTCTTGTACAGGAGTATTGTATTTTGTGCTAAGCATGAGTTTCCCACTAATATCTCATACATTTCTTTGATTAATTTGAAGTCTGTACTGTCGTAAAAGGATATTACATACTATTACAGTAATCTATTCTACAGGCAGCAAACTGACATATTGACAAAGTTATGTTCAGTTTAACTGGATCGTGTTAAAGTTTTTGAACTCCGCTAATTTACTACAAAATCAAGTAGCCTAATGGCACCACGAAAATACTCTTCAAGGTCGTTATAATTGGATTTGCGGGCGTGAAATGAGAATTGAGGGTCACGGAGGTCACTGAATCCAATTCGGTGGCCGAATGTGCACCGGCGAAGAAACCTCGTTACGTAACTTGTCTGCGGATTCGGTCGTTGTAAACAACTTGTTAGATCCTGGAGTTATGTGGTCGCTGGTTATCAATCAAAGTTCTCAGTCAGCACAGAACTCTCTTAAGAGAAAAAAAGATGATTCAACGCCTCACGACGTCTTTCTTATGCACAACTGATACCGACGGAAGCCTTACCCGTACGTTAAAACCCCAATGCGACTTACGCAACTCAAGAAATAGTGCTTTCACGCGTCTATGCAAATCTGCGGATGAAAGAAGAACATCTACTCAAAAGGAAAGGAGGGTCAGTGCCTCTCTGAAGCCATCCTCGTCCCCAAACTATTGAAATCCGATAGCAAAAGATTAGGCTGGTACCGTAGTTTGGTCGACTAGCAAACTAGATTTCCACTACTTTGAGGATTCTTCAGCGTTTTATTTGATTATGGCAGCATTTTCATTTTTTTAGCAGGTACATCTTGAACTACCGTTATATGGAAACCGATTTTTCGAAAACTGCTCTCATAATTTAAGAGCTTTTTGGTTTATTATTCAATAATAAACCATTGTAATCGCTCTTGAAAAAAAAAAAAAAAAAAAAAAAAAAAAGTCTCCCCCCCCCTGAAAATTTCATGGTTCACGTTTCAAAGGGTGTAGAATCCGAATCTGCAATAAAAATTTTTCCGTCCGTCCGTCGTACGCCGTACGAACGATTTCTCCCAAACGGCTGGAGCAAAAGATCTGAAATTTTCAGGAAAAATCCATGTTGGTCCGACGACGCCCCAATTCTTGAGCCAGCTCTCTCACTTAATTTAAAGTGCCCTTTAAGGGTTGTCAAAGTTTTGTAAAATACCTAAAAACCTCAAAAAAAGTCATGGCGGCCTAAATTTGTACTCTTTTTGAAGAACACTCCACGAGGAATCGAATGAGCTCTTCCCCAGGTCCGTAGGTCAAACCATTCCTGATCTATGGCCCGATTTATGGTGCCAACATTCGCGTTATTTTGGTTTATTATTGTTTTTGTGTTGATATCAGTAACCTAGTGACGTAGTGATGTAGTGATGTAGTAATGTGGATACTGGAGTGAACTCCTAAAATGCTTTGTAGCCGATACACGGGTTGAAGCACTCTGATATGCATGAAACGCTGCAAATCCTTTCACTGGGGTTTTGGTTTATTATTGTTTTTTTTTTATAGCAGTAACCTAGTGACGTAGTGATGTCGTAATGTGGATAATGGAGTGAACTCCTAAAAGGCTTTGTAGCCTATATACGGGTTGAAGCATTCTGATTTGCATGAAACGCTGCAAATTCTTTTACTGGGGTTTATTATTCAATTTTATTCATTTGGCTTGCGTTCATGATTTGAATTTCTACTAAGCTTTGGAGTGTTCGTTTTTAACAGGTGATAGAGCGATTTTTTAATTTCAGGAAGCACACAAATATGATCAACTGATCAATCCAAATTGGTATTTTATTTGAGAACAGATTTACGTGCTCTATGCATATCTCCTGAAATTCAATAATCGCTCTATCACTTGTGGAACACGCACACTCCAAAGCTTAGTAGAAATTCAAATCATGAACGCAAGCCAATGAAAGCCAGTGAAAGAATTTTCAGCGTTTTTAAAATTGCACTAGGAAATAGTTATGGATACTTTGGGATTCGGACACAGAATCTTCAATGAGATTTACTTTAATGCAGTTATTACAGAAACTTTCAATATTTTAGGAAAAGAAATATCCCAGTCAAATGAAGTTCACTCTTGTTCCTCTACGTGCAAGCAGGACTGCTTGTTCATTGTTTGCAACTCCTTTGTGTTCTGGTACCCTATCCAAGGTGCCTCGTTTCCTAACTGGGCATCCGGTAATGGGTTACGTTTCTTCAAAAATTTGGTGGGTAGTTTCATTTAAATGCGATAAAAAGCGTGTAAGAAAACATCGATGGAGAACAAAATCATTTGCTCAATTCATTTTTATCCCTGAAAGAGTGGGTTATAGAGATTATAGGTAGCCATTTAGCTTCGAAGCGTGTGTACATGACTGGAATGGAAGTTTGAGGTTGATTTTCAAGTTGGGTAACCGCTGATGGGTTTATATCTTTTTTCGTGGAAGTGATAATCGCCAAACATCCGATTTCGATTGAGTGATACTCCAAACTCTCAGTTGCGCAGTGGCGGAGCGTGTCCTTGTCGAGCTGTAAACTCAGTTCAGTACATGGTCGTTAGAAAAATCCCCCGAACAACATCACGTATCGTCAATCCAAAATGAATTCGCCCCGCGTCGAGCAGCTCTCTTTATTTCCTGCAAAAGAACGACTTCACGTCGTCGTTCGCAGTTCGTCTTAAATCGCTATCCGAAAACAATCATAGTGCATTCCGTTGCGGTAACCTCTTGTTTACACCCGAAACTTTTCAGGACTCAACAAGTCTTCATTTATCATCCCAAAATTATAGGTGATGAAATGAAAACTTTCGGTTACACTTTTATTAAACATGAAATCAAATTAACATTCTAAAACTTCTAATTCCTGAATAAACAACTTTTCTTTTCCGAAAAATCGGCCGTCTGTTACCTATCGATGGGCGAGTTCATAATTCTTCAACGGGGTGCGTCTCCCAGGTTAGCGAGCCCGATTCAAATCCGACACTTGTATAACTGAATTGCCGTAAGTAGTGAAACCGCATTTTACGAAAGTAGTTAAATTAACTATCATTAATGACAGAGTGTACAGTGGTTCTTCTTGCCGGAAGGATCCTCCACAAGGATTTAGTACATCGGCAGCCCATCTCGGTCGGTCGTACTCGTAGGAAGGGGATCGTCCTGCCAAAAGATGTGTGTACCTCTCAGAGAATGATGTTTTCGTACAAAGAAGAAAAAAAAAAAAAAACTTTTCAGCAGGAAACACGTGAGAAGGTCGCGTCGTCTCCAATCGCCTCGGGTTCATTACCAAATGTCGTAACGCGGGTTTGAGGTACCGACGGAAGGAGCTCGAAAAAGTGAGAGGCGAGCCGTGGAAGATTAGGGGGCGGGAGCCTTGACCGTGGTCAGTGAACGCTTATGAGTCGAAGGCCTCGGGCTCTGTTTAGACTCCTACACACTCATTATCATGCATATTGTTGCAAATCACTGGTCAGGTTAGCCCTGCTCCGCCTAGATGTTTATCAGGACACCTCAAAACCAGAGCGATAGAGTGGAGCAAGAGTATCGAGTAGCAATTGAGCAGTAGAGTAGGTGATGAAAAGTGGATGCTAAATGAACACGGAAGTGGATGTAACTCCGTAAACAAATCTGAGGTGCAAATTCACCATACCATCAACCGCAGTATCCCAAAAGTACAGTTCAACGCTCATTTGTTAATAAATTGGTCGCTTCAAGGAGCCTTTCAACAGATTTTAAGTCTGCTACCATTTTCAACGTTTGAAGGTTGAATTCGAATAGTTTAGAATTTGAAGTTTTGGTGAAAGTTGGACTTGGCACTGTAAAAGCTTTTGATCAAATTTCCTCGACGTAACTTGAAAAGTTGTAGGTGTCAACTGTTGAGGAATTGCGTGGTTCGAATTTTCCTAATTATACAGAATGAATGTAAAGGATTTAGTAAGAAAAAGTTGATGTGTTTTTGGAGAATTTATGTAATGCTAAATTGATTCGAAATGTGCACAAAGCCGAAATGTACGTGTATTACAGAGCAAGTTGTTGGGATGCGTTGCTGTTGAAGACGATGAAAAACGAACAGTAAATGATGGCACCGGGACCTCCTCACGATCTTAGGGAATACAAGTATTGGGGAACAGATATATAAGGAAAGTTCTGACCTGGTTTGTCGATCGATCGATTCCGAATGATTTCGGGAACCCCGTTGCTCCACCAGGTTGCCTCTGGAGCCGCCGATTCGTAATTAAAGGCACTTGATGCCGATGTAGAGTGGTGACCACGTGGTAGTAGTAAATTGGAGATGGAGAAAATCGTCTTGGACGTTTTACCGGTGAATCGTGATATGTACTGACGACGGGCGTTAAAAGAACAATACCCAACGCAAGAGGAGGCAAGTGGAAGCGAGGGGGCTAGTTTGGCGATAAGGGCGATTTCAAACTGCGGGGGCAGGGGACTGAGAAAGTTCAGGCTCAGGTCGGGACACTTGTGGACACATAATGCACAATAATAAGGTGTAACACGTTCATATTGAAACAAGTTTTCTTATCTTAAGATAAGTAGGAAATATCCTAAAGTCCTAATTGCCTAAACGTAAACCGCAGTATAGCAGAAATGAAAATCTATGCGTGAAGAGACCAAAACTAGAGCCACAAAGTATTTAGGAAAAAACTACTTTCTGGCTATTACCATTTCGTCAAAGTTGGTCCAAACTAGAAGCTTCTTTGTTTGCAAAGACCCCAAACTGAACTTTCTTCCTTCCGTTTCCGAAGTTCTCTGCGACGAAGTGGGATCGCGGTTCATGCATATACATGTACTCTCATGACTAGCACCAAATCTTCCCCTCAAAGTTTTACCACCTTCCATTCACAACCGCATAGTGAAACGGAAACTTAGATGAACAAATCACTCGAACGCAACCGCTCCTACCGAGTTCATTGTTTTGCAGTTAATTTCTCAGGAAGGGTGAGTTTGAATATTGTGGTTTCAGGTTAGATATTTTTTAAGTCGATAGGGTGCAGCCTGAGCTATTACCCACAGACTGTTGGATGCTGTTGGCAGTTCACACAACCGAAAAACTAATCCAGCTTTTTCAAACTACATATCATTGTGAATAATGAATGGATTTCATCATTTATTTATTTATTTATCTCGTATAATACGACATAGAAATATATAAATATGATGATGATAAACATAATAACAAGATAAATATGATAATGAATAAAAAATAATATGAAATAACCAATAGTGATAATGGGAACAGACAGCCTAGAAGACGGGGGAGAACATTGAAAGTAAATAAAGGGAACAGGGACACTGCCCACCATTTTAGGCACAGCCTACAACACACTGCACAGCAACACCAAGCGCGACCATCACAACCGCTCGGCACCACGACCAACACACTTTCTTTTTATAACATGTAAGGAGTCGAAGAAGAAGTCGAGGTCCTCGATGTCCAGGGCAGAGCGATTTGCGTGGCGAGGAGGCCAGGAAAGGGGTCGGTGAAGCAAGTAATTGGAAGCGCTGAAGTCGACGAAGAATGGAGCACAGTGTATCGTGGCATACTGGGGGACTCCAACTACAAATCCGATGTCGGCCAGCAATGCATGGGAATCAACCTGACCTCTTATGAGCATGCAGAAGAAGGCCAAATCCGCAAATGCTCGACGCTCCTGGAGTGTGGCAAGGCCGCAGGTCGACAGAATCTCGGCATAGTCTACCAGTGACAGAGGTATGTGAAGGGGCGGGCTGTTTTCTCGTGTTTGAAGTTTGTGAAATGGAGACGGACACTTATTCCATGAAAAATTAAATTTACCGTGGAATTGGCAAGGGAAGTGTTCGGTGCAGTAAAAATGAACTTGTGCACTTCGTGATTTACCAAAAACAAACGTTGAAAATCTATTGAGATTTTCCCTCAAAATGTTAACCCTAGTAAAGTGGGCTCCCAAATCGCTTGTTACAGGTGGACTACGTAAAAATGATAGTGTACTAAAAGTTCTTGTTCCATGGCCATCTTTTGAGTTTTGAAGAAGGAGAACATTTGTAAAATTATTTATTCTTAAGTAAAAATTTTGAACCACATGAAAAAGTTGTCGAGAATGCTGAAAAATGTTGAGCGAAATTCTAATTTTGAAGGAAACGATTTTCTATATTCCGAGAGTGGAAACGATGCTTCCGCTACCTACAGGTAGGCTCGAAAGAAAAATTAAGTTGGACCTTAATTTAATCTCATCCTCGTCGGCTTATAATTTACAAAATCATTGGGTTTGGATGTGTGAAAAGTTGATTTTTAGCGTAGAATACGCTTTAGCCATGGACTAACTAGCCGAAAAGTGTCACGCGGGAGTGGAACGAACCCGTACGAAAAAGGGTATGGTATCCAGGAACGAAAACGGTGACACGAGACCAATAAACATAAGAATATTTACATCCATGTGTAGTAGTTGCGACAAACCCGTTTGAAGTGAGTCATTTTATTCATGTAAATCGGAGTTTCAGTCGTTCGCGAATCGTCCTTCGGTTCGACAATGAACGTTCGATGATCATCGTTGAACGTTCAGCGTTCAATCGAGGCTAAAGCGTATTCTACGTTCCTATACTTGTGGCAGTAGTCTCTAAATAAAAGCAAAAGGGGGTCCAGGGGGCTTGCCCCCTGGCGAAGCGCGGAGCGCCAAGTTTTTTTTAAATTTCAATAAAGAACCTGATTAATGGAAATCAGGTGAGTTGCACCTGTGAAGTTTATGACATTGAATCCGATAATTGTAATGGGGTTGTAATTAATCTTGGTTGACGAATCTAACACGAAATCAAACAACTTGCGTCATTTGAATAATCGGGCCGACATAGTCATTGTCAGAAAATGCATATTTCATTGTGTCACTCGTAACAAATTCGTGTACCTGAGAGGGGTACAAATTCGGCTTATGGTTCTTCGTTTCTTGTTGGTTAATCACTTGCAGCAAAGAATTCAAAACTGGGATCGATCAAGTGCTGACAGGAAGCCAGGAATTCCCTCTCTTGTCTGTGGCTTTGACACGGAACGGGAATGATCCCTTCGCAAGGCATTTTCTCCTTCCTTTCCTGAGATTAACGACCTCCCAGAAACCTCCCTCTCTTTTGTCATCAATTATCCATCGACTGCCGGGACAAGCGAGTCCCCAATTATGATTCGGCACCCTCCCCACCTCCACCACCATCCCCCCAAACTCACATAATTAGGAGCCACTGCCTGCCCGATCGTTTTCAGTCCTTCATCACAATAGTTGTAAATCATTCGTCGATTCAACAATCACGACGTCATATATCATCGATGCGGGCTTATTTTAACTTTCTAAATATCTCTTTCTATTCTTTTCTTTTTCCGTTCAGAAGGAAACTCGAATGAAGTTGATGGATTAATCTCGGCTTCATGATCTTCTCTGGAACCATCATTCTGTCGTGGCTTTATTAAAAGGAACTTTTCCATGAACTCGAGTAAAAACTTTATTAAAGTGAAACTCGTTGGGAAAACTCCATCAAACGGCTCTTCCACGAAAACGGTTGCTGAGTCCTCACTGCCCGCGACTTGAAATAGGGGTGACTTGCGTCTATTAGGGAAACTGCCAATTTTATTTACGAGTTATGTAGCACGTTTTCCGTAGAAAAGGAATATCGTGAGTTCACTAATACCTGAATAAACATTCCTCACATCAACAACATGGCTGATAAAAACGGGGAATTGTTTAAAATAATCACAAGGGTACCCAAAGCGTGTTCCTGTGGTTGTGGGAAAAATTAAGGCGCGGAGTAAATATTCAGAATTGGACAGTTAGGGAATGAGAAAATGATGATTTATAGGAGAGACGTTTGCACTTGTACAAAAACTACCGTTGTTTTACGAGTGATGAAGTTCATTGAGAACCATCTAAATTGTACAACCAATGTTATGATAGAATGAATAGAATGAATAGATATGCTTTATAATTTATAAACAGCATGCATACGGCGGTAGTTTAACGGTCTGTCTGCCGGGAGTTCGTGAATTCTCATACTAATAACAATAATTATAAATAACAATAAATAGTAATTTTGGAGGGTTTCCCCCGAAACCAACAATACTAACGATAAATATCAATATCAACAATAATTAACGATAACTAGTAGAATAAAACAATTTTTATTTCTTCTTCGTTTGTTTCTTTTATGGGCCTAAATATGATTTTTTTGGTTGCCCTATCTCCAATTAAACTTATTGAAGAGTGTAACCCTGTACCGACTCGCCACCCCTCCTTACCTAGCGAGCGCGAACCAGTCCCCAGAGTTCAGAAGGTCGCACATTTTTTCGTTGCTTAAGCGAGCTTTCCCAAGAAAAGCAAACCGAAACTCCGAAAGCACTAGGAAAACTGCAAGGAAGTGAAAGTCAGTCTCTGGGTTACCCATGTTACACATAGCGCATCTGGTGCGAGGGTCTTCGGGCTGATCGTACGGCAAGCAGTTGAGCGCCACCAAAGAACAACGGAACCGTAACATCCACCTCAGAACCCACATAGGGAACCGCTGACGCTCCGGAGGGAGGATAACAGGCTTCACCCCGTGATCTAAGATTCTATATATTCGGCTCGACTCTAGAAATCTGGACCTTAACTCGCCTGACCAAGCCAGACGTATCACAGCGTTTAGGGATTCCAACTGAGTGCGCCAGGCTCCAATCTCATCCAGGCCAAAATTCAGGGGACATCCTCTGTCCTCAGCTAGCTTCTGCATGGCTGCATACCACGAGCATCCAAACCTGACAGTCTCCTCTGCTATCATACGTGGGTAACGGTGCTTAGGCAACCTCAATGATCTCATAATGTAGGCGTAGTGCAGGGACAGCGTATGGATGAATAGTATTTCTATATCGGATTCCAAATCTATGAAATAATTTGGCGTATTCTTCATGAGAGCAAATATCAGTTTTACAAAGTGCAGTTGCACCTGCTCCGCAACCTTATACTGCATGCCACCCCGAATCTGAGCACCATAACACAAAATTGACCTAGCTACTGCCTTGAAGACCTTCAGCTTAGCATTCATAGGTACATTCTTTTGGAGAGAAACTAAAAAAGAACCAATAAGTTCGGGACCATCTAAATCGTACAACCAATTAGTTATGATAGTTACAAGGGCATGAACCGCTTGCGTGAAGTGACTAATGATACGACCTTGATGAAATTCATAGCATTGATTTATCGAAAATTTCTGATTTGAGCTAGATAGAAACAATATGGATTGATCCCGTTTGCTCGTGGACAGCGTAAACTATTAATTTTTAGATTATAGTGGATCAAATTGTATAAATTGAAAGTTTTCTAGGAAATCTACGCGGTTTACTAGCTATGATTTTCAATATGGATTTCTGCAAAACGGTCAGAGGAATCAGAAACGTGGTAGTGGCTGCTCCCCATGCGACAATACCGAAGCTAACGTGTACTGGGGCCTTTTATACCACAGTTAGACTTCCTTTCGGAAGGCACCCACGGAATTTGTAGAATATTTGAGTAAAATGACGGAGCTTTTGGACGAGAGCAGAGATGAAGTACTAGCTAATGAATAGGAAAGTCGATCATCTCACACATCTGGTTCATAATATCGTTTGACACAAGTCTTGAAGGTTTATCTGAAACGGGGATCAAATGCCTTTGTGTAATAATTTGCAGCGTCTTTTTGGAACCACTTCTAAGTTACGCAATTTCTCGCCCAACGTGTATAAATGGGATGATCCCTCGATTGATGGCACGATAAACTTTGAACCGAGTAGCTTAAACCGAGAAAGTCTGGAAACTTCGACAGATGGGAGCGATCCCACCCGAAAGCCAGAAACCTCGTGCTCCATCCTTCCGGGAAACTGACTTGGTATAAACAGCCTGGTTGGTTAGGAGGGGTTGAGGGGGGGCCTGGCATCAAAACTCATAAGTAGGGAGGATTCTCAAGTCCTTGGATAGGCGCGGGAACCCACCCCAGCCTCTCTCCTCAACGCTCGGCCAAACATGGTACGTAGGTTTCCACGTTCAAAAAGTTTTCCTTGAAGAGTTTCGACTCGACTGGCTCATAAAACTCCAACTATCCGCAGGCAGCAGCGAGCGTTGAAAATGTGTGCAAAGCTTGTTACGACGAAACTGACGGTATTACTTTACTTGGGAAACGCCACGGCCGAGCTCAAAGTTGGAAGTGGTGAGATTACCTGGCTGGGGGTCCGCTCCTCTCCAGACCAATTCTGCATGAAATGAGTGTTCTGCATACCGTCGAAAAATGTTGATAGCAAAGGAACTTTTCACAAAATACATACCGTGAAAGTACTACCTCCGTGACACATGACAGATCAAATCGACTATCCAATCATGACCTTTTAGACAGAAGTTAAGAGCAGTTTGACTAGGGAACACAATCTGATTCACATCGGAATTTTTCTCAATATGAACGTGAATAATCGGACAAAAGAAGTGGCGAAGCCTGTGGTCATCTCTGGAATCGGATGACCACATTTTTCTGTATGAAAAGCAAAATAATTGTATTGGAGGATAAATTCAAAGCTTCGAGAAAACCCTTCAATATTTCACCTTCAAGAAAATACGATTATTCTAGGCTGTTCCCTTGTTACTTATGATACATCCATTTCACTCATAAACTCTAAGGACATATCACTATCAAGATTGAGTTTGTCGTTAATGAACTCTTTATCATAACTTTACAAACAAAACTTTACGCCAAACAGGAATGTTGATGAAACTGACTCACAATATGTTGACGTGAGGTATAAAAACTCACCCTGAAGGCATTGCAGGGACTTTTCTAGACGGAGCAAATAACCAAAGCTAGTTGGCACGAATGGAAAGAGTTACTTAGTGGCCTTTTGCGGGGAAAGAGCAAATCACATTGTATTCAGGGTGTCTCAATAGTCCTTTTATGCGTTCCCGGGTTAAATAGGTTGGAGAAAATTCAACGATAATGCAAGTATTGAACAACATACGTTATACATCAAACTAGTTAGGTGGGCAACTGTTCTATTCAGGAGTGCTTCAGGATACTAGTTCTGCAGTGATACCGGTGGAGTGATGGTATGCTGTTCCTTCCCAGCTCTCCCAGGAAGGCTTGTTTTGATGATCTTAGGCTTGGAACTAAAAACTGTGATGGTGCTAAGTCAATTTTGTGGCATCAAAAAATCTGTTTTATATAATTGTTGCAGAAATAACTATCCTGCCAAATAGACCACTTGTTTTCAAATATGATTATAAGGTAAGGCTGAATAATGTTCACTATGTTTTAGGGGTTAATATCTAATAGTCATTAATTATAACTTGAAGGACTGTGATGGAAAACAGATTAATAATTTTTGTGTGTCGTTCAAAATTGTTTTTAAGAATGAATAAATTTATGAAGTAGTAATTATTACAGTTATTGTGCGTTCTCCCTTTTCAAAACTCAAAATTTGGCAATGGAACAAGAACTTCTAGTACACTAAGTCATTTTTACGTTGCCCACTGGGTTACAAAATAAAAGTGTTAGAACGTTTTAAAAAGTTAGGTCATGATCAGTAGCAGAACAATAACTGAATGTACATTTGAGGCAACAATGGTTATATACTGACACGAGGAAAAAAGCTTCAATGCCGTTGGTCTAGTCGTGTGGGGAACATCCAATCATTTGGTTTCTGTTAAAGTGAAAGGAGCTACAATTCTATTGGTCGGGGAGGTGAAAGGAAGATCGGACAGTATTGAGGGGAAACAGATAAAGGTAATACAAGAAACCTGGGAAAAATGAAAGAAATAGAAAAATAAAAAGACAAAACTATTTTAGAGACGATCCTGGCGCTTGGTCTAATAATCTCTTAGCAATTTCAATAAGATCGTTCCTTCATTCTTTCCCCAACGGATTTAGCATGACCGACCAGCAATACGTGTCGACTAATCTTTTGAAGGGGTTGATGAATACCTAACATCTCCCCCGGCTCGTGTCTCGTGAATCGTTATAAGCTTATACTCTACATATTTTGGGATTATCAAAGACATTTTCAAAGGTCTAGACGAGGAAGCTATGTGCCTCTACCCATTGGTAGAAATTTACGTAACCAGAAACATATACAAACGAACAGAGGAGAAGAGTTGAATATGTTTTCTTTGTAATTTACAATAATCATTTCACTGCCCGTTGTTCTCCAACGTATCGTATATCTTTAATCCAATATACTTAACCTCCGATGCAGTTTTCCCATTTCCACTCTCTTTCCACAAACCCATCGATCCTCAGACTGCAGCCGGACCGAACAATTAATTTGCAGGCACAAAGTTGCCAACGAACCCGGATCACCGTGCTCAACTTCTAATTGGACCTGGGCGCTATTCTCCAAAAGGTCTGTCACCCCCGCGAAGTTCTTTAATTATAAATCCTCGATCGGAGAAACTTCCCGTCAATGGGTGAACGGTGAACGGTTCGCTCCACTTGTACCGATATTTACTCGCGGGAAGGGAACCTTAATAAAATAACGTCTATTCAAAGCCATTTTCAACCGTGCTCGACGCGAAACAGCTTGCCTGCAGGTTCGTGGAATCATTGGAGCGTTTTGCACTACTTGAAATCACAGGTACGTAATGAATTATTTAATTTCACTCTTTTGTTTTAACTATCTAGTATTCAAGGAAACCTCACGCAAAACCTATTTTCTTTTCATTCAGGTACTGTTGTCCGGCTTTAAGAATATTGCTCTCCGATCTGCCCTATGCAGGAGACTGGGAGAGGTCGAGGGTCCGGCAGCCTGAACTAGAAGGCGAAGTGGAAATTTCACTCTGTCGAGTTGACAGCCATGACAAAATTTCGTCCATTTGACCGCTTTATACACGGTTGTTGTGCTCTACGCAAATCGCTTCGTACTGTTTTCAGATTGTTGCGGGGATCAATTTTTGAGGCCTATTTGAAAAATTTACAAATAGGAGATTGAAACCTTCATCAGTGATCAAGTGAAAAATCATTTTAATCTGAGAGTCGAAAATGATGATTTCTCATGCAAAATAAACAAATTTTGGTCATTATTCTGCAAAAATTGAGTCGAATCAAAAAACGGATAGTATCACGTGAATCGGCGTTAAAAATAATTAAATTTCATGTGCCGCACTTGACAGTTCACCATCATCTACTATTTCACAATTTTGGGGTTGCACAACAAATATCAGGAGATATGCATACAGCACTTAAATCGGTTCTCAACCAAAATACCTATTTGGATTGATCAGTTGATCATATTTGTGTGCCTCCTGAAATTCAATAATCGCTCTAACAACTGTGAAACACGCACACTCCAGCTTAGTAAAAATTCAAATCATGAATCATTGCATGATAAACCCCAGTGAAAGAATTTGCAGCGTTTTTTTCAAGAGCGATTACAATGGAAAAATACTCTTTTTGAAAAATTTAAATTTATAGGACGGAGCATGCATGTCAGAATGCTTCAACCCGTGTATCGTCTATAAACCCTTTTAGGAATTCACTCCTTTTGTCTGTTTTGATTGCAAAAAAAAAAAAAAAAAAAAAATGTAGTGAATGTGGATGCAAATGTTGGCACCGTACATCGGGAATGGTTTGAGCTACGGACCTGGGGGGGGGGGGGGCTCATTCGATTCCTCGTGGAACGTTCTTCAAAAAAAGTCCAAATTTAGGCTGCCTTGACTTTTGTTGAGGTTTTGAGGGATTTTACAAAACTTTGACAGACAGAGAGACTTTGACAAAACTTTGTTTTTTGATCCAACTTTAGTCGTGCGTACGGCGTACGGCGGACGGACGGAAAAATTGTTATTGCAGATTGGATTCTACATCCTTTGAAACGTAAACTGCAAAATTTTCAAGGGGGTTAGAATTTTTTTTGTTTTATTTACTTACTAGTTTTTTTTTTTTTTTTTTTTTTTTCAAGAGCGATTACAAATTATTACAATTATTATTGAATAATAAACCAAAATGGTTGAGGGATCAAATTTTCAAGCATTTTTGGGCAGAATCCGAATGAAAACATTGGGTTTCCATTCATAATAAGACAGTTAGAGTAAGTTGCGCAGTTGAGCGGGTGCGCAGATATGATATTTTAAATTCCTGCAAAAAAAAAGTATGAAGATTAAAAAAAATATATATTTTTTCTTAATTCCGTTTGAACGATTTTAGGAGGGGGGGGGGGGAGGGCACCATAGGTG
The DNA here is from genome assembly GCA_031894815.1 of Creontiades dilutus. NCBI lineage: Eukaryota > Metazoa > Arthropoda > Insecta > Hemiptera > Miridae > Creontiades > Creontiades dilutus. The sequence continues at coordinate 3,694,610 of JAVIWC010005620.1, forward strand.
GATTAGGAAAGGATATAATTCGATAGTCCTCTGCCTAAAATTCATAGAATCATTCATCATCATTCTTTCATTCTGTCGACTTCTTTCTACAACAGGTAGGCACAATTTCTTAATATTTTTCATTTGGTTTGGAAAATGTTTCATTTGATTTGCCTTAGGTTTTATTTAGGTTGGGAATGCCATATAGGTAATAATAAATTAATAAACCTGTGTAGTAATTTACAGCACTATCTAGCATTGAGACAACCTCCACCGAATTTCAATTGGGATTGGGAGTTCTTCAACTTGATTAGATCCGTGATAAGTACATATGAGATAGAAATTAAACAGTTAATTGGGGGGAAGTTGTGATATCCTCTTCGACCTAGAAATGGACGCCTTTCCGTACCCGGGCAGAAACTGCATTGCAATTGAGATTCCATCGCGCTACACAATCTGTAATAGCCGAAAATACACCGCCAATTACCGTCTGGTAATCTGGTTCGATCCCGTAGTTAGTCGTTTTCCGTTGTTATCTCTGTTAAGCGTTGTTGGTTCTTCAAACCTTTGTTCGCGCTAAAAGCCTTGAGAAGCCCGAGATTCGACTCCTTGCGATCTACAGAAAAAGATGAACGCGGAAAGCAATTACGCGGCGCCGCTGGCGAGAAACCCCATCATCACTGCACTGACGCCTTACACTCAATTTCAGTAAGTGGCAGAAACTCTGTAGGACGTGTTCTCGTTTTGTTTCCAAAGGCGAGGTATTAGCCGAGCTGCGGAGTCACTCTTGAGATACGAATTGCTCGAAAGGAGTGGATTGCTTTCAAGACTTGCCTGAAGGGAGATTTTTCTTCATTTCATTGTTACCGATAGGATGAGTTCGAAACGAGAGCGTGGAGAGATGACAGGAATCGTTATTTTCATCACTTGCATTTTAAATATGTATTTCATGATGGTTCTTGAAAGTACCTTCAATGATGGTAACCACGAACGGCCTGTCACAGTTATGGAAAAGGTGCAGTCGGTACATTGTGGTCCAGAACCCTCAAACAGCTGGACGAAATCAAAGAATCAAAAGTCTCGGAAACCAATACATTTTTATGTTTCAACAAACTAGAATACCTAGGGAGTGTAAAACACTTGTCATAACATGAAGCAAAACATTCTGAAGTTCAGCGCAGAAAGCGTATGTCATCGGAATCAACAAACCGATAATTTCATCTTTGGATTTACAATGGTCATTTTCCATTCCAACTTGTCTAAGGTCAGTTATACTTTTTTCCGTCTAAATACGCATCTTCAAAAACATCATTTGAATTAAGGGAATGTTTCAACATTTTCCTTGGTCAAAATAAATGTTTTTAAGATATTTTACTTGAAAAAACTATAAGTAAGCTTATAGTTTAGACCACCTAGGGCTTCCGCGTTGAATTTGACAGCAAATCAAAGCTTATTACATGTAAAAAACCATCCTGAAATAATCAAATGCCGCAATTTGCCCAAAGATCATATTTTTCGTAGTTTATAGGGAATTTTTAAATTAAAATCGAGCTATTTCACAAATATCTGAGCTTGGATCTATCTCAAATTAAGTCGTTCCTATCAACAGACTAGAATCTAAATGTTCATCACTTAAGTTGGCACTGTATTTACATTTTGTCAACTTCATCCTCGAAAAGGTTTGTTCATACATTGGAGGCTAGATGTCATTCGATATCAGTTCAATGAATCCCAGTTGAAAACCATGAGTTCACCCATTCAGTCAAAATTTAATATGTAGTAATCTTAAAATTCTGAAACTTTGAGGATGATTTTGTACATAGTTCCTGATGGTTCCCTTTTTTTCTCAGAATGTTTATAATATATATTTACGAGCTATAAAATGTCTACTGTGGTGGACATTGTTACTATCAGATACATGATGATGGCATAAATAAAAGTAGTCTGATGCTCACCAATTTCGTTCTGTTTCTAATACAAAACTAACAAGAAAACCGTAATATGACAATAATAGTAATAACATTAACTATAAAATAATAGTAGGTTATAAAATGTTATGCTATAAGTACTAAAAGCAGTCATTTGTGATGATACCAGTGAAAGCAGTTTTTATTCTTTTTCATACGTAAATGCACACTGCACTTTTGACACGACCAATGTGATTTTTTCTGGCAATGTTCCAATTTGCACCTCGTTGCATTTTTTTTTGCTGTCAAAACTGGGAAAGTGGTCCGTCAGATCGTATTTCACATCATCAATCGATCTAATTTCTCGAGGAGACGAGCTTGATGGAGTTGGTGACCTTGAATTGGAAGCTGCTGATGACCGCCCTCGCTTCCTTGAGATTCTGCTGGTCTGTTTGATCTCAAAATGGAGTTTGCGACGTAAAGCCGAAAATGCAGTAAATCCATCTTATCTTTTTTCGGAATTAGCAGCATATCAGTATGTGTTCAACTGTTGCAGTGAAAGGGTTTTGAGAAATCCTGATGTTCGAAGATGCTTCCTCAAAGTCTTGAAAACGGGTTTTAAGCTGGTCTCTCAGGCACATAATAAAATGATCGCTATTCAACTCGAAAATTTTTGATCATTTTCGGTATTAAGGTTGTTGCAGGTGGGGAAATAGACGAGTGATTTACAGTAGTTCTTTTTTCAACGGACCCCTCAACCCACCTCCCCTTTTACAGATATTCACTGAAGAGCGGTGGTGTTTTACTTCGAAGATATGATTGTTGCGGAACTTCAAAGGTGAAAATACTTGGCCGGCAAGTTCAAAATGTTCGGTGGGTATTATGTGGCTCGCAGGCCATAGGTTGGAGTCCCCCTGACATACCTCTATTATGTCAGAAAGATACGGTTTTTTCGTGTCTTGATAAACAAATCTGAATACCCTAGTCGTGTTACAATCATAACTCGTACTGCGACCTACAATGAAAATATCCTCACAATCATGTTAAAAATCGTGCCCCAACGACTCTTTCTCTCTGTTCACAAAACGGACTTATGTATAATGGACGTAATCGAATTAGGGGAACTCTTCGGACAAAAGAGCCGTAACAATGAATCCGTAGGACAACGGAAGTGAAGTAATCCTCATCAAATATTCAAAGAACAATTACCAACACCGCGAAATAATAGGCGGAGTGGATGGCGGATCAGGGGATGATGGTTTATTCAGCTCATTAGAGGATTCTGGGGTTCTCTTGACTTTTGAAAAACTTGCAGACGGTCCGAATTCGCTAGAAGGTTAACATTTGTTTCCTGTGTTTCAAAGGAGCCAAGATAAAAAGTTAAGTCAATCGTGAAACTCACACAGGTTCGATCGGTGATAAATTCAAGCCTAGTACCGACAGTGCGAGGCTGCTCGCTTCGAATGCCTCGCTACATCTGCCTCGGGTCTAGGCGAACGCTTTTGACGAAAATTGCAAACACGAATGCTCGGTGCGAGCACGCGAACCACCCAAAAGTACGAAAAGCAGTCAACATGGTGCCGTCATCCCGTATAACCGTGCAAATTGCAGCCGCTGCATTCATTGTGATGGCAACGGTTATTGAGAACCAAGAAAAAATCGGTGCGAATGCGAATATGGAAACAGGCTCCTGGTAAATGTGTGGTTTGAAGAAGATGCACCCAATTTCGCGCGAATGTGCCAGCGAGATTTCCCACAAAACGCGTTTACTTTTGTATAATTTCACCATATCGTGGATCGCTTCTCCATCCATAGCGTTGCTCGGCTTGAGGCAAATGCAAACAGGTACACACACTGCGAACGGCTCGGTGCGAGGCGCCTTTGAGCGCTGCCGTTTTACCGACAAGCTTCCCGCTCACCTCGAGCAGTTCGTAGCAAGCATCCCCGGTGCACATAGTCCGAGCATGCGTCCTGAGGCATTCGAGGCGAGCAGCCTCGCACTATCTGTACCCGGCTTTATACATTTAACTTGAAAAATAGGTTTGCCTTAATCATTAAATGATTTAATATTCATAATTGGGCAGTGGCGGCTCCTACCCTGAAAATCCAGAGGTTAATCGAGACCGTAAGGTACAACCACGAAGGAGAAGTGAGACAAAGATGAGCTTTTCTCGCAAAATACATATTTCAACAACCAATATGCAAAGGAGCTTAATTTTGTCCGCTTTCTCGGCTGCGAACCGTGAAACAAACGACTCAATCCAACCTTTAAAACAATTTCAAGAAGGAAGAAGCAGAAAAAGAACCGTAATAAATATTGAAATAATTGTCGAAATTCAGAAAACTGTGTTTTGCAACAGCTAAAATTCACGTCTGCCCAGCAAGAACCATCGTGGAGGTGAAAGCCCAATTCCATCTTCCACCCTACTTTCATTCCTGTTGTTGGTGAAAAAAAGACAAAGGAAGCAAAAAAGTTTATTACTTACCTCACATCAGCAGAGCCAGTTTGCCTTTTCTTAGTACTGAGGGTTGAACTTGCGAATAGTGGAACAATTTATGCTTGCCTTTGAGGTTTGTTGCCGTCCTGTCAATACTGTTATAGCACTTACTGTATTCATCTTGCATTTACAGTTAATACAGTTAATACATTGCAGTCACAAGGGTTTTGGACAATCAACTGATAATAATATAAGAGTGTGTTTTGTTGATTAGATACACGCATTCTAGTGGATGAGCGGGCATTTGGAATATGTTCCCCCTGGGATTCATGGATTACGACTCAATCAAGTAATTACACAAACGTTCCAGAACGATGAGATTAAAAATATTCTCAAAACACCCTGGTACTTTCCAAATCAATCGTCTCCGAGCTGCTATCGAAACAAAAATCAATCCTATAAAGCCACGAACTGGATGCTGCTTTTTATGGTCGGGACACTTTCATCGGCTAAGATCTCGTGTCGAAGAAGCTGCCCAGCTACTTGACTCAAGCGATATTGTCGAAAGATTGAAACGTCCCAAAATCCTGGAACTTACTTGTGCTTGAACTAACAAATGATATGTCTTAGTCTTGTTTATTTATTCATATTTTCGAATGAATATTGATGATAGGTTGTACTTGTTGGTTTAAAGGATTGATAAAAAGAAAATGAAAATGCCTTGAAATTAATGGCATTATTCAAACGCTCTTCTCCGAGTACCTGAGTATCTTCTGTAACGAGGAGGTGATAAAATTATTTTTGATTGATTTTATGTTTGTGTTCAGACAAGACTATAGATTTGAGCAGTGAAATTCACAGAAATGTCTCTCCGCATGTCTCCACAAAATGTCGTCACACAGAAAACAGACAAACGATCCCAAAGCTGTTCCAAAAGGTTTACGATTGGTGGTAGGTAACTAGAATTTTCTTGTGAAAGATAAATAAGGTTTATGCTAACATTAGGTGGATAAAAATGCACATCTGTTGTGCAATTGAAGTCTTTTGAAGTTATTTGTCTGTAACTGGAGAGGATCTTGCTCGTTTTTATCAGCCACTAGAACGACTCAAGCCTGAAATTGCAAGTCTTCTCAGGGGCATAACTCGAATTGGCAAATTTGAGCGAGACAAATGTGGACTAAATAAACTTGTTTTTGATCTACCATCTACAACCACCTAATGATAGCAAACCGCTGCAATCAATCTCCTGTTTTCTCTGCGTCCTCGGATAGAACTCCTTCCCAACCAGCACAATATGTCATCTTATGGGACTCCGTGTAGAGCTTTCTCGTAGAACAGCATCTTTGGAGATGAATTTAACTTTTCGTTATTTGTGAGGGGTGCCCACAATATTTAAGAATGAACAATCAAACTTTTCTTCGTCACTGGCGAAAAACGATCCCCACTTCGTTTGATTGCTTGTTTTTACCAAAATCTGAGTGTGCTGAATACTTTTCAGCAGAATTCTCAATGTGCTTATGATGTACCGTTTTTTCAGAGACTTGCCTCTCTGATGCTGTTCACTCCAATGAGCTGGGCCTTATGAATTATAACATTTATAGATCTGATAGATCATATACTAACTACATAATAAGTCAAGAGGAGGTGGAGTATTGATGGCTGTCTCCAGGTACTTGTTTTGTATTTTCTATGTATGTTGACTTTTGCTGTTCATTTAAATGAATAGATTTGAAGGGATGTTCTGTAATCAGTACACGATACTGAAACGGTTGGACGCTCTCTCTTATCATTCGTAATTAGTTTACTAGCAATTCAATCCTGCTGAGTGTGATGCTGATAAGGTTATTATCCGGCAAACGTTGTGAATGACTGTTGAAGCTAATTTGAACCGAAAGTTCCACCTGACGTGATTGTCGTGCGGTTTTAATATCGACAAATTATTGCAGAGGGCGTCGGGGTGGGACTTCAGCGGACAAAGCGAGTCGTTTTCGAGGGCAATATAATCGAGAGAAACCCCGGACCAGCAACCCCCTGGCTACCCGATCGCCATTACAAAGGTAAATAAACGGCAGATACATCGCGGTAAGGTGAACCCCTGAGAGGTACAAAGTTCAAAAGGTCGAGGTCATCTAGGGATACAACCTCGGAGTACATCGAGGGTCCGTCATTCGATATAATGTGAACGTTATGTCGTGCAACGCGGTGATCGTCGTTATTTTCACAGATGGACCAGATCGTTACGAGGATTTTTACTGAAAAACCACCTCGTTTGTGATTTAACACAGCAGATCAATCACAACGGCAATTGATCCCCTCAGCCAACTAAATATTTCTAAATCAAACAGTACCTTTATAAAATCCCACAACCAAATCCAAACCAAATCTTTGCAAAATACAATATCGATGCCCACACAGCAAAAGCTTTTAAGTATGTGCAAAAATGAGTAGGTACCTACTTCTCATGGAATTTGAAAAAACCTCTTGAATAACTTTTTGTAACTTGCAAGTGATTACTAACCTTGTTGGCGATTGCCTACTCAATTCCTTCAGCTATGGAAAATATGATTTAAGAATACAATTACAAATCCGAATTTCAGAAAAAGAATGATATGATTCATCAACCATGTGTTTAATCAAAACACAAATTCTTGTAATAACGTGGAGTATTTATGCCCAACAAACCTCCTTGAAAGGTTCGTCATTTACTGGCACACGGTTTGAAATTATTCAGAGAAGCTCATAACCTTATTTTAACAAAAAATTGTCCTTAAATGCTTTTGGAGAGTGGCTATCCACATTCTGGGGACGATGTGGGAATAAATTGCCTTTGGGTTTTCTAGAGCTGATTACAAGGTATGGAGGAGCTCTAATCATTTGATAGACTCCGGGGGCCTATTGATTTCTAATCAATCAACGGTACTAAAATTTGAAATAGAGGGCTTTATGGTTATTTAGTCTACAATCACATCTTATGGAGGCTCAGCTGAAGGGGCCCCTGCAACCACCTTCTTTCGTAATCTGTACTGCCGGAATATGATGGAGTTGGACACCTAGCAGTGGCAGCTCCTCGACTAAAACTCAGGCTGAACTAAAATTTATAAGCTGGGGCTGTCGTGAACGGAACAGAGGAGGTGCTTTTCATACGATAAATATCCATAAGTATTTCTTTGCCACTTGGAGTAAAAACTCCCAAATTTTCCCTGAAAACTAAAGTTTATATAAAAAAGAATGAGTCTTAATGCCAGTTATTGTAGAGATAAAGAAATGATGGAATTTGACTTTTTGTGTTAATAAAAACATCTGTACGGAGTCGGCCATACTGCACTTCCATGAAATTCGTCTCTTGTTCACTCCCTAAGTGGTCATTGCAAACTTGAAAAATTTGTCACGTGTCCTGTGTGGGACAATTGTTTGTTTGCAAGTGAATTTTACTTCCTGAAACTTCGGCACTGACATCCTCTAGTGTAGTATTAACCCTACAATGGCACCCTTTTTTCGGCAGCTTAATCTGACGCCCTGGGGTCTATAGGACCCCAAACTCACTTCTCCCACATTTCACACAAATAAATAATTTTCAATCAAACAAAACTTGTATTTTCCCTAATCAATATGGTATCTCAGAAGAAAATATATACAACAAAACGCTTTTGAATCGATTTTTATTGTAAAAAAAATAAAATAAGGTATTACTGTATTGACAGTAAAAACACCATTTCTCTTCACGTAATAAAATGGTAACGAAAAATTCCACTTCCCTTCAAACATCGAAAGACATACTTGTATTAAAAGATTAGTTCTTGGAAAATTCAAATATAAAGTCAAAACGTAAAAATGATGAAAATCGACCGTGCACTGGCCTTTGCATTCAAGGCATTTCGAGGAGTGATGATCATCACATTTAGCACGTCTGCAGGCTTGCCACAACCTTTTGGTCTTCCTATCTGCATCCCGTTTGAAGAAGAAACATCTTAATTTCTTATCAAGCATGACAACAGTGCCAGAAGGTGATGCTGGGGTTCAGAAGGTTCGTCTAAAATTTGCCGAATCGTTTCCTGCAGTGGCCTCGCCTTCAGAACTATTGTTTCCTCCAAAATCTTCCTCTTCCAAATCTTCTAAAAGGCTCCTAATCTCCTCTGGACTTGTGAATACTCTGGACATGGTTGATAGGGAACGTGGAGCATTTGACTAGAAGAACGCGGGGTCAGGTGTGACTAGAGGGAAACTGATTGCCACTTAACTGCACATTGGGGTATTTTAGACCCCAGAGCAACTTGACGGTATCATTGTTTGAACTGTGGACACTGACGGACCGAGCAAGGTGACTTACTGGGAGAAGAAGACGTCTGGGTGTATTTAGAGGGGGATAGAGAGGTTTCTTGGAAAAGCCTACTCGCATTGAAACACAGAGCGTTGAGGTCCTCTGGACCCCAGGTGCCATTATAGGGTTAAAAATGTAGGCAATCAACTGAGCCCATGAAAAGATTTGGAAAATTGGGGTTTTAGCAGCATTTTTCCGTTTTCGAACCACAGTGGGTCCTGTTAAAAGCTTTTGTCTTCGCGTGACATTCAATGTTCCTGCGTATGAAATGAAATAGGTAGATACATCTAGGCGTGCACATTGCTACCACGGGCGACCCGCCGACCCAATTCCTCGTGCGGAGGGGGCGCATCCCCAGCGGAGCGACCCCGTCACCTCGCTCCCCCCCGACCAGCCAGCCGCCAGTCTCCCTTGGACATCGGTGCCGTGCGGGTGGTCTGTGCTTGCCGTCTCTCCAGTGCTCTTCGCGTCTTCCTTTCGCGTGTGCCGTATCTCCCGTTACTCGTTAACGAAGCCGGATTTGTGGTTTTTGTCACATTCATCGGAGCCACGAACGATATTTTCAACACCTGTAAGTATTTGACGACTGAATGATTTCCCATCATGAATGTTTAGATAAGTGCTGGGTTTAGTTTTTAAAGTTCTACTTGGTCTTTACAGCAACATATATCTTCATATCCGTCCAAATCTAAATAAAATCGAGAAAGTCAATAACTCTTATCTGTTAAATGTAGTTACGTCAATTCCTTCCAGTGGTGTACATACCAAAATAATTCAATTTACGTGATACGATATGATAGTACAATGACTAATATAGGTATTTCTAATTTCCTAAGAAAATTAGCTAAAAGAGCAAGAAAATTGACAGACAGATATTCGTTTAGGGGTCATGTTCCAACTAGGTACATTCCAATAAAAAGTTCGACCAAATTTTTGGTCTCTTCATATTTTAAAATTCTCATTAAAAGTAAAACCGTAATTTTAAGAATATTTCCTCTTTCAACCTACCTCTAAATTTTTCACACTGTGAATTAGGATTTGAATTTGTCGTCGATTCGACTATAGAATTCTCAGCATTTTTAATGTTTGTTAAAAGTTGAATAAACATGTGGAACTTGAGCGAGAACCAAAAAATTGTACATATCAAAGAAATGAAGAGTTTTTATAATTAATTTCAATTTTCCTCAAGATTACTTTTCTATTTAAAATAATAAATAATCTTTGGACGCATGAATTCAGGCAGGTAAACTTAAAAATTGTGCTCACGCCTCAGATTCGCCACTTTCATATAATTTTTAATTTTGAAGTAAAATTCAGCGATGATGTTTCAATAAGAAATTTATAAAATTTGTCTCTACACAGTGGTTCGAGTTCTTCTAATGGAAAAATAGCTACCCTCCATAAATTAACGAGTGTGTATTCAATCCATGTATTTTTTCGGACAAATCAAATGATATAAAACCAACAATAATATAAATGAAATAAAATCGAGCCTCAACGAAAAACGAAAATTTTGTTGGTTAACATTTGAACTCCCAAGCTTTTTAATTTATTACATAATTGCGATTGGTAACCTTTCTGTACTAAATCATAGCGTTTTTCTGAATGTTACTTTAACTTGATTTGTAATTAAAAACAAGATATTCGGATTCCATACGTTCCTTGAACAACTCGTCTGAATAAGCTTTTATTACTCATTTTTATTTGGATAAATGTTTTCAAATTCAATTGATATTTTTACGAATTTCTTAAATGTATGATCATTCGCGGTAATCAAACCCAGTCACATAGATAGAATAATTAATAAAAAAAAAAAAAAAAATTAAGTAACTCATTTCAAATAATGAGTAACGTTTTTCATATAATGACCCATTTCGTATAAAAATCATACGTATTCGCTGTTTCTACTACCACAAATATTGGAGTTATTGAATCAAATATTTATCGAAAATTAAAAAATTTGTAATTATCTTTGGCAACGGAAACCAGGGATCTCGGTGTGCAGAAAAAAATGAACGCTCAAAATTATGATGAAATGGTCATTATTAAATTACTTCAAGTTCCCACCATTACTGATCAATTATTGATGTTATCGAATCAAATTAAACTGCCAAATTTTGTCAGTTCATGTTTTAAAGCATTGACTAGCCACATTTGCTTACATCTGCGATAGTAAAATATTTGATGCACACCACTTTTTTGACTTTACGAAAGAGAAAATGGTTTCGTGATGAAGGTCATATTGAACACTTAGTCAGTTGCTATATGAGGTACTGCTCAAAACGTGTCTACTTTTTACCGCCAGTTCTCGAATCGATAGAACCTACTGTTTAGGTCCGTTAATTGTTAGATAATTTTGCTCAGATTTTCGTATGAACAACGCTAAGCATGAAGGGAAATAGGAAAGAATCTGATAAAATTACCTAAGTTGCAGTCGTGAATTATACCACCATTTCATTTTTTTCAAATATTAGCACGTTTTGTCACAAAATTCGTAAATTATCACACTTTTGCTATATACAATTTTGGAACGCTAGCCCACAGTAACTTTGATCCACGTAAAGGTCGTACTTATCGATTTCTCATCATCAAGTTTAGTGATATTCGGCATAAAAAATTCCTGAAGGTTCCTACATAAAAATCTGCTAACAAAACAGAATTTTGGCGATGTTGAGCCGTTTCGTTTAGATAATCGATGTCTTACAGAAAATGCAGAACCAAGCATTTTGTGGACTCTTGCTTCTCTTATGATCCAAGTTATCAATGTCGGCTCGTCGGATCAAAAAGCGCCGCGATAAGAATTTCGTAAAGCTCACCTTGGCAAAAAGAGTTTATATAGGAGAGATAAGATTAAAAAAAGTGCAATGCGAAACACTTTTAGGTAACATAAATATTTCATGGTGAAACCTTTCCACTCTTGCAGCGTCAGCACCACGACGTTCTATCTTAATCTTCAATCCTTTGATAAAAACCCGCAATTTCTAAGGCATCCAAAAGGAATAATGGATTTTAAAACAATGCTAACAAAATGCTAAATATTATCATACGCAGTTTTATCTTTTTACCCTTCATTTTTTTTTTAAACTGTCAAACAGATCTGTGGTTTTCTTAGTTCCGTCATCAGTAGGTAGGTAGACTACTTTGGCTGTCGATTCACGAAGGATTTGTGATGATCCAAATTTGTGAAGTTTGTCAATTTATCTCATAGCTGCATTTTTGATGCTCTTTACAAAGGTATTTATTCATTAGTATCTAATTTATTATTTTGTTTTGAGTTTATTCTCATTTTAAAAGCAGAAAACATAATAATGCTGATGCAAGTTTTGATATAATAATAATGTAATAATAATTTAATAATAATAGACAACTTGCTCTATCTACGAATCAGTCGTTTCCAGACCCTCAAATTCTCGTTTTTTGACTTTGTCTGCACGTAACACACCCAGTCACTGTGAAGTGGCAGACGAATACGGTTGAGTTGCTCATGGATAAAAGTATCATAGGCCGAAATGGTAGTCATCTACCTATCGGATTTTTATACTGTTTGGGGTTCTGTTTCACTGATCACCATCTTCCAATGCGAAGGCTTTAGATTGGCACGCGTGCGCTTTATAAATAACCACAATGAACACTATACAATTCAATAACTCGTATTTTTGTATCGATCAGACTCCCTTCTTTAATCGGGCTCCTCGACTATGAAGTCCAATGAAGTCTATTTGCAATCCACAATGGAGCTGACGATTTGAACATACGACTTTTCGTGGCAGATCATTGGCCTGTAAATGAAATTATTGAATGGAACCTTTGGTTGATTATTATCTACCCACAACTACTCAGAACGCTACCAACCTCTTGGAGGGAATTGTTGGTTGAATGAAACCCCTAATAACGCTTTATAGTACATTGAAATACGCTTACAAATAACAGAATACACCCGATTTATCGAAAAGGGAATTTGATACAAATTACATCAACAGGTTATCAGGTTATTTGCATTCTGTACACAACAGTTCTCGTTCACACTCAATGAGACGTTTGAAGTTTGATTAGTATGATCAGTAGCTTGCACAATTATTGATTGGTTCAGCAATTATTCGATGATTCGTATCATCTTTAGTATGCAAGCACGAATTTCAAATCTCTGTAACAACAACAACATGACTTTCACAGTTTCATAGGAGTTTCACCAATTTTTCTTGGTTCAAACGGTTTGAGTAGCTGCCAACCGATTGTTAGCTTACGTGCTCTTGTAAACGTGATATCTTCTAAGCGACACTTTCATTGTCGAATGTTCTGTTTCCGAATCTTCTTATAAGTAGGGGAAGTTGTGTGTTTGCTTTCGGACTGTGAACTATTTCTTTCTCCGAAATCAAAACTTCCACTCATATCTTGTGTTTTAGACATTCTCAAGAAATATATTTTCATGTATGCAATTCTGTCCGCGCTGCCGCAGAACATCGTTTCTACCTTCATCCCTTCAGTTTTCGTCCGGTTTTGATGAAAATCTCAAAGAAATTCGGGTTTGGAAGTAGATGGTCCTCTATGGAATGCCTCTTTTATAAATCAAAAATCAGTCTGCGCATCAACAAAAGTAAAATTCACTCAGAATCATTTTCTCATGTCCTAGTAGAGCAATCTCGATCAAATTTGGAGAACAAGAAGGATAAGACCAATTTTATAATTTCGTATCAATTTCAACACGTCAGCATCTTTAGTGGCAGCTTCGTATGCAAAAACGTAAATTCGTCCAAGCCTTATGGTCTCAGGTTCTGGTAGTCCGATATTGCTCAAATTTGGGTTGCAGATGAATTAGGCTATTTCAATTATATCATAAAACATTTGGAATCGACCATATCATAATTGTACAGCATTTCCAAATCTAATTCAACATTTTCCAAATCTAATTCAACAATTTCCAAACCAAATTCAACATTTTGCAAACCAAATTCAACATTTTACAAACCAAATTCAACATTTACAAAACAAATTCAACAACAAACAAATGCAACGTTTTCAAAACATTCAACATTTTACAAAACAACATTTACATTTTAGGAAAGGTTTTAACCGTTGGTAGAAGAAGCAAAGGGTTCATAACATAATTCGAGCAGTCATAGCCCAGAGCAGTTATAGCCGCTACTCCCCGTTCAGTTGCACGTGGTAAGACATGGTATCGTTCTTCGCTGAGAATATTCCTCACCACGGTCTTAATTTTAGAAAACGCACTCTCAGCTGAATTCAACATGGGAGAATAAGGTGGAAGAAACATTTGACTTATTCCATCGAATGCACTTGAATCTACCAGTTGTCGAATCCCGGTAGAGCGGTGAATTTGCGCATTATCCATCACCAGTACGAATAATTCGTTTTATTATTCGTAATAAATAATTTTAACGAATTATTCGTTAAAAATGTAATGAATGTTGAATTTGTTTTGTAAAATGTTGAATTTGGTTTGGAAAATGTTGAATTAGATTTGGAAATGCTATATCTGATATGAAATTAGTGCGACAGACCTGCTATACTTGTCGACTCATTTTTTGAAGGCGTTGATGTCTGTGGGAACATCTCGCGTCGTTTCTGTCCCCTCAATCGTTGTGACAAGCTTATACTCCACATCTTTCCAAATTATTTAAAACATTTCACTTAAAAGGAAACTAAGTGCCACACCCAACATTGCACATGTTTCTCCAAGCCCTAATAGCATTATTCTATATTGAAATAACTCTTGATAACGTTGGTCCATCGATATTAGTTCTTTCACGTTCGAGAAAAAGCTTTTAAGAGTGAACAGTGGATTTGAAGTGGAGTGAAGATGCATCATTCTTAAGACGATAAGTAGGTAGCAGGTATAATGGGAGGTTCTGGCCTTGAGCACTCCAGCCTCTCCTCGCCAAGAACGTTCATTAGTCTTCACCACACTCGCTTTGCTCCAATCTAAAGCTCTGATGAGGACTTGATTGTTTATGGTTTCGTTCTTCTTTTGCCACCAGAACTAATTCCGAAGCGAAGTTATATCCTTGAATGACTATACTCTATTTTGAGTTATGATAGCATTTATCTTTCAAGGCAGAACGCCTTGCGGATAAATAACTTTGAAACAGGAACCAACTTTTCGTTTTTATTTCCTACAAATCACCTCTTCCTTAATCAACCAACTGATGCCCAGTTTAGGAGCGATTTGTGGGTATCAAATTCATTCAATAAATGGACCCACCAAAGTTGGTGTCAAAAGCTAAAAAAATGTGATTACCTATACCTTGTATAGAATCAAATTTCTATCAGAAGAACTAAAGATCAATATTTATCAGGAACTGTATGGGCCAATTCTACACTATGCCATTCTAGTATGGGGAAGCACTTTTAACTACCGAATTGATAAAAATACATTTACTCATATGATACAGCAAATAGAAAATCAAGTTTTTGAAAAAATTATCAACCTAATGAAGATAAATAGTGAACAGCTAATCAAAAAAGAAACTTTAAACTAATAAGAGGCCTGTTTGAGTACTTTACAAATTAAGTATGTACTACGTGCATCATTCCATCCAAGTGGAATCTAAATTTTAATATTAATGTGGTGCAAATATAGTGTTATAGGTACTTTATAAAAATTAGAAGTAAGAATCAACTCTGGGCTGGGCCACAATGTTCCACTAGCCAGCTCGGTCATCGATGATTATTAAATTGAAGAATTTGGTAGGTATGTAAAGCCGGTAGTCAAGTTTTGATGAACGAAACCACTACTTTGTCAATAATCATTATGAACCCAAACGAATAAAGAGTTCATATTTATTTCAAAAATCCATTCTTGATAACAACATAACTGTCAACGTTGATCAAATGTCGCAGCTCAATAGAGATCTTTATTGCATTAAGTATCAATACCCGATAATGTGGACACCTGAAAACGGATGATGATCACCATGATTTCCTGCAACGACCACTAAAAACACGCAGGTTCTTTCTAATGTTTTAAGCAAACATTTTCGCTATTGCTAAGGATTCTAAGTTAGACTTATGACTATAAGGAAAGCAGGTCAGATGTGATCCTTTTTTCAATATTAGCCAAATGAAGGGGACACATTCCCAGAAAGGACTCTCTTCAAACAGCAGGAAAAAAATTCCCTTCTTTTACTGTTCTAATATGAGTGCCGCAATAAATTTTGAACGAGATTGATGAAGAGCTTTCAGGATAACAACAGATTTCGGATCTGGAATCAAGAAAGGGCTTTAATTTATTCTTCTTATCTCTTGGATTTCCCAAATATCACCGAATCTTTGCCTAGAACGCTACAACACTAAATTTTCATCAAAGGTACACGTTTTAACTATTGAGATCGTGCATACCACCATTCCTGTAGAAAGAATCGTAAACCTCAAGCTGATGGACTGTTGAAAGAGGGCTCGGATTGGGATCGTTTGAACCTGGTGAAGATCTACCTACTCTTAGATGTCGTTACTAATTCATCTGGGAAACACGAATGGATCAAATTAGGGCTTTCAAGATACAAACGATCGAAGATGACAATCAAAAGATAGTTGAGCCACCAATAATTTTGCGCTTACATTGAGCTCGCTCGTTTAGTGTTGCCATAACGTTCGATGCGAGAATCATCTCTCAAGCCCCATGTCAGCACATCTGCATCGGTGCTTTGTTAGGCATACCAATAGATGCATCAAAATTGTTGCTGTATAATATACTATCGATATGATCAATCTAGTATGCATAACAAAGCAAGCAGTTTACTGAATAATTGTGAAATTAAGAATAACCACGATTCTCCTTTCGGAGCACACTTTCTTTCCAAAACACATTGGTAAATCAACTGTTTTAGCGCACTATTCTAGTTGATTATTCAGTCCACAAAAAGGAAACCATTGAAATAGCTGTAGGAATACCTTATGAAACTAATGATCACAGTGTTGATGGACAACTAAGGTGAGGGCTTCTGAAATGTCAAGATGATAAATGGCAAATTTGAAATCATTAGTGATTTATGTTTGATTCCGTTGATTCACCCTTCGATCATCACATCAGCTATGAGAAACAAACACAACAAACTATAATAGTTTATTATATGCAGAATTGCTACGCGAATGTTTCATTAAATAACATTTCACTACCATGAGATATTTTTATTTGAATTGCATACTAACCGCTTACTGATAACTGGCTTTGGATGCGTATTCTTACTTTATCTCATTATTCTCGTACAAAGCTGTGCGCCTTCATTCTAACTACCTACGCTTGTATTCCGATCCCCAGATCTCTCTCAACAATGGTTCGCTGAGTATGGAACCGAGGTGCCTCTAAACCGCCAACTCGCGAAATTCAACACTAATCCGAGTTCTGATTTCCTTTAGGCCACCATTTCTCGAGAAATACGGCAAACCGTTAAATCTGATCCATCTCGTACGGGTCGTGTAGCGTCTCTCGCAATCAAATGATCTACGCCTTGGATCATTATCGTATGCTCGTATCGTATGCTCCACCGTATAATGAAGGTGCCACATGTAAAAAGAACTAGGTCTCAATTCCATTGAAGTATCATCTGTCAAGAGTGCCATTGAGTCGACATCATTTTTCTGCCTTTTTCTCTACTTCTTTTCTCATGAAAGACTGTCAAAAGTAAAAATAAAAAACGTCAATAGTAAAAATATATTCCTGTGTAACCCTTCACATCACTTTTCAGGGGTTAACATTCAATGGAAACGCATGGATTTATTTAAATTGAAAACAGCTTTATTCAAATCAAAATGTACTACGCGTTTGAACATCAACGATACAAGAAAATGAATCCAGATAAGAACTAGAAATTGAATTAGAAATCGCTGTTGTTGTTTAGAAGATATTTCCAAGCCTTGGGAATCCTCCGTTTGGTCCAACTGTTTAAGATTCTTGGATAGGTAGATTGACATAAGTATATTGGCGTACACTTAATCAGCTTTAGTCTCCCTGGGGCATTTGAACATCTAAGAAACAGGTAATCCAATCCTGATGAGACTAAAAACGGAATTGGATGTTGTTGTTTTTAAAATATTTCCAAGCCCTGAGGATCCTCCATTTGCTCCAACTATTTAAGATTGGCACATTGGCATATACTTGGACACATTGGCATATAGTTACTTGGTCAACTTAAATGATCTCTCGGAATAGTGTGCCCAATTCCCTATCTAGCGGGACAAATCATTATATTATATGAATCGATTTAAGGTTATTAGTCAAATAGTTATAATTGCAAAAACTGTTTTGAAACTTATTAATAATTCTAAATTTCACTAAATAAGGCCTAAGTACAGTTAACTTAAGTTAAATAAAAAAATAAATAAATAAGCCGACTTGTTCAGTATTTGAAGAATGAATTTTCTCGCTCAGACACAGTCTGACTGCTTGACGGCCGATTCGAATCGTTTCAGCTTTCAACTGAATGAAAACTGATTCCTCAACCGAAGTTATCAGAATCCTTGAACAGTCTGATTTCAAGGCCTTTTCCTTGTGTAATGCCCACCAATGTTGAGGAGCTGGCCAGCTTTGGCGAAGATCCAAAATGTCTACTAGGGAAATTCCAATTTTATATTTCCGGGGTCCACAAAATCATTGTCAATAATATTACCAGAACGGTCGTTCTGAAGTTATCAGGAGCGCTTAGAACTAAAAAAAAAAAATAAATAAATAAAACTTAGGAAAGGATTGGCATGAAAAACGGAATTCATCGGACTTACCCAGAGCGTCACAGAATTACTTGACAGCAGACCTGCTAGAAATTGAATCGCCTCAAATTAGACTTTTATTTGCCTTAAATTTTAAAAACTGACATATACACTTAACAATTTTTCAAAATTTTACAAATAATTCGTGAAAAAACAACATTTTACAGATTCATTTGTGATCTGAAACACATTTACCGTTTTTTTGTAATTATTTATAATTTTTTGTTAATTCAATTTAACTTACAGAAAACGTTGTTAATGTGAATTAACTTTTATTGCAGTTTTGGAAGTGAATTCACACACATGTTTTAGATATTCTTACACATTTTTACGAATATTTGTGTGACATGACATATTTA
Source organism: Creontiades dilutus (assembly GCA_031894815.1). NCBI lineage: Eukaryota > Metazoa > Arthropoda > Insecta > Hemiptera > Miridae > Creontiades > Creontiades dilutus. The sequence goes on from JAVIWC010005620.1 coordinate 3,713,331, forward strand.
AAGTTGGTGAACTATGAATTAATTTACATTCACAAACAAAGCATGGTGGGAATTGATTCGCAATCTTATTTATAAATGAAAATTAATCACAAAGGGAAATTCTTTTTGACATTACCGAACCACCCAGTTCAACTTCATTTGAACTGTCAGTAAACGTATAACTTGAAATACCGGTCCTTCATAAGTAGACCACAAGCTGACAAACGGTTTAACAATTGCTTCGAAATTCTATTTCCTTCAATACTCTCTTTCTTCACCATCTTAACCCCTTCAAGCTCACCCCCTTCATCCCTGACATAACACCCGAGTCTTGTCGGTGCGACGTAACTACGACTTGATTACCTACTCCGGCCGCTCCCTCGGTGGCAACCTCGAAATTTCCCATTAGTCACTTCGGTAATACATGGAGGTATGTCACCAAGACACTCCCGTCTCCATTGTGCCGGCTTCCTATTGAATATAAACAAAACGTATGCGAAAAAAAAAAGAAAATGTCGACTCGAGAAAAAAAGAAGAGGCGTCGCGGAATGCGCTTTGCGTGCCGCTTCGCTAGTTGAAATGCTAAATAGCTGCCGTAAGTACCACCTTACCGTCGATATTGCCAAGTGCATAATGAGCCAAGCGGTTTCTCAGCTGCCGTGTCGAACATTTTCTTGTGGTACTCGGTTATTACTAAGTTGACCCAAAGTCCTTCGGGACTTCTTTTTCTTTTCGAGTCCGTTCCACGTTAAAGACGAAAGCTAAGGATTGACACACACCGTTAACTAAACCGTTTTAATGCGTTTCGATCCCCTTCCTTCATACTTTCTTAATGATTGCAATTCACGAGTAATTACTTTAGACCCAAGGAGAGAAATATCGGTGATTATTGCAGGTGAATGTGGAGTTTGTGAGGAAATTGAGACTGTTCCACTCTAAACCGAGAGAGTGTGTCCATTAACGACTTATCGTCGTACCAATCGCTTTCTCTCCGTTCACTAATATCCCCTAATCCACCCCCTAAGGTCTGAAATATTTTAAACTACTAAGCCAAAATCTTAATTGAACTAAAAAATAATGACGAGATTGGTCGAGAATTGTAACGTGAGAACCGATTGAAAATCGGGTAACTCTATTCCTCCTTCTGTCAGACACCACTAAGGGCTAACTCTGCCGTATCTCTAAACCTCCAAGGTGACCTGGAATAGCCTTAGCCCCCTCAAGGCTGCGGTACCGGGGTCGTGAGAGGATAGAGGGTAACGAGGAAGCTGATCGTCTTGCCAGAAACAATCAGAGTCAAACCCAACCGGACCTGAACCACAACTAGGGGTCACCAAGAGTTATACAACTCAAACGGTTCGAAAATGGGAAAGATCAACGTGAACTTGTGGGACTTACCAGTGGCCACTGTTCCCTAAGGTACCACCTTAGCAAAATGCTTAAGGCCAGGACAATAGAATGCTGGTTCTGCTGCGAGGAGGCAGACAAAGCAGGACACATACTACGTGAATGTTCTGTTGTTGCATCAAAAAGACTCCAGCATTTTGGAAAGGGTGCTATAACACCCAACAATATTGTCAAGGTAATGCCTGGAAACCTCCTTTACTTTGTGAATGAAGAGGTCTTTAAAAAACTTCTGAGTTAAATGAGGATAGAGTCAAAAGTAGTTAATAGATCAAAGTGGTCTCAGTGACCAAGGGAAGATTCGATTCAGAGGGTCGACCTGGGCTGTCAAAAATCTTGTTGCTTATGTTTTGAGATGGGTTGAATGAAATTAGCCATTTTTTAGCCCGTTGTAATGTCACCATTTATTGAATAATTAATCCTTCAAGAGACGGGTTGACAGACGTTTTCAAAACCATAATTATTTTTGCTGTCCTTACAAATATTGTACAAACTTCCAAGTGAAAGCATCTTCGATCTGAAAAAAAAAACGAGATAATGGTACATTTTTGACAGTTCCTTGAAGAGATGCATCGATACGCAAAAACATTTGTTGTTGTTTTGTCTTCTATAAGATACCCTAGACTAAGAATATCTAGTTTTTGATTGGATCTCTTAGGACCCGAAAGTTATTCTTGAAGACTACAAAAGAAGGCAACCAAATACCGCATTTTCTGGTAAAAACAAAAATATTGATTAAAAGATAAAAATACTTATAAAAACAATAGCAATGTCTTTTGTCACTTAAATAAGAGATATAGAAGTGGACAAAAAGATCGGCGTTGATTTAACGATGTGCATCCAGTCATTTGAAAAACTTGCAGGCGATCTTCACGCCTTTGCGAGTTACAGATTGCAGTTATCAAATCTCTCATGTTTGAACTTGTATTATGTTCCATGTCTAGATTTAAAATCCGTAGATTGTTATCTACACCTATCGTCCTTCTGCTTTTCGTATGTTTTACCCCTATATATGAAAAAAAGTTTCCCATTTTTGACGCCCCGGATTGGCAAAATAGTGTTCTGTGCAGCAGGGTTGCCATTAGGTGACTAATTTCACAGATAACTGATAAATTCGGTTTGAGTTATTCAATTTTAGTTACAAATAAATTGGCTGTTATTCGGTCAATATGCAGCTAGTTTTCAGGCACTTCCGCGCGCTAATGTCGACCAAAGGCGTTTAACACAACATTCACGCCCAACACCAAACCAAGTCTGGAAAACTAACTCTCTTCTTGCCAGATTCCCTTCCATGTCAACGTTGCAATAGCTAGTTGTACCCATAGTCTCAGCACACCAAAATGAATGAATGGTGTACTTCATCTTCTTTTGTTGAACTGTTCAGCGGATGCCATTCAGACTATCATATTGATATCGATGTCGATGTTTGAGTGTTAGCATCGATATGTCGTCCAATATCGGGTGAAAACATCGATATTATCGATATTTTCGATATCGGTGTCCTCATCAGTTAACAGCATCCTTATCACACGGTTTTTATGAAGAATATTGATGCAAAATCGATATTTTTATTTTGTGACAAATGCTATCTCATTTTAAAGGTATTTCAACGCTGAAGAAGATGGTAAAAAGTTCCAATCATGTAGCATGACGAAATGAGCAAATTTTCAAACTAGTTTTGCATGAGGAAAAATTACGCAAAAAAATTTCATTTTCTGACTTGTGATACCTCATTTTAATTTGGAAATTTTTGAAAGCTGAAGAATCTCATAATTTGTTTTCCAATTTTGCCTATCTATCTTGTTTTATTATCCTCAAATTGCTTCAGTTAGAACGGATTGAGATATCTCCAATCCGATTTCACCGTCGTGTGATAGTTCACAAAACCTATGTAAAAGAGAGTCACCTACTTGGGGGTTTTCGGGTAACTTTCCCCCATTTGAAATGCCCCAAATCTCCCCTTCGAGTGAGGCGATTGTGCCCATCTTCAAACTTAGCCTTTTGAAAGCTTAGATAGATTTTTTGTGCAAATTTGAACTTTCTCTCTCAATTCTATCGGGAGTTATCGTCTGGAATGAGTTTTGGTGCCTTTGGACAGTGGATTTAGAACGCTTTAATACGGATTTTGGTGCAAAAACTTTTTGAAAATATTTTTGACAGAGAACAATAGTTTTTTTTTTTTTCAAAAATTCGCTAATACTACAGCAGTTGAAAGAATTTTTAATATTTCTTTTTTTTTCACGTTAGGTAGGAAGCACACCAGATGGAATTTCCTCAGTGAGTGAAGAGAAAACCAAACCAAAGAGTAAACCAAACCGCTGTTATCGGAGCCAAAACATATATATATCGATATTATCGAATGTGTGGCATCGATGGCAAAACATCGTAATATTGAAGCCAAACATCGATATTTAGATTACATCGATGTCGATGTCCCATCCCTAATTCAGACCAAGATACAACGAAATACAAACTAGGCTTGTGACAAAGATTTGTTGACACACGGGCCACCACGAACACATATAGACGAGAAACGAATATTGTTAATAATGGTGATACGAAAGTGAAAACAAAGCTATCACTATCTGTAGATAGACTATTGGAAGAAACATGTAGCCAAAGCTATTAAGTTTGAGTTGCCCATCTCAGCGTGTATCTTCGAGAGATCCCTAACTCGGAGACCCGAGTAGGTAATCAATCCCTAACAGCTGCATGTACAGCACTATCAAGCATTCATGGAACTGTCTCTTTCCCCTACCGTAATGCCAGCCCACTTTATCTTGAAGAGTGGACGAGCCTTTTAGCAACTCAAGTCCTTCTTACTATTTCATCATGCTTGGTCTGTGTTATGGTCTTGCACTTTAGGTTGTATGGAACGATGCCCGAAACCCCTACACTACAAACGTTGAGCTCAAAACATAACATTTGAAATTTTCAAATCCATACATTTTTTCGAATGTGAACAACTCTTTTGAATCGCAGTTGTCCATAAGAGGCGACTAGTTACGAATTCATAATACGTTCATCATGTAACATATTTTTAGAAATTCCCCGTTATGTTTGTTGCTCACATAAAAGCTTGAATGTGTCATGGAGCGCATTCATGTATGCATTACTTCGACAGCGTACAACCTTGGCCGACAGGTAACAATTCTAGTTCTATAGGTCTCCGAGACAGAACAGTTCGGGAACCTATGCTCGGGAACAGAAACGGGTACCTACGTGACCTATGAAGACATTAGAACGTACAGTAAAAACAAGAATGGAATGGTATCTGGAATTTTATGACTAATTGCCTCAGTCTGAATATGGCTTTAGGCGATCGAGAATATAAACTGGTATCAAGTATCCAAAATGCAATAACAACACCAGAGCACCTCAGTGCTTCAGAGCTGTTTCGTTAGATGTTTCGTTAGATGTTTCGTCGAACGGTGCTCTCTGTCCGCAATACCAAAAGGAACCAACAATTAAAAGGTGATGCGGACTAACAACGTATCTTAATATGATATCTTCCTTCTCCACCTCCCAATTAATTTTCCACCGAAAAATACCACTAGTGATCCAGCCGTTATAGCGATCAAACTTACCTTCTTTCCAGCGATTCATTACAATGATCGAAGATTGTCATATGGAGAACCAAAATATTTTATCATGCTGATCTTGCAGAAAATATTCCCTTCATTCGAGATGTTTTGCTTTCTTATGATACCTGTGCTGCTTGTTCTCGAAAGATCTACGCATGGGCAATCGTTTTCTTTTCTTGGATGGCGATGAAGATACGTCCCTTTTAAGTCACCAGCAATAGTCTGCCATCATATTTACATCCCAGTTACCTTGGTACCGTTCTTCCATTTCTTTAAAATCTTGATAAAAACGCTACCCCATGCTCCTCACTATAATCACCTAGATTTTCTGGAAAATGTTCTATATGTGAATTAAGAAAATGAAGTTTCAAGTTCATCATACAATTTTGATTCTCAAAATTACTTACCGTGCTTCTGACTTTTTTCTTATAGTCCGGATGTTTATTGTTACCAAGGGAATTTTCACATACGTCTTTTTTCCCCACTTATTTTTCCACTTTTAGCCTTAGTAAAATGCGAATATCTCAAAAACGACACGTTCAATCGTTCCGCGGTTTGAAAATTCGGAATCAGCGCGAAAAAATACATCGATTCTAAATCTTGGCATTTCTGGGTCAGGACATTTTTTTTTTTTTTTTTTTTTTTTTTTTGTGGATGTTAATTAATTGACTGTGTTGGTTGTGTGTTTGATAATTATCAAAGGTTTATGTCATCTTTTCAGTTTTTCATTTTATTAATTTCATTTCAAACAGTTTTGTTATTTGCTTTTTCCTTTTGCTCTACTAGAAAATTGGACATTTTTTCCTGGGTTAAACCAGGTGGTAGCAGAAACGACTGTGTCTTAGTATATTCCTACCATAAGAATACCACTTCGCTGCCTCCCACGAACAGCGAACCTCTACCTGGAGTTATTCCCCGAATACGACTTTTTCAACGATCCGGATGGGCGGTCCCGACCCCCCCCCCCCCCAACATTTTTAATTTTATGGTTTATAATAAGCTTATTTTGCAAACTCACTTGTTTCTTCCTCTATTTTCTGTTAATTTTAACCTGGATTAAAAACCGTCAAGTGAAGTGATTAAATATGAATTAAACTGATCTTTCTAAGAACTTGGCTTTGGTTTGATATTACATTTTTTCAATGACCCCCCCCCCCCCAAATGTGAGCCTAGGACCTCAACTGCCCGCCACAATACTTGAATCTCACATCTTATCTCTCCCTACCACCCTGTAACTCATCTCTTTGTTACTATCTTTTATTATTTTTTATATTGAAACACAACATGTAATTGGGCTTGTCCCGTAAATAAATAAAGATTATCACAGATCTTAGGCTACTTATCACCTCATACCTATGTAATTACCTAATTTTCTCAAGTATTGAGACATCAGTAAATGTTTCAAGTAATACTTATTCTTCTTTGTTGCAGGTCAGTAGCTCTGTGATGCTTTAAGATGGAGACGGAGGAAATCACTAAGCTCGTCGATGGAATCTACAAGGTAAACCGGATCGAGCTTGACTCGGCCTCTACTAGCTAGCTATCACCTTGAAAGAAATTAATAGGGCTGTACGCAATACCTATTTTATCTGCGTTGCTGCATCGAGCTCTGCGGCGCGTTGTTAAATAATTTCCCGGATACTTTATTTCTATGGAGCGAGTTAATTAATTTATTTAGTTAACTCAGCGTCGCTTCCAATGAGCTAGAGCGTAATACTGTGGACATTTCAACGGTGTTTTACCGTGCGTTAGTCATACCTGCGATGCTTAAGGAGGTTTACTTATGGGCGAGCATATTAACAATTCGGCCGGGATGCAATTACAGTTCGGAGGGATACGTGCCTGCAGACATACAGTAAACCTACACTCCAAGGGACTCCTTTTAGGTATTTCTTATGATTTTGTCACGTACTCTTAAAGAAATGCATGCCTCTCAAGCGTGTGATATCAAAATGAGGAACCTATACCAAAAACTTGCCAAAATTCCTGGCAGGGCCTTGATAAGTGATTTTATGTTTCACATAATGACTGAAATTATTGCAGGATGATATTGAAAAAAGTGGATGAAGGTTGATACGAAATTATTATTCTCAAAGTAAGAAAATATTTGTAGTCCATTCGAAGTAGACTTTTTGCTTACAAAAGGTCGGATGTTATGTTTCAAAGTTTTAATCGGTGTCTTGCCACTCCAGTAGTGGGAATCAAAGAAAATCCAACAAAATTTTTTTCGATAATGGGATGCCATTTAAAGTAACAACAGTGAATTACGGAAAAGTTAAGACCTGGTAACAAGGGATTTCAAAGAATTACATTAGCGAAAAGTGATGGTCCGGTAGCGGGAGTTCCAACTTTGCGTCGTCCTTCCCTGGTGTGGTTCGAAAAGAATCGAGTTGAGCCGTTTTTTACGTGTAGTCTTCAGTTATCTACAGTACAGAGATCTGGGTGGAACGGTATCTGAAAATTGTCAGTGCTAGTTTAGGGGTGATTGATTCAATTAGGTATTTAAGGAAAAGTCGGCAATCAAGCTGAATAAAACTATAATTAACAACTTCGTCTTAATCCTAATTATCTATTAATTAACCCTAAACTAAAGTCTCTCCTCATATGGTACCTTAACGTCGAGAACGATGGGGCGACAGCTTGTTCCGAACGCGAGGGGGACTGCTTCGAGCACTGGATACTACGACGGGGCTATTCGTCTTAGGAATCGTGGATATGGTAGGAAACAACAGCGAATTGTTTTCTACCGCAGCTTTCTCCGGACTAAATTTTGTGCAGTTCGCTGCTTCCTAAGAAAACTCCTGCCGTCTTCAATTTCCCGGGGGAAGGCCGCCTTGAGCCAGGTGGAGGGGACACTGGACGCTCGCTTCCTTTCCGTGGACCCGACAAAATGATATACCAATGTGTGAGAATGAACAGTTTTTCCTGGTGAAATTCCTCTTAGAAGTTTGAGGTATACAACAAGGAGGTGATGGAATGGACTAGTTGCCCCTTCCAAAGGATGAAGCGAGAACATTGCAACATCCCGAGGATACCCATGAAGCAAAAAACGCTTCAGGTTTTTGCTTTGGCATTGCAAAGGAAACATAATTTTTCAGACCTTCGATGCCCCATCCCCATACTAGAATTCCATATTGAATGACAGCATATTATGATTGCTGGGTACTCCTTTAACCTACTTTCACCTGCTGAACGCTGCGTTTTGATTTATCCAATAAATGTAACGCATTACGAACAAACATTTTCCTTGTCAGGTGTATATACATATACACACGTAAGTCGTGCTCAATCTATCAAACCATTTGTGAATGCAAATGGCTACAACAGCCGTGTCGTTCCTCTCGTCAACAATTACAGTTACTCTTTTACTACGGCCGCATGCGTACCGTGGGCGGGTCCCACTGCTCGTGAAATAGGGACATTAAACCCGGCATGCGATCCCGTGACGAACACTGTTATCCCATTACTGCCACCACGCACTATTAAGATAGTTGCGTTACGTCTAACGATTATGCCCGAAAACAGCTAGGGCTGGAAAATGCTCCAGGTGATCTTTCACAGAAGGTTTTGCCATGACGTCCCATACCAGTGCCCAGTTTTTTTAGGACGGCGTATGCCAGTACGGGTTGGGCCAGGAAACAAAAATGACAGAAGCTAGAAAACACTGCAGACACGAACGCTTACTATGTCTGTACTTCAACTCGCTTTCAATCTTTGAAAGTCAAACTTACGGTTAGAAATCATTGAAATTCTCAATAACTTTTTGGACTTTTTTGGCCAATCCAGTACAGACATGTGTGTTTGATTTTACGAGTATTGGTTGAATGATCAAAACATTTATCAAGGCCGATTTCGCAGTTTGTTCAACGCCATCAGAATCTGTTCAAGAAAACCAAAATACCTTGGGATTTGTATTGATCAGTTTGATCATAAATTGAAGATAATTTATTGATTGCTGTAGTTTACAGTGTAGAATATTTTTCTAGGTCAATGGCTGTGCAAATGCCTACAATCTAGGCTACTACAAATAAAATTATCGTTAAAATATTAGGTGACTTTCGTATATGGATCACGGGGACCTTCGCGTACATCAAGACAGCCACCTAAGAATGTGGGTGTTAGCCCCACCAACCCTAAGCGATTTTTTAGGAAGCCTCTCAAACAAGACCCCCACAATAAGAACATCTATAATTTATCAATTTTGTCACATTTTTAGCACTCAAATTTCGTATCAAAGGTGCATTTCAATAAAAAGTCCAAATTTAAATATCTATTAAAGGTACATGACTTATGTACTAGGACTTGGTGCAAGAATTGAAATGTATCTTTGATGCTGATTGTTGATAATCCAAATAGGTGTTGATAGGAAATTTGATGGTGATTTACGTGGTCAAAATATTGAAGATAATTGGAGAAACGTTTTTTCTTTAAAATAATTCGTCGATTTGTTTGGTTTACGAAAAATGAAATAACTCTGAAACGAAGTCTCCAAAAAAATTTTCAACGATGCGTTTTTCTCTTTCAAATTGAAAACTAAAATAAAAAATGTGGTCAAGAGAATGCAAGTTTCTCGAAGATGAATAAACATCGAAAAATAGAAAACGGCCACTACCTTCAAGCAGAGTGAAAATTTGGAAAAGGTCCGTTTCAATAGAGCGATTATTGTAGTTCCTTAATGGGCCCATATAGATGGGACACTGTATATACAGTAATATGATCTAGCTGATCAATCCAAAAGGTATTTTCTCCTAGGAAGTATGAAAATACAGTTCGATTTTCGGAGACGTAGAAAGCAACTCTACACTGTAGAGTCTACAGTTTTGGAGAAGTATGAAAATATAGTTGGATATTTGGAAACATACAGAATCTGTAAGAATATCTATCGAATTCTAAATTGTGGACATGAATGGGGATACCAATTTTCATGGTATGGCACTCATCGATAAAATTTTACGGTAATACAGGAGGGGAGGGGGGGATAATGCATTCTAGTGTCCTAGCTCACCACAAAATCGCTTTTCTACGGCCCCCTAACATTATCCACCGAGGGATCTTGACGTGGAAAATTCCCATGAAAGCCGCCAGCTATAACATAGAAACTATCAATCTTGATAGGGTTGGCTCCTCATTTATATTGATTCACTCGGCCGGTGGACGAGGGGTGGGAGGTTTATTGGACGCGTGTCGGCGTTGATTTAATAGCTAACAACTGTTGTCGAAGTTGTCCCCTCCCCTTTTCAGGGCCCTTTATGGCTCGCGCGACAATACGCGCGCTGCAATTCGTTGTTTACATTGTTACGATGAAACCCCTCGCCGTCTCGCACTTTGAGCGCGGGAAGGGGTGAAACCTTGTTTCAACTCCCATGGTCCCGTTTTAACTCGGCAAACCCGACACGTATCTGATATTATTCGCCAGGACGTTGCCAGAGTTCAAACAAACTTGTTTCAGACCGACCCTCCATTGATCCCGAGAGAGATTGATTTTATCGGAAAATTATCTCGAGACGAACGTCCAGCGAAACGAGAACAATGAAGGAGTGTACAGACGAAGTGATGAAAACGTCCCAAACTATTTCACAAAGGTGTTTGTTTCAAAGTGACACAGCCATTTGTATACATCAGTGATCTGTTAATAAAATACCTCTGCTTCACCGAATTTACATCCCATCATTGTTGAGGAAACATGTTTCAACACAGGGTTTAATGCAATGCCCTTCAACCGTAAATTAAACAAAGACATCTGAACGACAAAACCGAAATGAGTTTTGAGAACTTGGCGGTTTACAGTTGTGAAAAAGTCAAATCCTTCTAAACGCTCTCTTGAAATACAATAGGAATAGGAAACGATTTACCGATTTAAAAAAAAAATTGATTTTTATTGGCCGAAAAATTGATTTTTTGAATCGATAGTCTCGCGGTCGATTTTTATGTGAATCGATCCTTTAATAACGATTATTTTTACAATCGGCGGGTTTTCTCAAAAGGAAAATTTGAGCATCAACACCATACCGTCGTCCTTATGCCAGAACCTCGAATGTGCAATTTTTCAGTTTTTGGAAATTGCGATTAGGAGTTTCTAACGGCTTCGAAAAATCAAATTTTCGTCCAGGGCGAACGAAACCCAGTTATTATTAAACCCCAACGACCCGAATAATTATTTATAATCGGTCCATCTTGCTAGGTAGCACGCGCTAACGTTATCACATGTTGGGCCTTATTCGTTGTTTTGGCATCGCTAAGTTTAAAAAAAAAAAAAAGAAGAAGATACACATTGCCGCACTCTCGCGAGTTTAGCATCCACCGGTTAGAAACCAAGGAGCACATTCGCGGAATTTTTGAGGAAATTCTTCAACATTTTTGCCTATTCTAGTGCTGGGACGGTAAAAGCTATTTTACGATTGTTGTTCAACATCCTTTCCACATCTTAGTCACATGCACTGACTTAAAAATTTGAATGAATAAATAAATAGATCAAAATATTTATTGTTGCAAGTACTTTATTTAGGTTACTTTGAAATCAAGAACAGTTGGTAACTTGGGAAAATGTAAGAAAAATCACAAAAGATCACAAAAACTCTTTTAAAAAAAATCACAAGTGTTGGTACTCTAGATCGCTAATCATAGGGCTGGGGGAAGCAGTAACGAGTAGAGCTTGTTGGACGGCAAATTTTGGTAGAAGTGTCCTTAATAATAGTCAAGCCCTGACACATTTTTTTTAAATCGTTACCTTTCGCAACAGAAAGGGGAAGTTCCCTGTTGTAGGCCGATAATAGAAGGTTTCCAAAAGATCGGTCTCTTTTTTTAAAGCTCACCCCAGTAAACTCTTCTTTATACATTTTCTTGTACTATATTTGTTCAAGGCATTCTTTGGTGTATCGAAGCCAACAAACGTTTCCTACGCTTTCTACGCTTATGTTTGTAAATTTTTTGAAGTCGTAAAAGTCACTGTACATCATAGTTTTCACTGTGAACGGTATTGGATTTCGTCTTCTTATGTTGTTTGGAGCTTACGTTCATTTCAGGGACGATGCTGTCATTTTCTTCATGATACAAGCGTTATTCATTACTTGGAATACTATAAATTTGGAAATACCGTTAGAATGTTATAAGTGATTATGAAACTGTGCTCGGAGACCCTCAAGCATAATAAAAACGTTTAGGACATACCCACCACATGGTTATCAACAATAACAGTCAGGAAAATGGACCTGCCCGTCATGGGTCAGTTACAGTAATGAAATTTCACAACTTTGACCTTCCAAAATATTCCCGATGATTGTAATTTTGTTTCCTCACAAAACTTCCTACTTGGGCATCCAAAAAACAAAATCCAACAGTATACCTCTTCGCAGCGCGAATGACAGATTTCATAAGCAGCGAAGAAGAGGCCAAACTCGCAAACGAGGCACATTCGTGTGGTCTACATTTCAATTCGTAATCGGCTTCAGGGGACAGAACCGCGAATAAGCACATTTTGGCATCATAATGTCATGGCACACTCGTCGCATTCGTGGATGTGACATTCGATTTCTGCTAATTAGCCGAATATCGACTAATTTACTGGATAGTATACCTCAAGCTGATGCAAATGGCGCTAAAAACTCATAATCGAAAATTTGCACATTTGCGGTTTTGGCATAAAGGCCATTAAGCTCCTCATGTTACAAACTGCGAATGTTTTGCCCCATTTGCAATCAACACAAAGACAACGAAAAATGCCCACCCACAATTCAGGATCACGACAAGGACAAGGGAGAGCGAAGGTCGAATAGGAGTGGCCCTCATCGACACCCCAGCTTCCTATAATTATCCCGCGATGAGTTTTTGTCCGACGACGCACGCTCCAAAACCCCCGCTTCGAATTCCATCCGCACCGAAGACAAAGGACTTCGTCCAATTACCTTAATTCTGTCGACCTACCTTCCAGGAGGTAATTAGGGATGATAAACACGACCCTACATCATAATCCATACACGATCCTCCCAGCTCTTCCTTGTTATCCAGAACGGCCCTCCAAACTCGCTCGAACTTGGTGCCTTCCAAACGGTTAAAAGTAGGAAATAATTATCTAAAATTACGTAATTTGAATATGAACGCCTAGAAATTTACGTTTTTGCTGATAATGTCGCATAATGGGCTTATATTAAATCCTTTGGCCTTTAGAAAAATGATTCGCCACTCTTCCTTGAATAAGGCATCCGCAAAATAAAATTCAAATTTAAAGGTGGGCTACCAAATTACATGATTATGTTATAATGAATGGATATAATTCGTTATTTTATCGTTAAAACTAATGTCGGCTTCATCTCTTTGTTCGATACCCTAATAATAATGTTCATTAATTTGTGTTCCCAAATGTGGAAAACAGGATTGAGATCATTAAAAAGGTAAAAAGTTTGACGGCACGGTTTGATAGTTGGTAGGAAGAGTAAAATTAGGTGGACAGAATGCTTTTGTGTGTCCATACCTTCATTCCTTACGTAGGTGTTTGGAGGCAGTTAATGTTTCAACCAAGACCTGAACATTGCTTATACGGTTTATAAAATAGGCGGAATTCTCCAGTTTCCTCTTTGTTCTTGATCTTCTGCACTGCATAAAGGAAATGAAAGCTAGTACGTCTTTCACTGACTTTAATATGAGTAATCCCGCATGTTCAGATTTTTCGAGGACTTCGCAAGCGTTTTTTTTTTTAAACTTGGTTTTCTCCCAGTGGTAATTTCCCTAGCCCTTGTACGAGAAATGTTGTTATGGCCTTAATTAAGAAAACATAGACCAATATCTTTAGTGTTGTCATTGTCAAAAGTTCTTGAAAAAAGTTGGCAAGATAATGATGGTACCACTACCGAATAATAATAGGATGGTTCGAAGAATCAGTATGAGTTTCAGAAAGAAATTATCATTGATCATGTTTGTTGAATTTAATTAATTTTGTTTCACAAAAGCTCAATGAGGGTTATTATGTTTTTTGGGCATTTTTGGATATTGGAAAAGCATTTGAATCCATAAAATATGGATTATTAACGATAATGTTGAATTAAAACATGAGAAAATCTAGTTTGTAATTGTATAAGCACTTTTCTCTATAAAGTATTGTCCACATTTGTCATTTCCAATCTTGCGTCCTTGCATTTACTACTAGCTTCCATTCAGATCATTTATGGGCATCTTCTGTCAATGAATCGCAAATAATCCTGTCAAAAGAAAATTCAGATTTATTTAACAGAAATTCCTGTACAATTACTATTAGATTATTGTTTCAAAAAGGTACAAATATTTTTTCATTTGCTAATCTATCTAGGTTCGAAAGCATTCAGATGTCATCGTTATGAATGGTGCTGGCATCTCAATCTTTTATACCTTTCTGTTTTATATTTTTCCTCTAATTTATAATGGACTTGAAAATACTTTAAATGGACTTTTGTTTATTTAAGTTTGTTTCAAAAGAACTAATCCGAGGGGCACAAGTTATTGTCGACACACTTTGAGGGTGTGTCGTAGTGATTCTATAGCAGAGGCAATAATGATACAATCCGGTTGAAGTTGATGTGATATGATTAAATCGGCATCCCATATATTTCCTCCACATTTTAGCAAGGTCGAACTCCTGGACCCTCAGAAAATGAAGCTTGGTGGGTTTCACTTTTGCTCATGCGCAGAAAAGTAGGTATTGATTTTTGAGCTACGAATTTCAAAGGGGTTCATCTGAAGTCTAACCCGCACATCCCCCGAAAATTTAATCAAATACGGATGGCTATGGAGGACACTAAGCGTGTAACAAGGATCTGAGAACATACGACAGACAGAAGGGAGACCTAGAGTAATCAGAATCGACTCAAACGCAAAAGTGGGCATTTTTAATTTGGAGAACAAAAATGTTTTTGAAAAAAATTGAAAACAAAGCTGTGGAACCTATAAATAGACTCAGAGTCAAAAGGAGGAATTCAAGGGATTGTGTGGTACCCAAAAAATATTTAATATATAAGTAAAGTATCGGGAACTGTCATGATGACTTATAAGTAGGTTAATATTTTGTAAGTGGAAGATGAAGCAATCGAGGATTTCACATAAGCTCTCATTTTAATTCACTATTAATCGGGGATCGATTTTTATTTGTAATTGAGACATTAATTAGAATGTTAAGAATGTTTACCTGTTACCAAGTATACTAGACTCTTAGTATTCTTGCTTAGTATCTTTTAGAGGAAGACGACTTTTAAGTTTGAATCTCAAATATGTTGAAGGAAGTTTAACTTTAGAAAAAAACTTTGTCACTCTCAAAAGTGATCACATAATGTATGGGTACATCCAATGCTACACGACGGTGTATGTTGTTATGTAATCTTATGATGTTACATATTCAGTCAGTGATATATTCCTATGCAACTGGTCATTGCTACATTTCAGTTAGCTGTTTTTAAGCTTATGCATTATATAGCCTCAGTTGCTGTTTATAATCGTTCCCCTTCCAATTTCCGATTTGACATTTCGCTGCAATGGAAGTAATGGCTCTCCTACGTTAGGTAGGTTTTTTAATTCTGCATTTGAAAGAAGAAAACCGCCACCTATTGTAAGGTGAAATCCTAGCTGAGTGAGAATTGGTGGGACTGAAGAAATCAGGGGGACATCTTTACGAAATACAATATGACCCATTTTCTGGGTGCCTACCCCTTCAATGCCGCAATCCCTCAAGATACGGTCTGCGGAGAAACGGTTTCTCCAGGATGTTAAGAACGATTTAAACCTCGGCGTCACGTTATCTCTACACGTAGAAGCTGAAGGGAAACAATGGTTTCCTGAAGGAGGAGATAGGGAGCGGAGCGGTGCCTTATCGGAAAGCACCTAAGGGGTCTTCAGAGCTCGCGATTCACGAGGAGCGAGGACTGCGTCGGAAAATTAAGGCGTCTGTGTCGTGGAGAGGACTTTTGGGGGGCAAGATATCCGATTTGAAGGTGCACAACGTAATATCCAAACAACCCTAGGGACAATAATTATTGGTGGAAATATTAACAAATCGAAATCTCAAAAACTGTCTATGTATTAGGGTAGGCTTTTAACTTGATTCAATGAAAAATAAGTCCCATGGATTGAATCAGACCACTCCGAACATCATCCTCAATATCTTGAACTAAGAAGAAGCTCCGTTGAATACACATCAATTCTGCAGTGCAATGGATTTTCCGAAGCGAGATGGCTGTTAAAATTGCGTGGCGATCTTGTGGCACTGATGTATCGCCCATTTGGTGACAAAATCCAAAACGTTGTGTAGCTCTAATGAGACTGAAAACGCGTTTCATTTTGTAGCCACGTGTTCAGCCTTGATGACAGTCAGGCAAAAGTTTTTAGATGAAAGTGTAACCGCAAAACCGGGGTATTTAAATATGAGAAATTGTTATATTAGAATAGTTGAATTTAGTACAGTAGCCTGGCTAATTAAAGTGGGGGTTGTGAAAAAATATGGGCTTTGGGAAAATAATGTACGAGTAGCACATGTGTGATTTTGTTGTTGTTTGTTTTGTTTAGTTGACTTGTTAAAAAGATTAAAAGCGAACTCAATCAGACGGTCCACGGACCATGATTATGCGTGACACCTCGACATGTAATATGTAGTAAAACTTTTGATATATTAATAAAGCATGCTCTCTCTCTCTCTCTCTCTCTCTCTCTCTCTCTCTCTCTCTCTCTCTCTCTCTCTCTCTAAACTAGAGGGAGAGTTGCTCTCAAAGATTGAGAGTGGATGTTATAATTATTGGCTGGCGACAGCCCCAGGCCTTCGTGGATACTTTTATACTTTAATTCCACAAGTATAGAAAAACAATATTTTTTTCGACTGCCTCGAGTATTATGATTGATTTCTATGTGTTCCGGTGTTCTGAATCCAAATCTGGCACCCGATTTGCTCCATCTCGTACAGATGTCACCCTCATAAGCAAGGCTCATCTCACTGTAGTAATCACCACCAAAGATTTATTGTAATATTCCGTAAATCGAATTCTCGTAAATGGAAACAGAAGAGAACAACGTAGTTCAGATGAAAATTCAAAGAATCTATTGGTGGGGCCATTTCTTTTCCCCCTGAATGCCCCTCTTAGTGCGTTGCTTGTGGGTATTTTTCATCAGGGGTTTCCTGTGGCAGCAACCAGCAGAAATCGGTCATCATATTGGTGTTCCAATATCCTTGGTACCATCTCTCTCCGTCCTTGATGCCCTGGTGGAACCGCTCACACTGCTCTTCACTGTAGCGCCCAGGTTTTCGGGAAAGTAGTCGTCCTGGGAGTGCATAAAAGGCACCTTCAGGCTGATATGACATCCTTGTTCTGTAAAGGCAGTGAGCATCCTGGCAACAATATCCTTGTAGTTGTCATCTCGCCTGTTCCTTGAGAAAGTACGTCCTTGAAAGAGTCCCTGGATTCTTTTTCCTCCTCAGGCATTCTTGCAGTAAATGCTGTATTTTCGATCAGTTTCCCTACGAACACTCCTTCCTGTAGCTTGGCTTCCATGATTGGCTGCAATAGGTTGCGACCAATTCCGTTAACCCCAACATTAACCTGTTGATTCTTTAGTGCATTGGAAAATATATCATTCAGAGATCTTCAAGACCAACTGCAAGGGAAGTTTAGCATTAGCGTGTTGATTCTATCGTGTCTCAACCAAAGCTATCTATCGTTGGTTCCTCTCAACTTATACAGAATTCGAGCAAACGGATTCCCACAGTAGAAGGTGTCTATTACCCCCTCCTAGAGGCTGTTCTATTGGGCAATATTTTTTACTAATGGCCTTTCCCTACCTATTTGAAAATATCGGGACTCGGCTAATGAACCCAAGGCAGTATCAACACTCCTGTTGCCATAAGCAGCACTCCTCAAGAACCTCGCATTGTTTCACTTTTATGGTTTGCTCTCCTCCAAAGATAAGTGTTTTCCAGCTCGGGTTTCTCACCTTTTTTGTACCTCCAGAATTATGTCCCTCTTTTTTTTTTTTTTTTTTTTTTTTTTTAATAAATTTATATATATAACTTTATTATTTTTTCAAAAATATTACAGTTTTGCTGGTTTTTTACATATAGTAGAATAACAAAGTCACTCTAATTAACATGAAACATGTGTAAAGGTACAGCCCAGTGACTATCCTTAACCAGCTAATGATTCAAACTTTGAATAATTTAATCTTAATTCTAGTTTCACTTAATAATACTAACATTAATATTGCACGTTATTATAAATTGTCTTGAGGTAACTTTCTTTTCAGTCTGCGGTTTGTTGGAAGGGGGGGCGGGTTGGCGGGAATAGCTTCTATTAGTGGGTTGGTGTGATTGAGCATGTTGTTATGTATTTTTGCATATCTTTCCTTGATCACAGTTTCAACCATAGGGATGTCGAGGTCTTGATGGATCGTAGCATTTTTTACGTACCATTCTGCTCCTGTTATAAGGCGGAGTGCACGATTCTGAGTAACCTGAATCTTCTTGATATGGCTTTTTGCTGCTGATCCCCATATTTCGCACGCGTAGAGCCATATCGGTCTGATCAGTGTCAAGTACAGAAGCCTTTTTGTGACAAGTGAGAGTCTTGACCGTTTATCCAGGAAGTGCTTGAGCTGCCTTATTCTAACCCTTATTTTTCCGGCCAGGTATTTGATATGGACCTCCCATGTCAGCTTTTTATCTAGATGGCCCCAAAGTATCTGGTTGATGACTGGAACGGAATTTGGGTTCCTCGGAAGGTGAGGTTGTCTTCCCTCTTATAATGGTATTATTACAAATCAACTAAAATAAACAATTTGTTCGGAAATGGTTCCATTTTGGGCTGGATGCAAACACTCGGTACCTACCCCAAATACGTTAAACCCTACAACTCGGTTTACAATCCTGATGAAACCCGGGGTCGAATGCAATAGCAACGGCAAACGTAAAAGGGTCCCCATCACCCTTTGATAGCAGGTAATAACGCTTCTCTCCCACTCTGCCCTCTTGGAATTGAAAATGGGGACAATTCACAATCCGATAAAAGCTAGAGCCCGAAAACTATCCTTTACTGTAACTGCTAACCATAGTTCTGCTCCGATTGCTGATTGGTACTGTTTTATTTACTGGAAATCGGATCTCATCAATGCTAACTACCAAATGTTATTGTACAGCATCGAGAGCAGTTTCTTTGATGACTTCAATTAAGCTGTATATTTTTCTTTACCTAAAAAATGAACGTATTGGTAAGTGATGCGTACGTTACCTGGACATCCCTATTTCTGGTTTCTGTATGAAAACAGTCATAAATACTTGAAAATACTTTTTTGAACTAGACCGAATTCCCAATCGTACAAAACTGGACGAAAACCGGCTGAGAATAGTACTAGGTACGAGCAGAGATTGAATGGATCGGCCACAAGCCCGTCCTTCCTGACAGAAAAACAAGACTAGAATGGGAGCTTCACCCGCTTGCATAATGAAAATCGAATGTGCTGAAATGTTTCTAAAACTAAAAAAAAAAAAACTCCTAATTGAACGGAAGAAAAATTACCTGAATGGGACGAGAAATTTCGTTAGATGCTTTCTCTATTTACGCGCTTGCTCTCACAATAACTATCAATCGTTAAGAAGTTAAGTGGTCTAGACTGCTTTCATACATCGATATTTGTGTTTAGGAAATATTTAACAATCGCGTGCCGGGTTAGCAGGCGCCGGGTATCTACCGTTTACAGTAATGAGCGGTTCGTGCCGAAGGGAAAATATTTTTGCAAGACATTATGGTTTTTACTTGTCTTGAAATGATTGAATTTCGTATTAGGTACTTCAAGATTTTGTATTATTATTAATACACTCCAACGATCTATTCAATCATGATTAACAGCAAGGTGTCTTACTTCTATCCATATTCGCATTCTTGTTTACAATCTTTTGGTTCGTCATTTCCATTATCACGCCTTTGTAATCGTATAGCTCTAATTTTTCATACAACCGCCTCAAAATTTGTCGTTTTACGTTTCAAGTGCGCAGATATAAAATCTGCCGTGTCCGTCAGGTGTATGGGCCATGAAATGCATGAGAATAGATGTCAAACATCCACTATTCGTAGACGGACTCAACTCGAGTTCTCTTGGTTCCAACATCTTGAATGCTCGATCGCATAATATGCATTGATAATATTGCCGAAAAACTGGGAAATAATGTGGTTTTCCCGGCTTTTCACTAAAAAGTGGGGTGGACTCGTAATTTTGGACAAATAATCGGCTGGGATGGGTTTCAGATCCGTAGAAAACCAACAAGAGCAGAAAATCTCAATTACTGTGCCTGTCAAAGTCCTTCCTCTATTCAGAAAGTAGTCAACCCATGTGTTGGAATTGCCAGAGTTTTCTCCTTTCAAATGTCTAACCCTTAGGCCAAGTCCTTCAATTATTGCATGGCACAAAAAGTTTGGTGGGGGGGCCATGGACGTCGTTGAGATGACCACCATTACTGGGGACATTAACAGTGTTGATACATCTTGATTTCTTACATGTGAGCATCTTAAATGCTTACAACTGTGACATTTTGAGTGATATCAGAATAGCTTATCGCCGCAAGACGAGACCTACCAATGAGAGCAGTGATTCTTCTCCTCGGAAACGCTCGCCCCTGTACAGTGACCCTGGCTTCCCATGTGTTTGATTCCCTTAAGGAAGCTTTGGGAGGGCATAAGTTCCACTGCGGTGATGAGGTTGAAGCCTCTAGCACGGGAGGTGATGGAATCGTAGTTGCTCCTTCCAAAGCTGAATGCGGATAATATCCTCAACACTGGTATGCATAGGGGGGATGTCCCAGACAATGGTATGCATCTGTTATATCTACTGGAGCGGCGGATTCAAGAATGTAGCAGGGCAAGCTAACCATATCCGCTTCCTAGCTCTTTCTACACGGAGTGCATTAGAAAATTACCTACGCGCAGAGAAAAATGTCTATGCAAATCAAAAGATCATGTTGACAAGTTAAAAAACAACATTTGACAACAACACTCAACTATACAACGCCATTCTTCGTAACACCCTCTTTGCACATACATGCGTAAATAACAATGAAAAATGCTAGTGATCCTAAAACCTACCGACTAATTAATCTCATGTTATAAAAACTTATGCTACACTTCATGGATGTCATTCCTGCATACCGGTTTAGATTTCGCAGATCGCACGCATGCCCCCAGCAACTTCACAAGCTAATTGAGGAAATCCTGGACACATTTGAAGAACAGGAGATCTGTCAGAGAATTTTTCTTGATTCCGAAAAAGCGTTTGACCGTATCTGGCAACCAAGGGTTGCTCCACAAATTCACCAAACACAATATTAGCTACGTTTTGCGGATGATCAAGCCATATTATTTCGGGCAAGTCCTGGAGCTGAGGCAAGTAGAAAACTACAGGAACACATTACGTTGATAGAAGATTGGAGTAAGAAAAGGCGAACATCGATGAACCCCCACTAATCTAACTCAACAACCTTCACGTACAAAGGGCACTGTCATGTTACCCCCATCACACTAAATAGCACCACAGAACCACAAAGTAAATCAGTTGAATATCTAGGAATCATAATTGACCAAGTACTAATTGACTTGAATCTCTAACAGCTTATACAGGGTGTCCCAGCAACTACGCTCCCAATCAATGCTGATTCACGTGGTGCTATCCATTTTGTGCTATCCATTCTTTTCGAATAGGAAATCACTGATTTTCTCATGAAGGGAAATGAATCAATCCCGATAAAGTGTTAAAAAAATAGTAAACTAACAGGTAACTTTTACACATCACAGAATTTCGCAAAGAATTTCAGTCTTCTAAAAACATCTTTAAAATAATAAATAATGAATTGATAAGTTGCTCCGAACATTGATTACTCACAAAATATAAGCTAAAGGAAGCAATATTACCTATGCTTCATCTGTTGTACATCGCAAGGTGAAAAAATGATTGAAACATCTAAGCGATAAATTGTTCAAATTGAGCTCTGAGTAGAAATTTTGTCATTTTCGTCGCTCTCATCGCAAATTATCAACACATTGATTATGCACCGTGAACGAGATCACGCTCCAACTGGATACGGTAGTTTCGCATTATGTAAACAGCAATGCCTAGGTAACAGCGGTTGCGTGCTGCGCAATTTTGTAATTTTTGAACTCTAGGGAAAAAATTATGAAGAATAGCGTTGGTCCGATTTTTTTTCGTCCACAATTAGAGAAAATAAGGTGGGGGAGCTAGTTACTGGGACACCCTGTATACCTCGTGCTAATTCGAACAATATGGTAGCGAAAGATGTAATTTCCCAGACCTTCCAACGACAGTTTAAAGCCCTACCAGCCCACCCAAACCCTACTTTCCATGGATTTACCTACCAGCTGATCTTCCTATTACACCAACCTAAAGAGACAAATCAGCGAAAATCGTGATAGACCTATAATATTATTTTTGTTGTACCAATTCAAAAACATAGATAACTCCTCATAAAATAATTTATGATTAAAAAAAAAAAAAAAAGATACAAGGGCTACTGGGTAGAAACCTTTTCCCACGTGCCATTGTTTTGTGTACGGGCAATTTTTATCAAAATTAAATAAGAAAAAATTTGAATTTGAGTCTCGTTTTTATTTGATTCAATCTTGTAATAAATCAACTCTTATTAGTTTTACTGATATTGACCTAAAACCGTGGACTTTATTCCGGGGTTGAAATCAAGACAAGATGAAAAGGGAACGAGATTTTCCTGTTAGGGGAACTTGATAATATCGGTCGTCAAGACCCCAATCCGGTGTTTTTACCTACAGCAAAAACCCACGAATTTCCATTAGAAACTCAGTCGGTGCCCGGTTACCTACCTAAAACGTATAGGGGTGGAAGAAAATGACCGTGCGAGGTTGCGGGGGTGGGCGGGCGAGGGTTACGAATTAATTAACGGAGTGTTCCCTCGTCGGGGAAGTCAATAAGAGTTCTTATGGTACCTACATTCCCCTTCTATCGACCACTGTCGAATTAAATTGAAACCTCGGGACGATGGCTTTTTGGTGACCTTTTCCAAGAGGTTGAGTCTAGAAAGTTTTTTGACTCTGATTTCTTGAACTAATCAGACTGATGATCAAGAGTACGCGTCATCTCAAAAGGCTGATTAGACTTAAACGAGTCGCTCCAAGTATGCAATTGATGGGAAATCGTTTTTTTCTGGATAAGTGATTATGATTAGTATCCAAATTGTGGAAGGTCAGTAAGCAAAACCTTCAACGCAGAATCGAAAAAGGGATAAATTGTTACACAAAGGTTTAGCATTTCTGTAATGTACAGCGTCTAACAAACGTAATGGTCAAAAATCCAAGGGTCCATTCTAGACGTCATTTTCAATCTAACATTTTTCCTTGATTTTTTTTAGCGACTTCGTATCTGAGTTATTTCAATTTTAAGGTTTTCATTCCGAGTTTCTGTCCTACTTAAACGCCTCTCTTCAAGTATGCAATAGATGGGAATGGATTTTTTCTGGTCCAGAGATTAGCAAATTGTGGAAGGTCAATAAGCAAGCTTTCTAACGCTGAACCAAAAAAGGGTGAAATGTTTACACAAAGGTTTAGTGTTCCTGTAATGTACAGTGTGTAACGAACCTAATGGTCAAAAATCCAAAAATATTGTCCTAGAGGTAATTTTCAACGTAAAGGTTGTCTACATTTATTTTCTTTATAGACTTTGTCTCTGAGGTATTCCACTTTCAAGGTTTTTGAGGTTTTTGTCCAATTTAAATTTCATTGCTTCAACTATGCAATTGATCATCAAAAACCCAGGGATCAAACCAAAGGGACCACAAGTCCATCCTGGACTCGAATCACCTTTATTTTCCTCATCATAATCAATCATGCTCGAATCATCAGATTGTATTATACTCTCCCACTAGTCTCTCACTCTTCCTCTCCGAATCATCCTCGTGGTCTCCAAAGGAAATGCCTATATCCAGATTTGACGTCAAAACCCCAGCGATTCTTTGGCAAAATCCTCTTTTTCTCAACCTCATTGAGGTCATCAGCATCCTCTACAAAAGTAGAAATTCGGAAACGCAGCTGGTATCGTCGACTACCCGTCATTTCTCATCGTCTGCCTCCATCTATTCGTTTCTACACAGAACCCCATTCCTTGGTTTTCTTCCATTTCCTCTGAACTTCTCGCCGTTTCCAAAAACTTTACTATCAAAACCCGACCTCTCCTGGGCGTGCACCCCTTCAATCTTATGATTCGACGCAACAAAATAAATCAAATTGACCGATAGCACACAAATTCCAATATCTAAGAAGTTCCGTAGGGCATTCACACATTTTCCCTCTTTAACTGTTTAATTTCTATTACGGTCCACTAAAATTTACTTCGTATTATCGAAAACTTAACGCAAATATATTGTAGGCAAAAACAGAAAAACTATACAAAAAACGCTGCGAATTCTTTCACTGGGGTTTATTATTCAATTGGCTTGCGTTCATGATTTGAATATACACTAAGCTTAGGAGTGTGCGTGTTTCACAGGGGATAGAGCGATTATTGAATTTTGGGAGATATGTATAGACAACGTAAATCTTTTCTCAACCAAAATACCTATTTGGATTGATCAGTTGATCATATTCGTGTGCATCCACCTGTGAAACACGCACACTCCAAAGCTTAGTATAAATTCAAATCATGAACGCAAGCCAATTGAATAATAAACCCCAGTGAAAGAATTTGCAGCGTTTTTTATGGTTATCAGAATACTTCAACCCGTGTATCGGCTATAAACCCTTTTAGGAGTTCAATCCAGTATCCACGTTCACTACATCACTAGGTTACTGTAATCAAAACAAAAACAATAATAAACCAAAATAACGCAAATGTTGGCACCATACATCGGGAATGAATTGACCTACGGACCTGGGGAGGGGCTCATTCGATTTCTCGTGGAAAGTTCTTCAAAAAGGGTTCAAATTTAGGCCACCTTGACTTTTTTTGAGGTTTTTAGGGATTTTACAAAACTTTGACAACCCTTAAAGGGCACTTTAAATTAAGTGAGAGTGCTGACTAGAGAATTGGGCGTCGCCGGACCAACATTGATTTTTCCTGAAAATTTCAGCTTTTTTGCTTCAGCCGTTTGGGAAAAATCGGACGGCGTAAGGCGGAAGGACGGAAAATTTTTTATTGCAGATTTGGATTCTACACCCTTTGAAACGTAAACCATGACATTTTCAGGGGGGGTTAGAATTTTTTTTCAAGAGCGATTAAAATTGTTTATTATTGAATAATAAACCAATTGTTAAAACTTTCTTTTTTCATCGAAAATATATTTTTTCCCAAATCTACTCGCAGGAAAAACTTTTTTTTAAGGAAATTATTTATGATTACAGAAAAACATGGGCTTATACAGTTAAATCTATTTTACCCATGATCGACTGGCTACAAAAAAAAGTGTGGCATGAAATTTTATGTATCCGAAATAGTGACCTCGAGGGTCCTAGGTATACATTTTAAAATGCTGCAAAATGTTACCTACTGGTGATTGTTTTGTTGGTTTGCGGTCGCATAAACCCTAACGAACTTTCGACAAAACGAAAGTAGGTGACTTAACAGACGCCCAACGGCGAGTACTCTATCGCAGTCCACCGCAAGCAATTTACCTTTGGCAGATAATTGCAATTAGTCCCGCGGACAAGACCCGTGTTCGCCCGCCCTCAAAGGCTACCACCGGACACTCGTTATCCTGCGCGGTTTTAAGCCCTCGATCACAAAAACCTCTCTAAAGAGGCGATCTCTCTTTGCCCCCCCTCTCTCACTAAAGAGACTTCAAAACACCCTCAGACCCCGCCGATTCACCTAACTAAGAGAAGGGGGACTCTTCCCGTCATCAGAACGGGAAATGCTCGAACCGTGTTCAAGTGGCAGATTAATGAACTCGTCCTTTTTACCTCCTCCGTCCCGAAATCGTTATCGCGGCTTCTAAAAACCGTTCCCGATTTCCCCATTGGAGATTAAGACCATGTAAAGCTCGAAATCGTTAGATGTAAACTTTCCCGGTGTTTTTTTTTTCTTTTCTCCTTATCTCTCTACGTTTACCGATGCTGCCATCATCGTTTAATCGCCGTTGAGATATTAGCCCCCGACGAACTTAATAGGGTAGAAATCCGGTCGGATAAGCTTGATTGCTACTGAACGTTTTCATTGAGAGTTCAATTGCACGATTTCGCATGATTGGATCCCATCATGCCATTACGTGCCGTATGAAAGCTAAGAGAAAGTTATTGGTTTACTGAACGGGAAACGACGTGAATTCGCGTCGAAATGAAAATCGTTTCGAATAGGTATCCATTTAAAAGTATTTTCATTCGGTGAATGGTTTGAGTAAAATGAAACGTCCAGTTTCATAACAGGAGGGAA
Organism: Creontiades dilutus; assembly: GCA_031894815.1. NCBI lineage: Eukaryota > Metazoa > Arthropoda > Insecta > Hemiptera > Miridae > Creontiades > Creontiades dilutus. The sequence goes on from JAVIWC010005620.1 coordinate 3,739,691, forward strand.
CTATAGTGATCTATAGCTTCGACACACTTCTTATGGAAGGAGGGGAGAATGGACATGGGTTTTGTATACCAACCACACTTTTATAGTTTGCAATAACCCAAAGAGGTTTGTTGAATGATAATGGACACAGCAACAACTGATAGGGGATTAAAGTGCGGGACAAACGTTAGAGTATTTTGGGTGATAAAGAAGGTGATGGGGAGAGCTGGACGCTGTAGGTCAGTTATTGGCAACCTTTGACATGTTCGCGGGCCATTAAAAGTATTGTAATAAAATCAATAAATTGGAAATTGTTACAAACTATGAAAGTTAAAAGGCGACTCCGAAGTGAATGAGATACATGAGCTTTGATTTAGGGAACTAGTTCATCAATGTTTGGATTAATCTACCGATACAATGACGTAAGGGATTTTCAAAATGATCGTCAGTCAGCCTTGTCCGATGTTTTGATATATTAACTTTCATCGATGAAAAGAACTGTTCGCATTCCTGGTACAAATCCATTTTCCGCACATTTTAAAAGTCTAAAGTAAGTAAACGTTAGATTTTTTTTTTTTTTAAATACAGACCTGAAACATTCTGTTTGATAGGCAGACAACGACTGACCGCCAGTGTTGGCGGGTATTTTGACACTGTCGTGTGTCACGGAGAATGTCGCAGTTCACACACGAACAATTCAATCAGAAGTGGTGCTCCGTGGCTCGTTGGAAGCCGTACAGTTTATTCAACTTTATAGTAGTAAAACCGAGTGGACGCAAGGAACTCTAGGGGATTCTCTAAGGAACTCTAAGGGATTTTCCATGTTCGTTGTGATACGTGATGATTCGAGAGGTGCTATTGTGCGTACTAACCATGAATCCGAAAGTCCGTGGTTTGAACCGGTGTTCATTTGAATTCAACAAAAGTGTTACTGTGAAATCTGAACAAGATTGTTGAAATCAGTCTTGGACAAAGTACAGTCCTTAATCTGGCTTGTTACAAGATTTTGAATAACCCCTAGAACATTCGTAGCTTTACTAAGTTCTGAAAGGAAATTTTGCACTCTTCAAGGCTATTGAATAGGACCAGGGCATGCCATTATGCAGTATGCCGTTTAATGTAGATATTGAAGCAATTAAACAAGAATTGGAGCCCAAACAGATTGATTTGCAAGGTAACATTGAATTCAAACAATCATTTCAACTTGACTGCACATGCAGTGTTCAAATTTCAGCTCATTTTAACCTGAATGTATCGTATGAGCAAATTTTCCGAAATTATCGTACTAGTTTTACCTATGTTCAATTGAATTGGAATTTGAGCACTTTGTGTGGACTAGAATGCTTCAAAATCGATTTCGATAAAGACATTTTTCAAAAATTTTTATTTTGTGATTTTTAGAGCCATTTGTGTATGAACATCCCGATTCTTGAATCCGTCGCCTTGGGAGATGAATCAGTCGTTTTCAAGCGTCTTTTCCATCCTCTGAGCGCGGCGGAGCATTTTATCCGCATTCTGCTCAATGGAAGGGGCAACTATACCATTCCGTCGCCTCACACATTGCAGTAGCTTAATGTTTTGAAACTATGCTACCTTGATGATATAGTAGAACTAGTCGTATCCACTGTTTTCTTATTAACCAGTTGCTCCAGACTTTGTGATTCTTTCCCGAAAATGGATGCCACTATTTCCCGTTAGATTTCATAGCTTTCGTACTGCATACAATCCTCCAATTGCTAGTGATATTTTTCAACGTTTTTGATATTTGTGGTCTACAAAGCCCATTCAAAATCGAGTTTCCCAAAGCTGAACTCTCAAGCTCAGAAGGTAATTGAGATGTTTCCATCTTCCTACTTGTGTGAACAGGTGTTTTATATAATGAAGCTTCTAAAAAAACCATACATCCGAATGACTGAAAATTATAAACATCTTTTTCTGCTCAATGTTTCCTTTACCCCTCTTACATAACTTCAACTCTGACATGGGGAAATCTGAATTGTTAACATATGGCCCTAAGTACGTTATTTGGTTATTGTGGCCCATGACATCCTTTGCAGACAAAACGATTTTTGTTCATGTTCAGCAATATTCTTCTTTGTCTTGCACTTTCACGTTTTGAAGAGTGACGAATTCTCCCATTTCTTGTATAAGAAGGGTTTAGGTGTGACACCCACCATATCTATTACAGGCCAGACATTAGCCAAATGAATGAGTAATGACGATAACAACTCACTCTATTGTCAGACACTGGAACTTGTGACTTGGGTTTCGTACTTATGACTGTCTCTGCGTTTACCTCATTATTACCTCTTTGGTATGACATCCAACTTACTTATACAACTCACATACACGTATATAAACAATGACTATTAAGCATGTGAAATGCAAATTTTGTTTCGGCGTCTTTCCGAAATTTCTGGACCCTGTCTTGACAATACACATAGCAGCTGGTCGCCAGACAGTCTCCTAACCATCTCGTCACCACCTGTTTATATTTGTTCCTACGAGTCATTTCAGGAACACCTGCCGTTTAGTTGGTAGTCACCTTCCTTCACACATTTCATCCTTCACACTAACATCAAAAAAGAAAACAACCAAATAAAATGTTAAGATGATTAGCTCCAATCCTATCCCTCAACATACCAAAACCTTTTATGTAACGAGCTTGTGATGTGTTAAGAATTTGGCAAAGGCACTTGTATGGTGTGACTAGACACACTTACATGGTCAGTATTGTTGATTTTACGGGTATTCCCGATGGATTTTCCTAATTTATCGATTTTTTTGGACCGTCGAAAGCCCCTCCAAATATGATAATTTGATTGGAACACTACTTTTTTTTATAAATATGAAGAGCAACTCACTTCTGTTTCACCAAAATCAACTTGGGCCGGCTTTCATCAGAAAATTATTTACCGGAGTTTAGCCTAACTCGGTTAAAATCTAGCTGGAGAGATAATCAACTATGGAAGCCATCAAGCGTCCTTTACCTATGAAATCAATTAAATCCAACTTGAAATAACGAAGCTTACCTTAGGCAACCAAAAATTAGTCAACATGAAGGCTTGGAAAAATAACTTCACTCAACTGACCTCCAGTTCTGGTTCATTTTTGATAACCAAATCAGAATCTCAAGGGTTAAAGTAAAATCGAATTTTGTGCTCAAAATTGGAAATCTTTGTACCGTTTTTGTGTCGGTAGTTTAAGAGGGCAAGCTATTAAGGTTCTATTGTAAGATGCAATCAAAATCATCATGTGTTGCAGTACAAACATGCATTTTCCTCATCATATATCGAAATTATAAATCAATCCTTATTTTTCATAATTAATGACATAATGATGAGAATCTGCCAATACAGGAGACATTCGGTTGCGAAATAGTTGCCTATCCACCTCCCGACACCTGTTTACATAATTATTTCCACGATTCGTCTCAGACACACCTAAAATTCGGGTCCTTCTTCATTCCAACACGCCAACTCTCACAAGGCGGAACTCGTCCGGATAAACGGCAAACAGTTCAAACTCCTCCCTCACCTCTCAACGACTTCTCCAGAAGACGGAATTGGGTTAAGAGGAAAGCGATGAGGGTCTAATGAAATAATTGAAGTGCTTTGCCATGTCACCCACGGCCTCTCCAAGTCCCAGTGCCCTCCAGAAATAAGTGCCTCCCTATAAAACCGGGAAAAAAACCCTCGAAGTACCCCATCTTCAGAAAATTAGGTTCATTCACGAACTAGTTTCATCTGTCCTATAACTATTTTGCCTGCCAGCATCAATGACATACTTCTGACAAACGCGTAGGATCGATCTTTGATTACTGTAGTCAGCTGTCTACTCCCAGTTGCGCCCTACGTTCCAGTTTTATTACAGGATTTTCACCGAGGAGATTGCCAACCCGTTTGTAGATTCCACGAACGGATGTTTACACGGATAATGACGCTCGATTAAATGTAAATCAGCGCACTAGAGTGGAATAGCTGGAGATTGGAACAGCAAACTGTCTCGGTCATTAAACTGCAATAATATAATCATTTATTAATTAAGGATCTAAGATTTCTCTCGACATTTGACCATTAATTTTATATTAATATGATTAACATTCATTTGATCTAGTTTATAAATTAAAATTATTTCGTCTAACTCTTTTATGGTTGATGTATTGTGTCCATCGAATGATGTCAAACTTTATTAGATTCTTACTGATTTCATAACAATATATGGGTATAACCGAAGGAACTTTCTTCGTAGTCTTAAGAAGGTCGACAATTAACCATCACTTTCTAAAGTTGTCTGAGTGGCTGCCTTATAAGGCAAAGTATAAATACCAGTCCGCAATACCATTTGTTTATTAGATCTTCGACGGACAACTAGCAAGAAATCATGAGATGATGGATTGGGACATGCTGTTCTTTGATCAAATGACGTTTTCCAATCGTATTGTGGATTTGGATGGCAAATCCATGAGGCTTCTGGGTTTTTTGAAGGGCAGCACTAAGGATGACAAGGTCATCACGGGGCTATACGATGCTTTAGTTTAAACCATCTTCGAAAATACCTCTTTAAAGTTGGTCACTCAACTACCCCACCTATCGGTACACTCTAGAAAGGATCCTTAACATATTTAAACGATATGTGGCATAAACTAGAAATATGTGCGGAAGAGGTGCTGCACAAGGCATTGTTGTAACCATGCCATACATTATTGCCTTTGGCAACCCATCATAGTTACGACATCATATTCCTCCATAAAGCTATCAATAATCGTTTGGACTGTCCAGCCTAACTCTCGAAGACCAATCAAGCCAATCGTATGTCCTTTGCTCCAACTAATTATCTATAGACTCGACATTCCAGCGTCTCTCTCGTTTGATAAAGTTAGTTCAGTATGACAACCCTGACGTTTTTATTTATAATTGGTATGTTTTGGATCTTTACTCACATCATGCTTCGAAAATATTTGCGAACTGTATTAATACTGAGACAATATCTACTTCATTTTCTCATTTCGTGATAACCCATGACGCCATTGCTATCTGGAATGAGCCATAATTCTTTTTTTTCTCGCCAAAATGCTATTGGGCTTGTCCTGTAAATGAATGATTGAATTATTAATTAATATTTGTAATTACTAACTTCAGGCAAGTTGGGAATGTTCACCGCAGGTTTTTAATGTATGTGCCATACAAGCTTCACATTACGCGTGAGGAACTTGATTATAACTCCCTGGCTGCTGAAATTGACTGCTCAATCCCTTAGCTAGCAGACTCTTAGCAGAGTGAGATTTCTGATGGAATTGTTTTGCGTATCGTTGGATGCATTAGCACTTTTGGCAGAAATGAAATGTTTCATCCCTTGCTTGGGCTCACGTTCTCGTGATCTCTTCTGGACATCATTCTCCCCCACTAATTACTTTTGGTTTATTATTCAATAATAAACGATTGTAATCGCTCTGAAAAAAAAATTCTTACCCCCCCCCCCCCCCCGAACATATCATGGTTCACGTTTCAAAGGGTGTAGAATCCGAATCTGCAAAAATTTTTCCGTACGTATGCCGTACGCACGATTTCTCCCAAACGGCTGGAGCAAAAAAGCTGAAATTTTCAGGAAAAATTCATGTTGGTCCGCCGACGCCCCAATTCTTGAACCAGCTCTCGCACCTAATTTAAAGTGCCCTTTAAGGGTTGTCAAAGTTTTGTAAAATCCCTAAAAACCTAAAAAAAAAGTCGAAGCGGCCTAAATATTTACCTATTTGAAGAACACTCCACGAGGAATCGAATGAGCCTATAACTATAACTGAACTCCTAAAAGGGTTTATAGCCGATACACGGGTTGAAGCATTCCCGTAAATGTAGGTAAACGCTACAAATTCTTTCACTGGGGTTCATTATTCAATTTTATTCATTTGGCTTGCGTTCATGATTTGAATTTGTACTAAGCTTTGGAGTGTGCGTGTTTCACAGGTGACAGAGCGATTATTGAATTTCAGGAGATATGCATAGAGCACGTAAATCTGTTCTCAACCAAAATACCTATTTGGATTGATCAGTTGATCATATTTGTGTGCCTCCTGAAATTCAATAATCGCTCTATCACTTGTGAAACATGCACACTCCAAAGCTTAGTATAAATTCAAATCATGAACGTAAGCCAATTGAATAATAAACCCCAGTGAAAGAATTTGCAGCGTTTTTATGAAAACCCACCATCAACAACGTCGGGAGTGATGAATCAAGTCCTGAACGAACTTCCCGAATTGGATATTTTAGAACAATGAGGAAGGGTTTTAAAAACATAGTAATGATCACATTTGACATATCATTCTTAACTCTGTCTCCCATGAACATCTTATCAAACTGTATTTTTTAAATTATTATACACAGGCATATAAGTTATATCGGGAGCTCAGAAGAATAAGTTTAAAAAAAACACTTTATTCCATTGAACTATAAGCAATTAAGGAATAATTAGTGGTACGACGGGATGAGTAACGCCGTACACGGGTAACGCAACGAGACTGACTCGAGCGGGGCTTCCTTGGAGCTTTTATAGGGTAGGTGTGCTGAGCAAGCGCGATTCTTGCTTAATCAGCATTTCTACAGTTATAACATATATTCGTTGTATTGCCATGCTATATTGGGCTTACTCGTATTAAATTATTTTTTCTCTTAAACTTTTATAGCAGGTTTGACACCATGAAATGTCTTATAAAAGGCTCTGGCCAAGAATAGCTTCTGCACAAGCGCAAATGTAAAACAGTAGACGCTATATCCAACATAAATCTCACTTTTAGATTTCCTCGGGTTGAACTTTCTATATACAATAACTTCCTTTGTAGAATCAATTTGAACTCATGCAAACTACCAACTTTTATCACCTCATTAGATACGGCAGATGTTTTATTACTTTAGCGAACTTGGTTTATTTCTTTTCTACCTGTACAATGACTCACTATTCAATAGAAAATATTAATTTTTTGGTTTGTTTGTTCCAGGTATGATCTCGATTTTGTGAAGCAATATTACGAAATGCATTCTGTAGAATCCGTCGTGAGTACTTACTTCCTTAATGTATTCTATCAAGTAATTCACTATTATTCATATTATTGCATTATTATGAGCTATTCCATTTTCTATCATTTAATCTGTTCAGGGTTTCAACTGAGGCGTTATTGGGGGTTATTGTTAGCTTTTCAATGACTTCCACATCTTGGCTAATATGAAGGACGTTAGGTCTTTAATGTACGTTGTACGGATTCATGGAATTCCTACAAGTCTGAACATACGTCATTCATAACTGAGGTCTGAAGGCTGAACATACTGATGTATCTTAAGGAATTATTTAGTTGGATATTTGGGGGGGAATGTAGTCAGTGCATACAAAACATAACTCATAACATGTTTCGCCAGCCCAGTATGTCAAACAGAACTAACGAAAATACCTATTGAAGAAAAAAACAAAATCTTGTTAACTAATGCAACACAATAGTTAATAATAGATCACAATGACGTCTTGTGAAGCTACTTCTATCAGGAAATGCAACGAACTCTTACTGTTTTCCAGACATCTATTATTATGAAATTTTACTATTTCAAAGATCATTCAAAACCTCCTAAATACGAGTATCATAGCGGAAAGAGTAACTTGGAATAAGTATCATAAAAATCTGTAACCAAGGATCATGTCTGGAACATTGAGTCCGATCGTACCATTAGATTTATAATACCCAATAATACATTATGTATTATGAATATGACAGGTTGATAAATAATGTAGAATTGTAGAATTCCACACTTTACTAAACATTTAGTTTACTAGAGTATCAATTTATGCATACGCTTTGTGTGTTTATTTGGGACATATTTCAATTTTGAAAGACGATAATGGAATTTAGCTGTTTAGAAACTGCATGTTATGGGGTGCGTACCTTCTGGTAGTAACCCCCAGTATGAATCAGATGTTCAAGAACTGCACTTCCTTGATTCGCAGGAGAAAACATTCATATTTTCTTATAAATGCGTTCTAACGAATCCAAACTATAATCATCCGTCGTCATTATTCTTCTAGTAATCAACAGCGGTAATTCTTCCATCGATAATGAAAGAGGGTTGACATAGATGTAGAATGTTAGATTTTACGGGCCTCAAAGAATTCTTTGAACTTGGATTCTATCTCAAGATATAATATCTTGCTGTCGGCTGACTTCCATCGTCTTATCAACGCTATGCACAGGTAACATGTCTGAAAAAATGGAACAGGTTGACGTACGATGGATATAAAATATCAGAATTCTGGGACTCCGAAAGTATTATGTATGATCCCAACCCAAAATAGGGTATTTTCCCATCTTTTAACGACGACTACATTATCCAGCACTGTTGACCCATCTGATAATCGTATGAGGAGGTTGACGTAGATGTAAACTTTTATAATCGAGGGGTATAGGTCTCTATCTCGCTTTCAACGAACATCTACCAGGCTGTCTACTTTCTAATAAGATCTCATTCCATTATAGCACCGAGATCAGCTAATACGTATCGTGCTACCCTTCGCCGTTAATTATTCTGAAAATCGTAACAGATTCGACGTTGAGGTGAAATATCAGATTCCAGGAATCACGTAGGTGTTGACTTACATCCCATGATAGGGTACCTCGATACACGCTATCGTCCATCATGTCCTCTAGGGCTGCTGATTCACCCGCGATTCGTATCAGATATAAAATATCAGAACCCAGGTACATAGATCATATCCCATGGTAGTGCCTCAGCTAATGTGCACCTCTAGCACCTAACACCGCTAATTCTTCTGAATATCCTAACCAAGGTTTGGCGTAGATGTAAATTACCAAAATCCAGGAATTCCGAAGGTTTTGACTTCGTTTCCATCCCACGATAGTGTATCTCGTTTTGAGGCATCATCCATTATGCTATCTAGCACTGCTAATTCCAACACCAAGGACTCCGGAAGTTTTGACTCCAATGTCATTCCACATTTACTATCTCGCTATCTGGTAGCATCCATTAGTAAGGTTTAAATTTACATAGAACTGGAGATTGCAACGATTTGCGGAAATAACATCCATCAGGCTATCCAATGCTGTTAATACGTCCGAAAACCGTAACAGGAGTTTAGCGTAGGTGTGGGATATCTGAATGCAAGGGCTTGAAGGTTTTGACTGCGATTCCATCCCGCGATACATCATCGGTAACCGCGGAAGCGAAACGGGCATCTCAAGACTTCCGCGGTTTTCTTTAATTTAAAAGGTTAAACTCGGCATTGAGCCGCAACGGTGGGTGCGGGCGGTCGTGATACGAGATGGGCATAAACAGAGAAGGTTGGAGTTGAGTCAAGGTCGCCCGGTTCACCTGAAGAATGTTCTACCTGCTCGACGGCTGTCCCGTATCTCTCCCTTCCGTCCACAGGCCGGGGCAAGGACGCCGCTCCCTATCCCACACATTCCCACGGGAGAAGCTTGGAATGTTTCAAGATGTTTCGACTTCGTACGTATCCGCTCGATTATACGGGTTGCCGCGAGAAGTAAGAATTCCTACAGCACGATCCATAAATAACGCGTTTGTCAACACTCTCGCGAATACTGGGAATAACCGACGAGAATTGCAGGAACAGAAAAGTCAAGCAACATAAGAGCGAGTGCATCACACACGAAGCGTTCGAAAGTGTGAAATTGCGAGTGCGATGAAGTAAAACGCCACCATACACTTTCCAATTTTCACCTTCCGAGAGTGAGCTGTTACAAGACTTCAAGTACTGTCTCTTCTAGTATTTCAGCAAATAATAAAATCCATGGGGAAAACAGCAACCGCCTACCAAAAGAGATAGTCATAATATTCCTACTAGAGTGATATAAACGTGGTATACCGTTCTGTCATACGTACCTACAAATTCGCATATGATAATTTGGGGATTATTTGCTGACTTCCTTCTACCTGTATACTGTACAAAGTTTTGTTATCAACGGAAACATAGTTTTTCCACAATCGAATAATCCACGATATTTTGCATTTTAGACCATTCTGCACAACTTTCGATCCTTGCCTATGTTGTGCGTACATAGGTCCTTGAACTAGCCTAATTCATATTGTTTTCATCCGGTTTTTATAAAATTTCCAGAGAATGTGCAGTTTTAAGCTTAAGATGGACCAGTTTCATCATTCGGAAACCAGTAGATCAGTCTGCGCATGCTCAAACGTAAAATCCATCAAGCGTAATTTTCTCAAACCCTGAAAGCCCTAAGGATTTCCCCAAGTGCCACCGAAAAAAAACTATACATCAAACAAAACGTTTTCCATAGAAATCACTCATGAAAAAATAAACTTTTTATATTTACTTCTACTAACAACAATGGGGAATCTAAGTTCAGGGCTAAGGTTCCTGTGGAGCATGAATAAAAGGTATTGAGGGCTTCTAGTTGACATAGTTAGGGGTGCTAAGGATTAACAACATTTTCTTCTAAGGCTAATCTCGTGTTATAGGGAGTTAATCTCTCGGGTCGCAGCATTGTGTTTATGGAAGAATAGCAAGACACTTTTTAATTTCAAGGGTGGATACCTTTAGAGAATCAAACAGAGCCGCAGAGGGGAACCTACGGCTCTTTCTAGTCATGATTCTGGGGTATTACTGTTTTGGTTAGAAAATTATACAGGGTGTCTACCTTTCAGGTGGACCAAACTTTGACGATCGATTCTACAACTAATTTGCGACAAAAAGTGCCCCATAGACTTTTTTTTTAGGGTCTTCGTTTCCGAGTTATTAACGATTTAAGTTTTTTTTCGTATTATCGACTTTACTTCACTAAAACAGCCATAACTCCCTTGTTTTTGGAGTAATCTCAAATTTGAGGGAACCGTTGGAAAGAGCGTTAAATTTCCTATCCGTTTAATGTGAAACGCTATTTTTTAAAGCCGTTTTCTGAAGTAAAAAAATAAGCCAAAGTCAAAGTTTTAATTTTTTTTCGAAAATCAACATTTTTCAGGCTAATTTATAGCCTGTAATAAATTGGAATATCGGTGTGCACTCAACGGAAAAAACTAGCCCAAGACCTCAGCTTTCCAACGGTATCATCATTTTTCTCTTTACATTTGAATAAACCTCGTAAAATGACGTTTTGATGCGAAAAAATAAGGATTTTTCGTTAAAAATCGCAATTTTTCACAAACATTGACTTTTATCCGATACTAGTATAATGGCCCTGCTACGCAGGTTAAAAAGAAATAGGTGAATACCACAATGAGGGAGTATAATAACAATATGCAAAGTCAAAAAATCGTATATCCCAAATCCCCGAGGAGAGGACCACGTCCCTTGCCCTGGGAGATGCTTAGTTGTAGAATTGATCCTTAAAGTTTGGTCCACCTGAAAGGTAGACACCCTGTATATGTGCCAGTTAAGTGTATTTCTTTACTTGGTTTCATTGAATTTGTTTTGGTAGGTTCGATTGTATTTCATTTACAATATGTGTTAGTGACTTCGTTAAATTATGTGTAACCTTTAGTAAGGCGATGGAGGGCTATCTTATCGGAATACGTTTATTGCAAATTATTGTGACAATTTGCAACGTTTTAGATTCGAACTCGTGTAATCTTGATGACCTCAAAAACTCTCCGGTAAAATAGGGTTCAGCGGTGGAAAAACTGTGAGATGAAAGCGCCTGGCGTCGGTCTACAAAGGGGGGAAAAATCTACGCCGCTCGCCGACAAGAAAGGGTTAAAAGTGCCCTGAAGGGAAGGGGGTAAGAGCCACAGTGTTTTGTGTCGGTTAAGCCTACGGTGGAGGTGTTTCAGGTTTTAACACGTTCCGGCTCTTCTCAACGGTGCTTTATATGGGGGCGCAAAAAAAAAAAAAAAAAAAAAAATCCCGCTCAAGTCAGCAGCGTGTGATAGACTTGAAAGCCGTGGAAGCGAAAAGCGTGGGAGAAAAGTGGCAAATACGGCTGGTGGTAGTTGAAAGGCGTCTCCCAGATAATTTTCACGCTGCAACTTTTTTGAGGGATGTTATATGTATCAGTGGCGGCTCCTACCCTGAAACCCCGGGAGGGACAACCATGATGTGAACGTGAGACAAAAATTTGCTTCTCTCAGCCAAATACAAAGTTCAACTCTTAATGTGCAAAGGAGATCGGCTGAAGTAGAGAATAGGTAACCCCAACCTCATATCAGGCTCATTTGAACATGTATCGATGTTTACTTTCATCGATATATACAGGATAATGCATCGATACCACTGCCATGCATTAAGTATGGAATGATTTTCAAGAACGTTATGCCGATAAAAGTATTTTTAATACGTAGAGACACAAGTGTTAACACATTCTGATCTATTTGTCCAACTGATCAATACTTTAGTAGAAGGATTGATGTAGGATATTGTTTATTTTTGTGATGCGAGCGAAGACCAGCAAACTAGACAAAACACATTTCTGCCTATACCGATAGGAGACATCTGGTTTTTCAATACGGTCTGATAAAGGAGGGGTTACCTATTCTCGACCTCTACCAGGAAATCAATCGTATCCTCTTACGCGGTTTCAAATTGTGAACAAACGACTCAATCCTACCTTTTAAAAAACTTCATTCAAATATGTAAATAGATACCTAAAGATGCAAATTTTGGTATGATCGTGAAACTTCAGAAAACCGAATTTTGCAACAGTTGGAATGCGAAGTTCCAATTTCGTATATGAACACATCATTTGTTGGTTACAAGGTGGTTCATCAAATTCCCTCAGTCATAAGACTGGATGAAATTAATTACTAAATACAATATTGAGGTTAGGGCAGGTGGAATCAGATACGCAGTTTTTCTTCCACAGCCATTCCTATTAAAAACTACTAAAATTTAAAGGCTATTTAAATTTATAAAGGTGATGTTTATGCAATTGTTGTGCTAAACAACTCCTGCCTTACATTTCATATTTTGTCTGCAGCCCTCAGATGCTGCTATTTTTAGGCACAAGCAGTGTATTCGTTTCACGTTATAGAAGCATCAAAACGAAAACAGAACATCGGATGACACAGAAAAGAACTCACGAAACCTGATTGGATTTCTGTGGTAGCTCACGAAATGACTGACGTAACGACTGAGGTCAGACACGGACGCGACTGGGTCGTGTATTCCTGGAGAGCCTTCTCCGGGAAACCTTGCAAGGTCTCACTAAACAAAATAAGATTATTACAATTGAGGGGAGGCGGATGGAATCATGTTTTTTTCCGGTGATGTCATGTTTTTGCAAGTATATTTTAATGAGGTCCCTCCTCCGGATTATACGACGGAGATGCAGCGAGATTTCGGAGTGATGAAGGTGATATAAGACAGATGGGAAGGATATGAATGGAGTATGGAGTCCCATCTTGTCATCCTTTCTAGCGCAGAAGGTTTCATTTGTTTTATTGCTTTAGTTTAATTGCTTTCGAGTCTACCTGTAGTATTAGAAATCGTTGTTTTCACTCTCATCTCCCCTCAATGTTTGTTGTTTCACGTTTCAAGATGTGTAGAATCAAAAAAATCGAATTAAAAAACCCCATCTGCTGTCCAAAACTTTTCCCCAGAACTGCAGAATCAAAATCAATGATATTTATATCAAAAGTCCTATTTGGAGCTTAGTTGGTAAGCATTGATTTCAATCGATCCTAAAGGGTGACATCGAATAGCTGAATTTCAAAAATCTGAACATTAAAACTCTTGAAATAACACGTATTTTCATGTTCGTGATTGTTAGACGTGCCTTCAAAGAACCAAATGACCCCACCCGCTTTACGTTCATCTGTTCGTTCTCCATAAATGATAGATATTTGACAGAATAAAGAACGTGAACATGAACGTGATCGTGCTTTGACATAGTGAAAATCCCCTATTATCATGTGAGTATCAGCCGATATAATTCAAGCGAAAGTTTGTTTCCTTTTGAAATCGAGTTTTTCAAGTCTTCTCCAACACAGGATAAGTAATTCGTGGATATTTGTTGATGAGGATTCGTACTTAGGTAGGTTCTTCAAATTTTCATGAAATTACAAATCAATATTCAAAATCTTGCCCAACCTGCCAAAGTCGAGAAAATAAATTAAAACACCGTGCTTGAAAAAATAGGCGTTTTTTTAAATCCCCAGACTAATCAACCGTGTATAACGAACAACCGTGTATAAAGGCTAGACTAACACATGCGCTCAATTTTCGGCGATTAGTTTTGTTGTATATACTGAAAACGATATAGAATCTTGCAGAGATCACATTCAAAAAGCCCCAGCCTGAAAATGTTACTGAAATCTTCACATTACGGTTAAAAAATTAAGTCGTTAAAGTGTCCAGACACTGTCTGTTGAGGAAAAGGGCCCGAGTTATATGGAGTGAACGCTCATAGCATGAATCAAAAAGTTTAAATAAGGTTTTACTTCCCTTCAACTTTTTTCTCACCAGTTTTTTATTTCGAAGGCGGGACAAGTTTATCTAACCGAATCATCAAACTTACAGAACTTAATTTTTCCGTCGTCTGATCTCATTCATTCCCCTTATTATGATTTGCTCTCGACCCTCCGCCGTTGCAGCCCTTTTCTCTGATGTCAGCAACCTCCTGGTACTTTATTAACAAATTAGAAAACTTTTCAGATCTCGGATGGAAATAAATATTCGATTAAGTGTAATCATTATTTTCTACGGCGATAACTGAAATGTCTTCTTTGGTTAACTCAAAGAAGGCTTGTTTCTTTTAATGAGTGTGATACGTTGCATCAATAATGATAATTTATGAACTAAAAACATCAATCTCGTTATTAATTTTAATGGGATTTTCGTAGCAGAGTTGTCAACCTTGATTTTGAACAATCTGGAGCAAGTGGATTTTTCATGGGAAGTAAAATAATTTGTGGAGTTTTCACAACAGGCAAGTTAAGGCAACCTTAGCACAAATTAGTGAAAAAGAAGAAAACCTTGATTGCTAAATATCAAAACGACCAGTATAATAGAGAGTTCCTAGGAGATTCGGACACCGTGGTATCGTATCTAGTCGGTGGTGGTATCTAGGGCGAGCACAACTCTGGTTAGCAAAAATGGTGGCGTTACCACCAACTCAGCTGAACTAGTGGTATCTCTGATCCCTATCTAAGAGTCACGTACGTTTTGCTTTCACGTCACTATAAGAAAACGAGCAGTCTTTTTGATGGTTTACAAGATCACTCGGATCACTCGTTATTTCGTTTTTTTTTTTTTTACCAAAAATGCAGGGGGTGGAAGACTTTTTTGAATTTTATGTTAACGGAGTGATTTCAACTGAGGAGTTGCTGTTGCTTTTTCGAACGTATTTGGAGCGGGAGAGTGTGAGGGAAGCACTTCGGAGATCTTCCCTGGATGACATGAGCGAGGATGATGTACTATTTCCGTTCCGATTTAATAGAAAATATGTACATTTACTCCAGAGGCTCCGTACCGGTGTTGGCGACTCTCCTAGGAACTCTCTATTGTCTTGATGGAGTATCCGTGCCAAATCATTGCACTTCCACGAACAGGCAGCTGTTAACAGGAGAACTGGCACTCCCTGACCAAACTGAAAAAGATACATGATAACAGTAACATTATAAGTATAGTATGATCTTGTTTTTTTCCAAATTTTCCCGTAAACCCGCATTGAAAAGCAAAAACGTTTCAAATCCACGCGCAAAACAGAGTCTAAGGATGGGTGAGAGGATGGTGGAGCCGTGTGTTTGGTGAGGGGGGTTAGGGGTTCGCTGTCTGGGAGCAGCGGTTTTTTTCTCACCTACTAGAATGCTTGCATCTAATCACCAAAACACACTCTTATTCTATTAGCTGTCCTCAACCCTTGTGACTGAACTGTGTTAGCTGTAAATACGCAATGAATGCAGTAAGTGGTATGAAACGTGAGTTCGCTATATTGTTGGTGGAACAAAGAGTGATTATTCGCGATGCAGGGTTCCCAGTGTCAAAATTGACAGGAATGCAAAGAACCTCAAAGTCAAGCAAGCATAAATCGTTCCACGATTGGCTTTGCGGATAAGAGGTAACCAATAAACTTGTCTGCTTCCTTTGTCTTCTTAGTTGCATTAATAGGAATGAAGCTTGGGTTAAAGATGGAATTGCACGATAGTTCTTGTTGGGTAGATATGAATTTCAACTGTTGCAAAACACGGTTTGCTGATGTTCGACAAATCATTTCAATTTTCTTTTTATTTTCAAGGTATTTACGTACCTGCTAATGAACTTCTTTTAAAATTACGATTGAGTCGTTTGTTTCACGACTTGAAGCCGAGAAATAGGACAAAATTGATCTCCTTTGCATATTGATAGTTGAATGTTGTATTAGAGGCTTGTATTAGAGCTACTTCCACACCAACACCCTGGACAAGAACTATGAAAGAGGAGTTAGGTATTTGTTCCTGTACCACGCTTGTCGGACTGGTTGAGCTGTTTCCTGGCGCCACTGACATAAACTAACATCTATGAATTACACCAACCTGGTTCTGGCAGAGTAATCTGTTGTAGTGATTGCCCGAATCATAATCATAGAAATTCGCTGAATCCATTGTTGGAGCTGACCAATAGGTAAAGAAGAAGCCCACAGCATCCCCAAGTCTTTTTCCATAATCTACCAACACACTCATTCAAGAGACCATTCTGGTTTTTCGAAAATTCATTGTAGTTTTGTGATCCCGACAAGCCACCGCTGCCACAACCCCTGAAAATGATTCCATAAATGTTCTAGTCACAAATATTTGCAGATCGATCCACTTTGAATGAATAGGTCTTTCTCGATTCTTGAATCTGCAGAGCCGGAGCATAAACCGTCTTCTAATGTCACGGATATCCTCCGGTTGTTGCCGACTTAATCGCATCATCTCTTGGTAGGGGCAAATACACCATTCCCATCACCCCTTTGTTACAAGCCCGTATAACTCCTCCAGTTAGTATAACTTCGGTGTAAAGCTGTAGTCCAGCTGTCGACTCTTAGTTAGCAATAAATTCCCATTGATAGCTCGTCTCTTCAACTCAATTTATGAGACGATCCTCCGGACGTTCCATCACCCCTAATCGCCTCAGCCGTCACGAACTATCAGCCAGAGAATTGAGCTTTCTCCGACGTTTTGCCCAACTAACCCTCTCACGACTCCCGCGGATGCCGAAACCCCTTCATCTTCCTCCCTTGCAAAATATATTTTATAACCCGCATCACCGAGTAGTAAAATCGTCTTCTCTAGTGTCGAAATGCCAGTTTTCGATGGCCGTCCGTGACGCTTTTATCGATTTCTCGCGCGGGAAAAAAAGTATGTGGCTGTCGGCGCTGGTTGCTGTAAAGTGTTTCTTCATACCAATCGACAATGATTGGTAGTCTCGAAGGCTTCTTTGTGAAACGAGACAGTATTCTTAACTTCATATCGCAAGATGTGCACGTTTTATGACTAAATTTTGGAACATCTTTTCAATTTCCCAGTCTGCATTACCGGGCCCCCAAAAACACGACTGTGGAGTATCTCGAAGCACATATACTATAGTTTTCCCCTTTTAGCTAACCATATGCCAAATTAATTGAGAACACCCACAAACCTATCAAATCTATCTTAAAAAGAAGCTTTTCTCGTCGTTATTATAAGGAGTCTGGACCGGTGTGCAACCATTCTTACTGCAGTATATATACTGCACATATATGTGGATTGAGACCAAGTTTCTTGATATTAGTATTTCATGTTGAATACATCTTTAGTTTTCTGTTGTTTTTATTGCTCTCGTATCATTATCGAAAGGAAGAAAGTCTTTTACTTTCCCTTTTGTACTTCAAACTCAGTTTACTCTCCCTGACCACAAAAAGTTGCCATATTGTTGGGGGTAATTCCATTGAATTATATTTTTTTAATATGTAGGTACAAGATTTATAGTTTTTCGGGATAAATTAATTGTAATCCATTCATTCAGTGTATAAGTACCTAATTTCTAACCAACCGAAGAAGAAATTATTTTTAGAAACTTGTTGGTTTCCTTTCCAAAATGCGAGAATTTCATGTAGAACAATCCATAACTAACTATGATAAGTCAAAAGTTTTGGAGTACTTAGCTCAAAAATTATATTGACCGCTTTTGTGCTAGTGATTCCCATTTAGTTTTAGATCACCACCTAGGTAAATGTAGACTTAAACAATGAAAAAATAGGTATATCGTATTCTTTGAAATATAATTGCAGGGACTAAGTACCAAATTTAAGTGAGTTAAGAAAGTTATGCTTGATAGATTTCGTTTGCGCATAGGTCGTGGGGGGGGGGGGGGGGGGTGTTCTATTGATCATTCATCGATCAAAACTTAGTTTCCCAATGTTTGCAGTCTGTTCTCGAAAATCCCTGATATTCTCCTAAATATCAGATGCAAAATGTACAAGTTAAGCTTCTTTAACGTAATATTTGCTGTCTTCATTCATAATGAGTGGGTTTACAATAATCGTATGACACAAACAGAATATTTTGAAAAAATGTCACTATATTCGATGACTATTACAATGTGGGAGGTTTTAAGGATTTATGGATTCTAGTACTTCCGCATGTACCTACTTAGTAAACGAATGCTATTCGCAACCGTATCTGGGCGTACATGGTTCTTAATATGGATTATCAGAACGTTCCATGATCATTCAAAACAAATTTATAGAATGAGAATGTCAAAAACTAACTAGTGAATATTTGGTAGAAAGGATAATGATTGTCACTGAAAAGTTAGTAAAATGTAGTATGTTTACAATTCAAGACTTGGCTGAGGATGTGCACAATGAAGCCATGTACTTGACAATTTTTAAGTTGAGAGGTCATTCTTTTAAATTCACATCGTAATATTCCGCGGTACGGGTATAAAATGCTGTCATCTTTTACATTGAAAATTCTCGAAGCAAATAATTCGCTCTCAAAGGCTTTTTCCCCAAGTTCCAACGCCTACAGAAATGTCGGGGCCCGAGGATGACAAATCCAGTGAAGTTGAAACCAAAAAGAAGGCAGGTCTCGACGGTTGGGCGACGCGCCAAAAGACACTCGGAGGTCAAGGGATGTTTCTGAAAGGCTCACCAAAAGATTTCCCGGAGCGGTAGCTACGAAAGCGAGAAAATTGAGAAGGAGAGTGAAAGAAGAAATGGACAAAGGGGACGAGGAGGAGGAGGAGCTTGAAAAGGGAAAGATCAATCGTAGTCAACGGAAGGAGGAAGTGGGAAATGTTATCGTACGAGCAACAGTGTTTTCTCATAGTAACCGAGATTCTCATACTGTTGAATGAATGCTCACAAATAACTTACATTCGTGAATATCGTCAATATCGACAGTACAAACACTCAAACTCTTCAATTCGTCCGATAGTTACAGATTGAGTGTGGAGAATGAGTGTTCTTGAACAGTTTGGGTCTATGAGAGGCCAACAACAGTAGCAAGAAGTAACAGGAGGTACAGCAGGGCGCCCCTCTTCAGGATGCTCGTATAGTCACAGGAGAAAGGGAGAGTAATTCTAATTGGTCGAGAGAAAGGAGGCGGTGTCAGTAACAACCAATCAAGCACGAACGAGGTAAACGGGATTAATTTTGCCAAATTAAGTGAGTTTACGTTTTAGTCTAGAAACAGAGGAGGAATTTGCAACACATGCTCCACCACAACTTAAGCAGTTAAGCACAACCTGACTCCCACGGGTTCTACAACTCATTTCCGAAAAAAGTGCATCTTAGCAATTTTTTTTAAAGAGGCCTCGTTTCCGAGTTATCCGCGATTTAAGATTTTGTCCGTGTTTTCGATGTTGTGTCATTAAAACTGTAATAACTCCCTCAAATTTGGAGATAGCTCAAATTTGATGACACCGTTGGAAAGAGCGTCAAATTTTCTATCGATTTGATGTCAGAAAACATTCTTTTGCTTCATTGACGATGTGAGATTGCCGCCCGAAATGGCAGTTTTGTCAAAATCTTGAAATCGCCTGTTTTTCATCTCTCCTAGCAACCCCATTAATGCTTAACGCAGACACATGTGGTAAAACGTGCGCCAAAATGTCAGCTTTCAAACGGTGTAGTCGTTTTGGTTATTAAAAATATTTTTAGTTAAGAAAATGCTGTACAACTGCAGAAAAACGTGTGTTTTCTGTTAAAATTGAGGTTTTTTAAAAGTCTTGACAAAAACTCGGCACTGTGCGCCTCGGCGGGGGCTTCGCCTCCTGCACCCTCGGATGATTTAGGCGTTGCATCACTACCACTGAAGTACAATAGGTTAGATAGCAAAAAGAATTGAGTTTCAGTTAGTTTGTATGAGCTGAAATTGGCAGCGCTCATCAATATTGTTCTTATTTCTATATCAAGCCCATAAAGCCAGACTTTTTTCTGCATCCTCTTTGATTTACTGTTACCCTTTTCTTCCTTTAATCTATATCATCAATACCGACTATACTGACACTCAAGCTCTTCAATTTCTTGGGTAGGAATAACTCGAGGCTAAAAGGAAATGAGAGTTATCAAAAAACGTCGTATATTTTTGTAATAGTTACCAATTAAGGGCGATTTTTTTCGGTAGGGCAAGCACCAGTTATAAACAGTAACTTAGCAAGCTTAGGCAAAAACGGTCTGCATAATATATTTGCTAAATTCCCATATAGTCACTGGTGCAAGGGATCTCAATTATCATTCGCCGAGAGAAATGAAAGGCTGAACGAGACAACCAATCATGTTCAAAAGTGAAAAGGGGGTAGCTAGCCGAATAAAGTGAGTTTCAGTTTTACGAGAAATTCAGTTTTAGTTTTACAAATTTAGTTCATACAAGCCGAGATTAACATCAATAATATTTCCATTAAGTCAATCTTAATTTCGTATAGCCGCACTATAAAAGTTGGGTGGTTCTATTGGATGAAGTTTAAATGTTGCTCGAATTAGATTTCCATTGCCAAGAGACTATGATTTGATTAAGCTGTCCTGATTCCATCCGCAATATTTGAAAGCTTGGCTTGAGAAATCACTGGTCCTGCCTTTTATGATGGAATACATTTAACCTTGCCAGTCCAAACGGCCTGTCGAGGCAGCAGCAACCTTTCGGTGGCATATAATAATAATCATCAAAGTCAGAGTGAAATTATTTTACTTTGATTATTTGGAACTTGAAGCCAAGAGGCCTTTACAAGCACCAGAACACTGTTCACTGTTAGATTGCAAGTAGTCATCGTTGAAAATTCAAATGCAAATTTTGTTATCATTTTACAGTTTTGAATTCTGGTACCCTTGGCATCTTCTTATTAGATGTTAATTTACCTCCAATTCAACTTACGCAAGATTGCGAACTGTACATTTCCTCCAATCAATGCTAACTAAATGACGCCTCCCCATTGACATACAAAAATGTATGTATACAGCTACTATTAAGATGAAAATGTGGATTCATTCTCTTATTTATCGGCCATTAAAATACCCAACTCAATATTTCTGTTTGAGAATACGGTTAATGCCACTGGAACCGGCACCAGGGCTCAACTTCGCATTTCTGTGGTTATGAAACAGCCCGTTTTGGAATTGAATACCCGGATACTAAGTGTGGGAATGCCGATGTAACGCCATGAAAAAGGTTCCGAGGATAAGTACAAAGCCTATTGTTTAATCTGGTTATTGAAAACGGAAAGGAAAGGAAATAACCTCTTCAATATCGTTTCATCCGTTCAGTCTCCAAGTCGGAATATGATTAAAAAATGTTCATATTATGTATCCAAACTCATAATTTCCAATGAAAACTAATCCAGAGTATAAACCCGTAGATCTGAAAAGGATTTTAGCTCTCAATTTCTTATCAAATCGAAAAGAAAAGTTTAGGAAATACAATTCCGGTCAGAAATACAAAGAACTGTTCCCTCCCGCTGATTTAAAACCATGGTTTATTAAGATAAGTGTACCTTTACTTAAACGATTCTAAAAACTGTTGTTCGACTGAGGAATGGACATGGTTGGTGCAGCCACACTTGATGCGCCTCACTGAATCATCCCGATGAAGAAGTTCTGAGGTCGATCCAGAATCTTGCAGCACATCATTCAGATCTGTCCTCCCCAGTTTAGAGACAACTTACTGAATGAAATTGTAAACGTACGGGAAACCGAGAGCCCCTTCAACTTGGATACGCTTTCGTCATTAAGGAACATGAAAATTTACTTTGCCTTTTATGAGTTCATAAAAACTACTAACTTAAACCTATGAAACGTCATTATAGTTATTATTCTCACTAAATTACTTAATACTTGTGATTGTTGTAAACAGATTGAAACAAAACAAAAAAACGAGTCAAGTTTTTACTAATTTTCTTAGAAATGTATGCTATTTCAAATCCAAAATTTTGAAAACAAAAAAATGTTGGCATATTTTCGTATTATTTTGAAATTATTTCTGGATTTTAACGCTTTAAAATGTGCATATATACAATTTCGCTAAAAATATTATTTATTAAGTGAATCCAGTTAACAAGTGTTCAATGTATTCTCAATTTGTGGCTCAATTTTTTTCCACACCTATATATTTAAGGCGAATTAAACTTAATGAAACGAAAAGGTACGCATATAAACTTCACTTATCGCAAAATTCAAAACACCCCAATCACCGTAAATTCATCAAAAAATAGGTATTCAAATACTGCTAAATATTTGGGCATGACGCTGGACGCCAAGCTTGGAAAGAACACGGCTTAATGAAACAAAAAGTACGCATATAAACTTCACTATCGCAAAATTCAAAACACCCCAATCACCATAAATTCACGAAAAATTAAGTATTCAAATACTGCTAAATATCTGGGCATGACGCTGGACGCCAAGCTAAAGGCTGGAAAGAATTTACGTCATGCATAAAAATGAAAAAAGAAGAGTATCAACATCACTAAGCACAAGAAACAATTGAACTGGTTGCGGGAATGGGTACGAATCTCAACTATTCCAATGTTCTTATAACAAATTGAATTGTATACAACCCTTAAAGCAAATTGATTCAAGAATTGGGGCGTTGTCAACATGGATTTTTCCTGATATTGTAGATTTTCTGTTCCCGTTTGGGAGAAAATCGTGGCGGCGACGGACGGAAAACTATGCAGATTCGGATTCTACACCCTTTGAAACGTAAACCTTGAAATTTTCAAGAACTTTTTCAGCGATTACAAGAAATGAATAATAAACCAAAAAAAAAAAAGGCCAACAGTAATCCTGAAGACGAAATCTCAACTATCCAAATAACAAATGCTATTGTATCAGCAAATGATTAAGCCCGTCTAGGTCTTTGGCCGCCAACTAGGTGCTACACAAGCAATAGAAATGTCAGAACTATCCAGACACTTCAAAATAAAATACTAAATGCAGTCAATGACATTGAAACATGTCAGAACCCAAAATTGACGAAGAAGATGTCGTCGATCTCTCACCTAATTTTTACAACCAAAACACACACACAATTATTTCCTAATTCAATGTTCAAGAGTTCAATAATTGTTATGATTGCTTTATAACACAATTAGTGTGTTATAAATGAAACTTTCAAACTTCACGAACTTGTGGAATTTATTGCCATTCATTTCCAGATTGTAATAGTGACGACCTTTCCAAGTCCTACTTGACAGAACCAAAGTTTGTGGTAAACATACTTAATTCCAAAATTCCTCTGACGCCTCCTGATAAAATTCAAATTCTTTGGATAAATTTTCATCTTTTAACCTTGAAAACCACATCACCTCCAAACCAAGTGCATAACCTACAATTATCGATTTTTTTTCATTTTCTCTGAGGTGCCTATTTTACGGAAGCATCTAAAATTTCAATTTCATTTTCCCACACTTTCAAAATTTGTGACTTGGGTACTCTTACCTCTAATCCCTCGATTTTATGATTTAACTGAGATGATTGAGTAAGAGTTCGTTAGGTACCGGAAAGGAACGGTAACAAGTGGTTCCTATGACCAAAAATACTTGTTCGTAATCAATCCATAATCAGAACCCTATTGAAGAATGGTGCAACCGATCCCATACAAAAATAGACGTGGTGAATGCAGTGGGATGCCTTACCTCAAATTAACCCTCTCGAATACCAACTATAAGGTCGTTTTCTCGTCATTTCCCTTTATTGCTTTTTGACAATTATTTTCCAACCGGATCCCACCAAGCGCATCCCTATCAACAATAGATAATTTATGAAATTTAAATTCATTGGGTTCCTCTTTTAAAGCGTCGTCATATTGTGAAACACCTCAGCGTTCGGATTGATCATTTCAATTTCTTCTCTTGTCATTAGTCGCCGAGATAGACTTTATTATATCCTACGACTGGGGCCCTC
Source organism: Creontiades dilutus (assembly GCA_031894815.1). Classification (NCBI taxonomy): domain Eukaryota; kingdom Metazoa; phylum Arthropoda; class Insecta; order Hemiptera; family Miridae; genus Creontiades; species Creontiades dilutus. The sequence goes on from JAVIWC010005620.1 coordinate 3,763,980, forward strand.
TTCCCCGAATAAATTCAGTATGGAAATAAAGGCAATAAAATGTAGGTGTTTCGTTCACCGTCACATTACCATACGATACGTCTGTGGTTTTTTTCTTTCCCTTTCCGATTAGTATGCATTTATACGGCAAGAGCGAAGTGGTCTAATCGATAGTTTGAAGCCCTTGAGAGACTTCAGATTTTGTCGGTGGAAAAAAAACCCTGCTTTGTCATCATCACTTTCGAGCCGTTTTTCAAATCGAAGAAACGCGAATCTCTGAAGGGCCATTAACGTTAAAATCGGCATTCTTTTCAATTTGACTGGTTCTTCCATGGGAACTGTCACTTCTGTCTATAATGGAATCGTGTGGTAGTCCAGTCTTTAAGTTGATTCTGATTATAGGGTGCAAAGCAAACTTCCAGCAAACTTGGCAGAAGGTTCAAAAGCTCCTCACAACTCGACGGATTTCTCCATGGAAAATGTATGTGTGTAAAACTCCGTTCAAAAATCACTGATTGTTCTAAGTTCGGACTGCAAATTCTGTGCCACTTTTGATCAACATTACTGGATGATTTGAATGGTTGATACAGTGAAAATCAGAATATCAACAACTTCAGGAATATAAGCTCAACAGCTTTGATTCTTCTCGTTTGAAGTTGATTTTGTTGCCTATGCCTATGCCAGTATTTCATTTCAATGTACCAGATGAGTTTATCATATTATCATCATCGTTCATCTTCGTTCTAGTTATGCAATGAAAGAACGACAATATTCATGAAGATAAAAACAGAAGTGAACATGGTAAAAACCACATAGTAATCCACAATGATCGGCTAAATGATATAGGTGCTGCTGATGGAATTGAATATGATGAATCAAGTTAACGATAACTGGTACTTTACATAAACTCAATTAATATCGTGTTGTATAATTAGACGTTCTTAGCTACTTGAAATGTTCCTGTAAACGCCTTCATCCCATGGGCGCCTGCAGGGAGGGGCCAGGGGGGCCATTGCCCCCCTGAGAATCAGGATAGTATGCATACATTTTTGTCAGGTTTTAGTGTTTTGAAAAATTCAGTATGTCCAAAATTAATAAATATCGGCAATTCCACACAGGAACACAGTAAAACAACAAACAGATGAGCTAATAGAAAATACCATCAATGTTTTTGGAATGGATAGGAGAAGAGTTCAATTCTTGTTCAAGTCATAATATTTTACTTCCATTCAGATCATGTCACACCTAAGTTCATTTTGAAGCAAATACATATTACTTTAAAACATTTTTGACTTTTACTTTTTTACCGCAAAGTTTCATACCCCCCCCCCCGCTGGCCTTGCCCTCCCCATCGGAAAATATTCTGCGGGCGCCCATGCTTCATCCTACCATCTTCCTTTCTAATCCTTGGCCCAATCAGAAGACACTTTTCTTTACCTTTCGTTTTCTTTCTAATGCCTGGTCCAATCGGAAGAGTCCTTTCACTTTTATGTCTGCTTATAAAGACCATGTCCACTCACATCAAATTCATTCCGTAACGTACCGATGATGGTGTAACAACCGAAACTGGTCCACAAGTTTAAACATTGCTATGTAGAAATAGACAATTTCATTGTTCTTGTACTTTTTGTTGTAACTTGTACTACTTATTGACTGACTGTTAGTTTATTTAGGTTTGTTGTTTCATCAATCCAGAGGGTGCATGTTCGTTGTTCATTTAATGATTACCTGTTGTCCAATTATCGGTGGTATCTAATAAAGATAATAAATAATCGACAAATAAAAAATGAACTCCCACCTCTGCATACTATTTACAGAACTTAGAATTAGTACATTACCTGTTGAATGGCTTACTATGGTATTATTTCGTGTTTTACTACACACATTGATAGCACAGAGTGTCCCTGCTCGTAGCTCGAAAGACCAAGGTTCGATTCCACAAGAGTTCGTGATGACTTTTTTATCCACCACTGCAAAATCGTGATTTCAGTTCTTTCGTTGTCATCATTTAGTCTAGTGTTTTTCGGTGGGCGCCCACGTCTCCATTAGTTACTTCTCACCTAGGTACCGCAAAACGACTACTAAAATACCCTCTGTAGCTCCCTCCGCCAAACAGGACGCTTCCGAGCCAAATCAATGACAAGGCGGTTGTCAGAGAGTTACGACTGGTCAGAACACCGTTGGAAAACTGCCACGGGTCAGTGGGTCCCCGAGCCGTGCAAAGTTCGGATTGAACTAGTTCATTGGGATGCCAACTCCTCCGACGTGAGCACACGTAGAAAAATATACGATTATTGAAATAATAACATCAACATTGTAATAGGATTCAAAACTGCAAATACAAACGAAAATCAATGATTAAATGTTATTGAAAAAAGAAGATTTCTTAGGAGTGGCAATGACAGCTAAAAATATTAGGGAGCGAAAATACATGTGCAATTTTTCTAAACAAATTTCGCGAGGAGCACCAGAATCGCATACTGTATATGTAGGACCACATTGGGTCTTATTTCCCCAAAGGAGAGTTTCGAGGGATTGGCAGCCAAGCATTGTCTCACCCAAATCATTTGGTATCGTCTTCGAGTACAAAACTTGAACAAATTAGATGTATGAACTGGAGCTTAAATTATACCAATTGAACAATATTTAAAATCCTAATAAGATGGGGAACAGGCGTTTGTTTCGTGTTCAGCACATTCAAGATTTTTTAGAATTAAAAGTCACATCTTTATCGCAGAACACGAGTCTTTTTTTATTAGGTGATGAAATGATAAGCCAGTACTAAAAAATGATGATCGTTTTGAAGAAAGGGATCCTGTAGTTACTTCGTCCTCCCTGTTATTGATGATGTGTGTGGGTGTATTTGGAGACTCACGTATGGTCCGATATGGGATTTGGTATATAATGATTCAGACCTCAGCATCGTAGCAATGAAACCGCGTTGCGTCAACTCAGGGTGGGGCAGGCGCTATTTGGCCATCAAGTTGCCAATCATCCGTTCGCGCCATCTGCTTCGAAGAGAAATAATCATATCACGCCACAATAATAAGCATATGGCTCCGTTTTCGTAACTTGACGACCGCAGGAGTTTGAGTTGACCTCAAACTCAAATGAAATCGTATCGCCCGCTCCCCGGGCCTAGAAATGGGCCCATTACTGTCCCAGAATTCAAGCCGACGCTTTCATTTTTTTGGGACAAAACTTTGAAATCCGGCTCTGTGTTGAGAATTATAGGAGGGCCGTCAAGTCTGCGGCTATTCGTGACCCGGGTTGAAGGAACGTAATAATTATTATAGCATGAGTCTGACGGACTCGAATTCGAAAGTGAGATGAGTATTTTGAAAATCCGACTGACGTGGCCAACAGTGATCACAGCTTTAGATTCTAAATCGGTAGGTAGAGTGGAAAGTGTAAACTTGATTGAAGTGAAGAAAGTGTTTACATTGCAGGATGAATCTATTTTCAGAGTATCGAATACAATGCTGAACAGTGTTTATGAAGTCACTGCTGGTGATGAAGGAGTTTTCAAGCTTGTTACATATTTGGCTCTTTAATGTCAAGGCACTTTCATGGTTGATAAATTTGTCAGTGTATAGGATCAGTATGCAGAGGATAAAATTTGCTGGAGGAATGAAGAAAGTTGATCCATACATTTCAGTTCATTCTAGGTCTCTCGGAAGCGGAATATTTGACTTAACTGTCGAGAGATGACAGTTTATCTTTTCCAATAGCAAAAATTCCAGTTTCCTGTCCGTCTATGTTTCTATCTGCCCAAGTGTCTGCAGATCATTGTAATAAGCCGGACTGCTATAGTGTTACTCCAAATTCGATGAACCTTATGAGAGTGTCGGGATTACGCAGCAGATCATGTTTCATGTATCAGAAATTAATTCAAGTATTGTAAACTGAAGTTTTTGTCTACCCTTAACGAAAAGCATGCGGAATTCACCAAGCATCATCTTCTCACTTTCTACAAGTCTGATAAACTTCAAATTTTCAGAGTAAACGAAGGAATCCGGTTTGCTAAAGTTGATGATGTCATCAGGTTTTCTTTATACCGGATTCTCGCCAACTTCCAATCTTACAATTCCGTTTGTGCAACACCTTGCGGTTCTTCATTTTCTATAATAAGCCTTTGTAATCGGATAGCAAAAAATGTGTATACCTTTCCCCCTTTGTCACTTTACTTTCTAAGGTGTGCAGATTCCAAATGCTCCTTTTTCGGGTTAAAAGGCCTTGGAATTGGTTTAAAAAATCCGTTCTTTCGCACATAAATACCGTTTGGGGTGTAGTTGGTCCTAATTCTTTGCCTCCTAGCTCGGTCGATTAACCTGGACCGATGGTAGGGCTCTAAAACTTAGTTTTAAAACGTGACAAAAACATAGTTTTTTTAGTTTTTACTGACCTAGGCAAGTGGGTAGTCATTCCCAAGAATCTGACTTAGAAAATCTCATTTTTAGGCAAACATATTAAAGACAACCAACAGCCCGCTCTCCCTCCTGGTCAGACAGGGGAAGAGGAGGGGAACTGAATTTAAGCCCTGAGCACTAAGCTAAGGGCGCTAATCGTTCTCCCGAGGTGTGGCTATTGGTTTCGCTCAAACACACACAAAAACTCTTTTACTTTCAACGACCCCTTTGGCAAGTATGGCAGATTCGTCTAGACGAAAAACCCACTCTATTTAGTAAATTCTAATACGTCAGATCTGTCTCGACGAAAGACTTTTCAGGCCCTATCGAAAGCGAGGACGTCAAGTGCGTCTTACATAAAGCTTTCTACCCCTTCAACCAAGTACGTCAAATCCGTCTCGATATAAAGGTTAACAAAAACGAAACTTCCATAAATTCATTCCCTGCTGAGTACGTCAGATTCATATAGACGAACACGCAAATGTTTCCCAGAAACCCCCAAATTCGCTCCTTTATTCTAGGCACTAGGAAACCTGTAATTTCGTCCACCTCCCTAAGAAACTCGTAACACTTTGGAACGTTTTGGAAAGTTATCGTCGAGATCTTTCTGAAATTGAAACAAAATGAAGCAGGTGAAGTCACTCATACGAAGTTCTTCACGAAACACGAATCAGTACTCACCAAGTTGAAGCACACCACGGAATGGTGTCAAACTTGAGTGCTTTCTGGCTTGGAAGCGATGAGTTGACACCTGATCCCCGCTCTGACCTCATCCAGAACCGTTCTATCTCGGATCGGCCTCCAAACGAGATCCCACTCGCCCTTTCCGATGAAAGTTTAGAAAGTAAATTGATTGGGAAGGAAAGCTCCCTGTAGGAACACATCGGTATTGCTCGCTCCTCGCACCTCTTAAACTGCCACCTCCGTTACCTTCCCCTTCTCAGTTTCTCATTCTATTTGCTCGGTTACTTTTGGAGATGTTACGGTCGATTACGCCCTACTCGCGTTTTCCCCGATTGGATCCCGATTTTCCTTCAGATATATGTTGGGAATACCTCTTGAAATACGTCGCAAGAAACCCTTAGATAAACTCCGACGAATATATGCTGTTTTAAACCACATTCAACACGACCGAAAATTCCTTCAAAGAAAGCAATCTTCCAAACAATTTACGACATTGCCACCCACAATACAGGCAATTAGATCCCATTTGACATATTGTGTGAAAACACAAACTGTCTTCAAAAATTAGTGAATTTCACATCCTCGCTTTCTCTCAATTGTCCATCATTTTCACACTAAAACGTTGATGCTACAAAACTAGATATTTCATTATCTTTTTTATCAACCACACCAAGTTCATCGTCTTTCAAATTTAAGTTTTATTCATTATGTATTCTTTAGAAAATAATGTCAAGTATGAGGGAAATGTATGATGTAGGAGTGGCACTGTGACACCAATTATGTTTCTCGTATACAAGATTGTATACCAATCATCATTTTATTCATAAATACATTAAAAACTCGATATGTCTCAATTACGTATAAGAAAATGCTGCAAATTATCTATTATTTCTGTTTTAGAATAACCATTCTAAGTAAATCTCTGACCTATGTACATCAGACGTAGTCAGTGGCTCATTATTAAATAATGAATTAAATTTAAAATTTTTAAATTTTAAACTCGGAGTCTAGAGTCTTGTCTACTTTAGATGCCATAAATAATGATCCATTAATTTTTCAGCAAGTTAGATCGATTAGGAACGAAATTAGCCACAAGGGCTTTCAGCTGATCACTGATCTCCATCCCTTGTAATTGACTTCTACACGTGCAAATATAGGTAATTGGACTACTCCGATAATATGAACGTATGGAGTAGAATTAAGAGTACCACTCTTAATTTGAATTTAATCAGTTATATGCTAATTTTGTCGGTAAATTTTCGTAGGAGTAATGGAAAGATATATTTTGGGATTAAAATTATGAAGATGCGCTATGATTTACTTTCAAAACGTGCAAAAGAATCTAGTCTGCACAGATTCGTCGATACCTTTGTAAAAGATAAAACTGGTGCCAATTTAATTAAACATGCTCAACTGAGCCCTCTGGGAGGAGTGAACACCAATCGCAACATACATCTAGTTTATAATCAGCTTAGTAAAATCAGAAATTAATTTTGCTTCTGCTGCTTTTGGTGGAAAGACCACTCTGGGTATTCAAAAGCACTTTACAATTTAAGGAATTGCTCAACTCTATTCTTATTCAACTTGAGATGCTGCATTTGTAAAGGGGATCCTCTAAGTGTGTTAGCCTATAAGAACTGGACAGAAATGATTCCATTTGGCTGAGTAAGCTCTGTAGTTAATTTCGATCACAGTCACCTTGTGATGCTGACATTTGGAACGGGGCCTCTCTCTGGTCGTTGGCTCGTTGGCATTGCAACATGAACCTCTACAATCACTCAAGTGAGCTCCTTCACTACGTTTGCTCCTGTTCAACTTGAGATGAAAGAATAATGAGTATAAAAACAATTAGAGAAACCAGTTGATTGAACAGCCAATGAGTTTAGTAAAATCAACACCTTATATTGTCCCTTTCAGCATGGAATGCTGGAATTTCGTTCGTGGGTGTGGAAGAGTAGTTGTTGGTCCAGTCAATAACTATGTACGCCCATTCAAAATATTAGCAGTTCAGCCTTCTTCGAATCAGTTCTATTCCAAATCCTAGTTCTAAGGAAAACATTCCTTGAATTGATCCCCTACGCTTCATATTGGCATGGTCAACCTAATAATCTTGTGGAGTGGGATCGATCAAACGAACGATTTACATGTATGATCATACCAAGTGCAATAAAAACGTAATTTTGAACAATGACCAACAACTGCAATACCGATTGCTGAAGATGGGTATCTCTCTAAGGGTATTTGCCGATCCTGCATAATACGCGAACCTGTTGCATCAAAAAATTCTTTCAATATTGTACGTGCGATCATCTTGCATTATAGTTTCTACTCAGTTTGTTTTCCTTATTTCATTAAAATTAAGTCAGTAATGAACAACTTACATAAAATGACATTTGAATCCGGCTTCTCAGCCAATTCACCCCATTTCACTTTAGATGGTGAAATTTGAAGCGGATCCTCTTTGTGAGATAATGAGATTATTGTAGGTACTGTTTTCTTGGCAGTACTGACAGAATCCATGACAAGTCTCTATGATGGTACAGTGATCTACATTTAGGCTTTGGACCAGAGAGGGAAGCGAGAGGGCTGATTAAGCCGATAATAAACGTTCGGTAATTAGAACCCCGAACTATTCATGCAACAACGCCGTTCATCGTCCAGTAATTGCACTCTTGGGAGTAAATACAACCTTGGGAATTCGCTTTAACACGTTATAACTCGGAAGTCCGCGGAGTCCGGTCCCTACGTGACGGGGAACGAAAGCCCTCGGATAGCCGCGTGGGACACAACCATTGTTAACGTATCCCCTCGTTAATCGCCACCTAATTGGAAACGATGACGTCACTCTGTCAGAGCGTGGCCGTTTCCGAGATGAAATTATCCTTGTTGTTATTAGCTACTAACACGTTTTTCTCCAGGTGGGCGGATTCAATAGCTCGCCTCTTCTCTATTATGTTGCCGAGGTCGCGAGTGGGACGAGACTTGAATTATTGCCAAGTTGTGCGCAAGATCCCATAAGGCGGACTGAAAGGAATCCATTCTTCGTCTATTCGTGATGAATGTCAAAATGGGGATTTCCGTTTTGAATGAAATTAGACGTTTCGATTTTCCTACGTCTGAAATTAAGCTGAGATTGCTCAAGAAACATGTTATTTCAGAAATGTCTGTTCCATTATTTTGGGATAGTGAATCAGTCGTGAAGTAATGGTGAATGATTTTCCACGAAGACGTTGGTAATCGTCCGAGAAACATAAGGCCACAGGGGTAATCAAAAGGGGCACAAATATAAAGGTGATGCCAGCAGACAAGGGATCAACATTGCTTGTTATGATTGCTACTGATTATAAAAGACGCCCGTTCGGCAATGTTGAACGGATTTAACAGCTGACCTACAAAAATATTCGCGAAAGAAATAAGAACGTTCATAAAACTAAACGCACGAACAGAGAATCTATCAGCAGCAGATATTTAAGAATCCATCCCTTACACTCCACGATGAACTGCATTTTTTCTTCTTTCAAAGATAGACAATGAATACTCACTTCCTGACCGGTTACCCCCTGAACGACCAATAGTTGTGAGCTTCGGTAGTGTCAAGGGAATATCATCATAAGTTGATTATGATTTGCAACTTCTTGTGAAACATCAACCATCTTACTTGAAAGACACAAATAACTTTTTGAGCCTCCTCAGTGGCCTACGTCTGTCAACTCAAACTCATATCCAATTTTGTTAGCATCAATGGAAGCCTCTTCAGTGACGAAGGTTTAGTTTTAATCACACATCTTCTAAACATGAGAGAACTCCCACACGAACCTACATGGTACATTACAACTTTAACACATTTCGCTCTTACCAAAAATTTATTCAAATTTGATGATAAACTTTTCCTCTAACAGAAAGGTACCGCTATGGGCGCCAGAATGGGAAAAAATATAGTTTAGTAGATAAAAAAAGGATCAGTGACATAAACAATATTATCTACTTACCAATTTTTTCCTCATGCTATCCGAAGGGTGTGAGTTGTACACAGGAGGAGTGTGACTCCCTTGCGGCTTCAGAAGCATTACCATTGATAAAACCGTACAAAAATATGATGTCATCATACTCAATTGTGGTATATCTACTCAACTGAGAGCAACTCATCGCAATCAATCGTAAATGAACACAAACAATAGCCGTCTCTCGGCTCTTCGATTATCCTGACTTTGGCCGGACAGCTTAGAAATGCCGTAGACGCTGTTCACAAACAAACGGGTTTATGCATCCGACAAAACTAACTCAAATCTTCACTTGAGTGGTCTGGCGTTGTCACTATTCGATTCAGCGAGAAAAGTTACGTATATCCCGCCTCCAACCTTTTTTCGTTGAGACTTTTGGAAAAACCTCAATTTTAACAGAAAACACACGTTTTTCTGTAGTTAAACACCATTTCCTTTACTAAAAATATCTTTAACAACCAAAACGAATACACAACTCCAAAATGAGTGAGTTAAGACAGTTTTAATGACATAAGATCGAAAACACGAAAAAAATCCTAAATCGCGAATAACTCGGAAACGAGGAATCAGGTAAAAAATTGCTAGGTGACGTTTTTTTCGGAAATGGGTTGTATAACATGCAGGAGTCGGATTGTCCATAAATCCTGGGACACCCTGTATCACTAAAAAAGACCTAATGTTTGAAAATTAGGAAAGCTACTGAGGAGGCGTTATCCTGGTCAGGGGCGATGATATGCAATGACCCGCACGACCCCCAGGTCTTGAAGGAGGGGTTGCTTTGTGCGCCGTGTATTATCAACTCCAATATGATTCGGCCGTATCATTGGATGTTGCAATGTTTATAATTTGTTGTTTCTGACCAAATTCAGTTTTAGTAAAATGTTTATTGACTCGAACATGTTATCCAGTTGTAGGACAATGGTAGGTAAGATATTGGGGTTTAAATAGAGTTCATACGAAGAGTTAGTGTTTAAACAAGATTGTTAAGAAATAAATTAAAAAATAAATATTTAAATTTGAAAAATGAAAATGAATTCAATGAATGAAAACTTTAGTTTATGATCAGCGTCTACGGCATTTCCAAACTGTCCAGCCAAAGTCAGGATGATTGAAGATCCGAGAGACGGATATTTCTGTTAATTTACGATTGATTGCGATGATTTGCTTTCAGTTGAGTAGCTATACCTCAAGTGAGGATGTTGACATGATTTTCGTGTTCTGCCAATGGTAATGCTTCTGGAGCAGCAAGGGAGTCACACTCCTCCTGTGTACAACTCGCTCCCTTGCGAACACGTCGGATAGTATGAGAAAAAATATTGGTAGATAATATTGTTTATGTCACCGATCCTTCTTTATCTAGTAAACTATGTGTTTTTTTAATCTAAGGTTTTGATTATTACTACCAGCTACGTTCAATAGCTGTAGCGCACCATGATGAATGGGAATATGCAATAGGGAAAACCACGCTGAAGGAAATACAGCGAGGAAAGAGTCAATAGGGAAGAGTTGGTAATGATACGGAAGCCTGGTTTGATAAGGGTCCGTAGTGTCAGCAAAAAGATGGATGCAACTCATCGCAATCAATCAACACAAACAATAGCCGTCTCTCGGCTCTGCGATTATCTTGACTTACCTAAAAATATTTTATTTAAACCAAAACGACTTCACCGTTGGAAAGCTGACATTTTGGTGCACGTTTTACCAGGCCTGCAAAGTTCTGCGTCAAGATTTAATGGGGTGCTAAGAGAGATGAAAAATAGGCAATTCAAGATTTTGACAAAAATGCCATTGCGCGCAGCAATTGCGATTGCAACTCTTCACATCTTCAATGCAATTTAAAAACAAAATGTTTCCCCACATCGAATGGGTAGACAATTTAACGTTCATTCCAACGGTGTCATAAACTTTGAGCTATTTCCTAAATTGAGGGAGTTATGACAGTCTTAATGGCATTAAATCGAATACACGAAACAAACCTTAAATCGCTAATAACTCGGGAACAAAGCCTCTGACAAGAAATTGCCATGAGGCATTTTTGGTCGGAAATGAGTCGTAGAACACGTAGGAGTCGGATTGAGCACAACTCCTGGGACACCCTTCATACCAGTTTCAACGAAATTTGTAGATATATCATTCAAAATCAACGTTTCAAGAATTTTGGGAACGCGCAAGCTTTACTATTGATCTGATGGCAATAAAATTGGACCATCAACGATCTAACCCTCAAAATTCCTGAAAATGTCATCGAAATCGGACCCTGGGGCACTCTGCTTACATCCATATAACTATTATAGCATTTGTCGGTATTGACAGTGTCGCGTGTTAATGCACATTCAACTTAACCTTCAGTCTATATAAATCCGGTCTTATCAGCAGTGACTCATTACCGGTTATCAAATATCCGCGGAAAGGAGCCGTGGATCTCCATGGCCACAACATCCGTCCATCTATCAAGCAACGGGATCCGCCTTCCTCCGCGCCGTGTTTTATTGTTCATTAACGGCACCGAGTATGATTCCCGCGCTGTTTATCACTTCTAGGAGGCGAAAGGTGTTCGCAGCACCTCTGGTGGTTTTCACGGCAATTAGTCAGTTGGTCGGAGATTTATGAGGCCACTCCGTTGACACCCTCTACAGCGATTAATATAGCTCCTTCGCGCCTGCCAGACTTGAAACTCGGGAACAGCAACAGCGTCAGTTTACCTTCTCTATATAGCCAGTCACCACCACTGTCAAAAGAGCCGGTCAGAAATTATTAAACTTCCCAGCAACCGTAACTTCTTGACTGTACTTAAGTAAAACGATAACTAATGACCTTGCCGAATCTTATACATTGGTACCTACATCATTTTCTATAACTGGAACTCCTTGAAACCATTGCAATTGTTTCATTTTCCGCAAAAATTCATCAAAACCAACAAAAATCCTTTGCGCAGAAAGCCGTACGCCACTTTGTGGTCAACAGGCGGCTAAAACCCCTCAAATCCAAGCTGAGGTTTACAACAATTTGATAAAATTTCTTGCCTGGGAAAATGATTATCGAATTCTGATTTTATGAATTATTTATCAACAACAATAAGGGCATAAGCAGAATTATAAAGGTGCCTCCCGATAGGTGCAGTGTTCCCAGCTCTTCCCACTCTTCAATGATGAATACCGTAACACCCCTCTGAACGTCTCCGAAATTTCTTGTATTGAGTAGAAAAGGGATTGAATGGGGAGGAATGTTTATTAAGCAGAACCTAAATCTAACATCTGAAATTATCATGTCGTTTAAAGAAGTTGCTGAAATGTTACTAGTCACAGACACGCAGACAGAATGTTATTGTTTTGTTGAATAGCCATTGCATGGAACCCTTGTTAGTAAAGTATGTTAAGGATAACCACTAAGTATCCTCGCGGTGTTGCAGGCATATCGCCTCATCCATTGAGGGTCCATTCCATCATCTTCATCTTACAAGTATCTACGTTGAATCTTCAGAAATAACCTTCAGTTCGTTACAGTCAGTAATCTAGGACAGCCACTGTGACTTTTAGCGTGTGCAACAGGTCGGTGGATTGTAAAAGCGTCAATCCTTGCAGTACTCTGAGCAAGCGAAACCCTTTCTTAAATCCCAATAAAACTGTCAGCGTAAAAGCACCATTATAAAAGCTTGATTCAAACCCCAGATTCTAATCTATTTATCCAACTAATCTCTACTTTACTGGATGGATTGATTCCGATGTATTTTTCCAACTAAGCCCCGCTCTAAAGGGGCTTTAATTTAAGTTAAAACCAAGTTACTTGAGATCACCTGGCCGTTTCCGCTTTAATTGTATGGATATAAAAACGGATCAGGGGGTTATCTATTTAAAACAGCTTGATAACTTTATTGCGTGTTGGGGCCATAGTTTACAAGGTAAGAGTTATATTCACGATTGTACAAAGTTGGAACTGTGTGATGGAAGAAGAGGCATGTGAGGGTGCTATTTGTCTGCAAGTGACTTTGAAAACTAAGGGCATTTTCGTTATCTTGCACATCATTTTGGTATTTCTTTAAATGCTTGCAAATATCTTTACGATTCAACAAACAATTGCAAGCTCATAGGGAACTCTCATTCTACTGGTTTAACTTTCTACCTGCCTCGAGCAAACCGGGTGGCTACATCACCTACGAAAGCAATCTCAAGGCAAAACAAGCTTCTAAGGCCGACGCCTCTTTCGCCCCGAAAACGACAAGAGGAACGCTCGGTCCGGGGCAGCAGCGAGTTCAAAAACCGCCAATTAGCCGGTTGCGGTGAAGCAACTGGCTACCTGAAAAATGTTGATGTGGTCTCCGCCTTCGGGAGATTTCTCCTCCCCAGTATAAACCTGCACCTGATGGGCTTCATTCGCTGGTGGTTCGCTAACAGCATCCCCACAGGCCATTATCAGGTGATTCAACCCCGCAAATCTTTGAGCACCGTCAATCAGAATTGAGCTCTCAGTACCATGGGATAATTCCATACAGTCTATCTATGGAACTTTAATGATTACATCCTGTGATTGCTTATTTACATTATCACTATTGCATATTGTTGATTCTCGAAAAAAAAAAACACAATTTCCAATGATGAAACCGTACGACAGTGAAAGATCTCAAAATTTCTTCCAAAGTTGCATATGGCTTCCAGGGATCCCAGAGAGTAAAACAGAGGAAAATATAATGCTCAAATCACGAATTCAAATCCGAAATTCCAAATTTATACAATCAATCATCAATTCAGTGATTTGATCGTGGTAATGAGAAGGATTGATAAATGGCGATGAGAATGTGGGGTTTTTGAGCTTGAGGTGATGTTAGAACTGTGTAAGATAATATATTGCAGAGTTTTGGGGCAGTAATTTATCTCTGATATATGCTTATTCACCCTCAAGAAGCTGTCGATTGTCCATCTACATTAAGAGTTGATGGCTAGCGCTTCGTATTGAAATGACAAAATTACATTCCTTGACTAGTAGACACGATGGTACCATCAAAATTGTTTTACTGTTGGACCCAGTACACGCTGACGGTTAGCGCTCCGGTAGGTCTTGAAATTATCTTTGTAGTTCCGATTTGGACACAGGGTCTTGGGTGAAGACAAGACACATTTTTGAAATAAGGTTTTTTGGTGCACATTTTACCTGAAAACTGACTTTCTTTTTTGCAATCGTTTAGAAAAAACTTGAGACGGTTCCCTTCTCAGCCGAGAGAGTGCATCTACCCCGCGACCTATCGCAGAGTCGGACGTGCTCTTTCTTGTGCTTGTGGTAATTGTGTATATCTCGACCTCTATCAACCGAGTAAGGAAATATCTGATAACTGCACGTAATGCACTATTAAGGTCAAGGCGGATCTGTCATGTACCTTTATTGATGTTGGATATGGTGATATGCCCCCCCCCCCCCCACCCATTTATGTTTGGTTGTTCCAGACTTCAGTTGGGGCTGTACGAGCTTACATCAATCGTATAGATTACTTGGTATTTGCAAGAGGAATGGAGAGATGAATAGGATTTGAAGAGATTGTAAGGCATCTAATTTTGGACATTTCTGACAAACACGAGCTTTCCGTACTGATGGATTATTTACTCCTATTTCTATTTAGAATGGATTTCCACTACATAAATCGGCGCATCAACCTTACGTTATCATTCCTAAACCCTCGCCTACATGTAAATTACTTTCGGAGCAACTCATATGTTCCTTGTGAGGTTGGTAGGTACATCAAACAACCAGTTATTTAGCATTTTGGACTCCTCTGAATCATTAGCAATCCAAGCTATGATAAAACTCTGGTTCTGTTGTGCATGCTCCATTTGCCTTTGTCAGTCAAATGTCCGATGGAACGATATCACCATCAAACCACTGGTGGCTTTTACGCATGCATAAACGTGACATCTAGACCTGACAGCATCATTGTCCAATTTATTTCAGTTTTAATGGAGATTGTTTGACATCGGCGTGTAAACCGTTGACCATTACGTACACCAGCGTCTATTGAAGCGGCCCTTGTACATATCGGTGGTATAATATAGCAATTTTTCTCATGGTTTTCCCTTCAGAACCAACCACCGTCGTGACACAGTCACCCAATTATTCCGGTGCACCTGATGCGGAACGCGGCGGATCCTCGAGACGTGAGGAACCCGGGCTCACAGCTCTCGGGCTTGCTCAACTCAAGTAACTTCACCTTTTTTTTCCTGACTTCTGGAACGTTACGCAACTTCGACACGCTATCGCCGAGCTCACCTCTGGGAAATCTTCTCATGCCACTGAACTTCGCGAGTGCAACTTTTTCTACGTATGATTTCGGAAGTGGGTCTCACTATTCATTCCATTTTTCGTCACTAAAAACGAAAGAAATTCTTAGCAGAGATAATATTACAAAGAATAAGGATGTAACTCTGCGCTTACGAATTGTTGAGTAATAAGTACAATGTACCTCTCCTCTTTTTCACCGAGCATAAACGGTTAAGTTCGCAAAAGGTTGGTTAGTGCAAGACCATCAACACGTTAGAACTCTTAAAATTCCAAATACTTGCATTTAACCCACTCTCATCCTGAAACTTGGATTTACAATGGTATTCTTAATAGTTTTCCATAGTTGAAACAATTTGAGAGACGATGTGGACGATTAGAATTTGTTATAAACGCGTTGACAGGGCAGCTTTTGGAATTTGGTCCAAGAAGGCAACTTCACGGAATTTATTTGAGAGGCTTCCGAAATTCAAAATTGTGTAGTAACTAATGAGATGTTAGGCATCGTTGTTTTCTTGATTGATTCATCCATGTTTGATAAACTAGTTGTATGATGGATATGGTTAGTTGGCCCTTCCCGATTTTAGAATCCGTCGCCTTGGGAGATGAATCATACGTTTTCAAGCGTTCTGGGTCATCCTCTTAGCGTGGCAGAGCATCATTACCGCATCCAGCTCAATGGAAGGGGCAACTATACCATACCATCACCTCACAGTTGATAAACTATTTTACTCAATTAAAGTACAGTGGGGGTAGTACTTATTAGGTTTTGAGGCTGGAAGCCACAGAATGAATGAATTTGCAGCGTGGATGGCGAGAAACCCCGAATAGTTATGATCGCAGGGAGCTATCGTGAAGACGACTGTAGTAGTGAGCAGAAAATTAAGGATAGAATTAAGTATAGTTCATCAATTACGTACCAGTTTTGCAGTTTAGAATCTCAACCCCTGAAAGATTGTAGAAAATGAGGGAAGATGATAACTCAATTGCACCAGTAACTTGATTCCTTGTATGTCCACTGTACAGTAGTACGTTGTAACTTGCAAGTTTCATTGTGTGATCCATGTGCACATGTCTATGTAGTTTATATCGGACCAGTAGACTGTGTATTTGATGCTGGAAGAACCCCAATTGAGCTCTCAACAATTGGCGATTTAATGGAGACTTTCGACTTTGTGAGAACTAATGGAAAAAGCTTATAGTAGCTGATGTTACAGGAAACAATTCATATTACTTTCTGTGATAATACTTACAACAACGTATTTCAATGCACATAACAGTTTAGTTGGTATCGTATTGGATACAGGGGACAAATGGGGATAAATGTTTCCACGTGTACCTCACTCTCTCATCCTCATGAATGACCCCTAACATTCCTGTTACAAACCAGATCCTGGTTATGGAATGAATCATCACGATGTTCACGCACTTCAGTATCGTGTTAAGTACCAAATGATTTGGTTGGTACAGTCGACACCTGACTGTTTCCACGTTTCCCCACTCTGTTATCCTTATGTATGACCCCCAACATACCAATTATAAACCTTATGTTTGTGGTAATGGCGAAGTCACTTTAGTACCACTTATTAGAACCAAGTAGTTTAGTTGGTACAGTGAACACCTAACTGTAGCAGGATCGTTCTCAATTTATGTGATTACATGGTCGTCAACAGCTTCCACCATAGGAGTGGCTCTTTTCTCCGCTACAGAGCCAGTTTCCAGCAATCGCCGTAGGTTTTGACGATGGTTTTTCGATTCGGGACCCGTCTGTGGAGAAAATGCAGCCGGTACTCCCTCACACCTGCAAGGACACCCATCCATGAAACCACTTACGTGAAGCGATTCAGAATACTCATCATTGTAATAGCTCCTTTGGAAACGAATCGACAAAGAGTTTGAACAAAACCGACTACTGGTTTTCAACACATTTTGATTGAGATTCCAGCATTATTCCAACTTATTGTTTACGTTCAAGATCCTAACTTGAAATGAACGGTGCTTCCACTACGTTCAAAGATGACCTCTCCAAGTGAATGGCGAAAATTTTAAAAACCAAATACGTAGAAGTAAACACCAAACACGTCGTAAAATGGCAATTAGTTTTTCCTCGCTTTTCTCAACTCGGAAAAGCCGCGTTTTCTTGTTTTTAAACAAATTTCTCTTTCAAAACTTCCGTACTAATTTTTTACGCACAAGAAAGTTGAGAACGTGTTGTAAGTGGGGATCCAAGAGCAACAAATTGAAAAGGTCAAAACTGATTCAAAATTGTGCAATTTTGGGAACTTATAAAATTTTTTACTTTGACCTGATTACCTTTTATGTATCGAGACTGCTTGATAATTATTATTTTAGCATTAGGGTGACTTTTTCAAACGGTATAATCAAATTTTAACTAACCCATTTGATTAGGAGGGTTATGATAATTTTATTGAAGTAATGTCAAAAACTCCCAAAAAAAATTACAATTTAAATAACTAGGAAATGAAGCTTCTTAAAACTCTATGAGGTAGTGATTGCTGAAAATCGGACGTAAATTTAGTCCCAGAAGTTTGGTCTGGTGGGGTGTGAACCCTGTATACATGAACATTTTGCGATATTATATTTAGACTTTATATTTTTTATTTTGCCCAAACTAAAGAAAGTGAAATCTCAAATATTCAATTTCCAAAATAATGAATTACATTATTAGATCAGCTTTGAAGGTCGGGTAGTCATCAGTCTCATAGCACAACTTCCAAAAGGATTGTGATAACGTAAATTCCCAAAAACAAATATTTCTTGAAATGTAATGGCCAAAACTAGTTCGATGAAGAGCAACTGAAAAAAATGGTAGTACCCAATGAATTTCATCGAAATTAATCTCAAAAGCTACTTTGCTTGTGTCAATGAAAAACTACTATTTATTTATTCCATTCGATGATTTGAATCCAATGATTCAATCATTATCTTGATCGGTTTTCAATAGGTAGAAATGGACACTGATGTTATATAGATTTTATTGGCGAAACCCCCTCTCCCCTCTTCATCACAACCACTTCAACCAACTTTTTGTCAGCGTGTTACAGGGGGAATAAATTGTTACGCAATACGACATTAAATGAGATTGTTTAGTTCGGAATCCTTTCCGACATCGCTGCGTCCGTCATTAACCTCGTTTCTGCATTGTAATAACCTTTGTTTTTTATAGCCGCTCTAGAGGTTATTTTTTTTATAAAGGGCGAAACGCTCATTACTGACTGCTTCATTACTTTCATAAGAAGGAGGGGTTAGAACTAAGTCACGTATAGTGCCAAGGTATGCGGAGAGGCTGAATCTCAAATAATTGAGAGGTAGGAAGGCGGTTTGTGGTTACCGCGTGCGGTTCGAATCAATTTTGAACAGAGGGGTTCAGGAGGCCTCATTAATTTGAATTGGCTGCTCAGCTTCGAGACGGTTGAGGACAGATGCTTTAGATGCTTCACCAAGCTTGTTTTTCAGTAAAAAATTGTTCGAGTGTACATCTAACCCTTTAATTGGCGGAAAAAAGTATTTTGCACCATCCTTAAGACTAGCTCAGGTTCCCTAAGAGAGAATACGAACAGCATATAACAATAGTATATTCCTTATTTAATAACCAGAGCCCTTCACTATATGACATTTTTGTTGCTACATATTGACTTAAAAAATATGACAATATATGCGAATATGGTAACATTCAAGGGCGGTCCTAGGCTTACATTTTGGGGGGGGGGGGTCATTGTTAGAAAATGTAATACATTTTTTTTATCAAAGCAAAGCCAAGTCCTTACCTAAAGACTCAGTTTAATTCAGAGAGAGAAAAAAATTTATTGATCATCATATGAGGTGGAATGTTGGGTTACAATAATTATCAGAAAAGTATAAAGTGTGTATGCCAAAATAAGCTTATTATAAACCAAAATTAGAAATTGAGTCGCCGAAAGTTTAACATTGCAAAATAGATTTTTGCATAAAATATTAAAAATTGATTTGTGCCAAAGGTTATTTACACACTTGCTTTATTTATTTTATTTACTAATCATTGTTTATCTACAAAGCATCCTTTTATTTACTTGGGTGATAGTTTTAATATGAAAAAACTATATTTTTATTTATTATTGTGCAAATTAGGTACTTTCGAAAATTGCCATCATTGCTGTGCTGGAAGAACGTTTAAAACTTACCATTTTCGTACACAACTTGCAAAATCGCAAGATCGTGTTGCCTTAAAGCTTTGGCTTGAAGTTGACCTATTTCAGTGTGTTATCATTCATCATATGCTTTCACAAACTCAGTTCACGTTAATTCGGTTTGTAAATACAACTGGAATTTTAATGTAGTTCAACAATGATTTACGTTTAATTTGACTTTGCCGAGTCTCATAAGTAGAACCACCTAACATCCATAAAAAGTGTCACTAGGTTTCAACTTTTTCGAGTGCCAAAACATGGCTAGCCCCCTGGATTGTTTCTTTTGCTTGGAGCAGGGGTCTCCAAACTATTTGCCACCCAAGGGCCGAATCACAATGTGATAATTTTAATAAGTTGGTGGGGCGGGCCAACAACCCTCATATTTGGTATCTGGGGGGCTCGTCCTTAGCAGAAGGAGGGTTTTTTCCCCCGTAAAAATGAAAATTAGACAATTGAAAACAGTTTTTTAAGCTCTCCTAGACGATTTTGTCGAATTCAAAATTAAAACTAAGATAGGTACACAAAAAAAGTTTTTAGCGATTTTATTTTTTTTAAACGGCCTGCGGGGCCCCTCTGGCTTAGAGCATATCGCTGTAATTAAAAAAACATGGAACATGATTTTGCTGCATTTATATATCTAGTGGTTCAACGTCGGCAAGTAGAATAATCTGGATAGATGATCCTCAGAAAATTTGTGAAACAGTTTTTGTAAAATAAAAATAGCATGTTCCATGCTAAAATATAAAAATCAAATCAGGTACGAGTCATTTGTGCATCAAGCAATCTTATCTTCTGAGATACAAATTTATAGGTATACAAATATTATAGACATTTGAACATTTCTGAGTTCTTAGATTCTAACTTCTGTGTTCTTTGTTGCAGGTATGTGCTGTTTGTGGCTTCTGTTCTATGCTACACGTAAGTACTGTCAGATGTTGTTAACTATGTTACACTTTTAAAATGATCTGATGCTAAAAGTCGCCAGCATCGCTCACATTTTATCAAAAGGGTTAGTTTACAGAATCCATCTTTGGTGGTGCGAAGTTTCTTAAACTTCGTACGGAATGTTTGTGAACACGAGGTGGTGGGACGCGGTTCGAAAAACGTGTTTGTAAACTCGGGCGTATTGGAACAGAAACACACAACTCTGTAGGTTCTGCGTCAAATAAGTTAAATTACATGCCTCGCTTGAAACAATGTTATCGTGGATTCAAATCAGAGAATAATTTAGCTAAACAACAGTCCCGATTCAGCTTAATCGTGTTATCTTTTGATGATCCTTGATTGATGCCCTACGAGAGAAATTGGGCGACATAATAAACCGATTTGTCTCAACCGAAGTTGAGCCTACAACCCCGAAAACGAAAGGGATCACGAGCTTCACTTTCTCCAAGATGTAAAGTCCCGACTTTCACTTTGAAGCGCCCATCAAAGTCCCTACAGGCTGGAGGGAGCCAAACCAGTTCCCTTCTGAGCTTACAAGAACCTCGAAGATCATCCGCCAGCGCTATGCTAGCAGTCCTTTCTCCAATCCTGTGGAAGTGAGTAGAGACGGTGACTCCCTTATGTAAATCTAACTTCCTCCCACAGGAAGAAGAAGAAAGTGCAAAATAAATTACTTAATGAGGGTTTAGGTAGTAATTTTTTCGCGAATGGTCAAACGATTTTGAAATCGATAAGGTTTAGGAAGTCCTCATAATTATTAAGTTACATCCATACGAATATGCCAAATTTGATTGTGAGACAGACCTTCGTTGGATCCTTAACATGAATGCATGTATAGTTGAAACGTTTAAAATAATTACTTGATTTTATGGCGGGTTCCTGAGATGGGTAATTGCTAAAATACGAGTTCATTCAAACTGTTCAATGATTTGATCACATATCGTATTTTCCTCTCCTTTGTTCTGCAAAGGAAATGTAACGCCATGGTATACTCTTTGAGGAGTATTCATTATTGTTAAGCTCATCATGCGATCGATTGATTCTTAAGTTGTGGGCTATCGGAAAGGTGGATTTGATATGTTCTACGTTGAATACATACCTCCCTCCCTTCATACTGAATGTAACTGTACAATTGTATTGCAATGCACTTCATTTTACAATAACTGCTTAGTAAATGTTTCAAAGTGACTAATTTATTAGCAGACTTTGATAGAAACCAGTGCAAGAGAGGAGCAACGTTGTTATGAAATTAATCTTTATGTAATGACTGCGTTTTTTTCTCTCTCATCAAAAATAACCGTAAGAATTCCTAAACCTCCGATGATTAGGAAGCAAAATGGCAACCCTGCGGTTAGGTATACGGCTCGGTGGTAGCATTATTCTGCAGATACGTAGCTAGCCCAGTTACGTAAATCTGACCTCCTTTTCCACTCGCTGTTTTCATAGCAGAGGAAGCGCAACGGAATCAGGTAATGGCGGTTTTTAATTGAATTCACCCCACGTGCCTTCCACGTGTTTAATCCTCTCTCCGACTATTTCCCGCTCGTGGACGCGGAACTGACGCTCGCCTAGTCTTATAGTAATTTATTATAATGACCGGACCATCCGGGTCATCAGTGGGATCATCTGCGATTTGGACAAAATATATGCTTGTATATTTATAAATGGCCACAGCGTTGTAACACCACGTAACACTCCTTAGGAACAGGTTTTGGTGAATCTAGGAAACTCACGAATGAAAGTTTACACTCCATAATGATTAAACATTATTTATGATCATTTAATATTTATTCGTACTAAACATTACATATTCCCATCGACAACGTTGAAAAAAAAAAAAAATAATCGAGATATTATCATTAGGCCCAAAGTATTGTCACATTCAAGAAAATGACGTAATGAGACCCACTGATCATTTACTGAGCACAAATCTACATTTATCAAAAATCTTAATCATTCCTAATATTGTGGAGAGGAAAGATTAGATTGTTTGTTGATTACGAGTGCTCGTTTTTACAAAAATTGTTCTGCACAATTTGAAAGCTACATCTTTACTGAGTAATTAAGGATGAATTAGATTTTCAACAATATTGAATACATACCTAATTTGGGACAAAATAACCCAATATATCAAGTTATCATGGTTGTTGGCTGTGGTGTGACCACTTTCATTCAAGACATCAAATTGGAAAATTTTTCTGTTTCGTCGACTTCTTTTTACAGCATAAAAATACGTCAATGTTCACTAGGGCCTATTTTTATCACATGTGTTTGATCTTTCCCTATAGGAGAAAATCACTCCAACAATAACATGTGAATGTTGACTACTATGATGTTGGTTGGATACATATACTTTAATATAACATAATGACAGGTAAGAAATATTTAATTTTATTAAGAATGACAATCATGATAGAGATACATGTGATAAAAATCTTAGTGAACATTGACGTAATGCTGGGACAAAATAACCCAATATATCAAGTTATCTAGTCTATAAAAGTCATTACAGGCACAGTGAGGAGGTTGGTATCTGTCAATTTGATGAATTGACCAACGCAATAAGTTATTTTAGTGCTCAAATAATCCTGTGGGAAATAGTAGGTATCTATAAGCTAACTAGGTTTTACCAGAATCTATATCTGCTGGTGTCTTTCTAACTATGGTAGTCCTTACCTGCAGTTGATATAGCTACCCGAAGTACTTTATATTTTCATTTATCTTGTTATCTAGAGGACAACTAAGCAGGAATGGTAAGTTTGGCATGACTTAGAGCTGGAAACATACATTTATTGATTCTTCACTGTGAAACACCTTCTGTGGAATCATTAGGCATTCCCTTTTCCACCCATCAGAGATCGATTGAGAGTTCACACTCAATCCATTAGCATTAGACTGAAAGCAGTCAAAATTGTTTTTAGGTTTCCAAGTGCTCCGTTCTGGTTATTTAGAGTGGAATATGGACGTACTCACAATACCTTATGGGTCTATTGTATACTTTAACGATTTGGAGCTTAATAAAGAATCCAACTAGTAATTATAGCAAACACGATATAGGTTTTATTACCTCATTACCCAATAAAGGACTAATGAGTTATCATTGTTGTATTGATTGGCCATTTATAAGTCCTGTGGAGTAATTTTACTTCAATGACAGACTTGGGCAACATCTAACTTTTCCTAAACTAACTTGAGACACACAGCGTACCTATTACAAGTCAGATATCTGGGATTACAGGTCACGGGGAATGAGTGATGACAGATGCCAACTCACTCTAGTAGCAAATGTTAGAACTAAAGAGTGTAATCTCTCTAGTAGAAGCTATTGGAACCAAATGGATTATTTAACTGAATAGATCACGTACAGACTAACGAAATCACGGATGCGCCTAAATAAGTCACCTACACCCAAATTTTGAAACCCAACTTCTCACTGTAACATAACCAGTGTTGCCATAGATGTAGCCATTTTGCCCAGTAGGTTTAAGTGAAAGAACCGGTACATTGCAGCACATAGAGCTACGAAATCAGTTACATTTTTCGTTCTTTTAGGAGCCATGTCTACGTCCATAAATTTTCTAGCTGAATTCGTTTTTCTTGCTCTAGCTAACACTTTAGGACTAGAGCTGTATAAAAACTAAGTTTTCAACAATTTAGAGATTTCTCTGATAAAAAAAAATATATGTAGAGAAAAATATAGGTACTTGTCATTGTGACTTGTAAGTTGTCATTTTGAGGGTTAGCTTCGTCCGGGCTTGGAACTCTAAGTCAGTTATTAAAGGTTCAATAATTGTGTAAAGGGTTAATTATACACACCAGCAACAAAACACAGAATGCTTCATACAATATAATTAAGTAAAAACCGATGTACTTCATATATCTTCCTAGACAAATCTAACTCCAAGTCTCTAACAGTCTGTTGTCTCTAACAATCGCAGTTTTCCCAGTAAACCACAAGAACCTTGGAATTACTGAGGAAATTCCTTTCACCATGAAGTTCTGTAGGTAACCCGCTTGCTATAAGAAGTACGTATAGGTCTGTGTTTCTAAACTATGCACAATGTAATATGTTCTATAATTTGAAAATCAGCATTTTCAAAGAAACAAACGACAAACATCGGTTTCGGTCAGTGCAGTTTATAACTTAGCCCATCATCATGGATTTCACTGAACGTTACCGTATATAAAATCATAATCGAATCATCTTCTTTTGCAAATGGAATGAACAATTATTGATCCCCAGCAGCTCTACTCCGGTCAAAGTTGAATTTTTGCCTAAAATGTCAAACCTTTTCAATCAGAAAACCGGTAGATCCGAACTCTGTTGGAATGGCAACACTGCTTTCATTGGAAACAAATGAGTTCTGGCGTATGTAAACAATCCCTCACATAATTTTCTCGGTTTTCAACCGAAGTGTTTAATAATTCCTTCGTATTCTTTGTGTTATACGATTTGGGTCAATATAGTAAAAAATAAACAATTATGAGTGTTTGGTTCTCCAGTGAAATGCGAAGAAACATAATTTTGTTTTCTCGTTCCCCATTATACTACAGTCAGAAGGAAATTTCTTTGTTCATTTAATGTTGTGTGTGAAAATGTCATTGTTTGTTTAATGTTGTGTTTCTTTGTTCATTCATGAAAATGTTCATTTAATGAACATGACTTCGAAATGGACTTCACCACTCAGACCAGTTCATTACCCACTTCAAGTTAATGTAGTGTATTTCATACAAATCTGCTTCATCATGGAACGTCGTTTTGCTTATCAAATATTTTTTTTACGCCGCAAGGGTTAATAAATAAAACTCTATCAACTTCGAACTCTTCCACTCTCGGGATAAACAGAATCTCATTCCCTCCGCCGTAAGTAACGGGAAATATGGCACAAACGTATAATTAAAATGCCCTTTCGCCATCAAAAAACCCCAAGAGGAAAACCAGGGGGTGAAAAAAAAACTGTTTGTTTTTCCCGTCATTTGGTTTCCCCCACTCGTGCCACTATCTCACCCTCCAGGCGCTTGCACCCTCGTATCTTCTTCAGCACATTCGTTTAACCCCCTCACTCACCCCCGCGTCAAATTACAACTTCCCGAGCTAATAAGAGAGACGCCGGTGGAGAGGGGGGTTTTTTGGACAG
The DNA here is from genome assembly GCA_031894815.1 of Creontiades dilutus. Lineage (NCBI taxonomy): Eukaryota > Metazoa > Arthropoda > Insecta > Hemiptera > Miridae > Creontiades > Creontiades dilutus. The sequence goes on from JAVIWC010005620.1 coordinate 3,789,584, forward strand.
AAAAGTTTTTATTTTTTTCCGTTAGAGCTTCTCGTCTGAGTGTTTTGAGGTTGTTAACCTTTACGACACCCTTGTTTCTCGTTCTGCGAAAGAGCCCTTGACACCTTCAACGCTTCCTGAGTCCCTTCCCTTTCCCCCTCATAAGGAACAAAAACCATCGAGGGTGCCTTTTTCTATTTCGCCTCGCTCGTACCGTTCTCGCTTTCTGGAAAGTTGTCCCGGGGAAAACGAACTTCGAAGCGATAAAGCAGGAGTTTGGTGAGTTGTGAGTAGCAGTTCTTTCCGTGTCACAGTTCCTTTTTCATCTTAAGGAGAAATGGCGGGTCTACAGACCGCGGAGAACAAAAACATTTTCACTCCCCTGCCTATATACTTTACTCATCCTGTCACAACTCTTTGCCGTCTGAAGAAAATACAGTCAGAATGGTTTACTATTATTCACTTCTCCTTTTTTCTCTGTGGAAAACGAGAAGGAACCCAGTTTGAAGTTGTAAATTCCTAAGGGAGCAGAAATTATAGGTAGATCCATATTATCAAACACAAAGTTAGGTTCCTCCAATATGCTTGGATGTCATCTTCGATACGAAGACCTTTCGTGGAACGAGGGATGGAACAAGAAAGGAATACACATTTATTAAACATTTAAATTTAGGTATTTAATTGAAAATTTAATCAAAATTTGTCACACTAACATTTTGATCTAACGTCGTAATTTGAGGCATTTGGGATCAAAACTTGGGATTGTCAATTGTAATTTGTGTATTCCCACAGTTATGCAAAATCTCATTAAATGAGCCCCTAATTTGTTGCCCAAATTTTTGACCGATTCGACTTTTTTACAGAGATTGGTCAAAAAAACCAAAATTTTCTGTCCGTTTTGAATTGAAATTCCAATCTTAATTTTATCATTTTCAAAATTCTAGATTCGTAGAAACTGAACTAATGTGAGTCTGTTGATATAACACAATAATTTTCAGGATTTTTGGGGGAATAACTCTAACGTTAATAATCACCAGAGGGAAAGTTGAAAAATTAGTAAACTAAAATATTTAAACTAGCTAAAAATTATTCTGTTAAACTAATCAACACAATGTAGACGAACTTTGCATGACTGCGTTATTGTTAATGATCTTGATAAAAATGAGCTTTATTGTTGACAACATTTCATTTTGTTTAATTTTGCCTCCCGATTTCGCACATAGATTATTGGGAAAAAAAAGGTAATCCACAGTCCTAAAAACTTTCGTGAAATATTGGGCTGTAATTTGAAAAGTATAATATGTTAAATATATTGTAATTGATTCGAACAATATGCATAATGAGGGATTGCGAGAGGAATTCAGACAGGCAGAAACGCACGGAATCAATTCTATTCTAAAAAAGTTGACATTCCAATGGGTCAGATTATACAAGCCAATAGTGCGGTAAGTATATAATTAAAATTGAGGTATATAATTAAAAACTCAAATATTTAAAAAAATATATATATAACGTAAGCTAATTTAAAGGTTTGCGATGATGTTTGGGGGAATGTTCAGTTTTTCCAGGATTTCATTTAATGGTGTGGGGCACATTTAAAAACATCGAAACGATTAAAACTATAAATCAAGAATGTTCAAATCAACTATTGGTTTATTTATACTTTTTCCCCTTACATAAGTTCGTAAAACAATAACTTTTTCATGGAAAGCGAAAATATCTTCATTATGTTTTTCGTTGTATTCGTTGGAGTCGGTTAAAAATGTAAGGGATATAACCCGTTGTGGTCACATTAATAATGTAGTATCGTGTTCATTTATGTGATAGCAAAAACAGTACGAAAGTTCTTGTTTTGAAACTTAAGTTAACTCGACATCATAAATTTACGTTAGGTTATTTCGTTACATGTTTATGCTGTCTCACGTAGAAAGGTTTCTTTAGGGATGTTCGGCGGTAAGTTTCCCCATAAAACACGCCATCAGCTCTTCTAAAGCCGTATCGTCTTCAAGTCATGCGCACGCCAGAAATCCCATAAAACCGTGGCTTTCATCTTTCTTTTTGTAAAAATACCTTTTCACGACGATGGATTTCAAACGCACATTTCAAAAATACACTTTTCGTTACTTTCACGAAAAATAAACTCCACTTTTTTTTGTATATACACGTGAATTACTTTAAGTTAATTGAACTGAAGCGATGGGACGGTGAAAGGAAGATTCTACTGGCAGTGAAAATTGGAAAAAAAAGTCGAGGTCACTTGTACTTTCTTGTTCCTCCGTCGTTCCGTAAGTTATGGCCGCGGCACGGAGGAGTAATCAAACGGGTTGTGATACCTGCGGGATGGGAATCCAGTTCCACAAGGAAGATATCCGACTTTCACTGTCTAGACGGCCTACAAGTTGATCCTGTCCATAACTCTCGGTTGAATCGTCTACTATTTGATTTTACTATGTTTTTACGGGCTTCCTGCCCCAAATAGGATGTATAACGTTTTGGTTTCTACCCGGTGACCCGTTGCGTAAAGTCTTCTTTATGTAATAATCTTGAATATAAATGAATTCCTTAGTGTGTCTTTATGTCATCAGAATCGTAAAAATCCCTGCTTTCTTTTGGTGGTTGTTTATTTAAAAATGATGTTATGCAAAATCCATTTTTTCAAGAGTTTTAACACGGAACTCCATTTGAATTCTGAATGGACGTTCGCAGCATCACGACTCGCCAGGGGCTCCCAAAAATCTGTATCCCAGAAATTACGAATTGAGCCTAAGTTATTTGGAGAGAAAACTAATTTCACATTATCCGCAAAACAGTGAAAAATACTTGAGGGAGAAGAATCAAGGATAATTTATTTTTGACATAGTTACGACCCAACAAAAATGGAACAAAGGTATGTGATTTTGCCAAATGTCATGCTTTACTCGTTAGCATAACCAAATTGCTAGAGAGGATGTGCTAGGAAAGTTAGGCCATATGTGATTCTCCATAGATGGCAATTTGGTTTGATTCCGTGTCACCTGGATCCTTAATTGGAGTAAACTGGGTTTGATTGGGGAAATTTTGAATTTAATCGAGACGAAACGGTTTCAGAGGACCAATTAGTGGCCTTGCTCACGTATCAGTCGTACGACTGGCTACAACCAGGTTTTTGCGTAATTGTCAAGTGTGTCTAGTATTTGAAGTACAAACAAGGATGTGAGGCTTCATTGCTTGATTCCACTATTTAATTCAGTGTGATTTGTAAATTAATAAGCCACTACATAATTGAATCGCTTATTTCCAAAACTCCATACGTACAGTTTTTCGAGATAATCAAGAAAAACGTTCCTGCGACCCTAAATGCGATAAAGTCCCAAAAAAAAATTACGATAAATAGTAGCCTAAGTGCTCTGTGAGATCACATAGCTATTTTAGCTTTATGTTTAGGGGGAGTAGAGGTGGAAGGTATTTTTTTGCACATACTGTGTTTCTGCAATAAACTTCAGAAACACACAGTGGTTTTCAATTTTTCGACTAGTAATTGGATACAGATTTCATTTAAAGGGGTAAGTAATAAAAAACCAGCAGTTTCTCAACATGTAAATGTGGTTTATTGACAAATAGCAAGGACAAACCATCATTCAACTATGTTGAGAACGATACTTTCAGCTCTGAACAAAAACAACTGAACAGACCTCAAACAAGAACAATCTTGTTCATGAAGTAAGAAATTTGAACAAAAAAACGACAATGACTGAAATGACTTTACTAAGTACCTATCTATCTTTGACGGGAAATCGTTGAACACTATGTACATCAGGATCACATGTAGATACTTATTATCGTCATCATGCCTTTTTGAGCATGCCTTTTTACGTCATCATGGTTTTTTAACGCAGCCTCGGATGTTGGCCAGGCCAGGATCATATCATAGAACTCCTCATAACCAGTGAAGTCCTCTCTCAACTTTCGACATCTTGGATCTCCGTCTGTTTTAGAGGTACTCTCTAGGGTACGGACAAGTGTGTGAAGTGATGGCATGGTTTAGTTGCCCCTTCCATTCAGCTGAATGCGGTGATGCCCGCTATGCTCAAATGATGACCCAGAAGCTTGAAGGCATCTGATCCATTTCCCAAGGCGACGGATTCAAGAATCGGGAAAGTCCAACTAACCACATCCATCACAAGTGGTAGGAAAGCCAGGTGGTCTGTGGTGGTCTTTGCGAACGTAAAAGCAGAAGATATGAATCCACTGATGAAGCTGGACTTTACTTCAAGCTGACCTGCTACTAAAAAATAAATGTTTAACAGATCACATTGTGAATGGCTCTCGATCCCTTCTTGACATTAATATTCCAGATGTTTCGTTTGAGATCGTAGCGCTTCTTGTAGTAGGGTGGCCACCAGTTCAAGAAATAAAAAATTTCGTTCTTACACGATGAACAGAAAAACGACCACATCTACTTGCCTTTCAGATTAGGTCAATCTACTATTGTACACCCGGTCTGTTTTTCTCAATAGCCGTTTAGTCGAGCTCTCACTTAGTTAGTTTCTATAACAAACGCTTATTTCAAGACCAAGGAAAACCGGCAAAGAGGGATCGTTGTAACGGGGTCGCTCTTCTAAACGATGCACCTACCTCTAAAATACCCAAAAATGCAATAAAGTCGATTTTGCATTTCTTGGCATTTAGGGGTTTTTCGAAATAAGCGATTCAATCGTAGACCGGGACCAAAAGAATTCAACGATAACGAAAGTTTCGTTTCATGTGTTTGACGTTTACTTGGTATTTATAGCGGCAGGGAGAAACATATCTAGCGTTCCGTTATTCTGTCTAACGGATAGTTGCATCAATGCCCCAATCGATCGATATCGGTCAAATACGACGAAATACAGGTCTCCGTAAACCGAATTAGGTTGATATCCAGTTAGGGCCTACCGTTACCAGGAGAATGGATGGACGCTAGTTAGTATTGGCGTCGAAGCCCCCAAGTCCCACTCGAGACGGACGTGCTCCCTTGGGCTCCGAGGGCACCGGGTTCCAACAAACAGCTCGTGAGATGATTTCGGTCGCATGAGCAACTCATTAAAAAAAGTGAAGACATTCCGAAGTGGGCTTGCTAATTATTTAGAAGGGTATCTTCAATTGGTTGTAATGGCGACCAGGTGCGGATTAAGAAATATCAAAGGATCAAAAATACACTGGATATAATAGAAATATTTTAAAATGTTTTAGAGATTTTGAAATTTGAATTGATGGTTGTCTCTCAAATACTTAAATAGCTATACTGGTTTTATTTCACAATAACTAAGGACATTTTTAACTTAAAACAACATTTCTAAAGAGCCGCTTTATGGACGCCAAACTCGTGCCGCCGTCTAGGCCTTTGGTATATGGCGTACGTGTATACATATAAAACGCATCATTCTGCCTTTACTTTTCTTAAAATGTTACCCCCATACCCCCAGACCCCCTGGTAGGTTGCCCCCCCCCCCCTACATAAATCCTTGATCCGCCACTGATGGCGACACCTCAAATTATTTCAATACCTATTAGGTTGCCTTCTCTTCAGATCTCTGGATGGTATACAAGTGAACAACCTGATAAATCATTAATCAAACGTTAGGTCAGCTTCATTACTATTCGATTATAGATTATAAACGAATCTTCAAACTATAATTCAACTATAAGTCAGTATTGCTTCAGCTTTATCAGTATAACTTTCGATGTAAAGAAATAATATATATAGACTCTATCATACCAAAACTTGATATCGAAGCTTAGATTGACAAAGTACCAGTCATTCAGCATGTTTGCATGAGCAAATATTCTTAAATTATCCGACGTTGAATTTTGGCAAAATATGACAACTAAGGTCACAAGGATATATATGTACATTTCATACCAAATTAATTAGTTTTAAAAATAAGATCACAAATAAATTTGTGGACTCACACAACAAAATTTGTTCAGATTTCCTACCGCTTTTATGAAATTCCAGTAATTTTTTCGGTATTATACACATTTTAATTTGACCAATTTAATGTGCTGTTTAACGAACACGTCCTTTGTTAACAAATGCTTGATTTTTTGGTGAAATTGAGAAGTCTTTATCTGTACCGAAATGACTATTTATTTATATGATGGCAAAATCATTGGCTTCTCTGTCTGAAATACATCCCCCCTCTCAGAAAACTCGCCCCATCCACCCCATTTTGAACTTTTTGAAGCTATCTATATAACTGAATTTTCCACGATATTTGCTGAAACTGGTTTGCTTATTTCAAAGGATACCAAGGATTTAAGGATGTCTCTTTAGGGATCAAACATCGGACACAAGCTTGATGATGGATTAATCCGTCTTATAAGACTGCTTTGGGCTTATGAATTCATTCTTGATTTGTTTATAAGTCTACGGGTGTTTTTATAAATTATAAAAATAGGAAAGGTGATGAGCAACATGGTTACCAGGTGAGATTGGGCTTTGATCTTGCTGTTTACTGTCGGAATGTAATTCTTTGCCACAATTATCTATAATTGGAGAAACTGAACATGATTGTAAGAACTGGTTGCTAGGGCAAACTGAACGATTTGGGTTTGATTTCTATGTTCTTTTCTTTCCTAACCCAGAACTTAAATCTCCTGAAATTCTTGGAAATGAGAGTAACGATACTAAGAAGGGCGGTCCAAGAAAAATAAATAAAAGAGGGTCTCAAAAGACGGATGGAACTCACCGACAAAAAATACCGAAGAGAAGGAAACAATGTTGTCTTTCAATTATCGCTTTTCCACCTCAAGACGTTTATTTCCCTGGACGAAACTCAATTCTTAGTTCGCACCAATAAACAGTAACGAAATAATAACAGTAACGAAATAAAGAAATGAAAACATCCCACGGTTTGCTAAGCCTACTAGTTTACATAGGGGGACTATGCAAAGACTTTGTTCTGTGGTTATTTCATATAAATGTGAGATGTTTGGAAATGTTTAGAATAGGAATCCAGTTTTATACATTCTCAAACGGTTCCTTCCTTCATTATGAAATTTTTCTTGCTCAGAAGTTGGCTGTGTTGGTGACTATGCAGGAAATGTATTTTTAAGGACATATTGCATCACAATGTTTTACCTGAAGTAAGCAGTTCTTGACTACTTTTCGGTAGTCTCTAGATTTTTCGTTTCCCAAAAACTTAGCACATACCTCTCGAAAAGCAATCCAAGCCTTTTTCTCAGTAGTATTTAACTTTGCTTCAAAATCCAGGTAGAGACCAAATCCTTGCCTCAAGATCAAAAACTAAAAAAAACACTTTTAGCCGTATTTCTTCAACCACTTGTAATATTCCCATCAATTTTTTTTTCTTTCAAATATACTTCATTGCGCTCAAAATCATCGGGCTTTTGAATTTTTATCACAATGTTTTGATGCCAAAAAAAAAAAATTTGTCAAATTTACAAAGAACTCACATTTTTGGATAAAAAACAAGAATTTCTCAAGAAACTGTGCGTGATAGACAGAATCTGACTTCAAATTCGTGTTCAGCTTATTTGAAAACAGTAAGAAAGCATGTTTTGGTTTGAAGGATGATTTTCGTGCAGAACAGTGTAATAGGGCCGAGGAAGATCCGTTAATAGTTTGTTTCATAGTGTGAATAGTTCGTTTAACATTGCCGTCACGTATTAACATGAGTTGAGGTAGGAACTAGAGGATGGTATAGTGTGTTGCAACCACTGTCCACAAAAGTTCGCTTGAATAATGAAATATGGTGTGCTTACCCAGTTCAAAACGAGTGTTGTTCACTCTTTTTAGGGCAGAGAAGTATCTAAAGACACTACCGCAACTTTTCAGTGAAACTATTGCAGCCGACCCAACACCGGTATAGCAAGCAACATCGTGAAAAGTCCTCGACAAACTTAGCGTGGGAGGGACTTTGGCCTAAACTTGGTGACAAAATAATGAAACAGGAGACAAATGTCGGGGAGGTCCAGTGACAGTGAGGAAGAGGCTCTCGCCCAGTTGTAAACACGACCCGCTCTCCAGAGCTCACTCGAGCCACTTTTTCACCCCCTTTCATGCATGATTTAGTGGGTCTGGCTCGCCGGCACAGACCCCGCACCTCTTTTTTCTGTTTTAGTTTCATTGTTTCCAGTCCTTGATGTTTGTCTTCACTTAAATGCGAGGAACTTGCCGCGAGATGAATGGATGGAGTGGATTTCAATTTTTTAGTCAGTTTTGAAGCGCTATATTGGTTTTTAGAGCTTAGGGTACTGACTTGATTTTGACTTTAGGATTCTACAAGAACATAGACCAACCCGTTGCAGATTATACCAAATTTTTTCATAAGGTACCACTACCCATAAACCAGACGAAGAGATTTCATACTGTGCCTAAATAATTGAAAGTGAAAACATCAATCATAATGGGCTAGTTACGATATAAAGCAGGGGTCTCCAAACTGCGATTGATCCGGCCCGCCGGTCGCGTAAAAAATGGATGGACGGAAAAAAGGCTACCGTCAGAACGTGATGACTTTAAGGAAATCAAGATTTTTTCCAGACAAATGATAACAATTTTTGGTTCAACGTATGTTTGCGAACAAACCTGTTCAAAAATGACAGATGTCAGATACAAATATCGAGCCATGGTTTAGAAGAACATTTGAAAAAATTTGCTTATGATTGGAACAACAAACTTTGATATTAAGTGAAAGACATTGTAAGGGAAAAAAAAAAAATTGCACATTTCACATTAATTGGTTTTTCAAAAATAATTGTTTGAGTGTAAAAATTTTAAATAAATAAATACACAATAGGTATGTTTCTCGTAAATACTTTGTTTTTATATTCCTGAGAACGAAATTGTTATTATTTCTTTGTGATCACTGAAAAATTAATAATCATGGAATTAAGAACATATATGTAATCACTAAAAACCAAGTTTTGAATTAGTCAAATTCGTCTAGAAGTACTTGAAAAACCCTGTTTTCAAGTGTCTGAATTTCAAAATTTTCATTCCTGAAAATTCAATTGTTATATTTTTTATTGAACAACGAAAAAGTAGTTGAGGAATTAAAAAAAAAATACAATTACCAAAAACTAATTTTCTGTACCTACATTAGGTTTAATTTTGAACTTGTTAAACTCGTCTAGGAGTGCTTAAAAACACTGTTTTCAAGTATCAAATTTTCAAAATTTTCAACATTTTCTGGGCCCCACCATCTCCACATTATGATACGGCCCCTGATATGAAGGAGCAAAGAGAGATCGTTGATATGATGTTGTGGATTTCTTTCACATATTTATCACATGTATATAAGAAACGGATTTCTTATGTACATAATATATCATTGCTTATATAGATAAGGGATTTTTCATACAAAACTTTATAGTCCCCTAAATCCTTAGTCTTAACCAGAAACCTATTCAACGCTCTCCTACCGTCCAAAACGAGTATGCCATCCTTCGATGCCTAAGAACCACCGCCCTAGATTGTCTAAGAATCCGTAAATTCCTCAAAGCAAGAGGGAATTTCAATTCAAGAGGACAACGGTTTTTCGCGAAAATCTCGAAACCTCAAGCCTCTAAGTTTACTCCTGTTAAGGTCTCGAATAATTATCTCCCGGCCGACGTTGGTAATTTGATAACTCGGTCTGGTGGAGTCAGGTGTAGCCGCCGCAAGTAAGTGCTTTCCATTGAGACGGCGGTTTTCAAGGCGGAGCGAAGCTTCCCGACCTTGCGACACTCCCACTCGTTTAAAGGCAAATCCAACACCCTCCAGGCCGTTTAATTCAATTCAAAATCAACCCGTTATCGCCGTTAGAGTGAACTTCCATTATCGCCATTACAATTGGAAGTAAATTTTCTTATAAACCTCGAAAAATGTATGGAAATTTCGTATTGTGATTGTTGAAGGGAGGTATGGAATGATTTTCTTCTGCGCGTGAGTAGAGTTCTTCTTATCAGACTAACACATACCAATTCTTCAGACACAAGACGACAATAACAAAAGGAAGCAGAATAAGCAATTGGTATTGTTGGGTTATTGTTCACCCTCGTTGGTAGAAGTTATTGGATGAATTGAACCAACTGAGAGGGAATGTTTAGATAGTAGTTTTTGCATGAGCTTCATCCTCTGCCTTTGTCATCAATATGGATATTTCCCCCTGCCCATTTCATGAAACTGCTAACCCTAAACATGGACTAGAAGCTTTTTAACTTCAGGGATTTCCTTTGGTTGCTGCAGGACATATCGCCCCAGCTCTAAGGAGCGGCGACTAGCCCAGTCCATCCCCTCCCGTTAGTTTGACGAAGAGCATACTATGGCAGGAGATTCCTGGGATGGGAATTTGGAGATCTGAAACTCAGTACAAATTTTACAGTATAAGGATTACTAATTACGCTAGTTAAGATTAACTTATACTTAGTGGGATTGCGTTTGAATCTCTATGTCATGTTCTCAAGTATCCAGGTTTCTTAGATAATAATAATAAGGCCCTATTATTAAGGCACTTTAACCTATCCACTGATAACGTTGTACTGTTAATTACAATGGGGAAAAGCGTTTGTTTTTAAATCAACGTTAAAATCTATATTCCTGTGAAATGGACGACATTAAGCAGAAAGGAACCATCCACAAATTGCTAGTTTTGAGTAATCGAGCATCAAAGATTTCCCATGTTTGCAAATCCGCTGATAAATCAACTGATTTGTTCCTTTTTTTTCTTTTTTCTCAGAATGGTGTTAGAATTCCGCATCTTTTCTTTGAGAGAGTGAGTTGGTTACTTCACCAGAATGTTCGAAAATCAAGAATTTATGTCGGCGGTTCCATTCTGAAAAATGAGGAATCGGTGTACCAAAATCCAGTCAAAAACCACGTTTTTCTTATTTGAAAAGCAATTTTCTCCCAGAAAACTACACGGAATTTCAAATCTGGTTTTATCGCTGGAAAGCCTAGATTTTGGCGCATCTTTTAGCGCTACAGGCTAAAATTCACATGCTATTACAGGGACTCATTAGCGTTTGATGAAAGTCAAGATCTCCACGATTTGACAACGTGTCCTTTTCAAGCTGATTTTTTCAGCCGTTTTGCCAGCTCAAAATAGATGGGAAATTCAACGCTCCTTCCAATAGTGGGTTTAGATTTGAAATCGTACGCAAAATGTGGGAGATATGGCCGTTTTAATGCGATAAGGTCGAAAAACGAGAAAAATCTCAAAATTGAAAAAAAAAAAAAACATTTTCAAGGGTGTAAACAAAATTGCTAAGAGATATTTTTGATCAGTAATTTTCAGTAGAATCTCCTGGCCTGTGACCGTCACGAAATGAAACACCCTGTATATACGGAGCCACTGGAATATTCTGGTTGCTCATTGCTGGCAACAGACTTCACTGAAATTTCCCTCGTGTCCGTCGGGCATTGTATACACACCAGGGGTTAATGCCGTCCAAATAATGACATACTTTAACAATCGTTGGTGAAATCGGCCCTTAATTGGTGATCATCGGTTCGCACCTGGACACCGAAAGGTTGATTCGTAGGGGAGAAAGGGAGGAAGGTGTGGATGCCTATCACGGAATTGAGTGGCGGTCTGTCTTAGGGGAAACGTCCGTAGGGGGGGCTGAGTGTTTGTTCAAGTGCAGTTCCCCCACCTTGGAGCGTGCACTTATCCCGTTTGAGCGAGCACTTCCACACCCCTTGTGTGCTGAGGGGTGTAATTGAAATAAGGGGCGATAGGGAGGACAGATCCTCCCTTAACCGAAGGTTTGTTCAGCACTCCTGGCTTGACACGTTAAGTAACATCATAAGTGGATCGGGTTCAGTATGAGCAGCCACTATTTGACAAGTATGGAGGATGAGTCGATATGAAATAGTTTGAAACTACTAGAAGGGGCTTTAAGAAAAGACTAGCGAAAGCTTGGGAAAAACAGAACTACCCATTATCTGTAAAATTTACTTTTACATTTCAAAATTCAAACTCCTAAACGTAGTCACAGTGCCAACGAATTTGAAGAAAATCTGAACTTTGAAAAATTTGCAATAATACTGTTTTTGTGTTCATTATTGACAGGTGTGACTGATGAAAATTGAATTAGCCATCCCGGACCTGTGCAGGTGGGTCTTTGGGTGTAGAGCACTTAAATCAGTTCTCTACCAAAATACCTATTCGGATTGATCAGTTGATCATATTTGTGTGCCTCCTGAAATTCAATTATCGCTCTATCACCTTGAAACACGAACACTCCAGAGCTTAGTAGAAATTCAAATCATGAATGCAAGCCAAATGAATGAAATTGAATAATAAACGTCAGTGAAAGAATTAGCAGCGTTTTTTTTTTTCACAAGCGATTACAATGGAAATTTTTCTATTTGAAAATTTTAAATTTCGTAAGACGGAGTATTCATATCAGAATGCTTCAACTCGTGTATCGGCTATAAACCCTTTTAGGAGTTCACTCCAGTATCCACATTCACTACATTACTAGGTTACTGCGATCAAAACAAACAAAAACTCTTGTGTTTGTTTTGATCGCAGTAACCTGCAGTAGGTAAGTGATGTAGTGAATGTGGATGCAATGTTGGCAGCATAAATCGGGCCATACATCGAGAATGGTTTGAGCTACGGACCTGGGGAGGGGCTCATTCGATTCCTCATAGAAATTTATTAAAAAAAAAAGTCCAAATTTAGGCCGCCTTGACTTTTTTTGAGGTTTTTAGGGATTTTACAAAACTTTGACAACCCTTAAAGGGCACTTTAAATTAAGTGAGAGAGCTGACTAAAGAATTGGGGCGTTGTCGGACCAACATGGATTTTTCCTGAAAATTTCAGATTTTTTGCTCCAGCCGTTTGGGAGAAATCGGCGTATGGCGGAACCATGAAATTTTCAGGGGGGTTTAGACATTTTTTTTTTTCAAGAGCGATTTCAATGGTTTATTATTGAATAATAAACCAAAAGGAGTCAGCACGAATATTAATGTAAACGTGCTTGAATATTGTGAGTTTCGCAACTGCTGATATAATCGAAGAAGAGTATTTGGTTCTAGAGTTTCTTTTGAAGTCGGATTGTTGCAAATAATCGTTGCAAAGAAAACGGCAAGCGGTTGGAAAATCAACTACGAAGTCGTTGGAAAAATCAGAAAAACTACTGAGTATATGCTTAAAAAAAAAAAACGTGTAAATTGAAAGAATATGCATCGTATGCGTTTCAAATTCATTTTGCCCTGAAAATTGAAAACCCGAATCACATCAATCACTTTTTGAAGTGCGAAAAAACATGTTTTTAGATGTAGAGACCTACAGAATAATTTTAAAAATAATTCGAAGTTTTGAATGATTCAAAAGTCACAATTTTTCAGAAACTGCAAAGTGGTTGAGTGTTCACATTTTAAATATTCAGTTGGAGGTAAAGCGATTGAAAGGGCAATTGTTCTCAATGTACTGCAGTTAACGGTGTTCTACTACATTGGTTTTTGAGCTAAAAACCATGGGAATCTATCCGAAATATCTCACACTAGGATTAACTTTATTCGTCGAGACGTATCTTGGACCCCTTCTCAACGATTTTGTGTGTGAAGACCAAGATTTCCGATGTTACCGCCATGAGTGCTGCCGCGTCCCCAGGATAGAGTTAATCCTCGCCCTTCATTCGAGATATCGTTACGATTAGCAGGTAGAAACTCTGAGAACGGTTTAATGTTCCTGGATGGAGTCTGCTTGACTAACAGAATAGTTGTTAGGTGCCGTGATTGCGCGGCGTGACGCAAAGTCGGCGGCAAAGCCGTTAATGAGGCCATCTCAGGGAGTATAACGACCTGTGATGTTTAGTGTCTCAGGTCGTTTCCCGGGTTAATGATGGTGATGAGGAAGAGGATGAAGTCGGGCACTTGCGGATATTTCGGTCGTATAGAGGAACGCACTGCGTGTTTATCTCGTACAGCAGAATCGTACGGAACGTGCAGACTAAAATACCATAGTGCACACCATTTCAAAGTCAAATTGATGGCAGTACAGCATCAATTCCATTATTGAGAATTATTAGTATGAAGGAAAATACTGAATTGTACGTCCGCCGGTTCTTCCATTTTGGTTTGTTATTCAATAATAAACCATTGTAATCGCTCTTGAAAAAAAATAAATTAACCCCCCCCGAAAATTTCATGGTTTACGTTTCAAAGGGTGTAGAATCCAAATCTGGAATAAAAGATTTTCCGTCTGTCCGTCGTACGCCGTACGCACGTTTTCTTCCCAAACGGCTGGAGCAAAAAATCTGAAATTTTCAGGCAAAATCCATATTGGTCCGACAACGCCTCAATTATTCAGCGAGCTCTCTCACTTAATTTAAAGTGCCACTTAAGGGTTGTCAAATTTTTTTGTAAAATCCCTAAAAACCTCAAAAAAACTAAGGCGGCCTAAATATGGACTTTTTTTGAAGAACTTTCCATTAGGAATCGAATGAGCCCCCCCCCCCCCCTCCCAGGTCTGTAGCTCAAACCATTCCCGATGTATGCATGATCTTATGCTGCAAATTCTTTCACTGGGGTTTATTATTCAATTTTATAAATAAACTAAGTAAAACAAACCCGTAGCGCAATGGTTTCGTGTGGGACTGACAACCACAGGTTCTCGGGTTCGTTTCCCGCGTTCGGCAGGAGAATTTTTGAACCATATGAATATTGTGTACACAAGAAAAACGTTTTGCCCCGCAGACACACCTAGGCCCAAGACAAAACAAAACGCTGTATGTACGTGTCACAAGGGCCATAAAATCATAAAATTATTTTAAAAAACGCTGCAAATTCTTTCACTGTTTATTATTCAATTTCATTCATTTGGCTTGCATTCATAATTTTAATTCTTACTAATCTTTGGAGTGTGCGTGTTTCACAAGTGATAGAGCGATTATTGAATTTCAGGAGATATGCATAGAGCACGTAAATCTGTTCTCAACCAAAATACCTATTTGGATTGATCAGTTGATCATATTTGTGTGCCTCCTGAAATTCAATAATCGCTCTATCACCTGTGAAACACGCACAGTCCAAAGCTTAGTAGAAATTCAAATTATGAATGCAAGTCAAATGAATGAAATTGAATAATAAACTCCAGTGAAAGAATGTGCAGCGTTTTCACCGGCTATAGTTAACCCAGAAACATGAAAGAAAAGAAAATCAAATTGGTTGTTGATTGTTGAACCGTATTTTGAAAATAATTTTGATTCAAAACATGAGGTACCCAACAACCCTTCGTTATGTTCAATTTAATGTAAGAAATATATCTCACGTTCTTAATTTCAATCTTGTTTACATGTTTTTTGTTCCTCGATTAGGAATGAACAGTGAGTGACATCTACAAGGTGTTGGCCATTGCTTAAAAATTGCTCCCAAATCATCAATACAAAGCAATTCGGATTACTTGATTGTATATGCTAACAATTTTGGAACTTGTATGTTCTTGTCTCAATACTGAGATTCCCGGATCTCCCTTTATCCAGTGCAGTAATCAGCGAAATATGTATTAGATCGTTAAAACTGTTTAGGGGTAATTTCTCCCTCACACTACCGCTTCAAATAAGTTCCATTAGCCAGCTTTCCCCGCTCTGGTCATATTTTTCCGTCGTCTCTCAAGAGTCAGCTTAAGAGGGGGGGAACGGACGGCCAATATATTTTCATTTTTCCCCATGAATAAATCTCAATTAGTCCAATTTGTGAAGAGAGTCGTCAACTCCCCCTCTATTTCTAGATTGAGCGAGCGAGCGATTTGCGTTCTATTAGCGGGAAGACTTCAATCGAGGGATCGTCGTGGGCTAAATAACAACGGAATTGTCTTTGAACAATCAACCAAACCGGTAGTGGTCGATTGTTTTATAGAAAACCAATGATGCACATTTTTTGGAATCAACTTAGATCCAGATGTTGGTATCCAGAAATTGCTGGTTTTAGGGTGTATATTAAGAAATGAATTTCTTCCTTTAAGGGGAAACAATCGATTTTTTTTTGAAATTTTATTTTGTTGTAGCAAGTAATAACTTATTAACAATAGGGATAAATATTCAAAACTAAGATTCATCACTGAGTTTTTTCCTTTCTGACTCCACTCAACTGCTTCACAAATTGGCAAGATCAAGTAGTTTGGTACGCTTTTTCTCCTTTTGGTGATATCACTTGTGTCAACGAGATGGACAGCTTCCTAGTTGACGTGATATCTTAGCCGTCGGAGATGACTCACACCTTGTTGCTTTATAGCCTCGCTAACTGTTTCGACCTGAAGTTCATGATGGAGACTTTCATTTCGATAGTACCATGGTGCATTAACAGTTTGTAGCACATTATTTTGGAAACGTTGGGTGATATCTCGGTTTGATTGAGCTGTACAGCGCCACAGCTGGACTCCATAGGTCCAGACAGGTTTCAGGACCTGGTTGTAGAGGGTTAGCTTGTTCTGGATAAATGAAAACAAAATATGGTGGGTATGTTTAGGTAAATGAAGGTTAACGGGAGAAATGAAAGCAGGAAGGTTAATGCAGAAGAATTATGGTCGCTTTAGGAGAAACTCATCTGATCTGGACGCAGTGCACTTTCAACATTACATACCGAATATCTGCTTCGTGCAAATTATGTATTAGAAATTAGGTTTCGGAGCCAATCAGCCCATCTCGGACCCATTCAGAAGCTTGTGTAAATTCTAAGGAGTGTACCTACCAAATTACAGCTTCCTACGATAAAAAGAACAGAATTTAGCTTTGAGAGCCACAGAACTGATAGCGACCACATTATGCGTCAACCAACATTATGCGTTACAGCTTAGAAGTTAATTTTAGGAGCAACTTAGCTGAATTGCACGCTATGAACATTAGCTACGTTTCGTAATCAAGGTTATTTTGCAATTACATGTGCTTGATTAGGTTAGTTGAGGAGCTTACTTTCAAACAGGCACATATCCATTCCGACAAAATGTTCAGGAAGTGAAAAAAACGATTTCTCATCGGAGTAATGTGTGAGAAGGCACGGATAAAGATGCCTCGGAATATGAATCAATTTTCTTCAAAACACGAGGCTGTATATCCATTTTCACTTTGGAAATGTGCCCTTTTGATCAAAACTCTTGGATTTGTGCCTTTTTGAAAAAGAAAGAATTCATTCTCCATTCTGTAGGTTTTATTGAAAACTTTACCTGACTCCATATTTCCATTTGTCATGCCTGCCATCTATCAAGTCTCGTGTAAATATTCAACGTCAAGACAAAGGCGCAATGCTTCTTTTTGGATATGTCCCTTTTTGAAAACCCACGACTTATCGCCTGACGAAATTCGGGGGATATGTGCCGTTTCGATTGCAAGGCACTGAAAAAAAAATGTAGGGAACGGATTTGTTACTTTTTGATGCAAACACATAACTTTAGCATCGGAATTGACGTGGATGTGTTCTGTTTTGTTCGGAAAAGGTAGGGGGATCTGATTCAACTCATATTCCGAGATAGAAAATTGAGAAAAAAACGTTTTCTCCCAGATTTGGATATGTTCCTTTTTGAAAGTAAGCTCCTCAGTTGTAATTAAAAAACATATAAAAAATATATATATTGTTTGAACGTATGTGGCATAAGGTATTGATGTGAAAAAAACCCTCTAGTGGAATTTCTGGTCCCTGAGCACGCTGAAGCATGTGGACTTATTGTATTTTCCTGACTGCGTTGTATTCTACCCACTATTCATACCTATTACACGTCAAATTTCTGGTACGAGAATGATTAATGATGACGCGAACTCGCTCTATTAGCATGTATAGCAACCTAACAACTTAACGGGTAACGGGTTGTTGAGCCTGTTTTATGAAAGCCCATCCAAGGATTTTTGCTCGCACAAGCTTGAAGGCACTCGGCGTGTAAATAGTGAAAGAACGGCGTACTTCGATATTTGCTCTGATTCGTAGTATTCACAAAACTGGGATGAATTTGAACTCTACAATTTGTAAATATGACAAAGCAGCAGAGAACCCCAAAAGTTCGTTCGCACCTCTCATTATTTCGACAGAAGGAGTCCTTCGTCGATTATTCGTACGTTGAATGGTTAACTCCCTGGAAAAACTGTTGTCAGAGTCAGCCTTGCTAACCGAATGAACAATGGTGAAAATTCTATTCATAACAAAAAGTAGTGATGTTGAAAAAAATACAAGATTAAGAAGACGAATAAGAAAGAAACACAATACCCCCTTAAGGACTATTAGCGGTAGTTTCCCAGTTCGAAGAAGAGCAGGTTCCTCTTCGAAAGACAACAGCTGTCCCTACAAATGGAGTTTTCGTGACCTCCTTGCAGGTTATCGTTATTAATCACGCTTTCATGTCCAGAAAATTACTCCAGGGACACCCAGCGGTGTTAGATCAGGGTTTTGAAAGCATGAATAGAGCAGCGCTTGAAGTAATAGTTCAGCCGCTAAGTCTTGGCAATAAGATAAGGTGCCATCGTTGGGGCTTTTTTTGTTGATTTCAAAATGAATTCTGGAAGAATGAATTATAGAAGAGAACAGGTCAGGTGCGAAGCTTCACGGACATTTCTTAACATCTATTCGTTTATTTTTAGTTAACTTGTCAAGTGTACCAATTACATTTGATAATTTAATATGAAGCCATGCCATCATCAAATCTCTCAAAAAATTTCTTATATAAACTATAATATAGTTTATTGTTGAGTTAGTTTCATGTCCCCCCCCCCCCTTTTCTACTCATCCTTCCTGTTTTTGAAAAGCCTTTATTTATTTATTCAGCGGAGAAACCCGAGTGAGTCAGCGTTCGATTTAGCGAAAAAACACACATAAAATCCTACAGCAAACTCACTTTTTTTGTAGCTTGTCGATTTTAGTCGAAAAACATTGGTCCCCCGATTCAAACGTAGGTACTTGATTTTCTTCATATACTTGTATGAGATGAACAATTTTTCTTGAACCCCTGTAAATCTTAGAGTTTGGGGTTGTTTTTCGTTCAAACCGCATTGATTCTACTCCAAATGAAACATAAAAAACTGGGGAATTTCGTCAAAAAGTTTTAAAATTGTTAAGTTGTTTGTTCAGACAAGATACAAGCTAATTAGATGCGAGGTGTAGAATATAATGTAATGATTTCTACCCCATCTAACCGAAAATTTGATGCTCTCCCAAACGGTATAAACAGATTTCAATTTTCATTACAAATAAGAGAGCTACGGAGATTTTAGTGGGACAAGGTCGAGCACACAAAGGCCATCTTCTTAGTGGAATAACTCAAGAACGAAAACCCAAAAAGAGTTTTGCTAAAAGAACTTTTTGTTGCAAATTAGTTGCGGAATCGACCCTGAAGTTTTCTTTCAAAAGTGAACATGTCCATGTTTGGCTGAAATTCCGTTTCTTGCACATTTTCGATCAGAAAGAAGAGCCAGATCTGTTTCATTCAGAAGTTGATTTGTATCATACCATTGAAATAGCACACAAGCAAAGCTGTTGGCTGCAAACCTCAACATCTCCACAACATTATTCCATCAACACTGAGCATGCCCTCAAAAATTTAATTAAAAGCTGGTTTTTTTTTTCAAAACTCCACACATGTGGTGATGTTTGGTATTTTCTTCTCTATTACGGACTTTTCCTCAAAAGACAGCAGCACTTCACTTACGGCGTCATCAGTTCTACTTGTGCTCAATAGATAAAGCAGATTTACTCCACGGAAAAGGTGATCCCCGTACGGCAATGCCAACCATGATTTGTCTTAATGCACCTCAATTTACTGGTTCCAGCAAAAGTCATCAAAGGTCACATGTGCTGTGCGAATTAAATCTGATCTGTCAGAACAATTTTGCACACACAGAGGCCTGCGACAGGGGGATGGGCTTGCGTGCCTTCTTTTTAATATGGCATTGGAAGGAGCGGTCCAGAGGTCGAAAATACAAGTGGGAGGAACGATTATCAATCGATCTGTACAACTCCTAACATATGCAGATGACATCGATTTGGTCGGTCGATCTATAGGAGCCATTCGCGAGGCTTACGATGACTTGGTTAGGGAAGCAGCAGCAGTTGGGCTTGAAGTTAATGAAAAGAAAACCAAATACATGCGTACAAATGCCCCCACTAACCATAGCAGATTTATCCAGATTGGTCCCCACAACTTTGAGTGGGTTGATGAATTTATATATCTTGGGACACAGATAAATTCTGTAAACCGTATAAGCCCTGAAATTGAGAGAAGGATAGTTGCTGCAAATCGGGCATATTTTGGGCTGATGATGATGAAAAAAATGAAGAGTAAAACTCTCTTCCGAACTACCAAGCTTCGTTTATACAAAACATTGATCAGACCCGTCTTGATTTATGGATCAGAGTGCTGGACTCTCACAGTACACAACGAATCGGCCCTTCTGAGGTTTGAGCGTAAGATTCTTAGAAGGATCTTTGGAGCCATACGAGTCGGAGATGAATGGAGGCGGCGCACTAACCAGGAATTAATTCAGTTATATGGGGAAAGAGATGTGGTGCACGACATCCGAGTCTGACGACTTCGTTGGGCAGGCCATGTAGTACGAATGGAAGACTGTGAGATTCCTAAGAAGATGCTGAGCGAGAGGTTGTACAGCGCTCAAGGGGCGGGAAGACCAAGGTTGCGATGGGCTGATGGTGTATCACTTGATGCCCGGGCCATTTTGGGTGTAAGAGATTGGAAGACGACAGCTCTGAACCGCACTGTCTGGAGGAATTTGTTGAAGGAGGTCTTGATCCCTCGCGGATTGTCGCGCCACTGAAGAAGAAGAAGAAGCAAAAGTCATCAAATTCAAAACCATTTTCTCTGTTACATTGGCAGATAATGTTGAAGAAAACACGGTTTTATTAAGTTAGGGATGACGGCATGGGAGGAAATCAACAGTACAGATCCTTTGATTATTGACGTTACAGAACAGTCATAAAACGTTTTGTAGCCCATCTGCAAAATCTATCAAAGTGGACAAGTTCACTTTTGGAGGGCCCCTCCTCAAATATATGTATGTTGTTTGCATATAATTAAATATTATATATGTGGGAACTTCACCTTAGAATTTGCCGAATAAACGCCGTCTGCGGTACTGTAGTAGACAGAAGTGGCTTTGATACCCACGACACGAGCGAATTCCATTCAAACCAAACCGTTCGGTCTGGAACACAGTCTCGCGGATTTTCCGAGCCCAAGGGCGGGGAGCGCCCCCCGACCGCATTTTATCGATGTCTCCCTATCCCACTTGTGATATAGTTATGCTCTGTGAATGGGTGTCTCCTGCACTCCCGCTCAAACGAGTCTTTTCATGGGCCTGTGAAAAGCCGACTTGCCGCTCGAGCGAGCTTTTCATTCGAGTCAAACTAAAAAGGAGGGCGACCAACAACGGGACCCCCTCTCCTCCTCCCTTCACGAGACAGAAATTGCGAATGTGTGCATGTCAATTTTTCCATTCTCGGGTAACTCAACAACTTCAATCCCCTTTCTTGCCCTCCTGCGGATTAAATATGAGGGGTGAAACGTCTGAAAACACGGCAGGAGTGAAGGTAAATAAACTGGAAAGTAGCTCTACCTCAGGTTTTGGTTTATTCCATTATATGGACAAATTTTGTTCATTTATTCAAAAATTTATAGATGAAGCTTTGATGTAGTGAAGCCTTCAACAATCAGAGTTGCTGTGTGTTGTTGATGCCTTGTGGCACTAAGCAACCAACTCACTCTTCTATGGATTCCAGTGCAAGGAGGAGATGAGGCAGCTGATCGTCTTGGTAAAGGAGAAGCTAAATTCCTGCCTATAAGACCTGAACCATATTTTGGAGCCATTTTACAAAACGCTGTTCTCAGTGAAGAAATAAAACAGCAAGTTCAATACAGGCAAAGTCTTTCAGGCCTGAATTCGGCAAAACTTCAAGATATTCTCAATGAAAAACGCAACTGAAGTAGTTGCCAAGCCTAAGAAACTTTCAAGAACAATGTGGGCGACTAAATGGCTATACCTCATTTCGATATTTAAGATATGTAATATTTCGAGGGAAGTTAGCGAACTAACAACGAACAACTGTTACTCCGGTGGATCAGAGATAGAGCATGACTATATGACTATGTATGACTAAGCTGTTGAGAAGCATTTCTCGAAGCAGATATACTGAAACGATGAATTTTCTTGTGATATTATTTCCTAGGTGCAGGGGAGGGGGTTTGGAAATTCATTTTTGTTTGGGTAGTTCCTTGTTGCAGTCATGAGTAGGAACTCACGAGAACCTAAGTTCTGTTATGGTACTTGAATTTCCGAACCTTACCGTGTACAAAAGACACGACGACCAGAGACGACGACGACTTGAGTTGATGAGAACCAGCGAACGGGTGAACGTGCAGCGACCAGGAAGGTCACATTCATTGATTCAATGATATCAATAAAATCCGCGTTCTTATTTAGAAAATCTTTTATACAGGGTGTCCCAGGAGTTATGCACAATCCGACTCAAACATGTTCTACGACTAATTTCCGAACAAAAATGCCTCCTAGCTATTTTTTACCAGAAGCCTTCTTTCCGAGTTACTTCGTGTTCAAGATTTTTTTCGTGTTTTTGATCTTATGTCATTAAAACTGTCATAACTCCCTCAATTTCGGATATAGTACAAATCTAATGACACCGTTGGAAAGAGCGTTAAATTTTCTATCTATTTGATGCCAGACAACATCTTTTTTATTGCATTGAAGATGAGCGATTGCTGTTTAAACTCTAACTCTTTATATGAACTCGATTTAAACCCCGAAATCTTACCATTGTCCTACAACTGGATAACAAGTTTGGGTCAACAAACTTTTTACTAAAACTGAATTTGATCAGAAGCAACCATCAACATCAACATTGCAACACCCAATGCAACGGCCAAATCAGAATGGGGTTGGTAATACACGGCGCACAAAGCAACCCCTCCTTCAAGACCGAGCGGTAGTGCGGGTCATTGCATATCTTGCCCCTGACTAAGACAATGCCTCCTCCGTAGCTTTCCCAATTTTCAAACATTAGGTCTTCTTTAGTTATAGGTACTTTGTGTCCCAGGAGTTATGCACAGTACGACTCCGAACAAGAAGGCCTCCTTGCAATTTTTTGCCTCGTTTCCGAGTTATTCGCAATTCAAGATTTTTTCGTGTTTTCGATCTATTTTGGAGGTAGCTCAAATTTGATGACAACGTTCGAAGAGCGTTACATTTTCTATCTATTTGAGGTCAGAAAACATTTTTTTTATTGCATTGAAGATGTGCAATTGCTGCGCGAAACGGCAGTTTTGTCAAAATGCCGTCTTTCGGCTCTTTGATAATCCTGACCTTGGCAGGACAGCTTAAGAACGCCGTGGGCGCTGTTCACAAACGAACGGGTTTACGCATCCGACAAAACTAACTTAAATCGTCACTTGAGAGGTCTGGCGTTGTCACCATTCGATTCAGCGAGAAAAGTTACGTGTGTCCCGCCTCCAATCTTTTTTCGTCGAAACTTTTGGAAAAACCTTAATTTTAACAGAAAACACACGCTTTTCTGCAGTTTAACACCATTTCCTTAACTAAAAATATTTTTAAAAACCAAAACGACTACACCGTTGGAAAGCTATTTCGGCGCACGTTTTACCAGGCCTGCACAGTTCTGCGTCAAGCAATAATGGGGTTTCTAGGTGAGATGAAAAACAGGCGATTTTGAGATTTTGACAAAACTGCCATTTCGCGCAGCAATCGCACATCTTCAATGCAATAAAAAAAAATGTTTTCTGACATCAAATAAATAGAAAATTTAACGCTCTTTCCAACGGTGTCATCATATTTGAGCTGTATTCAAAATTGAGGCAGTTATGACAGTTTTAATGACTTAAGATCAAAAACACGGAAAAAATCTTAAATCACGAACCATTCACAAACGAGGCATCTGGCGAAAAATTGCTAGGTGGCATTTCTGTTCGGAAATGAGTTGTAGAACACGTAAGAGTCGGATTGTTCATAACTCCTGGGACACCCTGTATATGGATTTCTTAGTATTTAAGCCCATCATTCCTACTCTTTGGAGTTGACCAAATTTTACGACAAGAACCAAGGAAAAAGAGGAATTTTTGATTCAGAAACTACCAAATATAAAACACATTTTGAATGTTTGCGAGATTATATTAGAAAATAAAGCGGAATGGAAAGCCATGGTTGGTTATCTATACAGTTGATTGAAAATTGTAAGATTTCTAATATTTGTCAAGTAGTGGTCTGGTTGATTAAAAACGTTGCATTTTTTGTTCCCGTTCCGTACTTTTATCAGTGACATTTTTTTTTAAAACGCAGTCCTATTCCAGTGAAATCGTACCATGCGAAATTCCAACACAACTCATGAATTTTTAAAAAATAATTTCTCTTTTTTTCTACTATTTCTCTTTATTTTTGTTCTATAACATAAAAACAATTAATAGCCTAATTTTATTTTTCCTCTAACATTAAGCTCCTCTTTTTCATATGCTGTAGAACTCCTGAAGATGTGCAAATAAAAGTACGAAACGTTAGGAACAAAAAATCCTGTGTTTTCAATCCAACTGACCGCAGCTCAAGAAATATTCGAAATCTTCTAATTTTCAATCAACTGTATTTATAACTCACGGTCAATAATCATGCCTAACGTAGGCATGCATGCCTAAATATTTAAAAGCCTAAAAAACATACAAGCCTATAATATAATTATATTTAATTAATTGTTGGTCAATTATCGCTCGAGGTAGGCTGCGTCACTCAGTAATATCGCCAGAGGCAGCATTAGAATTTGACTTCGAAATTTTCAACGACTATCCAAACTTGTTGATTATCTTAAAAAATTTACTTAGGTCGCTCATTTTTTCTGGTTATTTATTGCCTGTAGTGTATGGAGTTCCTTTTTTTAGTGAGGATCTTTTTGGCCTTTGATATAACAAATACATTACATTTGATATAGCAAATAAACGATATTTGATGCAACAAATAAATGTAGTCAACCCCTCTCAATTCAGATACAGCCGTGTTCTGTGAATGGAAATCTTATACACGAGTAATTTCACGGTTCTACGGAGAGCTCTGCCTTTTCAAAGCGGTTTTCCCACTCGGCCGACTTTTCTATACACGTCAAACCGAAAAGGAGGGGAAATCAACAACATTTCTGCGAAAGATTATTTATATCAACTTTATTCATATCCACTTCTTCTTTCTTGGATACCAGCCCCTAACTTCGGGAGAAAAATATCTGTGCAGAGAACCCAGTTTTTATTCACGCTGCAATTAAGATACCTTTTCTAAGAATTACCATACCTTTTTCTCTGTTTCCACGGATCTGCACTTCTCAAAACTTGAAAGCAGGTATTTGGAATTGGCTTTTATTCCACTACTTAGCTCATCAACAACCGCACGAGTCTTTTTCCCTTCTTTGTCATAAATAATTCACTTTTTCTTGGTACTAATGAATTCAATATATTATGCATTCGGAAATTAAAAAGTTTTGGTAAAAATTCGGAATCGTTGTGAAGGCGATATAATTGTTGATCGCATTGCCGGAAGTTGTTCGCCACAGTCACGGATTTGATGACTTGATCTTTTCAATTTATCCTTTTAAACAGTACCCAGTGAGCCCAGGATGTGATGAAAGAATGATAGTCCAGCATGATCGCTGATGTCTGTTGTAGGTAGATATCCATTTTAGCGCAAACAAACAAGAAGTGTAAAGAACTTTTAACAAGAAGAATAAAATATACAATCCTTCACAAAATTAAGGCTTTTATGAGGAGTGGAAGGAAATGATGCAACAGTCATTGCAGGGATGAATATTCAACAATTTTTACTGTGGTAATGTTCAGGATGTACTGCCCGTTTTGATTTTGGTGGCAGTGCCAGGGGTGAATGCGTCAAGGCAGTCCATATTAGGGTCTGGGTGTGGTTCGTTCTCGTCTTCTGCAAACGTGTAACAGAAAATGGAGGAGTTAATCCTTCCCAGGGCTGAGGCGAATAGCCTGCAATAGACCCTGGATACCTGGAAGGTTACATACTGCAGACTTAACCGCAGGAGTAACAGTTTCCAGAAACAAGAAGGATAAACTATCAATAACTATATCATATGCAGGCATTGTTTAACCAACTTTGCCAAACAAGCTGCTCATCAATCAATCCACTAATTCAATATTCCGGTGAAACCAGCTGAAAACAATTCAAGTAGCTTGACTCAGTCACTGCAGTACCATTACAGGCTCTATAAAAGATGGATGGGATCAGAAAATCCATTACAGAAAGTTAATCACTGTGAATTATTGCTAGCACTCATGTGCAGAGGTTTAGCAGATGTAAAACACCGATAGAAATCCCCGACCCCTTTGATCAAATGGCCATCAGCCAGCCAGGAGAGGCCATCTGAGTACGTTGTTTTAATATGAACATGAACATTAATTGGCGACCAGTTAGGATGACATTATCGGAATAACTCTTCACATAAATCAGCATATTCCATCAATCAATATAACAGGCACAAAACTTATTAGGTATGTTTAAAGATTTGAAAAGCACAATTCATGAACGTGGGATCAATATTGAATCAAAACCAATATGCTTTTAACCGATTCAATCAAGATGAAATTCAGAACTAATCAATATGAAATGAATATCGAACTGCACTGCAATATTTATTGAACTTGGGCTTGGTTAGGCAACTTATTAAATTTAAATTATTCTACTCAAGCTATAAATGGCTTGATGACGACAGACAGTGTGTGGAACTTTATACGAGTAGTAAAAATATTTAAAAATGTCAACATTTTGTAACTGATTATGAATTTCAGATTTGTTGAGTTCAAGGAGTATAACTGACAGTCGAAGAGATTTATTAAATCGGCCTCATACGTCAACCCGTATGAGTGTTTTGGCTGAAGATAAAGTTCCCCTTAGTTGTCAGGACACGAGTTCGAACCAAGTCAGAGGTATTCATATTTTTTGGACGACACACATTTCAAAGACGCAGTTAGCTATATAGTAAAGTAGTGGTCCGCTTAACGTACATAATCCGTTCCTGAAGAACGTCCGTGCTATGGACCTAATAATCCTATAAGAAATAAAGGAAATAGTGATTAATCCGTTCTCTCCACACCCACCCATTTCAATGTTTAATTGTGCAGTATTATTGCACAATAATGACAACTAAATTGTAAATGAATCATTATTAGAAGAAATGGGTTCACTGGAACTGAGACAAAGGCATGTTGGCGTGGATTTGAGGCAGTGTGGGTACCCATGCGCCGAAATCTGCCCAAGAACCATTTTCTTCCACGCGCCACATTCAAAATTCGGAAAAATATGTTCGAACTAACTTTGAACGTTCTCTGGAAAAATGTTCATTATGAGGACAGAATTTTCAAGAGTGATACTGTACGTTAACCGAAATGTACCTAGTCCGAATGTACGTTAAGCGGGGTATTAGTGTAGTTTGTGGATTCTATCCTATTTGATTTTCTCGTTTAGATACGTATGAGAACTTCAACTACGTCGGAGCGAACTTATCAGCAATTCAGCTGATTATCTAATGTTACAATGGCGCATGTTTCATAATGCATAATGCCAATGAGTTTCTAGAACTGTTACGAATGTTAACCATACGGATCGAACGGCAATGTAATTCCCCAGCGGGGACGTAACAGGAGCGATATTACCATGAAGTTATACAGGAATAATGCTCCCATATAATATCGATTGGGAGCGTAACTGCCGCCGAACTGGAGGAATGTTTCGCGCTATAAAATTTCACTTATAACGTAAAAAAAGTTTATACAACACTGCAAGGACGATATGCGAAATAACCGAAACCTAGTTGGCAGAAAAGAGGGACATAAAATGGATTCTTTGTTTCCCGATAAACACACAAAATCAAT
Source organism: Creontiades dilutus (assembly GCA_031894815.1). Lineage (NCBI taxonomy): Eukaryota > Metazoa > Arthropoda > Insecta > Hemiptera > Miridae > Creontiades > Creontiades dilutus. The sequence continues at coordinate 3,817,423 of JAVIWC010005620.1, forward strand.
ATAAATTAAACGTAGTCTATGGTACAAGGGAGATTCACTAACTACGGACAGATTCGTGTAAATGGCACGCTATGCCGTTCAAAATCCTCTGACATTCAACTTTTACCCTATATCTGCATACATTTATTGTATATATTGTATGTTTTATTGTATTGCAGTACTGCATTGACCAACAGAAAACTCTCGGAACATGATATGATTTCCTTGTTGGTTTATTATTCAATAATAAACCATTGCAATCGCTCTTGGAAAAAAAAGTCCAACCCCCCCTGAAAATTTCATGGTTTACGTTTCTAAGGGTGTAGAATCCGAATCTGCAATAAAAATTGTTCCGTCCGTCCGCGGTAAGCCGTACGCACGATTTCTCTCAAACGGCTGAAGCAAAAAATCTGAAATTTTCAGGAAAAATCCATGTTGGTCCGACGACGCCTTAATCCTTGAGCCAAGCTCTCTCGCTCAATTTAAAGTGCCCTTAAAGGGTTGTCAAAGTTTTGTAAAATCCCTAAAAACCTCAAAAAACGTAAAGGCGGGTTAAATTTGGACTTTTTTAAAGAACTTCCCACAAGGAATCGAATGAGCCCCTATCCAGGTCCGTAGGTCAAACCATGCCCCGATTTATGGTGCCAACATTTGCGTTATTTTGGTTTATTATTGTTTTTGTTTTATATCAGTAACCTAGTGATGTAGTGATGTAGTAATGTGGATACTGGAGTAAACTCCTAAGAGGCTTTGTAGCCGATACACGGGTTGAAGCATTCTGATATACATGAAACGCTGAAAATTCTTTCACTGGGGTTTATTATTCAATTGGCTTGCGTTCATGCTTTGAATTTCTACTAAGCTTTGGAGTGTGCGTGTCTCACAGGTGATAGAGTGATTATTGAATTTCAGGTGGCACACAAATATGATCAACTCATCAATCCAAATAGGTATTTTGGTTGAGAACAGAGTTACGTCCTCTATGCATATCTCCTGAAAGTCAATAATCGCTCCATCACCTGTGAAACACGCACACTCCAAAGCTTAGAAGAAATTCAACTCATGAACGCAAGCCAATTGAATAATAAACCCCAGTGAAAGAATTTGCAGCGTTTTTTTTTTTTTTTTTTTTTTTCCAAGGTTTTTTTAAAAATAGTAATACTCAAATCAAAAGAGAGAAAACTAAAAACGTACTTAATCAATTACTTACACTATATTTTACATAACACATTACTTTCTATTGAACAAATTCAACCAAAATACTGACATATTATTTTTGATCTTCATACATGTTTATTCTACAAGGTTTCTTAACGTCTTTGACTGACATTGAATTGGTTCACGATAACATTGTACATGTATAAAACTGAATCATTTCTGAATCACAGGTTCATAATATGAAGACAGAAGCTATTATTTTTTGGTGGTTTGATGGATGTACTCGTAGCATATTGCGCCTTAAAAGAACTTTGAATGTTCACATTCTTGTGAGTATTGTGAACTCTAGCGAGATTTTTTATAACTTTGTTCATTTAATAATTGCCCGGAAGATTTCTTAACTATCTTATACTTTATATGGATCATACAATAGCGTCCCTATAGAGTTACAATAGAGTTGGAATTTCTAACGTCAAACAACTATATAGTCAATACTTTTAGGGTCGGGATTTCTTCCCGACATATTGGATTGACATTCAAATGTCCGGTCATATTCAGCCTCTCAATTGAACGTTCCAGTCATGAAGCATGACCTTCTTTTTTTTTGGCAGGTCATCGTTGCTCTAAGACACGATGACCTTCATCAATATCCGCTGTCATCGTTGAATGTGGAATGTGAAGCTAATTGTGACTTTGACGTTAGGTAGAGACGAGTACCAGGCCACATAACATCGATCTACAATTTTTGACTGATTAACCGGGAAAAAGTTCCATACTTCACATGATCGTATTGGCCAATTTTCCTCAATCTTCATATGGGTTCTTCGTGAGTAGAGAAATTGTTAACTCTATCAATTTTATTGCGAGGAAACTTGTTCTACATGATACAATTCTGCTTTTTAAATAAATATTTTGAATTTACATTTATTTTTTAATTGAAGAAAGGTTTCATATATCTTTTAGGTATGTATATGTTTTCGCTTAGTACATTCTTTTTTTTCAAAGTGATTAATGTTTTGTGTCGTATTTGTGACGTTCAATAAAGCCATGTTTTATTGGAATGTTTGGATTTTTAAGCGATAAATACATACGATTTTTTTAGCAATAAATAATCGCGCACAAAAATCAAACTTACGATAAAACGAAAATTTTTCGAAAAATACTATTTGCTTAGTCTCAGTGGAGTATGAATGAAAAATAGTGATATAATAACAATAATCACACAATAAAGGTAGTGCTGTTTATGAGCTAGACCTAATGAGTTCAATTAAGCACTTTTTCTTTGAAGAGTAAAATTTATTGGAAAAGACCACAGAAACTCAATTACACGAGCACCTCGAATCAAAACCGTTTAATCAATAAAAATTAGTCAACCCAGAATGATATCGATTAACTCTCACAGCACAAGATGCGGTGTCCATTAACCCCACAGCGACCAATTTTTGAACGGATGGGGGTTATGGTAATGGAGGGGACCCAGGTCACCTGTAGCCTCCTCTTCAGTTGTCCTCTAACCGCTGATCGTCCCTCGTCTCTCGGAGAGATCAGAACCTATTAATTTCAATGTATTCTCCAAAAAACCTTAGCTGGGGAGAGCCAGCACCCCACCTTGTTAGTAACGAAACTTTTTGATTTGAACGTAATATACTTTTTTGATGGAATTGTGGTGTTATTTCTGTTAATTTGGCAAAACAATCAATATTTCTTGTGGATTTCATCAATACCTAAATTCCTTCCTAAAGAAAAAAAAATACAAGCGGTTCAACTACAATAATACGACCTGTTGTTCTGGGTGCAATGAACCAATTTTTCGAGTGTACGAGAAGGTTGTGAAGTTTGAAAGGCAATGTTTGTCATAGTTTTCTTCTGTCAAATTTGAATTACCTCTCTTTTTTGTAAAAGTTCGAAGTTAGCTTTAGCACCATGGAAATTTGGGATTTTTTCTATTCAATCCACAATGTTTCATTTTTGTGGGACATGGGATTCTGATTCACCTTGAAGTGTGATGGGTAAAAAATAATCGATTTTTATAAGCAAGCTACCGATTAAATCGATTAATAGAAAGCGAACCCTGTATTTACGACAGTAGCCACAGTTTTAGCGATTCTCTTCCCGAATATTGAACTACCTAACTCAGTTTTGTACTGTTATATAACATTAATTTAATGTAATATAGTGATATTAATAATATTGTATTTGTTGCAGGTATGAATCAAACTGACTAATTCAACCGTTGGTATGTGAGTATGGCCTCATTATTCCAAATGTTGATATCTCAAAACAAACTACAATTCCCCTTTTTTAACAGGAAACTGTCCTTTCACTACTGCTGGGGGCGTTGCTGTGTCCTTTTGGTTTATTATTCAATAATGAACCATTGCAATGGCTCTTGAAAACAAAAAATGTAACCCCCCCTGAAGATTTCATGGTTTACGTTTCAAAGGGTGTAGAATCCAATTCGGCAATAAAAATTTTCCGTCCGTACGCACGATTTCTCCCGAACGGCTGGAGCAAAAAATTTGAAATTTTCAGGCGTATTGAATCCATTGGTTTGACAACCTCTTCTTTAGCGAGCTTTCTCACTTAATTTAAAGTACTTAAGGGTTGTCAAGCTTTTTTTGTAAAATCCCTAAAAACCTCAAAAAAAAAAAAAAAAAAACCAAGGTGGCCTAAATTTTGACTTTTTTTGGAGAACTTTCCATGAGGAATTGAGCCCTTAGGTTTTCAAAGGTTTGCATGGCCCGATTTATGGTGCCAACATTTGCGTTATTTTGGTTTATTATTGTTTTTGTGATAGCAGTAACCTAGTGATGTGGTGATGTAGTAATGTGGATACTGGAGTGAACTCCTAAGAGGCTTTGTAGCCCATACACGGGTTGAAGCATTCTGATATGCATTAAATGCTGCAAATTCTTTCACTGAGGTTTATTATTCAATCGCTTGCATTCATGATTGAATTTCTACTAAGCTTTGGAAAATTGTTTCACAAGTGATATTTAGGCACACAAATATGATCAACTGATCAATCCGAATTGGTTGAGAACCGATTTACGTGCTCTATGCATATCTCCTGAAATTCAATAATCGCTCTATTACCTGTGTCTCAAACGTGGAAATTTTTGAACGCAATCCAATGAATAATACACCCCAGTGAAAGAATTTGCATATCATTGGAATTTTACACGCCAAAACCATTTTTCTTCGTCTGCTCTCCTCCACAGTTCCAGGAACCGTTCAAGAAAGTATGTCATGTCCAGAAACCGTATTTTTCAGCTACCTGCGTTAAAAATGGTGATTCTTCAATCAAGCCCTCCATATAAGTTTTATAAAAGTTTGAAGAGGCACCTCTTCAGCACACCTGTTTTAGTAACTCCTTTGAACATAATGGTTTATAGGAAAATTTTGGAGAAACGAATGGTCTGAAAATCGACAAAATTTATACGTTAGGTAACTAATCCACAACAGACCTATCGGTTCTACCCCTTCCTAACGAAACCGTTCGTTTTCACAAAAGTAAAGACGCGCGGAAAAAAATAGAGCAATGGCGCATTCTATGCATGCCCCTTCCAGTAATAATGGAAAATAGCCCCTCCCTCAGAAGCCACCACAGAGTTGACTCGAACATAGGTTATGACGGATTTTAAGCAAGATTCAATCTATGAATTCAGGCTCGATCCACGCTCTCATTTTAGTCAACATCGGGTCTGTCTCGGTAAACCACAGCTTTGGAATGCTTATCTCTGTTGAAATTTTTCAAGATTATTCGACCGTTCTTCCTCAACTACTTACCTTGGCAATATGAGGACCGCTAGAACATTTAAAAAATTACAATTTAGGGATTTTACGTTTTAGCCTGCGCAGAGTAACTTATGAGCTATGGAACACATAAAAACCATCTACATTCCAACCTGCACATTCCCTGAAAACGTCACCTAAATCGGATAAAAATTATACTTTTTACAAGAATTTCACGTTCACGCATGCGTATCAATGATACTACTGCGATGAAATTGATATGAGATTATTTCACGATCAGCATTGTGGAATGGGAAAATGGTGCTCCGTGGATTATTAATATTTAACTGATGTCTTATCTTCAGAGCAATGAAAATCATAGGAGGAGGTCATCTACATATTAATCAACATATTCCTTCGAACTGTAGGAATTACGCGTTCGTGCCAAGCACAGCGTATATCCCGATATTTGGAAAATATAAATTAATATTGTATTTTTTGGTTTAACTGAATATTATTTAGGCCTAAAATACGCGTTCCCTGGGAAAAGAACCACCTTTCAATAAGTTTTTACTGTGTTGAATAGTTGAACATGTGATTTTAGGCACTTAATTTGAAAAATTTCAGACCCCGTACCCCCCCTTATTCTCGGCCCTCCCCGAAAATATCACGTATATATATGCCACTGCTTGTAAAGAATTTTGAGGAAACTAATTACTGGTTTTCCGAAAGTGAAAACAAAGCTCCCGCTACCTGTTCGTGAACCTGGAAGCACTATCCAATATTTTTAGTTGTTGCTTTTCTGGTGCGAATCCATGATACATTGATATAGTTGTCACAAGCTGGTCTATGTTATGAATGTGGTGTCTGAAGATGCTGCATTTATCATCAGCAGTTCTTTCATCTTAAGGAGTCCTTAGTAAGGACTGAAGGGGACGTCTGCTCCCGGATGACAAAACTACAACGTCATCTTCAAGTTATTTACGGCCGTTTGACATCGTGCTTTACTTTCTCCCATTTTATGGCCTCGGGCGTGCTCGAGGGGGTTTCAAACGAAAATCCGCATTAGTCCACTTCTCAGAGCGAGGGAAAGTACAGGTTTACTTTGTGGAGCGCAACCACCCAAAAGTCTCCCAGCAAATGCGACAGTGTCGAGAAATCTCGAAACTGTACGGTGAAAGGTGACCGTAAATATCAGGCGTGGGATCGTTTATGATATTCATGTACAACCAGAAGTTAACGGTATTCAAGCCGCAGGTTTATCCGGAGTTGTCCAGGTTTATGGACAATAAAATATGTGAGGGACTCACACACCTGTTCGAGGAGCTTCCTACATCATCATTACTACCCTACCACTAAGGCTACTTATGTAAATCTACCATCGTGGGCGGGACGAGGATGAAATGATCTCACACAGCTAATCTTATAGTCTTAAATCCTCCCAATCCTATCATTACACCCCCTCCCCACCTCCCCATCACCACACTTGTCCATATTACTCATACAAGACTCCGTTCTAAATTTATTTGTTGTCTACGTTTAAATAGTTAACCATCTATGAATGCCAAAGTTGTGGTACGAAGTAAAGTAAGTAAAGTAAACAAGGAATTTCACCTTGGATTTTCGTCCGACTACCCGGAGGTGTCGCGGACGTCGCCAGCCGTCCTCCAGAGAGGACCGGAACTAGGTCTGACGATTTCGCTCGTGGCCTCCCATTGCCTCACGCCCCTGGGTTGGGAGCGTTTTGGATTCACGTGATATCGAGATCAGAGGTGAACTGTCTAACGACAGGACAGGTATACAACGATTGATAGGATTTTGGCCCTAATCATTGGTGTCAGCCGGATTCGAACCGGGGCAATCAGTACTCTCACTGAAAGTAAACAGCTAGACGACTGACGTCCCATCTCTCTCGGACAGCATGTCCCCTAGTTGTGATACAAATAATATTGATATTAATCAATGTTTGTTGTACGAAGTAGTACAACGGAGGAACTTTAACACCTGTTCTGACGATCAAACTACCATTAAAACAGCGTGTTGAGAAAATAATCTGATAACATTAGCACTAAAACCAGCATCGAAAACATTTAAACAATAGGGGTAGTTCGCGGATACTCGTGTTCTAATAAGGGGCGCTTCTTCAACATCATATGGATTTCTGATGCTACAATTAGTAGCTGGGGGTTGAAATTCGTTTTTGAGATTGGCACCCATGACCACTCGACGGTGGGTACACACAGTTGCCAAATGAGGATTGGCACTCGATTCAGGTGTTACGCGGAGGTCAGTGTTTTGTTTAGTTTGGACGTCTTGATACCACGCTTAAATCTCAAAAATAAGGAGGAAAAAATATAGACAGGTGTCAGTAACATAGACATCAGTTGTACAAATAGATCGAAACCAGTGATAAAACTAGTATCCTCTATGTTAACATCTAATACGTCACAGCCTCCGTTTAATACCCAATGCAAAATGGATTGAGCTATTGCGCTTGCGATTATTGTGTGTACCCACCGTCGAGTCCCAAGACCACTTCTTCTTTCTTGTCAATGGTCTCGTCTTTAGACAGAACGAATTGTAGATGAGATTCAAACAATTCGGGTGCCCTTATTCGATTCCACGAAATGGTATCCATCATTGACAACCAAGTAGATCTGTTTCCGATAACAAAGTCTTCAAAATCTTGATATAAAATTTAGTGTCATGGATCCAAATGACTTTATATTTTGATTTTGAACCTGGAAGTTGATTAAAGCATTCTGCCGTGGATCTCACCATAGTTCTGGATTCATATCAACATATTTAATATCGAATATTTAATCGTAATTTCCACTCTGTTTCTGTAATAAGAGAGCAACAAACTCATTACTCAAGCGCCCTTTCTTCATCGAACAAAGATCTATTAAACATTCTGCTGGGATTGCTGAAAAGATTAGGAAGTGAAGAAAAATGGGCGGGTGCGTGAGGTTTATGAAGATGATGCCTTAGGTTACATGCGACGTTTCGTGACCAAACGCATTCCGTCATCCGGTGATTCTAAGCCCTTATCGACTACTTTCTTTACTTTACAGTCAGACATTGACGGTTTTGGTTCATCAATTCTAATAACCCCGATCTCCAATGGTAAAGGTACTTTTTCTAAAGCTAAGTTCGTAAAAAGTAAGTTAATGCGAATCTTTAAAATCCTTTCCTCTTTATTTAAATATAATAATTTCAGGTTTTACTCTCAATTGTACGGCACTTTAATGAAATAAACTTGATTACCGATTTTGACGGAAAAAGTAAGGTGAAACATCAACAGTTTTTGTCCGATCAAGCTGAAAACCTTACGGGCACCATGTCGGCTCCTGAGGTGTGATAATAGTGCAAATAAATCGAAATTTTGGTCAACAATTCGGTAGAATCACAGAATAGGTAACGCACCTTTTATCAGACCGTCGCCAAATTGAAAAACCAGATGTCTCCTATCGTCTAGTTTGCTGGTCTGGATGCTCGCTACGCTCGCATCTCAAAAAAAAAAATATCCCATATCAATCCTTTTTGTAAAGTATAGATCAGTTGGGAAAATAGATGCGTTACCTATTCTGTGATTCAGCCAAAAATTCAATATCTTTTGCACCATTTTTGAGGCAGTTATGCGTGAGACGGTGAACGGACATTGAACTTTTTGAATTTAGACTACTTGAAAGTTTAGAAGTAAACGATAAAATAAAATAAAAATATTTAAAAAATCTATTTTTTGGCCTTGATTAATTGGTACAATCGATTTGAGACCGCCAATTGTGAAATTTATTCCAAAATCGATTTTGGTGGTTCGATTTGACTGCCCTATGTTACAACAACGATTTACTGTCCAATCTGACAATGCAGACAGTAGTATGGGGTCGTAAAGGTATCAGGTAACCCTAATTGTATCTAGTGATAATATAGCAAAATTAAGTTACACAGATTACAAAAGCCAGACATTCGCAAGTCCCAACATCGCGTTCGTATTTCACCATTCTGACAGTCTTGCCGATTCCGTTGGTATAATAATCGTCAAATACGGCCTACAGCTGGGAATGCTTGCGGACTTCTGTGGCTCAATCATGCTTATTAAATTCCTCAGGCAGAACTATGTATCAGAGGTCGACTCTCTCTAGAATCAGTCGGATGACAGAGCGCGAGCTATCAGGGCTCATAATTAAATTTGCAGTCGTGCACCTTGAAATCAATATTCGATGTAGTTGGAATATTAAAATGCCGCTCTAACTTGTCGTTGGTTTGGTTGTTCGGTGGAAATTACGAACTGAATCCTATTTTAACTCTAGTTAGGTGGACGAACTTATCTGTTGGGAGGGCAATGGAGGGGGTAATATGCAATCCATTAAAGAGCTCCTCATGTAGCTTACGATCTCATATGGCCAATTGTTTAAATTTCTTTTTTTTTTTTTTAAGTTTTGATCAAGCACTTTGATCTGATTTTAAAACATAACTAGAATTAAAATTCTAAAAGCTGTCTAAACTTGACCAAATTTGGACAAAAACTGCAAAAATTTAGCTTCAAACACGATAGAACACGGATAGACAGGCACGAAACAAGTTGTTCAGCATAATATGAAATATAAAATGGAATTAAAAATTCGAATTTGGGAGTGAAAACTTTTCTCCGAAACGGAATTTGAAAACAGAACACACACCATTAGGTAGATTCTAAAGTAAAGCATCATAACTGCATATTGAAGACAGTTGCAAACGCTATGTGTACAATTTTGCTTCATTCCATCATAATAAGAATCAATGAACTCAACTACATTTTACAGCCTACGGAAATGAAATAACGATGTTTGTAACGAGAAGACAAATATTTTTCAATGAGTTCCCAAGGAGTTTCCACGGCGTCTTTAATCTCCCACTATCTGGAAGACGGCGGGCGATCCTGTTTCCTTGTAGATATCATGTCGGTGGGATTGTACGGGATTAGTTGAGGGAGAATTGGGGATTAGTCAACCCGAGTTACGAGCGAGGATACGGTTGGGAGTAAATCATAAGATAAAGCCCCTTGTTCACCCAAGTTGAACACTAACGAAACACTAGTGAGGGGATGAATGTAATTGTTGTTATTTCTCATTTGAGCCTGTGATAGCTCATAACTGTGACATGTTGACAACAAAATGTTTCTCATATTGTATATCCATCTTTATATCCTTCGGTACATAATAATATTATGAATTGAAAGATACAGAAATAAATGACTACATGAATTATATACATATGAAATTCTGTCATCAACACCTTCCAAGTGACCTACAGAACTTGGAAAATTCTCAAGAATGAGTTCAGTTGGGTAATGAATCGTAGGTATATAAAATAATGACTTCGCGTAGTTTTCACATATACGTTCAATGATGCCATCAATACGCGCCTAACGTTGGGGCAATGTCTCATTCTTGTCAAATGAATAATAAAAAACAAGTGAATCACATACTATTCAAACTGATTGAATTCGCATACATTCATATTACGATTTTATAATTGATATCTGCCGAATAACCTGCAGAAGTTAGAAAATTCTTAAAATATGTGTTCTCATTGAATGTGCCTGCGTTTTTTACTAAATACCAGGTCATTGAGATCAGATCGGTTATGAAATGTAAACATACAAATGAATGACTTCACATACATTTCACACATCCATAGTATAATTTCGTCATTGATGTATACTTGGAGGAAATTCGTCATTATGATCAAATGTGTGAAGAAATGTACATAAACGAATGGAAGATTTTATATACTATTCACTATTTACATAATGATTGTATCATTAATACCTAGTGATCCATAGATCCCGGACAATTTTCAACAAATAATTTTTTTTCAGCTCATTATGAGTCATTAAATTCAGATGAGTGATCAAAGGTATACAAAATAATCACTTCATATATCGATATTATGATTGCTTCAATAATACGTACGTACGTAGCGATTGGATAATGAGTCATTATCTTCAAATGGGCATGAAATATTCATGAACGAATTACTTTACTTAAACCACTTTACAATTGGGTCGATTTGGATTCGAAATCCCTGAGTGGTGGTTTTTTGTAGCACAAGTATTTGGATAGTATACGGGAGATGTAGGCTTGTAACGTGAATCAGCTTATTTTGATGGAACTTCTCTTCGAAAAACTTGAAGGTAAAGACCATGCAGATTTAAGCACATTCCAAAAACTATTATCTACTAAAAGTAATTGCGTAATTTTTACTAAATGTTCACACTATTCGACTTCATTAATGTTTTCATGAAGTTAAAATGGGTCTAGTCACATGCTTGGTGTGTGACCATCGATGAAGTAATGTGTTACACCGGGTAGGCTAATACGCACGACACCCATGCGGTGCAGAACTGTAGCCCCTAACGCCGCACCACTAATGAACTTTCTCGATGAATCAATTCAATTACACCAAACTTAACATTTATTCAAAAACGCTGCAAATTCTTTCACTGATGTTTACTGAATTCATGATTTGAATTTCTACTAAGCTTTGGAGTGTGTGTGTTTCACAGGTGATAGAGCGATTATTGAATTTCAGGAGATATGCATAGAGTACTTAAATCGGTTCTCAACCAAAATACCTATTTGGATTGATCAGTTGACCATATTGTGTGCCTCCTGAAATTCAATAATCGCTCTATCACTTGTGAAACACGCACACTCCAAAGCATAGTAGAAATTCAAATCATGAATGCGAGCCAAATGAACAAAATTGAATGATAAACTCCAGTGAAATAATTTGCAGCGTTTCATGCATATCAGAATGCATCAACCCGTGTATCGGCTATAAATCCTTTTAGGAGTTCACTCCAGTATCCACATTCACTACATCACTAAGTAACTGCGATCAAAACAAAAAAACGTTGTTGTTTTTGTTTTGGTCGCAGTAACCTAGTGATGTAGTGCATGTGGATGCAAATGTTGGCAGCATAAGATCATGCCATACATCGGGAATGGTTTGAGCTACGGACCTGGGGAGGGTCTCATTCGTTTCCTCGTGGAAATTTCTTCACAAAAAGCCCAAACCTTGGCCGCCTTTATTTTTTTTTTGAGGTTTTTAGGGTTTTTACAAAACTTTGACAACCCAAGAAATTGTTTTTTCAAGAGCGATTACAATGGTTTATTATTGAATAATAAACCAAAATTTTACAGTCATTAAATTTTATTGAAATGAGATCATCATCGTGAATGCTACACCCAAGTTAAGATACGATACTCTTCACCTGACTGACCATTTTTTGCGGAATTGTTTGAATATTGGAGGGATTCATGAATGAATATAATTGCTCACGTTTTCTTCAAGTTCGCCTTTGATAATCAACTTCTAATTAAATCATTTCCAAACCTTTTCTATTGATACAGTTCAATATCAGGAGAGAATCTATGAGGCCTAAATATATTGCAGATCCTTACGTATGCTATTTATTTATGGGGAATCAGAGAAAGTAGCGATTATAATCGCTCCCATCCCATTAATAAATAAATGATAATTCTCATTTTCATATGATAATTATCATAATTATCATATGGTTGCGTCCAAATATTTAGCGTGAAATGCTTTGTACCCACCTAAAACCTTTGTGGACACTGGTGTGATTCGGTTGTTTGAATCGTTTTCGTATTTTTCACCTGTTGACAAAATGTATAGTTATCCCCTTTTAAGTATGTCAGTTCACACCAAAAACACAACATTACTGGGCTCATAGCGGAGGAACCAGAAGAAGCAATTTAATAAGATGTCTCAGCTGTTTGAAGGGGAAAGTTGAACTATCCTTCCACTTATTAGAATGTGATAATGAAACCAACAGGGCTGCTAATAAGGGGAACAAATCCTTCAACAATGAGCTTATGTTTCAAAGTTTACACCTGGTTTTCTATTTGCGTGTCGACAACATTTCCCCTGCATTTCGTGAGGGAACTTGAATGGGAAACAAACTGCGGCTGTAAAAAAAGAGGGGAAAATCGACCAGGGATGAAATATTTCGTGTCTGAACGTCCGCGAGAGGGGCCCTGCGTTTTGGCGGCGTTCCAGCGAGCAAGGTATGGAAAACAGAAACGACCTGGTGGACGGACCTTTTTTCCTTTTCATTCAATTCATTTTTCTTCTTTTTCTAAAGCAAACACATATTTTTTAGGATTGAATAGATCGTACAATTGGGCGTAAAAAAACGCTCCTACTGTGCTGTCGTAAGTACCGAAGTGATAGCGTATTTTTAGAATAGCACTTCTGGTGTAGCTTTAGTCAGTGATTCTCAGACAATAGTTCTGATTTATTTTACATATTGACATAAATTTATCAGAATTTCCTGATATCGTCATCATTATTGCTCGCTCCTAGAGTGGTGTTCATTTAATCACTTAGCGCTTAATCCGCACCATCTTAATATAAGATGTTCTTTCTGTGATGTACCTTCGGTTCATGTTTATTACTGATGATGACCTAACCGTCGAAATCGATTTAACTTTGTAATTCGTGGAAGTATATACAACGTTCTGTTTTAGTCCGTTTTTATTCGTAAATATTAGAAAAAAACTGAAAACCAATAAGAACAAATTTTTTGGTTTTTTATTCAATAATAAACCATAAACCTTAATTTAAAGTGCCCATTAAAGGTTGTCAAAGTTTTGTAAATTCCCTAAAAACCTCAAAAAAAGTCAAGGCGGCCTAAATTTGTACTCTTTTTGAAGAACACTCCACGAGGAATCGAATGAGCCTCTCCCCAGGTCCCGATCTATGGCCCGATTTATGGTGCCAACATTCGCGTTATTTTGGTTTATTGTTGTGTGCTATTGTGTGGTTTATTTTTGTGTTGCTATTAGTAAACTTGTGATGTAGTGATGTAGTAATGTGGAAACTGGAGTGAACTCATAAAAGGTTTTGTAGCCGATACACAGGTTGAAGCATTCTGATAACCATAAAAAACTCTGCAAATTCTTCCACTGGGGTTTATTATTCAATTGGCTTGCGTTCATGATTTGAATTTCTACTAAGCTTTGGAGTGAGCGTGTTTCACAGGTGATAGAGCGATTATTGAATTTCAGGAGATTTGCATAGAGCACGTAAATCTGTTCTCAACCAAAATACCTATTTTGATTGATCAGTTGATCATATTTGTGTGCCTCCTGAAATGGTGAAATCTTGATGGTATAGATTATGTCGTGCAAAACCCACGAGAAATCGGTTAGATATGTTTTTGTGTGTGGATTACACTCTTCTCTCTCACCACTCAAGTATCTTGTTTTGTAGAAACAGGGTGCATTTGAAAAGAGGTTGGAAATGCCGAGGAAATTACACACTTTTTTTTCTCTTGTATATCTCAGTCCAAAATACTCAGCGAGAGAAGATAGCGTTGCTTGAAAGGCGGCAAAAAGAGGCTTCGAAGGGTATGAGACAGATTCCATCGAGGTTTATCGATAACTCCATTATGCTGACAAAAGGGAGAGAAGAAAAAGAAGGGATCGAGTCAGGTTGAAGATATCGGCGCCTTTTCCGAGCGTTTTGGGCGCTTACGGATTTCGCCCCCTTCGCGTAAGTTCGGGTCGTTAGACTTCGGGCGGAAATTGATTCAATGTGAGACAGATCGCGAAGTTGATTCGCTGTGCTCCCGAGACTGTTTATAAATATTGTTCTTCAAGGAGATGAAACTATGTCAACCAAATCAAATTTTCCACTCGCATCCGAACGTATCGTGTTTGTCTGACCCTCTATCCATTCGCCTGTGAGTCTATCACCAACTCCTGACTGCAGCGTTCACTGCTGCTCTGCATTAGTAAGCAGATGGATGTTCGCCAATGCTTTGGCATCTCCGTTTACTCCCAGCGGGTGCATTTAGAAAACATTGAGGCATGCAACTATAAACATTTTCATGCTGTCCGGATGGAGTTACGTTAGTTATTCCACAGATAGTCGTGGGATACTGTCTGTCTGAGTAGAAATGAGAAGCAGCACTTTCCATGGACTCACGTTTGTATTCAGAATGCAGTCGCCATGCAGATAGCAGGCGCCGGGCCATTTCTCAGCCTGAATGTGGAGAAGGAATGACTTTATTGAACGCCTCGTGATCGGGGTTGGATGCCAGATGTCGTTGCATTCTAGCCCGATGGGTCCGCAATAATCATGGTCTGTGGCAGGGTGGACTTGAGGGGCTAAAATTAGTAAAATTATTTCATATCTATAAGACAAGCATTCGATAAGCTCTCCACCGACATCGTTGTTTGGGTCGTTATCATTACACAAGTCCTTAGCATAAGGCAAACTCTCCCATGTTGTCGTAGTTTGGGTCATTAGTGATCTTTCATTGAATGTCCAGTCACCTGGTGAACCGTCGGCCACGGGGTTGTGTCCGTATTGCTCTCTTTTCGTACTTTATGACTCCATCAGGAATACCGCAGGGGAGCCATACATGCCCACTATGTTTCATTTTGCCTATTAATAGTGTGGATCCACTGTGTTGCTCAAGCATCAGGTGTTTGCTCTTCTTTGAAGATCTGAAGAAGTCATGGAGGAGTCTGATTTGGACAGGCTTTACACACATTGATAACTGTGCTCCTTTCTTCATTCTACCGATCTGCAGCCAATTTGGAGTTTTCCTACAGCTAGTTTGGATCCACTATTTCGAACCAGTGAGGTTAACCACAAAGTTGCTCGAGTAGGGTATCTCAGCAAGACAGCTTCGTGGTATCACCACCCGTCGTCGTTCTTAGCTGCAGATCGTGTTATTGGTGGATTCTTCTTATCTCTCCTACCCTTCGCCACCTTCTGAAGGAAATGCAACGTCTGTCTGTGCTATCAGAATATATTTCTCCCCCCAATTGTATTTTTGTGAGTCCAGCTGCGGAAACCATTACGCCACCTCTGCCAGCCATTAATACCCGGCCTGGAATAGTCCTTCTAAACACTGACGGTATGATTGCTCCTTCTGTTGAAACCCTGGTGGTCATCCATACCAGTACTATTAGAGGGAAGCCTTCCCATGTCAGCTCAATTGCTGACCTCTTGTACCAACATCTCGACAAGTAACGGTTGCACCAATTTCCGGAATCTGACCAGGTTGTATATCTCCTAGCAGCCCTACTACTAGGAGTAGAGCATCAATGTGGTATTTCCTAATTATGGCAGAGTTGATATCCGCTAATAATCTCCTGTCTGAACCCGAGACCACTACAAAATCAATAATACATGCTCCTGATGGTGTCAGTATCAGAACGTCAGGACCGTATTCACGATTTTCTCGGTTAAATAAGCTACCAAGCCTCATATCTTCATATTCAACCGATTTCGACAGTTAGAACGTACCTGTTGATGATTCCCTATGAAGTACACCGCTCGAAAATTCAATTAAAAAGGTACAATGTTGAAAACAATAAACCAAAAAGGGGACAACACAATGGAGAACGTGTAATGTTAGTTTTATTCCAAATTAAATGTGAGTAACGATGTTGAATATTCCAGCACGTCCCATGAAGATTCATGTATCCAACAACGCTCGTAATCAACACCGTAGAACTTGATAACTATAAAGGACAAATAATTAAATTAAAAAAAGAAGAGAAGTGTGAGGTTTTATGAACACTATAACGGGGAAGAAGGCGAGGAAGAGGGAAACTAAATTAAAAAAGAAGGATGAGACCGCGAAACACCGGCAAAAAAAGCGTGGAAAAACGTCCTTTCGGCCCCTTAATTCGTTTTACGCTATTCTTTTTTCTTGGTGGCGTTTATTATTAGCTTCCTCCTCTATCTTGGCCGCTCGCCTTTCGGGTTTTATTCCTCTTCCTAGCTTCCCTTTCTCCGTAATTCCATTCCGCCCCGGCTCTTGGGGTGTCAGTTGAAATTCGCCTTTGAACGTATTCTTCATCCTCTCGACGACATCCATTCTCGGGGGGGTCCGTGTGAAATGCCGCGTGGGAAACGAATTACTTTGCCGCAACTTTCGACTCGGAGTTGAGCGGAATTCGTAGTGACCTTGAAATTCAACGTTTATTTTCAAAAAGACTAAAAAAAGAAAAAAAAAAAATTTCCCCCCTCAAATGTTTTTGGTTTCCGTTTCGAGGTAAGTAGAATCCATAAATCTATTATACTTTTTAAATTCCATTTTTTTAGTATTCATAGATGTTTGATATGTCCACCACCGGGAGCATTAATCACATCGACACGATAACTCAGTTCATCCCACACTCTCGATAACACGTCGGGGGTCTCTCCACTGCGGCTACTATGCGGGCTTTGAGGTCAACCAAATTCTTGGCTGGAGGAGGCACAAAAACCCTGTTTTTTATGTGCCCCCATAAGAAGAAATCGCAAGGTGGGCTTTCGTAAAAGTTTTTCTTTTTGCTTCGGCCCTTATTTTCCATTCGCCAGCTTGATAACCGTTTGCTTATTCATTGCATTCATGAGTACCTTGATCTCATCTGAGGCAAGATGGTAACAAACAGTGTTTATCAGCAGAAAGGAACGAAAGTAGGCCAATATGTGAATCCTGAGGGGCACCCAATGTTGCTGGATAGCGCCCAGAACGTGTACACATAAGCCGAACAATCTGAGATCTGTCCGACAGAAAATTCTCGATCCAGGTGAGGAAAGAATGGGCACTCGGAGAATACAACAAGGCGGTAACGTGCTTATGAGAGACCCAGTCAAAAGTATTGGCAAATTACAATGAGACCACATCAACCTGTACACCATCCTCCAATCCTATGAACACAAGATCAGTTAATTCCACCCGGTTGGTAAACGTAGATCTACCCCTAGTAAATCCATGCTGCTCTGGGACAATGAAACTGAAAACAAAGGAGTCAGCTCATCAAAAAGCAGTTTTTCGAACAACTTGAGTATAGTGGCTGTTGTCGAAACTGCTCTGGAGTTGGAAATTAAAGATTTGTCACCGGTTTTATGAATTGGGGTACTAAATCATCAGAAAGAAAAAAAGCTGGCCAGTATGTGACCCCAGGGGATTTCCCAATCCTCCCTGAGAATGGTCTGAAACACAAAATGCAAATAGAAAATTGATTTAAAAGAAAACTAACGAAATACACTCTTTTCAGACCCTCTTTTCTAGTCGAATGGGCTCAACAATTCAACAATCCAATTAAATTATAAGAAAAATGAAAATTTCAAATATAGGGAAGGACCTGAAAATTTGTTATTTGTAGAGCGAAAAAGTTCGACAGGGTCAGCATTCGATTTTGAAGTAAAATAAATATTTAAACCTTGATTAGTAAATTGGGACAATCGAATCAGAGGTTTTGGGATATTGACTTTGTTTCGAAACGCCCACATCCACAACTATGTTAACGTTTTTCCGGTAAAATGTCAACCCCTTTGAAGTATTTGTTTGTGGCTATTTAAATGCGTGACAGGACTTTTGCTTTGGAAAAACAAACATTTTATGAATACACCGGCTGAATGTAACGTATGGTGGATGTTGAATGGTTTATAATTTGTAATTATTATTGTGTGTAACACGTATACGGCAAGCTAATTTCCCTTTAGGATTTATCCTTGTTTAGCAAATAACCTCGTAAAATAAATTGGAAAATTAAAGTGATTTAATTCCGATATTAAGGGAGGCGCGAGTGCTGTGTAGTTGAGGGGGTGAATTATGAGGACGGTGAGGTCGGATTACGTATTAGCCGTATGAGAGAGAAGGGCGTATGGGGAGGGACGAGTGCGGGAAAGAGAGGGGAATTAACTCAGGCGCCGCAATTAATTGTCTTAATCGCCCCGCCCCGCCGTGTCGTGCGGGCGGAAAGCGTGAGCGCCTGCAGGCGCTGTAGTATTATCAGGACCCCCTTTACACCCTCCGTTTCAAACACAAATACGTATAAACCGTTTTGGAACGTAACTAACCGACAATATATACAGCTCTTAAGTCATCTTTAGCTGTGTGTACGTTGTACAACGCCGACGCCCCTTCGCATACACCTAATATTCCGTATCTACTCGTACTTACCGAGGAAACCGCGTTACCCAATTACTCCTCTCCCTCCCCATCAAAAACGCCCCTTTCCCGGCGAACGCGTGCAGAGTTACGTCTAAATGAATTACGGAGTAATTCATCAGCGGGGCGTGCGGAGTAGATGTTATCGTCGCGCATCGTAGGGGTTTGATGAGGTAGTGAGCGTATAGGGGTTAAGTTCCTTCATTAAACAGGAAGAGGTAAAGTTAAGTGGGAGTTTCTGAAGTCTTGTGGAAGGCATTTGAAGTAATGTCGAGGAATGTGAAGTTAAGTGGATAAATGTGAAATTGAGTGGAGGAACGTGAATTAAGAACAATGAACTCAGGATATTCAGGATCATAACTTGTTGAGGTACTCAATCAACACAAAAATTTCTTGCGTGGAAATCCCTTTTCGAGAAATTTAACATATTCGTGATTTTCAACATTTTCATATATGAAAATCACCCTTATATGGCACTCTGATGGTAGACTTTTGGTACGATTTAGGATTGTTACACCATTTCGCTTCTATATTGACGGAGTTGCAAATTGATAATATCTGGAGAGTTATGCGAAGCCTCTCTCCGGATGTTTTCTTTGCTGGATTTCCCTCTTCGAGAAGTTACCTCCGTCAACAGCTCGTTTGTCACGGATAACGGTCCCCCATCTTTTTCGCTAACATCAAAGCGATTTACAGCAACAGTCCTCCGTTTTTCCCGCGCCCTTCCCCCCGTCGTTAACACGCTCTCGGAATAAAACAGAAGAGAAGAAGCGAAAGTGGAAGCGAAGAGTGACGGATGAGTCGATCCCCGCCACCGCCGACCTCCCGAACCTCCAAACTCTAACGTTACTTCGAGTTCCAAGACGGATCTGTTCCGTCCAACAGATCGTTTGCTTTGACAAGCCGTTCTCTCTCTTTTCCGAACGAGATGGGGGGAAAAAGTGGATCATTTACCTTCAACAAATATCACTCTCGGGTTTCCCTTCATTTCGTCTGTTTTGCTCCCGTTCGGAGTTTGGTATTTGTCGCCAATTTTGTTTTCGTTTTTATACAGAGGCCGCGCGCTCTCCACCCCAAGGAAATAAGCTAGTTCGGCTGAGTAAGCCCGTAGCTCACGTCTGTCAGCCGGAGCCACTGTCAGCTGATAGACTAATCTATCCCACGTTATTCATGGCAGTGTTTCAGAGCTACCCCCATACCGACTGCGCCAACTTAGACTTATTTGGTTTAATATTTTCGACAATAAACCTTTCTAATTGTTTCAGCGATATCAGAAATTTAGATGTAGTGGACTGTATTAAGGAAAGCTGGGCGAACCCAGAAAGTCGGACTTACTGGTAGATCTTTGTTTGTCCAACTCTGAAGTCGATGCCGCACAGCTAATAAATTGACGGGAAATATCAGAGGAAAGGTAAGGGAATAAGAAAGAAAGAAATCCTAATACGGCAGTAATAATTGAAGGGCTTTGAATACAAAGGGCCTATGTCCAGAATAAAAAAAAAGTTATTGCAATTTTAAAGTAGATTTGTCCACTGTTTTGAAACCATGCTTTGGGGACGAATGATTTTTTTTTCTCTTTTAACGGTTTTGTGGAAAGACATTTTTTTAGTTTTCAATGTTTGTGTACACTCATCTTTTACCTAAATATTTAAAAGAATTTGTTGATCATCATGTTCGGATGGCCTAGGTACCACCTCTGTTTGTCAATGTGGCCTAAGTGCCATATTCCATCGTACCCAGGTATTAATCATAGGGAAACCAGTAAACTGCCTGTAAAAATAAGCGAAAAAACAAGAACCGGAAAACAAGCTGAAATAACCATTGACAGAAGGTGAAGGCGCAGTGTTGCCTCCAGCAGAACCTTTTTTTCCTGGTGGCACTTTGGCCCTTCCTAGCGAAAACTCCTGTTGGATTTACGCACTTGAGGAAAAACGAAATTTTTGGATGGAAGAGGTTGGCAAACGTGCTTTGTGGCTGGCTGTTCGAACGCCTTTGGTATTAGGCCTTTTCTAGACAATATCCTGCTGGTCTGTAGAAGTGGAAATCAGAGAAAAACGGAATTTGGCACTTAGGCAGTTTGTACCCAACGCCCTTCAATTGTCGCGGAAAACAGGGGTTTAAATCTGTAGGCGATTCGGAGGATCCGAGTGAATAGAACAAAGACGAGAGAGCACACGCTTTTCCGAGGAGGTGACGATGGTGAGAGGTCGCCTACAGAAGAATCGCATGTTCAATCTGAGGAGAAGGGGGGCAGAATTAGGAATCATTTCCCAGATAGACGCGTATGCAACCTAGCGACCCTAAGTGCAATCAAAGGTCTCCGTACTCGATCACTCTTCTCGTATTCACCGCGTAACGCCAAACCATCCCCCACCCCAGAAAGGGATGAACAGCTTTTCAGAATCCAGGATACCAAATAGACCAATTAAATGGAAAGCCAAAGATTAGTATAAACAAAGGCTTAAGAAAACAACAAATCAATACCCACCTACATAACCAACAATTGATATATGCTAGCTATTTACAATATTAATGATATGAAATAAACGAATGATATACATTTTATTATGTGGGAAGCACGCAAAGCTTCACCACTGGCCGCCCAAGGACTCCATTTTTAGTGCGCACTTTCGCTACCTGAACCTGTCCATCTGCAGCTGGATAAACTTTTTCGATAATGGCCAGAGACCATTCAATGTCGTTCAGGAGCAACACAACATTTCCAACCTCAGCTGGTTCAGCATCCACCCACTTTGCTCGCTGCTGCAGAGTATGTACGTATTTCTGGCTCCATCTTTTCCAATAATGTTGGACGATCCAGTCAATGTGTTGGAAATGGTCAAGTCGGTTCAGTGGTACATGGCTGACATCCAGGGCATGCAAGTGGTTGATAGTCGAACCGAGAGGAAGGAAATGAGCTGGATCAAGGGCTTACGGGTCTTCACCAACCACACATAAAGGCCGGCTGTTTAGCAAAACCTCAATTTGGCCTAAAAAAACAATCATTAACCCCCCTTCAAACTTTGTCAGCTTACGTCACAAGACATGTAGATTTCAAAAATCAAATATATTGAAAAACCCTGCAAATTATCACACAAACGTTTGTTATTACTGCATTATATGGCCCTTCTGTGATCAGTATTTCGCCTTAGGAACGGCCGTATGGATCGGGAATACCCACTGTCCTGCTTAAATCATCAACAGTTATCGATAAATGTTGGACGGTTTCCATTTTTGGTTTTTTATCATTTTCAATATTCCTCTTACTTGATTTTGCAATTCTATTGGTACTTGGCAAAGCAAAACGAATACATGTTTTCTTTTATAGTATTCATAACCATTTATTCTTTGAATTATCGAATTCAATTGTACTTGAACTAAGTTATCGATATCAGTGTACCAATTTTTCTTTTATTTTTCACGTTAGAGTATTTCGGTATTAGACAAGATTTAGTTTCGTTTCGTGGACACTCAAAACATTTGATGCAACACTATCACAACGAAACTCATTTCTTTTCTGTTTTTTCGGAATGCGGCAGTTTCTAACAAATATTACTGAAAAATATTTAAAAAAATGATCTTGTTTAGAAAAGACTTTGAAAAAATATCTATTGTAAATTCCAGTTTGTTAGTAATTTTAATTCCATTCTTTTCTGTTTCAGAACATTTTGGACAAATTCAACCCAGGGGCTCGGCAGATGATCAATGCTGGCAAAGCGTACCTCAAAGCTTTACATGGTAAGTGGATTTACACTTCAGATTTTAATCTTCGACAAGTAATATTAAAAACAATTCACACTTATGGGAACACTGGGGCTGACCGACTGACAAGTTGAATTTCGAAAAGATTAAATAGTTAAATTAAGGAAATTTCTTCCCTTCTCTCTGAGGGCGGTCACCATTAGTTATTGTACTATCCATTCTTTCGTTTGTGAGCGAACGGATGAAAATAAAGGCCCCAGAGTGGTCTCATTCGATTCAAAGAACTAAGTTCTGGGTGAATCAATAAAAAAAACTACCCTCTTACATCGAATGTTTTAGATATTTCGACGTTTGTATGTTTCAACCCCTAAATAATAATCCTTAGAGTTGGCCGAGATCGATGACAATGGAGGAAGAGCATCGTCAGCCCAAACGTGATTTTTCATACAATTTTCATCATGTTTGGAAAAGTAGTTTCGTGGAACATCTCTGAATGGCTAGATGGGCGGATTTCATTCTGCTCTACTCTTTTTACAAGTTCGAATTTTAGATTCTATCCGAATTTAAATGTAAACCAACTAATTTTGAGGTTGATATGTACGTCTGCTTCTGAGTGAACCTAGGAAGCATTATCTCCAGATCTAGCATTATTAGATATGGTTAGTTAGTCTTTCCCAATTCTTGAATCCGTAGCTTTGGGAGATGAATCAGACGCCTTCAAGCGTCTGGTTGATTCTCTGAGCGTGGCAGAGCATCAATCTGCATTCACCTCAATGGAAGGGGCAACTATACCATTCCATTACCTCACAACTGCCAGTGTGATCCGCATTGGAGGGTTTTTATAATAATTTGGTGCGATTTAAATCAGAATTTTATATGTAAGATCAACTGTAGTCCCACATCTCCTTTTTTCATGGTCAATTACAAAGGTTCATTATTGAAAGAAAATGAACCTAAAACCACGCTAATTCCTCATTTGATGAAGTGGTTATCAATAAAAGTAATTATATATCATTGATTAATAGAAATTCTTCCACATACTTGCTTGGGTTTCGGAGCGTTTATGAGAAATTTTAAATCCGATTCAGTAGAAATGTATTTGTTTATTTATTATACGGGCAAACCGAATACAATATGATTAGGTACATTAACATCATATTTTTCGTTTAACTCAATAATAACACTGAAGATTGTTATCAGAATGAAAATTAAGTAACTTAAATGAGGCTCTTCATTCTATTGATAATGACTAATTCCGATTGGCAGAAAGTATCGGCTTCCTTAATCAGTTGATTGAATAAGCGGGGGATCCTGGAGAATGGACGATGGTGGAGATAGTTGGTGGTTGAGAAGGGAATCCAAAAGGAGCTCTCTGATAGGGAACTAGATCGAGGGACAAGGAAATTAAGCAAGCCAAGGAGTGCCATTGAATCTACATCTCCCCGGATCAGTCGGAGAAGAAACTTAAGGCCCACCGAATCTCTTCGTGAGGAAGGACTCATCAGACCGCACCTCCTGCTCAAGACATCACAATCCAATTCGTCCTGGGTTATATGTAGCATGTATGCCATGTAAGTATCGAATAAGCCTTCGGTGGACGAAGGTTCTCGGCCCCAGGACACCGCACGAGGAATCCTGCTTTGTTTTTCGTATCATTCGCCAGCAGGAACTATCTACTCCACCGTCCACTTCTCCAAATGCCTAGGGACGCCAATGTAGTGTGTTCGGTGCACGGTTTTGATTTTTTTTGCCGACCCCATCTCATCTATTAAATTCTTATTGTGATCATAAAACTATTTAGACAATTAATATCTAGATTCGTTCCTTGTTTATGCTTTTTGGTCCTTCTTAGTATGCTGTTGATCTTTATCGTATATGTTCTATCATTATTGTACGTTTATTATTGTTTTTAATCTGAATTTCTTGTAACTGGGCTTGACCCGTATCCATATAAATAAATAAATGAGGGCTGGCAGATAATTAAATTCTCGTGTATTCCTCTTCACAAGAGAGAGACAGAGAGAGAGAGAGAGAGGGTATATTTCAAAATCAATAAAAATAAATTATACAGCTTTGAAAATGTATAAAAAAATATCATTGTCTGGCATTAGGCATAGCCCGTGTCGCCAGACAAGAGCAATGTTAACCCTCTAAAACAAATAAATACAGTTCTTCAAATAGATGCAAACAATACAATAATTGTTTTAAATAATTTTAAATTATTTAAAAAAAAAAGAAATAATTAAATACATTTCAGATTCATCTAGATTCTAGAATAGCACATATGCACTTTTTAGCAATGTAGAGCAGTTTTCAGCTCCTAGCTGGGTAAGCCACGAATAAATTCTTTTTTTTATAAGTGTCACGAGAATAACAATTTGGCGACTTCATGTATTTAGGTAGGGAATTTAACAATATATAAATAAGGTAATGAGAACTTCTGGTGGTAAGAGTTAATGCGGGGCGGGGGTTTACAACTTTATGTTCAAGTAAAAACCGAGTTGGGTACTGGTGAGTGGATGAAGCGGAGACAATGTGGGGTTTTCTATGGTACAAGTGGAGAAGATTTTGTACAAAAAGCTGCGTTACGTTGAAAACCTTGGCTTTGTCGCACTTGTAGGGTGCTTACCGTGCATCTCAAAATCCTTCTATGCAAAATATTGAGGTTCTCCATCACTGTCTGGCGAGCTCCACCCCAAGTCGAGATCGTGTTCTGCAGAGTGGACTGTACAAGTGACAGGTATAGCAGCCTCAGACGCTCCTTACTGGTATCCTTACTGATATTGCTGGTCTAACATTTTTTAATATCGGTATAAATTTCCTCAGTCTACCACACAGATCCCACAAATTTCAGTGAACGCATTGCTCTACTAGAGATGGCAGGGATTCAGAAATGAATGAATGTAGGCTACAGTTTTACTAAGGTTGAATTTCTTCATAGATAATTAAGTTGCTAAGATGACTTTGACGGAGGACTCAATTTGTCTCCAAGAACCCTCCCATCCTCTTCCACCATCGAGGTTTTTGATTAAACGAAACCGATCGCTGGTACGGAGAGAAAAAAAAATTGAAAGTTTGATGAAAAAGTTCCCCGGGGTCGACTTTGAGAGATATTGAGGAATTTCGGGAGGATGAAGACTTTTCTTGGATACCAGCGGGAGAGAGGAGGGGAGGGGAGGTTGGCTCGAGGAAGCTTAGAATATGACATGTCAGGCGCCTCTAAGATTTCGTTCCATCCCTCATCCGAAGGGAAAAAGGGGAGAAAAATGACTGGCCATCAAAAGGTTCATTTGACTCGCTCAAAGTTTTCCCCGGTGGAAATGGGCGAAGGGATGAGATAACGGAAAATGATTTTTTTTTTTTTCGGGGGATGCCAGGGTGGTCGAGGAGAGAATGGAGGTTGGTAGAGAGTTTGTCTGAAGCAGAAATGGCGAGTATTTCTCCACTTCTCTCTCTCTTTGTCTTTCTCTTTGTTTGCCCTCTTCTCTCTCTCACTACACACATTACAGACTAAGCAGGTGGAAGCCCGAATTTTACGGTCAACCACATAGAGCACATCCTGGACATAGAGACTCGTGGATGAACCAGGTATTTGTCTCAGTACCCCACGTTTTGATGTACTGTCAGCTAGGGAAAGCCGATAGTCGATAGTGAGACACTATCAATAGTTCGATACTATCGGTGAATAACTATCGATAGTACGGAATATTAAAAGGAATGCCTGTACCCTATCCCCATTATCGGCAAATACATCAGCCTATTCCAACCTCTTCTTAGGTCGGTATATTGCACTACATCTTATGCAACTCCTTTACTTATTACATATCTGCGTGAGAAGTTCACGAATTCAAAATGGTGTCTGAATTTGGTGTATCAACCCATGGGTCAGTTTCTCCCAGATAAATCGGGAGTGGTCCTTCGAGAGCTTTAGCAATTTCTGCCACTTATCCCAGAATAGAATCCCGGTAATTGGTCAGTAATTTCCCCACTTATTATTATCTGTTTTCTCTTACTTGGGAAATTTGAGTTAGCACACCTCCGGATCTAACATTCACAGTATCAACTCCAGCTAGAGACTGGCATAGGGTGAAAAACTGGTGCGGAGGTGCACGTGGAAATTCATCAGAAATGCCTTCAAGGGTTTTTAATAAGATTTACTTATTAGGAATTCTCGGAGTATGACGAGTAGGAAAGGGGGAGGGGAACTCCAAAGAAAACCACGATATCTTTTTAAACGAAGGATAAACTTTTCATAGAAAAGTTAACCTAAAGCAAACCTACCAAGGTAGATCAGTTCACGGAAATGCAGAACAAATTATTTTACACAATAGCCAAGACTCTTGACACAGTGACTCATTGCTTTTATATTATCCACTGTTGTTCCCATTCAATGAATTTGAGTTGTGAATAGGAGGAACCATAGATCTATTGTAGATGCCTTTCAATTCTTAGAATGAATTAACTTTCCTTCAAGTGAAGCTTTAAATTTCAAGGGAAGCGGGCGGAGTTATTTCGTATTCCCAAACATCGATAGTCAGCCGACTATCGATAGTATGAAACTATCGATATATCGATAGTCCTATCGATAGTATGACTATCGATAGTCCTTTCATACTCGTCAGCCATACGTATGAATACCCATATTGTACTCATTATTCATCAGTATTCTTAAGTGTGCGGTCATTACCTTTGGTAGATTGCCGAACACATCATCGTTTGACTACAATTTCGGAACGAAATTAAAGACCTTGGTATAATTTTTTACGGACGGTTGACATTTATTCCGCACATTGACTATGTTTGTGCTAGGGGCTTTTTGAAAAGAAATACGAGGGATTTTACTGTCATTAGGCCCCCGTCGTTTGTACAATGCGTTTATACGATCTGTACTGAAATACGGCTCGATTTTCTGGTCCCCCTTTTACACCAATGCAAGTGATCTGATCGGACGCATTCACCGTAAGTTCGCGGGTTACATTCTCTTTAAGCAGCGCGGCGAATGGTCTGATTTAGTTTATGATAGTGTCCTTCGACTTTGTGCTTTTCTCACATTGGATTGACGACGCCTAATTGCGGACTGCCGTTTCATTTTCAATCTATTTTACAACAACATTGACTCTCCCCAACTGCTTGAATTAGTGAATATCCATGCTCCCCTACACTATACGGAAGGAATGATTTATTTCATTTCCCGTCCCAACCTACTAATTATTTAAAAAATATACCTATTATCAGAGTTCAAAGAAACTTCAACCGTGTGGTCAAAAATGTTGATTTTGATTCATTTTTTAAATTGAGAAGATTAGTTAACAATAGATCGTTATTTTTTTATTAATTTTATATTAGATTTCAATTTTGTATATGTTTTTATTTTCTATGCAATGTTCTGATTTTCGCCTTTGTTATTTGTAAGCGGCTGACATTCAATTTTGTATTCATTCATGTAATTGGGCTTCTGCCCGTATATATTCTAAATAAATACTTCGTCTGTAACGGATAAATCTGACATCTTAGACCTCCTCAAAGCTCTGGTCTTCTTGGTTTTGAATACGATCGTGGTAGGTCAGATTGCATTGGTTTGATTCGAAGTAGAACTTGAGAGAAGCCCAAAGTTACTCCCACCGTGGCAAAATCATTCGCACCTTTTGGATCTACAGATCTCAACTTCAACTTTTGCGATCAATTCCATGAAGCACTGGGATGCAGATGTGTCCTGCAAGTACTCCACTATCAATATAATGAAAATGAAATTACGAAGTAACAAGACGGGATGTTTTTGCTTCTCTGGAATACCTGCGTTAGCAAGTTGGTCCAATACTTTCAGAATCCCACTGCAATCCGTGGAAAGTTTGGTATTTCTGAGCTTGATGGATCTATATCAGATGCCTGCAGAATTTAGCTGCTCATTTGGGTTACTGAAACTATTGCCCCAATCCGGGGTCAGCAAGATGTCAGCAGAAGCAACCGTCCGCATCTTTGTTCTAACATTTATGCGTAAATGATTAGCACACCATCCCCAAAGGCTGAATGGTCTGTGACATTTCACAGAAAGGGACTCTATCCCTACCAGTTTGCCTTCACAAGGCAAGAAGACGGGTTCAAACGCCCGGAGTCTCGGCAACCGTGGCAAATTCTAGCAAGCATAGAGCACTGGTAGAGATTTCCTTGAACTTGAAATATGCTCCGCACGTCATTTAATAGTGAGACCTTACATTCAATACAACTCTGAAACAATTCGTTTTGTATCAAGATAGACAACAGCCACATGTTTGCATATGCCAGAACCGAAACACTCTTCAATCAGGAAGTAGAAATAGGATTGACCAGAGATATTTTTCCTTAAAAGTTTATTCACCTCTTTCATAGTGGATAACGATGCAACGAAAGAAGAAAGTACAAATAGAAGATACATATGAATGCAGTGAGATTTGATTCTGAAACTCAAATCATGTCATTCATGCACTTGTCAATACCACACAGAGCTTTGGAGTTGGACGGGTTTTGTTTCGTTGACGAAAGCCTAAAGCATTCATCGGTCTTATCTCGTTGGTAACTTCTAAAAAATGAACGAAGCTTCTACACAACGTTTGACACGACCGAGATTGAGTTGTTGATACTACTACCGTTAGAAGAAGCCAGTCAGTTTAATAAAATCAATATTGGAATGTATTACAGCTTTTTTCAGCGTGGCATTTATATGAATTCAACTGTGAATAAATTGTTGTCAGTATGTTAGGGGCACTTTACGGAATAGAAAGATCTACAACATCCCATTCAAAATTGTGGCATTTATTAAGTGAAGACGCTTCTAGCTTCGGTATAAATAACAAAGACTTACCCAGAAAAGCAGTTGAGGGTGTCAAATAACGAACACTGGAGAACGATTGATGTACATAATTGATGAAAAACGAATCAGGTACTGTTGTAGTCTGTCCGCGCACGGAATCCCATTACAACCTCCCACCCATATCTATCTATTTATTAGAAAAACGGGAAGAACCCAATTACAATTAGTGGGGAAATGTCGGGAGGGTCGGGACATTTTCCACATTTTGATTTTTCAAACAACCGGAAAGCAAATTTTTCCTATTCTGAGAATTTCCAAGCGAAGCTAAACATCTTACCTCATTCCCGGATTTTTTTCTGAAAGCTTATGTCCATTCCTAGTACCTAATAATAGATAAATACTAGAGCTTCTTGTTTTGTCCGAACCCATGTGCTGGAGGGTCGGGACAGTCTATAAAAAAGTACAGTTAACCAACCATCAATATATCTGTATTAAATTTGAACAATAACACTTCCAAATGTAATAAAATTACGAGAAATAGGAACTTTAGTTTAAATTATCTAAAAGGCACCAATTTTGGTTGATAAAAACACGTTAGGAACGTCTCCAAAAACTTTTAAAATTGTCAAAAAATCACACACAGGCTCGTCAAAATCAGGAAATGACCGGTGATGTCTAACATGTGGAAAAAGCAGGCGGGAAATGCGATTTAGGTTCTTATCCGATTAAAACCTTTCTAAATAAACATTAATGGTGGATCAAAAATGCTTCACAGCTTGTATCCTCTAGCTGTCCTAACCCTCCCCTAAGCAGTTAAGGAAAAAGAAAATAATCAGTTTTTACAGAAACACAACAAAAAGCTAAACTTTATTCAAACGCAACGCGCGAAACTGCGTTGGTTTTGGATGGTCGGTAAAAGTATCAACAGGAAAATCGATTTAGACAATATATCGATAATGTATCATAAGTGTCAATATTAACGGCTCGATATCGGTTTTGGTTCAATAATCGATATGCCATCCCTAACACACATCGGTCGGGAGACTGGGATTCAAGTGGGGTTCAATAGGGAGTGGGACAAACCCACGTCACGGGCAGACAAAAGATGCCACTTCGATAAAGTCATACTTTTCGGGTAAATGCTTTTTATGGACACTGAATATTAATCGCGGTGCAACACTGATTTATTACAATTATGCTCTGAGGGAGCTTTACATCGAGATATAAGTCTATCAAGGGGGAGACTTCAAAAGTTAGTTGCCTGAAGGGCTGAAATGAGTGATAGTGTATCTAGGTGCTGTCACCGGTAAGAAATTATTTCCCTAGTCTTTGTTCAGTGTAACTTTTATATGAATTCAACTAAGATGTTGTAAATTATTGTTGTGATAAAGGCACAAAATCACAGGGAACTGTGAACATCGTGGTTATGATCGAAAGGACTAGAAATACTGAATTAGGGTTGGTCACTACATACTTTTCAAACTAAATGTTATTGCCGTAAGCCCAAAGCCTGTGAAAACAAAAGCAAACAACATTCAGGATACGATTAAAATCGAATTCTTTCAAATTGAAGAATTGACAGGACCCAAGATGAAGGATAGAGCACCCTTGAATCTTTTCCGCAAATATAAGGACGTAAAGCACTCTGTGTTTCGTTTTATTCCAGTTTTGTTAAGTTTGCAAGTTGATATTGCTTGTTTTTATTTCGATTCCTTTCACACATGTTATTTAGCAAAGTTTTGTGACAGGTAAAAGCGTGTGTTCCACAAATAATATCCTTATTGCCAACTTGACACTCTCAACTGTTTGAATAATGTTAAACAGAAGTTTGAGAGATCGGGACATCGCGGATATATCCGCATTTGAGGATTACCGTCTAACTTTTTAAGGCGAAGTACATTCTCGTACCCTTGTAGACATTTTGTTGGAGAAACTTAACGAAGACTTTGCAAACTTCCGTTTCCGACACCGGGATAAAGCCCAATAAAAAGTTTCGCGACAGGGAAAACTCTTACGAGAATGAAAAATCGAAAAGAAAATAATAGAGTGAAGAGGGAAATAAAAAGAAAATGAGGGAACACGGCTTGCGGATATGAAATGAAACTTTTTCCAAGTCCGAGCGTTACTGTTGGAGGGTTGGGGGAAATTTCGCCGGGAAATTCCACCAGTCTGGCTGATGTCTGGGTCAGCTGAAAAATCCCTTCTCATTATAGTTGGCAGCGTCGGGAGGTTCCCATATCGGATTGAGTCGGGGTTTCGCTCTGTTCTTGCTAGAGTCAATAAAAGGAAACGGGTCCAAGTTTATCTGAGTATAAGTAATAATGCAGATCAATCAGTCGGAACGTTTTATTGTAGTAATCTCTAAAAATTGAGTGGTCTTGGCTGGAGATTCTGATGTACAATAAAGATGCATCATAAATAACACTGTTTTATTGTTAGGATTCGCCAAATATTATTTATCAAATAATAGTTCGTAATACGCTTGAAGTTAACATATGCTTAGGTATAGATCGAAGAGAAACGCAACTATAAATTTAGTTACAACTAGATACGAATATTAATATTAATGTTAACATGAGGAGGAATCAAGACAAAAATTGCGACCACACATAATGAATATACCGGGTGGTCCATTTTTTATTGCAGATTCGGATTCTACCCAAAATTTCATGAAAATTTAACCCCTCAACCAATTTTTTCGATTGCCCGTAACCGGTTCAGCGAGGACGCAAACTTGCGCTACTAAAAAATGTCAAATAGTGGATGATGGTGAACTCTAAAGTGTGACGCATAAATTTACATAGTTTTTTAACGCTGATTCACGTGATGCTATCCGTTTCTTAATTCGACTCAGTTTTTGCGAAATAATGACCGAAATTTGTTTATTTCGCGTGGAAAATCATCATTAATGCCGACTTTTGACTCTCAGATTAAGATTATTTTCCCCTTGATCACTGAAAAAGGTCCGAATATCCATTTTTCACATTTTCCAACAAGATGTCGAAAATTAATCCCGGTAACAATCTGAAAACAGGCGCCTAAAATAAAAAAAGAAGGACGCAAAATAAACAAATTTTGGTCATCATTCCGCAAAACTTGAGTCAAATCAAAAAACAGATGATCCACTATTTGACAATTTTGAACCGGTTACGCGCAGTAAAAAAAATTGGTTGAGGGTCAAATTTTCATGAAATCTTGAGTAGAATCCGAATCTGAAATAAAAAAATCGGGTTTCCATTTAAAATAAGAAAGTTAGTGCGCTTTACGATCATTTCCGCGCATGCGCGACGCTTCAAACTGCAAGTTTTGAATTCTTTGCAAAAAAATTAGGGGAGGTTACTTCCACAAGTTTTTTTGATTTCTCCGCAACCAACGAAATTAAAAGGGTAGTACGTTCATTAAGGACCACCCTGTATAATGGAGCAACGTAAAAAAAATAGGGGGTTTGACAGGGTAGGGATTGAACATTAAACCCGACCACTTAAGAGTTATAATTGAATTCTGATGTCAGGAATTCTCTATACATCCAAACCTCACGAAAATATGAATATAGTGCTGTCCAATCCAACACTGTAATGTGTGGACCCTCTGGCTTCACACTTGTAGAAGGAAGAATTATACAGTGAAATCGATGCTTGAACACTCCTATCGTAATTCATTCATTAATTACTGTACTTGGCCGTATTAGAAAGGCTAGGGATTGAACACTGAACTTGATCACTTAAGAGTCCTAATTGAATTATGTCAGGAAATCTCTATACCTCCACGAAAATATGAACATAATGCTGTCCAATCCAACACTGTAATGTGTATACCCTCTGGCTTCGCGTTTGTAGAAGGAAGATTTGGACAGTGAAATCGACGCATGATCAGTCCTACCATAATTAATTCATCAATTACTGTATTCGGGCGTATTCAATACCCCGCATTCTGGTTGTCTGACGAAGAATAGGCAAAGTTTCGAAAAGTCAATGAACAGTGGAGAGTCCACTGGCCGCGTCAGGATTCATTATTTACCTCTGAGCGTCGTGCACGTGACGAAATAACAGCTACGTGACCGACATACGAAACCGCGAGTCCGAAATGAAGACTCGAGTGGAAGCGAGAAAAAAAATCCCCCTGACTAATTTTCCGAGACCAGCTCAGAAGAAGATGGATCGGCTGATGAGCCGGGAGAGAAAAGAGATGATGAAGACCGGCTTAGAATAACTACGAATTGTGGCCTTGGGGGCCCGGGATTGTGAGACCGGCCAGTAAGTTGTGGTCGGACATCAGTTTGTATTAAACTAGGTTGGCGGTCTTGTTGCGAAGATGGCTGCTATACATCTCACTTCTTTATTTCGTTTCATTTCTTCATTTTCACTCCAGGGCGACCTCGCGGTGATCCGCAGATGAATTTTTGTGCACAGTTTGTCGGTTGTTTTTGATTTTATATCCTTTGTTAGGACGTCTTTCTGAAGCACGGCATTGTCAATACTGCGAAACCTATTGAAACTGATCGAGGGGAGTGTAGAACAGCCCAAGCTTGGGGAAAAAATAACCGCATACAAATCCGTTTCACACCATTATAAGACCTACTGATGTTTCATTGCAATCGTGTCAAATGTTGAAGTTGCGATTGATAAAGCTACTTGTACTACTTTTGCGCTGTCCTTCAGCTCTAAAGGGATTGTACAAGTTTGATGCACAAGGCTTTGCAAGTTGGTCCAAGTGGCGAGTGAAACTGCGGTTGCTTGAACGTGCAATTTTGCTTCATTTCTACAGTTTCAACTAAGTTTAAAAGAAACGTTGGATAGAGCAAGTCTTTAGGACTGAATGGTCTCCAATTCTTTTCATAGCAGTCAATTGAAATGATCCATCCGAGTATGCACTGACGTGGACTTCTAGTAAAATTCTATTTATAACTTTTACAGTACTTTCGATTTTAATAGAATTCAGGGATTGTGGAACTTTGAATTTAGATTCCATCATAGTAATATGAGGAAAAAAACAATAACCCAATACAAATCCGTTTCATACCATTATAAGACCGACTGATGTTTTATTGCTATCGTGCCAAATATTGAATTTGCGTTTGGGAAAGCTACTTGTGCTACTTTTGCATTGTCCTTCAGCTTCAAAGTGATTGCACAAGTTTGATGAACGGGGCTTTGATTTGCAAGTTTGTGCAGGAGGCATCTCAGACTATAAGGCTATTAGTTTCATTGCAGCCTGGCCTGTTTGAATACCAGTAATCAACTTTACAGTTTTAACCGAGTTAAGAAGAGATGTTGGATATACCAAGTTTTTAGGGTTGAATGGTCTCCAATTCTTCTTATAACAGTCGATTGAATTGATGCATCTGAGAATGAACAACTAATTATAATTGATATAATTATGGCAATAACTCCTCCTAGCTTATTAGGAATTGATCGTAAAATTGCGTATAAGAAGTATCATTCTGAGTTTGTAGTAATGTGTAACTTGTAGTGAACTTCTAGTAATTCTAGACTATTCATAACTTTTACAGTACTTCCGATTTGAATGGAATTCAGGGATTGTCCAACTTTGAATCTAAATTTCCCGTCATCAAATTCAACTCTGGGCCGAAAAAGGGTACCTGCGTAGGTAAATGCACAATTTGTTCACCAATCATGACTTTTACAGCTTCCATTCCACTTAAATGAAAATTTCAGGGATCGCAGAAGTGTGTACCTTGATGGTTGCTAATCAGCTTCACTGCTGACTGACAGAAGGTGAAATCGATACATCCTTACATCTATTACTCCTTCACGAATAACTACTTCTGCAATTTCCAACCGATTTTAACTGACTTTTGAGGAGATGTGGAAGTTTGTTTCTGGTCGCTCCACAATTTCTTTCACCGTTCTATGGCTGAAGGATGAAACTTCGTAAACTTGCAACTCGTGTACTAACCTTTATGATAAGTTGTACCGCTTTTATTCGTCTTCAACGGAAATTTCTGGGATTGTTTTTCTTTTGTATTTAGATATCCCCTAATTCATTTGTAT
The DNA here is from genome assembly GCA_031894815.1 of Creontiades dilutus. Taxonomy (NCBI): domain Eukaryota; kingdom Metazoa; phylum Arthropoda; class Insecta; order Hemiptera; family Miridae; genus Creontiades; species Creontiades dilutus. The sequence goes on from JAVIWC010005620.1 coordinate 3,852,770, forward strand.
GCTGTTTGGTGATAGCCGATCAAGGAGGATACGGTTACGAAATTGATCGTATTGATTGAAAAGGTGGGCTCCAAGGGTTTTGTGATTGAAAACAAGAATTATAAGCCATAATCTTAAGAAAAAGAGATGTTGCTGTGAAAAAAGCGTATATTGGGAGTGGAACGAATGGAAATAGCGAAAACTAGTGCATCTTGCAGAACCATAATAGTTACAGTGAATAGGAATCAGATAATTGGATTTCTATTTGTTTTTTATCATTTGAAATACCTTTACTACTCAGATTCGGTACAAATGGAATAATTTATCTTAATAAAGTAAACTCCTTAAAAGCTGTCTGGTTGAAGGTAGCATCTGACGCTTAGAATCATTACTTCTGTTGCTTCTATCCCATTTGAATGGATTTCAGGGATTGTGCAAGTTTAGGTCTACGGGAACCCCTAACAATTCATAGCTGTCTGGTAGAATATCACATGTCCGCATGCGCAATCACAAAATTCTGGAAGAAATTAATCTCATCCACGATGAAAAGTTTAATGATCTTTTGGTTTGGAAATGAGATGGTCTCTTCTGCGTTCTACTGAACTCGAATTAATGTTAAACTTAGTGATAAAATTAGTGGCCACAATGTTTACAACAATTGTAAAGCACAATGTTTACAATTCCCTGTGATTTTGTGCCTGATCATCTTCTGTCTGATGTATAATTCGCGGACTCTATCGCCCTCCACCTGCTGTGTGTGTCAGGAGGACAAATCAGATTTGCTGCCTTCGGCAGTTTGGACCCTCTGTGAGTCTCCGGATGTCCCGTCGACAAAGATCCCCAAGGGCGGAGGCGGAGGCCGGTTCGTTAACGAGGTTATCCTCAGTCTCTTTGGGACACCAGTAGGTGATATGTAAAACTTAACATTGGAGCTCCGGCAAAAGTAAAACATTGGGTAATTATACATTAATCATTTAATAAATAATTACTATCAAATACAACCCAGTGCAATTGCAATCAAGTTTACGTGAAATCTTTCGCCTTATACAGAAACTTGTGATGATGTGGTTAGTTGGCCCTTCGAAATTTTAGAATCCGTCGCCTCGGGAGACGAATCAGACGTTTCACCATTCATTACCGCATACACCTCATTGGAAGGGGCACCTATACCATTCCATCACCTCACATGGTGGCAGAGCGTGGTTACGATCCACGGACCTCTGGGTTATGGGCCCAGCACGCTACCACTGCGCTGATACCTGTAAGTTTCGCAAGTTCAGATTTAATACTCACAACTTTCCGCAAAACCGTCGAGGCTAAAGATAAATAGACAGTCAAGGATCTAATGACATGAGAAAAGTATTTCAAGCCCATGTCGCAAAGAAGCTTTCGAAACATGAAAAGAGGCGATCACTCCCTCTGTTATCGTGATCATCCACCTTAGTTCACTTCAAGAGCACAAAAAACAAGAAAAAAAAACCGAAACGCCGAAACAACATCGGGAAGCTATATGGGGAAGGAAACGCGCTACGATTTATAAGGCATTGGGGCTAAATGAAGCGGAAAACTTCCTGAACGGGGAGATACAACGGCTCGAGTATCTTCGATCTTGTTTCCGGTCGGATTTGCTCTCTCGTCCCTCTTTTTGCTCGTTTTTCCGCGGGATTAGAAGGGCACGCTCCCCTTAACTGCAGCATGAGCCAAGTACGAGTCTTCTTTAAGGTGTATGAGGCCACTTCTGCCAGACAATTAAACCCGTTTAAGCTAGAAGAGAGTGGAAAAATAACGGGAAATTAGTCTTTCACCAAAATGTATAACGGTATCTTGTACAGGAAAAATTGAACTTGCGTCGTAATTTGTAGCGTGTTCCCCTAAATCGATCATAATGACGTCACCCGCTACTTTTCGGTCGTGTTCCGCATAAGAGCATATCTTGAGCATTTGGCCCTCCTGATATCCATGTCAAAACGGGAACTGTTTTGGTGGCTCCATGGTATTGTATGGATGCCTCCATTGATGCTCTTCATTATGGAAGTGTCTGGATAGAATCTCTGCAGTTTATGCCTGCAGCTCTTCGCTGCACATTAGCAAATCTTGAGCCCACGGTCTTTCCGATATTCATATCAAAACGGGATTCCAGCACATCTGCGTTACTGTTATTATCCCCTCAGAATCATCGTTTGACATATTCATACCGCATTAGATATATAAAATAATGATCTTCAAGTCATCATTTGGATACCGTCATTATACTCTATTTCTACCCTTCACTATGTGAGTTTCTGGACAGAATCTGCACTTGCCGCTTGCAGCTCTACACGCCTCTTCGCCGCATACTGGTGTATCTTGCTCCCGTGAACCTCCCGATATCCTTGTCAAAACGGGATTCCAGTAAGTCTATTTTATTGTTATTATGGCCTCAGAATCCTCCAATGATACCCTTTGCTATGAGAGTATCTGGGCATACACTCTGCACTTCACACCTGCAGCCCTTTACGGGTCTCCACAACATACCAGCATACATTTAGCCCATGGCCTCGCACATCAATGTCAAAAGGAGACTCCAGTAAGTCTGTGTTATTGTTATTACGGCTTCAGAATCATCATATGACATATTCACACCGCAATAAGTAAATAGTCCAATAATCTTCACGTCATCATGTGGATACCTTCATTAAGCACTCCATTGGTAGCCCGTACTATCTTGGAATCCGAGCAGAACCTCTGCATATGACGAATGCTTATATACACGGCTCTTCGCCGCATACTAGCACATCTTGAGACCGTGGCTCTCCCGATATCCTTGTCAAAACGGGATTAAAGTAAGTCTGTGTTATTGTTATTATGGCTTCAGAATCTTCGTGTGACATATTCATATTGCAGTAGATAATACAATAATCTTCATATCATTGTATGGATACCTTCATTAAGCACTCCATTGCTACCCCTCACGATCGTGGTATCCGGGCAGAACCTCTGCACTTGACGCCTACAGCTCCTCACGGCTCATTGCAACATACCGTCCTAAAGGACCCTTGATTAGCCCTTTCCAAGACGGACACCCCCGTTTGACGTCGGGAAGCGCCGCTGATAACCGGCGGTTAGTCGGGGGTTTGTACCGCTAAGCCCGCAGGACGGCAACCGTTGATTACCCAATCAGACTTCCTCCCCGAGACTCCGGTTAGTGTTACGGAGTTGTCAAGGGTCTCTGCGGTCCGTTTTAATTAACCCGGCGCCGCCCTAGACCCTTCCTTACTCCCCTTCCCTCGCCGCATTTCTCCGTCTATGCTCGAGCTCTCTACTTGATCTCAGAATCAGATCCGGAATGTTTCAATTGCACATCTCCATCTTCGGTGACCAAGAAGGACTAAGACACATAGGATTTCAAGAGTGATCCAAATACTCGAATTTCGACGCATTTACGTCAGTTTATAGGTGAGTACTAGCTTATTGTTCGAGTCAAACCAAACCATTACCAAACCATCTCAATATCGTTAATAATCAAAACTACCTGTAATATTTAACAATACACATCACCTAGATTCATTGGTAATTTACAGTGTATCCCAACATGGGTTCATTTTGGTCGATTTTAAAGCTCATTTTCAACAAAAATGCCTTTTAGGCTTTTGGTTGATTGTTTTCAATCTCTTGGAGTCATCCTAGAAGAACTCCCCTCTCAAAACTTGTTGGTTTAAATTTAAGATGCCAATTCTCGAATTCAAATATTTAAGAAAATGCGCCGTTCCACCTGATGTATCAGAATGGCTTCGATTGTTTCTGTTGCATTTCTGGCCCAATAACTAATTAACTGATGAGGCAGTAGTGGGCTTCCCTCACCTTTTCCCGATGATACAGCAGGCCTTCCTACCTTCATTGGCTTTAGCCATGCTCAATAATTGTGCCCAGGTTTTTACGGGATTCGGTACTTATTAGGGACAGGAGTTAATGACACCTAGGTACTAACCCACCTCTTCTTTTAACTTGTTGCCTTCCCATGATCAGATGCCATTTCTTCTTTTGTTCGGTCCATATCTTGTTAAAACCTCCCAAATTATCACGAATCCTATCTACATACTGGATTCCGAAACTATCCAATTGCACTTGATATCACTGACTGATAAATTCTCGACTATAATCTAAGTCACGTTCACACAAAGAATGTAATCACACCAGTTAACACAGATTTTCATGCTAGCCAGAGGAGATGGGAAAAACCTCTACCTGCACCCTCGAGCCCACCCTTTCTTAGAGGTCCTCCCTGGTACCCTTCCTGTAGGTTTTCCCATTCTTCAAAACCCAGGAAGAATTACAGCCCTTGAAATTAATAGAAAATGAAAAACAAAATGCGATTACAAGTAACCCACAATCACAAAGATTACAAGTAACCTACAAGTTTGCTGGCCCCCGAGGGACCAGCAGGGTCCCCTTATTGACTTTCTGACGCAGAGATACCGATCTGCAAATCTGAGATAATATTGTAATATCACACTGAACTTTCACTAGTATCGTAGTGGATTTCTTCACAATAATCAAGCACACATCCAATCTCATCCCATTACTTTCAGATCAAACGTACCTACGTACTTGGGGAGAGGAGTAGAGGAGGAGGGCCAACTAACCACATCCGTCACACGAAATAGGTTTATTTTATCTAGAGTTCATTTTCACATTTTCCATCAACTATAAGAAAATTCAATATATCCTCTTACGCGGTGAATAGTGATTTCCTCTCAATAAATAACATATTTCCAGCCGTTAAGAGTTTTAGAAGGGTGATGTCATTCCCTTGGGAGTTGGGCCAGCTGTTAACTGTCTGATAAATCAATCTTCATTCGTCAAAAATGTTTCCACTAAGTGGGAAGAAGAAAGTGAGCTTCGAGAGTGACTTTAACTGAAGAAACCAGCGTCAAAAGTTTCTATCGAGAAAAACGTCGTTTCCTTTCATTTTCGAGGATAATGAAAAGATGAAATAAAATAAATAAGTTATACGGAAATGTACCACAAAAACATTATTGAAAAATTGGATTCTCCCGATTAAGTTAACCCTACCCTATGACAATGAGGTGATGAAATGGACTATTTACCCCTTCCACGGTTGAGGCGAGTAGGTTGCAACACCTTCTCGATACGCCAGTGTAATTGGAAGTCAGAGTTTACAAATTTTCATATCTAAAAATATTAAACTTACAAAATTCAAAAATTCTGAAAATTCAACTGACAAAAAGTTTGTTCTTCATATCAAAACAAAAAATTGTCAAACAAATTTAGAATCTAACAATCAGAAACTGAATATTAGACCTTGTATAAGTCTCAATATATCAAACGATAATAATAATAAATAAGCAACATTATATATAATTTTAAAATCGATTAGTTGATGGCATATTGAATCCCACGCCATTGCACAATATTCCACCAAATTGATATTATAAACTTTGATTATCTCCAGGATTACTGTTTTGATTATTATCTGTCCAACAAAATGTACCCAAATATAGAAAAACTTCTTCAGTACTGCACATTTCACAGTTTCAGCGTCGTTACATCTGAAATTCAGGTGCAAAAGATCACATCTCATTTTAACAGACCAATTTACAATATTAAAGATTCTCTACTAGGCGCAAACTGCATTCAGATCTCAGGTGGTGTGATCAACCCGAGGCTTTTTAACAGTACTTGATGTGGGAGTTGTAGGAATTGTTCCAATATTTCCCTTAATCAATCGCTTCCATTATTTTAAACCCTCGATATTTCTTTAAAAAGAGAAAAGAGTATTTTTATGAGTTTTTGTTTGAAATGATAGAATATGTGATGGAGTTGAAGTTCGGTGTAGTATTTTTGCTCTGTTACCAAGATTGTTCGTTTATATGATACCAATATGTGACCGTTTGCTGGCTAACCTGAAGCGGCAGGTCCCTGTGATATGGGTGCCAGGTACCTCTAGGAGCGGGAGGTCCAGGAAAACCATGATAGGAGCAAGTACCTCCCTGAGGGGAGATCAGCTCCACCAAAAGTAATGGTATGGGAGCAGGTAAATCCTATGAAGGAGGAAAAATACTACACCATATACTTTATGGGATCAAGCACTCTCCCTGAAGCTACAGCTGCACCAAAAGTACTAGTATGGGAACAGGTGAAGAGGAAAGCACCAACACTGCTAAGTAGGAGCTAGTGAGATTCCCGGGAGGAATCAACCGCTTACAGTATTGCGGAAGGAGAAAACAGCTACACTCGATAGTTTAAGGTTTGTAAGGTTTCGGATAGAGGAGATGAGGATAAGTTTCGCTCTCAAGACAAGAGGCAAGAGGTGAATGTGGTCTAGCGCCTGGAGGCCCGAGTTTTTAAGGGTAGCGAACCCCCAGGCTCAGGGACTTAGGAAAGCCCGAAGATCCCCCTAAACCCACGACCTTCTATGTTGTGTTTTATTTGCAGAAACTTACCTTGCTATGGTTAAGAAAATGGGTTTGGATGAGGTTCCCACCAAGTGCACATGAAATGAAGCAGAAAGCTGCCAAGTGCACCACTTAACCTCCACACTGTGCCGGAAATCGTTTTTGTCAAGTCATAATTTATGACATCAAGAAGACAAGGAACCCAACAAAATGATATAAATTGCAATGATGCCGAGAATGATTTTCGATTTCCCAACAAAAATTTCCTTTTGGAATTGAAAATCATTCCTGAACATCCTGAGTATAGATTACACAGCAATTACCGAGAAATCCCATTTCGCTGGGTAATGCAAAGAATGTTTCGTTACTTAGTGCAGCCATGCTCCTTATGCTGGGTCATCTCCAACATTTCTTTTGGTGACTATTCTTTTTTTCCGACTTCCTTTGTGGCTAATTTTGGCAATATTTTACTATGTCTAGCCCGGTAACTTCCAATTTCTTCAATCTCCCAAAACTGTATTGAATCAATTCCTATATAGTACTTGTTTGTCACAATTTTTTGAAAACCCATGAATTGCCACTTTCTTCTTCTCTTCGTAACTATTTTCCGGCTTGAAATTGTTTAACAAACACCAAAATGAGAAGAAAACCAAAACAAAAATTGAAACAACACTGGAATTACTCGCAAAACGCCCGTACAACCTCGAAACGAACAAACTGATTCTAACAATCAGACTTAAAATATTAAATCTTTGTGTTATTAAGAGACCAAACAAAATTCGAGAATCCAGAATTGAATATCGTTAGTTTCCAATGCATATACCTTTCCTGAAAAGTTCAGTTCTCACGATAAATGTACCTTTTCCTCAGAAACTGCTGATTCTATTTTCTTATTTGTTTTACACATGACACATGGACGAAGGATGTTTCGGAACATCTTCAAGTTTTTGTAAAACAGAAGCTCAAAAATAATGCAAGAATGCTAAGCTGCAAGCTATCAAAATAAGGAAAGATTACAATATTTCCTGCAAACCAAAACAAGAAATTCATGATTTGGTTGAACTGGGGATTAGAAAAAAGTGCATGAAATCAACTGTACTTCTTAATACTCTATTTCCTTCACTGTATTACAACTTTTTCTAACTTTAAGCGACAGTTTTTGGGACCTACAAAACATTTCTAATAGGATAGTGTAATTTTCAAAACAAAAAATTCAAAAATGATAATGGAAAATAGGATCTCTGATGGGCTTTAGTGTGCACTTATCACCTATATTATTACTCCAACCTGGGCAACGCCAGGTTAACTAGTCATGAATAATGATAGATTATAATTGAAAATGGTAATAACTTTCAGAGCGAACTTTAATGGCCTGTCTCTTTTCCCGCAAGATATTCGTTTCGATATCCGGAAGGGAAGCCGCGAGAAATATTACGCCTTATCATCTCAGACCATTTTGCGGAATCTGATTTATTTCCCCCTGCAAAGACCTTGTTAGTCTCCGGCTGAATGTTTAAAACTTAAGGGGTCTCGGCGGAAAAATAAGAATATTGTTCCACTGTTTCCGTTGGAGTCACGATCACTATTATATGACGAAGTGAAATATGAATGGTGATGATGGGGGTATGGGGGAAGGCGGAATGCATACGAAGGTTGTTTATCTTAGATGCAGATGTTGGGAGGCGGGCTGGACCGACGCCAAAGGCTTTCGCCTATCTACAAGAAGGAAGGGTTTTTGTATTTGCATGTTTCGGCGTTCGCAATTTTCCATTCCCTCGTCCCCTCTCTGCCAGACACACACGATCCTTATATCGCGATCCTTTTCACATGCAAAGTTCGGGCGGAGTCGATAAGGGATGAAATCTTCGGAAGGAAACTAGGAAAAAAAGTACCATCGTATAAGGCTTCCCTTTTAGCTTTACACATTTAAATAATTTACGTTCAATACGTGGGGAGAGATAATGATATTGCACAACTTTCTGGCGAGCTCCTACCTTTCCTAAGGTCCCATTGTACTAATGAAACTTCAAAAGTCTAAATTGTAAACAGTCTTTCCATTTTCTCTACTTTCAGAACACCATTAACATCTTTGGAACACCTCACTGACCAATTAAGTGCTATGTCTCCAGCAGATGCTAGTTGCATGCTGATCTTCACAATGCCCATCTGATTTTGATAGATTCGGGGCCATGCTAAAGTGATCCCATGGATTCAAAGGTGGGTTTTCGCTTTTGCTCGACCGTTACGGGATGGACAGAATCGAAAAACGTCTGACAAGTAGATTGCTGCACATGTCTTCTTCTCCTAGGTCAGATTGATGTTTTGATCATTTGAAATGTTGACATTTTGTTGGCATTTGACAATCTCGAAAGATGTGGAATATAAGCTTGTTAGAACGATTCAAAGGACAAATATGCCGTGAGGTGTGTTCCGGCACACATAATTAGACCACATGTTTCTGTCGTGCTAATTGCTCAGCGGATAGAATGATGCAGAAACGGAATAGAACAGAGAGAATGAAGGATTTCGCATTTTTAAACAGGAATAAGTATGCATTTGCTTTCCCTGGAGTTGAAATCCCTACTTCCGTGTCATCTCCGGCCAATTTTCAAGTTCTGCCAAATATACACGATTCTTCCTTCGTAATACCCATGATCAAATTTCGATCGGAATCGATGAGGCAGGGGTACCCACCAGGGGGAGTTATGACGCAGACCACGTCATCAAGCTTGTGAGGGGGTTGGGGATGGCCTCCTACAGGGATTCCCCTGCATCCCACCCAACCCTTATCATAAGGGTTGAAATCATTGAATGGAAACTAAAAAAAGTCCCATCCTAAAATAAAGCTTCCATTTTAGGTCTAAACGTTCAAATATTTGGCGTTCATTGCTTAGATGTGAGGAACACGAAAAGGTATAGCACGTATTTCCCGTTACTACCTTCCCAGAATCGGATAATAGACAAATCATCCAAATTCAGAAGGAGTGTGCCATTTTCCAATAATGCAGAGTTCTATACTTTTCTTTTCAATTTGATCGATCTGAAACCAGGTTTTAGGTGGCTTCACAGAAGATGATTCACAAGAGAAAAAGGTTTACATTTGCACTTTCTCGAGTTCGAAATTTTCACTACGTCTTCATTTCCCGTCAATTTCTACAATTTCCTGTCAAAATCTATTTTCCTCGGGTTCGTCTTCACATGCGCAGTTGGTGCAGTAGTTTGAGGTTGATCGAAAAGGAAAACAAGAAACGATCCATAATGTGATGATAGGTGACGTTTAGCCTTTCAATTTAAATATTCCTCCCAGCCATGCAGCTGTTTGGAAACAGTGATATTGCAAATTTTCTCGGTCAGTACATTCAAACTAGTATGCTAGTTTTTTTGACATTTTTGACATTCAAATATGGATTGGTTATAATAAAGCTTACGTAGATAACTAAGTCTCTTATGGTTTCGAACGTTAGAAGTGCTATTTGTTGCACTTGAGATTCACTGAATTTTTCACTGTGCGGATTTTGTTATCGCGAGCAACTTAATTCACGTACACAGACCATGAGGCTTATTTCTCTTGAGACGTCTGAATAGGTCGTCAACGTAGAGGAGCTGCACCCCTTCTTCATTGACGTGTACTTGTAGGCGCTTGTGATGGGCTATAGCGTGCATTCTGATTACTTCATTTACTGTTGGTATACGAAGTTCTTTGCCCAGTCGAACATTTCGGGTGTACCGGTATGCATCAACTACACACCTAAGTATATTGTTTTGAAACCGCTGTATAATATCGCGATTACTTTGAGCAGTACAGCCCCACAACTGAACTCCATAAGTCCAGACTGGTTGAGGACTTGTTTGTACAACGTTAATTTGTTCTGGATTGACATGTTTGAGTGCCGACCCATTAACCAGTACATTTTTCTGAAATTGAGAACCAATTCTGCTTTAATGTTCTTGACATGCGTCTTCCATCGCAACTTACCATCCAGGGTCATACCCAGATACTTGGCTTCATTGGCGTGCGGTCTTGCCATTGAGATAGACCGGAATGTAGTCGGGCAGCTATTTAATGCGACACAATTCATTGAGAATCAAATGTACCGAACCAACGATAAAAAGTAGGGCTACATATTGGAAACCATCTTCCCAAATTTTACAGAAATACAAAATTGCTAGAGATCAAAACTTCTTTAGCACCTTTTGATGTTTGAACAATGTTTGTTGGATATCTTGTTCGACATTCGGTCACTTCATCCATTCGCAGATTCTAAACTCATGAGGAGCTCCAATATTTGTATCGAATGTTCAGAGTCTAAGCTGGACTGGACGTGATAGATGATTCCTAAGACTTTTGTCCATCATCAAAATAAACGTTTCGCGTTGAAATTTCCCATAGTTAAGAATCCCAATTTCCTTGTCACATTCACTATATTTCCAGTCCGTTTCCATTGTTAGCCGGACTCTTCAAATCGCCATCCTTTTTGCATACTGAGTTCGATCAGAAGAGTCGATAGTAATGAAATCATTGGAAGGAAACTTGGAAAGTTCTATCGTATAACATTAAGGCCTGATAAAGGTTTTCCTTTCAGCTGGAATGAATATTTTACGTGCAGTACGGGGAAGACAATCAGATAATTCCAACGTTCCACGGGGTGAAGGAAAACGGAAGTCAAAAGAAGAATATTTCTATTTCTACAAAATATATATTACAATGTTAACCCTCCAACGCCTAGGAAGTCAAAAATCGATTTTTTTAAATAGCCCTCTATTTTATGAATTTCTTGAGGCCAAAATTTGCAATTTAGTGACATTTTAGAGGGGCGTCCCCCCAAGGCAATACTATAGGCAATACATCAGCTCTAGGATGTACTAGTTTTAAATACGTTACTCTTCCATGTTTTATTCACAAACTCATCCAAAAGTTATATCAAAATACAAAATATCAAAATACCAATCGGAATAATCTTCGAAATTAAGGTTCACATTTTTTCATGAAAAGCGTATCAGCAGTGCACATGTATTCACACTTCGCATTTTTTGCACATTTGCCTTGTGTATTTCTTGTTTTCACTGTTTTTACTGGTACATGTTGTGCTGATTATGTTGGTCGTGTTGAGTTAGCCTTCGGAGGATTACCATCCCAGTCTGTTGTGGCAGCCTATTGTCATCAACCCCAGATAAAGCTGGAAGGTCCACCCTTCTCCAGCACGTTTTGGCGAATGAGAGGAGATCCTTTACCTCTCCCGTTTTAATAACCTGGGGATCAACGGAAGCTTGTCCCCAGGTTAGAAAACGCTGTCTTGCCAGCACAGGGCAGTGGCAGATCACATACATGACACGCAGTCTCATCCTCAGCCCCACAGAACCGGCAGAGGGTGGTGTCAGATTTGCCCATTTCGTGGAGATGGTATTTAAGTGGACAGTGCCCCGTTAAGAGCCCTGTTACTATACGTATCTCCTTTCTTCCTAGGCTGAGCAGCTCATTAGCTCTCTTCCTGGAGAAATCAATAAATTGCTTTGCCTGCCTCTGTCCCCTAACACGGAGCCAGCAGGCAGTACCCTTCTTACTCTCCCATTTGGAAAGCTCCCCCGAAGAAAGCTCTCCGTTGTGCCCAGGAAGGGTTCTGGACCCATGACAGTAAGTCACTTTTTCAGCAGCCACACCTCTGCATAATTGCCACGCGTTTTGGCATGCAGCATCATTTTAAAAGCGAAGCGCGGAGTCAATTTTTTTCTGGCAGATGGTTTAGGTCTACATTGTCCTCTTCAGTATCGTTTCCATCACCAGCAGAAATGCAGGTATCAAAACACTTGAACATTTCTACAGCTTGTACCACTGCCCGTGTCACTGACACAGACGGAAAGAAACAAAACAGGCAAAATTGGAATGAAGCGAATCAAAATTGTTCCAGACACGTGGCTGGCTGATTACTTCTCGCCCTCTCCTTGATCAGCTATAACCTCAATGCATTTACTTCCCTACAGGGGACAGTGATTTTTGTGGTAAGCTCACGGAATCATGCTTGGAATATTTCCTGTCATTTTTCGTTAGTCACTCACAGAAACTTATATAGAACATGGAGGAACAGAAATATCGGCTAAACTTACCGTTTTTGGTGCATTATGAAGATAATTGGAAGCGCAAGTCGACAGGTCGCGAAATTGAAGGAGGTTATAGTGTTTTTAAGTGTATAACTCAACAGGTAATGAACTTATCTGATTCAAATTTTTCCTATTTGCTGTACAGATTTCAGACAACCACAGACACCGAGAAACAGAAGGGTTATACGATGCATGAAAAAGCAGGGGCTTTTGAAAATGTGTCCCCTGTGAGGGACTATAGACTTTCGGGAGTAAAATAGATTTAGACGGTTGGTTATATCAATGAAATGTCTTGTGGTAACGAATTTTGTGGCCAAACTGATATGCAATTTCGGGAGACAATAAAAAAGCATGAATTTGCGACAAAAATGGTAAATCTACATTTGTGGTTCATGTTATAGAATCCAATCATAGATGGATAGTTTAATTACATAATTTTACATGTTACGTTTTTGAAATTGAATTATAACCAACGACCTGGATCGTGTAACACTATGGTCCAGTCCAAAGTTTGTTATTACTTCTAATTTTTAAAAAGTGCCTGTAACACTATAGGTGCCTATGTACACCACATTAATTATTGAAATTTAGATTCCACTTCCATGGAATGATGTACTCAGTAGATACGCCATTTATATTGCTGTGAATGTTATAGAATCATTAGTTTTCTTTTATAAAGCTTATCTCTTATTAGCTTACAAGTTTCTTTTTTTAATAGCTTTGAACTATTTATCCTCATTAGATTTCTAATTTTTTCGAAATCTTTGTTTACTGTTTGTTCGAGTCTATATTTTGTCGTCATTTGAGCAAACGTATTTTTAACTCTCAGTAACTTCAGTATATATGATTTTGATTGCCGCTGTCGCACATCAGTAAAACATACACCCTTGTGTGTACGAATTAGTTTGATCATGTTCAATTGATGGCCAATTAAGAAATTCAAATCATGAAATAATGTATCGTTGGGATGGCACCTGAGCTTAGTGAATAATGTCCTTAATACCATTTTTTGAATCTTAAACTTTTTATCAATTAGGTATCAGCAAGTTTTTTGTAGATATCGTACTGAATTAATGGATGAACAGTTTATAGAATATCTTCAATTTTGTCTGAAAGAAGGCAAGTTGAATACAGTTGAAAAGTTCGAAATGATCAAAAAGATACATCTTGTGAATTTCGAAATATGGGAACTCTCAATATTTTTCACTACTTATGGGCCCAAATGTGTAAATCTGGGAATTATTCCTTTACAATGTTCAATCTAGTCGTTAAACTTCATAAAACGGTTGTATTCTTTTTGGGAAACAATGTAATATTTAATTAATACATAGGGGTGTAGTGGATTTGTGTTTCTTTGTATAGAGCGCTACTCTATCACAGTGATCGCAATTAAAGTCTCTTTCCTAGTGCCTGATGTGGTTTTCGCTGGTGTTTTCTGATAATGAAACGGAAAAGATGATAATGAATCACCAAGCAACTGTGTAAAATTTACATAAATCGACCACGGACGACTGTTACTGCTGAATAAATACATTTCATGGAGGAAGCGGTGACTCCATACAACGCTCTATACAATAATTATTTTGAGTGATCGCTCAAAGCATATCAACTCAGAACGAAACGAACAAACTTCCACCGCTCATGAAAGCGAACGACACGAGGGAGACGTAAAAGGAAGGGCAGAGGGGAAATTAGCATCCCGTCTCCACTAATTCAATATGACCGCAATTAGTCGTCGGAATTAACATAAAATTTGAATAAACAAGACGGGCGTGGGGGGTGAGAGGAACGACTCGGAGGTTTGAGAGGAAAACGGGAGGGATGCGGTTCTCAAAGGGAACTCGGAGGGGGCGAAGCTTTGTCAGGTGGTTGGAAAGCAGCCTGGGAACTTCCCGCGAGATAGGGTCACCCGTCTTCGGCAAATATTTGTTCGGTACAATCAATCAGACTCGGGGATAGCCCCGTCGGAACGTGTTCCACTGTGCTTACCAGAGGCAAGTTAGTGGAGAATTCCGAAAGCGATCGGACGCTGCACTGATAAGGTTGGTGGGGCCAAGCAAACTATTATAGTCGGCGTTGATTGGGTAGGAGTTGAGTCCTTTTGAGGTTGGATCTTCCAGTGCCGTTCGAGACATCTGATACCTTAATCAAGTCTTGACTGTCGTTGATTGAGGGGTTTCATGGCGAATTATAATTCATCCAACTTAAGTGAAAACCGTGGAATTAATTACGTTAGTTGCGAAGGGGTGAAGTTATATCGGAATTACTTGGAATTCCTAGAACAACATCTCGATTGTTTATTACCTGTTAAAAAGTAGTTAGCGTCGATTTAGCAGGGATGGATGTGATAGAAAACTGCAGTGATTAAACCGACAAGCCTTCGCGAACAGAGAAGGATCGATTGCACAGTCGTCTTCACCACATCAATTTCCCTGAATGTAACATCAAATCGTGATAGGGAACAATCAAAATGCATGGTTTACCTTGTCATATTGCGTCGAAATGTTCTTTTTGGGTCTGATCTCTCCGATAGCGGTTTCTTCCCGAAACAACAAAAAACGTTACGGGGTTCGGATCGGGCAGTTGAAACAGAGTCTGCCGGTTCGCTCGGATCTCCGAGCGTTATCGGAAACAGAATGAATCACACTGCTCTGTACTCTGTATTATGGGACGCACCCAGTGACTCCTCCCCTGAAACACTGGGGTGGTAAGGGATCACCAAGTGCCATAACTCAGCGACGGAAGAGGTACTTTTCGTAGTCAAATACAAATTCCAACGAGTCCATGATTGTCCTATTTAATTTAAAACTACAAGAATAGACACAAAATAATGAACGTGCCATCGAATGGGTACCTCAAGAATATCTGAATAACGTAGAAGTGTTCTATTGGCTAACTGGCTATTCATTCACTCGCCATAACGCCATTTACACTGGATTCACAATGAGCAGGAATCGCTTTGACGAACGCACTTGTCCATTCGAGAAGATTTGTGAAAATGGCTCAGAAACACTTTTTGAGCTCTTTGATCGGTCAATCGCATACGCTCACTCCAGTGCAAACTTAAAATTCCCCCTAATTCTGCTTCGTATCCTACTACTTTGTGTAACTTTGGAGCAGGTGCTCACATCTATCTGATTGATCAGGTTCCCCCTTCGAACTGCATTCTAAGCAAATCCCTGGAAGGTATAGTTCGAGAGTTCGTTCAAATAGGAGAAGGCCTCTGTTTCACTATCTTCAATGGAGAGAATTTCCTATAATTTTATGGTTTGTTGGTTTAAGGGTGCTCTTTTGCTCTTATCAGAAGCCGCTACTGGACCCAACATTACTAATACAAACTCAAAATCATTGGTATCCATTCTTGTGAAATTTACTGTCTGTTTACTGGCTGAGAGCAAAAACTCTTTATTAGTCTGCTCCTACTATCCCACTCGCGATTTCGGAATATATTTATCGTGCACCAAGGTCGAAGATTGCGATGGTGTGAAGGTGAATTAATGTGTTGGCCACCGAAGCCACTTGCTATGGAAAAGTCAACGTTGCTGGAGATGTTCTGTCTGAAGTGCCGATTGCTTGAACAATAATCGAAAACGAAGATTCGTACGAAGTGATGTTAAGGCGTTTGTGATCCTTTTCTTACAGTATGGCGTTACGTTTTGGGAGGTTGATATCAGTGGCGACCCGGCTTAACGTTCGTATGGTTCGACGAAGAAACTTCCTGTCGCCGTTAATAGGATGGGAATAGAGTCCTTTCGAAAAAGTCCGGACGTCTAGCGCTTTAATACGTATTTGATATTTGAAGAATGAATTACATCAATACAACAACGATTTAAAACTTCTCCAAGCTGATACACTTAACTTCCCGTTTTCATAACCAAAAAATTAATTTTATTAAGACATTTAGTAACGCTTGCACCTACTCATAGTATGAAGTGGATCAAAAAGCGAATACATTCTGATCCTTATCTGAGAAATCATTAAGAGTTTTACGAAAATTGAATCCAAATATTTTTTGTGAATGTTCACCCCATTTGCACATTGTTTTCATAATGCCGAAATTTCATGATCAGGTATTGGGTTCTCAACGTTTAAAATTATCCAATCATTCAATCCAAACAACGGGCCAAAAGGTGTAGATTTCGTGTGAGAACTGTGGATAGGATAATGTTATCACAATAGATTGTTAAAAAAAAGCACACCTTTGCGCAAGCGCATAGGCGAACTTTGAACAAGTGGAATGCATTGATCATTGCTGTGAAATCGCACTTATGAGTAGTCGTCGTTAATTTGGCAAGAATCAAGGTGATTCAGAGTTCCAAAGACCAAAATGCAAAATCCTTTGGGTGGCTCTTTCTGTGCGTGTCCTTCCAAGCAAAGAAGAGACCATTTGTTAGAGTGCCTTAAGGCGATCGGATGAAAGACTGATATAGTTCGGAGGGCCAATTGGACTCCTGGGTACCAGACAGTTATAAACGGCGTTGATCGGGTGTCCGTAGATTCCGAGGCTATGGAAGGCATCAGGGTCGTCTTGAAGGGACATACTCCCCACGATCAAAGGCAAGTTAGAAGTGCGATTATAGAGCGATTCCATGATGAGAACGTAGATGAATTTAAACAAGAATATTAACTTGTTCAACATCACCCTTTTACGTAATTGATGAGCCAAAACAGCAACTTTAACTTCAAAAAGTCAAGTAAAATCATGTTAGGAAATTACATTCATCTGATATCTGCATGTTTTTAGCATAAAGGTCGTAAGAGAGATCATAAATATGAATATCAACTTGCCCTACTCAACCTTAAAGGGTTTTACACAATTAGTTTGTTAAGCCTAAATAACAAATTTTACTTCATAAAGTCAATTAAAATCAAGATAGGAAATTACGGTCATCTGATATCGTCATATTTATAGCCCCTACAAAACAGAATAAGATGAAAATGCAGCCTGGAGCCTGTCTGCAGTAGACTTGCACCCCATTAAACGCGATCTCGTACACCCGGATCGTCCGTCATTTTAACGACGTCCCGACAAGAAAGGGGAAACCTCGCTAAGGAGGATCCACCCCTATCACCACCCTTTTCGACTCCAACCCCCTCTAAGACAGTTTCCACTGGTGTCTGATTTCATTGAAAATATTTCTCCAAGCTAAATTTATTGTATCGGCTCCAACGAAGGGGATGAGGGGGTTGAGCCGTGAATTAGGATTCGACTTACATCGGTCTGAGGGGCGGATAACTGGAGGGTAAAGCAAAACTCTGTCGTAAATCTTGCGAGTAATTGGGCTTCTGGGAGGATAAGGGGAGAGAAACGAACGAAGCTAAAAAGAAAAGCAAGGGGGTATCTTTCTTCCTTTTAATTCACATCCTGTTCTAAGTCATGCGAGCGCATCAAGTGGCCGAATCAAAGGCGAACTAGTTCTGTAAAGTGTTGTGGATCCCGCTTTATTCTCGCGGAACGGAATGAAACGTCTAACAAAGCAATTTGGACCTGTTGGCAACTCCAAAACAACCTGTTGGAATTCGTGCCATCATTTTTGGGTAGATGATTCAGTAAATAGTACTTACTTACTGATTCATTTACCTAAACACTCATGCAGATGCAATTTTCATAAAGCAAGAGAGTTCTATTCGCACGAAAAAACACTACGAGTGTGCTGTTTTTGCCCTCATAGTTCCTGTTCTGTGTCTGACCCCCTATAGTTCTCATTTAGGGATGCATTTTCAGAGATTGGGTGGTATGCATAAAGTTGGAGTAAATGCTCAAATCGAAACGTAGAAGTGAAAGCTTTTGGTCATGAGTAAAACCTCCCAGTTAGAGCATTTGCTTAAAAAAGAAACCTTTTACTTCAGAGCAAAAGCTCAGGAACGAAGCCATCACTCAGGGTCAACGAACAATCACACTACTAATTGGTGTCGCGTCGGTCATGAACAGAGCCTGACCACTGGACGTCATAAGTTGTGAACGTTTGTGCTCTGTCATGAGTGGCCTAGATAATAATACTCGAGACCCCCTTTCGAAAGACGTATTCGTCTCCATGAACTGCAAGTTTTAAGATTTGGTTATGTGTGCAATCAAGACCCAAAATATCACACGGAAATGTACATTTTAACTCTTTGAAGTTCTCCTGTCCTTGACAGCGGATCCATAGATGAGCTTGCTCTGTAATTTTCTTTCCGACTATTTTCACTGTACGAGAAACAGTACTTTTATGTACGCCATGATCTTCACCCACACCACACTGGGTCAGAGAGATACCTCAGAAAACGCTGCAAATTCTTTCACTGGGGTTTATTAATTCAATTGGCTTGCGTTCATGATTTGAATTTCTACTAAGCTTTGGAGTATGCGTGTTTCACAGGTGATAGAGCGATTATCGAATTTCAGGAGATATGCATAGAGCACGTAAATCGGTTCTCAACCAAAATACCTATTTGGATTGATCAGTTGATCATATATTTGTTCCTCCTGAACACGCTCCATCACCTGTGAAACATGCACACTCCAAACCTTAGTAGAAATTCAAATCATGAACGCAAGCCAATTGAAAAATAAACCCCAGTGGAAGAATTTGCAGCGTTTTTTCATATAACTTGAGTCACGCCGCTATTCCCAAGAAAATGGTCTGCCAGCCACTTCATATTACGTTCTTCAAAACGACATAGCGCTTTAAAACCCACATCGCGACAACGCCTTCTCTCCCGGTGTTCTTTTTCACGGCAGACAACATTAACATAGCTATTCTGCGCAATGTCTAGCGAACAACTAACGAAGAAAAGGATTAGGTTTGGTAAGCTAAGTCTGTCCGCTAAGTCACCCTTGCTCCGATTTTTTGTTAGCATTTCCTTAATCAAAGTGTTTCTATGAGTAGCAAATGAAGGAGATGCTCAGATTCCTGAGCTTTAGTTTCTACCTTTTATATTTATACATATCAATTGAAGTAGTAAATTTTCCTCCAATTCTTTAAGTAAAAGCTAAAGCTTCAACTTTATTCATACCACCCATTCTGCGGAACGGGCTGATGGTCAACTATACTAATCATCGATGCCGGATTTTGTTTCTTGAAAGTCTACTGCACAAATAAACATATAACGTGCACATCCTTCACACAATAAACACATCTTCATTTTTCCATCCATTAATAAACACCGCAAAATGATTTTTGCTATTTTCAAGTCAACATTTGTTTTAAAGGTATGAATTTAGATGCATTTCTGATTGTTGCTGCTGCCCAACCCAAGAACTTAGTCTATATTTTCACGAAAATAAAGAGGTAAACAGTGGAAATGATTTTGACGGTTCGGTCATCATCAGTAACAAAAATGAACTGAAGGTACATCATAAATTGCACATCCCATATAGGCCCGGTGAAAGGCGATTGAATTCTATTGGCTCAGGGCAGTGAAAGGGATGGGGAGGACCAACCAATGCCACTCAAGGCTTACAAAGTAATTTTGTGTTTATAATTTCTCTCTCTCTTCCACCTTTCTCCCTCTGTATTTCTGCCCCTGTAGAAACTCATTGAGGGGAATTCTCTTATTTGAACATCGAGTTATTTTGTGTGTGTGGCTTTCACGAATTCACAACGATCCACTTCAATACCTAATGCAGGGGTAAACACAGGTTCTTGAAAACAACCCTTACGCGCCCGAATGACGAAATGGTAATAATCCAAGGTTAACTCAACTTTCTCCCCACCGTAAAGATGAATCGCCGAGCTGAACCCCGTTTTAGTCGGTTTACTGAATGGGAGACGATTTGTTTTCATTGGGTCCCTTTTCTCTTTACAAGGGCTTTTGAGATGAGGCCTGATGAATAACTTCCCCACCTCGGGCCGGATACTTTCCCAACGGCTCAGACGGGCTTCCTGACGAGAGGAAAATAGCTTCGCTATCCCATGAACTTCAGTTTTCCATTATCACATTTTTCCTCCGCTCTCGCGCCCTATCGCTTCCAACCCCCTTTTATCTGTCTCTGATTAACCTCTCGTCCCGATCCCAATCAGAAATACTCTATCTCGTGAAAATCCTTTATCCTCCCGCGATATTGCCCGTTTTGAAATTCATACTTATTCAATGTAAAAAAAAAAACTCCCTCTTCAGAAAGCGACCCATGCATTGAAAGTAAGCTCGGATTTACAATTTATTAAGCCCGTCGGATGGAAATTTCATTGATGATCGTGACTCTTCAAAACTGCGGAACTTTATTGGGAAGTTGATAAAAGACGGGGTGCCGTCTTGAAGGAGAAACTCCGCCCTATCAATCAAATGGAAAAAGAGGGGAAAAGACCTAGTCACTCCCTTGAATAACATTCATAAATCATAAGCTCGTTATTTTTCTCGGAGAAACTAATTATTATCTATCACCAGAGAATCGAGTTAACTTGAAGATTTCCCTCTTAAAATGCTGAAAGAAGGAAGCATTTCATATTACCACAAAATGTTGCTCAATTTCCACTTCTCCAAAAACGAAAAACTCAATCTTATACCGACGGAAATCATATTTCGTTTTGTTTTTCTTTATCGGCTTCGAAAACAAGTTCATACGGCCGCAATAGGTGTTAATTACACGTAAAAATAATTATATAGTTAGTGGATTATAAATAGGTGGGTACTTTATAACTGTGTAACTCATCGGTTTCGTGGAAATATAGACAACGTTCGATCTTACTCCGTTTTTATTGAAATGGGTTTCCACAACTTCGTCGGCTCAAACTGAAATGTTCTCTTCTTTTAAGAAATCATATAATTGGGCATAAATTACACCAAATAGGATGGTATCCAAATTGGAGGGACGCTTCATCTTATTGTGATGTGTAGGGCGTACCAGAAGCTGGATATTCATATGCTGAATTACCTATTGTACCTCATTCTAATATGGCAGAAAAATTCTATGGACTTAAAATCCATGTATAAATATTGATATTTTGTTAGAATATACCTTATTGATCAAAATTAGCATTTCTACACAGAAATTCGCCATTGATACAACAATTAATCCATATACTCCGGAGTCTCTCCTGATTGAAGGCAGTGTTGGCAGAGGTATGAGCCAGCATTACCGATTCTATGCTGGTATGAATGACTGTTAGTATGTCCATTCCGTAATATGCAGATGGTTTTGAAGAGGTTCCTGGACTTTCCTTCTGTGATGTGTCCAAACCAGGTGGATTTCGAGTGATATGGGAAAAGGAATTTGTTGTTCCTGCTGATTGTACTAGATGCTCCTCTCTCCAGCTTCTCATCATCGTGTTGTTGGCTGATGATTTCAAGTCTGTTGCGGGGTACGTACTAGAAGAAGGAGGCTCTGGGAGCATCACCGTTCGTTTTGGATTAGCAGCAACTATTTCATTTCCTCTGATGCCTGAACGGCTCTTCATCCATAACACAAAAAATAATAACTTTCCCTTTTACGTTTGTTGTGTGTATCTTTTGAGGTATTGCTTTAACGCAGCTATTGAAAATAAATGAATGAAAGCTATTGAAATAGCTAAAAAAGCGAAATTAACATTTTTCGAGATTGCTTTCATAGGGATACGTTTCTGGAGTTTAAAATCCGTCCATGGGCCTAGAAAATTAGCTTTCTTCAGAAATTAATGAGATTGCTCACCACTTTTTGAGTAAACACTGTTTATCAAAGGCACCTTCTGTTTTGTTTGCGATGAATGTCCAGCATTTCCATAAACCAAATAGTTTGAATAGTGGATAGTTTGAACATTTCTTCAAAGACCACACAAATGATTATAAATAAATGTCTAACGAAGAAAGGGTTTTGAGTGCTCAATAAAAGAGCTCTCTTAATTGATGGAGCATCAATGAACAAGAATTTTATTTGCGAATAAGGACGATTGGCTTTCTTTACTGTTTGAGTATCTAGTTTGTTTCTGAGCGAAAAATAGTTATATTGGTCATTAAATTAAAACTGCTATTCAAGGTAATTCAAACAGGATTATAAAAAACATTTAACACTCCGTCTACGAAAACGTTTCGGCAACGTTTCCACAAAATTATGGTACTGCTTGTAGGCTGCAAAGTCAGCAAACACATCGTGAAATTGAAGGTTGAATAGGTGGTAAAATTATTTTCAATATATCGATTAATGCCAACAGTGTTTGCGACGGTGTAAGATATGTCTAAATAATGTGATTGATGAAAGGTAACAGTTTACAAAATTGGTAGTCACCTTAGTAATGGGTGTGGTCAATTTTTCAAGCCTTCATCTTGGACTGAACTTGTAGGTACATTTATTGTACTGCTCTACGCTGTACAGAAAACTTGAACCGTATGGGAACTAAAATTATTGTTTTCAAAAGTTGAATTGGTTATGACGTTAAATTGTACAATCCAATTACTGTCATACTGTCCACTTTTAATGATAGAATTGAGAATGATGGTGATATTAACGTTGTATTCGTGTAAAAAGTGTACTAGTCAGAACTGTAACATAACTACACGACCATTATCACCAATATCAGAAAAGCAAGTACTGCGTGATAGTAATTGATTTTACTAACTTCACTTCTTTGCAACTCAACTTCTAACACCAATTATATTAGTTCCCATACAGTTCGAGTTTTCTATACAGTTTAGGGTGGTACAATAAATGTACTTACAAGTTCACTGTAAGATGAAGGCTTGAAAAATTGACGAGGTCCACCGCTAAGGTGCCTACCAGTTTTGTAAACTGTAACCATTCATCAATATTTCACCACATTATTTAGACTTATCGTACACCATAACGAACTCATAAATCCATAAATTGAAAATCATTTAACCACTAATAAACCTAGAATTTCGCTGTATTATAGTTTCTGACTCTATAGCCTACACATTGCACTATATTTTAATAGAGTTTTGTATCGCCCGTTGTTTATAATCCTTGAATAATCTATGTTAATATAGCGAAACGTTAGTTAGAACTAGTTTTTACCGTCTCTTGACCTACCCTCACTAACCCTGAATTCAGTTATAAAAGAGGTCGAGAAAACCAACTACACTCACACCTTCAAGATAATTTCAATTATTACAAACTTCAGAAATTTTAAATAGGCATCATATGAGTTGATCCAACCGAACCATGCACTAATAAAATTGAAAATTACCATCAGTTCTTTCAACGCGTCCAATCCCTCATCAACAAACCTGAGTGTAGAAAAATCGCTGACACGATGAATTGGGTTTTACTTAAAAAAGAGTTAGGAAATTGTCAAAAAGGTTCATTCCCAGTTTCAGAATCTCGGTTTAATGGAGAATGATAACGTTTCAAAGCTTGATCAACAAATCATTTAGCGTCATTATCTGTATTTCGCAAAAATCAATATTTATGGGAAAAACTTATCAAAGATGGTGTCGCAACAAATTTTTTTTGCATGAAAAATGGTTTTTCATGGGACTAACTATCACAGAACCAATACGAGGAACGCGGAGTGTTAAGTGTTTACTTTCCCAGGAGAGTAAATTTTTAGTGGAAAGTAGTGGAGAAATATTCTTAACTCAGAGACTTCACAATGGAAAATTAGCTCACCACAAAAGAGACTCGGTGTTTCTTTCCGAGAGAAACCGTTTGAGCCACAGGAATTTTGATTGAGACGAATAGAAGGTGTACGGCGTTCAAATATCAATGGTTCCCGTTTATAAATAAAGATGTGCGGTCATTGAGTGAGGTTGAAGCGCCCTTGTTCGACAACTTCACGTGAAATGGGGTTTCGATTCGAAATCGCTTCCGGCAGCTTCACACATGTGGCGATCGTCGTGAACGCGATGTTAGATATTGCTTATTGATGGGATCAACGGAGTCAATGTAATACGTGACCGAATGGCGCGGAGAGGAGCTGGCCGGGGGTTGGACATCAATTTCCACGAGATGAAACTACAATAGGCCGTTTGAAGCGTTTGGCAATTCAAGGGAAGGGGTTAGAGGGTATACTAACCCGTTTATCGATATTTGCACTATGAATTATCGGGGTTCTGGGGTTCAGGTACATAAGTGATGAAGGCACATTTGAACACCCAATCCCAGAAAATAATTTATAGTTATTACCACTTGTGATGATTCTGACAGACACTGTTACTTTAAAGTTCATCATTGAATCTTTTATCTTCCTCACCACCAGTTTCAGTTGTTTGAATTTACGGCCTTGAAAGAAGGTGACACTCTGATTCAAATTATATCCAGATAAGTTACAGCTTTTAACTCATCTGAGTTTTCTTGGGAAATGTAATCGTCATTAACACTCTCAGGGGGACAGGTTGTCCGAGCGAGCTAAGGCATCAGTCCTTTAGCTGTTTACTTTCAGTGGGAGTACTGATTAGCCCGGTTCGAATCCGGCAGGCACCAATGATTAGGGCCAAAATCCTATCAAGTGTTGTTATACCTGTCCTGTCGTTTGACAGTTCACCTGTAATCTCGATATCACGTGAATCCAAAACGTTCCAACCCAGGGGCGTGAGGCAAGGGGAAGCCACGAGCGAAATCGGCCGATCTAGTTCCGATCCTCTCTAGAAGACGGCTGGCGACGTCCGCGACACCTCCGGGTAGTCGGACGAAAATCCAAGGTGAAATTCCTTGTTTACTTTACTTTTACTTACTTTTTAACACTCTCAATGCTGAACCCCTTTTCCGGGATTCCGTGCCCCACAGACTTTTTTTTTTTTTTTTTAGATTCGAATTACGGTCATAAAATGGCCAAATTTTGGTTAGTTTTGGACCTGGGACGAAACCGTCTCACACAGGTGTTAGGCGCTGTACTAAGAATATTTATATATATAAAGTAGTTCCGACACCACGACAGTAGGTGGAGGAAGCAGAGACAGGCGAACCCTCGACAAACTGTTGAAAAACTGTGCCACACCACTGCCAGAACATCAATCTCTCATCAGTTTTTTCTATATAAAACCTTCATGGGTTGTATTATACCTAATGCTATCTGATCGAGTCAGAATCCTAAATTAAACCGTTGTGGAACCGTCCACTGAAGAAGGAAACAATTTAGAATCAATGATCGACCATAAAAGATAAGCACAACTCAAACCCCTAATGGCACGAAATTTAAAAGAGCTTTTGTACATATTTCGGAAACGCTACCCATTCGACCTGTCAGTGGAATAAGTACACAACGGCTTTCTCGCAGAGCAACATTTAGCATCGTTTTCACTTTGATGGACAAAATACACCGCTCCAGCTGTCCAATACCGGTGCTCAGCTAAAAATGGTATTTTTGGAGTTGTTCCCTTACGTGTAGATACTAGATCCTGTCTGTGATTAAATCATTTTGCGGCAAAACTGGAATTCAAACTTGTACTTACTGCAAACATTATCTATCCTAATATTTTTCACTTTTTACAACTATTTTTTATAATAACTACAACTAAGTAGCCATTTAAATCGATGATTTTCATTACTTTAATTGAGTTTTTTTTTCTGTTTCAGGTTCGTTGTTGTTACATCTGATGAGATAGATAAGTTATTAGTAAGTAATAAAGACTCGGTATATAACTAACTAATTTGGGTAGTTAACAAGCAAGTTACACATCGAATTCGTGGAGTTCTAGAAGAAAATTCGAATTTTTGTTGAGAGCACTATAAGCATTTTTCTGTGAATACCTTTAAGAACACTATAGTTAGAGGTGTGAAAAAATACAACCCCCCCCCCCCACCTCCTAAAATCTAATATTCTGGGGTAAAAATACGTTTTTTCAATCATCCCGATTTTTGATAAGGATCTCAAATACGTTCACGTTGCGCAAGGCGCTCTTGCGCAGATGTGCACAGTACGCGCCAACTTTTTTTTCAAATTCAAACCCCCATTTTCACAGATTCGGATTTTACGCTTGATTTTATGAATTTATACCCCTTTTTTGTTTTTTTCGGCCTCACACAACCCGTTCAGCGAGCGCACTTTGCCATGTAATCAAAATTGCACTAACACAAATTAGTATACCCAAAGTTTGGCACATCAAGTTCCATTCTTTTGAACACTGATTGGTTTGTAAAATGTTTTAAATGTGATCCAGTGAATGCTTACAAATATATTTTATTCCTGACCTAAATTTCATAACCCAACAGCCAGGAGTTACATTCGTTTAATCGATTAGTCGAGTTTCTAATTTGTTTTATAGAATTATTTTATCTTGAAAGGTAAACCAATAAATGCTAATTAGAAGTAAACCGAGAATGAACACAATAATTAAAATTAAAAAAGCTCATCATATTAGCTGTATTATAGATTATAACCAATAGAAATGAAGCTTTCTTCGCTCATTGAAGTTACCGTTCTGTTATTACGGCTTTAACCTGTACCTGAATGATGTAGGGAGAAACATTTATTGTTTGACAACAAAACAGTTTAAAAAAAGATAGCGTTTTAAGATTATCGCATTTTTTGGTTATTTGAGTCTCACTGACCCCTGTATTGTGTA
Organism: Creontiades dilutus; assembly: GCA_031894815.1. NCBI lineage: Eukaryota > Metazoa > Arthropoda > Insecta > Hemiptera > Miridae > Creontiades > Creontiades dilutus. The sequence continues at coordinate 3,879,655 of JAVIWC010005620.1, forward strand.
TAGATAACCACTATTCTCCTACAACTTGCCCTACAGAAAAGTATATTCAAGTTTCTGGGGCAAAGTGACAACTGAAGCCCATCAAAGGGCTTGAGATCGGACCAGCGACATTTTCCAGGTCTTAGTTTCGCGAGCGGAAAGCTACCGAGGGCCGTAAGTTTGGAAAAAGGTTTGAAAACCACAATTCGACCCTTTTTTTTATCGATTCGACCTTTGAGGGCTGTCAACAGCTGTTGTTTGAGAAACGAATACAAAAATGTTCACCGTCGGAGAAGGTTTTCTGTGGAAAGCGACAAAGCGACAGCAAGAAACAATCAGCTTGTGAAACCCGTCGTCTTGTCGTAAAGGAGAAACAGATTGCTATGCAACGGGTCTGTTAAAAGGTCCTTACACGACTTTGAGCCAAACATTGTATGTACACAGAAGTCCAAAATATGTGATTATACTATATTTCTTTTAGGAAAAAACCCAATGACCGGCAATCAACTGCACGTAATTTAGTATAACTCAATAACTTATACAAGATGTCCAAAAATAAAGAGTAACCGTAGAGGATTTTATGTAAAATTTAAGGCTGATCAAAACGAACAAAGAATAAGCTAGCCATGGCCTTATTAATCCAATTGTGGTAGAGGAGCTCTAGTTGCTGTTTGCCATAGATCATCAAACAGGACTCTGCTGTTACAACTCTTAGAATCTAAAGAATACACCAGTTCGTATAGGCAGTTGGTCAAGACTTCACCCAGTCATGCCCTAAGTTCTCGTAAAACCTTTTTTACGTAATCTCCAGCTAAAACGAGTTCAGGCTGAGCCTTCTTTGTTCATAGTTTTTATCTTGGACATGGAGCTAGAAATCTCCGCTCACTAATGAAACCCCTGAATGGGAAACTGTTCGAGGGAAACACTGGGTCTTTCAGCAGAACTCAGCTTCAGGCCATAAGGGTCGAACGTTCCAAAATATATCACCATGTCGGATTGTCCAGCCAACTTTAGGATATGAACCGATTGGATTACCAGCTTCAATCCCATCTTGGACTGATGGCTTGTCGTGGAAGGCACCGTAATTTTTAGAGTTTGAAGTAGTCTTTGTAGAATGTTGTTCTTAATTTCACTCAGGACGTGCTGCACAGTACCCTCGATGATTGGCCCTATAAGTCAAAAGCCTGTATGATGGAAAAAGGCTGTCTTTTTGAGTGGTTCATAGTTTTTCCATCTTATAACATATTATAATTCCAAAATAAAATGACTCAACCAGAGCATGACGAACAAAATAATGTCTCCACCCGTTTTTCCTTGTAACAGAACTTATGGTAGGACATTTTAGGTATTTTCCGTTTTTAACGAAAATATTTCTTCACTAATCGTAGGTGCCATGTTTGTTAAATCTTTTTTTTTTCCTTCAATTGGCATTAGCCGGAAGCGACAGCCATGAAGGATTTTATTACAAAAACATATTAGGTATCCATATACTTACATAATCAATGATAATGGTTATAATAATGAACAAGCTGCAAATTAAACATCAATTTCAACTTCGATAATAGTTTTACAAATAGCTTCATAAACAAATTTTGATCTTGAATACACTGTTTGTTGAATCTATTTCAGTTGCAAAACCGTTTTCCTCATTGACTTCAGCTATACATAGCCATAGCTCCGCGAACGTTAAAGGCCTTGATGGCCTGTGAGACATATTGTCTGAAGTCTTTTTAGTTTTCGAACTCTGTAGTACTTCTTTCTCTCTTTTCGAAGCCTTAACGCTACTTGATGATGTTTTCATTAGTTTCTGACGAGCACCTTAATTAACGATCGATTGCTCGCCACTGAAACTCGAATCAAAACGCACTGTGGCCAATACGCGGTCTCTTCATCCTCCACCGATCTCGTAAAACCGACGATCAAATGAGATTACTACTTTACAACAAACTGATCTTTTCGTCCAAGAAAATCAAAGCACCACGCAATGCGGCTCCATTTGAGACTTTCCTCGGCTTGTCTGCCAAACTTTGAATACGAATAATTGCAGAAATAACTCTTTAGCCACAGAACCTACCCCTACCGCAAATCTGTTACTGTAGACACTAACAACAAGCGTCTGCAACTACTGGTTGATTTCGCACCTTTTTTCACAAGAATTACTGTAGTTTGCCATAAATATATGAAGAAATGCCTTGATACTCAGGTAACCAGACAATGCCCAACTCTGATTCTGGCACTATTTTGTTTTTAGAGTACGCGATCATACGTGACACGCAACGATTTAGTTACAGGATGTAACGGAGTTTATGGAAGGGTTTCGCCTGGGGGACGGTTCCGTCGTAAACTTTGCTATGCTAGGGGGATCTTCAACATCTTGTCAAAACCTTCCGCGCCTCATGATAGACAATATTTCTTACTCGGTGCCTTCCTGGGAGCGACTCGATCAAAAGACCCAGCCCCCTTTTGCATGCAACAAAGTGACATTTTGAGCGTCTCCCCTCGCCCTATCGTATATCAAAGCACGTATTTTCATCCCTCCAAGCTTCTTCAACCTGTGTTACGCCATCCGATTTTCATTATGCATAAATCACGTAACTCCATTAAAGATAACTTTTATCCGCGACGAAGTGCGTATCATATTTTACGTTTATTTCTTACTCAGTCGGAGGGCTCGAGTACTTTTTCAGCGCATAAACTTTTTCTTCGTTCCCACTGCAGCAGTAACTTAGCTGTGTTAGGATGTAAAAGAAGCCCGCCATGAGAAAGCGATTTGCGGAGCTATTACGTGACGAAGTTTATGGTATCATAGGTTAACAGCAAATATTCTACAGCCCTTGAGTCAACCGGAGATGAGAACCATAAGAAAGACCGAGAGAGAATTCGGAACAAAACAGTCATGTAAGACATGGGGTGATGTGGGGCCAAGTATATTCTAAATGTGTAGGGCTACCACTAAATTACAGGTTACTTCAGTAATATGGATTGATTCCGAACCAGATAGAAGTCTTGCTCAGCTCTACTGGAACCGGTCATGCGAGAATACGTTGATGGCCATCGATAGTCGATAGTATCGAAATAACGATATTTTCCTCCGATATATCGATATTTTGCTTCCGAGTCTACCAAGGTAGCGGAAGCATTGTTTTCACTTTCGGAATGTGAAAATTTGTTTTTCTCCAAAATCAAAAATTCCACTCGCATTTTGCGTTTTAGACCTTTCTGAACAATTTTGGTTCCGTGTCTCTTTGTGTGTCTGTTTGTTAGCAAATCCTTGTTACGGGCAAAACTACACGAAATTATAGTCCGATTTTGATGAAATTTTCAGGGATTGTGCGGGTTGGGGTGTAGATGGTTCCCTATAGGTTTCATGACCCCCGGATCAATAGTAGCCTCCGCGCATGCGCAAACGAAATCCTTATCACGCGCATAACTCCGGGAGTTCTCGACTGATTTCGATCAAATTTTCAGGGATTGTTCGGTTTGATGTGTAGATGGTCCCCTATGAGTTTCATGACCCCCGGATCAATAGTAGCCTCTGCGCATCCGCAAACGTGAAATCCTTGTTACACGCATAACTCCGGGAGTTCATGACTGATTTCGATGAAATTTTCAGGGATTGTTCGGACTGATGTAGCTTTAGTCAATAATAATTTTCAATGATCTATACAGTCATGTTATGGATACGAGGAAGCTACGTGCCACACCCACTTGGCAGACGTTTTTCTATAGATATTGCAAGGGCCAATAGTATCGGATATCGATAGTTAGTGACCAATATTTTTTCCGATATTTCAGCCGATATTTTTTTTTAAACCGATATATCGGCCTCATCTGATAATATCACATATTATGTTGATTCATAAAATAATATCGGTCGCAAGTTCCATCTTTTTTCACATATCACGAGTTTGAAAAATATTATGCTCACAAAAATTAGTTCGTATGGCTGGGACATCGATATCTATCCATAGGATATCAAGTAGTGGTTTTGGCTACGGCCAAGAGTCCTGGCCCAAGACGATAAAAATAGAAGAAGAAGAGTAGTGGTTTGGAGGTTCCATAGGAAAATTGGAAGATTGCGGTTGTTGACAACAACTTGTTGTTGAGATTTTTCAGCAAGTGTTGTGTTGTTCTTTTTGAGATTGTATGTTGTTCACGGTTGATTCTTTTCTTCTTCTTTCTTGTTTGTTTCAGTTGTTTGAACTCAGTTATTTGAACCATAGGTATTTACATTCATTTAAGGAAGGACATAAATGGTACAACCCCTCTAAGAGAACTTGGGTAGCTTATCAAACAATATAATTTGTTACAAAACTATTGGTAAAACAAAATTAAAAATAATAATACATTAAACAGAACATAGTTTCAATTTAAACATCTTTTATCTACGCCTCAGAAAAGGATTATGTTTCTAATTTATAGATAGTATTAATCAACTTTTCTTTTTAAATCAAATTTGAACTTCTGCAAACTCAATTGTGGCATCTGGTCTACTAAGTATATTAAATACATAAATTTTATCCAAATTTTTAAGTAATATTTTTCTAAAAATATCGATATTTTTTGGTCGATACTATCGGTAGTGCCTACTATCGATGATTAACCTACGATATATATCCGCATCGATGATTAACCTACGATATATATCGGCATCGATGATTAACCTACGATATATATCGGCATCGATATTTTAACGCCGATACTATCAAACATCGATATATCGATATTTTTGTTTCGATGGCCATCCCTAGTTGATATCACTGCAGAGTATGTTACAGACATTGCATTTTGATGATTCTGGAACGCAGAGAATCTCTCAACCACGATGCAGAAAACGTTATCACTTTTGGGATCATTTAGTTCGAGTAACTCTATCCTCACTTCTCAAACTATGATGCTGCAAGTGTAGGTTTTAACATAGGGAGGAGAGGTGAGGTGATGGAATGGTATAGTTGCCCCTTCCATCTAGCTGAATGCGGTTTAATGCTCTGCCACGCTCAGAGGATGAGCCATCCTATATTTTTCATCTCCTAAGAATTATATACGGTCAGACAAGGTAGTTTTAAAATTGATATCTTCCTCCAGAAGAGAATGTGAAATAGTAGTAAAACTAGGTAACACGTCAAATGTGAAACATTCATGGCAATATTTCATTATAATTGATTTTCAGTAAAAATATATTAAATATGAAAAATATGAAAACTTGAATTCAATTACTACTGTCCAAAAAAATCCCAAAATCGTCCCAAATCGTAAAGTACGAGTAAGTAAGGAAGAAAGTTTCAATGTTTAATTCATTTCTGTACTTACGGTTTCTTTACGATAAATTTCTGGAGATACTCCAGTGGATGGCTAATAGAAGTTTTAAACCAGATGAAGTTTTAAAACGAATCCAATTTCCACTGATTGAGGGCAGGTAAAATATTAGGAGTCGTGATATTGGCTGAAACAGGCTTTCCTTTGATTAAGCTCAAAATTTCTGGAAGGTGAACACTGTGATTGATATGGTTAGCTCACCCTTCCTGATTTTAGAATTTGCCTTCTCATGAGCTATACCAGACGCCTTACAGCGCCATCCTCTGAGTGTTGCGGGCATTATCCGTATTCATCTCACGGAAGGGGCAACTATACCATCACCCTCACGTTACAACACTTTGCTGATGGGTCATTCATGGACTCCCAAAATATTTTCATTGAATTACGTTGTGATGATAAAAAGGCTGTAGTTGAATTTGATCACGATTGCAATATCATTATGATTCCAATAAACGTAAATATTGGATCCAAATAAAGAATGACTGTCTTCAGGGACGTTCGACGAATATTTCTTCTGCAGTACTATACTTTCTTTATAGTCGGATATAGTGTTACTGCTTCTCCTCTACGAATAAGAGATGAAAGGACTAAGGTAAATCCAAGGTTATATCCACCTTGAAGCGGTAGGCCTTTCCTTCGAGGAGGTTTTTGGATCGAAGACGCCATTTGGCAACAATTCGGTACCTCTTCCCTCTCCTTATTACTTCTCGTAAACATGCCCATTTTTTTCCCTCTCCGTCCGTATACATAAATAACGGATCCGAGGAAAAAAGGACCCTCTTCAAAGGATGGAACGGATCTCAAAAGCCCGATCCAATAGGAGCGGCCCACGTTAAGGCGAATTATTTTTTGATCAACTTGAACCTGTTATGTGATACGAATCATTGATCAACAACATTATCAAGGAACCATTTTTCATTATAAAATTCTTGAAAATATCAGCACAATCAAAGGAGTTCGAGCGTCACAAGGATTCGCTGAATAATATAACGTCACGAGAGCGATTTAGATAGGAAATCGTTAAAACCAAATATTCGAACCACAACTTTGAGGAGCATATTATTCCACATGAAACATAAACTGTAATTATTGTTTTGGGTTTCGCAATGTTGATACAAATTTATTCATCTCATAGGCAACAATCTGTGCAAATTGCAGGAGGCATGAACCAACCGTGTTCTTTCGAGTTCGGTATCCCACGGGGAACGGTCTTGGGACCGGTGTTATTTATAATATACATCAACTCATAGCTTAAAGTACGAATGGAAGGGAGAATGATTTGTTTTGCCGATGGTACAGTTGTTATATTCTGAGTGTGGCTGCCCTGTTCAAGTGACTTCGATTAGATATTTGGGTGTAGTGTTGGGCCAGTGCCTTTGTTGGAAAGACCATGTTGCTATGTATTAGTCTTCTCAATCTGCAACACAGAGTACTCTGTGTTGCAGATTGTGAAGAATAATACTAATTAGTATGGTAGTGAGAGGTTCCTCTTCATGGATAACGGAGAAAATGTGATTTTGCATTGGTACATGCAGTGCTGTCCTACGGTGGTGGCATCGGAAGGTTCACGTCATACTACACTCAGACCTCTTATGATTGTCCAAAACCCTTTGATAAAAATCCTTCTAAAGAAATGTAAACGTTTACCTTCTACAAAGATTTACAAGCTGTTTCAAGTCCCGAATTTCGCTAATACCGTTAATACAGTCACATTAATTGAAACGTATGATTATATATCCATACATTAAGCAAAATTTGAATCATGTTCGATGTGACTTTCACGTATGGATTGGTTTTAGAATCAATCGAATCATTACTTTTTTAAGAAAAATTTTCACAAATATTACGACTTGTATTTCTATTTAGATGGGTGTGTTATCTAGAATTTGTGTTATACTCAGTAAATATACGGGTTTGACACTATTTTGAAGCTTATCTCAACGAATAGAGAAATTTGAATATTTGAGTTTTCTGTGCTTTTTATATTTTGTTTAGGTATTTTTCATCCGCATTTACGATTAATCTGTGATAAATATCGTGATGAATATGGATGGTCCCTCTCTGAGCATAAACCTGGAGCTTTTCATCGTCCATCCTCTGTGTGTTGCAGGTACATCTCAGCGTTTGGAAGGGGCAACCATTCCATCATAAAACCACCTTATTGCACATTACCGGGCCTCAAAAAGTATTCAGTTCATTATCAAATCTTACCGGCAACTGTATCGACAACTTTTTCCGGTTAACTCTTGTTATAACGAAAAGAAAAAAATTCTGAGAACGAGTTCATTAATTAGGATTTTGATTACGTAAATTGAATACGCCTTTGGGGAATGTCGCGGGAGTTGCTTCGAGTCATGGGGGAGTTACTTTGCAAGATGGTTTAAGAGCGCCCCTACTTTTCTTAAGGGTGAAATAATTGAAAGGACAAGAATAAGGGTTCGTTTGTCGAGAGCGATAAATGTTTATTGTTTGTCAGAGAGAGCACCCTCTCGGGGAAAGTTTAGAGGAGTTGAGGAAGACGTAGTTACGGGTAATTTTCAAGGGGAGACCCGAAGATTCATAGTTTGAATGGCATTCACAAAGCTAAGAAAATTCAGTCAAAAGTAATCATCGTAATGTGCATCGTATTTATCACGTCTTTTTGAATTTCTGGAAATGAGTACTTGTTGTGTGATCCGTTTTAATCCGAATTACGTATGAGTCCAGAGAATAATAATACATTATTGAATTTCATTCTACTACAGGTAAAGAATTCAACAACTCAAAAATTCTATGAAACTTCATTCATGATAATGATTATGTACAGGATCCAGGGGAGTAAATTATCAATATTATGTAGGGTTGTAAAAGCAATGTAAGTGAAGTAAGAAGGAAAACTGAAAAAAATTCAATCAAACCAATATTGGTTGGGGATAGAGGTGAGGAAAACCCTCTGATTGATGTGCTCTCCAGTAAGCCTCGAACTGGCTCCAACCCAAGTCTCCAAGATGTCCCTACCTTTTTTATCTACGATTAGCCTACCTCATCTGATATCATTCCCCTATTCTTCAATGGAAATCATAAAATTAGTTTTGATCAATAAGATGTAGGATATGGTTGATATGATGATTTACGGGTGAACAAATCGGATCCGATAGAGTGCATTTAATGTCGATATATCGATAAATCGGAATAGAAAATATAGCCCAAAATATGGATATGTCAACGGAAGAATACGATTTTTACTACACTCAAGGACGTTGACGTTATTTTTCCTACGTCAAAGACATGGGTTGTGGAGGTCGAGCCAACAGATAAACGTGGAGTGACAGTGGGCTCATGTGATACATTGAAGAGATGTCTTTAAAATACAAATTTTCAACTTGTGTTGCTGCGGAATTTACTTTTCCTCACGTCTGAATGTCGCAGTCAGTTGATTTCCAATTTTAGGATTGAAAGGAACTGATGACTAGCCCTAGACTACCAGGGTGGGTTGTTTTCCACCAATACATGCGTGCAGAATAATGTCGAAATTGCCTACCTCCAAACTGACACATTTGAAGAACCAAAACAATGACCTAAAGCTCCTGTATCCCATCAACTCCTCGGTTTTAACAGAAGATGCAACTTTTATGTTGTAGAAAATGACCACTCCATCCAAGAGCATCCAAAAAGCTCAAAAATTCCGGTTATTTTTTTGTTTCTCCATTGGTAGATTTCAAAAGTACAATACTGAACGTAATAAACCAACATCATCGTCAATGTATATATTGGAAGGAGCAAAGCTACAGTACCAGCAAGACCGGGAGGTCGTGCGGGTACTGTATAACCTGGCGCCGTCATTAAATTTGTACACTTACCTATTGTTGATTCAGTCATTCAAGAACTGGCCGCCAACAGCAATATCAGTCCAGTCATCTGGTGGTTTGGGCTTGCAAAAATTACCAACTTTCCGCAAAATTTGCTGGGTTGTTTCTACTGCTCACCCCAGGGGTGCTACATTTCATTTTGCGGACAAATTAACCTTGTGCTGACTTCAGGGGGCCGAAAAACCGCGATTTTTTCGGACTTTTTTCAGTTTTTCCGCTATAACTCGAAAACTACGCATCCTAACGAGAAAATCATTCTATTATAAAATGAGGGAGACAAAATTTTCTACAAAATGACCTACTCACACCTGATTTTTGACCAAGAGATCATCGAGATATAGGGGCTCAAAGATTGGTACCTACATTAACATTTGTTGTATTATTAACACTTGTGAATACTGCAGATACATCAACCTTTTAATCCTTGCTAATACTTTTTATAACTGTAAAACTTAACAACAATAATAACTTCCTGTCAATAAAAAGATTTTAACTTTGCTGATTGTGGTGTGAGGGGGGGGGGGACGAAGCTAGGCTATGAAGGGGGGGGGGGGATGTAGCATAACAACAGAAAATATTAAAATAAATTATAATATCATCATCAAGTACGTTAATAAGAATAAACTTGGCGGAAAAGAGTGATTTCTGCTAAATTTTGCCATTTTGGGAAAATTTGCCAATCTTTGAGCTCCTATATCTCGATGATCACTTGATCAAAAATCAGGTGTGAGTGGGTCATTTTGTAGAAAACTTTGTCTACCTCATTTTATAAAGAATGATTTTCTCGTTAGGATGCGTAGTTTTCGAGTTACAGCTGAAAAACTGAAAAGAGTCCGAAAAAAATCGGGGTTTTTCCGGTCCCCCTGAAGTTAGCACAAGGTTAATTTGTCCGCAAAATGAGGTGTAGCACCCCTGGGGGGGGGGGGGGGGGTAGAAACAACCCAGCAAATTTGCGGAAAGTTGGGAATTTTTGCAAGCTACCCCCAGATTTTGGCACCAGATGACTGGACTATATGTCGGCTTGGAGAAACCTACGTACAGCCTTGCGGTAATGGAAACAAGATAGTGTTATGTGCAGCTGAAAAATATCGGGTCCGATAGTGTGCGTTTAATGTCGATATATCAAAATAGGAAATATCGCCCAAAGTATCGACATATCGACGGAAGAATATCGATATTTCCTTGACATCCCTACTTCAGACCTTCGCATGAATTTCATAAGCAGTGCTAATTGCCTGACAGGAGTCATTTCAGAAAAATATTTGGTAATATTTCCTCTACATTACATTTCTCCAAGACAAAATACACAATTAAAATTGTCTTCAACCCAATAAGACCTCGCGAGATCCCGAAAAATTAATTTCCTGGTGTTGCAATATTAATTTCCTGATTGCTCTGTTTATCTACTAGGGTAGAAAGATGTAATGGATTTTATCTTTTGCGGAGTAATGATATTTCTAAGAGTAATCTTGACCAGGATATATTAGCCCGATCAAATCATAATACGGCTTACGAAAAAGGCGGTCAATAAAAATTCAGAATAAAGAAGAACAGACTTCAAGAAGGAGGAATGTCTCATTTCCTATTTCAGAAAATGACACTGATTAATTAGAAAATTGATTACTCGATACTCAATATAAAGGACAAATTAAATAGGGGTTAATGAAGGGGGATTCCAGTAAGAAGAGGAATCAACTCACTGGGGTAAGTTACCTCAAAGTCGGAAGTAATTTTCACAATGACTTTTCTTTTCCACAATAAAAGTAATTTAATGAAAACAAAGTGAGGTGGTTGAGAGGCGGGGGGAGGTAAAGAGGGGGAGATTAATTAATGTTCGTCGTTCTCATTAGTTGGAAATTCGTAATTGTCGTTGAGAGGGAGGGAAAAAAGACGAAGAAAAATGAGGGAGAGAGGCTGGATTGGGAGGAGTAATGCAGAGGATGAACGAAGACAGTGGCAAACTGTTGATCTACTCTCGAGAAACAATTATTTTCGAGGGTAGAAGAGGAAAGGCACTTTGGAAAAATTAGGTACTAAGAAGAAATTGGGGTGAGAGGAGAATCGGAGAGGAGGTGGAATGATTCCTTTTAATTGATCTGAATTAAGACTTTCGTTCCATCAGTTGGTTGTGGTTTTTCCCCCCCTTCATTGACCTTGTGTTGTTGACACATATCGCCAGCACATTTATACGAAACAAATCCCCCTTAAAAACATGCAAAATTGAAATTTCTTCGGTACTTAAAATTGGAAAAATTTATCCAATTTCTTAACTGAGTGTCATTGTACTCATCGTTTTACAAATGAATATCGGCATTCTTCACAAAAGTCAAAATATTTCGAAAGACGGGGTGGTTGGCTTCCCGAAGGATTGCGCAGAAGTCCTCCAGGTTACCAAATGGTGTTGCATTTTCATCTTTCTCCTCACCATAGAAGGGGCATTCCATTATCCTATGATTGACTTCATGTTCTGTGTCCGCACAATGGTCGCAGTTTGGGCTGTTGGCAGCTCTCACAAGACACAGGCTTCTATTTATTTTGACACGTCCTGTCCTCATTCTGACTAGGTGAACCACGTCATGTTTATTCATCGAGTGGGTTCGAAACAGACATTTGGTTAGATTTTGAAGTGGTAGCCTTTGTCCAACGGTATTTTTTCATATTGACGTTGCCATTCTTCATACGTTGCTTTTTTAGTCAATAGAAGCACATCAGAGAGGGAAACAGCGATGCCCGAGTCCAAATCCCGCGAAGATCTCCTAGCAGCATCGTCTGCCAGATCATTTCTGCTCCCGGGAACCATTGCGCGCAAACAGTCTTTTTTGGGTTCTGCATTATGGTTGTGGTTCATCGGAATCAAATAAGACCCGCTCGCACATTATACGCAATCAGGTGAGTAAAACTAAAAGTACGCTGATGAGAGGGAACTTGAAAACTTCAACAATGCATCGTTCATGCATATCAGCATAATACGAATTATTGGGGGTAGTCAAAGCCAGTAAAATTCCAGTTATAAAAAGGAATTTATTTATCAACTAAACGGAAAAAAATGGAAACAACTACCATTCGGATCGAGTTGAAAGGAATTGTAAAAGGAATATGATGTTGAGGATACACCACTTGCCATACAACATTTATAACTTGAATTTCAATCTTCGGGCAAATAGTTATTCTCATTTTGAAACACGTATTCATCCTCAAAGAAGCCATAGGCCGATGAAATATTGGTCCTTTGTTCTTTTTTATTTTTGGGAAAATTCCAGTTGAATTTTCGAGAAAACTTACGCTCACGTTTCCTGCAAGGTGCCCTAGAATTGTGAAATAATTCTCCTTTCATCTCTATGTTGTAGAAAAGTGAGTCATTGTAGACGAAAAACTATCTGAGAGGATCTTGCAAAGCGTAATCAAACATTCGAAGGAATTGTCATTTTCGTTAAAATTGTCATCCATTTATTTATCCTGAAAAATTATTGAGACCGATGATACTGTCCTTCGATCTTTATGTTGTTGGGGAAGTCATTTTACTATGAATGAAAACCTATTGAGGGAATTCCGAAATACTTTGAGCATACAGTATTGTCTATAGTCAAGGGAACAAGCAAATATTGCAGGAGGAAGAAGAGGAAGTAACATCAAAATTAGCTTTATTCCCAAAATTTCAAGGTCCTAATCCTTACCACAGTACAAATTCGCTGGTTTCATATTTGAGCAATTTTAGAACATTTTAAAACGACTGAATTTCAACAGTACATCTTTCATTCATATTAGCATGGTTAACTTACCAGAAATAGAACAAAATAAAACAGCTACATTCGCTGATGACACTGCAGTGTTGGCAGTTGCAGAAGATGCTGTTGAATCAGACGCTTGATGCCAAATTGAAATAGAAAGAGCATGTCAAGAAAAAGCGGAAGGAGCTTGATATTAGGTATCGAAAAATGTACTGGCTTATGGGCAGACACTCGCAGCTGTCAACGTCTTATAAGCTTATGTTGTACAAGCAGGTCCTAAAACCTGTGTGGACCTACGGTGTGCAGCTGTGGGGCTGCACTGCTAATAGCAACGTCAAGATTGTACAAACATTCCAGAACCAAGTATCGAGGAACATCGACGATGCTCCTTGGTACATTCAGAACGACATCTTTCATAATGATTTGAAGATCGACAGTGTCGCTGCCACAATACGAAAATTCGTCGTTAAACACTCTGAACGGCTAAAGGGCCACGTCAACGCAGAGGCCGTCCATCTCCTAGACGTTGACAACCTTTTTCGAAGACTAAAGAGAAGAAAGCCGTTCGAACTGACACTTGACGTATAAAGACTTATCGCGAGTGAAGAGCGAACATACTATTATTAGAACAAAAGGAGCTCCTGTTATGTACAAGAGGACTGAATATTAAATTATGATACTAGAAATAAGTTACTAATAAGTTGTTAAAACTGACTTGATTGTAATTAAAATAAATTTAAAAAAAAATTAGCACGGTAGTAATCATTTTGGGTAATCAATTCCTGTAAATTTTTAGTTGCGAAAAGTTATATTTCTATCAAGTTCAAGATAAAACGAAAAAACTTGAAATAACTATCAGTTGGACTGAGCTGTTGGGAAAGTAATATATTGTAAAAGAAATATGATCAGGAAGATACAGCATTTGTCAATATTTATAATTTGAAGTTCAATCTTCGAAGAAATAATCACATTTCGAAACTCTTTTATTCATCCTGAAAGGCGGCAGACACTAATGAAATACTATCCTTTTATCTTTTTCATTGTTGGGAGAGTGATTTATTGTATAGAAAACACAATCTAAAGGATCATTCCGTTGAATTTTCAAAGAAATTAACTTTCACGTTTTGAAACATCTTTGTTCATTCGGAAAGGTACCCTTGTTCAATAACTGTCCTTTGATATCTGTGCTGTTGTGAAGATGAATCATCATAATCGAAACATTTTCTAGGAGGATGTTGCGAATTGAAATTAAATGTTCCAAGGTTTTTGTTTTTGTTCAAATTGTTATCCATTTATTTATCTTGAGAAACTCTTGAGAACGATGAAACCGTCCTTTGATCTCCGTGTTGTTGGGGAAGTAATTAATTGTGAACAAAACCCTGTGTAGAGGATTATTCCAGTTGGAAATTCGAAGAAATTGACATTCATGTTGTAGAATACCTTTATTTACTGTATTCAAAACCGGAGAAGTTGCCGCGCCCTTTTCCTTGGAGCGACAGCCTCGTTGCTGAAGGAGCCAATCTAAGAGCGGTAACATTATTCAAATTACATGTTAATCGAAGAACAACCCACTAATTGAAATCATATTGAATCAACTCAAACTCAGTCCAACTCACTCCATCTTCCCTTCAAGATCTCCAAAGCCTGGAGAGCTTTCTCTTGAGTAAACAATGCAGAAACGCCGGTTCCATTACTTAATATGGAGCGACGTAACCTCCGAGAGTTTTCGAGCTAATCGAATTTTCCGAAGGTCTCATCGATGAGGATTCCCTATCGGGAGGGCAAGTTTGTCGATTCCCTCTGGAGACGGTTCGGTTGGTTTCTAGTCGGTTTTAATGACTCGATGAATATTCAAGGGGGTGAGAGGGGGTAGGGAGTAAGGGTGAAAGTTCGCGGGCTAATACCTCACACAAGGGATGTCAGTTGTTTGAATGTTTCAGAGAAGGGGGTGGCGGAGTGGGGGAAACGGCGTCGTTTGATTGAATTATGGAGAGGATCGAATTTAATACGACTCGTAGGATCGAGGGGTTGTTTATATGACAATGGCCGTCATTAATGTGAACTGATCCGTGGGATGTTCCATGTACCGACAATTGTCAATGTTTCCGACATACCATAATTCCTGATTGTGGTTAATTCAAAAAGTTTAATTCAAATCAAACATTCTTATCAATATAATTTACTGTAATTCACAATTTTGTCCAACAAGCACGATGAAAAGCGTCACTTGTGAGACCACAAAGTCTTCATATACAGGGTAGGGATGGCCATCGAAACATAAAATATCGATAATAGCATTTAATTTTCCAACGTTGTGTTTGTTCTCGCTTTGGACTGCTAATGTCAACTGTTCACGTTCATAGGCTACTACGTGATATGTAGTATGTATGAGCCGTTTCGGATATATCGTGCGTACGGCGTACGCCGTACGGCGGACGGACGGAAAATTTTGGTTTATTATTCAATAATAAACCATTGTAATCGCTCTGGAAAAAAAAATTCTAACCCCCCTGAAAATTTCATGGTTTACGTTTCAAAGGGTGTAGAATCCGAATCTGCAATAAAAAATTTTCCGTCCGTCCGCCGTACGCCGTACGCACGATATCTCCGAAACGGCTGGAGCAAATAATTTGAAATTTTCAGGAAAAATCCATCTTGGTCCGACGACGCCCCAATTCTTGAGCCAGCTCTCTCACTCAATTTAAAGTGCCCTTTAAGGGCTGTCAAAGTTTTGTAAAATCCCTAGAAACCTCAAAACAAGTCCAAGCGGCATGAGTGTAAACTTATTTTAAGAACATACCGTCAGGAATCGAATGAGCCCCTCCCCAGGTCCGTAGGTCAAACCATTCCCGACGTATGGCCCGATTTATGGTGCCAACATTTGCGTTTTTTTCGTTTTTAGAATGTCCGGCCGATAGCGTCGAGTTGTAGTGGTTGTGGATACTGGAGTGATAGCCGATGTGAATATTTGTAGTGTAGTTAGTAGCCGATACACGGGTTGAAGCATTCTGATATTGAAACGCTGATAATATATAGGTAAATATTATTCAATATTATTACGGGGGTTTATTATTCAATATTATTACTGGGGTAAATAAGTATTCTTTTACTGGGGCTTATTATTCAATTGGCTTGCGTTTATGATTTCAATTTCTACTAAGCTTCGGAGTGAGCGTGTTTCACAGGTGATAGGGCGATTATTGAATTTCAAGAGGCACACAAATATGATCAACTGATCAATTCAAATAGGTATTTTGGTCGAGAACAGATTTACGTGCTCCATGCATATCTCCTGAAATTCAATAATCGCCCTATCTTGTGAAACACGCAAACTCCAAAGCTTAGTAGAAATTCAAATCATGAACGCAAGCCAATTGAATAATAAACCCCAGTAAAAGAATTTGCAGCATTTTCTCGCTTTGAACTGCTAATGTCAACTGTTCATGTTCATAGGTTACTACGTGATATGTTTTGACATAATGCACCCCCCCTCCCCCCCCCTGATGTGTAATGTACTGAACATTTTTTGTTTGGTCTATTTTTCAAGATCAAATATACATTTGATCTACCCGTCTATATAGTCGGCCTGTCAACCCTTTTCCCATTGAGGTTGGCAGGAAATGGAAAGCAGAGAAAGACCATAATAAAGTAGATTCCGGAAATCGAGGTGAATTAGTTCCGCAAACCTAAGATATCAGAGATTTAAACGGAAGCCCTTCAGGCAAACATAAAGCGGAAGTCCTAACTTCCGGGTTCGTCTCTTCAACACCCCTTTTTCGTTCTCTTTATGGTGGGTGTTCGACCTTCCTTTGTTCGCATGTTGTTCTACATGTTTTCACGGCGCTTTTTGTGCTCTCGTTCACATTTGGAATGAACCACCGAATAATCGAAATTCAGAATACACCACTTTGTTCCCTAACTCCATCAGTTGTTGTACAACTATTTTAATGAATTGATACCAACCGTGTTTCTACCGTATTTTATTCCACATCGACTTGCTCATACCTTCTCATGATCGGCCACGGCAATAATTAAACTAATTAACACGCACTAATCCCTTTACATTTACCGGCTATTATCTCGCTTTTATGTGTTATCATTGATTTGATAACCAACTGGCCACAATCACGGGTCATTGTATTCATATTTGGACCTAGAACGCAGTTGAGGTTGATAATTTATTATTCCAATGTTATCTCATGTTAATTAAATTGGTTACTTCGTATACGTGTGATTCTTAAAATTTATAAGAACCTATTATAGAACTTTTTGACTGAAGAAAATGTGGTGAAAGTGCCTAAAATGTGCAGTTTTGTGTGAATCTCAAGTAGAGAACTCTTCTGAGCTCCCTTCTAATTAACGACAGCTGATCACATTTTCCGCTTTGGGGAGACTTTAACAGCGGTCTCATCGCGATTACACCCGTTTTTTCTATCACAATGATTAGCGCCTCGTTTAAAGATCTTTCTAATAAAGTTTTTTTCGTGTTTATCGATTTTATTATTCGAGTCGAAGTTTCTTCCGTACGTTAAAAAAGGATCCAGCGTCTTTTCTGACGAAACCATTCTTCCCTGCTCACTCTCCAACGTTCCACCTGTTGCTGCATTTTCCCTTGCCGATTCCAAGTGGAACGCTGAGGGTCCGCTCGTCGAGTTCAGTTCTTCAGGTAAGGATTTTCCCACGAAAGCGCTGGCTGTTGAAGTTATTGTATAATCTGGTCCTCTGGTTGAAGACGAATAACCCTCAATCAATGTTAAGGTTGTGGGATAGGAATAATATCTGAACTGTTCCACGTGTATGTTAAATACACCCGTAAGACAAAAACAATTAGGGCCCCCTGATCACCGCTATCAAGATCTTCGTGAGCTCAACGAGCGACAGCAGTTTGGGCAAGAAAAGAGGTGCCTGCGGAATCAAAACTGAGATTGAGCGAGCAAAGCACTGTCCGCAAAGTAAGCACAGAGTTGTTGATGCAGTAAGGCTTTGCAAATCTTGCAGGCATTACTTTCCTTAGCAACCTGATTTAAATTCCAACTGATCTAAAACACAGCTCTGCGGTTTTGATGAGTTTCCTACTGCCCTGCATGACTCAGCGGATGGGAGAGAACTCAGACAGTGCTTTGAATCCCCTATTTCTTTCAATGGGTGGATTGGGCTGCAGATTGGGACTCACGGCCACCGACATTTTCATGCCGTCCGGGTGGCTACAGTAAGGTGTTCCAGAGGCAGTTGTGAAGCAAAGACACCCTCTGTCGTGCTTGTCAGGGTAAAAATGAGAACCTGTATCATGTGGTGCTGCAGTGTCCACAGACTTACTGCGGCCGCATTATCCTTCATGATGCTGTTGCCAAGCAGATGTCCAGTCATCCAGTGGCTGGGGTGTGGAAAGAGGAAAGAGAGAGACTGCATCATATGCTGAGTGACTGGGGCAAGGAGCCAGATGTCGTTGCCATTAAGCCTGATGGGTCTATCATAATCAATGATGTCCAAATTGTCAGTGGCAGCGTGGAAATGGAGCAGACCTGGAGGGCTAAGAAAATTAAATATGATAAAAGCGACCTTCAGCAAGCGGTATCTGAGCTAAAAGGAGTGGCGCCTAGTAACATCAAGGTTATGGCTGCAACCGTGTCATAGCGCCGAGTGTGGTGCGGGAAAAGTGCCACGGAGTTACTTGAGCTGGGCATCTCGTCAGGAGTACTTTGTGGTATCACCACCCGAGTCACCCCAGGTGCTTACTTAAACTGGTGGTCATTCTGTACGGGCACTTCCTTTCATCCCTCTCTCCCTCCTCCATCATCCCCTATTTCCCAAATCCCAAGGGATGGCATCAAGTAAACCTGGGCGTCCCCTCCACTTTAATTTTGCTTTTATTCAATGATGTGTCCTTCCCGCCTTTGAGAGGATATCATTCTTTTTTTAACGATTTCATATTGCGAAGCTTCAGAGTGATTGCCGTTCCATTCTTGTTAAAATCATCGGAATCCTCCTCACCTGCCTGCACAAACACTTTCATCCCTTATTTCAGATATGTATTCATCGCGAAGCTACCCCTTAACCTCCTCTGCCACCTTGACCATCCCTCCCATTGTAGCTTGAAAGCGTTTTTTCCATTCTAACCCCCTAATCTCCCTCGCCGTTGTCCCTTAGAAAACGTATTTCCCAGGGTGCTACTTCCGCACCCCTACTCCCGCTTTCCCAGTCGCTACTTCCACAACCCAGCTATTGCTACGTCCGAGGCCTCTCACCCCTATCCACGAGCCTTTGCAAGTCGTTGTTTTTTAACCCTCAGTATCATAGGCCCCTTGTTTTCCCCTTTTTTCGGAAAGGGATGTGGATGCGGTTGGGCCCAGAGGCTCTGATCACTCTTCAACTTCCCCTCTCACGCGACACCCCCCACTCCAAACTTTCACATGACCTCCCCTCTCCTCCAACACTCCATCCTTCCTCGCATGATCTTTAATGCATACTCCCACCCCTTAACCTCATGTTCACTCCCGCATCTCACGTTGTAAACCAATTGACCCACATACGCGGTGGAGTCTCCCTTGGGAGGTGGTTGCTCCGCTAGTATTACTTCCCCTCTCCCGCCTTAACCACTGCTAGTGCCTTCCACCTCCACAATTAAGTTATACTACCGTGCCTATCTCTTCCTGATGCGGTTTCAAACACTACGCTGTTTGTGCATAGTGATGTTACGTACGTGTTGGGCTAAAACTTGGGAATGTCTCCCAGCGAAGATGTTGATGTTGTATTGACTCAGCCAAGCTAACTGCAAAAATTATTTGGCCATCAATTTCATTATTCCGCCGATTCTTCGAAATCAAATAATTGCATCGATTGTTAGCAAACATTGCTTTTTTTCAGTCCAATGATGTACCAACCAAGTGAAGCCTTATTCCAATCAAACGAAACCTCGTACATACCAAATGAAGTCATGTGCCAATTAAATAAACCCACTTTTCAAGACTTGCAATCATCGTTCAATCGTTCATTACGATATGGCGATAAAGATGCATCCATTGCTAGGTATGGTTGGCCGAATCACACGTTGAATCATACTGTGGGAGAAAAACTTTGTAAACATTCTGACCGTACTCAATAATCCATCGTAAACAGCCGAAATGAAGGAATGATAAACTCCGTTGAGAGTGGTTTCCAGAAGTAGCATTCCAAGCAACATCCACCATTTTCAATGCTGAGCAGTAGGATGAAGAAATTACAAACATTTTTGGTTGTACATGTACATTGAACATTTGTTGTTTTATGCCATCAGCATATTGAATCAACGAACGGAGATCTGGGTAGGTAAGTACTTGAAAATCAAGTTTCGTTTCTCTACCCCATCTGGTGTAACTATTTACGAACTCCTCTGCTTTTTGTTCCTTTGCAAAACAAGAATTCACTGCTAATCAGTGAATGCTGCATCAGCAAGTCGTCCTCCACACATCCCAGCCTTTGCTAAACATCCAAAGTACAGGAAGATTTATATGAAAACTATCTTGATCCGAGACGAGGACCTCCTCTGTTTTTTTGTTCCTTTGCAACAACATGAATCCACTACTAATCAAAGATAATCAGCTAGTCATCCCCCATACATCCAGAGAAGTAGTACAGGAACATTTGTATGGAAGATCGCCTGATCCGAGACGAGGACATCCTCTGCTTTTTGTTCCTTTGCAACAACAAGAAATCCACTACTAACCCTGCATCAAGTCGCCCTCCATACATCTATAGGAGAACAGCTTTTGCTAAACATCCACAGTACAGGAACATTTAAATGAAAACTCGTCTGATCCGAGATAAGGACCGTGCTCGGCAAACCACGCATGTGCGTGTCAAGCTGCACGTTGTTCGCAAAGTACTGAGCAAATCGGACAGGAACTTTGCAAATATTCGCCTCTACATGAAACCGCTTGTGTGAGCTCACTTTAAAATGTCGACCAAGTAACTGAAAAACAGACTGCAAATTCTTTCACTGGGGTCAATTATTCAATTACTTGCGTTCATGAATTGAATTTCTACAAAGCTTTCCATCAAAAAGTGCGGAGATTTTTGATAGAGCCATTATTGAATTTCAGGAGATTCATAAGCATGTTTCTGTTCTTAACCAAAATATCTATTTGGATTTTCAGTTGATCATATTTGTGTGCCTCCTGAAATTCAATAATATCTATCACTTTGAAACACGCACATTTTTCCCAAGCTAGTAGAAATTCAAATCATGAACGTAGCCAATTGAAAAATTAACCCCAGAGAAAAATTTGCAGCGTTTCATTGCGTATCAGAATGTTACAACCCGTGTATCGGCTACAAAAAATTTTGAGTTCTCCAGTATCCACATTACTACATCACTACATCACTAGGTTACTGCGATGAAAACATAAACAATAATCAACCAAAAAAAAACGCAAATGTTGGCACCATAAATCGGGGCGTATATCGGGAATGGTTTGGGCTACGAACCTGGGGAAAGTCTCATTCGATTCTCCATGGAAAGTTCTTCAAAAAGAGTCCAAATTTAGGCCGCTCCGACACGATTTTTTTTTTGAGATTTCAGGGATTTTACAATTCACTTCGACAACCCTTAAAGGGCACTTAAATTAAGTGAGGGTGCTGCTAAAGAATTGGGCGTTTTTGGACCAACATTGATTTGTCCTAAAAATTTCAGATATTTTGCTCCAGCCGTTTGGGAGAAATCGTGCGTACGGCGTACGACGTACGGCGGACGGACGGACAAATTTTTATTGCAGATTCGGATTCTACACCCTTTGAAACGTAAACCATGAAATTTTCAGGGGGGGGGGGGTTAGATTTTTTTTTTTTTTTTTTTTTTTTTTTTTTTTCAAGAGCGATTACAATGGTTTATTATTGAATAATAACCAGCTAATGTGAATTTGTAAAAAATTATATCTGGTAAATATTCCTGAGTTTGACAGTGTGAATTGAATATTGATAATCGCCTTGCTTCTGCATTGAACACAAAGCGTTCACGGTACATTCCGCTTATCCCGTAAGATTAATTTATTCCCTATTATCTCCTACAGTGAGGAGTGTTTCTCTTAAGGAAAACCAATGACGCTTTGATCAATCCCTAACAATTCTGCGGCTGTTTACGGTGGATTATTGAGCACGGTCAGAATCCGCGCAAATTCTCCCTTTCTAAAAGTTGTTTATCCTTCCGGTCCGCGGTTGCTAGTTAGTATAGTTCCCTCCGACCCTCTGCATCGCTTCAAGTTTGAGTTCAGCCTACTCCATAAATCCCTAAGTTACCTTCTCCTTCACTTCTGGCCGAGGGAAAACCGACTGTTTACAGGGGGACCTGGGCGCGGGAGGGAGGGTGGTCCGGAAGCCGTCTATTAGAGGTACCCACTCGGGGGTGGGGTTTTAGGTGGTTTATGTTGGGGTTTTGACGGGACAAATGAGGTCGGTATCCGTAAAGCCAAGTTCACTAACCCCGGACTACCTTCCTCATCCAGCTTTTACTCCGAATGAGAAGTGAGAAGAGGCTCATAACAAAGTTTTAACTTAACCCTCTCCCCTCTAAAGGTCCTTCGTCCGCAGTTTGCCTTCTAAGTTGAGGAGGGATCTTTGACCATTAATCCGTCGTACGGAGGCTGCTCATAAATAACATGGATGTTGATGGGAAGGAGTGCTCTGAACGACAAAAGTCGAATTGCAACACACGATTTCTATCCACACTTATCCTAATATACGCGCAGTCTCGAAAACCTCATCGTTGTCAACGCGCTGTTCGATTCAAATCCTCAAGATTCCGATTTATATAGCTACATCACTCTCTTTTAAACAATAGTGGTTACTTTTAGGTGAATACTCTTTTTGTTGTACTTGGGCGAACTTTTGCTTGCGAGTTGTGATGGATATCGTTAGTTCGCCCTTCTCGATTTCAGAATCCGTCGCCTTGAGAGATGAATCAGACGTTTTCAAGCGTTTGGGTCATCCTCTGAGCGTGGCGGAGCATTATAACCGCATCCAGCTCATCGGAAGGGGCTACTATACCACCTCCATCACCTCGCAGAGACTACCAACGGGGAGGGAAAACTATATTTTCACTTTAGGGAGATGAAAATATCCATATAAACCACCAGTTAGTCATTTAGAGCTCTGTTATGTATCGAATAAATGACCGATACCACTGTAATGTAGTTCATCAATGTAAAACTATTTTACTGCATGCTATATGCATCTTATAATGTAACCAATAGATAACAAAGTTGTGGAAAACCCCCAATCTCACAAACTACACTTAATTAGGCTACAACCAATATGGGGAAATCTCTATTGGGAAACGAATGTATTACATTGTCCGTTTATGGTTGTTTTTATCGCATTACCAACTCGCAGTTCCAATGGAGATTTCGTCATTTGCCCAACTTTTGATACTTCTTTTATATTAATATCAAATCTTAAATTTATCATCATGGATTCGCGATTGAATGGTGTGTTGTTATTACTCATTCCGACTCAGTTGGAATAGTTACACCTAACAAATGCATAGCTCATTCTTTAAAAATCCAATAGGTACTAATTAAGGTAGCTCTCTCCACAGTCATAAACAAGACCACTGCTCCTAGGAGCTAGTTAAACTTGCTTCACGCAGGGTTGGAATGGTTTTTACTCTAGAGATTATATTTATCCTTCTCCGAGCTCCATTGAAAACAAGGAGCGTTACCGAGTAAAAACTTCAGGACCATAGGATTATTTCATTTCGCATTTTCTTCTTTTTTTCAAGTTTCACCAGTTCTTTTTGTATTTCTACATATCATATTATCGTTCCCTCCTATTACACTACGTTACTACCTAGTGATGTATGTACTCACAGCATGAATATAAATATGAAAGAACAAAGCAGTTTCGTTTTTGAGGTTGGGACCTTTTATAAACTCACAAAGCATCAGCTACATTTTTAATCATGCCGTCCAGAGAGCAGCAAAAAATAGTTGTTGATGGATTTTTTCAAGACTTGCAGAATGTTTTTTGAGACGTTTTGCAGACAGTTTTTTGGTTTATCTAGAAAAATGCATTGAGCCATTGAACTGCACAATTTATAGTCCGATTTTGTCCGAGATTGTACAGACTGTTTGATAGTTGTTGTCCTGTAAAGGCTGCTACGTACATGGCTGTTTGTTTCGAATACATCGCTACGTCTGTCTCAAGTCGATGTGAACGCTGTTGATAGAAATCTAACCACGAATGCTCGATGGATACACGCAAACTGCCAAAATGGAGAGTACACGGTAAATACAGTTCAGGTAAAGTCAGCAAGAACGCCTGAAGAATCTTGAGGCGAAGCTCTGTCTGCCTCAAGTTGGATCAGGTGCTGAAGTCAGTAATTCAGTTCTGTTCAATGCTCTTCAGTAAAGTTTTTGGATTAGGTTCTTCCTGGATCCAAGCTTCCAGAAATTACTCATTAGAATTATTGCCCATCGTGTAGCATCGAGAACTGTGGTTAGGTAGGCAATTGGTTTTATGTCACCTGCCGAGATAAGCAGTTGGAAGCAACAATTACTGATTCTGCTTGCTGAAATCGTGTCATTTGTCTCTTTCTAAAAAATATATCTATTTTTTAATTGATTCTTAACTGCAATAAGTACACCGTACACAGTAATTGTCTATAGTATTTTGAAAATATGGATAAATATTCAAAACTGAGATACGTCATAGAATTTCGTTGGTAATGGTTTCACCATTACAACTCCCAACTCCATTACATGTGGGTTGAGTTATAGCTTGGTACGTTTCAATCTGCAGACAGTATCACTTGAGTCAAGGAGGCGGACAGCTTCCTCGTTGGCATGAGATGTTAAACGATGGAGGTCGTACTACCTTACACTGTTTCGATCTGGAGCTATCGATGGAGACGTTCGTTTTGAAAGTACCAAAGTGCTTTGGCAATATTTCTCAGCCCATTGATCTAGAATTTTCGGAGTGACTAAGCCGTACAGTCACAGAGCTGAGCTCCAAGAGTCCTAACTGGCATAAGGACTTGCTTGTAAAGTGTGAGATTGTTATGGAATGACCACTTCGATCGTCGAATGCCAATAAAAGTATCTGGGTTTAAGAAGGAGTTCTTCTTTCTTTTTCTTGACAAAAGCATCCTAGGTACCTACCACTACTTAGTATTGCGAATTACTTTGCCTTAAGATAACATGCAATGTAGCCGATTATTTTGTTGATGAAATCAACATCCTTTGTTCTTGATTAACTTCATTCTTTCTTTTGTCGACCAAAAAGTATAACTTAAGTGTTCCACGAAACTTGTAATCCACCAACATGCGTTTTCCGTCTTACTCTCATCGCTTGCAGTGAAGTAACGTCCTTAAACCACCTTTTAAACCCTCGCACCCCGTTATCATAACAACGACCTTATAAAACACCCTGCCCATATTGCTCTAAGGTCCTCGCTTTCAGGCCGATAAATCAATAGGAAAGTCCAGAACAGATATGCCATTCTTGGGAGAATGGAGCCTCCCTTAACCACCCTTTTCCTCTCCAACGCCCTCGGGTGAGAGATCGCTTTCTTCTCTTCACCTCCCCCTTATATTCCTTCGAGTAACTCCGACCATCTTTAATCTTCAGACTGCTCGTTACCGAGATATTTATAGCGCTGATGGGCTTTACCGGTACCTCGTTAACCTTCTCCGCCTCCCACTCGCCACCTCCAAAACACCATCTTCACCCTAATTCCGGCCGCCCGGGCCCCATCGCTTTCTTATCTACATATAATAAAGTTAAATGGCACTCTTTACGTTACGCCAATATAGCTTTTTTTTACAAACCACAAGTTTTACTTTTCCACCGCCCTGCGATCAAAAGAGAGTTGGAATACCCAAGTACATTGCACTCAAAGTACTTTCCTGCAAGTAGCTACCTGAAAAAATCGACTTTTATTTGACGGTTATCGAGGAAAACAGTAATGACAAGAGGTACCTATGGCTGCTCAAAACGCAAGTACTTCGAATGTACATGACAAATACAAATGCGGTTATATTTACCTGCAAGTAGAATTGAACTTACAAAGATGTCGGGTTCGCTGGGAGAAGACCAGTTTCAGCAGCAATCCTTCCTCTACACCACGACTGACTGGCATTAAATAAGACCAAGAAGCTCCGAAATCCAGCACCCCTCGTCACTGGTAACAGTGGGTACGTACGCGGTTTTTCAGTATATTTTTTTATTGCAAGCTAGAGACGAATGAAAACTATTGATCTCATCATTTCGCAGAAAAAGTTCTGTTTTATCCACCTGGAGCTTAACAAAATTGGGAGACTAGAACTGGAACATACGGCTTAATGAAGTCTTAGCCGCACTGGCAACCATGTCTCTGGATTTGCAAAATCTCTAAGATCCCTTCAAAAAGCCCGTAGATTTCTATAATAAACAAAGTTACCGTGTTGATGTCTCAACTGTTGGATTGGCTATCGACAGTCAAGACAATTAAGAATACGCTAATAGGATACTAGTTATCTGGAGATATTGATTAAGAAAAGTAAACAAATCGGCCATCAGGCCGAAATCATTGGTTCAACATTGGGTGACAATACATGGTGGTACAGTTTGAAGTTTATGTTTAAGTGGCAAATGTTCACACGTTGTCTGCTTTCAAATCTCATCCTGTTTTCTGTGAAGGATTAAAACTCGTTTAAACTGGACGAAAACTAGTCTTCCATGCTGCTGAAAGAGATTCCACTGAAAAAACTTATAAATTGTTGGACCTTGTCATCCGAAGCAGTTAGATGTCTCTTCAATGACAGTGTCTGCTAGAAGTCCTTTTATCCAAAGCCCTCTGGTAGCTATGTCGTCTCGATCCATGGGCTCTATGAAGCATCAAGGCACATCAATTTATACACTGGAGTTGATTGCTAAGGATTTTTTATAATTACTCAATAAAAGCGAGAAAATGCCCATGAGCACTGACAAGTACATGCGCTTGCGAGGAGAGGGAAAGGGAATGTAAAGCCACTGGGAGCTGAAAGCTGCAGGCTTAGTTCGTCTGAATTCGCCTGAACTCCGTTTGTTCGAATTTATTTGAACCATTCATCCGAAATCGCAAGAATGGTAATCGTTCATCAGTCCATTCAGTCCGTCGAAATTCGTCGACGAGATTGATCGTTATTACTGTTCTTCCGATAATTCTTAAGGCGAATTTTTAACGTTGGAATTATCAAAGTTGATTTATTATCAACGAAAGACGGGAAATATGTTTGAATCATATTATGCTAAAAAAGAGAACAGTTAGACGAATCTTTTCATTAGTGGCATGATCTACAAACTGATGACAATCACTATTGCTGCTATTTTCGAATACAAAAGGACACCTCAACATCTACTTAAAACTCGAAAAATTCAAATTCTTGCACAACACAATGGAATTTGCGGTGTTCGCACTAAAACGGACGAACGATCTGGTCATAATGAACGCGGCAGCCATTCGAATCAAATGTTCTGATCATTCTTGAGTTTTCAGACGAATTCGTACGAGCTGAAGTAGCAGATTCCCGCTAACGTTTGACGAGAGACCTAAGGCGACGGTTCCTATGCGTGCGATTTCTGACAAAAATTGATCACGTCCGAACTCCTCATCAGAACAAGGGTCGTTCCACTGCACGCGTTTCTAGGTATTCTGATCGTCAGTACGTTTCTGACCCACCCTGCGAAGAAGCTGGACGAACCTGATGAGCTACATTTCCTTGAAAATCCTTTAATAAAGTTATTTCTTTAACTAGTGGAAAATCGTAGCCAGTTATTTAATAATAGAGGCGACAGAGGAGAGTTTCGTATGTTGTTTGAAGAATTATGGGGCCAATCGAACAAGTTTCGCCAAATCGACCCACAAACACCTGTTCTCTTGCACACGAGCAATCAGTTTATCAAGGTCCTGCGTGAACCCCCCACAGTCCTCAGTTCCAACCCAATACGTGGAAAAACAGCCGCATATTCGGAAAAAATTCCCTGGAAATTTCAAACTCGTTGGACCGCTTGAACCGCACTGACGACGATGAGCGTATTCTGGCAAAGCTTCTGCTCCCATAATAACCACTTTCACTGGAAAGCAGGCGTTTGATTCTTCAAGCGAATTCATTACAAAACTTGTTCGTCATAACTCACCGTAGCCTAAGAGGGTCTCACCCCTTCCTATCATTCATGTGAGGACGTTTCGCACGATCCTTCTTCAGTACAAAATTCTCCCTGCTTAGCAGTTGATGGGAGAAAAATGTAGGCGTTCAAATTAGTTTTTCTCCGAACTTTTGAAACATATTGTTCAACGTTCTTGGAGGCATTGCAGTATTTTCATTTTCCACCAAAATTCGCCAAAATAGAAGTGCTGCGTATGAATATTGTATTCATTAGAGATACAAAAAGAATATGACATTGAATACATTCAGAACTATGCTCGGCTAAAAAGGCTAGTTACGTCGGAAAATTCCTTCCATTATTCTTGACTCTAATGATTCATGATACCCCTAATTACTCCGCATTTTCCTTCATAAAAGTTAATTTTTTTCTCCCAACTTTAAAGTTAAGTCATTGTCACTGATCCTACCCCAACCTTGTAGGTATAGAACTTTTACTTCGGGACAACTTCAACATTTTTAATTCCCTCTTTTGTCATATCCCTTGATTTGTTTAGGGGTTTTCTCGGAAGGCAATTAAGAGTGTCTTTTTTGTATTTTTTTCGCGTACTTTTTTTTCTCTTCCATTCGGTCCGTTAAGGAAAAGCTACAGGCGACCCGTGAAAGTCCGCTTAATAAAACATTATTGTCCAAACTTCTGGCCGAGAGGAAAAGTTAAGTTCCAACTTTTTTTTAGCCAACTTTATTTCTCTTTTATTTTCGGTTGGTTTTTTCTTCGTGACACCAATAAGCTTCGCTTCGTAGTTCGTTCGAAGGCGAAGAGGGTTGGGGATAGGTCGAAAGCGGAGGAAAAAAGATCGTGTTACACAAACTAAGGTACCTACCTGCCTCAAGTTGGGTGTTTTGCTTGAGAAAGTTGTACTTTCGCGCAACTAGTGCCGTCGGGAATGGACGGATCATTAAAAAAACGTCCCCGCTTTTTTGTAGGTAATTATTCAATAGTTTGCCTGTAAATCATGGATTTTGCTGTAAACGTTTAAAAGTTTGTTTACGGAGTGTAACGTGAGTTTCGCCCTATCCTTCGTCCACTATTACAAAATATTTTTTCTCAAGTGCTTCAAATCACCTTTGCTTAATTTTTTTCAACTGCACTAAATAACTATAGTAATTTTCAGTATGGTGAATTCTTTGCCTTCACCTATACGTTGCCAGTTTCATGCAGAACTGATATCGTAGACGAGATGTAATAGTTTCACTATTATTCAACTAGTATTCAATAGTTAGCCCGCTTCACTTCTGGACTAGGTTCCACGGCTAGGTTCAGGCTAGAGCATCACACTTCTAGTCCAACCATCCCGGTACAGTGGTCCTGAAACCCCGATTTCCTATCCAAAAATCGAAGGGCTTTCTCTGTTTACTGAATTTTGAAATCGAATGTAACCACTCTCAAGCCGGTAGGCTTGGCCGTTTTCAAAATTAATACGATTTCAAATAAAAAATGCCAACTTTTTTTTAACTTTTCCATTTTTTACCTCAGTTATGTCGCGTTTGGTGTGGTTTTCTACGTTTTCCACCCTCCTAAAATGTATGAAATCATTTTCAAGGCGATACGACCAACCGTTACCAAATTATGGCTAAGGTTACACGGAAAATAGATGTGAGGTTATCCTCACAATCAAGTTTATACTTTTCATACCATTAGGACTGAAAGAACAAAAACTGAACACTTTCGTGTGCATCTAAATAAAGTTGACTGGCCTTCAATCTCACGCTGCCTTTTGCATACATTAATATTTCGGTGGAACCCCTTCTCGTGTAAATTTATAGAAATTTAAATTCATATCAACATTATGGCGAAACTAGGACGTATCCAACGTCAAATACCACTGAAATAGCTCGATTTTATTCAAAAATTCGTAGGGAAATCATGTGAAATTGAATTTTTTGGCGCATCGCGGCAGCTGACTCTTCTAGCATTAGTTTCTGCATGCATTAAGCTTTGATTTGATGCCAAATTTAACGCGGAAGTTCATGGTGGTCTAAACTAAAAGCTTTCATATAGTTGTATTCAAGTAAAATATCTTAACATATATTTTGACCAAAGAAAATGTTGAAAATCCCAATCCCAACTCTTGAAGTACAGACTGAGAATTGCTCTTTCAAATGAACGAAAGGAAGGAGCGAATCTTTTCAAGGAGTAGTTCTTTTCGGGTAGTTCCTGCTCTCTCTCCTCCATCACTACATTAAAGCCTATCAACATTTTTACCCACACATTACAACATAAACTAAAACCCACTAATTTGAAACAAATCCCGATATCAGAAATATTTTATAATGCAACGCAATGCGAACCAATAGGCACGGCGCATACTAGAGATTAGTGACGGATAAATGGTATTATCTTTTATTGATTTTATGAATAAGAAATCTTTAAACTATTTCATTTCATCAAATTATCTCATTTTATAGTGCGATTCTGTTTGCAGACTTTTAAAACTTATATGATGTTATTTTGTTTGTTTCAGGTATGTGATGTTGGATATAGCCCTTCTCAGGATATTTTATCCTTGGTTCGTGGATAAACAGTTTCAAACATCAACTATATTTAAGTTCATTCATATCATAGTTGAATGTCATTATTCCTTCGTACATTTGCAGTTCTATCATCAAAGCGTTAGGATTCGTTAATTTTTGCATA
The DNA here is from genome assembly GCA_031894815.1 of Creontiades dilutus. Taxonomy (NCBI): domain Eukaryota; kingdom Metazoa; phylum Arthropoda; class Insecta; order Hemiptera; family Miridae; genus Creontiades; species Creontiades dilutus. Next base: position 3,910,316 of record JAVIWC010005620.1, read on the forward strand.
ATTTTTTCAACAATACGTATTGGTTTTTAGAAGCAATTTGCGATCAATTCCATGGCGGTAGGAGTGTCCAATTTCACTTAGGTACGTCATATTTTGTGATACTTCAAAGTTTTCTGCTAACATAATATTTTGGTTGTTAAGTCATAATCTGGCATCCGATCAAAAAAAAAAAATTATTTTCAAAACTTTCAAGCACATTCTTTCAAGTTTTGTTAGACAATAAAGGAAAAAGAAGAATAATTAACAATTATTGTTAATCTAGGTATTTGAACGTTGAAAGTAAACGTCGAAAAGCGCGTTTTTTGAGGGATTTGCGGCAGTGCTCCAACAGTTCACAGAATAGCGATTGACCCAGAGCTAGGTGAAAATTTGACGCGTCTGCTACCCTTTTTATATGAAAGCCGTTCCGTATTTTATCCGGAGACTTTGCGTTTCGTTATTGCTAGTTTAGGTTGCACATGCTTAAACGATACATCCAAACTCAATGCCCAACCAACAAAATGACATATTCACTCTGAAAATTTCGCTTGCAACGAGGTATCGGCTCTTTTGTGTTCCTGTTTCAGGGATCATATCCTAAAAGTGATGATTTTGATTTTTCATGGTGCTACCTTTTGTCATGTAATTGAACCGTATGCGAATGAATCGATTCTTCTTTTTTTTAACTTGGGTTTCAATGTTCGTTACTGTAACGCATCGCTTCAGTGAATTGAATGAGCCTTTCGGTCCTCTATATGTTGATTCGTTCAGTCTCTCTACGAACTCTCACTTTGACGAAAAAAAAGTTTACGTGAGTTTGAATTTGAACATATCGAAACGCCTTGTGAATTGTGACAGACGATCCGGCCGGTATCATTGTAACGGAATAGCGTTTTGGAATATCCCTTTTTAAAATCTAGTTTTTTATTACATGTGTTACATATTTGAGGATCAATGAAGCATATTTGATGATTCAATGTATATCGTTAAATATCAGCAGTTCCATTTGTAGAATTCCATTTCTATGTCATTAAACACTATGCTGCATTACAGTAGGTATTTATATTTAAAATAAAATAGAATATTAGTATATTGGTAGAGAAAAAAAAAGTCTCGACATCTTACAAATTTAAAAGTTTATTTTCTTATGCCCACCAACCAAATAAGTTCATACGAACTTGTGGGGGCTGGTGCAGCTGGTTTCTGTCATTCTTCAACTAAAAAACAAATATCTTCAAATAAAAACAAACAAAAATCTCTCTACAGATCAATTTTGTTGATTTTACTCAAACTATTCTTGCTGAAGTTGGCGGGGTTAACTGTATGAGTGTAAAGGAACTGCAAAACTTTATTGTAAGTATTATTTTTTGCATGTTTAGTATAAAGTTTAAGCAACTGAATATTTGATGAGTTTGCTGTAGCAGTATGGAAGACACTGCTTCTATGCTCGTGTTTCAACCAATTTTGTATACGAGCATGCGTGATTGAAATTTGAAAAATTTTTCCTTTAATTCAGCACATCTAACTCGCCGAGAAGCAGAATGGTAGGGTACCTTGAACTTTTCCGAAGGGCTATTATCAAGTTGCATTGTATGTAGAAGGAATTATCTAAAGAAATGAAATGAAAAACATGCTTAAAAATTCGCAGTGTTTTCCTTTCCAGGTAAAAGACCAACAGCCTAATCTTGATACCTTTTTCGGGTCATTGCTAGTTGCTTACCCATCCACTGATACAGAGGAGGTCTGATGCGATCCATGTGTCACGTCGTCGGTAATGACAAGCGACAGGGGACAGGTTGTCCGAGCGAGCTAAGGCATCAGTCTTTTGGCTGTTTACTTTCAGTGGGAGTACTGATATGCACGGTTCGAATCCAGCAGGCACCAATTACTAAGGCCAAAATCCTATCAAATGTTGTATACATGTCGTTGGAGAGTTCACCTCTGATCTCGATATCAGGTGAATCCAAATCGCTCCCAACCCAGGGGCGTGTGAATCCACGAGCAAAATCGCCAAATCTAGTTCCGATCCTCTCTAGAGGACGGCTGGCGACGTCCGCGACACCTCTGGGTAGTCGGACGAAAATCCATTGTGAAATTCCTTGTTTGCTTTACTTACTTTACTTTATTTTTCCATAGATTCAGAATTATTTGTAACTTGTAAATTCACATAATCTACCTGGGTACCAAACCCAAGTGTGGATCTGAGTTTCGGGAAATCACAGAGCTACAGACAGTTCAATGAATCTCCAATCATCTGCACCCTCCTCCCTCCTAGTCATCTTTCATTTACATGACAGGATTCCAGCCATTCTGTTCGCTGCTGACCTCCGGCGGATGTTCAGTGAGGATTTTAATTCAAAAGATGCCCGACAAATTTAGTAAAGGCATTGAAAAGAAGTAAGGGAGGCTTGGAGTTAACTGTACCTTCCAGGTAGTTTTGAAATTGTTTTGGAACTTAAACTAGCTATTTTGCGTTCATATTTCCAGGGGCTCTCAATCATACTCCATCTTTTTTCAGGTCATATCAATGCGGACATCATCATCATCAGGACCAATGTGTTTCCACACGCGCCCTTCCTCGAATTATACTCCCAACTAATTAAATTCATCATTTTAATATCATTTAATTATTGAGTTGGAAAGAAATTGCTTCTGAGGGTCGTAAAGTATCACCTAAAGAGGGAATTGAAATATCATAAACTTTGACGCTCTACAAGAGAAAAGTTCATCATAAGATCCTCTTCCGTTCTTATTCATCTTAAAACTCCCTAAGAGTTGCATTAAGCATAACCTTCTCTCTCCGCCCGCAACTGTCTTGATGTACAGCTCTCGAGGGAGGACGCCTCGAAATTTGTTTTGCATCTCATTTCACAGGAGAAAAGAACCCCCTCAAAAGTACAACGCTAAACTTGGGGTGCGAACGACCATTTTTTCACCAGAATTTCTTCAACGGCGGCCCTCACAATTATTTTCTGTGCAATCAAAGGGGATCCTCTCTGTAAACATCCTTTCATGCAAAGACAGTTCGTTATGGTCTGAAGTTAGAGGGTTATTAGATTTAATATCTTGAGCTTTCATTTTCTCAGTGTACATTGCGCGGTTATGTACATCATTGTCGGCAAGCTCTATTGTTATGTACAAAGTGTAAACATTGGTTCAGTTTCCTTGAATACAATTAGTTATTCTCACTGGTTATTCAATGCATTTTACGAGTATGCCACATTACTCAATTTCTCTTGTTTCAATTAAAGTAAATCGATCTGTTCTTAATTTAAATTCAGAGTGCCTTAACACCCGTTTGATATACTATCTTGATTCAACGAATGTCGTATTCATTTCGATTCAAATAACAATATTATTATTGGAGAAGAAACACCTGTCCATATTCGGTTTGAGAGAATGCGATTCTACTAAAAAACCTCATCCACCCATCTGCAGACCTCCACTTTCTGCAATGCATCAACTTAGTCCTGCACGGATGGACTGTAGCAAACCTGAGTTCAAAACTTCATTGATCTAAATAGTATGAGGGCATCCAGTTTAAACCTATTTTCCACTCAGCTTTACCATTTACACTTTGCTGAAAGCTGCTATTTGAGTAGCTTCTGGCCTGCAAGGAACAGTCGATTGCAGTGAATGAAGCATACCAATGTTCACACTCTTCCACATTGTTTCATTTCTACTAAACGTCTGCCTTTGATATGACTCCTTCTACTGTGAGTCACAGTCAGCAATCAACTACCTTGTGTGATTCATTCCAACTCCAGCAGTATTGTCTATTATTGGCAATCTTGACGGTTAAGTTGACAAAGGGTTATTTCTATATCAATAACAAACTCTTTGACGGGAAAAACGTTCATCGAGCAGAAAACAACTACGGCTTCCGTATTCAGTTGGACGTATCTTGAGAAAGAGTGTAGTAGTGCTGCTTGCAAACGTAATCTACCCTTATGCAGACCTCCATTTACTGAAATGCACTATATACTTCTGCACCGATGTATTATGGCAAAGCTGAGTTGACATTCCCCCTAACAATAATTTTGACAATCGGTTTCCCCTGTTTTTCACTCTGTCTTACTCCCTACCCGTATACCTGGCTGTAGGCCGCTTTTTAAGGAGCTTCTAGCCTGTAACTGAACATGCGATTGATTTAAATGAAGCCTGTTGCTCACATTCTTCCGAATTATTTCACTTCCTTTAACCTGCCTTTAATATGACAGCCTCTAAGTGAGTTATGGTGTGACACTGTCACATTTGCCAAACAACACAACCTCATTTGATTCTCTCTCAAGGCTGCGTTTACGTGCATCCTTGACAATTAGCCATTTCTTTATAGATTACAAACTCATTGACGGTAATCGTTTTCTTACTGATGATTATCTCACCATCAAAATCGATGTAACATTACAACTCTTTATTTTTGTGGAAAAATGCAACGTTCTGATCGATACCCGTTTTCTTTACGAGCATAAGTTCCTTTACCCAGTTGAAAACCTCGATGTATCGTCCAGCGATCAGTTGTTCATTATTCTCAGTTAAGAGTATACCTATCCTGCAGCCGTGTCTTTATCCACTGCATGTTTTTTTTCCTTTTCAATTATTTCAATTATCATATACTAATTATAGTTGCTTTTTAGGTATTACGGGCTAATGTATCAATAACTAAACAAGTCCCTTTGATCGTTCTCTTCTATCTTCAAGAGTTGTCTTATGCCCTGGAAAATTAGCTTTTCCTTGTGCAATTTCCTTGATAAATACCTATCCCTAATATATGAACACCAGAGTCTTGCTTGGAGAGCAGGCCCACTTTCCATATTTGACCGTTAAAATAACGTTTTAAATCGAGATTAGAACAACTATCATATGTCATTGGTATTTAATTGACAAATTAGTATTATTATTATTTTTTTTTTTTTCACTAATGAAACCATTAGAAGTCATATGCGTTATATGTGTTACGTTCCCAATAGTTTATTCAGAGCATACTGAGAATTTATTATGTTTAGATGTCAAGACAATAATAATTATTGCTCTTATTACGCCCTGAATTTCGTGCCTTAATCATGGAATTTCCATGCCATTTTTTATTTTTGATTTTTCATGTTATACCTAAACGTGGATATTCAATAAGCGCATTTCGAACTGAAAGACAAAAATATTGCTAGCGTCATTTGTTTTACACCACAGCGAAATCATTTTGTGTATGTTTCGGAATGAAACATCACAGTCGTACACAACTGACATCAAGATTTCATGTCAACTTCAAAATAGCGTTTCCTTGTTTACTCCCCCGAAATGGAGTTGTCTTACGTTTTAATGCCTCTCGCATCTTTTGTCATGTTAAACAACCCTCTTTTATTACATTCCCCCCGGGGAGGTAGACGTCCTCCGAAGTGAAAACGTTTGGCAGGTGGCATTCGAGGGGATGTTAAACTTGTTTTACACTCCTTGGAGATTCTGTAGTTCTGAAAGCATTATAAAAAGTCCCAATTCAAGTTGTAAGACATCTGAACTAACTTAAAAAGCCATATATCGCAACTCACACCATATTATTCTATAGAACAGAGTGTGCGACAATTTCAGCAGACGGCCAAGGTACTTTTTCATACTTATTTGCAATATAATTTCATCCGAAGTCAATAGGTTGCTTTTTGAATCAAGTCAAGTTCTTGAAAACTCAATTATTCATGGATAAGATAGGTGAAGACTGAACTCTGCAGGTTTTAATCAATCAACGATCGATTGATGTTAGACTCAAAATTTGGAGTCTTCAAGTGCAGGACATTGTACATCACAGTTGACCGTAGGTAAAATATTGTGCTTTTAGAGTTTGCCCTACAGCTTTGTGCTCTCAAAGTTGCATGAAGCCATGAAAAATACAAGACAAACACAAGAACACGGGGTGAGGTCGGGAGGAACAGTAACTTATTGTTCTGGGAATAGAGATAACATGCTCATGCGTATTCGATTTCAAATAACGCCATAAAAATCAGATTAGATATAAAATTGAGGAACGAATTAGATTCGAAAAAGTAATATTATTTTTATATTCATAAAAACTGATGGGAGGTACCGCACACCTTCCCTTATTTCCACCATATGTCTACATTAGATTACGAGGATACTTCAAAATTTCAAAAATTACATCTGTTCTATCTTCATGAATGCAGGTTTTTACAGAATCCTCGCATAAGTGAGCCTTCCGAGCGTTAGCCGTATTGGTTTCTTATTTTCAAGTCAATTTTGGGTTATGAACCGTTGATAACACGGAATGGTATCCTATGGATTTCATAGCTATTGGTTTTTAGGGCGCTCTGTTGAAGCAAGGCTTCGTGAAGAGAAGTACATTCTCAGGTGTAATACGGTACACTGATAGGGTCCATACTTTCAATACAATTCGTTACATGGTAGCAGGATCGTTCTCGACATTTTTGGGTTCATAGACTGGAGGTTTTTATACCACCTTGCAGAATTAAATTATTCATTGCTGCATTTTAGTGCATCATAACCAAGGTTTGATAAAAGTTGAAATGCTCATCTATAAGCCTCACAAAGACTGCGTCGTATCGACAAATCGTTTTGCAAATATAGCAGTCCTCGGATCGCGATCCTCAGAAAACAACAAAAATTCAATTATTCCCTCTTTAGAGGAGGAGAACCCAAATCACTTGAATAGCCCTGGGTGGACAAGCTTGACATCCACTGATGGTCCTTTTGATCGGACGAACATAAAGCTGTCGATTGGACCGTACGCACCGGTCACAGTTGCCAAAAACTTCAGTAGGTACATATTATTCTTTCAAGAGAGTTGAACACTTCATCACCTGCTACCCTATTACACAGATTAAGAATGTAATCATTTCATCACCGGTTCCAAAAGGTCAATTACAACTATTTTTCTAGTTCCAGTTCGCAGCGATTTCGCTTATTGTATTCTCATTTCCAGTTCACCGTTTTCCCCTAAGGAAATTGATGGAATCAAAAGAAGAATTTTCTCAGTGAAAAGAAAGCTCATCATGCACAATAATTGTTATGCAGTACCTACGTAGATATCGAAAATATTCATTCAGTATTCGGTCCGGCCCGCCGCCCGCGGACGCCAATGGAAAAAATTAGGGTACCCCCAGAACAGAAATAAAAGTCAGCCATGTGACCCAGCGACAGCTATAATGAAAAACTAATAATCATGCAATTCAAAAAATATATATTTAATCACTAGAAATTAATTTTTGGTTCCTATACTGGGTGGATTCGGATAAAACTAAACTAGACTAGTAAAATTAACAGAAGTTGCCCTCACAATGTGTTCTCAAAATGACCACCATTGTTTCTTATGTAGGCTCTCGTTCTTTTCCGCGTGGCTCTAATTTTTATGCCGTGCGTTAGACTATCTGGGAATGTTGCGGCTGCCTCGATGATCCTCGCCCTTAGAAAATGTCCGCGTATTCCTCATTTGTGATGCCTGCCATGATTTTGACTTAACTGAACACTTTCTGCTAGTCTAAAACATTGGCTTGCGTATGGTAGTGCACCTACACACTCGTTGCAAGAGAAAACATGAATATCCTCCTCTTAAGACCGGAATTCGCCTAACGTTTTTTCGCCTTCAAACTGGATTTTCTCCATGAGGTCGACACGGAATCGCAAAGTTGACCATCTAGAAAGTGATTAAAGTTCCAGCTGCAGTAAAAATTTTTTTAAAGTAATCGTTGTCAAAGTTTCAAAGGGTGTAGAATTTAAATCTGCAAAAAACATTTTTCCGTTTATCCGCCGTACGCCGTACGCACGATTTCTCCCAAACGGCTGGAACAAATAATCTGAAATTTTCAGGAAAAATCCATGTTGGTCCGGCGACGCTCCGATCCTTGAGCCAGCTCTCTCACTTAATTTAAAATGCCCTTTAAGGCTCGTCAAAGTTTTGTAAAATCACTAAAACCCTCAAAAAAAGTCAAGGCGGCCTAAATTTGGACTTTTGTTGAAGAACTTTCCACGAGGAATCGAATGAGCGCCTCTCCAGGTCCGTAGCTCAAACCATTGCCTATGTATGACCCGATTTATGCTGCCGACATTCCATCCACATTCAGTTCATCACTAGGTTACTGCCATCAAAACAAACATAACAGGGTTTTTTTTTTGATCGCAGTAACCTAGTGATGTAGTGAATGTGGGATGTTGGAGTATGAACTCCATAAAAGGGTTATAGCCGATACACGGGTTGAGGCATTCTGATATGCATGCTCCGTCTTACGAAATTTAAAATGTTCAAATAGAATATTTTTCCATTGTAATCGCTCCTGAAAAAACGCTGCAAATTCTTTCACTGGGGTTTATTATTCAATGATTCATGATTTGAATTTCTACTAAACTTTGGAGTGGGCGTGTTTTGAGAAGATTTCAGGAGGCACACAAATCATCACAATCAATGAATTATTGAAATTTTCACTACATCACCTGTGAAACACGCACACTCCAAAGCTTAGTAGAAAAATTGAATAATAAACCCCAGTGAAAGAATTTGAAGCGTATTTTTTAACTTTCGATGTTTGAACTGCAATTGTGGTCTTTAGGGGTTCGTTTATGATTATGAAGGTGCATTAGCCGTAAAGGATATTCCACGTTGAATCCGAAAATGTGGTCAAAAGTGGAAAAAAGTTGTTTCAAAGTGAAGAAACGTTTGTTTTAATGTCAAAAAACGTGGTTTTCTGAAGAAAAAAAAACTTTAAAAAATTATATCTAGAGGACGGGTTGAGATAGAACAGTGTGGTTGGCGGGGTTTAACTACATTTTTGATGCAGATCAACAGAAAAAAATGGGTCACCTATCCGAATCCACCCTGTACTAGGCCTAATTTTGAATTTGTCAAACTCGTCTGGAAATTTTTAGGAACACTGTTTTCAAGTGTCTAATTTTCGAAATTTTCCGTGGGAAAGCCCCCTTCAGCTTGGGGACTAGCCCCCCAGACCGCCCCACTACCTCCACATTATGATACGGCCATTGGGCGAAATAGTTTGGAGACTCCAGCTCTAGACAAGAACGTTCTAATAAAATGTGCTGATCCTGAGCTTCAGTCGTCCTCATTGCTCCTTTTTCTCCCTTCTCAATGCTATAAATCTTTAAGCTCCTTTTCACCAGAATTTCTTCTAAAACGCGCCATAAAATACATAAAACTGGGAATTGTAGTGGGTTGGAACGATTTAGCAGCGTTCGTAGTGTAAGAGTAAGCTGTGTCACCGATACGATGTATGTTGCTTTGTTCACTTAATTAATGAGTTGTCCTGCGCCCAATAAGAACTCTGACACTGGTATGAACGTCTCCTCATCAAATTTCTTTAAATGGCATCATAGAAACCACCCTTTGGAATCCACGTGGCAATCCAAGTGACAGAAGAATATCACCTCACCCTCCCCTATCTTACATCAGACACATCACTAAACTTCTTCCCCCGTCTCAGTTCTTTTCAATTTTCTCGTCTCCCTTTTTTTTCTACGGAAGTGTCACGCGAAAGCTGCGCCCCACGCTACACCCGCCGCCTCCTACCGCACTACCGAAGGTTTTTAAAATTCCGTACATCGAAGCCGCCCACCCCCTCCATCCAGGATCGGTTTATTGCATTCACCTTTCACACCCTTACCGCCTCCCAGCGTTCACTTTACTTGGCCCATCAATTACTTGAGTCTGACGTTTTGTCCCTTGGCAAGTTTTCAGACATTTTTCAACGTTCAGCAAATTCATCGCAACGCTCCCTACGAGCGGTGTTTCACCGGCAAAATTCCGTGGATTTTTCACAACATTACCTCCGAGAATAATCAAATTCAAAATGAAACATCCCAGAACATCCCAAACACAAGAGATATATCTCAGACAACATTGATCTTTCTTTCATAGACTTTTAACATTTGAATTGATCTGTACCAATTTTCTAGTTTTTATATAATTTCCGTTTTGTACTTTATAACTTTCAGACCGTTCCAAATTTGACTGTTTCAGATTTCATTTCCTGAACTGCAACCATTGACACTCAATATTGGTTTTAAATCGTAGTATTCCACAATGCCATTGCATTTATTTGCCGAAATAAGTTCTCCAACAATTTCAATGTATTTCAATAGTATATTTTCAAAGAAAACTAATTACTTTTGTGCTTCTTTGATTTATAAAATTTGTGATTTTCCGTCCTAAATTAGTAGAAAATGGCTCTTCACTTGCTAGTGTCAGTAAAAACTCCGAAAAACCACATTTTTGGCAAGTTTTTCTGACCAGTTTTTAGCACATATCATTTACGATTGTGAGGTGGTGCTGACGAAAAGTTAGGGACATGTGCGAAAGAAAGTATTTTTCCACCAATTCTGACTATTTTCATGGTTAGTAAGACGTGCGGCGGACGACATTGCAGCATATGAATCGACGCGCATTGAAACTTATTGACAAAGTTTGAGAGGGAGTAGGGGAGGTAATAAAAACTCTTTGCTACACCATTACAAAGGTTTATAATCGAAAATAATACACCAAAATGAATGGGAAACGTTGATTTTGGAGGGCTTTCCTTTCTCTTTACGTATAAATATGATTTTTATTATTTACTTTTGAGAGTAACGTGGAAATGCTTCCACTACCTGTTGTCAGACTTGAAGGCAATTGCAGGACCGGACCCTTTAAAATGTATGGAATGATATTCCAAATAGTGCACGGTGGAACGCACCTGATTTCCGCCTATACCGTTCACTTTGAGTTCCCACCCCTGACGAGACAAAACCCAAAGTTCTTGGAGCGAGATATGAGGGTGATGTGGGTTTGATGTCACGGCGATATTAAATAGGGCCCTCGGGTGTCCAACGGCCGATCGCTCTGACAAGGGATGTCCGCTCGACCGGTCACAAACTGGGGTCGAGCTGAGATGAATTTGGGAAAAGTATTTCATATGACCTCTCCCTTTCTGTATATAGTACCCCCCTTCCACCCTCCGCGCATCTTTTCTGTAGGCTGTCAGTTTTTCCGAACACATGCTTCGAAGTTGGGGGGAAAATATGTCCTCCCAAATCATCTGCCCTTTTCAGCCGTTACAGCATTCTAAACCAATTTACTGGAACATGGTTGCTAAGGACCTACCTACTTTTGTCGTTGTGAACAACTCATAATATGAGTTGTATATTATGATAACAACTATAATAATATAATATAATTGTATATTATGATAACAACTATACATTTAATATAATTGTACATTATGATAACAACTATATAATACTCGTATAACAACTCATAATATATTTATATTATAAACTTCAATACTTGGCTTCCATTAAGTGAATTTATACTTTTTGAATAATTGAAGGAAAAAATTTCCATTTTCATTTTTTGGAAATTTTCCATTTTCCTCTTGATTTTTTCCCCATTTTCAATAATATCACCAAGATGGACACCGATATATTTCAAGAAATCGTTAGTCCGGGGAGGGATCAACGAACAGGCTTTCCTATGATTTATAATTGAGCTGTGAGTAGGGTATAACACTTCGGCCACATTTACAAATATGGGTAATACTTAGGCTATTTGAACATGATAATCAATAAATTCTTTGTTAAAATTGTATAGGATGGGTGTATACAAACATTGACCACTAAAAAAAGCTCTTTCCACTAAACCGTTAAAACAGAAAAAAATCATTCGCCTGGTTTAAGAACAGTGGGCGAATGAACTTTAAAATTGACGTAACTTTTTGTTTATTCAGAGACCTGTAGACCTTTGCAAACTAAGCCCTTTAATTTACACATAAAACCTATATCGCTGGTCCAGGTAGGGGTATCTCAAAAATGCGATTTTTTTCATGAATCATCTTCGAATCTAAACGCGAGCAGCATGTAAATGATGACCTTAACACTGTAAGAGATGATTTGACGTTAATAGGCAACCCTAGTAGGGGATATGTAAGGAAGAGAAAAACAATAACTTTGATTTGCTCTCCTAAAAAGTAGTGTTTTTAATTACCGTAGTCTTGTACTAGACCTGTTACATGCATTTCAACTAGTTTTTTCCTAGTCATGTTATTGTCAAGGGAAAGTTCAGCTTTTGTAATGGGATTTTCACTGATAGTTAACAGGAAAACACAACTATTGAAAGAAATGAGTTGTGTCCGAAAGAGGGAAATCGCTACATGGTATACAAGTAGCAGCGAGTGACTACTTTTTGGTTATAGGTAGGAAACCATTACGCCGGTTTCGGACCAAAAAACTCTGTTGATAGTCGCTTATAAGTACTTGATCATTGTTGGACACTTTACCATGATTTTAGGAGCAGGGGCTTTTTGATGAAGTCTAGAAAACCTGTTGCTGAAGGAAAGAAACCTCTACGTTACATCCGCCATTAGATTGTACCCATCCAATGAAGAACGCTGATAAGCTACTGTGTGACAGCAAGTAACTTGGTAGAATTAAGAAATAGATGTATAGTTGGTAGTTGAATGTACTTTCACAATGAAGCGAACTATTAAAGTTCTAGTACATCTGTGATTGCTGCAAAATGCTGTTACTGCATTGGAATGAAATTAGTGGTTTGCTAGATACCATACATCGTAGAAAACAACGGATTACGAGATCTTTTTGAGTAATTAGATACTTGAAATGAACAATTGTCATAGTAAAAGGTATATTGAACAGCTTCCAGTCTGTCTTCTTAGGAACATTACCGCTACAAACAGCTTTTATGGTCCTCAAGTAGTTTTTCGTCCTCCATGTTCTAGTGTTTGTCTTTCTTCTCTAATCAAGAATGATTTTCCTCTGACCAAAGAGTACGAGGAGTTAGTCCACAGTACACACTGTGGAACCTACTCTCACTTCGGAACGGTTCCAAGCGGTGACAACAATGCGACCCTTCCCAGTACAGGAACCGGGAAAGTCTCTTCCCGTTTCTGTTCTCGGAACAGTTCCCCAGCCCAACAGGTTCTGTTCCATGCTGTCACTGTTATTGACGCGAGCCCTAACTTGTACGTTACAGCTCTAAGGACGAGAAGATGCAGGGTTTTTTTTTCCATCAACGGGAAGAGGAGTGTTTATTGTACCCTCGTTTGCCCAACATGGGCAACTGTTTTCAATAGCAAGATTTTGCCACTTTCGTCACTTACTACGAAGAAAGTAAACTAACTAAAGTAATTTTTAATCTTGAATTTTTTATAACTATTGAGTTTTAAATTACCCATGTGCCTCACCAAGAGGTTGATTAAATGAGTGTTTTCTCACACTAGGTTGTATTCGTTAGTGTTGCAAAGCAAGTCTGAGAACGGAGACGTAGTGATTATTTTCCATCCTAATACACATGAAGAGGAGAAGGGGGAGGTCGTACTACTGTACGAATACGGGAACTGTTTAAACATTTTGGAACGGTTACTTCTATGTCATTGTACCAACTGGAACCGTTCCTGAGAATTACCTACACACATAAGGACATTAGTGGGAACATAATGATGATTCAAAAATAGTATGTACTACCACGAAGAACTGGATACATAGCGTTATTTTCACATCATTATCGTTAAGGTAAACAAAAGCTGAATGTTGCGTTTAAAAATAAATACACGAATGAACATAAAAGTAATGCAAGTTAAGTTATGGAAGATCATAAACCCATCCACATCATTGAACCCAAAAGAATTAGCCAACACTTCAACTCGTTCTGCAAGTTCCATAAATAATGCATGTCCTGATTCCAAAACATAGAAGCTGTTTTTGAGATGAGGATACGTTTGTAATTTTCATATCCTATTGTTCCTCCAATAAACTTCACGACATAATTGTTTGTTTTATTACGTACTGCATTATATCATTCCGTACTACTGTCACTTACTGTGCAAAGTATTGTAATGATAAAATTACATTACAGGGTAGTATTATCTCCCTTTAACCTCCCGCAAGAAAAAAGGCAGTTCCTGGACTGAAACGAGCTCTCCTAGTGGAACACAAACCCCCACACGAGTTTCTCATCGTTCCGCACTCATTCGGTATGCGCGGCCTGTCAAATTGATTTTCATATTATCAGCGCATTTAAGGGGTGTAGGCGAGGTTCGATTTCCCCGGAACGCATCAACGTCGGATGTTAAACTCGGATTAACGTAAACTAACGGGGAGGAATTAGGTTTTGTAATTGGCCGAGAGTTAAGGGGATTTCGGGCGTTCGGGAAACCTTCCCCGAAGACGGGCGGGATCTTAACTACCCCCAGCCACCTCCTACAACATTATTATGGCCGAGGCTCTTGAGTGCACTTAACAATGATTTACCCTCTACCGGCTCGACCTGGGGGTCTCGTTGGGATAAGTGCTATTAGCATTTTTATTGGGTTTAACCTTTCCCACCTTTTTCCTCCGCCTAACCAAAGGAAAAATCCCCTTTTGAGAGGATTTAATGCCCTGTAAACTTCGGCCTTCAGATGCGCGGTTCCAGGAAGGCAACTTCTTGACGATACCGCGATCTTTGAGGTGGATTATTAGAAATTCAAACACCGTATTTTACAAGTTGAAAATAAGTCACTAGAGAGGATCCTCAGTCCGAAGCTGCGATCCTTTATCTGATACATAGTGTTGATGTTGATTGTTGACTTGTTGGTGTTGACTGTTGATAGGATCAACGAGTGCCTTGGTTTCAGGCGTCATGTGGTTTAGAAAAAGTTCATTCCTTTGTAATTTGTGTTTGAGAATACATGTGTAGTTTTTGTATGATAATGTACGTCGTTTTCGAACAAAGGTTATGGGCCCAGCACGCTTCCACTGCGTTTTCCCAAGCAACACGTCCTGATCTAGCTTTTGCTGTTTCAAAATTGGGTCAATTTTCGTCAAATCCTGGTAAAGTTCATTGGACAGCTGCCAAACGAGTTCTGAGGTACTTGCAGTGCACAATGAACTACGAGTTAAAGATAGCCCGAACTTCTAAACCAAAAGAATTTGTTGTAAGAGGGTTTTCTGGTGCAGATTGGGCAGGGTGTAAAGAGGACAGGAGGTCGACAACCGGTCTTTTCATCGAAATAAATGAAACACCAATCATCTGGAAGTCGAACAAACAAAATTCAGTCGCTCTTTCCACTATGGAATCAGAATTCGTCGCTCTAGTCTCTTGTGGTATTGAAATTATGTGGATAAGCCAAATTCTTCAGGAGATATTTTGTAAGATGGCAGGTGAACCATTGTTATTATGTGATAACCAGTCGGCCCTTAATTTCGCAAAAGGAAACAGCGTTAGCTCACACTCAAGGCACATTGACATCAAATACCACTTTTTACGAGATTCGGCTAGGGATCAGAAACTGAAATTGGACTACATGATATGATTGGACTACGATATTATCGACAACGAACAACATATCGGACATTCTAACCAAAGCACTACCCAGAACAAGAAATACAGAAATCCTAAAGAACATTGGTATAGAGGAGAAGAAGAAAGGAGGTGAATATGTTGATGTTGATTGTTGACTTGTTGGTGTTGACTGTTGATAGGATCAACGAGTGCCTTGGTTTCAGGCGTCTTGTGGTTTAGAAAAAGTTCATTCCTTTGTAATTTGTGTTTGAGAATACATGTGTAGTTTTTATATGATAATATACGTCGTTTTCTAACACATACAAATCCTGTTTGTTTGTCTTTAAGCAGTGTATCAGTGACATAATCGAAGATGAAAGTAATTATTACTAGCAAACATTTTAAATATATCATGAAACCGTTGTTTGGAATTGAACTGTTCGATAAGGTTTTTGAAGTCTTTAATAGTGTCCATCCCAACATTTTGGTTTTTACTTGTAGTTATATTATCATGTCTGGTTTCACATCATTACCATAGTTATATTTTGACCAGATCTGGGAGTACTGACAGTATCGACAGGGCGAGGTTTTCAGGCATTCCGTTAAACGAATATTCCACCTAGCAAAAAATACAGCAGATTGTGTGATACACCTGGAAACAAATGTACCTTCCCTCTTTGTCTTCTTCCTCAATCTCCACATCAAGTATCTGATTCGAGTAATGGCGATGCCAGAACACCGATTTCCTCGGGTGGTGGCAACTCAAATTATCCAAGCAAACTTGTTTTGGTATGGTGATTTGACATTTTTTTTCGGAAAACATGCAGTTTCCTTGACACAAGACTTCGAGAATTGTAATGAGTGGCGAAGAAAGACGAAGAAGTAAAATAAAGAGTTGTGTCCTCCAGCATGCAGGTCGCTAAAGTACGAGCTCTAGCATCATCGGATCGTATCTACGGGCTGCTACGGAGTATTGATTTAACAGCTGGAGTGCCAAAAGCATCGATTTTCGTCTTGCGCTGGTTTTGCAGGGTGCGTGCTGACTCCCTGAGGCTTAACTGCCAGCCTCATTCATTCCATGAAGACGGCAACGTGATCCGCGCCCTTTGCAACATGGGGGAGCCTGAAGATCTGGAGCACTTTTTGGCCGTTTGTCCAGTTCTCAGGGAATTTCGATGTGCCAACTTTGGATCATTTACTGCCGACTCGTGAAGCTTTTTTATGTATACTAAATGACTCGAGATGGTTGCAGCTGACAAGATTTTGTAAATCCGCCTAGAGTTATAGGGCGTATTTAATATAGGAATTCCATTGGGAGGAAAGTTAAAACTTTTGGATAGTATTGAATTGATGGGCAGTAGTTTCTTTCTTCGTTCCGAAACAATAAAATTTATTTTTATTTTACATTTAATGTTATCTTGGATGTTATCTAAGATAAATAAATAATAATAAGCAATAATATTGCATGAAGTATAAATCTAAATAAATACTTCTCTCTCTCTCTCTCTCTCTCTCTCTCTCTCTCTCTCTCTCTCTCTCTCTCTCTCTCTCTCTCTCTCTCTCTCTCTCTCTCTCTCTCTCTCTCTCTCTCTCTCTCTCTCTCTCTCTCTCTCTCTCTCTCTCTCTCTCTTCTCTCTCTCTATCTTTCTCTTTGGCGCTCCAACGTAAGATGTTAAGGGCTATTGAATACCCATGGTCCCACTTTCAGACCTTCGTGAGCTATATGGCTTTGATATCAACTTCTGCAAGGGACTAATAAGTGTTGGTATTCAGGGAGTTACATGGTATCAGCCTAAGCAGGTAAATGCGTAGCTCTCCTGATCTGGCCATCAGTAACCACTTAGAGTGAGCAATTTGATTGTGAACGAGGGTACGTAGGTGGAAATGAGGTACCACGACACGAGAAAAGCGTTCGACCGTTTTTTTGTCGCGGCTTTTGTCGGCAGGCGCCTCCGCGAGAGCGCATTCACCGCGAGGCAGTTTGGAAACAATTAGCGCCGGCGAAACGATATAATCAAGAGACAGGAAATTGCAGAGGGGCGCGGGGAGAACATTTGGAGTACACGGCGATAATGGAGTAGGTTTGCTGAAATGACTTAAAACCCCGGTTTCACCCTCACACGGGTAACAAAACCGTCCCAGCCGATTTATCAACCCTTCGCCGCTTTTCGGGGTTTTTGATTCAATTTACCGAGCATTTACATGAGGGATCCGAAAGTTTTCCTTTCCACGTTTTCAAACTTGCGCAACTCACACGAGAACCGTTTTACTCGTAGTTACAAAGAGCGTTATATCTATTTATGAACGCCCATACTCGTGTGATCCAAGGCTTGAAACCCGGTTTTCTCGAAAATCTGTTGTGTGGTTGTAAAACGGGAAGGTTTCTCTCCTGGGCGGAACCTCATTCCTCTCCCCCAACTCGATGTTACATTATGAATCGACGAATTAATATTAATACGCGACAATACGCACGACCGATGCGAAGGGAGCTTTCGGTTTCGCTCCCCTATTGCGGCAAGACAGTGTTCCCCATCGGTATTCCACCCACCACTTTTGGCGCAATCTTCTCCGTGGCCACTTTTTGGCGCATGTAGGCTTTTATCGGGCTGACGCATTGTTTCAATGCGCACTAAAAAATACATATCGGTGTCATCGGGATTTTTATTGTAGTGGAACACATTTTAAGCTACAAAACAATGACAAGTAAATCCTAAAATACAAAATGGTTTATTTGACCCCAAACATCCAATATGATCATAAATTGTTATGTGGTTTTTTTTCAAATTCAAATTCAAAATGATTTTTTCCCAAGAAACCAAAAACTACATAGTAATAAATAATCTACATAATAATAATGGAAATAGAAAGCATTGCAACGAAAGATACACAAAAGAAATAGTTGAAGATATACCATTGGAACCCACGTGCAATGGAGCAAAGCTTTATGGTGCATTTGTGAATCTTGAAATTTTCCCAACTTATTAAATAAAATTCACATTATATTTCAAGTATTGTCAAAAAAAAAGTTGTAGAAGCAGCATTGACATTAAGACCTCAATATAAATTCTAAGGAATACAATTTCGTATCTACAAAGGCTAGAAATATTATAAACCGATAATGAACAAATGAAAAAAGGAAAAAGACAAATTCTACTGTTAAAATTAAATCATGGTAACTTTCGGTACCAACTCTCTATTAAATTCTCACAGCTATCCAGATCTTGATAACATAACCAAGTGAAAACACGTTTTTTAAACACGTTGTGAGACAGGATTTAGGACTGCGCATTCTGGTGGAGAGCACCTAATAACAAATGGGTGATTAAAATAATGCGCCGAAGTGAAATGTGAGCAGGTTCTAGGGTGGAGGTAGCAGCTCTAGTGGTTAAACGAATGTTATAAGGAGATGAATAGGAACTTTTAGGGATTGGAAAGTTGAAAAGTCAGGGTGTTTATGAAAAAATAATAAAACAGCTTTAAGTTACTATTTTTATAGAGAAAACAACAGCAGCTCATTAGATAGAAGCTGAGTGGGAAACTGCTTACATTTGCAATCAACAAGGCTAAGGGCCCACGGCCAAATAAAACCAAGTTTTATTTTGAAACATGGTTTAAACGTCTGACGGCGTTTCGCGCGAATACACTTTGATTTAGGGTGGAGGTGTGATTTTCTAGCTGGAACCGTTCCGTGGAAGCTAGTTCGAATTCAGAACGGATTGGTGCTGTTACATCTCATCTACTATATCAGTTCCATCTGGAACGGCTAACCTCAAATACTGTGTTACTCGGTGCTGCCTTTCAAATTTTATTCAAATGAATTTTTGCAGTAATTATTTCACAGAACAATAACTAACTGAATCGAATGTAAAAGCACAAAATTCAATAAAAGGGTAAAGCATAAATAGAACAGCCGTTTGGAACTGGAATGGCTAGTTAGACGGTTCCACTTATGGACGGTTCAGTTATATTGGAACTGTTCCGAATTCTTCGTGGAACATCTCGCGTATAGTTTTGAAAACCAGTTTAGGAGTCAAAGAAAATTAAGAACGCAATAACTACGTGGAGCATATAACTACATGGAACTAAACATATTTATAGTTCCAAGTAGCCAACTGATGATTTGGAGCATCGTTGAGTTGTAATTTTCTGGAAGAGAAAGTGATTATGTTAGGTTTTGATGTTTTAATCACTATTGTTGGCCCTGATTTCACCTGATTCGGAAGAACTGTTATTGTCGTTTCTGCAATGGCGGTTTTCCGTTCGATTGAATCAATTCAGAATATGAAGGGATAAGAAAATAATAAATCTCTATCAATTCCACCGCCCTCTCCATGAGGAACGTTTGCTGGTTCATACTACATCTTGCCTAGAATTTAACAAAAATTTACTTGAGATATGAAAACGAGAAAAACATGCATTATGCGTTGCTGTGAGAAAAGGAGGTGGACTGTGTATTTTCAAAGAGCTGTTCCGGTCTGGTTCAGAATTGAAATTGCTGAAAGGAAGCCGCACTTTCGTAGCGTTTATTTCATCTCAGAGCTCTCCTTTAGAGATGACGATCCAAGAGCTCGCATAGACTGCTACCTAGTTTCAGGCAAAGTGGTTTTAGCTAATGGAAATAAGGTATAAATTGCAAGCTAAGAGGATGGTACACCTTTGTGAACTTGACGGGGTTCAACGTATGAAGTTGCTAAATGCTTTTAAATTGTAAAAGCTTGTATAATTTATAGGACGGACAAGATCTGAAACTATATACAAATTATATTTCCCCATTTTAGATGAGAGCTATAATGACTGGGGTATAAAAAGAAAAGTTTAGCTCCAACATTATGTTTTAAGAAGGTACATTATTAACTGACTTCGTACTCGTTCGGATGTGGTTTTGAATCTTTAGTTACACGAATATTAGTACAATTGAAATGAACTTACGCTTCGGAACTTTTATGCCTGTGTTTAGATTTCAAAGTAATTTTACACGTTTATATTTACTTGATGGATTCAGCGGCTGACCATGTCAACAGACATAATGTTTGTGTATATGGTTGCTGTATTGGTGAATCCTTTCCAACAACTCTTACTTCTCACTTATTGAATTCTATTGTGAAGGATCCTCGAAGCAAAGGTCTACGAAGCAAACCGTATCATACATCTGTCAAAACTGGAGACTTTTGAGAACTTTTTATACTTGAATAAGAAATACTACTTAATACTATCCGACCAAAAGAACTGTGTGTAAATAGTTCACCGGAGGAGCCCGAATCAGGAAGATTACATAGGCATTCTCAGTCGTCTTAGCCCACTTTTTCTCGAAAAGCATTCACCGAGATTCACACAACTTGGCAGTCATGAAAAGTCCCATGCAACCATCCTTGCAATAACCAGTATTTCTATTTTTACAATTCCACGTTTGTTCCCTCGAAAACACGTTTCTCAAGGCGTAAAGTAACAATTTGGATGCACTGTTAATGAGATGAGCTTTTGGACCAACCTTTAGGCATGTTCCAGTAATAACTCCATGAGATACAATTTGGCCAACAAATGGTAAGACAAAACTGACAGTTTTCGAGATTTTCGACATTTGTACCGTTGTTTTTAGGTTCGAATCCTTCTAAAAATCATTGATCTTGCACTGCAGAAGTAGGAAACTTAACGCTCTTTCCAGAAATATCCTCAAATTGGTCATTACTCTGCAAAATAAGGAAGTTATGGGCGTTCTTTTGACTAAAGATCGGAAACACGAAGAATCCTTCAAGGAGAAAAAACTCGGATTTTATGTGGAGTAAGAAATGTATGACGTCGTACATTTTTGTCTTGAATTAGTTGTAGAATCGATCGATGTCCTGTGGTCGGACCTTAGCGTTTAAAATGGAAATAAGTCCAAGACGGTGGAGTGCACGTAAAAACAGTGATTTACCAATCACAGATTTCCTCTTAGCCTCGAAGAGTTCCAGTTTTGTTTCTTCTTTGGCCACAAAATGAAGTAATCTTACAAACGCCCAACTTCAGAGCTACTGAATCTGAGGAGGCTAAAATTTTTGGACATCAGTAACCACTAAATATTTCCATTCATCATGATGTATCGGAATATCGGTGGATCAGTTCGTTTTCAAAAACGTTTGGCAGACCGATAAAAGGATGTCCAACCCCCTTGGAGAGGTAGATGATGACCTGCTCCAGAGAGTTAGATGCTAAAGGATCCTGCAAGATACTGACGGCAATACAGAGTTACCAAACGCTGACGTATTCATTGTTGTATTACACCAAACTCTTTCTGATTGTCTTTTGATTTTCTTCGTTACGATTGGGAAACTGTGAGAGAGGCCGAAAAAGCCGAATTAGAGGGAAGATTGAGCTCAAGTTCCTTCCGGTGTAATTAATCACTGCGGTAGGCCGGGGACAGATGTCCAGGAAGGGTTAAACTAACAGACAACCATTTGGTGAAGGATGGCTACGAAAGGGCGAGGGACATTCGCTAATGACCGCCAGGTGTTGACTCTAGGAATCAAGAAGGGTCCACAAAGGAATTTATACGGAGAGTGTGAAGGGGTATCTCCCGAGCTCTTCTGATTGACGAGAACAAAGCTTTTGTTGGAAAGAAGCAGATATTTCCAACATTTTGAAACTGGCGAAAAGAAGGTAATTTATCTTCATTGTTCAACATCAACTTTAATTCTCCAACTAACAACTAATTGCACGCGGCAATACAAAAATCAATATTTTTCCTTTGTCTTGAAGTTTTCTATTGCATCGGAACTACGTAGTGAATTTTGAAAACAGAAAATCAAACGTTAGAACATTTGAACTAGATTAAAGTGCAAGATTAATGAAAACAATGCTTCGTGTTTAATTTGTTTTTGAACCTTCAAATTGTCCACCTTTACACTTATCACCTCTACATCACTTCACGCTTATCCAATATTGAGAAATTTCGACCAATGGAACAACATCATTGAAACCATAAAGCAATAGTGAAAAAGTGTAAAAAAGTAAGATGCTATTCGGTCGCCGTTCAATCAACCCTTCGAGGAACTCTTTTTAATTAATTATTTTCAATAATAATCACCTTTTTTCGTTGTGCTGCAAAAATTCGTTATGCCCCTCAGCCCAATCTCCAATTATCTTGAATATTTTCCATATTTTCACCTCATTTTTGAAATCAGCATCAAATTTCCTATCATTTGAAGCTAGTTTTCATCATCAACAATCATCATCAGAGCATCCTCTCGTGAATCCTCTGATGATGATTGTTGCTGATGGAAACTGTCTTCTGCTGGTAGGAAATTTGATGCTGATTTCAAAAATGTGGTCAAAATATAGACATTTAGATAACTGAAGAAAAGCGTTTTTTCGAGAAGAATTCGTTGATTTTTGTTGTTGTCAAAAAATGAAATAACTCTGAAACGAAGTCTCTAAGAAAAATATTGAATGACGCATTTTTTCTTATAAATTCAATGTAGAATCAGAAACTAGAATAAAAAAGGTGGGTCTAGAGGTAACCTCAACTTTCAATCGAAGATTTGAGGCACCAAAACATCGAAAAATGAAAAACGGGTTCAACCACCTTCAAGCAGAGTGAAAATACTATAGAAAAGGTCTGGTTCCAATTTTTGATAGCTCGCACCGAATGGCTGTAATTCCTTAATGGGCCCATACAGATGGATAGCCACATAATATGTCCAAATGAATGATAAATCCACGGGGCAAGGACTTCGCAGCGTTCTTCACTTGAAAAGGACGCAAGTGACAAAAAATAAAAAAAATGATGCTAAGAGTCCTCAACTCTGGTAAGAAAATGCTGACCCCCTATGAAAATTTCTTGGTTTACGTTTCAAAGGGTGTAGAATCCGAATCTGCAATAAAAATTTTCCGTCCGTCCGCCGTACGCCGTATGCACGATTTCTCCCAAACGGCTGAAGCAAAAAAGCTGAAATTTTCAGGAAAAATCCATGTTGGTCCGACGACGCTCCGATTCTTGAGCCAGCTCCCTCACTCAATTTAAAGTGCCCTTTAAGGGTGGTCAAAGTTTTGTAAAATCCCTAAAAACCTCAAAAAGAGTCAAGGCGGCCTAAATTCTTTTTGAAGAACACTCCACGAGGAATCGTGAGCCCCTCCCCAGGTCCATAGGTCAAACCATTCTTGATCTATGGCCCGATTTACGGTGCCAACATTCGCGTTATTTTGGCTTATTATTGTTTTTGTATTGATATCAGTAACCTAGTGACGTAGTGATGTAGTTATGTAGTAATGTGGATACTGGAGTGAACTCCTAAAAGGCTTTGTAGCCGATACACTGGTTAAAGCATTCTGATAACCATTAAAAAAAATTTTTTTTTAAATAAAATTAAAAAACGCTGCAAATTCTTTCACTGGGGTTTATTATTCTATTGGCTTGCTTTCATGATTTGGATTTCTACTGAGCTTTGGAGTGTGCGTGTTTCACAGGTGATAGAGCTATTATTGAATTTTTGAATTAGAGCACGTAAATCTGTTCTCGACCAAAATACCTATTTGGATTGATCAGTTGATCATATTTGTGTGCCTCCTGAAATTCAATAATCGCTCTATCACCTGTGAAACACGCACACTCCAAAGCTTAGTAGAAATTCTAATCATTAACGCAAACCAATTAAATAATTCACCCCAGTGAAAGAATTTGCAGCGTTTTTCGTAAAAAACAAAAATTGATTGACAACCCTACCTCCGAGTTTGATGAACACGAGACGTGGCATATACTGAAATGAAGGTATCTGTGTGACATTTTTCTGGCTTTTCTTCAAATGATTCTACTTCTAAGATTCGAACAGATATGTTCTTGTTTCAATCATTTACAAAGATACGCAACCAACTTTTCGTGGGCAATGTTTTAAAAACTGCTGAGCTCTAAATGACTCGCAATTAATCTTTTCGCGATTCCTGTACATGTTGTTACTCAAAATTTTGAAATGGGCGGATCCTGTAATTAACCATGTACTCGGGTTTTCCGTGAAGTCGAGGCTTTAAAACGTGACATCTAATCAGTCCTAATGTGGAGAAAAGCGATTCCACAAACGCTAATCCCAGTTCTATAGTGTTAATCCGAATTTAATCGGATGATGTCCCCCCTCTCAGACACACTCGGAGAGCGCTCATCAAGGGTAGCTTTTGACCCTAAAGGTTCAAAGGGTTTGAAACCCACGAAACTGACAGGTTCCCCCGACGGCGACACCTGTTTGAACAAGATTTCCACCTTTCCTTTGCCGGAGGTTTCTCTCTTGTGGGCGAAGTCGAAAGGGGATTTAACGTGGAAGTCACACCTAAGGTTGGTTGCGAGTTGTGACGCCAGGGCACCGGAAATGATGCGATCAGACTCGAGGGCATCCTGATAACCCTTTAACCGCAATGCGAGGCTTCTAAAGTTTCTTAGATTAGCCGCCAGGGGGGCTACATGAACCGAAACCCCACCCAACATCTTCTATTCTTCCTTATCATTGCTACCTCGTGTATTGTACTCATTTCATACACCCGAAACAATCCAATTATAAAACTACTTGCAAACATTATTTACTATAGGGTGACCTGTTGTACCCGGGCCCACTTTTTCTTCAAACCAAAGTACTCTTATTTCGTGCTAGTTTTAAATTTTATCGTTGAAGCAACTCTTTATTAACAATTCCCATTTGCTTAATTGTTTATCAAGTAATTGTTTTTTGTACAACAGCATGTTTTTGAAGAAATGGGAAAGTGGCCCTCGGTACAACACTCCGTTGTACTCAGGGCCAGAGGGTGTTGAACCCAGGGCCACCACAATTGATCACTAACATTAGAAGAAAATACGCCAATAACTCGAATAGCCGCTTTATTTATACCTTAAAGTAACATATTTGATATCACATTGATTTTATACAAGATCTGATACTCCTTCAAATCACTTTGCTGGTCCTACATCGGAATCACATACTAAAAACACAGCCTGACTTGAGGTCGAATAGATTTTGATTAGGTATAGTTCCAAAATCGTATTAATCACAGCTTAGAATATGCTGAATTGTAGTCATACAAAACTTAGGTACTTCACAAAGTGTTATGGGTTGTGAAAAGGAGTAATTCCGGTGCACCAAACGGTTTCGTAGGGAAAGGGGCCACTTGCACTTCCACAAATCTTGAGGCTTCGTTCTTTTGAGACGTCCGAGTAGGTCGTCAGCATCGAGCAACTGGACATCTTCTTCGTTGACATGCCCTAGTTACCGCTTGTGATGGGCTATGGCCTGGGTTTTGATGACTTCGTCGACGGTGGGGATGTGAAGTTCTTTGTGTAGTCGGATATTTCTGGCGTACCGATATGCGTCCACACAGCATCTCAGTACGTTGTTTTGGAACTTCTGGATGAGATCACGGTTGCTTTTGGCAGTGCAGCCCCACAGCTGCGCTCCATAAGTCCAAACTGGCCTAAGGACTTGATTATACAGAGTTAATTTATTATGGATCGACAAGTTTGATTGCCTTGCCATCAGCCAGTACGTTTTGAGGAACTTAATCGTAAGTTCAGCCTTCTTCATTTTGGCGTGTTCCTTCCACCGCAGTTTAGCATCCAAGGCCATCAGGTAGAGGTATTTAGGTTGATAAGCGTGCGGTATGGTCTTGCCATTGAGGTGAACCGTTAAAAAGTCTACCTTACGGTTGGTGAAGCCGCCATGGACCTTCCTTGATATCTTGATTTGAATAATGACGCGGTTTAAAGACGCACCCCATTAAAGATCGATTCAGAAGATTTGATGATGACTTACTGGCCAAAGAATACGTTATAAATTTGCATTTTGAGCACATTTTTCGTTTCTCAAACTGTTGAGGCGATTCCCCAAAATAGTCGCCTCCCCTTCCAAAAAAAGAAGGTAGTGTTTTTACTTGTTTTCCCAAAGTTACGAGTTTTTTAAATAACATTAAGCATTTGTAACACTGAAAGGAATTGTTGAATCAATTCTACCTTTACTTGATTACGATTTCTTGATATTATTCCCTTTTTTCGCCTAATTAATTACTAAGGCTATTTTATATATAGATATATAAGGTTCAAGAAATAATTATACGCAAGGTTTTGGAAATAGATATAGTTATTTATTCAATAAATGTATTTATTGCTCCAAGAATAACTACTGGGCTCCTATTAACCACGATGTGGAAAAGGTTTTGGTATTCCTTCAATATTTCTATTTTTATAAATAGCACCGCAGGTGGTATTAGGTAAGGAGTTCGGTTAATAGGATGGATCTGGGATATTAATATCAATTTGATTCAAATACAGAAATTGAAAGAACGGATTACCTGGTCGGATGAGAGCTGGGTGGAAAGTGGTAAGGAGAAGGGCTTAACGCAAGTTTTCGTTATCTCTCCTTCCCCCCCAGTCACTCCTCGCGATTGTTCCGCTGAGAGCCGATAGATGGTGTCGGCTATCACACATTCTAAGTGTATGAACTATTTTAATTTTAGAACATGCAGTGTGTTGCTTGGCTGAATGTACCTGCATTGTACAAAGACAATAAATTTAAAAAAATACCCACCTGAGGTTCCCTGGCGTTAGCTTTCTAGGAGACAGATATCGTTGGGGAAGGGCCGTTTTTGTTGACGAAGGTCCGCCGTCAGCGTTTTGATGGAAAGTAAAGTTTTTTACGCGGCCGCAAAGTGTAAACAGTTGTCGCCTCTGAAGTGCTTGCATAGGGCGAGGCAGGAAATGCGTTTTCCCCTCAGCTTCCACTAACTCGTAAATCAACGTGTTTTTTCGCTCCCTCCCCTTTCCTCCTTGAAAAACACTTTTTCTCTCATTTCACCTCCCCCCCCCCCCTCCTCTCCAACTCGAGAGTTATTACGACATAGCGTTACCAGCTTCGCTAGACGATGATAAAGAGTTGAAGTCAACACGGATACAACTATAACCAGTGTATTCCTCAGCCTCATAGGTTGGCGAATCTTGAGCATAGCATTGACCCTGGATGTTCAATTCGTGATGAATGTATCATTTTGGATGACAATACATCATATGAATTGAAAAAACGCGATTCACGCCGCGAAAATTCGGTTAATTGATTACATAGCCTCACAAAAAAAAGTCAAGATCCGTATGGTGGGGGACTATCCATCCTATGTATTTTTCCATGCTAAATTTTAACAAGGTCCGAAAAATAGTTAGTATATTAATATACTGTTAGTACGAAAACTGGCCCACATTAAAATCTCTTCACGTAACGATTGACCTCCATTTACGAATATTAACAATTCATTCGTCTACCTAAATAAGCATGTGAATTACTGAAAAATATGTTTGAGAACTAACTATGTACTTGAAAACCAGTGGGATTATTGAATGAGAGAGTTTGGGAACCATTCTAGGAGGTTTCAAAGCAGTTTGAACGAAATCGGTCCAGCCGTTCATGATATATACATTTTGTGCGAATATATAAGTTTCGTTACATATTGTGCCAAGATAAAAGCCAAATTTCTCCAGCCAGGCTCCTCCAGAAGCGTTGATTGACTATGTCTGGCACACAACAATTAAAAGGTTTTTGAAAAAGATAAGAAGCTACCATTCGGTATTATAAATTACTTCTTATGGTGCAATCAACATCATTACAGATAATTTTATACCAACGTTTAACGTTATTACACTTAAAAATCCATTAATGTTAACACCTTTGATGTAATTTGATCGATTTTATAAAATGTTATGCAATAAGATGCAAATCTTATACGCTCACTTATGCAACTTTATGTATTCTATGTTTTGAAAAACTCATCGTCAAATTACAAGTATATTTTTATTGAGGGCATCAAAGCGCACTGGATCAGCTAGTTAGTAAATTATGTATTTGTATTCCAGGGGCCGCTGCAGCATCCCGCTTGTACGTCGATGCCATCACCAAGTTAGCCCGACAGTCACAACAAGGAACATGGGGCGGATCCTCCGATATAGGTATGTACAATTCATTCCCTTCTGTTTTATTCGCTTTAGCAAAAGCTTACGCCATTAGCAAAGAATGTGTATCTCGCCAAAGATGAATTTCTACATCCAGCCCACATTCAAGCAGATATAAAATGGCTTTATGGATAGGTAACACATAGTTTGTATACGAAGGAGATGGGTTTAAGAAAGAATTTACATACAAAGACCACTTTTATCAAAATATTTTAGCGAATGTTCAATGATGACGCCTTGGTGTGTTGCTCAGCGTTTTGCCTTGCCGCAAAACAAAGTTTATACAAAACAAAAGCATGTTAAAATATCCTAAAAAATTAAGCACACAGGACGAATGTTTGGAAGACGCGTCAGTGCATGGTCAGACACAAACTATCATCCGAGAATAAAATTTGTTTGGTTCCCTATATTAGAACTGTAAAAGCTGAACTTCTTATTTTACGCTGAGGTTTCTTCGTATTTGCAGTGGCAACGTTTTCCTCGGAACGACTGGAATTGATTTACGAGTATGTAATCTATCTGTAATCAACCCACCTGAAGTATTATTGAAATAAGATGAAAACCAGAAGTTTTGATTGACGAAATTCGATCATATTGCTATCATTGATGCGGCAGCTACTGAATTCAAAGGAAACCATAGCTAAACGCGCTGAATATTCCCAGAAAATTAAGCTGCAACGTTGCCACATCCTTTTGAATGAAGTTTATAGGTTAATTTCCTGTCGGCGTCATCGTTATTTTACATACAACCTGGAACTCTATTAATGAACTCACTGCCATCAACTAACAGACCCACTGAAAAAGACAGAGTTGAAACATAACAACTGCGTAGCCACTCGATGCAGTTGTACTCGACTTTTCAACTCTCGATGAATTCAAGTTAGTTCTGACGCTAAACACACTCCAGGCTGCAATTCTGCACAGCCTCGCTGTTAATGTCTTTTGTTGCGGGAGGACCCCCAGCCATTACGTTAACGGCTGATACCGTGACGGGCGAAGGGGAGGGGGTAATTCGCTAAAATCATAATTGGATAGCAGGCATTAGAGGGGGAGAATGTTGCTTTTAAACGAGTTGTCTCAACTTTACTCCGGGCCAACTTTTCCCGTGAAGATCCCCTCCCGCCGGTACGCAGCCCGAAGAGTCACGAAAAAGCCCGAAGTACGTGCCGACAGGAAATTGTTGAAAGGGGTCTCGTTTGTTCAGAGATCCAATATGATTATAATGAGAACATGAACCGTATACATTCGGTCACATGTCAGCACATGTGCTGAGATTATTATATACAAAATGTTCAAACGATCTTCTCCAAAGCTTAAAACATATAAAAGTGCAGCTTCGAAAACAATATTTTAGTACCAAATAAAAAGCTTTCATCTAGGAAAGCCTTTCTGACTGCACTTTCAAGTGTTAACATTTATAATTAAACATGAAAAAAATTGTTTTAACCCCTTATCGGACTAATATTTACGACATTTCGGCTCCTACGCTGATTAATTAAGCCCGAGAAGTAAAATTTAAAGGTAGACCCTTGGAAAATCAATATTTAAATAACTTCTGGAATAAAGGATGATTGTTTAGAAAGATTTCTCCAACCTCATTAAGGTATCTTCAATCAGGAGTTGCGGTAATTTTCAGACTGTTAAAGCAATTCTTGGTTCTGGCAAAGAGAGGGCTCAGTCGAAATGCATTGGAAACCTTGGGAAGAGGTCATGAATTCAACTCTAAGACTGAGTGCATTTTGTTTAACCGTTTCTCACCAATCAGCACAGTTTGAAACTGGTCTCTCCCAGATATCCTTTCTATTCTATTATATTCTATTCTTATGAAACATCAAGGCGGAGCGTAAGTTGGTATATTTTTATTGGATACGTTTCGTTCCTCTAGAGTCCTGTTGTAATTAAGGCCATCAGTAATTCCAACAACTTGTAATTTTGTCTGCCAAACAGGTAATATAAGATGATCATTGGAAAAGAGAGAGGATATTTCAGTCATGAAGAACAGTTGAAATTCGATTGATGTTATTATGGAAAAATTATGTGAACACGTCATTCTTTTATTCAACTCTAAGACTGAGCACATTTTGTTTAACCTTCAACAGGACTGAAGAGGTTCCCAATCAGCACTTCGAAACTGCTTTCATAAGAAAGTGGTCACACCACACTCCACAACCATGAATATTCTATTCTTCCAAAACAGAATTAGCAACGAAGGAGTCAATATTTTTTCATTTTTCACCCATGTTATACTCGTACATTTAACACATTCTCTATGGGCTGTCCTATGACAGTAAGCATTGCATCTCTCAAATCCAGTAATCAGCATGCATGACATACTGTATCAACAATGGATTACCAAGGGTTTTTTTACCTTATTTTGTATAGTACTGCGTGGACTTATTCCAACCCCGATGAATTGCACCGATCGATGGACAATTGCATTGTCCACTAATCCAATCTCCCTACGAACCCGTGGAATGCACTTCCTTGTCTTTGTACCGACATATTAAATACTTGTTCTTTGATACCCTCGCCCCGGCCATCTTCCCTTCGGATACCTATCCAGTAGCGTGCGTTTGAGTATGGGTTCAACAATAAAACCAACTTATCCCAAACAATATTGATTTATTGGAAATGAATTTGAATTTTTTGATATGACGTAAAATCCTAAGAGGAGCTTCATTGCTCTGATTGTATTGCAGGAAATAAAAGGAAATTTCTGACCGGGATTCGAACTGATGTTCTCCAGGGTTTATTGTTGGTTATTTTAAATTAACCTTTACCAATGAGCCACGGAAGATCTGGGCAGAGTTGATGTCTCGTGACGGTGATGTCGAATTCAATCGGATCTTCCTGGTTTCCAAAATCGAGATGAAGCCTTCGAAATTCGCAGGATTCCAAACCCAACTCTCAAACCCAGTCAGAGCGGATGGAACACTGAAGTCCAAAAGAACGAGCGTGAGATGAAAAATTGGAATGAGGTTGAAATTTCGTTTGAGAAATTTGCTTCCTTGAATAGTTAGGCCCAAAGGATCCGTTGATGTATTGAAGTACTCGTAAATTGAGAAGTATGGTCCGCAGAATCGCGCTGTGGATACGGAATACAGTATATGGGATGCTGATGTCCCGGTAAAAGCTTGCATTTATAGGATCCTGGAAAATCCAAAAAATAGCTGGTTAGAAGATGGCTACTGATAAGAATTTTAACCACGAGACGCGAACTTATTTGCCTCACGTCACACACAGTCTCGATCTCATATCCAAATCGTATGCAAATATCGCGGAACAGGCCTATTGATTGTCCTAATAAATTGAGGCTACAGTTCATAAAATAGGATGAAAACTAAAAAACCTGATGCAAACACTTCTGAGGTGGTCAGAATACTGAACAAGTAGCATCTTCAGAGTCCTAATTATAAAATGACAGTGAAAAATACATATGCATATGCAAAACCTAGCCAGCTCCTAAGTCCTAGTATACAAAATAACGTGAGGAATTTCTTAGTATGAAAATTATTTTCAAGAAACATCTCTCTACCGTAACAATTTGGCATAATTGACCAATAGTATTGAGAGACCTGAGCGACAGCATCGAATACTTTGTATTTGACCACTGCAGATTTGCATGCGTTAAGGTCATTGCTGCAACAGGTGGACATTAGTGTTGGAATAGAGTTCGAATCTTTGAAGCGGGTATGCAAAACCCGCACGACACGTAGGTCTTGCACTCATAGACTACCTATTGCCCCTTACCTGGGCTACTGAATCGCTCTCTTGGAATGCAGTGAGACCGTTGGTAACCTTGAGCAAACTCGATCGAACAAAGTCAACCTGACCGTTGTTAGTTCAGCTTACTTTTATATTGTCCATAAACACTCACAAACGTGAACAACTTCAGAAACTCTCAGCCCAACATCATCGTCTTTTTACGAGTTCAAATCAGGAAGTGAATACTCCTTCGGGGGTTGATTTTTGTTCTCCCGATCCTTTATTTTCGGCGGAAAGTACCCATAAAAATGAGGATTCCCTTTTTTTATATAGGTACGTCATCCGTCAGCCTTAAAATCCACTTTTACGGGTATTTTACCGTAAAAGGCGGAAATCCTCTACAATCAAAATCGAATCATCCCAACGGAACGCCTGTTCACGTCCATCAATCAACACTCCCTCTCGGCGGACTACTTTTATTTTTACGAGCGGGATTTTTTTTTTCTCTTCGACAATCGTTCCAGAAGGGGGCATCGCCCCCTCCCGTCTATCAGCTGAGCTCCTATGAATAGAAATGAGGCTATTAAAAGGGAAGCCGGGTGCCAACATGGCAAAACGTCGCGGGGAAGAATTTCTCCCCGTTTCGGCAGTCTGAAAGGACTTTAGGCGGCAAAAGTCACTCCGAATCGAGTAATCTATGAAGACTAAACCGGTTCGACGAACGATATGGCGAAATGAATAGAATTCAAAACAAAACTACGTAAATATGTTTCGACATTGAAGAAAGGCTTTTGAGAGTCAGTCGTATCTGGTAACATTCTGAGAATACCATTGCCACGATTGTTTCAATTTTCAGAAATTTGGCAGAGCAGCGAGAATTATGCAAACGAATGAATATATGAATAGCCTGATTTTCCCGTCTACTGCAAGCTTTAAAAATTCTAATATTTGATCACATTAGACTTAATTCTGAAGTCTTACCTGACCGCCCGATACTTTTGAATCAAGCAAAATAATCCTTTTTCGAAGCCTTTGAAGATTAATGCTGGGGTACCACAAGGCAGTGTACCAGGCCCACTACTGTACATGTTTCACCCTCTCGGTTAACCAGAAACTGATAGAAATACAACTAACTGCAATTCTACGTACAACTTGCTAATAAAGACGCCGCAATTCCTAGGAACAAACATTGCATCCTCCGTTATCTCTCCATCCTGAATGGATAAAAAAAAAAAAAAAAAAAAAAAAAAATCTTGTCGTGATCCAGGGTCCGTCACTGGTTCCTGAAGAGTCCGCCTGGTGTAGAAGTGCCAGACATGCAGAACACCAGTTCGAGGGTTGTGCAAAAAATTGTAAAGTTTGAAAGAATTACTAAAGCTTGTGGGAATAAAAGGTGTGGAAGTAAGGTTGTGGCATTAGGTGTGCAAGTTTGGAGACGAAATGAAAGAAAGAAATCAATCAGGAAAATCCGTTTGTAATGTAAAAATACAATAATCTTGTGAAGAATTCATTGAAGCAACTATTAAGAACGAAATGAAATGGATAAGAGATAGGAGGTAGATACAGATACAAATGGTGGGAAGTCCTTTGAGCTGCCAAAGTCCTCATTTCGAAAGTAGAAGAAGAACAAATGTTATGCGTCTACTACATAAGTTACCTTCAACTGGTTACCTTCAACTGAACGTCAGCATACAGCGACTAAGGATAATGGCGTATTCGCAAGAAAACCAGGATCGTCTGTTCAAACTCCAGCTCCTACCCCTTTGCAAACATCTAAGACTGATGAATACTCTCAAGTTTCTTGATGTATCGATGAAATAAGTTAGATGTTAAACGAAATCACGATGCATCGAAGTTGGCATTTTCCAACAAAGATAGTGAGAATTGTTGTGGCGAACTATGGTTGTTGGAGATGCGGCTTTCATTCTTGCATTATTCCCGCCACGACTACCCAAGTCATAGAAACTTCAGAACTAGGTTGAAACGAATCCCGACTTCAAAGGTAACCCGATGCCATCCAAGAGATTGAGACGAGATAGTACAGAGGAGCATGTTACTTCTAGACGACGGAAGGATGAAGGCGAACGTTAGTTTGATCCGGAGGAAGTAGGAAGCCGTCTCTCCAATCAAATATGCACAAGGGAGGAGAAACAAGGGAAAGTTGGTAATGTTGTTCTAAACCTGTAACGAGATAGCCGACACCCCTTGTCGCTCTCAGCTGACGACGGGATGGAGGGGAGGCGACCTCCTAATTAACTTGGCAACTGACGCTACCCTCATTTCGAACCTTCCTCGTCTGTCTCCGCAGGAAAACGGTGGTGAATGTTTTATGAAAAGGTCCATTGTCGTGTCGTTGGATAATCCGGGAGTTCCTGGGTGTTCTTGAGTTAAGCACCTACTTTTTCCTTTTCGGTTAAAATTTGACATCAAGGTTGGTTTTCGACGAAACATAAGCATTTTTTAAGACTGCACCTAAAACGGAGAAAATTATTACACAAAGGGTGTTATTATTTGTGTATTAGATAACCCTTCTAAATTACCGGACTACCAGAACTGGACTATACAACCAGAAACAATGCTTCCTGTGTACATTCGGGAACACGCACGGTCAAACTAAAATTCAACTATATACAATCACAACAAAGGCAAAAAGGTTGCTCCTGCTTGTTCTTCTTAATTGAATTGAAGCTTGGGAGATGGCGTTACGGAAAGTATAACCAAATAGGATCAACCTTTATATTTTTGGTCTGTCGCCAGCCACCAGTTACAAAATGGGTCTGCATCCTGACCGTCGATCTGACTGATTTTTCTAATGATGAGCGAACGAATAATCGAGTGGTACCATTCGATTCGCAGAACTAATTTATACGGGAATCAGACAAATAACTGCCCTCTTACACAGTAAGTTTTTGAAATTTCGATTTCTTGATAATCCTTTCGGTATATTGATCAAGATTCCATTTTACAACGTAAACCATCAACTTTTTTTTTGGGGGGGGGGGGGGGTTTTTTTTTCTTGGGTCGATTACCCACGTTTGTTATTGAAAATAATAAAAGTATTCCCTTCAACCGTCCGGTTAATTACTGGAATTTTAGATAAATCCGTCTCATATTGTGTGGGATCCAAGGACACCATTGCACTTCAATTTTTGCTGTTCTTCCAGTTGCTTTGAATAACAATAATGTTATACAATATGGATAATGCTAAGTTTCGAAAAGAGTGAAATCAAGTGAATCGGTTTAATCACAATTAAGAAAGTATTTTTAGAAAAAAGAACGTTAAATATTTATCTCGTTGTTAATGTACTTGTTGTAAAGTTACCTGATGCTACTTACTATGCTTATATATTGGGAGTTTAGCATGTCATGAATCCCACAAGCATAGACGTTTTGGATTTAATGCATTTACAAATGCTCGGAAAACAATGAGTGCCCTTCTGTAATATCTCAATCGAATAGTTTTAGGGTCAAATTTCCTCCCACACTACCAAAAATAAAGGCCGTTTCTGTGCTTTTTGAGCTTGCTTTGTGATATATTTCTCTGACTATCGATTCCGTGTAACACCTAAAACTCGATTTTCATTTTTCTGATTTTGATGAAATTTTGATTGTATGTGAGATAGCTGTTGGACGTTGGATCTGTCGGACCCTATTCAATCCATTGAAATTGACACCAAGAGGAAATATTACTGACAGCGGGTATGCAAAACCCGCACGACACGTAGGTCTTGCATTCATAGGCTACCCGTTGCCCCTTACTTGGGTTACTGAAGCGCTCATTTGGAATACACTGGAGATATGGTCCTACTATAGTATGAATCACAACATTCCAATACTGTAAAAAAATGCATTCTGGCAGTTCAATTTAAATGTCCACGGCAAAAGAATTATGGAATTACTTACGATTGGGATTCATGATATAAAGTGCTGCAATTATTTGTGTATTAGACATCGTTCCTACGTACACTGTCTGCCGATCGTAAAATTGTTTTAAATTTTAGATCATTGTGAACGAATTTAGTATCATCCATGTGAGGCTGGAAGACGGCGAATTCTTGTTATAAGCTACATTCATGCTGTTTGCATACAATTTTGATCACAATTTCAGAGGACTCACTCAGAATGGACTACATTTTCAAAATCTAATCCCAAACTTTCTTCAGCAATGACTAATAATTCGATTTCGGCTCCTGAACTAGCAGGAAAAAATATTGTGCCTTTGAAAGAAAAGGAAAAAATCAAACTCAACGAATTCAGTAACAGCAGCTTAAATAAGGCGCCCGCGTAAGAAAAGATGGTTATTTTTCGCCGAAAGAAAAGAAACGTACCCCCGGGAATCGTGAGAGGTTTATGATGATCCTTTTTCCCGTAGAAAAATCATGGCTCAAGGAGGAAAGGAGTAGAAAAACAAAAAATAATACGAAGAAGGGAAAAAAAGGAGAGAACGGTTAAGGGCAGAGAAAGATGTATGGAAA
Source organism: Creontiades dilutus (assembly GCA_031894815.1). Lineage (NCBI taxonomy): Eukaryota > Metazoa > Arthropoda > Insecta > Hemiptera > Miridae > Creontiades > Creontiades dilutus. The sequence continues at coordinate 3,946,698 of JAVIWC010005620.1, forward strand.
TGGGAACAGTTAGGCCGTAGTAAAGATGTACCGGGGGTGGGAGTCGAAAGGGGGTGACCGTGGCAGGGTAGGGCCGGGTCCAGGGTTGTATGAACCGCATTATTGTACTCGGGCGTGTTGTTAGGAAAGCTTGAGTTATGCCTGCCCAACGGCTTTGGGTTCCGAGGAGTATATCCTGCGCGGGCTGGAGAGAAAATCCCCAGGTTTCATCCCTCTCGCTTTGAAACGGGGTGGGTTCTTTTTTTTCGATTCACATCGCGGACGGGTTTTTCCGAAAAAAAAAAAAACATTTTCGTTGTGAGGAAAAATCGTTTGGGCGGGTTTTTGAAAAGGAACGCGGTTGATATATTTTTTATGGATCTGTTATATCGGCATGTCGATTGTAGATCTGCTCCTGAATGCGTGATGACAGTTATTTATTTAATAATAACTATTATTTAATTATTATGTTTGTCTCAGTCAATGTGGATAATGCAGGCATTACGTATAATGACTAGGCATTCTATATAATAATGACTGATGAATAATATTGACGGATCGTTTTAGTAGATATAATAATTTTTTTCATTTTTTCAACTCTTCACTCACACTGACTAGGTATTACGTATAAAGCCCAACGCGTCAAGGACAATGTATGAAATGAATTAATCAACGATTTTGACACTAGTTAAATTCCACTTTTGATATTTATAAACGGTAAATCGCCAAACCAAGCATTTCCCAGTTGATTTTGCTTCCGAGTCTACCAAAGTAGCGGAAGCATTGTTTTCACTTTCGGAATGTGAAAATTTTTTGTCTCCAAAATCGAAAATTCCACTCGCATTTTGCGTTTTAGACCTTTCTGAACAATTTTGGTTCCTTGTCTGTCTGTGTGTCTGTCAGCAAATCCTTGTTACGGCCAAAACTACACGAAGTTATAGTCCGATTTTGATAAAATTTTCAGGGATTGTGCGGGTTGGGATGTAGATGGTCCCCTATAGGTTTCATGACCCCCGGATCAATAGTAGCCTCTGCGCTTGCGCAAACGTGAAATCGTTGTTTCGCGCATAACTCCGGGAGTTCATGACTGATTTCGATGAAAGTTTCAGGGATTGTTCGGACTGATGTAAAGATGGTCCTCGTGAGTAAAAAAGAGAAAATAAAGTTTTAGCCTCGAGCTTGGATCGAACCATATTGAAACATCATTGAACGATGCATATATTTCATTTTTCGAAATGCTATAATGTCAATTTATCACTTTATTTATCAATCCATTCGTTTTCTGTAAGGATGCTCAGCTGACAAGTATTTGGAGGTAAATATATAGAAGTATCTAAAACAGGAGGTAATTGATTGAGGTCGCCCACTAAAATAACGGAAACGCCACCGAATAACGGAATTCAGCGTCAATGTCAATTTTTATTATTAGGCATATTTTATAGTTTGTTCAATAGTTGAACATGCCTACCTTTATTTTTTCAAGTTATGCTCCTGCATAACAATGAATTTACCCTAATTCAATATTTACTTCGCCTAATTGAACGAAGTTCTTTAGTCAATAATAATTTTCAATGATCTATACAGTCATGTTATGGATACGAGGAAGCTATGTGCCACACCCACTTGGCAGACGTTTGTTTACATCTACTCTTAGCCAATGTGGGTGGTGACGTTTTGTGGTTATCACCCACGTTAGAATAAAAACTGCAATTACCTTGAAAATACCGTGTGTATACGTAAAGATATAAAATATTTCGGAACAATGAAGTAATGAAAATTGGACTGAATCGACATGATGTTTCACACATTACCTTAAAAGCCATAGTCATTATAAAGAATGACTAGTCAATGGTTGAATTAGGTAGCAATTCATACATTGATACAATGGCAAGACTAAAGAATGGTTAGGCGTCACATATGATTTTCACGAATTGACTGTAACATACATAAACTTACAAAACTTTGGTATGAGGGGAGGAAGATGAACACTGTCAGTCGTAGTAAATAGTTGAGCGTTAATTATTCTGCATTATCATATACCAGCAGAATGTAGGAAGAAAAATAATTGTATAAATGTTACATAACTGCTTTCAATCCTTAATGTGCAAATGTTCGATGACCAACCAACTGCAAATGGTTATTCAGCAATGGTGCAAATGGATACAATAGAGTCAGGTATCACCGTGACTCTACACTTTTTTTCATAATAATATTTTCCTGTAATTGGGTTCGCCCGTTCTTATAAATAAATGAATAAAATAAATAAATACTCTACTTTACGGATCTTGAATTTTTAGTGGGGGGCAGTGTAATGTTTTGCTGAAAAAAAGTAGTACATAGATAATTTGGTAGTTCAAAATAAAGAAATTTTGTGTTTGACTAAGGCGTTGTGTAATGATTTAAACCGATTTTTACTGTGACATGCGCAAAAGTTGATACTTTGTTAGCTAGTCTTTTCTCTTGCACATATCTCGTGTGTGCTCAACCATATTAAAACCTACTTTGTAAGTCTCGGTGCGAGCGACCCCACATGAAACGGGCTGCCGCCTGCCTTCGAGGTTTCCCTCGGTCGGCTTTTGATTTCTGAAAGGACGCTCTGCGGGTGACACGAGAAAATCCTATTAGGCAATTACGCTCCGCTTGTCTGGCAGGGATTCAATCGAAACGGACAAGTGTTCCGTTTGAAAAGTTCCGCGAACGGAGGTTAAGCTGCGGCGAATCAGTTTTCCGTGTGAATTCGGTACGAATACAGGCATTAAATGACCTATTTATTTTCTGCAGATAAACGGAAATTATTAGACGTAATAACTGGTTTAGTACTTGTCGTTTAGAAGTCCACAGGTCTTTTGGTATGTATTCTTAAACTCAGAAGCAACACTTGAATGAAATGTGGGAGGAGGGTTTACCGTTTTCTGCACTAGAGGAAGTTAATGGAGAGATCGACGAAAGGATGTGTTCCTATTTAAAGACCACTAGTTGTGGAAAGAGTAGCGGATGATGTGGGTGGTGGTACCACGAAGCACTCCCGCAAAGATGTTCAACTCGAGTAACTCAGTGGACTTTTCGCTCTCCACACTCCGCTCCATGATATTGCTGTGGGATGACAACAAGTAAGTTATTAGTTATCGCTGATCACATGCCATTCCTATGATGTGAGGTCTTTGATAACAATCGGTTCACGCTGAACCCCCTTGTCAGGGAATACATTCCTTTCAAATTCCTTAAAAACCGAATTGGAAAAGTTTCACACAGAAAACCCCAAACATGCCCATTTTCGAAGAATATGCCTGCTAAATGTGGTCTTTAATAGATTTGTGAACTCAATCAAGATCCAATTTCGTGACACTTCAATTTGAAATAGTCAAATTTGAGATCAAGTTGCATAACTGGGACCAGGAATATTTGGAATCCGTACCTATTTCAGAAGAATGCACTGTATGGAATCTCGTTTGGTCTTCTTCTACCGCAGAGAATGTCTTCACTCACACATCTACTGGATGATTGCTCATTGTACATGCAAATTATCAAATCTCATTTACCTAATACTAGAAATCCTGCTAATTATTTTGGAGTTGAAAAGCCACGTTAACCAAAATTAGCTTTACAGTGCTGATATTACAGAGTCACTTGTGTCATTATCGTTCATGAATTCCAAGATCACAATGGTAATTAATGAAGGATACTAAAGAATTTATAGCTTCAAACAACTATGAAAAAAGAAAAAAAATATATATATAAAACCTTTCCAGGCCGCAATGCGTTATGACACCACCAAGATTTAATTCGCTCGAACGAGCCGGAGGTTACGACGATCGTATGGGCTCTGGGGTTTTCTTATTCCCTCTAAAACTCTTCATCGCGATATTTATCTTGGGACCTTTTCCGACTCTACTCACGAACTGGGGGTTTTAGCTCTCACATCCACCCCATCCCCTCGTTCTTCTCCCCGCAAAAGACGTAAGATATTAAATCTTGAGGAAATATTAGCACTTATACGGGTTGTTTGCCAAATCTGAAGGGGGGGGGGGGGTTAATTAAACTCAACTGCAGTCTGGGGTATTTGATCTAACGCCCTTGTTGACCACGTAATGTAACAAAAGACCTGAACAATTTTTTATTTTATTGCTTTATGGCAGTTCTCATTAATTTTTGGTTTATTATTTTCAGTAATGAGAGAGAGAGAGAGAGAGAGAGAGAGAGAAAGAAGCTTTTATTATAAAACGCACAATTACAACCTGGTTATTTTGGTTTATTATTCAATATTAAACCATTGTAATCGCTCTTAAAAAAAAAGTGCTAAGTAACCCCCATGAAAATTTCATGGTATACGTTTCAAAGGGTTTAGAATTCGAATCTGCAATAAAAATGTTTCCGTCCGTCCGCCGTACGTCGTACGCCGTACGCACGATTTCTCAAAAACAGCTGGAGCAAAAAAGCTGAAATTTTCAGGAAAATCCATGTTGGTCCGGCGATGCCCCAATTCTTGAGCCAGCTCTTTCACTTAATTTAAATTGCCCTTTAAGGGTTCTCGAAGTTTTGTAAAATCCCTAAAAACCTCAAAAAAAAAGTCAAGGCGGCCTAAATTTAGACACTTTTTGAAGAACATTCCACGAGGAATCGAATGGGCCCCTCAACAGGTCCGTAGGTCAAACCATTCCCGATGTATGGCCCGATTTATGGTGCCAACATTAGCGTTATTTTGGTTCATTATTGTTTTTGTTTTGATAGCAGTAACCTAGTGACGTAGTGATGTAGTGATGTGGAAATGTGGATACTGGAGTGACCTCCTAAAAGGCTTTGTAGCAAATACACGGGTTGAAGCCTTCTGATACGCATGAAACGCGCAAATTCTTTCACTGGGGTTTATCATTCATTTGGCTTGCGTTCATGATTTGAATTTCTACTAAGCTTTGGAGTGTGCGCGTTTCACTAGTGATAGAGCGATTATTGAATTTCAGGAGACACACAAATATGATCAACTGATCAATCCAAATAGGTATTTTGTTTGAGAACAGATTTACGTGCTCTATGCATATCTCCTGAAATTCAACAATCGCTCTATCACCTGTGAAAGACGCACACTCCAAAGCTTAGTAGAAATTCAAATCATGAACGCAATCCAATTGAATAATAAACCCCAGTGAAAGAATTTGCAGCGTTTTTATAGTCTTGTTCCTATATAAGGAACATCAGGCCAGTCCGCGCCCTCTACTGGAAAATTACCTATAAAATAATTCTGCATTTATCATTATTCAAAAAATAATTCATATCGTGGCTGGCCACGCTTAAATTCCAGGTAGGCTCTCAACAATATGTGTATGGATATAAAACTAAACAATCTGACCTTTAAGTTAACTCGTACTCCTGAAGGGGCATGCTATGGAGCAGAACCTTGCTGGCAAAGGGATCGCTTTTCTTCAATAAATCCTACAAACACTTTCGTGACATATCTCCAACGTTGAAACACTCTTTCCTTTCTCTAATATGCAGCGAACCTGCATACAAAATGCGTACAGTATGCGTCCTACAGCGGATAGCTCCATCATCCATGCTATAATGACGGAAGCTCATTGGCAAGTGATCGCTCCTCAGCGTGATCAACCTACATCCTATGAAATTCTTGATTTCCAAGTCTGGCTTTACATCACCGATTTTTGATCTTAGATCGCGATGCAGTATTTTGCCGATTGATTCCGACATACTACCCCACGTTCGTTCTTTCAAATCGATTTCAACAGTTCTCAAAAGATGTTGGTTTGCGTTTCAAGACTCGTAGACTGCAATAGTGGAAGAAGAAAAACAAAAATCGTTAACGTCCGAAAGTTTTCCCAAAAACTGGAACAGTAATTTCGGCAACTTGACTAATCAATGCTAGGGATTAAGATTACGGATTAAACTACACACGAATCGGAATCTCAACAACTTTCAATGTAAGAAGGTAGTTTTTGTGTATGATTCAGATGTGAATTGGTTCCTTGAATCGAATATGACCACTCGGGTTGCTGTACTATTATCTGTTACCTCACCGTTTGCTTTGAAAAACCTCTACTTAGAGTAATGAAGATCTTCGAGATAGACGGTTGAGCTAAAAAAACGGGCTGTAGAGCCCGTTCAACGAGATATTTGAGCTAGACCGCATGGCTGGCGGCAGTCCAAGTATTTCATCCTCAATGTAATTATAAGATATCGAGGCGCGAGTGCCGAGCTTTGATAATGTACCACAGACTGCTTCTGACAAAGATAGTTCAATGATTTACGTAGTAGGGCTATATAATACAGAAATAATAAACGTCTGTGTCATTTTTACAACTTTTCGTTGATTCAGTCGATCGTAGTAATATTCACCTACCAACCTGGTCTTATTGACTCAAATGAGGAGGACCTCTACTTGGCCTTTACTGTCGCATTTCAATGAAGCACCCAACATACCAACGACCTAATACTTCTGGTATGTAAAGATAGAAGCGATTAACCCAACGCAATCAATGAAGTTCTATTTGTAAGCGGACAAAGTTATGGTATTAAAAGAATCATGAAATCATATTAAGTAGGTAATAAACTAAGCAATTGGCAAATACAGAAATCAAACTCGGCAGAGCTCCGCCTCTAGCATCAATTGTTTGAAAAAATTATTTTTATTTATTTATTTTAGAAAATTATAAAACTAAGTAAACAGTGAAACTGGTATCAGCAAACTTGTGTGTGTATTTTTGCTAGATTCCATTCTTTTGTAGTGTTTGGACTCTTTTGTAAAGGACTTGTGAATACCGTAAGCAACGGTGAACACCTCAACAAATGAATACCCACAAATGTCGGCTTACTTGAAAATATCATCTCGAATTTCATCTTCCAAAGATGGTAAATTAAAGCGACCAATTATGTAACTTGATGATTATTGGGAAATCGAGCGATATTACACTTTCGGGTTGAGTGATAACGGATGTTTCAGACGAAATGGGCAAAAGCAAGTGCGATGGGAAGGGAATTTTAAGACGGGGAGCAATAAAGATTTGTCTTGAGCAGGGAAACCTTCTTAACTAATGAGCCCAAGCCTGTTCTACCTTGGGCGAAATATATCTCAAAAACGGCCTTTCGGAGGTCTGAAGATGGTGGAGAGGCGGGGTGAGATTTAATTAGCGAGTGCTTGGTTCAACAAAAGAAGGTTCCTCCCCGGTGCCTTTTGTTTTTAAACGAGAGATAAAAAGGTTTTTCTTTCGGATGCTTTTGATCCCGGAAATTGCGAATAATCCAAATCCGTTGATGTCGTTGCAAGGGAAACGTTATGTTTTTGTGGAACCGAGCATTTTGGTTGTTAGTCGTTATAGAGACGCTTGATGCACATCGACGCCTCGACGTATCCAATTTATATCAACCGTAGTTTTTATTCTTTCTCTTCTATTCTACTCGAGTCATTTTCATTTATATCGCAAACTGCCCCGTCAAGTGTGTTAAGGAAAAGATGATTAGAAATATTTAGTAATGGTAAAATTTGGGTGGCGCGGGTTCTGACCATTATCCTATGCTACGTTGAGAGGAATGCTCTTGGTCGAAGTGGTTTGGTACTATTGCCTTGAAAGCGCAAACGTGAAAACCTTGTTACGCGCATAACTCTGGGAGTTCTTGACCAATTTCGATGAAATTTTCAGGGATTGTTCGGTTTGATGTGTAGATAGTCCCCTATGAGTTTCATGGCCCCCGGATCAATAGTAGCCTCTGCGCATGCACAAACGTGAAATCCTTGTTACGCGCATAACTCCAAGAGTTCATGACTGATTTCGATAAAAATTTTCAGGGATTGTTCGGATTTGGTATATTTTATAACTATTGGTATATTGGTATATTTGGTATATTTTATAATTTTGTTCAATAGTTGAACATGCCTACCTTTACTTTCACAAGTTATGCTAGTGCATAACAATAAATTCACTCTAATTCAATATTTACTTCGCCTAATTGAACGAAGTTCTTTAGTCAATAATAATTTTCAATGATCTATACAGTCATGTTATGGATACGAGGAAGCTATGTGCCACACCCACTTGGCAGACGTTTTTTTTTTTTTCATTGGGCCATTTGATGCAGGTCAATATAAATCAAACTCTGACTTAGAATCTTCACTTCCCAACTCACCGATTCACTGTAAGGTCGATGGACTGAGGCGTCTTCCAGTTCCAACTCATTACTAGTCCTATCTCAATTCAGCTAAAATGGCTGAAAATTGACTCTAGGAAAATGAACATTGAAAGGAAACTACCGTCGTTTAGGCGAAAAGTTTTACCTAGAATGGATTTGACAAACATTCAGCAATCTTTCTCTGTACTTCCCTCAAGAAAAAACATTAGTTTGAAATCTGTCGAAGTAACCATGAGCGATTAGGACGGTGGATTTTGCGTTGAACAGCATGATCTATGCTTTAATTCTCTGGAGCTAAACTGTAAGCAAACATCACATCCTTTGACAAATCATCCTCACTTCTTCTCATAAGTCACAACAAACCGATGTGATAACCTTGCAGGACTGAGGTTTCTTCCATATAGGTACTGTTGTGCTTGCAATTTTTTTCAACTTCATCATTCATACAATCCCAATTCAGCTATGAAGGTTGATATTTCAGTTCAGAGAAATTCTTCTATTTAGAGAAAATTTCAGCAGGAGAAAATGATTGATTAAATTGAACTTGTTAGCAGAGTTGATAAAAGTGACGGTCTTTCTCTAGACTCAACTCAGCCAAAAGCGTTAGTTCCGATTAGGTTGGGGTTTTCTTGCATTTTTAGGAGCTCGTACACTCTTTCCGGTGGTCACAGATTGGCAAACAACAGCCACCAAACCAATTTTGGTTCGAATCTGTAACTCTACGGTTTTACTACTAACGATGCGTAGAAAATCAATAGGCAATTAGACGTCTAAATTCGTACGGACAGTACCACCTAGTGCTGAAATACCTGGGTGTTTAGTTCGTACTACAGACCTTTGATGAATGCTTTGAGTGAAAGTTCTGCCCAAAATGACAGACTCAACAATCGATCGTCAGCTGCAGCAATAAGAAGAGCTCACCGGTGGGTTTTGAGAGCTAATGTACTCTTTGGCCTCAATTTAAATGAATAGTACAAAACAGGCATCATAAATTATTAAATTCTAGCCTTGAAAAACGCTGCAAATTCTTTCACTGGGGTTTATTATTCAATTTGCTTGCGTTCATGATTTGCATTTCTACTAAGCTTTGGAGTGTGCGTGTTTCACAGGTGATAGAGCGATTGTTGAATTTCAGGAGACATTCATAGAGCACGTAAATCTGTTCTCAACCAAAATACCTATTTGGATTGATCAGTTGATCATATTTGTGTGCCTCCTGAAATTTAAAAATCGCTCTATCACCTGTGAAACACGCACACTCCAAAGCTTAGTAGAAATTCAAATCATGAACGCAAGCCAATTGAATAATAAACCCCAGTGAAAGAATTCGCAGCGTTTTTTATGGTTATCAGAATACTTCAACCCGTGTAAAGGCTATAAACCCTTTTAGGAGTTCACCCCAGTATCCACGTTCACTACATCGCTAGGTTACTGCAAACAAAACAAAAACAATAATAAACCAAAATAACGCAAATGTTGGCACCATAAATCGGGCCATAAGGTAACGGCACCGGTAGTGGCCACTGCTCCAGTAGTGGCCATTTTAAAGTTTATATTTGAGAAATAAGGATTCCCGGTCTCCTAGTGGCTTCAAACTTGCAGGAGGTGCAGCTCATGTCATCTTGTAGTCAGAGGTTGAACTAGGAGTGCGCAGAGCATCATTGGAAATTGTGGTAAACTTCTCAATATGACCGTCCCTAGTTTCCTCGTTTGTGGGGCTGTATCCTAGAGCTTCTACTGGATAGAATCAATTTTGTTCATCTGGTATTGAATTTAATGATATTAAACACGTAAGGAGGGCAAAATGTCAAGTGGCCACTACTGAGACATGCACGTGGCCACTACTGGAAATTTCGTAATTTGATGTGGCCACTACTAGATCAAAATAAAAGTGTGAGAAAAAATTAATAAAAAATAGAAAAAATTGTTCTTTTGATAGTTTTAGGCAATGGATATGTTAGGGAAGAGTCGGGCTATATTCTAAATGAGTCCTGAAGAAAGTCAGTACTACTGTTGGCCCACAATTGTCAAAACTAAAGAAAAAAATTCTGAACTGTGGCCACTACCGGTACCGTTACCTTACATCGGGAATGGTTTGAGCTACGGACCTGGAGAGGGGCTCATTCGATTCCTCATGGAAGGTTCTTCAAATTTAGGCCGCCTTGACTTTTTTTGAGGTTTTTAGGGATTTCACAAAACTTTGACAACCCTTAGAGGGCACTTTATCAACATTTATAAACAGTTTCTGTGAACAGTAATGCTTTGTTCATTATGCCAGAAAGCAATGCTGCAATACCATCATGCCTCAAATTGCCAAAACTGCTCATCTCTATAACATGGACAAATAAAGACATTTTCGAATTTTTATCTTTCTTCGTGGTCGCTCCGAAATTGTAGCATTTAGTTTAGAAGAAGTTTAAAGTTATTCAGATTCAATGATTTTTTACAAAGCAATAATTTTTTTATATTTTGCTGAAATTTTGGGTTTGAGTTTTTGTGATTTTGAGAGTTTAAATGGAATAATTGATAGTACATTTTGTGGTTGGCTTTGATCTTTCAATGTTAAACCCCTCAAATGATCATTTCGCAAAGAAAGACCTGCGAGGAAGGCCAACATTTATTTTGTCAGCCATCTAAATAATACGGAGTAAAAATCACCCCACTGTGTAGCAACCGTTGATGAGAGTGGGTGTGTGTCAATGCAGGGTTAATACAACCAATAATTAGTAGCTTTCATCACTGAGATGTAATTGTGTGCTACAAGTAGCGCCTGTGTACCGTACCACGTTTAACAGAGGTGGAACTTTGTCACATGAAAGACTGCTGTAGGAATTCCCTCCACTACGGTCGAAGTGATTTTTTTTTCAATTAATGATAAAAGGTCCTTTGTAAATTCCAACTGTCAACGGAATGAAATGAGAACGGAAAAGTGCGTATTTCCCATTTCTGCGGCTCCGCGGCCTTTGCTATCTGAAGGTGGTTCGTTTACCCCAAATGACGCCTAACTACTCTGCCTTGATTACCACCCAGGTATGAAAGGGTGTCTCTCTAATGACTATTTCAAATGAGCAACGTTCATTGGCCGACCCAAAGATTCTGAATACGAATTTATACACTGATTTCCTTGTTGAACAGTACAATCAGCTACCGTATTGCGAGTTATCTGCGACATGTATTACGTGGGAGGACACCATCCGTAGGAGCTTGATGATGTCAATCCGACGAGTTGCTTTTAAATTAATAGGTATTTGTCGAGTAAATAACAGAGTCATACATGTTATTTCCATTAGATGAAAGAGCTCAAAGAGAGCTTTTCGAAAAGTCACAATATGAAAAGTTTGTATTGGGCCAAAAGCTGAAGAGTGAAAAAGTGTGATGATGGCACAGGGAACGACCTAAACAACGCGTTTTTGGATTACCTTATTTTAAAAATTATTATAAAAGCTTACTTAATATGTTCAATCTCAATAATTAACCTTTGTGTAAGGAAACAAATTTAACTCTTTCTCAAAACTGGTTGATTGACGTATCAAGAAGCCTAGAATTAGAAATTCCAAGTTTTTAAAAAATCTATCTTTCTGCCGTCTAGAACATTTCTCCAGAACTGCTGGACTGATGTTAATAAACTTGAGACAAAATCACCAATGGGTTCTTTTGGTTTATTATTCAATATAAACCATTGTAATCGCTCTTGAAAAAAAATGCTAACCCCCCTGAAAATTTTATGGTTTACGTTTCAAAGGGTGTAGAATCCGAATCTGCAATAAAAAATTTTCCGTCCGTACGCCGTACGCACGATTTCTCCCAAACGGCTGAAGCAAAAAAGCTGAAATTTTCAGGAAAAATCCATGTTGGTCCGGCGACGCCCCATCTTGAGCCAGCTCTCTCACTTAATTTAAAGCCCTTTAAGTGCTGTCAAAGTTTTGTAAAATTCCTAAAAACCTCAAAAAAAGTCAAGGCGGCCTAAATGTGTACTATTTTTGAAGAACACTCTACGAGAAATCGAATGAGCCCCTCCCCAGGTCCGTAGGTCAAACCATTCCCTATATATGGCCCGATTTATGGTGCCAACATTCGCGTTATTTTGGTTTATTATTGTTTTTGTGTTGATATCAGTAACCTAGTGACGTAGTGATGTGTGGAGTAATGTGGACACTGGAGTGAACTCCTAAAAGGGTTTATAGCCGATATACGGGTTGAATTATTCTGATAACCATAAAAACGCTGCAAATTCTTTCACTGGGGTTTATTCATTTGGCTTGCGTTCATGATTTGAATTTCTACTAAGCTTTGGAGTGTGAGTGTTACACAGGTGATAGAGCGATTATTGAATTTCAGGAGGTATGCATAGAGCACGTAAACCTGTTCTCAACCAAAATACCTACATATTGATCATATTTGTGTGCCCCCAACCCCAGTGAAAGAATTTGCAGCGTTTTTAGTACTGAATTCTCTTCTTAAAAACATCAACATGAATGTGAATATGAACTGAATTGGACACATCAGGTACCTAAATCGTCGTAGCATAATTTGAGGAGGTATTCTTGCAATGGAATTTCGTGCTTAAGAGTTCATTTTCAAATCCAGTTTCTTGACTTGTTCTAGGTATATTCGCAAACAAATGAAGTGTAGATAGGTGTATTATTTTATCTCTTCATATTTTAGTTGGTATATTCGAGGGTTTCTACGTCGTGCCCATATGTAGAATCTTGCACCATTGTATATATTTTGATTTCAGCTTTTGTTTCGCAAAAAGGACTTGTAAAGGTTCATGGAGTCTTCCTCACATTTGAAAGTCGATTAGAATGTATGGAGACACAGTGATTCGCTGATGCACCCTTGTGGCTAATTTCGATCCTAATCGATCTATCCAACTGAAATGTGATTGGGGCACTTTTTACGTCACCTAGAATACAATTAATGTATATGGAGGGGTGTTTAGACAAATTACTTACCACAAACTTGGACTAATGCACATAGATCAGTGACTTACTTGGAAGGACTAAGTCACTCGCGACGAAGTTGTGGAAACCCAATTCAATAATAACGGAGTAAGATGAAACGTTGTCTATATTTCCACGAAAGTAAAGACTTACACAGTTAAATCGATTTCGACGGTTAGGTCATCATCAGTAACTTTCGTGGAAATATAGACAACGTTTTAACTTACTCCGTTTTTATTACTTGGAAGGGGTATTCTAATATGAAAATAATAAGCATTGATGTTATAACTTGGTCAAACCATTTGAAATTTCGACCTGAAAATTCACAGTTAGACGTTTCAAAAGAGCAGAATCTCACTCACTGCTTAATAAAACATTAGAAATCCCAACACATCAAATCAACCATTGTACGTATTCAAAAAATGATTTGCGACATCTGCTTTTCTTGGTTTCATTTCGTTCATTATTTGTTCGTCTGTTTCATCTGGAAGTTCATTTCGCTTTATAACACGTGAAAATCCTGTTGAAAACGGCTTATTTTTCCCCGAGGAAAATACCATCTCTTGGACCTAATCTCTTATTTAAACCGGCTTCCGACCCCGCTCGCTCATCATGACGCTCAAACTCCTCAAACGGGCCTATTACTTATTCACAAATTCGTTATGCTTTACGAAGAGCGAAACGATTACAAGCGCTTTCTACACTCGCGTTGAAAAGGAAAAGTTTGTTTACATTACAGCGAAAAAAAGGGAACTTTTCGAAGAGGAAATTCCGTTGAAATGAAGACGAATTGAGTTTCAAGTTAAATATCATCAGCTAAGTACCTTCCAAAGAAGATCGGGTTATTTGAATGATGAAGTAAACCTGAATAAACTCAAAGAAAATCTTCATTCCTCGAGTAGGTGCGGAGTTGTCTGAGTAGTCGCTCCATGAATGGTTTCAATGGATGAATCATCTGACGAGTGCTAGAAAATTCGCGAGGGCAAATCGTTTTTGTCTGAATTATTATTAATTAATAAGCGTTTGTAACTAAGGAAATAAAATCTTCAACCACCCTCAGAAATTTTTGATTTACCGTTTCAAAATACGTAGATTCCAAAAATTGAAAAAAAAGTCCGTCCTCTCTCTGAAGTTTTTTTTGAAACCACAGAACGAAAGTTTACAAAATTAGGTTCAAAAAACCAACATCGATCCAGGATATGACAATAATTCAGGCATCATGATGAATCAACTCTAAGGAATTGTAATTAAGAATTAAACTTTATTGAACTCTCTAAATCCCCCTATGTAAGGGGGTAGTTTATTAGGAAGATATAGATATGAGTTACTTCCGTAAATCGAATGATGGAGCTCGGGTTGCTGTACAATCAATCGTTTGCTCATCATTTGAAGAATCTCATCTTTGAGTGATGAAAATTGGAAATCTACGACCAGGTTGGCGGTCGTGTTGGAAACCCGGTCTTTAGAGCCGGTTCAACGGGAGGTTTGAGCTAGACCTCGTGGCTTACAGTCGCCCAAGTAGTATAATCATGAATGCAATTACATGGTATGGAGGCGCCAGGTGTCGAGATAAGATAATTCACCAATCAATACGTGTAATATACGTATAGCATTTCTACCTATCTGTTATCTCACAAAAGTACTTACACTACACACATTACACACAAAATTACTTGAAGGTAGGTAGGAAGTACTGGAAGGGTAATTAAGGTTGAATTTGACTTGAAATAGGTTGAATTTGGCTTGAAATTTACATTTTTTTCGTAGTTCTATATGAACATTGTGAATGCTTCATTGCGAATTAAAATATATATCGTGGATCTATGGGCCATGCAAATGATAGAATCAATTATTGAGATACAGATCGTAGAGTATGCGTGATGGTCAACGGAAGATCTGAATAGTAGTTAGAATAGAAGTGTAGGGCAATTCAGTATAGATCATGCTATGATCTGGAATTGCCCAATTTAGCGTTTTTTCAAAACAACATTGTTTTTTCTGAACGAAAAATATATTTTATAGAATGTTTTCAGTTAATACTTGAGCCGGAACGGCGTTCCGCCCTCATGACTGTACTGTATCAAGGACCTATTCGATAGAGTGTGAATTGACAGTGTTAGAATAGAGTTCTTTGCAAGTAGCCAGGAAATGAAGAATAATTAAGAAAACAATATATTCAATAAACATGAACGAAGCAGAAGGACTTCGATGCTCTGCGCCAATACCCTGACGGTATTCAGTCATTCTCGAATCAAGTGAACTGACAAAGTTTCATTATCGGTTTTTGAAACTGCTATCTCCGAGCATAAACCTAACGACTTCGTAGCTTCAGGAATATCCTCTGGGTGTTGCAGGCATAACCGTATCAACCTTAGGAAGGGGCAACTATTCATTTAAATCATCCCCTTGTTACAAGCGAGAAAAGATCGCTTTGAAAGCGTCCCCTGACTGCACAACTAGGTAAAGTTAGAGGCTAGAAGTATAGCTTATTTCATTTTTTTGTATTTTAAGGTTAATTCAGCATTCCGAAATTCGTCATCCATGTAATATTTCCTTACTAATCAAATTCTCTTAGTAGATACTAAAATGATTTCAAGGAATGAAATTTCCGCTTTCAATAGTTGGTTAAGGAAAAATATCTTCAAATTCATTTTTCAAGATTTGACTTGATCAAACGAGACTAGTAAATGCTCAAGTTTAGCAAATTTTTGAAATTGTTATGACGCACCAAAACATTCTTGTTTTTCTAATATTTGCTAATGCCATGTTTTTTCTACCTTCGTTCATATTAGCGTACACTCGTTGTATACTTTATATTGTTACTTCACCCTCTTCTAAATGATATTCCGACGTTGAATTCGGCGCTGAGGAAGAAATAACGGGTTTTTATCTAAACGAAATGAGAACCCTGAAAATAAGCCGGTCTGAAAGTAATGGACTGAATTATCGCCGCTAATGCTTCCCAACGTCACGTTCCCCCTTCGTTCCTCGCAATTCTCAAGACTTGAGTGGGAGAGAAATGCGGAACAAAAATGTACTCGAAAGAAAAACAGAATCTACATTATTTCTTCGGCGTTATTGCGGAGTCTACCCACTTCTGAGAGTATTATTAAACAGTATGTTCCATCCTATTTCACTCGTTTCTTCTACAAACCAGGACAGTTGTTTTTTCGGGGATACGCGGAGCTCTTTTTCTAGTAATTGAGACCACACATCCAACCTGAGTGCTCATAGAAATCTCTTATATCTTACAAAAAAGTTGTACAGTGGCAACCTTGATGTACATTGTTAGTTTTTCTCGCTTTCCCGTTTCTTAAAACTGCTGCTTCTGTTTGTGCTATTAGGCTTGCAGCTTTCAACTTCCACGTACCCTATGGTGTTGCTAGTTAATCGTACCAGCCTATCTAAGGAGTAAATGCTCCATTTTGTCACATCTCGGTTATAACAAACACATAGATAGTGTGAAGTGATGGAATGGTATAGTTGCTCCTTCCATTGAGCTGAATGCGGTTTTATGCTTCGCCACGCTCAGAGGATGAAACAGACACTTGAAGGCGTCTTATTCATCTCCCAAACACCCAAACGATTCAGCCACACTATTTCCACCACAATAGAGCGATCGTTGGTTCTTGTAAACTCTTTTTTTCTTACCTCAGTTTTCTATATCTAGATTTCCTTGACTCAAGTCTTCTATAGAAGGGTTCCTAGCGTGAAGCCCCCCCCCCCTCCATAAAAGCACATTAGCATATAGGCTAAATCTGAATATCCAAAACATCGTTCTACTTCATAAACTACGCTGTCCTTCGCAATCGGTTTATCTGGTTTCCAAACGTTTTCCATTATGGTTGACAACAGCCAGTTTATTAGCTAAAGGAAATCGTAGCAACTGGAAAAGCCTTGGACAGGAATACTGCATTTCGTGCGAAGCACGAGCTTCAAGATAGTTTTAAATACTTTACACCAGGGGTGTTCAACTCATACAGCCTCAAGGGCCAAGACCAAAACCTTTGACGAAGTTGCGGGCCATATAGTGTTTTTTAGGTAACAATAAAAAATGTGAGGTGTGGCAATGATTAAAACCAATAATACTATTATTTAATTTATTGCTCAACAACCACAGTTTTATGTATGAATGAACTAAATACACCTAAACTCTAAAGTTTTCATCAAAAACCAAGACAATCATCACATGAATACTGAACGATCTGATATAATTTGAGGACTGTGGTCGGTCCACAGCCTGGCCAGTTGTAGAAAGTCTCTGTAAGGTTGCATCTGTTGTGGTTCTTCATGTGTTTCATGGTGGAAAAGCGCTTTCACACATATGTATTTGTTCCCGAACATTGACATCATTTTCAGCGTAAAATCTCGCAGGTTTAGGCATTTCTCATTAGATAGCAATTTGAAAAATTCAGGTCCCTTTTCCTGTCTGGTGATTAGGAACATGTCAGCTTGAAGGTCACATAACTCAAGTTAAATTCTGCAGGTTGATCTTCAACGGATGCTCCAAGAGGATTATTGTATAGCAGTACACTGCTTTTCAGACTTTCAATATCTTCGAATCTACGGTTGAATTCATCAATAATTTGTTGGATCTGTGAACTGCAAAGTGAAAACTCCTCGTAGAGAGCTGGGACGCATGGCCTGCGTGAACTGAGACATCTCAGTGGTCGTTTAGTGCGTGGTGGAAGAAGAAAGTTGTACAAACGGTTCATTATACTGCATTTGTGTTATAAAAATGATGATATAACAAAAGAAATATAAAAAAATGGAGTATTATTTTAAGAAAATGTATGATTTTTGGGACACAAATAATAGCATTTAGTGTAGCATGCTACACTATACTTAATTTTACCTGCCATTGGTAGTGAAGAAGCTGTCCTGGAAAAGCAACCACCACTGCTTAAACTATTTTTTGCTAGAAGTAAGGAAGTAAATTTTCGTCTGACTACCCGGAGGTGTCGCTGACGTCGCCAGCCGTCCTCTAGAGAGGATCGGAACTAGGTCTGACGATTTCACTCGTGGCTTCCCACTGCCTCACGCCCCTGGGTTGGGAGCGATTTGGATTCACGTGATATCGAGATCAGAGGTAAACTGTCTAACGACAGTACAAATATACAACACTTGATTGGATTTTGGTCCTAATCACTGATGCCTGCCGGATTCGAACCGGGCTAATCAGTACTCCCACTGAAAGTAAACAGCCAAAGGACTGATGCCTTAACTCGCTCGGACAACCTGTCCCCTGAAGTAAGGAAGCTTTGTGGAATTACTTGTACACCCTGCGCCAGATTAGTACCTACACTTGCACTAAACTTGTATTTAAAGCAGTTACCTGATGGGATTGAGTCAATTGTTGTTACATTGGTCCACGGTGTCAGTTACAAAAAATTGTTTCTACTTTTATAGAATGATTCACACACAGAGGTAAGTACACCGGTATGTACTCGTTCTCTACGTATGAAAAAAGTATGTGCAAAGTAGGGTAATGGAAAAGTTAATGCATACGCTCATATATATTTTTTACACAGTATTATGTACATCTTGGGAAGTAAAAGAGTTTGTGTAGGGGGAGTGGGATGAATTGCATCAACGTTGTACGGCCGGAATGTTAATGTCCGCGCGGCACCTGTTCGCTCTGACACCTTTCCAAACATGGAGAGTTCTCTCACTTTATAAAAGGGTCTTTCATGGAGAGCGCTATATATTCTTCCAGTTTAAATAATTTTTTCATATTTTTCGTGTAAGTATGGGGCGTTAGGGGAGCACATTGCACGATTTCGCCAACTGAGGCTTGGATATTTTAGTGGCAACGTATTGTCTGTGTTTAATAAGGCAAATTAAAGGTGTAATTGTCGTTAGGGGAGAAGAACAAAAATTTCGAGTTATTAGTTAAAAAGGGTTCATTAGGTACCTAATTAAATGTAAGACACCTTTACCATTACGTATTAAGCTTTCCTCCATTCCATGTTTTTTGACATCAACTGAATAATTGAACATTTCTTCGCTTACAAACTACTAAAATTCCAAAAGAACATGATAAATACCAGGTATAAGAATAATCTACAAGACGCTGCAAATTATTACACAAAGGTTTATTTATATGTATTCGAAAGCCCTCCTATAAGTGGGCTAACGAAGCTGGACTGTACAACCAGGGGGGTTTCTTTCTCCAATCGGAAATACACGTATAAATCCGGTTAAAATTCAACAAGATCAAGGGAAAATACAGGCAAAAAGAATGCTTCCGCTTGTTCTCTCCAACTGAATTGAAGCTTGGGAGATAGCGTTATGATAGTATAGTAGTAGCGATAGTAGTAGCGTATGATGGTATAGCAACAATCGTGCTATTTGGACTGTCGCCAGCCGGGCGTTTCCCATTAACCCATTCAGAACCCAGAACTTTAGTGCTCGTCTAGCTGACCGATTTTTCAAAACAGATGATCGTAAAGTAACCCGAGTTGTAATATTCGAATCAGGGAATAATTTTTTATCTGAATCAAATAAAAAACCACTACCCTCTTAGATCAAAAGTCTTTGAAATTTGGATTTTTCGGTAGTTTAATCCTTAAATATTATTGATTGATCAAGAAGCCCAGATACTGGGAAATTCCGGGTCAATTCGAGATTTTTGAGCCATTTTTGAGTAAATTTTGAACCACTAGTTTTGGAGAAACTTTCGGACGCTGGACGGAAGGATTTACATTCGAATTTAATTTATGGAATCTACGTAAGTTGAGCAGTAAACCAACTTCTGATGAGAGGGGGTAGAGGGTTACATTATTGAAAAATGCTTTTAATAACCCAAGTCTTCACTTAAAAAGCACAATATTTTTTAGGTAGTTTTTTCAAATTTTCTTATTAAGTTATTAGTTGCTCATTTTTGCGTACAATGCATTCTACTTTCAAACGAACATAACATAAATAAAACAAGTTGGTTCACAAAATTTCTACCACATCGCTGCGTGAATGGTGCTTTTGATGATCACCTTGTAATTCCCATTTTTATTGTCATTATTGGTTAGAGATTTGTGTGATTAAAGTTTTTGAACGATTACATAACACATTTATGATAGTTACTTAACAATAATAATATTCATCCATTTTTTATGGTTCGGTGAAGCAGGCCCACGAGTTTGCAGTGTTTTGTTCTTGATTAAAACCTTAAGTAATGAAACAGACGTGCTTGGAGTTAGGAACACTAGGGGTGGGATCTGCTGAGGCCTGGGCGTTGAAATTGGAGGGCGGGAAATTCTTAAGGGGTGAAAGTGTAAAGTGGAGGAGAAGTGCAGATGGAGGTGGTAGAAAATGGAGATAGTAAGTGCAGGAATCTCTTCACCGTAGATGCTCGGAACGGCATTAGGAAATTGGGAAGAGAAACTACAACGCAATTAAGACGCAGTGTACGTCCTTAAGGGTGGGGTTTTAAGGGTGGTTTTCAAGGGGGTGGAGAGCCCGGGCGGCAGATGCACCCGAGTGCCGCCTCTCCGAGGGTAATGAGCGGACGCACAATGGGAAACTGAATGGAAGGCGGTCGGAACGCTGATATTGAGATAGTCAAGGGGGAGATAAGTTGAATGGGGTTTAATTCGATACCGGCTGTACTTTCTCTTTATACACTACCCCTACCCTCCCCTGGCCCTATCAATGGTTCCCGGGTCTCTTAATAATATCAGAGAGAGGGAGAGAATGAATCTTTCGGGTGTTGAGGAGGAGGGGCACTTTCTCTTTATCAGCGTGCCCAAAGTTACTCCCGTATCTCCCTAGCGGGATCTTCTTCGTGAATTCGTACGTTATACTAACCGAGAGGTGGGGGCGGGTTCGCGAGAAAGAGAAAGAAGAAGCACTTTATCATTCATGTCAACAAACCGGTCTCTTGAGAAGCCTCCTTTTCTCCTATACGTTCAGTATAGGATCCTCTTTTTTCGCGTTACTTTCAGTATAGATCCCACTCCAGTTCGTTTTCAACCCCTCTCCTCCCCCATGGATGTATATATCCAAGCAAATTAGGCGTATAAAGAGAAAGTGCTCCCGTAAAACAAACAAGAACGGCATCACTTTATATGGTGCAAAGTAAATGCCGTGTATTCCCCCCTCCATTTTCCAACCCTTCACTTCCATATCGACTCTGCACTGTTCTTACTTTTCGGTTGTTAACCCTTACACCCACTTTAGCAACTCGCAGTGATTACTAGTTCGTGAATACCCCAACAGATGGATGTTAGATGTAGTTGAAAATTTCAAATTTGTCAGCTTACAGCAAAGAATTACTGTCCTTTTTATGACTAGTTTCAAACTTTTGAGGTTTCTAAGGCAGTTTTTTACGCTCTTTCCATTGGGGCATTCACTTTAACGTCAGATCCAACAAACATCCAAAAAAACTTGTTGCAGTAAATCCCAAATCACTTGAATCTTGACAGGGCAAAAGGCAGTGAAATACATTCAAAGAGAAGGAACCTACCTTTCTCCTGTCAAAGGTTGAACAATAAGTAGATAAGAAAAATAGTGACAGAAGGATTTCGTGCTTTTTTCGTATCAAATTTGTTATTTCCTTGTCACTTTCATGCTAAACATCTTGTAAGGCATCCTTCTTCTGTAAGTATTACAGAAACATGATTTCAAACGTAATGACTAAATTTTATAGACAATTTGGCACTGATTCTGATTATGTTCCATGTTCCTATACCCGCTTATTCAACAGGTTAGAGAGTTATCCATTCTCGCGACATCTCTTGACATCGGACATAACTAAACTTTCACGAGATCTAGCCTCTGATACTGCGGTGTTTCGTCAACTAAGAGAATCACAATGCAATTACTCACAGAAATTTAAAGTTCTTAGAATATGTCTACTTTTGAAAAAAAAAAAAAAAAACCATTCTGCTAGCAACATCAAATGGATATGTTCGATTTTGGTGCCTTCATCTTGACAGTTAATAGGGAGAAGGTTTTGTCATGTTTTGTCACAAACTATGATCTTGAACTGTATTTTAACCCACCAACGCCCAAAAGTGACCTACCGATAAAATTTGGATTTTTTTATATTTTTTGTGTTGTTTAGTCTCTAATTGAAGCATTTAGATAGTTTTTACTATTTCTGCTGCTGCTGATTGTTGGCTACAGGGCCGCACCCTGTAGGGTGCATTGGGCAGTAGCGCAACTAAGAGGGGTCTACTACATGAATGGAATAATAACACAACAGTTGACTGAAAAAACTCTTTATTCGAACAGAAAATATAATGGTAGTTAAAGAAATGAAAATGGAAGGGTTCTGGAAGGTTTGTACATTTTAAATTGAAATATGGTGGTCATACCAACAATGGATGTGTAGACCCACCCCACAGTCTTTGCACATGTACCTTGTGTTTTTATGGCATTTGTTACATCTCCTTTGCTTGCAGGGAATTTTTTCATGCTTTTTAGGCTCAGTTTGATTCGGCCTCTTCATTCGAGGGATTGACGACGAAATCCTCGTTTTTTTAGCCGGAATTCCATGTTTGAACAAGTACTGCTGTACCACACCTCTCCTGAATTCACAGTATGTTATTGCCACTTTGGATGTGGCTTTATAAAGTAGCCACGCATTTTGGCAGGCAGCGTCGATTCCGAATATAAATAGTGGATACCACCATTTTTTTCCTTTGAAACTGACCCTCAAAGATCCGATGTTCTCATCAAACCGATCGACGCCGCCCATGAAACGGTTGTATTGCTGAACGATATTTGGACAATCGACCGTAATTTTCTGTTTCTTTTTGTTGATGAAACCAATCCTCTCAACCTTATGGATCGGCATCACACCATGGCAGTTTGATGCCAGAGACACAATACTGTTGTCATTCCATCTCACAACACACAAATCGTCAAGGTTTTTTGAGGATATTGTGCCTCTCGCCGTCTTCTTCATTTGTGGAATCAATGCCACAGGGCATTTTTCCATGCGATTGTCTCTGATAGTACCCGTGCACCCGAAATTTTTCTGGGTCATGAGACGTATCAGAGACAGCCCAGTAAAAAAACTGTCAACATATAAATTGTAGGGTCCTTTTTCGGTCGGCAGTCTTGATGAAAGTTCCAAAACTACGGCAGCACCTAGCCCATATTCAGTCTGCATGGGAAGAGGGGCCGAAGCAGCTCCTTGATAAGGCTCAAAGGATATCAGGTAGCCATTCCTGGTTGCAATTGACCATATCTTGTATCCAAAGCGAATGGGTTTTCCTTTGAGGTGCTGTTTGGCCCCATGACGACCATAATATGGCACCATGGTTTCGTCAATAGACACATGGGAAGTATAGACATATTTGAAACCCTTGAGGAAATTATTCGCCAACATGCTGAAATACTCCCTTACCTTGGCATACCGGTCGTTTTGTGGGAGCCTGGTATTATCACTGAGGTGGAGATATCTTTGAATTTCAAGAAATCGGGTTCGGCGCATACTTGCTGTCGCAGCTGCATTGTTGGTGTCAGTCTTTGTCTCCCAGTACATCCTGATATGTTGAGGAGTCGAGTATCCAGTCATGAGAAGAATGGAAATGAATACCTTCATTTCCGAGGAGGTGACACTCAACGTATGGTTTTGTTGGAGGGCATAGGTATTTGACATCTCCACCACAAAGTCAATTACTTCCTGTGAGAACATCATTTCAAAACATTCAGTACATGTTACCTCAGGTCCTTCATACTGGAACGCTACCTCAGGAGTATCACCTTTTCCTGATCTTTTTGTTAACAAATGTTGGTCATCAAACCATTCAACATTTTCTGGCTGTTTCCCTCTTTTTCCTTTCCCTTTCTTGTAAAACACCGTCCTGCTGCCCTTTTTTCTTGGTTGGGGTTGTGAAGTACTGGTTGTTGGTTCGTCAATGTCGAAAGCAGGAGCTGGATCGTCCACGGACTCTGCGTTTGCTGAATTGATGTCAAAATCGTGTTCTTCGTTGTCTGGGTGCATTGATGGTATGTTTACCTCAACTTCAGTGGAAAGCATATTTCCGGGAAGGTGGTTCATATTGGTGTCATCTTCTTCACCACTATCTTCGTCGGTTTGGCAGCCTTCTTCATTAGGGGGAAATAAAGTGATGTCGACGGCATCTAAATCATCACCCTGTTCAAGTAGCTGGATCACTTCATGTAGTGGTACCCTGAAATATAAACCAACAACATAATTACTTTGTGATGATTAGATTACACATAACTATTTATAAAGATTGAATATACACACTTGATTGTATTTCACACACACACCAAATAACATAAATTGTTGAGATATCTCACCTTGATCGATGACACACATACACGTGGACACAGAGAAATAGATCACATATATTCTTGATCCACCAGATGAACATGAAATGCTACAACACAAAACATTTTAAACCATCATCTAAGTTTACAGACATTCAAACAAAAGAAAACAAACATTGACTATCCCAAAAACACGAAAAAATTGTGTAGAAAAATGAAATCCGGATGGAATTTATCTTAGCTGCTCGAATGACCAATGCACCCTACAGGTGATGCCCAACTTTGACGATCCCAAAATCACATAAAAACGAGTATTGACGACTAGATTGTGGTTTATCTCGTTCCTACAGAAGTATGACAACACAAAAAAAGTAAAAAATTTCAGGTTGCATACCGTTTTTTACTCATGTTTGACGAAAATCTTCAGCCGGTCGTGTTAGGCACAAAAAACGTAAGCATGGTCGTAGTTGAACGATTATAACAAAGCCTGGAGGTTTCAAAAGCAACTTCTTCTTCACCAATATCGTTCAGTATAGGGCTGAGATGGACACAAATGGTGCAACAATCGTTTCAGGCTCCATGGGAGTTTTTTATGGAGGAAGAACTGAGCGCACCCTGTAGGGTGCACTGAGAGTTGGTGGGTTAATAGGGATATGTTGAGATCAGGAAAACCATTTCATGATAATTCGAAGCTACCTTGGAAGGAGTTATAAAAAACGCAATAACCCGAAAATTGCTCGGAAGTGGATATGTCCGATTTTGATTTTTAACTCCTGGTTTTGTTTCTGACGTAAAGTGGAGTGTGGATAATTCGATGCTAAAGCTTTTCGTTTCGTTGTTCAATTCGACGGAATTTTGATTTTGAACATGTTCCCCAGAATGGAAAGGCGTAAGTACAAATAGGACGAATGTGTAAGTACATATATCCTAAATTTGTTGTAGATTTGTACGCTAGCTTTATCTATTTTTGACTTTAGCTGGTTCTTTAGGGTTATCAATCCTTAGTAGCAGATTGATATGGTCGTAGCAAGGTAGACGTTGATCATAATATGTTTTATTAGGCCAAGATAGCGATAAGAAGTAGATGAGGGGATGGTTTCATTATGATAAATCAAAGAGTAATTTGTAAAAAAAAAAAACCTTTTATAGGTATATGATACGGTTTTTGAGCTGAGGTTTGTTCGAGTTTATATTGAGCTGACACTTCGAGCATCACTGGCCAAGATTCTTGGTGAACTATTGTAAACGTGCCGTTGACAATTAAGAGTCAAGGCAGCTAAGAACATACACTAAATCGTCAGCATAGAGTGCGGAGAAATCAGGAGGATCAGGGAGCAGCAGATCTTGGCAATACAGCGTGTACAGCTATGGTGAAAGATACCTAATCCCGGGAGGAGTGCCATCGATGCATTAATGGCCTATAATTGTCTTTATGTCAAGAAAATTAAAAAAATTATAGCAAGGACGTTTTTTTCTGGATTATCTATTATTGATTTTAGGTGGTTTGATCGTATTTTGATTTTTGGGAGTAGCAGAGTGATATGGCGGTGGAATGTTATACGTTGATCCAATATTAGACCAAGATAGCGGTAAGAAGTAGATGAGAAGATGGTTTCAGTGTGAATAATGAAGGCTTTATTTGTTTAAGAAAACCGTTTATAGGTTTATGTTACTGTTTTTGATTAGTTCGGGTTTATTTTGAGGTGCCACTTAGTATACACTGGCCAATAAACTGGTGTAAACGAGCTTTTGCCGATTAAGACTCCAGGCTAACGACATACACTAAATCGTCAGCATCGAGCGCGGAGAGATTAAGGGAGCGGCAGATCTTGGCAAAACAGCTTATTGAGGAGAAAGATAGCAGCGGAGGAGTGCGATCGATGTATCTATGGCCTACAGTTGTTTTTTTATCAAGTGAATTAATTTAGATAAATCAATATACGTTCAGTACAAACGTGGTCAGCAAGAGAAATGTAAAGGCGTTGGAGAACAGAGTGGAACATATACAGAAAAATAGCGGTGGTAGTCCTTCGAGAACGCCCTGTACGAGGGTGTTGGTGCGTGAAAACGTTATTTTTCTGCGTTGAAGGTAAAAAAAAACTACGTAGGCAAAAAAAAATTCTCGTCTCACCTCAACATGTTGCCCGTGAAAAAAACGTAACCTCGTTATTTTCCCTTCGCGGTGTCGGTTTGGGGGAAAGTGGATGGATTGATACGGGCACTGTAACACTCACACGACGCTCTTTATACAAAACAAAACACGGATATACTCACTTATACATGCGCACGTCACAAATACGCATCCAGCTACTGGTTTTACTCCCGGCATTGGGAAATTCCGACCGGGACAACGCTTTTCCGGGGCGCCTTTTCCCGAAAAACGGAACTGAAAATCGGTTGGTTAGAGGGGGGGAAGCAATGCTCCCCATCGTTTTACTCCGGCGATTTACGTCACATGAAATTGTTCGCTTCTTCCCCGTAGTACGAACCAAAGGGAGAACTTATTTTTTTAAATCGGCGTAGCAACCGTACCTGATGCTATAAACACTACACTACAAAGAAATGTTAAGCTATCAATGTTAATACAAACACAGATTCTCCTATTCAAACAAAGATTTTGTTTTTCTCGAATTTTTGCAATTTTATCAAGTTTTTTGTACATTTTAATGACATGTAAGTATGATTTTCAGCATAAATTTTATCTTCAATCATTAAACTATTTTATTGATGATGAGTTTTTTAAAATACCTAATATTCTACTAAAAAAGTATAAATTTAACTATTAGTAGCAGTTTTTCGTCATTTTCCTTCTTTTTTTGGAACGATTTTTGAAATTTGGCCAGTCAAAAAGTGTTTTCTAACGAACTCATCCTTTCGTTTAGAATACTTGATTATTTGGCACAAGAACGAATTTTCTATCTCGATCGTATAATGTCTATACCTATTTAAAAAAAAAGCGTTAAAATTCAGCAATGATTTCCGATTGCTTAAAAACGGATTTTGATGAAGAAATTTTTCGGAAATTCGTATTCTAATATTTTCAGTTAGCGCAATAGCTTCATTTTCAATGAAAATTCACAAAAAATCAGTTTAATCGAGCTGTAAATTCATAGTAGTGAACTGTCGCACGTTTTAAGCATCATGGAAATTCATAAAAATGGTTCCTCAGAAAGGACTGCAAAACGTCAGGAGTCTTTTCTACCACAAGTTTTCAATACAAAAATATTGTGGTCAGACAGGTAGACAATTTAGAACAAATTTAGGGAAAGAATACAGGAATACCATGATTTTACGGTATACGAGGAAGAGTCAGCTTTTGCCAGTCATCTATTAAAATGCAGTCACAGTTTCAGTTTTGATTAGAAAAAAACACCCGCAATTGTAGAAGTTGTTCAGTTTTATACAAGAGGAGGTGTTGTGAATGTCAGTCAGACAGAACAAATTTAGAGAAAGAATACAGAAACATCATGATTTCACGGTTAACGAGGGAGAGTCAGCATTAGCCAATCATATAATATCATATATTGGAATACAATCACAATTTCAGTTTTGGTTCAAAAAACACCTTCCAATTGTAGAATTTGTTAAATTTCATGCAGTCAGACTCGTAGAAAACTTAGAACAAATTTAGGGAAAGAATACAGGAACATCATGATTTTACGGTTAACGAGGGGGAGTCATCATTTGTCAACCATCTATAAAAACCCAGTCACAATTTCAGTTTTGACTAAAAAACACCCCCAATTGTGAATTTGTTCAGTGTTATCCAAGAGGAGGTGTTGTGAATGTCCTGGAAAATTTTGAAGTTAATTAAAATGATAGAGGCGTTAAAAATTGAATGAAGATATTTTTAGATACATTATTTTGTTAATATTTCTATGATAGCTTGGCATTTTCATTTATCTCGTTTTGCTGCATTACCTTCATCTGCTTTTACCACTCTTCATTCCATACCATTAATATTTTTCAATTAACCCCGCCCCCTTTCCTTCCCGGCCAATAGCACTGTTTCTCCTTTCACTTAGAAACCACATGATTGGGTGCTCGCCGACAACTCTCGACCAATGGGATTGAAGCTCCCTTTCAACTGTCACTCTACATTCTGCTATGTCCCTATCACCTGCCAAGTCTTCGAAGTGACTTAGAAACGGACATTAATCTAGTAAATAATTTTCATTAAATGTAACAAAAGCGAAGAGAAATATTTCGAGGTTGCCCTCCCACTAATTGATAGAAAACTCGTCATTTTTGAAACCCGACGGGATTACCCGGTCGTTGCCCAGACCCCGTTTCCCCTTCGGTGGATCGCGTTTCATAACCCTCTCGAGGCTGTTTGAGCGAGGGGGATTTGATCGGAAATCGGCTCACATCGGGATGGGATGGATCTGTTATAAATGACCTTTACGTTGCTTCTACCAGGCTCACGCGGCTTAGGGGTTACTGGGGGGTATTCCGCGCCGCAAAAGGGTATTCCAGTGCTACCTTCTCGTACTGAAATAAACTTCTTTTTTTTCCCCGACGATCCTGGAAAAATTATTTTGTCATTTTATTCTTGCATGAGATGGAGTGGTATTCTTTGTGTCTGTACAAGGGATTTCGTTTCTATGGCTTCGGTTGGAATCCGATTACGAGTAGTTTTGATTTCTCGTCGATTCCATAGCTTTGGTTTTGTAATCCTCAGCGCTTCTCGCCACTCCCCAATCTTGAAACCTCAAGTTTCATATTACACAGAAAATTTCTATGTAATATTTAATATTTCATTATCTTTCGTATGCAATTGTTTGAAACTGTGTAGTGTAGCTCGAATTGTGTGTACCGAATAAATTACTGAACAAAAGCAGTAGCGTAACGGAACAGCTAACATTTGCATTTGTTATTGTCAACATTGAACATTTATAATTTTGAAACTGACTTTTGGCTCACGTGTGCCAAGTTGGGTGTGGTACGTAGCTTCCTCCTCTCAATAAAAAGAACGTATAGATCTGTTGAAATGTTTTACGTAAAATTGCAGGCCACAATCGATCATCTAATACTCTTAATTTGAAACCTCCTTTTTTTAGACATCCAGAGGGTAAAACGTATTTTCTTATAAAAGTTTTATCCTTTTCAATGGACTACCCTATGGCATTCAATTAAATATTAACTATGAAAATTTTAAAGGCTTGATCAGAAAATTTATTCCAGATGAATGTTTTTTTCTAAATGAGAGGTGGTGAGTAGGTGGAAAACAAGTTTTTCTTTTTTCTCCCTTATTTATTATTTATTTTTTTTCTATAAGACCTCCTTTTACTTTTGTATGCAATAGTGCAGCTATTTCATTCAGTCTAAGGCAACTCCACCCCTCACCACAAGTTATCTAACTTAGAGAGAGGTGACTAAATTTATAACTTTCATATTGTACTACTTTATGAAGATTTAGAATGTAAGCTTGTTATAACGAATTCTAGGACAAAAATGACGCAAGACATCTTCCGGCCTACATCAACGCCTTCAAAAGCTTGTGTCACATGTATTGTGGGATTGTTTTGAAATATATATGAGATTATAAGACTGTTGCAGTTCCTCCCCCCATTTGAACCACTAGGACCTGTAAAAATAATGCTTAGTGGATTTTTCGTTTGCGCATGAGCGAAGTGGATTATTGATTTTTGAGAGATGAAATGCATAGGGATCATCTACATTCTAACCCGTACAGTGCCTGAATATGTATTCTCAATTGGATGGAAACTGTAAAAATTAGGATTGATAAAAGGATTTCAAATTCACGCGTGAGCAGTAAGTGCTAATGATGCTGTCGCATTGAAATTCACGTGAGATTATCTGAACGTTCTTCCCGGCTACCCTGAAAATTTGAGCGCAATCCCTCTAAAAGCTACAAAAATGACGCTTGGTGGACTTGAAATTTGATCAAGATCAAACAGATGTGTTGATTTCTGAGCAATGATACATAAAGAAGACCATCACCAGCCTAACGAGCAGATTATCTGAAAATTACATAATCAAAATTTGATGACACCTGTTAGAATTGTTATATAATAAGGCTTGTTACGATGATCTGCGGACTACACGGTCAGACACACAGAAAGACATGAAATGAAAGAAGTTCAGAAAGATTTGAAATGCTTATTTTGAAAAATTACGATTTCGGAGAAACAATTTTCATCTCCCCTAAGTGAAACCAAAGCTTCCTCTACCAGCCCTATAGTTCAAAAGTCATTATCCAAAAACAAATATCAAACTACCGATAAAGTTTTAGAAGAAATCGGATGTCTTTTGTTCATCAGTATTCAAAAGGGAACTTGTATCAATCTCTGGAAAAACTATAAAAATCTGAAACGTAAGTAATTTTAGTAGAATAAAAAGTGCCAATTGAAACTTGTCTAGTAAAATTTGTATGTGTACTACTTATTTACTACCACTTGATACAAGGATTTAAATATCAATCCTCTGGTGATGATTGTTGATGATGGAAACTGGCTTCTGTTGATAGGAAATTTGATGCTAATTTCAAAAATATGGTCAAAATCTAAAAAATATTGAAGATAATTGGAGAAAATCGTTTTATTCTAAAAGAATTTGTCGATTTTTGTTGTTCGCAGAAAGTGAAATAACTCTGAAACGAAGTCTCTAAAAAAAAATTTCAAGCCCCCTGGACCCCCTTTTGCTTTTATTTAGAGACTACTGCCACAAGTATAGGAACGTAGAATACGCTTTAGCCTCGATTGAACGCTGAACGTTCAACGATGATCATCGAACGTTCATTGTCGAACCGAAGGACGATTCGCGAACGACTGAAACTCCGATTTACATAAATAAAATGACTCACATCAAACGGGTTTGTCGCAACTACTACACATGGATGTAAATATTCTCATGTTTATTGGTCTCCTGTCACCGTTTTCGTTCCTGGATACCATACCCTTTTTCGTTCCACTCCCGCGTGACACTTTTCGGCTAGTTTGTCCATGGCTAAAGCGTATTCTACGCTTAAATGGCGGTCAAGAAGTAACCTCAAGTTGCAATCGAAGATTTGGGGCACTAAAACATCGAATAGTGAAGAACGGGCTCCACCACTTCCAAGCAGAGTGAAAATAAATACTATAGAAAAGTCCGGTTCTATTTTTTGATAGCTCGCACCGTATGGCTGTAATTCCTTAATGGGCCCATATAGATGGGACACCCTGTATAGTACTAGTCGGGTAATGTCTTTGCTTCTCACCTTTCATTTCGATCAATATATCCAACAAAGACTCAGAAAACCTTCGTTCAATCTTCTGCCTCAAGAAAGGTCTTTTATCGTATCGCTGGCTCTGAGACGTGTAATCCTACCTTTCCCTTTATTTATTTTGATTTTCTCTACCTTCTATCCCCACTCTTTTTTTTTCTTCTTTTCGTGTTGAGAGCACCTTCCTTCATATCCCGTTTCGCTGTCGTCCTCCCGCTTCTGTGAAATAAGATAAATCCCTCAGCTGCACAACCCTTTCAATACGGTTTGATGCCGGCGTCGTGTTTTTCCGTGTTTCACCCGATCTGCGAATTTCGTTTGGCTTCAGACGGGAACATCGCGGGATTTCTATTATTCAATAGTGTGATAGGTTGTCACCGGCTGAGATCCCCAGAACTGACGCGGTTGTCGCTGAAGAAATAGCATTCTTGAACATCTGTGCATTTCGAGCTGCGAAGATGCTACCCATCTGATACTATTACTTCGGAAGAGGAGTAGAAAGAATCGGAAGATAGCGAATATTAACCAGCTGTGTCGTAGGTACCACAAAACTGATGGATGCAAATATTATTTGCAACATGTACCAGCAAACTCACCAATTCATAGCAAACGCAGTGCAGACATTCGAACTTATTCTGTAATAGTCATTAAATCGATGCAGCTGAAAATTTTCAAATTTGAAAGTTAAAAGGAAGAAACATTGATAGTGTGGTTGCGTGTGGTGCAACAAAGTTAGTTTCAGATATTGAGGTTTCAAACTGACAGAACCTATCCCAGCTGTCAGGATCCAACTTAGCTGTCAGTTTGATTGAGTTTGCCTGAAACAGGATTGATTCCGCTGATGTGAGGAACGTGTTAAGGTCGAATTACGTACTTCACTTGATATGGAGAAACCAATACCCGTGAAATAGTTGCAATTATTCCTTCCACTTGGTACATCTACAATTGCTATTAGTGGTTCCAATAAATTTTAATATTGAGATATTAGTGGTCTATTCATGGATCCAGAGTTAAGGAAGAAATGCTGAATGAAGTCAACTTTTTGAGACGTAACGCGTATAGCTTAATTTATTTGGATACTCATTTTACATACAAATGGGTTTTGAAGCCCCAAAGGCGTTTCACATGTTAACGAGGAATAGCCGAACTTTCTTTCATATACATACATGTACTAAGATAATATGATGGGTGTATCGCTTCACAACAACCTAAAGAAAGATAGTGCGCTTGATGGTGAGAATATCGGAGAAATACGTTCTATATGAGAATAACCGATCGCCAGACTGATTGATTGCGGTTATAAACTTTGTTCATGTATGAAACTGCATAGCTGATATTGGTGGTTCCAATTTTGAGGTTTACAGTAAACATGTAGTTGTGGTTAGTTCTAGTTACATTATACAACGTATAGGTCATCATTAGTATTTAGACAGTAACAACAAGCAACAACAACAGATGTATGATGATGCAAGAGTGGGAGTCCAATATCGTCTTATGAACCCCCGAGTGTCTGTAAAACCATGGTTCTCGCAGTTCGACTTCAGCAGGCCGGAGATTCGGTCGATCAATAGGTTACGGTTCAGTCACAGATTGTGCGGGGCGTACCTGCATCGCATTGGGGTCAGGGATTCTTCGAGTTATGACGTTTTCGGCAGAGAAGAGGAAACTTTGAAGCACATCTTCATGGATTGTCCAAGGAACGTGCTAGCAAGACACCAAATGCTGACTTCAGTTGGTCGTCATTTGGAAGATCCACTATATTTTGAACGAATTATTCATTGCAAACTGTTATCCTTGTACAAAGAAATGTGCACTTTCATTAAAAAACTCAATACAAACATTACAAAAAAAATTAATAACAATAAAGTTGTTATTTTGTAATAAAAGCTTCATGGCTATGGCTGCTTGCTAATGCCAAATGCAGGGGGAAAAAAGCAACAGCAAATATCAGTTATGGTGATACTATGGCTAAACAGCCTAAACTAAGAGAAGATTAGGAATTCAATTCGTTAGTGAGCTCACCGAGAAGATCGGGTGAAACAGCCAAAGGTGTTGGTGAGTCGTATAAGATTCAGTCCAACTGATAGAATCTAAACCATCTGGTACATCCGTAGCACTATATCTGGGAAAGGGGAAGCACTAAATCTAAGCCACTGTTTTTATTTATTTTGCATTTGATTATTTAGCCCCCCGTGGACCATATGGGATCCAAACGCTCGAAATTTATTTTCTGTATTTATTTTGCTGGAAATATGGCTCTTAGAATCTTCATAGGTGAGGAGGTTATTAAAGCAGAGTTGGAGAGGCAAGGGAGAGAAGAAGAGTTATTAGAATTAGAAAATATTGGGACGACAGTCAAGTGGAAGACGAAATTGTGACAAATGACGATACAGAGCCTGACGATAGCTGCTGATGAAACCGAGGATCCCTTCCAACAGCCAGGTTCAGGCGGCTACGGTAATGGTAGAGACTTCGTATTGGGAATGGAGAGACAATTTGGACGACTTTTCCAATGAGAAATTTATTTGTAGGAATCACCAAAGGAACATCACCACTCCCCTTACACGTAAAGGCACAATTGCTCTCTTCTTGCTTGAATTTTTCTTGTGTAAGGATATTATCGACAAAATTGTTCTCCCCACTAACGAGAAAATCAGTAAAAGACAGGCTGTAGTTGGAGGCTGTATTTTCCAAATCCGGAGAGCTATTCCGAACCGTTTCGTTCAATTATTCATCTTGACGCGTAATTGAATGCACTTTCCCATATACTCGTATTTTCATATGCCAGCCATGGAGTAATGCTTAGCAAGGCTACAAATTTGTTGGATAGGTACCCTTAATATATTGCAAAACGTTTTGACGCTGATATGATGCGGTTTGGTGATGGTTAGGCCAAATATATGACTGGGGTCTGTGGTGACCCAATGTGGTCCAAAGAGGTTATAGATGCAGTGGTTCCATCGAGCCGAAAACGCTAAGTTGGGTGGAATAATAAATCTATCAGGAAGCTGTAAGTTGTAGCTAGATGAAGGTACTTTGAAGACAGGATTTTAATGTTTCCTTTGACAATCTTCAACTGCAAGCCATGAACCCATTCTCTACATTCTCTGCCGTTTTGGGAAGTGTTACTCGTCTGCCTGAAGGAGAGAAAAAGGGGAAAGGGGCAATTTGTTAATGAGAACGCCGAAGAAAGGCAGATGGTTAGGGTGGCCAACGATGCATCAGAGGCGTTGGGTAGTATGAGGTACTAAGGCCGTTCCAACTGACGGAACCCAAACCAGCTGGCAGGTTGATTGCATTCGACCTGACGCAGGGGTAGGTCAACGACTGATGCGCGGAACGAGTAATGTTACCTCGACCGCCGAGGGGAAAACCAGAGAACCTCCCCCTAATTACTCCAGTCCGAAATTACGAGTGGCGACCGAGGGCTTTTCGTTTAATCAGTCTAAGGTGCAGTTTACTCTTCCCCTTGACTTTTGGGAGTTCTGGAAGGTAACGTATGAGCGAGCAAAGTCCATTAAAAGGGGGAGTGAGAGGTCCGTAATATTACGGGCGGAAACCCTTTGAAGGTTTATTGCCGAGTGATGGTAACGAACCAGAAATCACTTGCCGAACTAATACAGGTACTCATGGAATTTGGAGAATCCTCCAGCCTGCAGACCACGAGGGATGGAATATTGGACATTTTTGTACAATAGAAACACAGCACTTCTACCATCTCCTCCAAAATTCCTAACATTGGTCATCTCATCATCTTGGTGTTGATGAAGTAGGTAATTGTAATGAATCTTTACCAAGTTTATCTATGCCGTAGTCGACGTGTATAATGCAGGCATTATAAAAGGTACAATGACGCGTCGTTTTAATCAATGCGTATGATTTCTTCACTTTTTTTTAACTTCTTGCACACATTAACTAGGCTTTAAGTATAATGGCTAGGCGTATGTATAACGCCCACGGCGTCTTGGTCTTGGGTATGAAATGGATTCTAACGAACAAACCACTCGTTCAATACCAATTATGTTATTAAAAAGAAATAGGTGAACTTCCTGATCAAGCAAATACTAAACACAATTCACAACAATTTCTTCCAAAAATAAAATTTCCGTAAAAACGAACGAAAACATCTCAAAATGCAAAACAAGACCCATAAAATCCACTAAATTTTTAAATAAAAAGTACACGATAAACTGGTACAACATCTCATAACTTGAAAACGATTTTTTTTTTACAGTATCTTTCTCAATAAAAAATCAGAAATCAAATTTCCATTCATAAAAATAGCTTAAAATGGCAAAATAAGCTCAACGGAGCATTACCGATGGCTCAACAAAATTATGATCGTAATGATAACAGTAACGATGAAATTACTATAACGATTGCACGGCGTGCCCTGGAGCCACCATGCTGCCTTCTGTGGATTCTATTGAGCATGTTTTGGAGACAGGTTTTGTCTGATTGGTACTAGCGTCAAGTGGACGGATAGAGCAATACCATATTTCAAGCTTGTCAAACTGCAGAATGGACATCACCCCTTCAGATGCCAACAGCTCAGATGCTCATGTACTCAGTAAACAGGAAAATGTTCTCCTTTGAATCAAGCAGGATGATAAAACGCTGCAAATTCTTTCACGGGGTTTATTATTCAATTGGCTTGCGTTCATGATTTGAATACTAAGATTTGGAGTGTGCGTGTTTCACAGGGTAGGGCGATTATTGAATTTCAGGAGATATGCATAGAGCACGTAAATCTGTTTTCGACCAAAATACCTATTTGGATTGATCAGTTGATCATATTTGTGTGCCTCCTGAAATTCAATAATCGCCCTATCCTGTGAAACAGCACACTCCAAAGCTTAGTAGAAATTCAAATCATGAACGCAAGCCAATTGAATAATAAACCCCAGTGAAAGAATTTGCAGCGTTTTTTTATTGAACCTCAATACACCCCCCCCCCCCCCACATTAAAAACTACACTATAATTTATCAAGTCCTTTAGCACTTGTATTGCGTTAAAACTTCCCCAAATCCAAATTTAAACGATGTAGCCAAAGGTAGACAGATGTAGAGGAGGCACACAAATATCATCAACTGATCAATCCAAATAGGTGTTTTGGATGAGAACCGATTTACGTGGTCTATGCATATCTCCTGAAATTCAATAATCGCTCTATCACCTGTAAAACACGCACACTCTGAAGCTTAGTAAGATTCAAATCATGAACTCAAGCCAATTGAATAATGAACAACACTGAAAGAATACTTATTTACCCCAGTAATAATATTGAATAATAAACATCAGTAATAATATTGAATAATATTTATCTATATATTATCAGCGTTTCATGCATATCAGAATGCTTCAACCCGTGTATCGGCTACTAACTACACTACAAGTATTCACATCGGCTATCACTCCAGTATCCACATTCACTACAACTCGACGCTATCGGCCGGACATCACTAGGTTACAAACAAACAATAATAAACCAAAAAACGCAAATGCATTCAAAATAAATCTCCCCAAACATCTGTAAACGATTTACCTACGGACCTGGGGAGGGGCTCATTCGATTACTGACGGTATGTTCTTAAAATAAGTTTACATTCATGCCGCTTGGACTTGTTTTGAGGTTTTCAGGGATTTTACAAAACTTTTACAGCCCTTAAAGGGCATTTTAAATTGAGTGAGAATTGGGGCGTCTTCGGACCAAGATGGATTTTTCCTGAAAATTTCAGATTTTTTGCTCCAGCCGTTTCGGAGATAAACGTAAACCATGAAATTTTCAGGGGGGGTTAGAATTTTTTTTTCCAGAGCGAGTACAATGGTTTATTATTGAATAATAAACCAAAATGAACGAGATGGAAATGGTCCCTTTTGATAGTAAACAAGGAAACGTTCTGATTTGAACAAAACTAATACACCTCTAGTTAAATCCCAAATTGCGGAGTAAAAAATGCAACAAAAAAATCAGTTTTGAAAAAAATTGACGTATTCCTCTTTGAAAGTAAACTTATAATTGGATCAATGAGAATACAGGATATATTCATAATAATAAGGATAAGATTCTGGACTCTTCAATAAGGATTTCAATGGAAGAAAGATAGATATGTATAGGAATTCATTGATGGAATGTATACCAAAAATTAGGATATATCCAAATGTTACTTTTTTTAAATGTCCGATACACATTTATGGAGGGACCAGGACAACTACCATGTGAGGAACACCACGAAGGAAAAGTGAAAACATCATATTCTTGTCCATTTTGGAGAAGCTTTATGATAACACTGCCTGGAGTGTTGGCGCGAAGGAAGAGGCCTACACATTTTTCTTCATATTTACCGAGCCGTATCGCACACTACAATTCACCCTTAAGGCGCATATATCCTCGTTATGGGACCCCTCCTTTCCACGAGGGTATGGGAGAGAACGCGAACGGTTTTGTTGGAAGAAGATGCTGATTCCCCATCTCGCCATCAACCCGGAGGTCAACAATCTTACTAAGAGAAGGGAGACGATCTTTATAACGCTCGCCCACGTATCAAGTTTGGGTCCTTTTGCGATGCCTTCACAATCCCATACACCCAGCCTCAACCCCAGAAGGGTTTTGCAGCCGAAACTTTACTTCCCACCCCATTTCCAGAAGAAGAGAAAAAAAAAGGTTACTTCTGAGTGACTTATCGGTAGTCTACTTGAGTTATGGTCGTCCTACCGCATTTCCCCCACTCCCCTCGAACCGCATTTTATTTTTATCCTTCTGATATTCGGAGAAAGAGACCGGGAAGAAATCACGAGCCCCCCATATTCCATTGCCTTCCATCTTTCGGAATAAAAGGACATTCCCTTCCAAGTAGTTTTGCCGTTAAAAGGACTACCCCCCAAGGATGTGCAATCGTTCCGGTTTTATGGTTTTTCTTCCCCTCAATATTCCACGGACAACCTACACGTGCTAAGGCCCGGGAAGATGGCCTAGCCTCCCGTGCAAGGCGAAATAATGGAAGTCGGTAAAGGACCCTTGAAGTCCGGTTCGTTTTATCTAGCAAATAGAAGAATGACCGAGACGTAAAACTAAGCCTTTACTACCCCATGTTGACATTAAGAGCTCAAAGGAAATCTTGTACTCGGATATTTTATTATTTTCCTTCAACGTTACCGAGATTGAGAATAACCCATATCTCTTCCTCGAAATCATTAAAATTATGGTCGTTACAATCCGAATTTCGTTTCAAAGCTTCTGAGACGTCGATTATTTTATTCTAGCAATTTCAATCCAAAGCATTCACTTGGTAACGACTCACTGATGGCACGAGTCTCTTAGAGTAAACGTAAAGCGCACCACTGCATACAATATTGCAAATTCAAGAACCACTAGTTTTAAATTTATCACCTATACCATTGTAGTAATAATGTCTACTAATACAAGAAAATGTAGCCAATTTAATAACTACAATCAATGTAAAACGTTGAAACTAATTTCGCCTAAAATATATGTATCTTGGGTCCGGTTTAGGTTTCCATTTAATTTATGTCAGTGTTTCAATGGCATTCTCTGCATTAAAATCTGTAAATTTTGGTTTATTATCCAATAATAAACTATTGTAATCGCTCTTGAAAAAAAAAAATGTTCTAAACCCCCCCCTGAAAATTTCATGGTTTACGTTTCAAATTGTGTAGAATCCAAATCTGCAATAAAAATATTTTCGGCCGTACGCCGTACGCACAATTTTTCCCAAACGGCTGGAGCAAAAAATCTGAAATTTTCAGGAAAAATCAATATTGGTCCGACAACGCCCCAATTCTTTAGCGAGCGCTCTCACTTAATTTAAAGTGCCCTTTAAGGGTTGTCAAAGTTTTGTAAAATCCCTAAAAACCTCAAA
The DNA here is from genome assembly GCA_031894815.1 of Creontiades dilutus. Lineage (NCBI taxonomy): Eukaryota > Metazoa > Arthropoda > Insecta > Hemiptera > Miridae > Creontiades > Creontiades dilutus. Next base: position 3,986,103 of record JAVIWC010005620.1, read on the forward strand.
AAAAAGTCAAGGCGGCCTAAATTTGGACTTTTTTGAAGAACTTTCCATGAGGAATCGAATGAGCCCTTCCCCAGGTCCATAGCTCAAACCATTCCCGATGTCTGGCCCGATGGCTAGTGATGTAGTGAACGTGAATACTGGAGTTAACTACTAAAAGGGTTTATAGCCGATACACGGGTTAAAGTATTCTGATAACCATAAAAAAACGCTGCAAATTCTTTCACTGGGGTTTATTATTCAATTGGCTTGCGTTCATGATTTGAATTTCTACTAAGCTTTGGAGTGTGCGTGTTTCACAGGTGATAGAGCGGTTATTGAATTTCAGGAGGCACACAAATATGATCAACTGATCAATCCAAATTGGTATTTTGGTTGAGAACAAATTTACGTGCTCAATGCATATCTCCTGAAATTCAATAATTGCTCTATCACCTGTGAAACAGGGACACTCCAAAGCTTAGTAGAAATTCAAATCATGAACGCAAGCCAATTGAATAATAAACCCCAGTGAAAGAATTTGCAGCGTTTTTGTAATTAATTTCAATAATGAACTTTTGCCATTGATAAAAAAAAGTTGTTAATTCCGCTAAAAAGTTGCTAGTTTTGCATTCAAGTTGCGGAGAATCTCAACTCCCAAAATCAAAGGAGCTGTAATATAGAAGAATGAGAATATCGAAAGCCTTAATAATAACAAAGATGTTTTCCCGTTAAATGATGTTTATGAAATTTATAAAAACCCATAATTAATGGACTTCTGCCGTTTCCCTTTCGAGTCTGGGTTTAATCAGAGGAGGAATAGTAACACTGACATGGGATTTGGATTTAAACAATAATTGTAGCTCAAACATGCCTTGAAATACTTCACTTTAATGCTGATATCTGATTGTACACTTCACTTGTATCAGTTACCGAATCATATCACACTAATTTCTTGCCTTTCTGTTTCAGGTAAGTGTCCAATTCAGTGCAGTACTCTTGGTCTCACTATTCAGGTAATTCTTCACAATGAGAATCAAATTAAAGATTAGTTCTTGAGGGATAGATACTTATTGAACTGGCTTGAGTTCAGGCCACGAAGATCTGAAGCAGTGGGAACACGTCAGGAATAGTTCGGACTAACATCCTTGGGATTCCACTGAATAGTTGTTCATTTGGTACTTTCATGTTTGGACGTAGAGTGAATCAAAGAAGCTTGAATCATGCAAAAACGAATCATTTCGGGCCTTCGCCTAGCATCATTGGTAACGAAGAGGTTTTAACTTTCAACTCCTAATTATGACCTAAAAGAATTAGACAAACCACTGTACACTTTCTATTCAATCCGTCAGCCTGCACTACTGACCTAGAGTTTAAACTGTTCAAAACTCAATAACTTTAAGAAAAACGCAAATCATTTCACAAAGGGTAATTATTTTTGAAGGTCAAGTATATCTTTACACTTTGTGGACGGAAATTTTGCTCCAGAATTAGAAGTAGCACTGGGGAACAATCGTTGCAGGACTTTTGGAAATCCTTAACTCTAAAATTTGGTAATCATGCACCCATCTTTTCTATGTATAAATGTTGTCTAGAAAATATTGAAAACCTATATTCTAGCTTCTTAAATCACTCATTGACGAAAAAATGCATGACTGTTCATTTTTCCTGAATAATTGAACAACAATAAAGACATGGACTGTGTATAATTAATTTTTCCAATTTTTTTAAAGGTTTTAACCTTTTATCTACTCTTTCACATCCAATTGGGGCTCTCTGGGCTTCATAAAATGTTTCAGCGCTCAAAATGAATATTTACAACTCAATTGACTGGGAGAAACACCGCAAAAAGGTGGGAGGTTTTTCAAGCTTTTGACCTGTAGACCCGTTTTTTGTGCTGTAGCCCTAGCAACTACTGAACCTTGTTCAGTTGGGATTTATTAATACAAATATACCATCCTTGAAAGGAATACAATAGAAAAACGCACTTATATGCAGCTTCTTGGACTTGCTGAGAATTCGTGAAAGAGCAAAATAACTTTCCAGAAGTGCTAAAATGATTTGTATTCCAGCAGAGATTTCGATTTCGGACCAACGGAATGTTGGTCGACGCACAAAAAGTGGACGCAATCCTCCGCTTACCATGGTAGGCCCCGAAACGTTATTTCTTCAAATCGTTAATTCAATTCGTTCGTCTTAATGTGGTAACTTTCTGCAGTTAATAACGCTGGATGCTCTGTTTGCGTTCCAGATTTATCGCGATACTTGCGGTTTTATGCTTCAGAGCTACGGCCCAAGTTGTGTCGTTAAAGCTCCGGAGGGGGGAGTTGGCTGAATCGTGTGGTGAGGCCGCAATGAGGTGGAGATTGATTAATTATACTCGTATCACAGAGAGAAACGTGCTTCAACTCGAGCCATCTTGATTGAGGAGTCATGCGATGGAGAATTATGACTTCAGCCTGACAAATGACACCGATTTTGAAGCATCCGCATTATAGCCCATCAGAATATGAACTTTAACTTCTGTTCTGTAAGTTCATCTAAAACAGTTTTCAATTGGAAAATCGATATTTGAGATGTTTGCATCCTATTTCCAAACGTAATATGTATTGGAAAGATTTTTTACCATACTTCCACATCCACCAAAGGATGTTCATCTTCCAAAAACAAAATCGCTCCTTCAGCATATCCTAGCTTTTTGAACAAGCTCGTTTCCATATCTGTGTATAATTTTGTACCTCCCCAGAACAAACTTTATTGACCTGACCCTGGACCTTGTCTTCTGGGTTGCATGAAGAATGGTGAATTTCCTGACATCCATGATCACATATCTATCTATCACTACGTTCAATTTTGACAAGACTTGACGCCACCTGTTCTCTGGATTCCATGATTACTTATTTGGTTATTCATTCATGACTTTATCCTAAAACTTTTCTTATGGGTTGCACGAAGAAAGGTGATCTCCTAACATCCACGATCACATATCTAAGTGTCTTTGCGTTCAATTTTGGCAAGACTGGGCACCACCTATTCTTTGAAATCCATGATTACTAATATATATAAATAGAATAGGTGCTTTAAATCCTGCCAAGGAGGTTGGTAGTACATAATTAAGAAGGATAAGTTGACTGCAAAGTGCGAAGGGGTCAAAGGACAGTATGTACTGGACAGGCAAGAAGTAATTCAACTTTTCGATCTTAATGAAAGTCTCAGCGATTAGAGTTAGGCGTAAATGGTTCTACATGCCCTGGAGGCTGCAAATTTCATCTCAGGTATTTGAATGGGAGTCCCTGTTGTATGCGCAAACTTAAAATTCATTAAATTACTCTTTTTAATAGTTTTACCTCGATTTCGATAAAATTCTCAAATAAAAGTGGATTGGATTTGTTTTCTTTGTACATCTAAAAATGTTTATTCTCTGTACTGAAACTGTTCGCAAATACCTTCTGCCATCATTACTTGCCTTTAACTTTGAGTTTCGTAAATAATAACTAGGGTGAGACTTTATAGTTCCCACCCCCCTTGGCAGTCTTTGCAAAGTCGTTTTTATATTCTTGGGAGAGTGTATACTGCCCCACCCCTTTGGTGGTTCGTGTGACTCTCCTGGTTTGCGGGCATGTTCTTTGTTGAAATGTTGATACATTCTTTCATTTTATTTTATGCAACATCTCTCGTGGGTGATTTCGACTCAATGAACATACCTTCGTCTGCATTTAACAACAGACTCATGTAAAGTTTTCCCGCAGTTGGAATTTCGTCACAGGGATCTCCCCGTTTTCATCTCCCCACTGACTTATCCCGAGGTAGAAGCAAATAAACATTCTCAGCTGTAGAACGCACACGAAGCCTGGCCGGGTCGACATCTGTCCCGTGAAAACTGCTGAAACCGGTGAAAACCCTTTTCTGAAAACCCCCCGGAAACTCGAGAAGGTTTTCTCATATCCTCCCAATTGCCGTCATCCCCTTCCGGGTTTCTCTTTCCACCCCCATTTCCAACCCCCTTAAACACGGAAACCTTCATTATCAAAATTAAACCTCACCTCTGGTTCCGCACGCCCACACTCGACGAAATACGGACTCCGTCACGTCAACAACCCCCTCACACATGCTCAAGAACACAACAGCTTACCCTCCTCATTTGGCAGGGGTTGCAGTTTTCCTTCAAAACTCGGCGGACCCTTTCGCCGTTAATGCCTTCATTTTCAACCCCCTTTAAAAGCTTATCTCCCATTCCCTCGCGTGTTATCACGACACTAACATAACAATTCCGAAATTAGGGGATCCGTTTCAGCCACATAAAGCATTTGAGGTGGCTCCAGTAACTTTTAAGGCCGAACTTGGGAATGTTATTGTTTCACGGAAATTCTAACTGGGATTATTTCGCTCGTGCATACCTCTTCTCAAGTAATATACACAACGTAATAACTTTTGAAAATTCACCGTAAAATTTTTATTTTTGTTCAACCGTGAACCTTCTAGTGTGTTTAGATGTTTCCTGAAGCACCTGCACCCCGTCTCCATTCCCAGTAAGAGTCTCATTTTCTTCCTAAAGGATTGAAGGGCAGCTATACTTCTGCAAAAGCAGGGTGCATTCTTTAATAGTTTTCCAGTTTCTGTTTAGGAGTTTTTTTTCGCAGTACTGTTTGTGTTCCTTCCTTATAAATTCCCACAAAGCTGTTATTGACGAGAATATTCCATAACAAACACTGGTTCCGGTTGGAAGAAACTCATTGATGTGCTAGCAGGTCTGCTCGTTCGTTACTTACCACTCTTGCATGCCCAGATACCCACTCAAAGATGATGTAGTAGTTTTTTATCTGTAAGACGAAGTCATCCAATGTCTCTGGGGAATCTAAAAGCCATTTACAAGGTATGAATACTCAGTGGTCAGTTGAAGGGATCTTGTAGCTAATGTTGTTCCTAATCTACAGGTAGATCTACCAAGGTAGGTCCACCTTGTTTAAATATAATTGCTGACAATTTCAGTATTAGTAGGTGCGCTGTTTTAACTCGTTACGTTACGTTGTTCTATTTGCGGATTTTCACATCGGATCCATATACAGGGTGTTCCACGAGTTGTTCCCCCCTCCTAAAATCGTCAAAATGGTAGCAAACAACAAAAAAAAAATTTTTTTTAAATCTTCATATGTATTTCAAGGATTTCAAATATTATATTTGCTCACTCCGCGCAACTGCGCAACCATGCGTAATTGTCTCTAACTTTTTTATTTTAAAATCTGCCGTATTTTATTGTAGATTCGGATTTTACCCAAGATTTCATGAAAATTTGACCCCTCAATTTTTTTTTATTGCGCGTAACCGGTTCAGCGAGCACGCAAAGTTGCGCAATCCCTAAATTGTAAAATAGTGGATGATGGTGAGCTGTGAATTGTGGGACATGAATTTTCATTTTTTTTCTTTTAACGCTGATTCACGTGATGTTACCCGTTTTTTATTCGACACATTTTTTGCGGAATAATGACCAAAGTTAGTTCATTTCGCGTGAAAAATCATCATTTATGGCGACTTTCGACTCTCAGGTTGAGATGATTTCACTTGATCACTGAAGAAGGTTTCATTCTCCTATTTGTACATTTTTCAACCAGACCTTGAAAATTAATCCCCGAAACAATCTGATTACAGGCTCCTAAAGTGGGTCTTGTTGGTGATTTCGTTCATAATACATCTACTGTACTGAAGTATGGATGAGACTCGTTTCATCGCATCCTGCGATTGCAGGATATGAGAGATATGAGACGCACTTTTGATAATGCCACACAATACCTCTTATAGACGTAGATCAGTGATTTACGTAGGAGTTTTATTTTAATACAGAAATAACTACCCATTGTGTAATATTTCGCAGTGTTTTCCTCATGTTTGAGGTGTCCCATACCGTCCAGGATCAATTCTAATAGGCTTCTCTGTATTGACGGAGCCTTGCTTCAGAGAGACGTCCTAATAACGGACAGTGTCATCTGATTTAGCGTCAAATAATAGTTTGAAAATGTATGCCCCTCTTGAGGTCTTCATATACCTCTGTTTTTACACACCCCTAGAGTTGCGTTTGTTTGCGACCCACTGGACGAGTAACACCCATTAAAGGAAAATCATTTTGGGGCTCGAATTCTCATGAAATATTATGTAGATTCCGTACTTGCAGTGAAAAATGGGGAATTTCTATTCAAAAAGACGAAGTTAGAGCTCGTTGCAACAACGCAATTCTTTTTTTTTTTTTTTTTTTTTTTGTAAATTTTAAAGACACTGATGAGTATGTTTGAACCGAACTTTTAATTGGGGGGGGGGGGGGGGGGGGTTATCTCATGGATCATCCATCATCTAAATCCTTTTAGTTCATCTATCTTGTTCAGAATCAACCTTCCATCAGAAAAACTAGAGATCAAAATTTATAAAGCTGTTTGAGCCAATTTCATAATATGCATTCGAATATGGGGTAGTACTTTCAAGTACCAAATTGATAAAATTTTTAAGATTAAAAAAAATTACATGTTCAATAAACCATCCCACCGATACATTATTTCATGATTTGTATTTGTTAACTGTCCATCAATTGTTTATATTGAATATGCTCGAACTAATTGGTAAGCAGAAAATTATATATTTTAGTGATGTGAGACAGCGGCAATCAAAACCGTATAGACTGAAATGAACAAGAGTTAAAAACATTTGCTCAAATAACGACGAAATACAGAGGCATGCAAATAATAAATGAAGATTTTGAAAGAAATTGAAATCTTACGAATATTGGTAAATAGTTTAAAAAGAAACTTGTAAAATAAAAAGAGATAACTCTTTTGATTACTTTACAAACGAAAATTAATAATTTTATTATATTAATATCAAAACAAATCACGTATCAAATAAGTGTATCATTCCATGTAAGTGGAATTCAAATGTTAATAATTAATCAATCAAATGATCAATCTAAATATAGTGTTAGAGGTACTTTATAAAAATTAGAAGTAAGAACTACCCAACTCCGGGCTGGCCCCTACAGTGTTATAATATGCAGCTCGGTCATTAGTTATTGTTCAATTGAAGAATGCAACATGAAGATAAAATTATATAAAATAAACTATCCGTCTACATCAGTGCTTTGGTTATCTATCAGTGGTCATTAGTTATTATTCAATTAAAGAATGCAACATGAAAATAAAATTATATAAAATGAACTATCCGTCTATATCAGTGCTTTATTGAATCATATTACGGATACGAAACAGACGTTATTTGACTTTCAGTAACTGTCATTCGGGTTGTCCAGATTTGAGAACAAAGTGATAAGTCTATTTTCCCCAAGCCCTCACCCGAGTTTGACAGAGGAACGGGAGATATCAAAATTGTGTTCAATAGATATAAAACGCTGTGAGATAGGCTCTTTCACTCTCTGTATCAATATGAAAACAACTCATTCGCCAACCCTTGAAAAATCAAACGATTTTTTTTACTCTCCCTGAGCTGGCATTGTCTACCTGTGCCTTTCAATTTCCCTCGCAAACGAGATTTCACGGTCTAGGAGTCATGCCGGCCTTGTTTAGAATTTCCACTCGCCTCAACTACACTTTTCATTGTGTCTTTTTTTCTCACACGCAATATCCTTTTTCCTGTCAGAATGGGCGTATGGGTTCGATTGGATATTTGCGCATTTTTTAGTGCTCTGCATTTAATACGCATCGCTCGTCCGTTTTAAGTATGGTCTATAATGAGGTACACAAATGTAGGGTGTGCATTAATTTGCTGTTGTGGCGAAAGGAGGGAGTCTTTAAACTACAGCAAGCTAAGTGTTCTGTTACTATCGTAGCTTGCTTCACCACTGAAATGACCCCACAACTCCATGTAACCCCCCCTCCCCCCCCCCCCCTCGTTATTAAAGTCAACGTGATAAACGAAAAATTCTATTGATTTTTCATTGGGGCCTTTCATCAATGTTGTCATTTTGGTTTATTATTCAATGATTATCCATTGTAATCGCTCTTGAAAAAAAAAATTTAACGCACCCTGGAAATTTCATGATTTTTCGTTTCAAAGGGTGTAGAATCCAATCTGCAATAAAATTGTTTCCGTCCGTCCGCGGTACGCCGTACGCACGATTTCTCCCAAACGGCTGGAGCAAAAAAGCTGAAATTTTCAGGAAAAATCCATGTTGGTCCGGCGACGCCCCAATTCTTGAGCCAGCGCTCTCACTTAATTTAAAGTGCCCTTTAAGGGTTGTCAAAGTTTTGTAAAATCCCTAAAAACCTCAAAAAAAGTCAAGGCGGCCTAAATTTGGACTTTTTTTCGAAGAACTTTCTATGAGGAATCAAATGAGCCCCTCTCCAGGTCCGTAGCTCAAACCATTCCCGATGTGTGGCCCGATTTATGGTGCCAACATTTGCTTTATTTTGGTTTATTATTGTTTTTGTTTTGATATCAGTTACCTAGTGATGTAGTAACGTGGATACTGGAGTGAACTCCTAAAAGGCTTTATAGCCGATACACGGGTTGAAGCATTGTGATAACCATGAAAAACGCTGCAAATTCTTTCACTGGGGTTTATTATTCAATTGGCTTGCGTTCATGATTTGAATTTCTACTAAGCTTTGGAGTATGCGTGTTTCACAGGTGATAGTGCGATTATTGAATTTCAGGAGGCACACGAATATGATCAACAGATCAATCCAAATAGGTATTTTGGTTGAGAACAGATTTACGTTCTCTATGCATATCTCCTGAAATTCAATAATCGCTCTATCACTCGTGAAACACGGACACTCCAAAGCTTAGTAGAAATTCAAATCATGAACGCAAGCCAATTGAATAATAAACCCCAGTGGAAGAATTTGCAGCGTTTTCTAGTTTTTGATCGAGCTCAATTATTAACACACAGTGGAATCTTTCCATTCGGATCTTCCGTCGTTTCAACGGATCCAAGTTGCCGCCACAAATCCATTTTGGTTTGTCGACGGCCCGAAGACCACGTCTTCCGTGTTTTACGTGACGTGTCGCATTTTTGGAAATTTCGGCGGGTACATTTTAACAAAGTCAGCCAGTATATTGTCCAATAAAAGAAACGGAACCTTCAATCGTCCCATTACTGCACACATTTACGATCAATCGGATCTCCAAAGAACTTAATTTAACCGAACTACCAAGCGCACAATCCATCATTATTTTCTATTTTTCTTTATTTTGGCATACCAGTAGGTTTCCTAAATTTGTTTATTCAATCAACTTTAATAGATTTTAAATTACAGTCCAATTGCGAATTATTACTACAGTTGTTTTGTTTCATTTTAACCCGGCGTCTGAAACCATCGAGCTAAATAATTAGAAATTTAATAATTTTATATTCCTTTATTTACTCGGCAAATATGATTCTGGAAGTTCAATTCAATTCGGGAAAGGTTCGATTCAAATCGCAAATTATATCATGCTTCCTATTTTAGGAATAATTGGGGAATAGTAGCAAAGTCATATACAACTTGAGGGTTGAACCTTTGTGTAGTGATTTGCTGAGTTTTCGGATACAGTATCCGGAAGCAAGTTGAGGAAGCGAAATGCCTCTCTTGACGCGATTTATATGAAAGCTCGGGTTCCGACTCAGAATTCCTTCCTGTAGTGTGGCGGGGAGATTCCTTTGCGAAAGAGAGATCGCCTTTTGTTTGAGGGGGTAGCAATGAGCTTGAAACTTGAAGTTTCGGGTGTGAAGTTTAGGGGTTGGTCTGGACGAGGGGGTGTATGAAGGGGTGAAGATGCGTTACAGAGGCGGAAACCACCCCTCAGGATGTAGTACAACCTACGCCCACGGAGAGAGGCCCTTTCTCAAGTGTAGTTCTCCAGCGGTTTGACTGTAAGGGAAGCCTTCAGTTTCCAGCCCTTTCCGCCTTCCTTGAGTCTCCAGAAATCCAACCTTTCTCCGTTTCTTCCCTTTAATCTTCCGAGAAACCGGCGGATTGCGTTGAGAGTACGGCGCAAATCCGAGAAAAGTGGGGTCATTCACCTTTCCGATCCAACCATTCGAACATTATATTTACTTGGAGGTACGGACTAATCATTAACTACGAAAATGTGGAAACAATATATGTCATGAAAACTGTCATGACTCCCTCAATTTGGAAGATAACTCAAATTTGATGACACCGTTGGAAAGGGGGTTGAATTTTTTATCTATTCGATGTCAGGGAACATTTTTCAATTTCATTGAAGATGTGAAATTGTTGCGCGAAATGGCAGTTTTGTCAAAATCTTGAAATTGCAACCCATCGTAAATGAACACAAACAATTGCTATGAGGCTTTTCTGTTCGGAAATGAGTTGTAAAACAAGTAGGAGTCGGATTGTGCATAACTCGTGGGACACCCTGAGTAACTAAAAAAGAGGAGGCATTGTCTTGGTCAGGGGAAGGATATGCAATGACCCGCACGACCGCTCGGTCTTGAAGGAGGGGTTGCTTTGTGCGCCGTGTATTTTCAACCCCAATCTGACTTGCCGTAGCATTGGGTGTTGCAATGCTGATAATTTGTTGTTTCTCATCAAATTCAGTTTTAGTGAAATGTTTGTTGACCCAAACATGTTATCCAGTTGTAAGACAATGGTAAGATATTAGGGTTAAATCGAGTTCATATATAGAGTTAGAGTTTAAACAAGATTGTTAAGATATAAACCAAAAAATAAATATTTAAAAATGAAAAATGAAACGAATTTAATGAATGAAAACGTTCGTTTGTGAAAAGCGTCAACGGCATTCCTAACCTGTCCAGCCTAAGTCAGGATAATCCAAGAGCCGAGCGACGGCTATTGTTTGAGTTCATTTACGATTGATTGCGATGAGTTGCTTTCAGTTGAGTAGCTATACCACAAATGAGTATTTTGGCATGATTTTGTGTACGGTTTTGCCAATGGTAATGCTTCTGAGGCAGCAAGGGAGTCACACTCCTGTGTACAACACGTAGGAGTCGGGTTGTGCTTAACTCCTGGACACCCTGTATAGTGACAGGTGAAAGGGAGTTCCAATCCCATTTTGCATATTATGTTTGACTTTCATATTCCCTCAGGCTTCTGTACATCAGTCTTTCTTGCTATTCTTGGCCATTTGCTGTGATATTTGAATTTCCCACCCAGGATGGACCACGTGGGTTTGGACGGGTTTTCTTAAAGGCACGTTTCAAAAGGGATGTTTCATTCACTTCTTAACATTTGAACTACTAGGCATGACGCCCACCAAATCTCATTTCAGTACCCTTAATTCGTCGTTTATGCCACTCTTTGCAAATAACTACCCAAGTTACCATCCCCGACCAACAATAACTATCAGTAACAATCACTAACCATTCCTAACTATCTCTGACATTCCTTAACCATCCCTGACCATACTTAACAATCCCTAAATATCTCAAACACTCCAAGCCATCGCCGACAACCCATAAGCTTTTTCAGATGTGAAATTAAAATCACTACAAACATGAGTTAGATTTCCTTACTTTTTGTGGGGAGAGGGGTCAAAAATGAGTTTTTCTTGATCGATTACAAAGGTTCATCATTGAAAATAATAAACATAAATTAAAAATCCAGGAATCATTTCAAAAGTGCTTCTAAATCGGATTTCGATGAGGAAATTTTTCCATATTTTTCACAGCCATTACAATTACCTTATTTTCTGAGAAAATTCTTTAAAAGTATGCTTTTCGCTACTCGCAGGTAGGAGGTATTAAAAAAATAATTGACGTGTAGGCGAATATAATTTCTTTCCAAGTACGCAACACTCGGCAGTCAAATGGCCACCTAACTTCTCTAATTCATTCTGCTTTTTGCTCGTTTCCAACTAACAGCTCTCGAGTAGCTCCCTCGAAATACTTCCCAGGCCTCGGCTATGAAGAATGGTGATGGCACAGAAGGAAGAGGGGTAAAAAGAGAGGGAGAGGCCAGAAAGTAGAAAGCATTTGCAAAGTAAAAGTCTACTCTCTCTTTCTCTCTATAAATTGTCAAAGTTGAACCCCTCACTCCGGCTTTCTCTTTCTATCGTTCCGACTCCTCTTCTCCCCCTCTTTCGGGCTTCCGGTCTTTTGCACGACCGCTTCCGGAATCTTATTTAGCCCCCTCCCCTCCACCACGACTACTCTTATCTTTCCCTGTAAAATCTTTACCCCCCACCCTCTCGTCCTCTTCAGCATTCAACCTTCCCCTCTTCATTCAGTTTCAACATTCAACCCACCCCTCTGTTCCTTCAACTATTCAACGTTTTCAACCTTGAAGGCTGGCGGGGGTTTGTTTCCGCACAAGGGATATCTATTTTCCTCTTCACCATTTTGTCGGAGAAAACGGCTCTTTAAAGATTAAGATCATAATCAGAGCCCGAAATAAACTTATAATCCCACGAAAATGTAGTTTAATCTAAGTATGTCTTGTTTAGGGAGACAATGAGGCAGCCAAACACTAATCATTCTCTGAAATTAACACCACTTGAACAGCCACAAATGTCCATAACGACATGATAAGAATTTATTCACAGACACAATTTTTACAGTACAGTGAAAACCTGTTTTAAAGATGAACCCATCTTAAAATGATCTTTGATTCATCAGAAAATCGAAAAATATGTTTGTATGGTTCATTAATTCCAATAATAAATCTTTGTAATCGACCTAAGACAAGATCATAACATGCCCTCAATGTTTGATTGTATAGGTTTCAAGATAAGTAGATTTCGAAAATCGAATTTTCAAAAATCACTGTTAGTGTTAGAAAAATCACTTCAAGAATGAGTTCCATTTAGTTTTGAAAAACGCTGCAAATTCTTTCACTGGGGTTTATTATTCAATTTTATTCATTTGGCTTGCATTCATGATTTGAATTTCTACTAAGCTTTGGAGTGTGCGTGCTTCACCGGTGATAGAGTGATTATTGAATTTCAGGAGTTATCCAAAGAGCACGTAAATCGGTTCTCAACCAAAATACCTATTTGGATTGCAGATCTGGATTCTATACCCTTTGAAACGTAAACCATGCAATTTTCAGGGGGGGGATTATACTTTCTTTTTTTCATATGGGGCAAAAATTGTCCAGCCGAACGCGGGGAACGAACCCGAGGACCTGGGATCGTGGAAACTTTGACTACCGTTAAGTGGCACTTTAAATTAAGTGAGAGAGCTGGCTAAAGAATTGGGGCGTTGTCGAACCAACATGGATTTTTCCGAAAATTTCAGATTTTTTGCTCCAGCTGTTTGGGAGAAATCGTGCGTACGACGGACGGACGGAAAAATTTGTATTGCAGATTTGAATTCCACACCCTTTGAAAGGTAAACCATGAAATTTTCAGAGGGGGTTAGAATTTTTTTTTTTTCAAGAGCGATTACAATGGTTTATTATTGAATAATAAACCAAAAAAAGTACCGATTTTGACCATCTACAACCATTCATAACCATCTCTAGCTACTCCTAACCATCCCAAACCCCTCCTAACCATCTTCAACCATTCATTGCCCCTCCCAACCACCAATAGCTACTCATAACCATTCCTAACCTCTCCTAATCATTCTTCCATACTTTTGACTCCCAACCATCCCTAACAAATCCTAAAAGATACAAACTACGTCAACTTTTCAGCCTAGATGAGCAATTTCACTTGTGTCGAGCCTGGAACATATTCAGACGTCCTTAAAATCTCTAGAAGTGAACTTCAAAGTTACTTCAAATGATCCCAATCATAACCATTAATAATAATCTCCAGCCATGCCTAACTACTCTTAATATCCACAAGCTCTCATAAACATCCCTAACCATTCCTAAAGATCGATAACTACTTCTAACCATCTCATTCCATTCATAATCCCTCCTAAACTTCTAAACAACCTTCCTTCCAAATATCAAAAAGCACTCCCAAACATCACTAACTTCTCCTAACCATCCCAAACCCTTCCTAACGATCTCCAACCATTCGTAACCACTCCCATCCCTGACACTCCGACTTCTTCTAACCACACCTAAGAAGAGTATTATATTTCTGTTCAGTAGAAAATAGGCTTTTGGAATGTTTCCACTTGTGCGTGGCCTGGCACACCTTGTATCATTGGCTCGTTCAGCTTGTAAGGGGGGGGGGGGGTTGAATCTGTAACCATCTCGTTGTACCAAATTGAAGACGTGAAAATGTCAAACGGTATTGACTACCACGGTTAATGAAATCGACGATCTGCTCCTCTTCAAAGTCGACATTCGACACACACTTTCCTTCCAAACTTCGTGCAGACGTAACAAGGCAAAAAGAAAGCTATGAAGGTATAAATGAAAAAAAGGAAAACTCAAGCAGTAACGAACAAGACTACTCTCCCTCTTGCAGTCTCAAATCCACGAACAAAAACTCGCCGTTTCCCTCCACTTTTCCCCCTTCCAGACAACTTTAACTTTATCAACTTTCTCGTGGCGATCGGTTTCGTGGGCCCCCGAGTTACTTTTTCCTTTCTCTTCTTTACCTACTTGCTCTGCATAATCCCTTTTCAAAATTCATCTCCTTCCTCCCAAGGAGTTTTTGCCTTCTTCTGATAGGAAGTCGCGACGGGCTCCGAAAAGAAAATAAAGTTAGGGAGGTTGTTCTAGGTCCGGAAGACTCTCTGATTTCTCCTTTTGTGATCACGCGACATTTTACGTTGGCTTACCTATGAACAGCGTCACACAATATAACTTAAATTTCAATTTTCATTCCCCAGTAACAACTTACATCCAATAACAGTTTTTCACGGGTTAGCTTGAAACCCCTCCCAACCATCTCTACACCTACCTAATTACACAATCCCCAACAAGATGCCGAATATACCGACTTTTCAGCCTGCATCGACAATTCTATTGTAAATCGGGCCTGGATCATCTTTAGACGTTCTGAAATATTCTGACTCGAATTGAAATCACCTGTAACATGAGTTCTATTTCCCTTAAAAAAATGCTAACCATTCAGAACCATCTACAACAATCCTAACCTACTCCTAATCATTATCGTGCATTCCTAACCATATCCAATCATTCAAAAACATTCCTAACCATCCCTAACTATCCCAGGTTATTTCAATAAAATATGTGAAGGTTTAACACTGATAGTTATCACACCAAAATTCTGCTGAATTCCCAACATTAACTGTATGTATCTTCATTTTGTATCAATTTGTTTTGGTAGTTTTTTGGCACCAAGATCGATTTTATTAAAATTTTCAGCCAATATACGCGACAGCCATTAATCAATCCCGCATATTATTCAATAATAAACCATTGCAATCGCTCTGGAAAAGAAAAATTCTAACCCCACCTGGAAATTTCATGGTTTACGTTTCAAAGGGTGTAGAATCCGAATCTGCAATAAAAATTTTTCCGTCCGTCCGCCGTAGTCGTACGCACGATATCTCCGAAACGGCTGAGCAAAAAATCTGAAATTTTCAGGAAAAATCCATCTTGGTCCGAGGACGCCCCAATTCTTGAGCCAGTTCTCTCACTCAATTTAAAGTGCCCTTTAAAAGTTTTGTAAAATCCCTGACAACCTCAAAACAAGTCGAATCGGCCTAAATATTTACCTATCTGAAGAACATACCATGATGAATCGAATGAGCCCTTCCCCACGTCCGTAGGTCAAACCATTCTCGATGTATGGCCCCATTTATGGTGACAACATTTGCGTTTTTTGGTTTATTATTGTTTGTTTGTAACCTAATGATGCCGATAGCGTCGAGTTGTAGTGAATGTGGTTACTGGAGTGACACCCGATGTGGATACTTGTAGTTTATAGCCGATACACGGGTTGAAGCATTATGATATGTATGAAACGCTGATAATATGTAGGTAAATATTATTACTGGGGATTATTATTCAATATTATTACTGGGGTAAATAAGTAGTATTTCACTCGGGTTTATTATTCAATTGGCCTGCGTTCATGATTTGAATCTGTACTAAGCTTCGGAGTGTGCGTGTTTCAATAAAAAAACGCTGCAAATTCTTTCACTGGGGTTTATTATTCAATTGGCTTGCGTTCATTATTTGAATTTCTACTAAGCTTTGGAGTGTGCGCGTTTCACAGGATAGAGCGATTATTGAATTTCAGAAGGCACACAAATATGATCAACTGATCAATCCAAATAGGTATTTTGGTTGAGAACAGATTTACGTGCTCCATGCATATCTCCTGAAATTCAATAATCGCTCTATCCTGTGAAACGCGCACACTCTAAAGCTTAGTAGAAATTCAAATAATGAACGCAAGCCAATTGAATAATAAACCCCAGTGAAAGAATTTGCAGCGTTTTTTGTTATTGAATCACAGTAAAGAAACATCATATTGACCATTTAAACCAACGAAACACCACCTTTCATTTAATCTGCAATGGTTTATTGATACTGTACACCTAAAACTTCCATGTTTTTCAAAAAAATATGAGTTTGCAGTAGGTTTTTTGGCTTGAGATCGACTATAAATATATTGGTGAATAATATATAGTGAAATGTTGGATATTTTGTCTGTAAAGCAAACATTTTCGTTTAGTTGCTATGAACTCGACGGTGGTCCTCATTTATTTCGTCGATCCACCTATTCGTCAAGTATTTCAGCTTGAATAACGAGCAGGTAGGAATGCGTTCCTGAAGTGTTTACAAGCCGAGACAAATTTTCTCTCCGAAGTCAAACTTGTTTACAAAGCGCCGAGCATTCCGACGTCTTCCCCCCCTTCACGATGCGCAATTAGAAAGAAAATTCCGTTTAATTTTTTGTTTACTGAAAAAGAGGGGGTTTCAAGGGAGGGGCGATATATGGGGGATGCGGAGAGGGAATTTACAACACGGGTGGTACACTGTAAAAGACGGGGTGCTATGAGATGTTGGTGCTTCGGGAAGGGGGGTGGGGGTGCTCAGGGTTAATACTACACTGGAAGGGGATGTTATGGAGTGAAGCGAAGGGGTGACCAAAAAAAAACCTTCCGCCTGATTTATCGCCGAAAAGAGGAATTACACGTGGGGGATCAGGAAGGCAGCCACGTGGGACTGGAAACACATCAGTTCGTCGTTCTTTTAAACTTCAAAGTTCGAAAATGTAAAACTCTATAAACGTTAATATGAATGAAAACGCGACTACTTCATATTAAAAATTTTCGTTTTACAACCATTATTTGCGTTTAAAACACTTATACTGCACTACATCATCTCGTTTTATGATTATAACTGTTAATATGTTCCATTGAAATCAATTTTGTCACAATTAATAATATTTACTAATTACTTATTATTAAATTTTTAATTATTTTTGTTACAGGTAAGTTTACCAGCTGTCCCCTTGATATAATCACTGGTGAGCCATAAATCAAGGTACTAGCATGAATTTCTCTTATACTGCTTAATTCAATTACAAACTACCACATTGTTGATATGAATGATCAATTATTTAATTAATTAATTAAAATAGAATTTTAAGATCCAGTTGATGTAAACTTAGCAACCAGTGTTCATAAAATCTGATTCCTTATAGGAAATTGATTTGAATTACAGTTATTACATTCTTTTTTTTTTTTTTTAGCCGAAGTTTAAAATATTTGGCTCAACTGACCGTGTTCAGTCCACAATGAACATCTAAATTGTTGGCGTATCACGAAGAGAAAGTTTATAGAATTTTTCAGAAATTGAATAATTTCAAATTACTTTTTTTGTCGAAACCTTGATGTTATTCCTTGAAACTTCGAGGAATTAGTTACTGACAGCTTTCTTCTTGCTAACGTACAATTAGTTTCCAAAAAGACACTAAACCTAAATAATTCAAATAAATCAATCATTGCGGTTCGTTACCCTATGGCAGTAAAAACAACAAAAGAGACCATGGGGTCGTTCCATATCCATTAACATTGGGTCAGAAAATACGATACCAAAAACTGTGTGGCCGTTTTTCGTGAGGCAAAAGCTTATATTTACCTTAGGGTAGGTGACAGCAAGGACATGGAGTGTCAAAAAGTCAGCCATTATCGTTAAAGTGTTGTTAACAATCTCGAATGATGTAGAATATGAACTTGGTAAAACGATTCGCGGGACGTAAACGCCGCGGAATTACTTAACGCCTTCAAGTGGTTGGGTCGATGCATTGCTGGTTTGTCGGTATAATTTTACAGCGGATAGAATAGCGATACGATCGAGTGGAAACTGATATAAAATAATTAAACTGGCTTTTCGCAACAACACTCCAATTTCAGCGACGTCGGACCAGTAGCATTGGTATATTTTGTACGTTTGCGCAAGCGTAGAGTGATGATTTTTCAGCATATGTGGTATCCCACACCGGTAAACATCCTAAACTGCTCATTGCCTAACATTTTCATAAAAATCAGATGAAAATAAGGGATGTCATTTTCGTGCATGCGCAGCAACTACAAATGACACTATTGTGTTAAAATTGATTTGAGATCATTAAACCGAGGTTTCCCGATTTCCTTCCGAATTAGAGCAAGATCAGACGTCTTAGACCTGAGAAACTGTGCTTTTTGTGTTTTACATTTGTGTAAACTGCTGTGATGATTTGTGAGCAATGAGATTCATAGGGTATATCTACTTACAGCCTAAATATCACGTCCCCAGAAAATTCCATCAAAATTGAATGAAAACATTGGAAACAAAGCTTGATACACGGATTTGTGGACGTATGAAGAGACTCTCCCCCGCAAACAGACAGTCAGTCAGACGAAAGCTGTTTAAAATGGTCTAAAACGCAAACTTGTAGTAGAAAATGTCAACATTTAATGTTGATTTAAAAGGGAAAAAATGTTCATCTTCCGGAAAAGGGAAACAAAGCTTAAACTCGTAAGGGAAATAATCAGTATGTGGCCTTTGAAATGATCTGACGAAATTCGATTGGCTTGAGTTTAGTTTTTAGGCTAGTAACGAAATTGCCCAGGTCTGCGTTAAATGCAATGTTCGATGACATAAGTGTGAATTTAGTGGTACCCTTAATGGCTGATTCGATGAACCTAAACTTCTTTCGTCCTAGTGACAAAGGACTTCTAGTTCCGTCATGTTACTTGGGGAGCTATAGGATCTATTCATCTTGGAAGGGGTAAGTCAGGTGAAAACGTAACACCAAAAGTGCTGATCCTACGAGGGGGAAAAAATCAATTACGCTGCAGCCTGTTACAGTGAATAGGCATGCAATCAGTTCCGATTGGGAAGATATCCCCATGGGATAAGACCGGCGAGATTGTATGAACTCAAAAGAAAATGGAGATAAGGAGAAGGGGAGAGGCGATGAAGATCCTGGAAGAATCCAAGATTCTCGAGCCTTCCTGGGGCGCTATGCTCCCCAGGGAGTTCCTCTGAGGACCACAATAAGGCGGTAACTGCCTGCAGGATGGTAGTCGTCTGAAAGATTGTCGAAGCGGTTCGGTAACGGAAAGCACAGTATTCCCGCAAAGGGTTTCCCACTTTCCGGTATCCATAATTCAAATCTAGAGGGCCCAAACGGTAGGTGCGGCTTTGGAGGTTTTGAGGTTGCGGAGGCGGTCAGCTGGAGATTCATGGGATGCGATTTGTGGTCGGCATCTCTACACCCGGAGACAGATATATTCAGTAATTCAGTGTATTTGAAACTCAGCAGTTTCAATGACACAGTGAAACCACAACCACAATTTTATTAGGCAACGACGTTTATGTCAATTTATGTTCAAACAACATCGTTTGAATTTTAACAACATAACAAACACATTTGTATGTTTGCCCCTACGCTTGAATTTTTTTTCCATTTTCGTTTTTCCTTTTATTGGCATTTATTACCTATACAGCCATTAACGGCTTGAATTTTTTTTAGAACGTAACCATCAAACTTTCTCATGCAGCCTTACCATCACATTTCCTAAAACTTGCTTCAAAATCGGATGAAATTTTTATGAATTACACACGTTACTAAAAATGCACGTTTGGCTATGCACGGCAGCAACTAATAGTACGATCATGTTGAAATTGATCGGACATTTGATTCAGAGGCATTGCTCGTTTGGAGGATTGGCGCGGGTAAACGATCTCAACCATCCATGTAAACGTTCTGTGGTGTCTTATCACCGTCTGTCTTGACCAATCTTGTGCAACTAGGTTCTTTGTGGTAAACAGCTTCGAAGGACAACACAGATTGCCGATTTCAGAGTTTTATGTGATGAACGGTTATGTTTTTACAAGCGGGCTGGCATGTGGGCGACGCAAGCCCTCAGTTTCATAAAGAGGAATACAAGAGAATTTTCCAACACCGATGACACCGTGTCGCTCTATAAGGCCCTTGTACTGGCATTGCTCGAGTATGTCTCCTCTGTTTGCGGACCATGGATATCGGCTAGAGCAGGTCCACCGGAGGCTCTTACGCTATATTGCTTATAAGATGGGGATCCCTTCCGATGACACCGATTAAGACCTTCTGTTGCGGAAATGCCACCTGGTCACCGTTGAGAAAAGACGGAGCTAGGCTGACCTAATGCTTCTCTATAAGCTCCTGAACAACGCTCTGGACTGTCCCCTCCTATTCTCAAGGATGTACCAACAACTCGTACGTCAAATGAACCAGGATCTGAGCTGTTCAGGGTGCCGTTTTCGGCTACAAACTATGATCAACATCGCCAACTTTACCGCCACCCCACAGTGCTAATCTATCTCTCCCTACAAATCCCCAATTTGATTTTTTTCAAAGTCCCCTATCAACACTGAAATCCTTAATTTCTTCTTCCCCCCTTAAATCCAGTTTATTGAAATTATTTATTCAGGATAAACCCTGCTGCATGTTTTGTTTTCTTGATTTCTTTAATTTTCCGGTCGTATGAATTTATTGTTGATTGTAAATTTGACTTGCAAGTATCCTTATAAATAGATAAATAAATCACTAAACCAGTATTTTCTAATCACCTTCTGAATAAACAGGAGATCAGGCCTCTAGAACCTGAGAAAATTGTGATGACTGGATTTTGGCAATGAGATTCATAGGGACCATCTAAAGGGGTAACCTCCTCATTCCCTGAAATGTCACACCACAGCGTAGTAAGCACTGTTTACAGCGACAGATATAGTTTAATTTTTAAGTAAAGTACTTTATATTTGAAGTTCACCTATTTTGTTGACAAACAATCACTAGTGTTTGAGACACTGAAAAAAAACTCGTGTTTGAGACAAATTAGTTTACATAGGTTCCCATGTCCTTATGCAGAGATTTTCTTTTTTCTTTTTAAATAGAAACAATAACTTTATTATAACAATATCATATTCTATGAATAATAAATTATAATTATGTCCAGAGTCCTCATTATAACATGAATAATTAAGTTATAACTCAGATATTCAGCAATTTAAACGAGTATATAACAGTTCATGGTGAAAAGTTACTGTGCTACTTCCTTTGAGCCTTCGTGTGCAGAGAGGATACGATTTGGGTGCTCTTTGATTCTATCGAAGAAGCGATCAGCTGCTGCCTGTAGAACTTCCTTCACAAAGGGTGTTTCCAGTTCCTTGTAAATGTTGAGATTGCCCACATAGCATTGGTTATCAAACGAAGATTTAAAGTGTGCAAACTAATCATCATCGTCATTCTTCATTTGACTTCCTTTTAAGTCTTTCTTTGCGTGTGGGTAACTTGGAACTGCGTCTAATAACAAAGTTAAACTCTTGGTATGATTTACTGTGAATCAGGAAGTTGTAAATACGATGCGATGGCCGGGTTGACAAGGAAGCTTCTATTGAAAATCACCACAAAAGCTCCAGGAGAGCAATGCGAAATAATCAGGAGTGGAAATATGGAGCAGTAAATCAGTGCACGATGTATCAACTGCTCGGATTCGCGGAAATTGTATTACAAATACAATAGATTCGCGTTATTACAGCGTGATTATGGGGAAATTATAGGGATGAGCGGTTGAGAATAACGGACACCGGACACCATGGCGTAGGAAGTTATTAGGAAATCTAGTGATTGTATTGTGTAATGCGGGACTCTAGAATGCAATTTCGAAAATGAAATTCGCGCTGTCGTTTACTTGGAAGGAAAGGGAAGGGACGGGCTGAACGGAAAACCGGATTTCGACGTCGGAAGAGGCATAATCAGAGAATCAAGCTATGGTTTCCATTCCCGAGCACGATCTGCGAGAAAGGTGCTTTGCAATTGTAAGCCGAGTTTGCAATTAGCATCGGTCGGCGGTGTGAGGGACGAAGAGAGAGGGCCTCGCCAGTGTGTTTCCACCCTAGTCATCTGGCCCAGTTCTACCAACGCCAGCCAATTTTCAAACCTTCGCCTAACGATCTGAAGCGGGGTGTTTGGTGAGGGTGCGGGGAGAGGGAGAAATTGAATCGCGTTAATTCCGATCAAATGTTTGTAAAAGACTAATGAACTTCGGGGGTAAGGGATTTCGATGAGGCGGAGGTTCTCTTGAGGGGAGTTTCGCACTTCAAAGTGTTTGGTTCGTAGTTTTATTGTTTGAAATTCGAATATCTGCAGTGACGTTCATCTCCTTCACTCTCTCTAAGTTTGAGGATAGAGAGCTCTCGGTGAATCTATATTAAACCCAACAAATTGGCAGAAAATTTGCTTAACCATAGAAAGTTGAAAAATTGCCCTCCTAAATCGAAATCTGTTATCTTGAACGTAAAATTCACATTGATTTTCAACTATATATTTCATTTCATCACCAGAGCTGGTGGTCGTTTCGGTATCACACTAACGGGAGTCCGAGAATAATTTTCATTTAATAAAGATTGATTGCATCTTCTTGGATTTATTAAACATTCGGATTAAGGACGTTTAAAGATGGTTAAGGATTGGTAGAGGCGGTTCATCCCAATTAATTATGAATACGCTGCAAATTATTACATAAAGGTTTATTATTTCTGCATTAGATGGAACAAATTTAGAAATCCAACTGAAATTTAACGGCAAAAAGTATAAAATACGGACAACTTGGATGCTTCCGCTAGTTCTCCTCATCTGAATTGAAGCTTGGGAGATTTAGTTATGGATATTATATGATTGTTCAGCAAAAACCGTGCTATTTGGTCTTTCGCCAGCTACGCGTCTTACCGACCACTTGTTGAAAAGCTTTAAAGTTCTGCACCCCGACCTGCCTATCTGAAAAATTTTTCAAATGGTGAGAGAACGGATAATATTAGACTATATTGGTCCCATTCCTTGGCAGCACTAATTTTTATCTGAATCAAACATAAAACTAACCTTTTCACGTACAAAGGTACTCAAGCCTTTTTTACGTATGAAGGTCTTGAGGTTTCGGTTTCTTAATAGTTAAATCCATAAATATTATCTGTTGGAGTTATATTCGGACGTCGAGATTACACTACGTTCTATACTCTTTCTCTACATCCCGGATCGCTGTTAAATTTTTGAGGGGAATCGGAATTCGGTAAACTTTGGTTCAGCAGTCTCGGAGGAAAACTGCGGATGACGAATGGCGAACTTGAACCTAATTGTTGAAAATAATGAATCAGATTTAAATTACTCGTATTCCATCATCGAAAGAAGAAAAATAACATCCATGATAGTTTTATTTGAAAAATATTGATTATTAAAACTCGTATTTAGGCAAGGACTGTGTTGACAAGCTAGAGTAGTCGACTTTTATATTCAATTCTTAACTACATAAGGTTACAAAATTATATCTGCATTTTCCGGCCCTAGATTTACATTCCTGTAAAACAGAAGTCTTGAAACAGAAGAGAACGGAAGGAAGGGACCCAAGTGAAAAACCCGCGGGACGCCTGAGGTAGATACAAAATCACAATCAATATCTCATAATCAATTTGCAATCAGTAAGATATGTTGCAATTCACGCCGAAAATATTCCTCGGACATCTGGTGCATCAATCGAAACAAATGAAGCTAGAACAATCAATCGAAACATTTTCATCACACTTTCATCGCTTTTGGATTCGGTCGGATTCGGTCTTTAAAATGTTCAGAAACGGTATTGTGAGGATTTTTTTTCTTTCTCACATGTTTGGGCTGTCCCATACCACTCAGGATCCAATGTGTAACACGGGGAGGTGATGCAATGGTGTAGTTGCCCCTTCCAGGAGTTGAATACGGATGCTGCCCGCAACACTCAGAGAATGTCCCATTTGCTGTAAGGCGTCTTGTATATCTCCCGAGGCGTTAGATTCAAGAATGGGGAAGAGCAAACTAACCATAACCATCACAAATGTAATAGGTATTATCAACTCCTTGCTTCAAAGAGACGTCCTAAAAAATTGTTTGAGAGCAACTGATGTCGCTAATCAGTTGCATAATCGATGTAGATTGTAGTTGTAATCGATTTGCATATAAGGTAGATACTTTTTCACTATAAATTATTATATTTGACATCCAATCAAAAGGTCTCTTCAAGAAAAATTAATATTTGAAATCCTAATATCATTTATCTTATCAATAGCATTATCAAGTATTATAAAAATATGCATTTTAATCAGAAAAAAAAATCAATTATTGGTCGATAATATCCCCATTTGAATGTAGGTTTGTTCCAAAAAGATCTTCACGAATACCATTTAATCAAAATACAGAGGCAAGTGCCAAATGTGAACAACCATCTTAATACTGTAAGTAACGTGCGGTATTATTTAGCTACCAAGATTTGCTATATGAAGGTTTGATCATTTCATCTTTCTTCACCGAATGATCCCTCAATTTTTTTCCTTTCATCCCTAAAACTCCCGACCTTCCCTTAGAGATTACATTTCGGCGGGAGGTTAAATCGGTAATCTCGCGGGAAGGGGTCCCCCCTCATCCCTATAAACCTCTCGCAAATCCTCTTAATCTTTTTTTCAAAGCTCATCTTTTTCTGCTCCTCTTTACAGAAAAAAAAATCGGCCTCCTCTCCCCCACTAGATTAAATTCGGATTAGCTCGTACAAAAAAGTGTAATTAAGTATCGGCGGGTCTCTGGGGACGATGCAATATGTTTGAGTTGGTTCTTCCGTTTCAAGGATGACGGGGTTTTGATGAAAAACTGATACGCTGTGAGAGTGTACCCCCAGACCGAAATCTTCCTTATATGTGTGCTTTTCCTGGTTCTTTCAGGGTTTCATTACAGGATAGAAAGTTTCAAATTAATATGGAATCACATCAAAAAAGGGAGAATTTTTTTATGTAGTTCACGTTCACTTGTTCGTACTAAAAAAATTCCCCGCCTAACGTTAAAATTTAGTGCTTTCATTAGGGAAAATTACGATGAATGTCATTTGAAACCTAAAATTCTAAAAATTGTGGGTTCCAAATTAATCCACAATTGAAGAGCGTTCCTATGTGCTATAAAGTTCATTGTGAACCACTGGTTTTTACACGGTGGATTTGACTGAGTGTTACAAAAAAATTGGGATGTCAAGTGGTGAAGAATGCCTACCTTTCTTATCTCAATTTGTTCGCAAGATAGCATTTTTTCAAGTTTTTTGGGAAATGAGCGTTTTTTCGCCAAAAAAAACGTTGCAAATTCTTTCACTGGGGTTTATCATTCAATGGTTCATGATTTGAATTTCTACTAAGCTTTGGAGTATGCGTGTTTCACAGGTGATGGAGCGATTATTGAATTTCAGGAGATATGCATAGAGCACTTAAATCGGTTCTCAACCAAAATACCTATTTGGATTGATCAGTTGATCATATTTGTGTGCCTTCCGAAATTCAATAATCGCTCTATCACATGTGAAACACGCACACTCCAAAGCATAGTAGAAATTGAAATCATAAATCATTGAATAATAAATCCCAGTAAAAGAATTTGCAGCGTGTTTTTTTGTTTTTTTTTCCAAGAGCGATTACAATGGAAAAAATTTTAAATTTCGTAAGATGGAGCATGCATATCAGAATGCTTCAACCCGTGTATCGGCTAGAAACCCTTTTAGGAGTTCACTCCAGTATCCCCTTTCACTTTTAAAAATATTTTTAGTTAAGGAAATGGTGTTGAACTGCAAAAAACGTGTGTTTTCTGTTAAAATTGACGTTTTTCTTCTTCATGTCATGACGAAAAAAGGTTGGAGGCGGGATATACGTAACGTTTGTCGCTGAATCGAATAGTGACAACGCTAGACCTGTCAAATGACGATTTATGTTAGTTTCAAGTTAGTTAAAATAGATGGATAAACCCGTTCGTTTGTGAATAGCGTCTACGGCATTTCTAAGCTGTCCGGTCAAAGTCAAGATAATCGAAGAGCCGGGAGACGGCTATTGTTTGTGTTAATTTACGATTGATTGCGATGAGTTGCTTTCAGTTGAATAGGTATACTACAAGTGAGTATGTTGGCATGATTTTTGTGTACTGTTTCGCCAATGGTAATGCTTCTGAAGCAGCAAGGGAGTCACACTCCTCTTGTGTACAACTCACACCCTTGCGAACACGTCGGATAGTATGAGGAAAATATATTGGTAGATAATATTGTTTATGTCACTGATCCTTTTTTCATCTACTAATCCTTTTTTGTCACTAAGGTTTTGGTTATTACTACCAGCTATGTTCAACAGCTATAGCGCACCATGATGAATGGGACACCCTGTATAGACACGGGGGAATCAAAAGAACTCCATCTTTCACCCATTACATACAACTTTTCACACCAGTTCAAACCCCATACGCCTCTCCCCCCTGATCCGTATTCAACGAAGGTCCCAGCGATAAGTTAACTTCCCCGAAAGATGGGAGACGTTTCGGGATCAAGCTCCCTCCACTCACCCGTGGACTTAAGTCGACTTTATATCGGTCTAATAAACCTGAAGAAGTTTTCCGTGTAGGGTCGAAACGTCGCGATTTCCTTCCCTACAAGGTTTTTCTCCCCTACTCTTCGGAGTACGTGAAATTATGGCTCCGCCCGCCTCCCAGACCGTTTTTGGAGATTCTCGCCACGTTTGCGAGAGCCCCCGACCCCCTTTTACTCGTTTTCGTTAGGGTGTTCTCTTCGATCGAATTGACACTGTCAACTTTCAGGCTACGTTCTTCCCTGAACTCAAAGGTAGAATTGCGGTTACTGAGTGAATCGAACAGAATCATGAACTTCATGCTTGTTACTGATGATGAGCTAACCGTCGAAATTGATGAGTGTAACTCATTACTTTCGTGGAAATATAGACAACGTGTCTACCTAGGCAGATGTGGTACATTTTGTCCCACATTTGGACCCTTTTGTCTGTTAAGTGAATGTGTAAAGTGGTGGGATAAATGATCTTGTTGAAATCGTTAATGTTATGAACTGAGTTTATAGTGAAATCGGAAAAGTTCATAAACAATAAGAATTTGGAATTTAGATATAGGAAAAGGTTGGTGTGAGATGAAAGTGAAGGAGAAGGTTGTACTACTGGAGCCGGAAAACTTTATACAAAGAAACCCGTAGCAACAGTAGCAGGAATAATATTAACCCGGTAAGCAATGAAACAACCGCGAGTTAATATTTGGAGATATTAAGAACCCGGTAAGTAGTTAAACAACCGTGAGTTCCTAATCGGTGAGGTGTATTGAGAACCCGGTAAGTAATGAAACAACCGTGAGTTCCCAATCGGTCAGGTTGGAGTGTTCTTGGTCCGGAAACTTTGCAAGACCCGTGGGCAAGAAGGAAAGACATTCTTCAGCCGGTAAGTAATGAAACAACCGTGACTTTTGAATATCTTGGGTAAGGAAAGAGAGAGTTGTTGGGAAAGTTTGTAGGTTTGACGAGAGACGTGAACACGTTGAATGAGTGTGAAAGACTGGAGAGCCAAGTCTGCGGCCCAAGGGATTATATACAGCCCAGGGGAGTGACGCCATGTCACCTGACCACAACGGTCGTTTGTGAAGGCGTCGCTTCCGCACGCTTGGTTCCGAGCTCGTTTATTCGGTTGTAATATGTACATATGTTGGGTTCACAACAGTTAAGATTACTGATTCATACAGCACCGGCCATCCTTCCTACTTGATATTGGACGACCCGGAAAATGATGTTAGGTAGAATTTTCTTTTTCTCATTGTAGACTGAAGTACTGGTTTGCGAGCAATGAAAGTCGCGGGCAGGCTACTGTCTTAATCAACGTTCGAAATCTGATGATATCTGCAGATATAACTAGATAATAATACTATAAACGTTTTTATAAAAGTTTTATATGATAAAAGTGAGGAGGACGCTCGCGTTTACCCCAGAGATTTGGGAAGTTATGGAAGATGGGGGCGAGGAGAGAGTAATTCGAGGAGAGTGTCCTTGTTTACCACAAGTTGAGGTGAGGACAGCTCTGAAGGACGCGGTTGGTGGTACCACGAAGCATTCCTGACGAGGTCCCCAATTCGAGGAGCTCTGTAGGACTTTTTCCTCACCATACCCGGTTCCATTGCACAGTCGCCGCCTTGACCTTGATGTTATTAATCACAACCCCATGATTTACTCCGTTTCCACGCTACCAGTGATAATTTGGACATCCATAATTATGGAAGCAGTGATATCTGGCGTCTTGCTTCAGACGCTTGGTGTTTGGTACTGTCTCTCCCTTCCCACATCCCAGCCGCTGGTAGAAAATGCACCTGATATCTGCTTGACAACTGCTCCTGCTACCCAGATGGCTCATACACACTAAATTTGTTATCATCGGTATAATTTAAATTGAATCCTTTCTATAAGAAATTGAGTTTATTATAATTGGCAATGGATATGAATAGTGCTTCCTTTCCTTATAAGTTTCAATTGTATCCTTTAGGCGTTGCGTGCAAATATTGCACCCCTCCGAAGAGAGTGATGGATGTGGGTAGTTGGATCTTCCCGATTCTTGAATTTGTTGCCTTGCGAGATGAATCAGACGCCTTCGAGCCTAAGTATCATCCTCTGATCATGGCGAGCATTACCGCATTCAGCTCAATGGAAGGGGCAACTATACCATTCCGTCACTTCACAAGGGGCAAAAACTAATTCTCCCCTCCTCCTTTATTATATACTTTTGTTATTGATACTCGTCGGCTAGTGAAGCGTATATAGGGATTCTATTACCTAATTTATTATTTCTTTCGCATTCCTTTACACCTGCATCTACATAGAATATTGATTATTGATTGTGGTAGAATTGATACTGAATTTAGAAATGAGAAACCTTTCTTTGACATATACAACCCATCAAACGTGTCTTTTCTTTAGTCGATTTCAAAGGTTTTTAACGAACCAAGACATGAAACCACACTTAATTACCCAGTCTATTGTTGGTAGTGTCCTTCTGGAAATACCAAGTCAATCCCTTTGAAGTAGTGTAAATGAGTATTGTAATACATCATTCTCCACACAAGTACATAATTCGCGTGGTTTCGTTTTTCAACCCTCCGTTTTCACAATTAAATTCAGTCACGTGCCCTCAAAAATTACTAGAGAAATAGGTAGAGCGAAAAAGAACCCTTTCGAGCTCTTCCGAGCCTTTGGAAAATGGTATTCCACGGGTTAAACATATGCAAAAAGGATCTTGTCAAGGGAGGCCTTTGTATTCTTTTTACTTTTTTTCATTTTTCCTCTCTCATTCGGTCAGCAGAAGGTTCTTTTTACCCTGTTCTCATCTACATTTACCCCCACTTCAATTCAACCCGGGTCCTCGTGAGGGGTTAGAGGTTGTATTGAATTTGGGTTGTCGTTATTGCGGTTTTCCGGGATACTGGAGGGAGGGGGTCGAGGCGATCGGAAGGGACCCCTTTATTGGTAGAACGTGGAGAATAAGGCAGTTTCTTACGAGGCGCATTTGAGTCGCTTATGCTCATAGTCCAGGATTGTATTGAACTTGAACTCTTGTATTGGCAGACGTAACCCATAAGACAGAAGTGGAGATTACAACTAAAATGCATTTGTGAACGTGATTACATTCACCAAACAAGAGGCAACCACTAGGTTTACAGTACAAGAAGTTGTTTTTCAAGAAATGTTTATTATTACAACCACGAGGAAAGCTTTTGATGACCTAACCGTTCAAACCGAACAAACTATGGCTTCGTTTAGTTTGAGTGGACAACGTTTTTTAATTACTCCCGTCTTCATCAAACGACAGTTGATTTGATGATGTTATCTCTGTACATCGATACTATCTGAATCCGATCGTTTGTCCTGTACAAACATACAAGAGGAGTTGTTTGATTTGTCCCTTTTATATTGACCCTACTTACATTTCAGCATCGAATGTCTAATTGAAGAGAGTACACTCAAACTCAGCAGATGGGGTTGGCCTTGTAATTTAGCGTGTTATCAGCTACTCTAGAGAGTCATTGCCTAATTTCAACACCATAGAATGAGGGGAGAAGTTAAGGGCACGTAGCCTTATACTCACTGGATGCATTCCAGTCCAACTTTTGACTACAAACAAAAACGAGTATTTGACAGACGGGAAGAGAAAGAAAGAACTCGTATTGCCAAAGAAGAGAGGGAACATACCATGAAGCGAAGGGGAGATGGACAGTGCGTTTGATGTCAAGCGACCTCATGTCAAAAACTGGTTAGAGATAAAGCTTAGGGAGGTGAACTTCTTCTCAACACAGTTTCTCTGAGGACATGGACTATTTCACTCCTACATTCACAGAATTTGGATAGCAGAAGATCCAACTTGCCAGAACTGTGATGGAGGGGATGATGATGTGTTTCCCACATTCTAGGTGTGTGAGCAGTGAGAAACACAAAGAGGATGGCTGCAGGGTGACCTGAAAATGCCATCTCAGGACCTGGCACCAAAAAATACAGTCACTGTTTCAGCCTCAATGATTGAAAGAGATGAGCATTGGACCTTCGTAGTAACAACTGTTGTCTATGTCGAACGTATCCTGCAGAGAAAGATCACCCCAAAAACGGGACATACAGAGGAGGCTATTTGTAGGCCAACTTGGCCTGAAGTTATGTGTTGAACATTTCCAGGCCGAGTTTTAACGTGGGAAAAGGAAGGTGAGGTTTTATCGGGTTTTAATCGTACATAATTCAACAGGATATTCCCCTATTGACCAGTATTTTGACTGTTTATATTGCCTTGTTAGACATTTTCACAATGTTCCCACCAATTTCTTTTCATTTTCCAAAATCTGGAAGTTTTTTTTTCTGGACAAAGTTAAGGAGAGATAACAAGAAATGGTGAGAATTGGAAGATCTAGGTTGGTTTATTGGATTGAAATAAAATGATGTCTTAGAAGAACCAACAGAAAAATACTATTCTTAGTTCAAAGTTCCAACCAGATCTCATATAATACCTGCTCAAGATTCATTAACTTTGCTTTAGTGGTTTTGGAGACAGGCCACAGTAGGGTTTTTAAATGGTTTTTGACATGTCTTTGCTATGGCACATAAACAAAATGTTGAAGACATGAAAATTCTTCACGAAAATGTCCACGAAAATTGTCTCAGCTGTGCGTTTCGGTCACCCTAGACACATAAACACAAACATAGACAAATTTGAGCTTCCATTATCATTATTCCTTGTGTCTGTTTTGCAGTTTGAAGTTTTACTGTTCAGTAGGATATTGTGCTTTTTACACCCCTCATACACCCTTCATGAAAATGTCTCAACGTGTTGCGGACTCGTACGCAAGCGTTTCAACATCCTCTCAATACTGAGCCCCTTAGTTATGTTATAGATCCGTGAAACCGAATAGTTTAGTAGGTATGCCAGTTTGCCCCGATCTTGCTAGCAGGTCTTTTTTGCTTAAATGAGAATATAATTGATTTTCGCATTGTTAATTATTTTGGTGTATTAGTTTTTCAGAGCTGCTGAACTCATTGTTGACAGCTGTTAGGAGATGACGGGTTTTCGACCCAGTTTTCACAAAAGCTTAACGTTTGAGTGTTGATTTCAGCTATCACTCGTCCACTCAGAACATTGTATTGGAATTTGGACTTACCATATCAGATAGATTAACCCTTTGAGGTGCGGCTAAGCGTATTGCGTGCTTCTGCAGCGGGAAAAGTATTATGAACTACAGAATAAGAAAGTGGAACGAATCTTTCCTCAAAATTACTCTCCTTCTAGTATCTCCTTCACACGACGCCACTGTCTCCTTCCTCTCGGACTTTAGTATTTATATTCAACTCTTCCTGAAAAGTGTACCACCAATTAGCGTGGGGTGAGTTACCGACAATATTTTTTTGGAGCGTTTACGGAGGTTCGGTTCTTAGTTGAGTATAGGAAACCAAAATTGTCAGTGTTTGCGACTGAAGTTTGCTCTCTGTAAGTCCATTGAGACCCCGAGCCATAAGAGAAATCCCCAAATCGTGTAAGGCGTTGAAGGGTTGGGCTCGACCCGCCTAATCGCGCCGAAAGAGAGAGCAGGTACGTTCAACACAAAAAGGGGGGCCCCTGCCGAGACTACGGGAAAACCTAAAGAGAAATATGAGAGGGGGGTTATAAAGGGAGATTGTACCTCGAGGGTTAAAAACAAAAGAGACCTATCACATAAATATAAACTAAACCAGGGGGCACCTCTTTTCGCCTGTAGCGAAGCCTATTCTCCCCCACCCTGTCTTCCCTTGTAGTTCTCACGAGCACCGCCAGGGGGTTGATATAGTGCTCGAGTGGCCGCTACCATTGTACTGCTCTGCTTTTAGCTCTCTTGTGCTCCTGGATCTTTTCCCTCTATTCCTCGACCGCCGTTGTAGTTAGAGCGGTTGGGTCGTGCTCGGAGTAACAACGTCCTATCCTCGCCAACCTTCTTTTTCGTAGGGTTTTCTCTTCCGTGTTTTGAAATCCTTCGGAATTAACTGGAGAGCTAGAACGCAGTCATAAGAAAAGAAAGGATAAATTTGTATTTTAAAACAGCCGAGTGCGTAGCCATACATATTATAATGTGTTGAACAAATAAATTGTCACACAGGATACAAACGAAACAATGATTCCTTGAGGCCTTACAGGGTGTTTTATGTCAACCACATATACAAGGTGGATTTAATCACAATTTTATTGAAACCAGACTGAAAATGGAGTTAGAAATCTATCATGTTCATTATCAGTCGGTAGATATTTGAAATACAATGTTTTAAAGGTGAATGGGAGCCTACGTTAAAAGCAATACACCTAAATTCTGATGCCAAAATGACCTTGAAGTGGTTGCAGACTCATTGGTTAGTGAATTGTTGGTGTTTTATTTGATTTCTACCTAGTAGGTGCTTTTGTTTTTAAAGTTTTGTCTCAATATGAAACAAAAAACTAAGTTTAATAAATGCTGAACAGTTGACAATGGTTACCGTGACAGCTTGTTAGCTAGCAGTGCTATCTAATTCATAAAGAAAACGTTTGGGTAATAGTTCGCTGTTGGTTTTTATTCTAAGCCTCTTCAAATATAAACCATGTATAGTTTGTTTAGTTTCCTGCATAAAAATTCATTTTGAACTGTCCATACCCAAATTTATTCTTCCGTGAACATAACGTAAAGTGGAATGTAATGGAAACCCATTTTCGAACAAAAAACATCATCAATTTTGATAAGGGGTTCATTTTTTGTGGTTTTTATAACCCCCCACAATTTTGGATGTACATTTCTAGGTGCGTGTCTGAATAATGCGTTATTGCTCGTGATTGTTCATGTTTGTTACTAATGATGACCTAACCGTCGAAATCGATTGAACTGTGTAACTTATTATTTTCGTGGAAATATTGACAACGTCCTATCTTACTCAGTTTTTATTGGTCAATTTTGAATTGAGGTTATTTAAGGGTGAATTTATATAGACTTGAGGCCCATCCCAGTAGATTTGGAGTCCATAAACGGGCTCAAAATATCAAAAAAGAATGGCACCCCGATTGCCGATGTCGGTAAGACCTCGGAAAAACGTGTTTTTGTTTAGCTTTTGGCGTATTGTATTTATAAGTGGGAGGCAATCGGACTGGCGAGAAGTTGAGAGCTACAAATATGGGCGAAAGAACGAAATTGTAACGACAATGTTAAGAAGTTTTATGGACGGACAAACATTTGGAATCTACGCACTATTAAACGTAAAAAGACGGGATTCACCATATGAACATAAAGATTTGAACACTTGTAAACCGTTTTTCGTGTTCCAATAAATGAAGGAGTTGCGTGAAGATGCAGTCCTTACATCCAGCCGAAAAAGTGAAAGTTGGCTTCTGATTGGGCCAAGAATTAGAGAGGGAGCGAATGGTAAAGTAAAAGGTACCTTCTAGTTGCGTCATGGATTAGAATAGAACTATGGTAATCCTATACTAGTAAGAGCTATAAATTTGATGTGAGAGGAAATTAGCCGGATGAAATTTGAATTACCTGTAACAGATTCAGAAAGGAACCATAGGGAACCAAATAATAGAAAATGTGTAGGTCTACCATTTTATGAGATGATATCTCACGAATTAGGCCGTATTTTAGAAAATAGATCGTTAGTGTGGGTATATATTTGAATTCGAATCAAGTTTAAAAAGATGAAACTCTTCTAAAGTATAAAAATATTGTAAGTGCTTCTATTGGCTGTGGGATTCTATATGTTGGAAGAACTGGGACGAAATGCATAGATAGATTGGCGAAACATAGGAATGAGGATGGAAAAGGGGCTTTTGAAAAGCAATCTCCAGAAGAAAACCATAATATTAGGGCAGTGGGATGGCTCATGTTAATAGGTCCGGAATTATATGCTATGGGTTCTCTGAAAATTCATAACTTAGGTTGGCACCTTAATGATGTTGTTGTAATCAAACGTTCTCCAAGAGCTTAAATGTTTCTGTCAACTCTTTGACCTACCTGCTCCCCTTTTAATCCTAAATCAAATCAGAAGGCAACTCTTGAATGACCATTCGCTACCTTTCTAATCTTTGGTCCAATCAGAAGGCATCTTCTACTTTTGGTCTGCATTGGCCATGTCCACTCATATTATCTTCATTTTGCCAGAATTCAAATCCCTTTTAGAGAAATAAACTATTTCGTCAATCTTGTATTTTTGTTTGATTATGCCCCTACAAAAACACTACAATTTTCCAGGAAATGATTCGGAAACCAATGTTTGTTTAGTGCGAAAACTCTCTTTTCACATATTTTTTCTATCATATAATGAATTTACGACTGATATTTAGATAATATTTTGATTATAAGGAGTAGTTGGATATATTAAATGAGGATTAGAATATTTTTCTGTGAATATAATATATTCTGTTCGTGATTTTTAATGATTCCAATAATTACGTAACCTTGTAAGAGTTGTAGCAGACTTACAGGGATAATCTTCTTTATATGTTCATTTCAAAGTAATGATTTGCCATTTGGATTATAAGGATAAAATAGTGAATTTTTATTCCAAAAGGTAACTCATGAGAAAGGACAAAATATTTTCAATACATTGAGCTTTAGTCATTCCAATTTTGCAGTTTAAGTGAAAGCTTGTTTCCACCGATAAAGAAGAAGAAATCTAGTACTTATTGAAAGAATGATCGACAACGAATCCCTTGTGAGTTTGAATTCATCTGAAAAACGGATAATATTGAAGACAGGGTTGGATAAGACAACCGTGTGGAAGATAACGAGCAAGAACCGACTGATAGGGGAAGCAACGGATACGGACGGGAAAATCGTTGGGGTTGATTTCCTTTTCGCAACTTGTTAGCCTTCAAGAAGGAAAACTGATGATGTATGGCTGGCGGTGATTGATGTTTTGGGGGAAAATGACAAACGGTTCCTCGACTAAGGGGTCGGCAAGTTCAGGGTCTCTTTCAAATTGGCTCTCTAATTTGTTTGGGGGTAAGGCGGAAGGCTGAGGCAGGCAATCAAAAGTCCTTCAAAATTTCTGACATCGAATTGATTTCCAACTTCCACATGTGGGGGAAGTTCTTTTGTTTCTATAGAGAGCCCCGCCAATTTGTTCAGCCATTTTTTGAGATAAATAAATCGTCAAAATAAGTAGATCAAACGCTCCTGGGAATTCAGTTCCACACAAATTAGAAAATTATTATTCAGTAAATGGACTCGTTGCATACTAACCCGTGATCTTATTCGACAGACACACCAGACAATACTCGCTCTTCACCATTACCTTGCCTGTGCGGTCATGTTGCTATATTACTCTTCTAGATTAACCGATACTCAATGTACAACAGATGCTCATATAGTTTACTGAATTTATTAATGAAGCAAATGATTTTTGAATGTATGATCGTAAAATCCTGTACCAGTCCTAACCATCACTATCATTGCTAAAACATTTACTTATGACTGGGGGGCGTATTCTTAGGTCACCAAAAACTCTGTTTTATGCGCCTACAATATGCCTTTATATGCATTTTTACTTGAAATATGTCACTAACCCTAAAATATGCGTTTAAGTACATGTCAAATAAACTATGCATTTTTGGAATCATTGAATCATGATACGGATAAGTACCTTGGTACTTATAGCTTTCAAATATTCCTTCAGGAAAAAAATATGCTATTACCTAAGAATCTGCCCCCTACTTATGACCCTTGCAGCTTTCTTGCTACGAGGCTACTCAGAAAGGTCAAGATTGGTAATAAATTTATCAATTATCACTCCGAAACTAGGTGATTGGCTTGAGGTGACTTATATTTCTTGAGAAAGAAGCAAACTCCTTATCGGGTATGACTTTGGCAAGATGCAGATTTCCTTTCATATTGGCTATATGATTTGTTTGGGGCTTTATGATTTATTGTTTGTTAGCGAAGGATGAGGCAGCTAATCGAAGGTCCTTCAAAATGTCTGATATCAAATTGATTTCTACCCTTCAACCTCTAATGCTGATTCTTCTGTTACTATACAGAACCCAAAAGATTTGTAGTTTTATCGGGTTCATCCATTTTTTGAGATTTTTAAATCGTCAACATAAGTAGATCAAACGCTTATGGAAACTGAGTTCCGTACAAATCAGAATGGGAGTTTGAAATCGTTGCATACTATCCCCTGATCCTATCCGGCAGACATCCTAGACAAGACTCGCTCTCTACCATTATCTTGCCTCTACAGTTATCGTGCCATATAACTGTAACCAAATACCAACCAAATGATTCCTGAACCTAAGATCGTAGAATTCTTAAACCATAAAACATTAAATCTCTACAGAGTAGGTGGACAAGTCCTAAGCATCAACATCAATAACATACTTATGACCCTACTCAGAAAGTTATTGGTAATCGATTTATCAATTTACTTTTCCAAACGTGGTTGTTGACTTGTAGTGACTCATACATTTTTGAGGAACAAGCAAACACCTTATCATGTATGGCTCCGGCAATTGCAGATTTTTTTTCATTTTGGCTTTACGATTTGTTTGGGCCAAGGAAAGCCCAGTGGCAGCTATTCAAAAGTCCTTCAACATCAAATTGATTCCTAATTTCCATACGTGGGGATTATTTTGTTGCTATACAGAACCCAACAAATATGTTTTTCGGCCTTTATTTGTGATAAATAAATTGTCAAAATGAATAGATCAAACGCTTTTGTAAATCTTGTTCAATACCAATCATAAAATCCTTATCCAGTAATTAAACTCGTTCCATACAAACCCGTGATCCTATTAGACAGACACCCCCAACAATAGTCGTTCTTTACAGCCATCTTGCCATTGCTTCAATGTTACCCCAATAGATGAAGAGATGATTAATAGAAGACAGTTACTCTCTAATGAAACGTAAATACGTGATAGTGCATTTACAGTTCCAAGATTAGCTGAGATATTGCTAAAGCTAATGCTAGCACTCTCAAGTTGCACTCTGAAGGTGCTTTGACACCGGATCAGCTGAGATGCTTCCTTAAGCTGATTTCTTCACTATTTACACTCCGGAAAAGTAATATTGTCTGTAGACAAAAATCTGTACATATCTCATCTTTGTTACATTCCGTACTTACCTTCATTACGACGTGAGAAATCGTTTTTCATTGCTTATCAATTAGAAAAGTGATATTAGTGTACTTTTGCTACCTAACTCGGGAATGTTTCTTTTGAGGCGAATCCAGAACGCTCATTGCTCGACAGGAACTAACCCAGAACTCTCGAGACACCCTCGGCGCTCACACCAGAGACATCTTTTCACCGTGAACCGTCTGTTGAAGCGAACTCTTCCAACAAACTTCTCAAACGCCCGGAGGAAATTCTCACTTTGCCAGGAGGTCGAGACGCTCTCCGTTTCTTCGCTAAAAGCGGCCCAGAAGTTGATATAACTTCCCCCATCCGGAAGTTGGGTGATTGAGCCAAGTGGATAATAATGCTGAGAAACGCGTGTTTCCCTTCATTCCGGGCAGAGCTTTCCCCCCCCCCCCCTGCAGCGCGTTTTTTTGAAGAAATACACCTGGAAACGGGTTCGGGAAACTTCGTTTTTGCAGGTTCGACATTTCCGCGAGAACCGGGAAAACACCTCGGGTGAGCGTGCGCTTCTTCAATTAACTTTCTGGGCCTAAGCCGACGTTCTGAACTTCCAGAGACCGTTTTTATTCTGCACACATTTCATTTCTCTCATGTTTTACTTTACGGAGCTTAGGGTGACGTAGAGATATGAAAACTTCGGTGTAATGTTACCCCTCAACGTTTAGGTGAATCTGAAGTCTTCCCCAGTAATCCAGCTCTATCTGAATACTGTGTAGAAGAAATGTATACTTTGTCGTCGGTACTTCTAGCACAAACTCTCAAAAAATTTGGCCTCAGAGGCAGACGGCCATCCAGGCCAAGCCTTAATTGCCTTTTGCAATAAGGAACTCGCATACGTTTCCATATAGAAGCGTAATTGATATGTACGAGTATGCATGTGTATATTTCAAGAATAAAGGCGTTCATTCATTCATTCATTCAATGGAACTTGAGGGCTCATTATTTATTTAATTATTTATTAGATAATTACGGGCAAGCCCAATTACAAAGAACAGTATATAAATATAGAAATGTGATGCAATTCCACATGGTACGAAACTTTGAAGGACTACAGTTGAAATAATGGGGAGAATTGTACCATTGTTTTCAGTATGGCAGGGGAATCATTAAAAAAGTCATACATTGGGTAGGACTGTATACACAAATTGGCGAGACGAGGAAGACGGTGTAGAGGCCGATTGAGTTGATAGTTTGTTGTAGAAAATGGTACATCAAAGAGGTGGGACGATCGTGCTGATAACTTTGGAATCCGAAGGTTCAGATTTGACAAGAGAGCCGGGCAGACAAGATGGTTGTTCAAAAGTCAAAGCTGGTGTTAAATTTTATCAACGTTTGACTGCTGTCACAACTTATAAATCTAGATGTTAAAGCCTTCTGCTGACCATCACAAATGCCAAATCGTTTCAAGGTCGATTAATTTTGGATTATATTGAAGCTCCTGCTAAATGATTCACGAGAGATTGGAAAATACTCGGGTAAGCGTGCGCTTCTTCAATTAACTTTCTGGGCTTAAGTCGACGTTCTGAACTTCCAGAGACCGTTTTCATTCTTTACACAATTCATTTCCCTCAGAGTGACGTGGATAGATGAAACCTTTGGTGTGATGTTATCCCTCAAAGTTCAAGGAAAACTGAAGACTCCCCCTGTAATCCAGCTCCATCTGAACACGCCCAACTTGGGGGTGACAGTTGAGTAGAGGTCCGCTCGGAAGGGGCTGCACGGGGGCGGAATGCGGCAGTGTCATGCTACTGAGACTGTCTCAGTAAAACAGATTAGGGCAGATATTGCCTTAGTAGCAATTGTAGGGGGGAGGAGATTTTCTCAGCAGCAAAGGTGCTCAGGTAAGTTCTCGTAGATTTCTTCTCATCGGCAGAGGATTCTCACTACCTCAGTGTCTCACTGAGCCAGGTTTCACAAGCTGTTTAAATGCATCTGTGATGTTATTTCTAAATATATAAGGCTTTCTGTTACTGACAATATACATATATACATATGAGTAGGGGGACAGGTTGTCCGAGCGAGGTAAGGCATCAGTCTTTTGGCTGTTTACTTTCAGTGGGAGTTGTGATGGATATGGTTAGTTGGCCCCTTCCCGATTTTAGATTCCGACGCCTTCGAAGATGAATCAGACGTTACCAAGCGTCTGGTTCATCCTCTGAGCGTGGCAGAGCATTACAATGCATCCAGCTTATTGGAAGGGGCAACTATATCATTCCATGCTGATTAGCCCTTTTCGAATCCAACAGGCATCAATGATTAGGGCTAAAATCCTATCATGTGTTCTATACCTGTCCAACCGTTTGACAGTTCACCTGTAATCTCGATATCACGTGAATCCGAATCGCTCCCAACCCAGGGGCTCAAAAGGATTTCCTTAGGCTGATCAAATTTGTCTTTAAATGTGATGCTGTTTCCAAA
Source organism: Creontiades dilutus (assembly GCA_031894815.1). Classification (NCBI taxonomy): domain Eukaryota; kingdom Metazoa; phylum Arthropoda; class Insecta; order Hemiptera; family Miridae; genus Creontiades; species Creontiades dilutus. Next base: position 4,026,296 of record JAVIWC010005620.1, read on the forward strand.
ATTTTAATATTTATGATATAAATACGCATACGAGTGTTGTAGAAACCGTTTAACAATGGCCCATAATTGAAATTATGTCTTGCCTTTGCTTATGCTTGATATTTAAATCGATGAAGTCACTGGTGTTTAATTAATTTTGCTGCTACTTAACTAATATAGAGCGAGTTATTTACGTCATCCGAAGACAGGCTAGAGTGAAAGTGAATTTTTTTTTTTTTCAAGTTGTTAGTCACAAGGGAGACTTTAAAGAGAATTGTTTCTCCTAGGAAGGGGTGAGTTGTTGTTGTTGAACAACAAAAAGGTTTATCACATTTGAGTAAACGTCCTTTTTTCCCCAACTTTTTTGACTAATTGGATTCCCGGTTTTGCGGTCAGAAAACCCGACGTGGGGGTGGCAGTTGAGTAGGGGTCGGCTCGAAAGGGGCGGCAGCGCCGGTTGAGGGCGGCGGGGCGGAATGCGGCGAGTCGTCCGCCCGACTGACCGCCGAAACCGGAGGTTTTCCCAGGAGCGGCCGCGAGGTGAGGTTGTCGTGTTTGTCACTGGTTGTCACTGATGGGGAGGGGGAAATGCGTGTCTGTGACAACCTCCGCCTTCCGGGTGTTTCTCCCCGTTCCGGACGCCCCTCTCCGACGCTCGGGCCAACTTTCCCGTCTCTTCCGGTGAATTCCAGCGGTGAGATCAGCAACGGTAATTAATCACAATGAAGTTAAGGTCCCCCACGTGTAACGAAACTCGTTATTTATTGATGTTAATTAAACACAAATGTACAAACATAAAACAATAAACCACCACAAACCCAATTCACCGAAATAAAAACACTACACCAAAGTGCACAAACACCTACAAAACAATCGCAAAGACGATATACATAAAACAAACCCAAAATGCTGCTATTCATCATTTTCAGAAAGCTCGTTTACGCACATCACTGGACTGTAAATTTTACTTAGTAGGTACCAATCTACGTACAAGGGATAGAGTACAAGTGTTCTATGTGCCAAAATGAAAACCTGATATCTTTACATAATTAACAATCAAAATGTTGTGTTAAAAATTTTAATAAATACATTAAATAAAAAAAGGGACAGTAGACCTCTATGGTTCTACAGCCAGATCATTTAAATGACATATACATAAAATGGACAATACATTTCGTGTCAAATTTGAAGAACTCTGAAACTAAATTAGAGACCCAATAAATAATGCTTCAAATTTATGGTTAAATAACCTGTAAAATAGATATTGAGGTAATGTTGAATGAAAATCCGAAACCCAAGAGGAATTGTAAAATAGATATTACCAAGGGTACACGAATGTTGAATGGAAAAGTCTGAGATAAAAAGGGCGGAAGGAGCAAAGGTTGGAAGGAGTGTTGACAAATGCTGGATTGATCAAAACTCGGGTCGGTCGTTAACTGGATTTAATTTAAATGTTAAAAAAACTGTTTATGACTATGATTTAAAGCATTTCCAAGTCAATCTCTACCTTTTCCTAGAAGCAGTTTTTTTTTTTCAATAAATGGGGCTCTTCTTATGTCAAGTTGAGTGGAGAAGGCAAAATATGGAGTTTGGATGATGTACCATTGTCTATGCTTTCAATTGGTGCCCGTTTCCTTGCAGGTAGATTGTTTATTTAGATATATAAAGATATACTTAGATAATGAAAATAAAATCCATTTAACACTCATCTACAGTTCAGTGACCTCTTAAAAGGACTGCCTATCTGAGATGGGCAAAGGGAGAACAAATGCAGCACCAATGACATCATCTGGTTCACAGATGGGTATAAAATGGAAGTAGGTTGCAGGTGTACATGGGACTAACCACAGATGGAATGCCTCAATTCTCAATACACCTCTGTATTCCCAGCAGAAATCGTGGCGATCGAGACAGCAGCTGCTGAGAGCCTTACGCCGTGTCCTACGTGAGCGGGAACTAAGCAATACCAGCGGGTCGGCTGGGTTCAGCGTTTTTTGCGGGGCGGGCGATTTTCCGATCAAACTATAACAGAGTTGTGCGTCCTGCGTGCACACGCTCTATCGCAAATCGCTAACACGCACACGCTACACGCGGCTTGAAATCAAATCGGTTTGATTTTTCTCGCTACTCCCGCTACAATCGCGCGATTGTTTACATCTGTTGTCAAGGTTATTGGAGTTGTCCAAGTCTGTAGGAGTCAAAATCGTTTCTCGAGTGCTTGCGATGTTAGTCAGAACAATGTTGTTGTCACTTATCAACGAAATAAGAAAACAAGAATAGGCTGAAGAGTTATAAATTCCCCGAATTAGTTCTTTAATTGATAAATTTCATGAGATGGTTGCCTCTGCAAACGTTTATTAGAAATGTAATTGAACAGAGCTGGGCTACTTCAGGCCAACGCAAATCGTCTCTCTCTGTAAGAAATTCAGAAAAAACACTCATCGTATTGATTGACAAGGTAGGTACGGAACTAACCTAACTAAAACGCGCTCTCCTCCATTCGCGGCATCGCTCGCACATAGGACACTAGTGGCGTTTCCCGCTGTAAACGCTTGCACTCGCGTAAATCGCCGGTATCGCTAGTAACGCTGAAATTGCCCGACTCCCGCTCACGTAGGACGAGGCCTTAGGAGGGTACACAAAAAGGCCCATGTCCGCATCCTCTCAGACAGTCAAGCGTCGAAAAAAGCATTAATGGCACCAACCATCTCATCACGAGTGATTTGGTGTTGAATGCAAACCCTCAACAACTTTACCAAACATAACCGGGTTCGCCTGGAGTGTATACCAGAGCATAAAGGAATATCTGATAACGAGAAGGCTGACGAGCTTGCAAGAAGGGGCTCCCAAACCCCATTCGTAGGCCCTGAGCCGGCAGTCGGTATACCAAAAACCGCCTTCAGAGGGACCATCAACACGTGGGTCAACCAACAAACCACAAGTAGATGGTTCAATATTGAATGACATGTCCGCAGTAAACTCATGGTGACGGAACCCAACACCTAAATTCCTGAATGGCTACTTGGCAAAAACTGTAGGGAACTAAAAACAATGGTCGGCCTCATAACCGGCTTTGCACCCCTGAAGTTCCATCTACACCGCATTGGGGTCACACAAAGTTCAACCCTATGCAGGTTACGTGAGAAGATTGACGAAACGGCATCCCACATAATATTTGAGTGCTCAGAACTCATCTTTCGTAGATATGAACCTCAATGAGGTCTATCCAAAGCGAACAACTAATCAAGGGCCTCAAACCCCTTACCAAGGGGCAGAATCTCCTTGATTAAATGCAAACTCTCAGGAAAGTACAATGAGCCAACAGGCTTCCGTGCTGGAAGCCTGAACCCCCCCCCCCCCCCCTTAGAGTTTTAGTCCACATTTACATCAATATCTACCTATCTGAAAATATTGAACCGAAAAATTCGAAGTAACCAAATGTTAGGTAGTAGTGACCGTAGTAGTAGCATTTGAAGACTGCATATGAGTGATGATTCTATATAATGTTTTGCATCCCATTCATATCAACTTTTTCTTTTAAACTTAAGCGATTCCTGTACGCACCTTGATTGTTAACTAAGTACCCCAAATTACACGAAAGTTGTTTCGTAAACGTTCTAATCGCGGCGTAATTGGAAAATAATTCGATAAAGGAAATACCATCGGAGCGGAACTAACGGAGAAAAACGGGAGGTCTCGCTGCAGATAGGTACCTAAGATGGAAGATTATTCGATTAAATCGCTTTATAGGGCGGGCGGTGTTAAGGCGCATTTAAGGGATGAAATAGAATTAAGGGATGAATTGCGACTTTTGAAAAAAAAGGGCAGGTTTCCACCTCTCAACTTGTTTTCAAAATCGTTTTCCCTTCCCTTCTTTTCTATTCCACATTTCACCGCTTGACTTCAACCTTTTTTTAACGTCTTAATTACCCCATTGTAACGGAGAGGTAGTTTGAAACAATATTACGGGAGATGGTTTCCCTTTAGTAATCCAAGGTGTGCAGTTAACTTAAACGGAGTAGCGCATGTAGATATCTCTCTAGACAGCAGTTGTGTGCCCATATCGTACAGCTTGTTAGGGCAGAAACATTTTTATTTGGGTTTGACTTCTTCCTTGCTAGTAATGAAATTCTGGATTATTTAATTATTTTACTTTTCTCGTAACCCTTACCATTACGTTTGGTGTTCAACAGGGTTTCAAACTGAGCCCCTTAAGTATCCATATTTTTGTAAATGACATACCTTTAATGTTTCCTGAAAATGACCTTCGTTAGACAATTTTCTCAGAAAATAAATCTATTCTAATGGACCTAAAAATTGTAAAACACAAATTTCCGAAAAACTTCATCGAAATCCGTTATGGAACATTTTGGAATGATTTCTGTATTTTAACTGGTTTTTATGTGTATGTTCACGTATTATTTCACGGATTGAAATAAAAACTTCATTCTTGCGCCAAAATTTGAATTTTTAACTGGTGCGTGTTTCACAGGTGATAGAGCGTATATGCATGCACGTAAACCTGTCAACCAAAATATTATTTGGACAGTTGATCATATTTGTGTGCCTCCTGAAATCAATAAACTCAATCACCTGTGAAACACGAACACTTAGTAGAAATTCAAATCATGAACGAAAAAACCCCAGTGAAATAATTTGCAGCGTTTTTTAATGTTTATCAGAATGCTTCAATCCGTGTATCGGCTACCAAGCCTTTTAAATAAAAATTCCTTCATACGTCATTAGGTGATATCAACACAAAAAAATAATAAACAAAATAACGCGAAAATAAATCGGGCCATAGATCGGGAAATTGGTTAATGACTGTAAACATATTGAGACCAAGAATTGGGGAGTCGTCACAAATGGATCTGAAAAATCATGGAAAATTCGGAAAATTTGTTATTGCAGATTTGGATTCCACACCCTTTGAAACAATGAAATTTTCAGGGGGGGGGGGGGGGTTAGAATTTTTTTTTTTTTTTTTTTTCAAGAGCGATTACAATGGTTTATTATTGAATAATAAACCAAAAAAAAAAAAAAACAAGAATTCTAAACAAGAGGATTAGGCAACAATTTTGGAGCTCGTAAAATTGGTTAAACTGTAAAAATTTTACCAAGAAAAATCCAAAATTTGGAAAATTCGCTTATGCAGTCATACAGCACTACTGGAACTTCTAATATTTGGTGATGACTTAAAGGTTTAGTCAATGATCACGTCTGAATCGGATTTTGTTAATATCCAATCAGCGTTTCATTTATGTTGGAAGGTGCCAATATTAATATCTGTCATGTGAATCAGAGTACTGCGATACATCAATAATAAAGTTTCATCTTCTTTCCAGGATCCGCCTTGATGCAGATTGTGGAGGTTTACAAGGAGATCCAATCACAACAGATGAATATTGTAAGTATTCCCTCAGTATTTATTTTTTCATGATTGTAAAATTGTTCCAATGCAGTGCATAATCTTGCTTGAAACTTGTTACACAATCAAAATGTAGCTACAAGTTGATTACAATATAGCTTAAAATTAAATATACATCCCTCCTAGCTTATAGTGAACTCATCGGTGATGAATAAATGATAAGAAATGGTCGGAAATTCTGAATCATTTGTGATAAATCTATTAAAAACAAAGTAAATATTATATTTTTGTGCACATGAACCTTCAGGTAATAACTTTAATCTGATTCTGGCCGCGAGGTCGCCATCACTCCTGCTGAACTCAAGACTGTCAGATAGCCCTTGTTGTGGTACAGAAGAGCAACTCCAACTGCGTTGCACCTAGTTCGTTTGTTTATAGATTTCAAGGTTGCTCTGTTTGATGCAACGGATGGTAAAGAACTTTTACAACCCTTAATTTCCAATCCGTGGTTTGAATGGGCTCAGAGGGCATTTGGGCCTGCGACAAGTGGTATGTACAGGCCGTTTTGATGACTAGATGCTTAGGAGGTAGTCGTAGAACAGTGGATACCTTTTGCTGTTGAAGTAAAAACAAGAACCTGTATTATGTGGTTCAGCAGTATCCAACGACAGATGCTTATATTCTGAGCCTTAAGACGTTTTCAAATACTTAGTGTGACTGAAGCAAGAAGGCAGAAATCTTTGACTTTCGGCGGGAAGCTCAATGTTGCTGCCATAACTCTGAAGTTCCAGATTATCCTTGGCACACTGGACAAGGGAAGTCCGAGCTGGCTAAGATGAATAAGTACAGAATCTGAATAAAATGGTTTAGGATCGTCCTAGGACTCATGGCCATAGTGATGCTGTTGCCTTGCTGATTACAGGTTTTCACAGCTTGATTTAGAAAGAGAGAGACTTCAGCAAACGCCAAGTGATTGGGGCAACAATACACTTGAAGAACCATATACCTATCGTTTTTTCCTGATTTGGGTTGTCCCATGGCCCTCTGAATCAGTTCTATTAGGCGTCCTTCGACTGACGAATTCATGATTCAAAAGGGAGTCCTAAAAAATCCCAGCAAGTGCATATTGCGAAATTATGTATCTCAATAAGATTAATTTAAAGTATCACCAGTTATTATTTTGTTCAATGACAAGGCCGTTAATTATATCAGGAACTCTTCCTCTCGAATCCTAGATTACAATAGATCAACCGAATTCGTAGCCCTAAGTCCGTTGGTGCCTTTTCCACGCAAAATCTACTCGTTAAAGTCAGCAGTTCGCCAAAGCCGAAACGGATATTTAGAATTCCATCCAATGTCCCTTGACCGGTCTAATTGGATTTACCCGGAGCTTTCTCTCGATCCGACTATAATTACCAATTCGAACCTCATGCGATGCTTTACCAATAACCTTCCAGCGAGAGAAATTCAATTTATTGCGGTGATTAGTAACCCGTCAATTGCGAACATAACGTTACAGGGTTTGAAATTATAATAATTTCACTATTACATGTATTGACCATAGGTCATCTTGTTACCAAAAGGTACTATATCCTTGAAATGTCAACTGATTTAAATGGAGCATTGAAATTTCAAGATTTTGGAGTAGTAGGTACTTTTTATACCTTCAATTCACACTAATTTCTTGACAGCGCTCACCTTGTATTCAGCCGAAATTAACGAAAAAACACGGCACTTAATGCCAAGCTTTATCTAAGCCAGCGGTTCCCAACTTCTTAATTGTGGGAACCACCTATTTTGAAATTTAAACTTTGAGACCCACTTACTGAATATACAAGAAAAATAAATAAAACCTTAACGAACATTATAACCAATATACCCTATGACGTTTAGCGTAAAATCCTTTTAAATTGTGTTTGGTGAACATAATAGGGAAAAAATATGAAATATAACTATTAGGCTGGGGGCCTGATACTATTTTTCCTAGTGAAGGGGGTCGCCGAGGGAAAAAGTTTGAGAACCACTGGTATAATGACGGCGCCAGGTTATACAGTACCCGCACGACCTCCCGGTCTTGATGGTACTGTAGCTCTTGCTCCTTCAAATATATATATTGACGATGATGTTAGTTTCGTTCGGATTATCGATATTTTTCTTGGATATATCGAATTACTATTTTTAAAAATATAGATATATGATATAACGATATTCTTTGCCGATATTGACATCCCTACTACATACGCTTATGTACTGGACAAAATTTATAATTGTTTAGTTTTTGCTTTATTTTGGAGAGTTGGTTTTTGTTATTCTAAAATCTAAATAGTTCTGGATTAGATGCATTATCTTGCATGTAAAACTTGTTTGTCGATTCCTTTCATTATAGGACAAATTTAGCAATTTTCATGAAAAATCATAATTTTAGTTATGCATTCCCAACTCCTAACATGTGAACATGGGGCAAAATGTTAGATTTTGATGAAATTGAATTGAATTGAAAATTGAAATCCGAAATATGTAAATTCATTCCCTCCTAAGGGGTTTCTTGCTCATTATGTTCCCCTTAAGGGTTTTTCCTTAATTTTGATATCACAGTCCATGGCAAAGAAGCAAAATTTTGATTTTCAGTATGCTTTACACTTCAAGGAAGTTTAGTTTAAGCATCATCATCATGATGTTTTCATATTTGATTATGTTCCAATTAAGTTTCGTAATGTGTGTTTCTGATAGTTATGATGACGAATGAACTTTCTTGTTTTCAGCTGAAAGCTTTCTACGTAGACCTCCTCGTCCCCTTGGAAACAAATCTAGAAAAGGATACGAAAGTAGTGCAGGTGAGTTTTAAATTTTGGTATACGGATCAGATAAGTCTCTTTCTGATGTAATTCATACATTATATGTGACCCTATGATCTGGATAGATTGCATCCAATATACGTTAGTGGTCTGGCTTGGAAAATATGGAATGTTACTTCAGAAATTATGGATTTGGCTTGCAAAATGTTGAATATTTCCAAAGAAATAATGGAGTTGTTTGAGGCAATGTGTTCAAACCACGGATTTGAACCCAGTTAAGACTCCACATTTTTTGCTAATTTTAAGTTTCCGGTAGTAGCGTGAGAACTGTCACCGACCATTCGTTATTTTTCTCCCCGATTACTCGGTCTTTTTATTAATCCTTTACTTATCCTATTCTCGCTCTCAACAATACAATTGGAAATTCCCTGCATTCAGCCAAAGCCCTTTCTCATCAATTCCATGGGAAACCAATATTTCAATGAACTCCGGGTTTTCCTTAGTGAAAATTAGCTAGATCTTGACCTTGCGCATTGCGGTGAATCAGACATTATTATTATTAGCCGGTCGCCAAGAACGACAGTTTGCATGTTTTCAATAATTATGAAATAGTCTATCTGTAACATTGTAGCTCAGGTTTAGCAAATTAGTTTCAAAGTTTTATGTTTCTTACAACCAAGAGTTTCTATTGGCTCACCATTTTACCGTCAAGCACCCCTCCTCCGGTATATTTTTGGAGGAGTTAGCTATACTGTTATTTGTGTGAAATGTCTTGTTTTAGGGGCTCACTTCCAACTAGAGATGCAGAAAAAAATCGATATTCTTCCGTCGATATATCGATATATTGACATTAAACGCACACTATTGGATCCGATATTTTTCAGCCGCACAAACACCATCTTGTTGCCATTACCGCAAACCTGTAGATAGGTTTCTCCAAGCCGACATATTGCTGTTGACGGCCTGTTTTTGAATGAATCAATCAACAGTTGTTAAGTGTGTCTATAATGACGGCTTGCCCTTCAAATATATATATATATTGACGATGATGTTGGTCTTGATGGTACTGTAGCTTTTGAATCTACCTTCAAATATATATATTGACGATGATGTTGGTTATTAAAGGCATTGGTTCAGCTGTCATTTTCTACATCACGAAAGTTGCATCTTCTGTTAGAACCGAGGAGTTGAAGGGATACAAGAACTTAAGGTCATTGTTTTGGTTCTTATTCACATATTCTTATTATTCACTGGACTTATACGAAATTCTGATTAAAGTTACAAAAAATATATCGATGACCGATGTATCGGAATATTGACATTTTTCTTGGAAATATCGATTACTAAAACGATACTTTTAAAGAATAACGATTTCCGATAAATCGATATTCTTTGCTAATATTGACATCCCTACTTCCGACCTCTCCTTGCAAACGATCTTCTTAAATAAAACCTTTTTTTATTCCTAGTTTCAATTCCTCAAAATAAGTTGATGTGCGTAAAGGGAAAATTTTGGTTCAATAGTTTGATAATTCAAATAAAGTATTCTTAAGTGTGTGTTTTTGAAAATGTTGTTTTCTACTGCAACCCCACCGACAAGGCGTAGATAAAATGTTTATTATATCTGGGTAAATGTAAGATGAACTTGAAAAAAACAGTTTTAAAACTTGGATTCATCAAGCTGTTATTTCTCGCTCTTAAGAGACAAGAGTTTTCTCTCTTAAAATTCTACACGTACTTTACTAAAGACAACGGCCCTAATCCTATAATTCCTCTTCCGACCTATCTCAACTCAAATCGGTTTAAGAGCTGAAACGTCAAAGATTCCGTCGGAAAACGGAGCACCTCGAGAAGAAAATGGAAGGAAATTGCCTTGAATACTATCTACGCTACTTTGAAAGGTTTTAAGTTATTAACTACTTTCTTAAAAGTCGGAGCCGCAGGGAAGTAGGAAAGTTACGGTTTAAGGCGTTTTTGTTCTTGTTCGAACGGCAGGTCTGACTTCGAAGACTTGAGAAAGGGGGGTTTGTCCACTGAAGGCAGGAGCCATTATTGTGAGGGGGGAAAAACTCTCTTTTAAACTTTTGGATGTTAGGGACTGAACGGTAACTTTAGAACAAGGGGTTGCACAATGTTACTTCACTTTTGATGTATTTCTTTATAGGTTCGATTTCGTCTCGTTATTTTTGCGAGCTTTTGTGAAGAGTTTGAAGGTTTAAGGCGTGGTTGATGTTTTGGAACAATAATACTTAGAAGAAGGGGAATGTCAAGAACTTGATTCGAACGATTGACGTTTAGAATGTGAATGTTCGCAAGTCCAGCATACCACCCCTGGTACGAAACTAAGAAATGTAGCTTTTAGACAAAACAAAAATAGTTTCCTTGAGAAAAACCTTAATAAATCATAACCCAGGAACGGGGTGAGGTTTGAAAGTGCGGCTGGTGCCACGTTGAAACTATGTTTCCATACAGATAGACGGCATTAAAAGTGCACTGTTGAAAGAGCTCAGCATTATCCTAATGTTCCTGAAGGGTTTTGAGAACTGTAAATATTGCTGGCATAACTGTACAAAATCTAGTGGGGACTACTTTGAAAAAGACAAAATCAGATGTAGATGAGCAAATATTTTTTTGTGTTGTTGTTCAAAAAACAAAAATTCCAGGTATTTTTTAACACCATTTATGTGACTTGAAAGTTTGAAATTTTAACAATAGCTTCGTTTTCCATGAAAATTGGCAACGACTGTATCCAATAGTTCATACTATTCTAGTAAAAACGGAGTAAGATAGAACGTTGTCTATATCTCCACCCAAAAGTATGAATTACAAAGTTAAATCGATGTCGACGATTCGGTCATCATCAGTAACACAAATGAACTGAAGCTCACAGAAAGCTCATCTTATATAGCCCAGGTGAAAGGAGATTGAATCTTATTGGTTCAGGGACGTGAAAGGGGCCGGAAAGACCAACCAATGCTACTCTAGGCTTACAAAGTGAAAGGGGCAAGGGGTAACATAATGGAAAGGGGAGCCAAATATATTGCAACTATGAACAAAATAATGGTGAAATATTTTGAGGAATAACCTCATTTAAACATTTTCCTGACCTATCACTCTTAATAATTTCGAATTTTTCTTGCACCTCCAGCATGGCCTTTGGGCAAAAATTTCGAAACTCTACATAGTGCCTGCTTGTCAGATGAAAAATAAAGCTATGATTAGACTCATTCAGATGGCTTGAAAGGCAAAACTTTTCACGCTCCTTTATTCTAACAGTCTGACCACAGTACTCAAGCCCACATGAACATTTTAGTTTATAAACCCCATTCTTATCCTGAACATTAGTTCCCTACTCTTTTTCCTAAGAACCAATTTCCAAATGGAATCAACAAGTTCTCTCCTACGGGTATACTTTTAATAACAGATTTTTCTTTCAATAAATTTTAATTATTCATTGGTCCCTATTGATCATAATATGGCATGTTTATGAACTAATGGATGACTTGAAGTACTATGAATTTAAATTACTGTAGGTATTTTCTCTATAAATGGAAAAATCACGCTTTTGGATAATCAATGACACGGACAAGTCGGGAAAATCTAACTTATTTCCACCTAATTCAAGGTTGACTTAATCCGTATCATACTATTCTATTCATACTTTTCCAAAATTTGGATATTTCATTTCCGTTCGGGTGTGTGAAGGGAGCAAAAAAAATTGAAAGTATTCAAAATGAACATTAACTCGGAGGAGGTTGAAACTTGTGTCGAAACCGCGCACTCGTAGTTCTCTCCACTAAAATATCGAGGCAGCCAATCAGTCAACCATCCGTCTTCCTCCCTTAAGAGTCTCCTGGCAATTTCCAACCCCCTCAACCACCGGAACCGGACGACACCCTAATTTTCCGCTCAGAACCCTAATTTTCAATTTCCACCCTCGCACCTCCCCCTTTCGTCGGCCCCTGTGCTCCTAGAAACCCTTTTAAAAAGGGAGCAAAGCTCTCTCTTGTCATAATGAGGCGGAATTCAATTTTTAAAAGTCTCTTTCACGTTATAATCTTCAATTTACATTAGGCGTTTCTACAGTTGGACCGCAAGCTTGGGCGAAATTCGTTTAATCTCATAATATCTCATTTGTGAATTGTCAACTTCTAAATGATTGATACTTCATTCTTTCTGGGTTTATGCTCTTAATCTTATATAGGTGGTAGGCAATTCAATAATAAATTTTTTCGCCAATGCCCATTTTTTGTATCATGCATATAAATATTCATCAATATGTATTAATCAAATTGATTAAGATCATGACATTATTATGATCGTGACATTTTAACAGATAATTGTCATAATCGCATTGTGATCATTGTGTTTCTTCGTGTGTTTGTTGCTTTCCAACCCTTTTGCCCACATGACCTCTTCGGAAATTAATTGATTAAAACAGGAAGAGTTTGGATTCGGTCATATTTTCATATTCATTTCCCAATATGCTGAAGTTCTCAGAAGGAAATGACCAATTTTCAAGGGCCGCAGGTCAAAATTTAGGTCGTATTTGTCATCATATTCCAAAATGTTTGATTAATTAAGTTTCTTTCGAAACTTATACATTTTTTTGTCTTGAAAATACGGGAGTTGGTCAAACATTTTCCTAAATCTTTGAAAACAAGTACACGTAGTGCGCCATTCATAGATTTGCTTCAATCCCCGGTCTACTACAGTAATATTTAATTTTATTGTACTAGACTGAACAAGTAACATTGAACATACTATGGTATGTAATGCAGCAGATGTTAGGATGAGCTCCAACAATAGTAATACGTATACGTGTGGTTAACGAACCGACTGAGGAAGAAAGACCTAAGAGTCGAGGATTATGGGTTTCCCCGGTCACGGAGGGTGGAATGAGAAATACCACACAGGATTCAGAACACCCGTATAAATAAGCGCGGACCAGCCCAAAGAGATTCATTCAGATACTCTCCACATGTCTCTTGAGGTCGTACCCGTCGTAATTGCTCCCTCATATTTGTAAGGTAATCACTTGCTCCCCGACATGTCGTAGTTGACATCCGAAATTAATGAGGGTGATCTTGCTCTATGGTCTATTCGTTTATTTATTATTCAAATTAAACTCTTCAAAATTATTTCATCCGTTCAAAATTCCGCAACTCAATCCCAAATTTTCATCCGTTCAAATTTGATGTATGAATAAATTTACGACAGTAGACCAGCACACAATACAATGCTTAAGCCTCGGTTTAGACCATCCGTTTTTCATTTGCCGGTCAATGACACTCCATAATTTTGGATGGTGGTATGTTGTCTCGGTTGTAAATTCTCCGTTCAATGTGCAATTCCACCGGCCAAAAAAGATGTTAGAAATGAGTATCGACTTACTTAATTATTTTTTTCGTTCTGCTTGATAACGTAAAAAAAAAAACGCGGTAAATGCGTCCAGCGTTGCTTTTCAACTAGATTAGTAAAAAGCAATTGAGTGCTTGAAAACTGGTGACTTTTCCTTGCCGTCGCACTTGGAAAAACTTGGGATTACGGCCGTGGGAATTGGAATGGGAATGTGAGCCGTGGTATGTCATGCAAAGCAAAAACGAATACAAATATTTTGAGATGGGAACACAACCCACTTGATATGCGCGATAAATGGAAATCTTATCATAAAATCAATTACACTGGATTTTTTATCGTACAAAAGGCAGAATAATAGTGGAATATACTGGGCCAAAAAATACCCAAAAATGATGATCACTCGGAAGAATAGACGAACGAATATTTACTTGAAAGTTGCATCCTTGTTGATAAATTGCGATTCAGTCACCGCTTTGAGGTTCAATCCAGTTGGAAATATTAGAAGTCCAGAATTGCTGTTGACCAAGAAATTTGCATCCTCATTCGTTTTAAATTGTATCGGAGACATTATATCGTTCCTTTCTGAAGCATTCGTTGGCAATGAGTGCAGTGTTCTCAAATTCAAATAATTTTCCCTAACTCTGTTCATATCTGACGTTAACCGCCAGCTCACCGCTGTTTGGACCAACTCCCAATAACCACGAATAATAAAGTTTTTATTATTTTACTGGGAAGTTCACACAAATCACCTTCACAACACAGTTCACTTTTTCTTTTTGCACCTACACTGAACGTTTGGCGGAAGATTCCACTTTTTAAAGAAGATCCATGTTGCTGATTCTCACTTTAGTTTGCGGTCATTTCGTTATTTGCACCAAGTGTTTTTAGTGAAGATGAAAATTGTTTATGGATACACCTCCATTTGACTTCACCCGTGGCCACAACATACAGACAGTATGTAAATAATGATCGGGTTCCCGCACTCGCGGACGCCATTCTCTACATCGGAGGAGCTCGACGTGTCAAAGGAAGATGACAGGCTGGATACTGGCAGTCTCTTGGTAAAGGCAAGATAAATATATTGATGTCAACAAACCACCTCAAGTAAACAGACTCGGGAGGCATTCGTGGAATAAACACATCGTTAGTGACGAACTGTGCTAATCCGGTGGAATAGAACTCTACCCGCTAGTTGGTGGCACAATCACAGATACCTACGCAATACACCTGAATAAGCAACCAAAGTGTGGCTCAATGTTTTGTGAAATACCTGAGTTCGTAATGTAGACTTTACGATTAACTGTGCACACATCCTCCTAGTCTTCTCTCGCTCACATGACAATATTCCTGTCACCCTATTCGCAACCGATCTCCTGTCATTTTTCAAGCTAAATGCGAATTTTCATTCAAATTATGATCAAAGATATTTGAGTAATGATGCTGGACAAAGTGATGGGGGGGGGGGAGGCTTAACTCTAGATACCAGATAGGTATTTTGAATTTTCGGAACTCACACAAGGTACTCGGTTTTTTTGCAGTCTTATTTCGCGTCATATACGCACGTTTTAGGTCCTTTGTCCGCAATATTTGCAAGGGTGTTGCTAATGACTTATCGATACGTGCCCTAAATAATATGATTCAAGGCCCAGGTAATCCTTCTTCCATGGAGCAATTAAGCTCCATATTCTTGCATGTAATCAAGGCAAGGAGGCCAGGAGCACCACACGTCCGAACTTTCACTGGTCTCAGGATCAGGTAGAAATTTGTTACTATTTACTCTAGTAGAAATTTCGTGTGATTGACGTGTGGGACCTAACCTCGATCTTTTATCTACGACACTCAATCGAATGCAGTCCAATAATACGATTCCCAGAAATCCCAATACACAAAACCTTAATCAGTTACAATGCCCATTCTGCTTCACCACTGCAAGAAGGAAAAATATTCGAGGGCCAGTATCTTGGAGGAAGTTACAGCAGTCACTGAGGTGGATGCGTCACTGATAAAATTCATCCCTTCTATACTGACATGGCGCTGTGTTTGAGCGAGGGTCTCAGCAAAACTACGTACGTATCCAGCTAGCCTATACCTATTTGTACGGGCTGCAGAACGTGTACCTCTAGGGGGTGGTCTGGCATGGTATACTTTCATCAGATATGTAAGCAGCCTGATTAATGACAGATTATTTCCCGTTAGAAAGGACTCTAAACAAAAACCGCATGAATTGAAATTAATGTGTAATAACCATAGACGACAGAAGACAACCACTCGAGGGGACTAAACCATGGTAAAGGATGATTGAATCTGCAATCATTCAATTCCTCCACATAAAATCTTCACAGAAAGAATCCTCAAATATCCAGGTTGGACCTTTCTCCTATAAACAATGGTTAACTTTACTAATCAGATGAGAAACGGTTTTTGGAAACGCCTGAACAATACGGCGAAAATAAATAATTGTAGTAGTTCAGACTGATATTCATAAAGGTGGAGGTGTAGGACCAGGTGTAGACACAATGCTTCGTTTTCCAGCCTCTGTTATTTTGGGAAAATATCCATTGACTACGTGGATTAGTCCGGTCCGAGTTCCCAACGCTCACGTTTACTCTCACGTCTCACATTTTTGTGTTGGCCCATCTATAATTCAACAGATTACAAATATTGGCATGCATTTGTCATAGTATACATATATTGCATTTGGCATGCATTCGAAATAGTATACTGCAAAAACGAGAAGTATTCAAGGCCCAGCGTCATTCCTGCTTTACTGATATCGCACGGTGTTTGGGGAGGATCTCAGCAAGGCTACTTATCAAGCGCAGGATTCCATAATCCATAGTTGGATGGGCTCCAGATGTATACTTCTAACTTAGAAGTTCTAAGCGGTGGTCTGATATGGCGTTCTTTTATCATTGATACTGGACCAGATTTGAGATGTGCATTCGATTGAGAGTCTGAGCAGAAACCACCATGAATTGAAATGCGTAAATGCTGAGTCCCCATGGAGCTCAAAAAAGAAGCAGAGCCATCAATGACAATTTCATTTTAAAAATTCATGAGAATGTTACAAGAGTTCTTCCTTAAAGTCAAACAAAATGACGATAGTTAGAAGAAGAAAAAGGAAGAATATCTCCAGAAAAACTAAAACAGGTAAACCTGTTTTTATGGAATGTGAAGAATTCAATACATAAGATGCATATCTAGCAGAAGGAGTTAGCTTGAAAGCATAAGAAATATAAGACTGAAACAAAATAAAGTTTGGACAATTTTCCACAATTCACGGGATAGGAGCACGATGAGAGGGGCAGATTATAATCTACCGCTAAGGACCGCACACTCCATACAGGTATACGGTTTCAAGACCATTAAAGTTCGTCTGAGGCAAATGATCGCAGCATAAGGGATCTGAGTGTGAACTGGTAAACATTATCCATCTTCACTTTGTCGTCACCGAAGTCCAGTAGTTTTGCCAGCAGTGTTTCGCAATTGTTGATGTATATCTCCATGGGATACAGGATGTAAAGCCGCAAGGTAATGACTCCTGCATGGCTGGAATAGGGGGAAGCAGAGCACGAAATGGGAGAGGGTCTTTGGGGCTTTGTTATTGCACACATTTCATAGGCTATTATTTGCTAGTGAAAATTTGTTTCGTTTGTGCCAAAAGCGTATCATACCCATCTCCTGATTATGTGTGGCAAAACGCAACTGAGCAAGTAGACGATGCTTGTGTAAGTTGTTCACAGGGTCATATTTCCTTCAAAAAGCCAATTCTTCAATGCTATACTTTGCTAATTGGATAAAATAATGTCCTTTGTAACGCCTGACTCGTGAGGCTGAAATAAAAAGCTAAATTTTTCAGAAAGCGGGAGAGGTAAAAACGTATCGCCTTCCTAACCTCCACAGGTGATTCGTAGCCTGCGATACCTCCGTGATTCCTGATCACACGCTCGACTTCGAATGATTCAGCTGCCCTCCCTTTCTTGTTTATGAGCCTCAAGCTTTGAACGGCCTGATCAACGGCTTGCGGATCGAACGAAAAACCCTTATCAGAGGAACAAAAGAGATTCCGGACGTAAACGAGATCTATAGGCGACCCCCGGATAAACTTTAATCCCCAACGACGGAACGTCCCAATAAAAGTGATTCATTACGCGGAAAAACATACGATTTTCGCTTTTATTTCCCACCGTTTCGAGAAAACAAAAAAAAAGTAGACGAAAAAAAGGTTCTTTTTCCCGAACCGTGAATAGTTGCCTTGTTTTGGGGCCGTTTTTTAAACTTTTTTTTTTTGCGGAAACGGATCGCTATCTGTTTTTATTTGAATTTAAATACCCCGTTAGGTGCCGCCTAGTTGGAGATCAGAGGATTTATTCTCTTTCGGAGAGAGAGATTTCTTTAGTTACAGCGTGGACTCTCGAACAACAAGGGAGCGGACAGTTGAAACAAATAGAGATCGAATCGACAGTCGATATGATTTCGAAGGAATAAATCGTATTTCATACCGAGGTTCAACTTCCATTAACACGACCCTAAATTCCTATCGATCAATTTCGGATAAGTCATTTTAGGAGAAAATAAGAGGAAGCCATTAAAGAAGTATATTTTGATTGGATCAATACAGATAGATAGATAGATTGATGGATAGATAGATAGTTTATTTACATCATTTTACATGTTACATTCATCAATTGAATAATAACTGTTGACCGAGCTGGATAGTATAACACTGTGGGCCAGCCTGGAGTTGGTTCTTACTTCTAATGTTTATAAAGTAGGTACCTATAACACTATATTTACACCACATTAATTAATAACATTTAGATTCCACTTGCATGAAATGATGTACAAAGTATAAACGCCATTTGTATAGCTGCTAATTTTATTTATTAATTTTTTTATTAATCTTAGTTCATAAAGTACCCATAAGGGTTATCTCTTATCAGTTTATAAATGTATTTTTTGAATAGATGTTCACTGTTCATGTTCATTAGATTTCTAATTTTTTCAAAATCGTTATTGACTATTTGCATGCCTCTGTATTTTGTCGTCATTTGAGCAAATGTATTTTTTTACTCTCGGCAACCTGAGTCTGTAAGATTTTGATTGCCGCTATCTCACATCAGCAAAATAGATATTTTTGTATTTACGGATTAGTTTCAGCATATTTAATGTGTACAATTGGTGAACGGTTAACAAATTCAAATCATGAAATAATGTATCACCTGGGCTTATTGAACCCTTAATGTCATTTTTTGAATTTTAAAAATTTTGTCAATTAGGTACTTGAAAGTGCTCCCCCATATCACAATTGCCTCAAACAGCACCTGATAAATATTGATCTTTAGCTCATCTGATAGAAATGTTATTGTATAGAGGGTAAAAGCACATTTCCTTAGGTTTTGACACAGATTTTGAATGTGGTGGGTCCATTTCATTCGAGAATCGAAAGTCACTCCTACATAAACTACGCTATTAACTTTTTTGATTTTTGCTTTTGGTTTATTATTCAATAATAAACCATTGTAATCGCTTGGAAAAAAAATTCTAACCCCCCTGAAAATTTCATGGTTTACGTTTCAAAGGGTGTAGAATCCGAATCTGCAATAAATCACTGGGGTTTATCATTCACTCGGCTTGCGTTCATGATTTGAATTTCTACTAAGCTTTGGAGTGTTCGTTCACAGGATAGAGCGATTATTGAATTTCAGGAGGCACACAAATATGAGACCAATCCAAATAGGTATTTTGGTTGAGAACAGATTTACGTGCTCCAGATAAATTCAATAATCGCTATCCAAACTTAGTTTCAAATTGATTTTTGAACTTTTTTTTTTAAATACAGAATCCACTACTTATACTTGGTGGCTCACTTTTTGGTGCACAAACTCCTAAATTTTATTTTTTTTAAATCAGAATAATCCAAATTTAGGAGAGTCTGGATGTTTCCATCTGAAATTCGGCGCCCATTCTTTCTAGTCAGTTATTTCGTGGGAAGAATGAGGAGAACTCATCCAATTTGGCGTTGCCTACTTCTTTTCTTTCTTTCAAGAATAAACGGTTCCTTTGAACGTTTCCTTCTGATATTCGCTATTTCGAACGTCTGTAGAATAAATGGTAATTTGAAAGTGATATCTGAAATTTTCTGTTTCGATTCGAACGTCTTCTTAAAATAAATGGCAGTTAAGGGGTTTCTTTCTTCAAACTCTTTTTTTCAAACTTTTGTAGAATAAATGGTAATTTGAACGTTGCTTCCTGAAATTCGCTATTCAGGAAGCTTTTAAGAAATAATTGCCAGCTTGGACGTTTCCCTCTGAAATTTGCTGTTTCGAACGATAACTTACAATAATTACCATTTTAATAGTTTCTTTCTTTTAAACACCCTGTGCCGTATTTTCGTAGAATAAATGGTGATTTGAAAGTTCCTTCTTAAATTCCCTGTTTCATACGTTTTGTTGGAACAAATGGCAGTTTCTTTCTGGAATTGGCTGTTTCGAACATTTTTTAGGATATTCCTAACAGTTTTTAGGTTGAACTCTCCGTTTCAAACTTTTGTGAAATAAACATTTGTGTTGTGGTAGGCGGTACACATTTTGGAAACACAAACTTGAGCCCACATACTACTCCAGACTCAGTTAATCAACCTCATACCTCTTCCTCCTAAGCCAGGGTACATATTGTGAGAGTTTCATGTAGATGAACGGATTTCGAGGGAAGAGATGACTAATTATTACTGGTAAGAGGAAATTCCTCTTGTCGTGATATATTCGCACTTCATAAGTCCCCAAGATTTCAAGGAATCAAATAATAACATACCTTTATTCTGATTCAGATTCCACTAGACTAAAATTCACCATACCAACACACACGGATATCTCCTACATAAAACGACGAGCCCTCTTCATGACGGTGCTTTTAATATCTGAGTTTAATAATAAGAGAATACCGTGTTTAATACGGACATATTTCACTTTGGTGCCATCCCATTCGTAGGTTAATATGTCTGAAGCATGAAAGCGAATGAAATAAATTTTTCTCGCATCAGATGTACTTTGTAAGGGCTTATTACTAATTTCATTTCCAGTGTATGAACATACCACCAATACGGAATAAACTTTATCGCATTTAGTAAATATATCCAAGAAGTCAGTTAAAAACCAAATTATAAAGGTTCAATTGAAAGTAACAAACCAAAAATTAGCTATGAATAGAAGTCTCGTGAAATTCGGATAAGTTAATGTTAGGATAGTTAGGCCATGTGACGTCGTAACCATAGACAGTTTATTAGGTAGAAGGTATTGTGAGGTGATTGAATGGTATAGTTGCCCCTTCCATTGAGCTAAATGCGGATTCAATGCTACACTACGCTCAGAGATGATCCAGACGCTTGAACACGTCTGATTCATCTCCAAAAGCGACGGATTCTAAAATCAGGAAGGGCCAACTAATCATATCCATTACAGTATCCAACTTCTTCTGACCACTAATCTTCAATATTCTGATAGGAGCAGATAACCAAGGATGCTAAAGCCGATAATGCGGCACAATACAATAAATATGTTATGGCCCGAAAATATTTCATAACTTATAACATTTCCCTGGAGCCAAATACCAGGAGTTTTGACTGGTTCGGGGTCAACGAAATGACGAAGTGATAATGCAAGCAGCTGGCTCGGACGATGTTAGCTACGAGAAGTTCAGCAGTTGAGTGTTGTCGATTCTCATGATTCTTATGTTTTTCGATCCCAATTGAAGTCTAGCATTGTCTTGGGTTAGTGAAGAGGATGTAGAGGCTGTAAACTCATTCCAGTGTCTTGGCAGCAATGTCAGGGGGAACAGATGAAGACATTAAAAGCCGTATAAGGAAAGCAAATGGCTCATTCGTTCAGTTGTATCCTATTTGGAAAAACAGGAACATTTCGCTGAAGACCAAATTGCGCCTATTTAACAAGAATGTCAAGTCTGTTCTTACCTATTGTTGCGAAACTTGAAGAGTGACCAACGTCCTGACCAACAAGCTTCAATCATTTATAAATCGATGTTTAAGAAGAATCCTCGGAGTATGGTGGCCTGAGCTCATCTCCAATGAGAGACTTTGGGAACGAACCGATCAATATCCTGTATCAATGGAGATACGGCGGAGGAAATGGACCTGGATTGGCCATATATTGAGGAAAGATGAAGAATCTGTGGAGCGGCAGGCATTGGATTGGAATCCTCAGGGCTTCCGCCGGGGGCGCCCTTGTATAACATGGAGACGCTCTATCGAGAAAGAAGCAAGAGGAGCTGGAAAAACGTGGCAGGTGGTGGAGGTCCTGGCCAGCGACAGAACGAGATGGCGCAATTTCGTAGAGGCCCTATGCTCGCTCCTCAAGGAATGAAAGGACATAAGAAGAAGAAGATTGTCACTGTTCGGAACTTCCTCTAGTATTTTAATTTCTCTTCTGAAGGAAGATAGTGGTCCTTGTAAAGTTTTGGTCAGCAGATCAGCTGGAGTTGGCAAGGAGTATTTAGGGAGTTTCTGTAGTGTAAACCGACAATTCCAGACGGCGCTACGTGTGCAACGTCACGTCTGCAGCATCACGCTCAAACCGACAGAGAGAATGGAAGATAAGTTACGGTGACGGTGTTTACGTGACATAAAGTCCGCATACATCAGTCGCTCTAACTTGGAACAAGATAGATATCGAGCGTAGAAAGTCGATGATTCCAGACCTATTCCTGCAGCATCGGTCTTAGTATCTCTGAGGTGAAGAGAGGAGCTTGAGCAGGTGACTCGATGCTTCTAGAATGTAACTTCTGCGTACGTCTGAGTTCTTACTCACGGAAAAGGGCTAAAAGTGGACCAACTATAACCTACTTGCATGAGGGGTTATTTGGGGGTTTTAGTAATGGTAAGTCATGGGTTTAGGTTGAGAGAGAGCTCATTGACCAAATGAAGTCCCGGCTCGGTGTTCGGGCTTTTATACCTGACATATCCCTTCTTCATCGTTCCCCATTCCGAGGAAGAAGCCCTTGCGCCTCGGTCACTGCCCTATTCCTGTTTATTGGTATAATTATGTTTTGTTCCGGGCAAGTTCCCTTACAGTGACTTACCTTAAAAATGTTTACTTCCACGAAGAAAAAGGGAGGTATTAAAGAGGAAAGCCGAAAAGAAGTATTTTATTGCTTGATTTTGTGTCGCCACAAATCTGTTTGAAGCTGCTCAGGCTGCAATTCTCACCCGATTCTCTGTTTGTTTTGACTCAAGTGAGAGATTAAGTCAAAGATACTCACGTCTTAGAATGTGATGTTTACAATCATCTGTATCGAGAGGGGTTTAACCATTGTTTCCTATTATTTCACGCAATACTGTGCCACTGTTGCTGCCCAAAAATATTTGATAACTCCGACAGAGCTTGAATTCATATTCCTTCTACAAAGAGCCCATTTCCCTATAGTTGCGGCACTCCTACTAGTTGAGCTATGAGGCTCTTCTTCTTAGGATTAATTTCAACGAAAATAACAAATAAACATACCGACTTGATTCATTATTTCGACGTTTGAAGCACGTGGAGAGTTGGGAAAAGTGATACGCTGACAAGAATTAGTTTTTAAGCAGAAAATAATATTGAATAGCTGGTAAAATAATCTTGATCGCCCGGGGGTGGTGCCAAGCAGACTTGAAGGTTTCTAGTATTTAGTAGTTACTGTGCAATTTGCCTTGAGGGGTTCGTGTTAGTGGACATGTGGAAGAAGAATCTCTTCTTCGATGGTGGACAGCTACGACCACTCAATTTATTTTAATCAGAGATATAACTCTGATATACTCGTATGGGAGTGGCATCGGTGAAATCAAACGGTAAACTGTCACAGAATGTAGGTAGAAACAGGTAAATGTTTCAATTAAGAAGTATTCTTGTAATAATTACGAATTGCCGCACTTGTTTCGAAGTATGTACAGTATGTTGACATACCTCACGTCCAACTAGGGAAAAATGAACCGTACCTGCACCGCTGGGGTTCTGAGCCCGGAAAACGGAAGGCTGTCTGTATAACCATCTGGCCCCCTTTATTACATCTCCGTTTTTAATATCGTATTTTATTTAGGTCCCCCTCCGCCCGGGCTTTAGGACTGAGAAAATGATATATCGCTCCGCAACCTCCACTTTGGAGCCTCTACCTCTATAAGGGTTTCTCCTAATATGTACGGGGAGCACGGCGGCGGGGGTAAAAATGTCACCTCTCAACCCCAGTTGCCGCCGGCGTTTCGTCCGTAACATGCCAGCTGTCGGGAGGAAATTGTTTCCACGGATCGGGATTTTTATTATTTAATTCCATTTTTCGTGGGAGGCTTGTTTAAAAATGGGTCCCCCAATTCGACAACCTACTGGGGAACAGTGAGGAACATAGGCCTAACTCATTGTTTTGAAATCCATTCCGTGTTCAGCTCGAAATTAGGAGAATTTGTCGTGTCGTATGACTTCTTAAGGGAATGATTCTTAAGGGTTTTACCCTCACTATTAATTTAAATCAATTTGTAACAACAGAAACCATCGCAATGGCACAAACATTGCAATATTGGATTTTTCCTGAATTGTCTTCGTTGAAATTCATTTGTGGTGATCCCTTTTCTTAACATTTATACGGGAATCCAGACTTCATATAACTCTGTCGTTGTCAGAGCCCATTTCTAACAAAATGTAGCCCATGCCTTTCTTTAATCTGCTTTTTGATGATTTCAGCTTTTTTTCAACTATTGATATTAAAAATCACTAAAATGTCTGAAGCTGCCTTTAACTTCTCTCTGAAACCATTTTTTGATTATACCTACCGTTGCAAGAACGTCAAATTGCCTATCAAGCAAAATAAGAAAACTTCAACTTGACCTTAAAGGTGACAAATTATACCAAACACCAAATTTTGAAAATGATGGAAGAAATTCTTTTTTTTTCCTTCGTTTATGCTTGCTCATAACAAACAGGTGTTATTCGTGCGACTTCCCACGAATCCAAGAATCCCAGCTTTCCGTTGGTACGAGAAAAGCATTTTTCACAATGCAGTTTTCTGGAGAAAATGAAAATTGGATGTGGGAAAACGTGGGGTTTTACGGACGTTTTTCGCACTAAATCAACTTCCTTGGAAAAATAAGTTTTTTATCGGATTCTATGTATATTTTTTCGCCGAATCGAATAGTAAATCTCTCAGGTCTCTTCGCTCAACAAAAAGCAGATTTTCGGGGTTGAATTCACAGTACGAAATTTCATTAGTTCGATACTACTAGCTCAGAACTTGGGTGATTTGTGATTCAGCCGTTCCGTTCCGTTCCGTTAGGGGAAAGGGCCTGGAATTCTCTAAATTTTTATTCAATGAAAAATATACTAAAATCCGACGCAAAACTCAATTTTATGTAGCAAGTCAATTTTGACAGAAAAACGTTGATTTGAACTTTTTTTCGTATAAATGGAAAGTTGAAATTCTGGGGAAATTTTCCTGGGAAGTGGAGGTTACTATACCTGTTTATTATGTACTACAGAAAATACGGGAAATGGCACATTTCCATGAATTCTCAAAATGTTATGTGCGGACTAATGTGCCAACTTTTTAGTCATGTTGAAATGTCGTTATATTGCTTCAAAGAGATGGGGAGTTTAGGGAAGTTTTTGCCTCTTGAGAACCTTCAGTCCCTGGTTCGATCTACCGAACGTTCCAAGCAGATGTTCCACAAGTCATTCTAATTCTTCAAATGCCTCAAGTCTTAAACATTTCTTCTTCATAACCGGTTGTATTTGTATGTTTGCAGTCCGAGCAAAAAAGATTCCTGCAACAGCACAAGCAGCGATCAGAGACGTACTCCAAGGCGGCGGCGACGATGAAGAAGCAAAGGAAAAAACAGAAGAACAGCTCGAAAACTGGTATCGCCATGGATAAAGAACTCAAGGTACCTAAGGATGCATTTAATATTTTGACATCGTAAACGTCTCATGGTCAAGAGACAATGGACATGTAATACAGAGTCTGAGAGACATGCTGTGTTCTCAGAATGTCATTCCAGGGTTAAGTGTTGACTGTGTCGTACCAAGTTCAAATAGTTAATGCCACTCCTAAAAATTGTTAAGTTAATTTTGGACCAGTTCGATAATATTTTTTCTTCAATGTTTGTCAGTCGTTTTAGGCGTCCATTGGTTCGTATTCCAGACATTTTACCATTTTGTGATTATCCTCGTTCCTTCGGGGATGTCGGTTGAGACATCGGAAATCACTTGGCATACGGCAATGTAGAACAGGGCTCTTGCATCAAAGCATTTCAGTTGTTAATTGATCTTTGCATCTGAAATGAGACCTTGGTGCCTCTCTCACTATCGCTTCATACGATATTCCTATTACACCCCTGACATCTTCTTCATTTGAAAAGGCATCTCGTATTCCCTACCTAGAAAGACTGATAACCTATGCTCGTGGTTCTTCAAAAAATCAAACATTTGTAAGCAACTTTCATCAAAATTGTGGTAAATTTGCATTACCTCCTTCAGAGTGTCTACGCCTAATTGTTTTTTTTTCTGCACTCCAATAGTTATTAATTACTGAAAATAAGCGTTCAATGGGTGCACTTGTTGCTCGTAAGCTAAATTCAAATTCACACACAATCTTTGTGTTGGGCAGAAACACATGGTTGGAGCGCATGTGATTGAAAATGTCACTCCAACGCATTTCTGAGGCTGCTTTATGCTCGTTCCGTTTGCCAATCTTCTCTTCCGATAAGTAGTTTTTAACAAGGGATATCTCTTCAAACATTATCTATGTTAATTTTAGCAGATGATCGGGCAAAGATGTCAGAAAAAGCTTCACATGACGCTTCATTCCGTGAAAATGTTTTTTTGAGCAGAATCCACGAAAATAGGGCAAGATCCTGAATATTTGCGTTCCACTTCCGTAGGTTTCACAAAAAGACGTTGTGTATGAACCACAGCTACACTTCCCCACAGCTTACCCACAACCTATTAAAGTAGGACCTTGGGAGTACCATTTCAAAAAAGGAGGACCTTACCTTCCTTTTCAAGGGTTCAAAAATATGGGAAGACACAAACACAAAAAGTAGGACCTGTTCTCCCAAAAGGAGTACCTATGGTCACCGTAGCTATGGTGCCATTATTCAAATTCTTTTTAGTATCATGATTGGATTGAAATGAATGATTCCACAATAAGAAATATGGTTTTCACAGAAATATATTTCCGTTATTTCTGAAAATGAGAGAGCGGGAGCGTGAAGCTGTACAATTATTGTAACATAAGTATATTATTGTACGTAAGGAGTTCAAAGCATGTTTTTTCACTTAATATTGCTTACAGAATCATGAAATCCAATATAAGTAGTCGTTTGTAAACCCCATGAGGGGCTCCTGATACAGCACTATATTTAAAATTTTTGATTCAGATAATTATACCCACTTCCTGACCACATTTCACTGCAGTTGCAGCCGACATGCTATTTTACGTCCAAAATGACATTGAAGACATCAACCTACTTGTAACCAAAAGAATGAAAACTCGTTTTCCACTCAAAACCAAAACAGAACCCATTTTCCCCAAAGATGTAGGGCAGCCAAACTGGCTAGATGTTTGGATCAACGAGAGACTAAACTGAATCTTTTTACCAAATGTCAAGATTTTTTTCAAGTTTCTTGTCCTCTTTAGAAGGTATTTAACGTTTTTTCAGAAATTCTAGCTCATAGCGCGCTGATACTTAAAGACGTAGAGAGTATTATATTTCCGATGTACCAACTACACTTAGCTTAAAACAACAGAACTAAATCTATAAAAGTTTATGTTGCATAAAATTCAAATTTTAAAGGACCGTTTACTATGGAAATTGTATTAAATATTTCCAAATATCAACTTGTTGTGCCTATAAAATGTATAAGTAACATTTGATTTGTTATTACAGAGTATGCAGATTTTGGAAGAAGAACGCTCAAAATTGGATGCTTTTTGCGAACAAAGTCTGAAAAATGTGAGTACGGTTTTTGTTATTTTCTGATAAGTTCGTTATACGCTGAAGCCAATACAACGCATACATTAATGAAATGGTCTCGCATGCAGACACTTAGTTGTAAGATGAACATACTGTTAAAATGGCAATGGAGAATTACTGTCGAAAAAAAACAATAATAAACAATAAATAAATAATAATACAATAAATTACGAATCAAAATGAGCCTCAAAAGAAAATATCACCCCGTATTTTTGATAAACAGTGCAAATAATGGCTAAAATTAGGTGACACAAAATTATTCAAATACGACGAAAACAAATATGATTTAATATTAATTTTACTGTGCTGATAACATGAATGTTTAGATTATTTAAATATTTGAAATCATCTTTGATGTTTCTTAATTGTTAAATATTCAGATTCTTGGGACGTGTACTTACAGATATGAACGCTCTCAAAACTGTAATGATGCGATTGTGTTGAAATTTAAATGAGATGAATTTTACACCGTTTTCCTACTAATCTTTGTATTTGACAGATCTAACGATTATCAAGGGAAAAAACGATGACGAAGACCGTGGGCTGAAGAAATTCCACATCCTCCGTGATTCTTAATTTTTTCGTCTCAATTTTTACATCTTACTGAGCTTTTTTGTTGAGATTTTAGACATCATTGACATTATACAGGGTGTCGGACAAGTTGTCCCCCTCCCCCACCAAAAATCGTCCAGATGGAAGTAAACAACAAATTATTGTTTGAATCTTCATTTTTTTGCAAGGATCTCAAATAGCATATTTTCGCACCCCAAATGACACTAACTTTCTTATGTTAAACAAAAACAACAATCTTTTATTGCAGATTCGGATTCTCTCCAAAATTTCATGAAAATTTTCCCTCAACCCAATTTTTTTATTTCGCGCAACCGGTTCATTCAAAGTTGTGCAACCCCAAAATTTTCAAATCGTGGAAGATGGTGAACTTTAAACTCTGGCACATGAATTTGAATGTTTTTTAATGCTGATTAACGTGATGCTATCCAATTCTTGTTTCAATTTCCGCGAAATAATTACTTTTTGATTGATTTTTTTTATTTTTTGCGCCTGTATTAGGATGTTTATGGTGATTAATTTTCGAGTTCTGGTTGAAAAATGTAAAAATAGGAGTTTGAAACCTTTTTCAATGATCAAGTGGAAAGTCATCTTGATCAGAGAGTTGAAAGTTGGCATAAATGAGCTGCCGTTAATGTGACCTCTGAATAATCAGATAAGTATTTTGTTCCTTCTGTTTACAACCCTTCGAGGTAAGTGTGTTGATGTACACACAACCAAAGATCATCCGATAAGAGTTGATCATGTTTCTAGCCAAATCATGAAACCGATAAAACTCTACCTTATCCAGTGGACACAGCTCACTCTCCTTAGTTCTGTCTGCGACATCATTGTCATCATGCTCATACCACTCATTACTCAATGGAAAAAAGGGCTGCTAAGGTCTGAATCTTCTTTGAGTTCGGTAGAGTCGTTCATAGAGCAATGAAAAAGTTGGTTGAGATCTCAGATTTTCATGAAATTTCGGGTAGAATCCGAATTTGCAATAAAATATTGGGGTTCCCATTCAAAAAAAGAAAGTTAGTGTAACTTGCGCATGGTTGCGCAGTTGCGCGGGGTGCACGATTATGATATTTGAGATCCTTGCAAAAAAAATATGAAGTTTCATAAAGAAATTGTTTGTTTACTCCCACTTGGACGATTTTAGGAAGAGGGGCGAACAACTCGTTTGTCACCCTGTATTAGAAATCAACATCACTTGGTTTTCAGTTGTCTTTTGCGGTGTAAGTTGGTTCTAGAGCCCAAAACAGTTTGGACGGTTTGGAACTGGAACGGCTAATTGGAGCGTATTCGCTCCGGAACCGTTCTGAATTTTTCGTGGATACCACTACTAAGAACACACATTATTCAGATTCGTTATCGTTTTGTCGTAAAGTTAATTATCTGAACTGAAGATGTAAAGTGTTGTTTAGCCCATTACATAATTCAGGTGGACGGGGACACGCGACACGTTCGTGCGGACATTGCTCTCCTCCCTAGCCCTGCCGTGTGTGATATAGTCGACGTGTTGGCTTTAGTGGCTTTAATTGTTTATCGTCAGAAAGACCCGTTGGGAATCGGGGCGATTCAATGGACACGAGGCCGTGCGGTACACGTGTAGTTCGGTGATTATTTGCATACGGCACGCTAGGCGTATTGACTGGAACACCATGTTCAGGAGTTGATATAGGGAGGATGTAACTAATGAGTGATAGAATGGACTAGTTGCCCCTTCGAATGACTGAAATATGGCTGCAACACACAGAGGATATACCTGGAGATGAAAAGTTTCAGGCTTGTAGCTGTTTCATCATACAATCCGTCCTTTGCTTGCTTGGAAGGTAGGGAACTTAACATTACTGCGCAAGGTCGAAGTTTTGTTATGAAGTCAAGTCCCCAAAAATGGAAATACCTACCTATTTTGCATTTCACAGCTTAGAAACATTGTACTCGAAAAGGTTTATTCAGACTGCCCACGAGCGAAAACACCGATATTAAATATGCTCCGTTGTGCAAGCTGTGAGTTTCCTTTTGCAAGTTATATTGAATATTCCACCTATCAAAGGTTTTTCTATTACTGTAATATTGACGTGTAAAGTATATCCTACATGCAACACTATAGTAGAAATGGTACCAAATAAAGATATTTCGTAAATTGGAAAGTTACTAAGTTTGCTAAACATTTTTAAAACCACTGCCTGAAGTAATTATGGGGGATCCGGATTTAGGGCCAGGGTTGAAAACTAAAAGGGTTTGGGCCATTCTAATGTTCAAAACGGAAGGCGTTTGGTCCATGGAAAAACGGTATAAAATGGGCTTGCAAGGTGTATTGCTCACATATTTGTCAGAATGATATCATTCGCGACACGTTCTTCTCCATTGAGATTGCTTACACCTGTAAGATAGGCCCTGTCATCACCTGTACAGGAGTATCTTACATCAGAGTTGCGTAAGCGTTGTACACGAAATTCGCAGTTAGATAGGGTAGAGGGAAACATTTGTGAAGCGACAGACCTACCTCAAATTGCTAATTTTTATTTCCTCCCACCCAAAGCTGCCCCCAAACCCCTCACCTCGCCACCCTGTTCATGAGCCCAAACCCATTGCCCCAAAAATACGACAACTGGAATGAGCCCAGATCCATTTTTATGTTTTTAACGCACTATTTCTTTCTGTCATTTCAACAGTACCAGCAACTGTCGGTCAAAGCACGAAACAATAGTGAAAAAACTACTTTGGACTACACACACAAGTGTGAAAACACGCAAATAGAGACCAAGATTTCGAATTTCAACTATAACCACCTATTAAGTGTAATAAGTTTAATGTCGAGCATACGGATTATACGGAAACAGACGAAAGTTAGAATAGATTAATAAAAAAACATGAAGAAGGATGTTAAAAAATAACGATATATCAAAATATCGATATTATTCCGACGATATACCTTTATTTTTGTGTGTATTTTCTATTCCGATATATCGATATTAAATGCACACTATCGGATCCGATATTTTTCAGCCACACATAACACCATCTTGTTGCTATTACCGCATAGCAAGCCTACATATTGCTGTTGGCGGCCAGTTTTTGAATGCCTGAATCAACAATAGTTAAGTGTACGATATAATGACGGCGCCAGGTTATACAGTACCCGCACGACCTCCAGGTCTTGATGGTACTGTAGCTCTTGCTCCTTCAAATATGTATATTGACGATGATACTGGTTTATTACGTTTAGTATAGTACTTTTGAAATCTATCAATGGAAAAACAAAAAATAGCCGGAATTTTTGAGCTTATTGGAAGAGCTCCATATTAAAGTCATGGTTTAGCAGTCATTTTCTACAACAAAAAAGTTGTAGGGATACAGGAGACTTAGGTCATTGTTTCGGTTCTTCAAATGTGTCAGTTTGGAGGGAGGCATTTTCGAACCACATTATTCCGAACGAATGTATTGGTGGAAAACAACCCACCCTGGTAGTCTAGGGCTAGTCATCAGTTCCTTTCAATCCTAAAATTGGAAATCAACTGACTGCGACATTCAGGCATGAGGAAAAGAAAATTCCGCAGCAACACAAGTTGAAAATCTATATTCTAAAGACATCTCTTCAATGTATCACATGAGCCCACTCTCACCCCACGTTTATCTGTTAGCTCGACCTCCAGAACCCAAGACTTTGACATAAGACAAATAACGTCAACGTCCTTGAATATAGTAAAAATCTTCTTGCAACCATGTACGGATGTCAAGAAGATATCTTTATATCAAAATATCGATATCCTTCGTCGATATATCGATATTTTTGGGCGACATTTTCTATTCCGATACATCGATGTATCAACATCAAATACACACTATCGGATAAGATATTTTTCACCCGTAAATCATTATATCAACCATATTCTACATCTTATTGCTCAAAACTAATTTTATTATATTATATTAAGATGAGGTAGGCTAATCGTAGATAAAAAACGCTGCAAATTCTTTCACTGGGGTTTATTATTCAATTGGCTTGCGTTCATGATTTGAGTTTCTACTAAGCTTTGGAGTATGGTTTCACAGGTGATAGAGCGATTATTGAATTTCAGGAGATATGCATAGAGCACGTAAATCTGTTCTCAACCAAAATACCTATTTGGATTGTTCAGTTGATCATATTTGTGTGCCTCCTGAATTTCAATAATCACTCTATCACCTGTGAAACACGCACACTCGAAAGCTTAGTAGAAATTCAAATCATGAACGCAAGCCAATTGAATAATAAACCCCAGTGAAAGAATCTGCAGCGTTTTTCTGTGGTTATCAGAATGCTTCAACCCGTGTATCGACTACAAAGCCTTTTAGGAGTTCACTCCAGTATCCACATTACTACATCAATACATCACTAGGTTACTACGATGAAAACATAAACAATAATAAACCAAAACAACGCAAATGTTAGCACCATAAATCGGGCCGTATATCGGGAATGGTTTGAGCTACTAACCTGGGGAAGGGCCCATTCGATTCCTCATGGAAAGTTCTTCAAAAAGAGTCCAAATTTAGGTCGCTTCGTTTAATTAAGTGAGAGTGCTGGCTAAAGAATTGGGGCGTTGTCGGTCCAATGTTGATTTTTCCTGAAAATTTCAGATATTTTGCTCCAGCCGTTTGGGAGAAATCCTGCGTACGGCGTACATCGTACGGCGGACGGACGAAACAATTTTTATTGCAGACTCGGATTCTACACCCTTTGAAACGTAAACCATGAAATTTTCAGGGGGAGTTAGAATTTTTTTTTTTTTTTTTTTTTTTTTTCCCAAGAGCGATTACAATGGTTTATTATTGAATAATAAACCAAAAGGTAGGGATATCTTGGAGACTTGTTCTAGCCAGTTCGAGGCTTACTGGAGAGCACATCAATCAGAGGGTTTTCCTCACCTCTATCCCCAACCAATATTGGTTTGATTGCTTTTTTTTTTCAGTTTTCCTTCTTACTTCACTTACATTGATTTTCACCCTACATAATAGTGATAATTTACTTCCCTGGATCCTGTACATAATCATAATCATAAATGAAATTTCATTGAATTTTTGAGTGGTTGAATTCTTTACCTGTAGTAGAATGAAATTCAATAATTCATTATTATTCACTGGACTCATTACGTAATTCGGATTAAAGTTTGAACAAAATATCGATGACAAATATATCGGGATATCGATATTTTTTTGGATATATCGGATTACTAAAGCGATACTTTAAAAAAAATAGCGATATTCTTTGCCGATATTGACATCCCTAAAGAAGGCTGAAGCAAGTTGCAGCGATGCCTGGAGGTACGTTCGATCGTTGTCAGGGGTTTTACTTTTCGTTTTCCAGCAACAACGTTTTTCCGAGTAGATGACTCATTTTTCCTGGATCTGCTGGGCCGTTCGATACGATTCGTGTTTAAGTTAAACGTTGGAATCTTTTTTAGAATAGTTTTTTGGTGAAATACCACTAAATATGTGGTGTTTAATAAAAAAATACGCTGATTTTCACAGTGTGGTGTTTTGAATTAAATTGATTTGTGGTGTTTTCCCATGTTTTTTTTTTTTTAAAGCAGATGTCACGAATGCCGACAGAGTGTTCTGCAACCGAGTGATAAATAATAAGCTAGAGTTGATAAAAAATCATTTGTTCGAGTGTTCTATCATCGCCATGGCTGCGCAGAAGCAAAAACCGTGCTAAGTTGTGCGATTTGAAGTAAACAAAAATCTATCGTGATTTCAGCGAGATTTTCGACACCCGGTTCGGTCACTGATATCGCTCGAATCCGATATTCATAGGTGGTATCCTAAGTTTGGAACGGTGGGTCTCGCGTGCCTCAAGAAAGAGTTGAAGCATTTCGAAATGTTCTTAATCAGGAATGTAAGAACTTACTAAAGTAACTTACTAATGAAGTGAGGTACGGTGTATTGTAAAAAGCTTTTTTTTCTCTGACTCGCCAAAAATCTTTCTTTTTGTACAAAGCAACCGAAAATAACAAAGTTTGTACAAAAAGTGTCGATATGTAGGTAGGTATGAGAAGGAAACAGAATGACCTCGACACCATTAGCAATTCCTGAGAAAATGGGTCTTGATGCAAGTTAACACAGACTTACGAACGCCCTTAATAATGATATTTCACGAGAGTTGATATTCTCGAAGCTCTTACGAAACCCAGTTTTGACGATGAAGGCACGCGGTCAAATGTAATTTGCCTCCAGTTGACTGTGGGTAGTGATGCCTTGGAATCCTTTCAAGGAAGCGAGCTCACCTCTTAACGGTGCCTTTGGGAAATCTAAGCGCTGGCACTCCATCACTTCCTACGCCCGTCTTTTCCGTGGCCCTTTAAACCGAGAAATACCCCTTTTTCTCCCCGCACAGCTTCTTTCTTATTTTCATTCTTTACCTTTACGAGGAACCGGAAAAGGGACCGATAAAGATACATTTAAACGTTTAAAAGGTAATTCCTTCCGGACGCCCGACCTCATTTCCTTTTCTTGGAAAGGAAAAACTGGCATAAAATGTCGAGTTCCTTGTAGCCGAATTCAATACTCTAATTTGCCGTAGACCATGCTTTGCAGATTTGAAGGAGTTTCTCATAATAAGTACATTATTAAACGCTAGAGCAAATTTTAGAACTTGAAGAACAAGCTTCGAACAGAAAATGTTGCTAATTCAGAGAGGAGACTCAACTTTTATTTGAAATCGAAACGATTTGCTTAGTAAACTAAAAAATAATAACATGATAAGCATACAATGGTGGCAAAGCTATTGGGAAAGTACGCTTAGGCTGAGGCAAGCCAACCCGTTTTTAACATATCGAAGAAACGCTGAAGTGCTCCTCTACTTACTGTATACGATACGAAAGACATTCTCAAACTTTCTCCTCAATGGCCATTGCTCTCTAAGGTTTCAAATCTTCCTTTCGGCAGTTTTAAGGCATTTAAGAATTTTGGATTTCTATAAGGTCGACCGTAAGGTTTCACATCTTCTGGATTCGCCGTTAACCAGCTTCCTGACCCTTCGATACTTCTCAGTGTCTATCATTGACAGACTGTCACCACACCTCTTCTGCATCTTTTAAGATTCCAAGTGTCTTTATTCGACGAGTTTATTTAAATATTTCCCGTTTAGTTCTTTTACGTATTGATCCAATGTCCAGTGTTCCTCTATGATTGGCCAATGTAGGTTCAACAGTTATGAATCAACGGGAAGAGTGTCTTTCAATATCCCATACATGGATAATTTCGGTGAATGAATACTCCATGCTCCTACGGAGTTTTTCTGAGGGTCAAAAGAAGAATGTTGATATTTCCTAGGGCGCCTAACCTTTTTTAGACGTCCCTCTGAAACGAAGCAGTGTCATTAGAAGGACGCTTAATAGAATCGATCCAGGAGGATGTAGGACAACCCAAATATTGAACAAACTAACTATGTACCAGTCCGTTTCAAACCATTCCAAAAACGAATCCGTGAAAAGTGTTGGTACTTGTGTGTGTATATGCGTGTGCTCTGCTACAGACCACTGCTCCAAAACCCAGCTCATCTACTGAGTTTGTTGCTGCCCTGCATGATGCAGTGGTTCTCTGAATTCCCCATTTTCTCCCAATGGAAATAGCATCTGAGTGGCTACACTTGCTTCTGCGGTGAGGTGTTACAGAGGTACACAGGTAAGGCAGTAGATACCCTCTGCCGTGCCTGCCGGGGTAAAAATGAGAGCCTGATCATGTGGTGCAGCACTGCCCACGAACTCACAGTGGCATTATAGTGACCGGGGCTGGAAGCCAAATATCATTGACATCAAGTCCAATGGGTCTGCCATTATCCTGAATGTCCTAGTGGTTAGTTGCAGCGTGAACGTGTAACAGACATGGAGGGCAAAGATAAGTAAATATGTTAGAAGCGACCTACGGCAATCGGTATCTGAGCTAAAAGGAGTGGGGCCTTATAACATCAAGGTTAAGGCTGCAACCGTGTCATGGCGTGGAATGTGGTGCGGGAAAAGTGCTACGAATTTACTCGAGCCAGGCAGCTCGTCACGAGTACTTTGTGGTAGTCATTCGGGGCTTTTAATTAAACTAGTGGTCATTCTATGCAGGCACTTCTTTCATCCCTCCCTCTTCCATATCCCTTAATTTCCCAAATTCCAAGGGCATGTCTGGGATTCCTTCCCACTTTTATTTTGTTTGGTTTTTTTTTTTTCGTTTTTATTTTGTCAGAACAATTTTGTCGACCCTGCCCAGCCTGAAATTCTTAATCGATGTACATGATTATTTTTTGGTTCGATCCCAATTTTACTGTAGGTGTACAACAAACTCCGTCAATTTCGGAAATTCCACGACGAAAGAGGAGAAAAGGAGGAGGCTGTCACGTTTCGACTAGGCAAACATATTCGACTCAGCTGATAAGCTAACACGGAGTTTCATGTTACGGGATAATCACAATAGATCTTTTATGTCTCAGTGACAAAGGGCTCTTTCGTCCATCCCTTTCCGGAAAACAGGGCTGATTCCTTGTGGAAATCATCGGCATTTCCATCTAAACGTGGCGTATATTTAGGAACATCGCTCTGAGTTTAATGACTCCATCTTCACTCCCGTCAAACCTTCCACCTCTTTATTGATGAACATAGGCGCGCGGCCCACCGCCAAATAGCCCCTATTAGCCGCGAATGCGAAAATCCGGAACACAAAGATTATCGCACTAATGGCACAGTATGAAGGGACGGTATACCCGGCGCCGTGTGTGTATGACGTTTGAAAGCTTCATTAAAACGGTTCTCTTTTTTTATTGTATTTCTTTTTTCAGGTGAAAAACGTGTCGAAAACTCTGATTGCTAATGGGAACAGAGCAGTTGGCGAAAAACCGCGATCCTCACATAAGCCTCCCGCAAATGCACAAACATATACTCGTATATGGTTTTTTTTTTTTTTTTTTTTTTTTTCAACTCAACCAGAAATCTCTTTTAGTTTCAAACATCCCATGTATTTTGTTTAAATATACTTTTAAAAGAACGAAGAATCTCTCTTTCAATAGGTTGTTATACGAAACGAGAGGCGAAAAAATTGATAGGTATTTGTTTCTATCCGTTTGGCAAGTTCGGTATTCCAGCAATACATGATCGAAATGCGAATTCTTCACCTCAATATTTCATTCTACCTGTTGGGATTGGATTCTTTTTTACAACGAAACGATTGGATTAGAAGTTGCATGAACCTCGGAATGAATGAATTTGTCTATGTGAACATGCTTGTTCGATTGACCATTGTAACTAGATTTGGTGAGCGCAAAAATGATCAACTATTTTTAAAGTATGATTATAAATTAACAAAGAAATAATTCCATACCTATATCAAGTTTTCCGTATTTTGCGAACATGCCGACATAGAATTATCATTATTTCTCAATTCGGAAACTTATTTTCCATAGGCAGATCTCAAGTGGAACATTCTGATTCTTATTCATCAATGTTTCATGCAAACATTTTATCAAAACAAAAACTTGAACGAATCAAGTGAAACTCACCGTAGAAATTCGATCATCATCAGAGGTGGTTGAAGTCCCATCAAGGTGCCTACTCCTTTGTGGTGTGAACTCCACCGTTGGCATACGTAAATTTAAACATTCTCTATCTTGGTATTTGACAGCGAAGAGAGCATTCCACCAGTCCTCCCCAAGCATTGCATTCCTTTTTATTGCAGTGGCTGTTTGATTCTCATCGAAACCAAATATACGCGTTTTATCTTATTAAGGGGAAAGCACCAGTAGTGGACATGTTAAGAAAATCTTGTGTGATTGTTTGTGTTACCTCATAAATTTTTAGCTCTCAAATTTCTTTTTTGGGTGTCTACACGTTCTTCCGACATTTTTAGTTGAGTTTAATCAAAGAAAACACCAATTTTATAAATGTTTGAAGAAATAGAGTCAAATTTTGTGGAATAACCGAAAACACCAGTAGTGGACAGCTAAAATTTTCTAGTGTTGATGTAGTGGACACTTCATGACCCAGTAGTGTCAACAAGACGACGTAAAATCTCGTTTAAAATCATGTATATATCTAATCGGTAGTAAAACAAAAAGAATTCCATTCAACTGGAAGAATGAAGTGAGCACCAGTAGAGAACAATTCATGTAAAAGTAGAAGATAGCTCCTGGACTAGTAGTGGACGTCTCTCGCAGTAGTAGAGGACACCCCCTGTCCGCCTCTAGTCCGCAACACTATATTCATTTAAAAATCGTACCGAGAGCTTGTTCCAATACAAATGAAAAAGTACTTAGAAAATTAAGAAAATATCCTTTCGTGAGAAGGGAAGTTGCACCAGTAGTGAACAGGGATGTCCACTACCGGAGCATCCGTCATTTTTGTTGTACTAGAAGTGGACATGCTTTAAAAGCCCACTTTATCAATATTAACGGAGTTAGGCGACTGGAAAATCGTCAATTTAGTTACTGAAGTATATATTCAAACCAATGGGCACAAATATTTGAATAAGTATTATATGTGAACATTGTTTAAAACATACTTTCTATTCCTTAGCATTTTGCACAGCGTCCTGCTCAAAATCACTCCACCCACAGACTGGTTGTTTTTAATGTCGAGTTATTATTTTTCATTTTGGCCCAAACGTTTGCTTTTGGTTCATCACGTTTGTTAGGCTATTACTTTAGTTAATACAAAAAGATTCAAGTGCCCTGCTCAACCCGAATCCTTATTCTACAACTTTTTTTCCGAAGTGTCCACTATTGATACAGTGTTCACTATTGGTGCTTTTCCCTTACTTCTTGTATGGGAAGTACCAATCTAACATCAAAGAATTTAAAATTTATGTTTCTAGCTCCCTAACTTTCATAAAAACGTATCTAAAGTTTGTGGAAGTTTATGTACGTAACTGGATGTTGAAGATGAATTCCAAGAGTGATCTTGTTTCTCTCATTCAGGGGGAGGAAGAATTTCACAATCGTGTACACCTACGTAACCTAGTGTAAATAAATTTTCTAGTTTATAATTTTAGTAGATATGAGTGGGAGGCAAACGCCCGTACTGTTCTAAGGAAAAGAATAACTCAACAAAAGGAACCAAATTGTATGATTGGTCTGGGGAATCGAAGTTTTAGTTACAACAAAATTTGCGGGGATTTCCCCCAAGAATTGGCGCACGTTCGCGCAGATCGCCGCTTCAAGATTGCGAAGAAGTAGGATAAAAAACCGATTAGTAAACTTTTCAAATAACATGTAAGTGAAAAATTAACAGGCTCGTTCAAGTTCGGGCTTCGAAAAATAGTTAATAACACCTATACCAACATCATGGGGTCTGGAAACACGCTACTTTACCGATTATTTTTATTTAATTTACCTACCTACCTCACCTACCTCTCTCATAAATGACACCAACTTTAAGAGACGTATCCAGTCCACGCACCGTTAGGGCTAGAGAAATTTGCCACTAAGGTGTGTGAGTTTGCTGCATCTTCATACATCCAAAATAGAGATACCCCAACAATGTGAAGAAGAGTTAACGGGAGATTGGTAAAGGAATGTGAAGCTTGACAATGAGGCTCATTGCTCCAAGCTGAGAACAGCTCAAACCATTATTGACAAAATTAACTGAAAACAAAAAAATTATTACATGAAGACATTGAAAACAAAGCTAACGTACTTTCTCCGCTTTTGACGACAAAAACCGCTGGAGTTTTGGGGAGCTACTGGCAGTGCATTGAATAACTAAACGGTTCCGGAACCACACAGGTTTGGGGAGAATGGAAGAAAATGTTGAACAAAACAAAAGTTACAGATCGACATGTCTTGTTATCTCGAAACTGCTTTGGGCTGAACGGAAATTTCTCTGGATGTACACTGCTCGACAAAATTAAGGGATCACCTGAGAAAAATCGTGCTCGCTGGAATTGGGCGGCAAAAAGTATAGAAATCATTATTTCTCCACCGAATTGGATCTGTCGAAAAGTAGAGTAGTCAAGATAAAAAACCAGCTGAAGAACGAGGCGATCGGACATTCCTAAAGAAAATGACAAAAGAACGCTTTTTGTTTAAAAAAAAGTGAAAACGTCGTTTTAAAAAAAATGAGCTGTGGAGTGATCTCTTGACCAAAAATGAAAAAAGTATAGCTCATTGGAAAGCTCCATCTGTCCTCTTTATTATGCAAAAAAGAAATTTAAAATCGGTCGGATGGTTTGGAAATTAGAGTCAAAAATGTATCGAAAAACGTGGTTTCAAAATGCCACAAGGCGGGACAAAATTAAGGGATCATTGGAAAAAAACACACGAAGTCCTTCGAAAAAACAACATTCCACAAGGAACTATCCGAGGAATCATCGAGGGAATGCCTCGAAGAATTGAAGCATTAATCAACGCAAGAGGAGGGAATACAAGGTATTAGTGAGCAAACCTTACAATGTTCTTTTTTTCTTACTGACGCAGTTTCCCTTTCAGTTTTTCCCAAAGATTTCTTTATTTTCATTCTGCCATCAGGTGAACTTTTTTTTACGATTGATGTGATGTTTTCATTTCTTATTGATTTCATTAAAACTTTTTTCGAAGGACTTCGTGTGTTTTTTTCCAATGATCCCTTAATTTTGTCCCGCCTTGTGGCATTTTGAAACCACGTTTTTCGATACATTTTTACTCTAATTTCCAAACCATCCGACCGATTTTAAATTTATTTTTTGCATAATAAAGAGGACAGATGGAGCTTTCCAATGAGCTATACTTTTTTCATTTTTGGTCAAGAGATCACTCCACAGCTCATTTTTTTTAAAACGACGTTTTCACTTTTTTTTAACAAAAAGCGTTCTTTTGTCATTTTCTTTAGGAATGTCCGATCGCCTCGTTCTTCAGCTGGTTTTTTATCTTGACTACTCTACTTTTCGACAGAACCAATTCGGTGGAGAAATAATGATTTCTATACTTTTTGCCGCCCAATTCCAGCGAGCACGATTTTTCTCAGGTGATCTCTTAATTTTGTCGAGCAGTGTAGAACGAACTCCGTCCAAACTAATTCTAGATAGCTAAATATCTGTTGATAACAAATGTTATAGATACAGAAGATTTAGGTTTGCCATTGGAGTAGGTTATTGAGGTGCTATAATATTTGAATATTTGTTGCAGGCCATGACTCAAGAGCGTCGCCGATATGGATTCGTTCTCGAGAGACACTGCTCACTCGCCAAGCACTACCTTGCCTATCACAGCGTCGGTCACTCCCTCTACCAGGGTCATCTGGACAGTTGGCAGGACGTGGCCAAGACCAGGGAGTTCCTTCCTTCTTCAGTTGAAAACATGTTCGCCAACAAACTCACAGTAAGGAATCTGAACAACTTGGTATTAAAACCTAGTAGCTATCTGATAAACTAATTCTATATGTTCTATTAGCTATCTGATAAACTAAGTCTAAATGTTCTATTGTTATTATTAATTACCATTACGAGTCTTGTATTGTTGTTCCGACTCCAACAAACCAATTGAAACTCTTCCAGTCTTCGTGAAGAGGGATAATGGAGCTTGAATTTTGCTCCTCTGAGAGAATGCAAGAGGTTTTATAGAAATAATTACGGAAGTGAAGTTTTGTCATTTGAACTGTTTTTCAGGTGTGTCAAAACTTAGCAATCAGGGGGGGGGGGGGTCGAACTTTTATCTCCTAATCCTATTCTTTAGAAGCAAGGAGACAAGCTTGAACTCGGGCAATCAATATCGTACACATTTTTGGGCCGTAACAGTTGGCGCAGGTAGTAGTAGGCGAAATAATACGGAACAATAATTAGTCAAATCCCTCTCGATCCTAAAAATTGTAAACATCAGAATTCATGACGGAGCATCTTTCACTTCCTCACTAACTTGAGTCAAAATACAGACCTTGAGAATGACCGTATTCGAATGCTGACTTCTTCCAGCAAGCATATGCTTAGCCGCAGTTTAACTTCGTCATTTCGTCCGACCCCAAACCAGTCGAGACGGCTGGTGTTTGATTCTGGAAAAATGTTTTGTTCAAAGAGAATTTCATTCAGTCGAAGGGGATTGATAAAATACTATTTAATCAATACATTCCAACATGCATATTTCTTGAAAATTTCATCGAAATCATATGGAAACTGTAAAAATACAGTTTATTACAAGGATCAGTGGGCACGTCCATACTTGCTAATACCGAAAGGTATTCAGAATGGTTTGAATCTTTGAGTGGAAATTTTGATTCCCTGCAAGAAAGTTTGTCTCTTGAATCTAAAAACATTACTTCCCCTAAAGATAGGTTCATACCACCCACGGACTAGGTTTGGCAAGTGGGGGACATTAAGGGGCGAGACCTACCCCACCTTCAAGACCTGGCGGTCGTGCGGGTACTGTATACCCTCTTCGCCGTCTCGTACCAATTAGGTACTGGTGCTTGGAGTTCTCTCTTGGTCGTAAAGTGCAGGGATTGAAACTGAGATTATCAAGAGCTAATGGTTCCAACTTTTATTCTATTTGAGTTTCAATTGATGAAACATGAATTCACCTGGCGGTTGAATTCTTTACCTGTAGTAGAATGAAATTCAATAATGTATTATTATTCACTGGACTCATACGTAATTCGGATTAAAGTTTGAAGACAATATCGATGACCTACATATCGAAATATCGATAAGTATTTATTCTTGTACATATCGATTTACCAAAACGATACTTTTTAAGAATATCGATATTCGATATATCGATACTATTTGCCGATATTGACAGCCCTATTAAATAGGTCTCATACCACAACCAGTGTTACACTAAAGAGGGACACCAGTTCGAACTCACTTGTATGTACCAATATTTTTTTTTGGAAGAACACATACAAAACAACCAAAAATGTGTTCATACATACAATGAGAAATGTTTTGAAGTGGGCGACCTTAGCTATTTGGCCATTTATTATCTTAGCATTTGGCCACTTATTTTATTTACCGTTTGCATTTCATTCGTCAGGGGTTCGGAGTTGATTACCGAAAACTATCATTTGACTAGTTGATAATGTGTGGGTTGATGATGGACATCATAATTAGTAATTTTGTACCAGCTATATCGGTGTTTGGAAAATAAGGGTTTATCACGATATAATTAGTTACCTAACTGATTTTTTTAAATGACTCATAATGCCCTCTTTTATCATCGTAGAACGTCAGTTTTTGGAATGAAAACTGCGGTATGGACGGCGACTCGCCGAAACACGGTGATGACGACCGGATTTCCCTCGCTTGTCAGTTGAGGAAAACCAAATCCGTTGACGCTTCCTGCCTGGACATGCGAGCTATGGGGGAGCTACCGTCACCTCAGTTGACTTCTCCACACAGGCCGCTGACAAGAGCCAAATCCGACTTCAACCTCAATTCTTCCACGTCTTCTCTCGTTCACGGTAACAACTTTTGACAAGTTCAAATAAACTCTGTTACTTCGTTTATATTTTCTCGAAGAAAAAGATTAATGAGCTCTGGCAATTACTTCTTTCGTGATTCATTTATGGGAGCGGAAAAATATCCATGCCCATATTACAGAAGGGAAAAAGTGTTCAACAAATGAAACAGCATTTTTTTGTTATTGTAGAAGTCTGTTGGTAAAGTTAACTTGTCTTAAATAAAACGTCAATAAATTAATTGTTATAGTGACTTCTTAGGAATGCTAAGCCGTATCCTTGTACATATTTCCATTACCAATACAAAATGTAATACACCCTGTACGCTCTTCTAATTGTTCCACAGTTCATTTCCGACCAAATTCCCTCCTAACATTTATAAATGTGTCTTTTAGTGACACAACATACAATGCCTTGCATTTCACGATTGACCGCGATCTGAAGTTAGTAGGAAACACATGCATCCTGTGGGTTGTCGGATATCATTACACGTGTATGGTGCTGAGAATACTAACCCGCACGACAGGTAGGTCTTGAAGGAGGGGTTGGTTTCTGCGCCGTGCCCCAATAACAACAAAATGATACCTGAAGCGTAAGCCCGTATAAACAAACTTTCTCACAACATTATATCAATGTTTTGGTTAATCCCTATTTCCATGATTTTATTGATGCGAACAATATTGAAGGAACAATATTTCAGTCGGTTCATGCTAACAAACCATAAAGTTAAAATATTGTCCTCTATTCTTCTATCATGTAAAACATTAATGAAACTACAAGCCGAACAAACGGAAATTATGGCTAGTTATGAAGACTAATGAATTTCAGACAAAGTGCTCGGATTTGAACATTTGGAGTAATAATATTTTTAAAGATCAGAATGAATCTTTAAGTACTTTATTCGTTCTTCTCATTCTGTAATTGGTTGAATTTTCGTATTTTCAAGTCTCCATTCTGCGGTTAATGAAATAGAACTTTTACTTCAATCGAAACCGGTCAAACCGGAGTAAAATGCATTGATCCGTTATTCGTAGTGGGATCGCCCCAAAATAACTAGACGTAGGTAGACTGTCTTATAACAAACAAACTACAGCATTTTTCGTTGTTGTATAAGTCTGTAGGTAAAGTTAAGTTGTCCTGAATAAAACCTCAATAAATTAACAGTTAGAGTAACTTCTTAGAAACGTTAAGCCGTATTCTTGTATTTCCATTGCTTATA
Organism: Creontiades dilutus; assembly: GCA_031894815.1. Taxonomy (NCBI): domain Eukaryota; kingdom Metazoa; phylum Arthropoda; class Insecta; order Hemiptera; family Miridae; genus Creontiades; species Creontiades dilutus. Next base: position 4,070,970 of record JAVIWC010005620.1, read on the forward strand.
CAAGATGTAATACATCCTGTACGCTCTCCTAATTGTACCACAGTAAGTGTCTTCTGGCACCCTTCGTTTTACTCCGCTTAAAATGCCACATTCTTAACATTCAATTTTGTCGTGTTTTCGATCTTATTTCGCTACAAATTCCATAACTTCCTTAATTTTCACTAAAAATACAAATTTGTAAACAGCGCTGAATTTCCTGTCTCTTGAATACCTTACAAAAGTTATTCACGGTGAATTGGGACGTAAAAATGTAGTCTACAAATTAAATGCTGTCAAATTCTAAAATCATCTACCTTTCAAATGCTTTGTGATACTAGTTCACGTTGCAGGACTGTTGGTGAACTCAAATTTCGTACAATAGATCGGATTTCTAATGAAATAGACAACTTGTTAGTTGCAAACTAATTTAATTGAAAAACTTAGGTTTGAATGCGGGAAAACATGATTTTTCACCTAGGAATCTGCAATTTTCTCTTAAAATTGGCTTGGTTATTAACTTGAAAAAATTTAGTTTGGCATAGGATTTTTAGGCTTCTCTCGGGCCTCTTTGCTCATGAAATAAGGGATTTACAGAGTCAAAAGTTGACCATTTCAATTAATAAGATAAACTCAGAGCTGTTTCTCTTAGAACTGCCTTCTGAGCATTTTGCAGGGCGCAACTCCCTTATTTCTCGAGAGAGAAGACCTTGAACAGGCACCATTTGATGAAGAATCCAAAGACCAATTCTAGGCGGAAAACTTAAATTTTTTTTGAAAGGGATTTCGAGGAAAAGAGTGGAATTTCAATAGTAGAAAAAAAAGTACTAGCAGAAACTTTTCGTCAGAAGTGAAATATAAAACATGTGGGAGAGCGATTGGACAAGACTCGAGTTACTCCTCCTTGGAGTAATAACTCCTAATACAGTTCATAATATTGCACTTCTTCTAAGGATAAGAAAACAAACCTCCTCAACGGTTCCTACCAAAAAAGCTGTGATTCTATATCATGGCATCTTCATATCTATTCCCTTATAATGGCATCGTATTCCCATTCAGAAATCCCGAGCCCGGAGAGGAGGCCCAAGAGTATGGCCGTGCCGGACACCAGCACATGGGACACGCCTCTAGCTAGAGCTCTCTACGCCTATCTGTCATCAGGAGAAAACCAGCTGTCTTTCCTCGAAGGCGACGTCATCGCTTTGATGGGTGAGTTTCCAATTTACTTTTCTCACAGTGGAACAGCTTGATTCTTTTCCTAATCTAAAAAATCATTGTGTGGATTTCGTAATGTGTGTTAGGAAGGCAATACAGATAGCGAAAATCGCCATCATTATTGGTTGTTGTATTGTATTATTCTAAAGCCCTTTTGGTTTATTATTCAATAATAAACCATTGTAATCGCTCTGGAAAAAAAAAATTCTAACCCCCCTGAAAATTTCATGGTTTACGTTTCAAAGGGTGTAGAATCCGAATCTGCAATAAAAAATTTTCCGTCCGTCCGCCGTACGCCGCGTACGGCGTACGCACGATATCTCCGAAACGGCTGGAGCAAAAGATCTGAAATTTTCAGGAAAAATCCATCTTGGTCCGACGACGCCCCAATTCTTGAGCCAGCTCTCTCACTCAATTTAAAGTGCCCTCAAAGGGCTGTCAAAGTTTTGTAAAATCCTTAAAAACCTCAAAACAAGTCGAATCGGCCTAAATATTTACCTATTTGAAGAACATACCATGAGGAATCGAATGAGACCCTCCCCACGTCCGTAGGTCAAACCATTCCCGATGTATGGCCCGATTTATGGTGCCAACATTTGCGTTTTTTGGGTTATTATTGTTTGTTTGTAACCTAGTGGTGCCGATAGCGTCGAGTTGTAGTGAATGTGGATATTGGAGTGATAGCCGATGTGGATACTTGTAGTTTATAGCTGATACACGGGTTGAAGCATTCTGATATGCATGAAACGCTGATAATATATAGGTAAATATTATTCAATATTATTATATTATTACTGGGGTTTATTATTCAATTTATTATTACTGGGCGATTAAATAAGTATTCTTTCACACTGTGAAACACGCACACTCCAAAGCTTAGTAGAAATTCAAATCATGAACGCAAGCCAATTGAATAATAAACCCCAGTGAAAGAATTTGCAGCGTTTTTTTAATCGGCTTGAAAAGAATTGAGGTAACAACATGAGAAGCTGAGATAGACAGCTTCAGGGGTTAAGGTGTTTGGAAACGGTGAAGAGCTCTGCATTGCTCCCTGGAGGCAACTGAGTTCCACTTCATTACGCCTCCTCCCTCCCTTTCGTCTTAGCCCACTTCCTTCTCCACCTTCCTACCTTCTTCTTCGTCTTCAACAAAACACAAACTGGCCTTGTTAACAGACTTTTACTACGTTCTTGCCTCCGATACTTGCATTCCTGCGAACCTTTAGGACGCTTCTCCGTATAATTACGTTTCCCTTAAAGCTTTAACCAAGAGAATTAAAGGAAGAGCGAAAGAACAAATGAAAACCGTGCAATTTGTTTTTACTGTCGGTTTGAGCCTTCCAAATGCCTAATTAGCTCGCCTTGGAATCTGATGGAGATCCATTCTTGCATCTCAATTCAGTGTTGCGAAACTACATTTGTTAACGATGCGCATTCAATTGATGCAGAGAATTGGCCAGATTCAGGCTTTTCTACATCTTGTTACTAAATTAAAGCATTCAGTATAATGAGTTATAGGTAATCTTTCAACCGGTATAAACCACCCAAGTGATAGGTAGAAATTTCGTAAATTTTACTTGAAATTTTCGAGTTCAGGCCATAGAAAATATTCGGAGATATTACTTATGGCGTCAGATTAGATGGAAAATGGCGGTATCGTCCAGGCACTCAAGGAATCGGGAACATATTGACGTAGCTACCTATACCACATTAAAACTGATGTTTCGCCCACATTTAATACACAAATTTAAGTCGTAATGTACGTTTTGGTTTATCATTTTCAATAACAAGCCTTTGTGCTTGTATAACAAGAATGGGTTATAACCCCCTCAAAATCTGTCGTTTTAAGTAACAAGGCGCCTAGATTCCAAAACTGCAACGTCCATAAAAAGCTTTGAAATTGATGTAAAAATGCATTCTTTCGCACGTGAAACATCCTAAGCAGGTAGTTGGCCATAACTTCTGGCTAGCCTTATCTGAAAAAGAATGAACCCATGTGTTACGCCGCGTCCAACGTGAGCGGGTGCTGCGCGATACCGGCGGGTCGGGCGTGTTGAGCGTTTATCGAGGGGCGGGCGATTTTCCGATCAAACCATGACAACTGAGTTGTGCGTCCTGCGTGCACACGCTCTAGCGGAAATCGCTAACGCGCTCACGCTACACGCGACTCGAAATCAAATCGGTTTGATTTTCCCCGCTACTCTCGCAACAAACGCGCGTGTTACAGCTGTTCTTTGTCAAGTTGTGTTTCTCAAGTTGTTTATTTATCTTGTTTCAATAGTGTTTGCGAGGTTTCTCAGAGAAATGTTGGAGCAGCTAATTATTGAAACACGAAAACGACCCTAATTTGGGATAAAAGAAACCCTCATTACAAAAATAGGATGAAGAGTCGAAGCTGCTGGGAGGAAGTCAGCAAGGTTATGAGAATCCCCAGAATGAATTCTGGTCTTATCGTCTCCACCAAATAATCGAATCTTGTTACTTCCTACACATAGGATCTGAACAGATCTCGACTGTTCCTGAACTCTTTGTAGAGGTGGTAAAATTAACCAAGTTCTTCTTGAGTAATAAAGTTCGTGAGTAGTTTGCCTCTCCATTACAAATGTAATTGATCAACGCTGGACTGGATGAGGCCAACAAAAATTGTCTTTGATTAAAAAGTTCCGAAAAAACACTCATATTAGTGAGGAATATCGTTAAAAAAATCGTATTCGATTGGCACGGTAACCTAACTAAAACGCGCTCTCCTTCATTTGCGGCATGGCCCGCACATAGGACACTAGTAGCGTTTCCCGCTGTAAACGCTGGCACTCGCGTAAATCGCTGACACGCTGAAATCGACGGACTCCCGCTCACGTAGGACGAGGCTTACAATTGGTAACGTTTTTAGAATTGGAACCATCGAGGCTTTGCGAATAAAAGCACAAATGATTTTGAGCGACATCACTTATTACAGTCCTTCAGAGTACAACAGTAGAAATCAAGGTTTGATGAAATGCAACAAAACGTATTGGCTTGGCGACTATCCGTAAAATGTATGTATGTCCTTGTTTGATCTCAATAATACTAGAAAATTCAAATCGAAAATTGATAGTTGATCATTTCAAAACCGAAATCGAATCCTCCCACGAAATATTTGGATTTTGCATTGAATTAAAACATATCTAGCTTGTCGAATTTTGGTTTATTATTCAATAATAAACCATTGTAATCGCTCTGGAAAAAAATTCTAACCCCCCCTGAAAATTTCATGGTTTACGTTTCAAAGGGTGTAGAATCCGAATCTGCAATAAAAAATTTTCCATCCGTCCGCCGTACGCACGATTTCTCCGAAACGGCTGGAGCAAAAGATCTGAAATTTTCAAGAAAAATCCATCTTGGTCCGACGAAGCCCCAATTCTTGAGCCAGCTCTCTCACTCAATTTAAAGTGCCCTTTAAGGGCTGTCAAAGTTTTGTAAAATCCCTAAAAACCTCAAAAAAAGTCGAATCGGCCTAAATATTTTCCTATTTGAAGAACATACCATGAGAAATCGAATGAGCCCTTCCCCACATCCGTAGGTCAAACCATTCCCGATGTATGGCCCGATTTATGGTGCCAACATTTGCGTTTTTCGTTTATTATTGTTTGTTTGTAACATAGTGATGCCGATAGCGTCGAGTTGTAGTGAATTTGGTTACTGGAGTGATAGCCGATGTGGATACTTGTAGTTTATAGCCGATACACGGGTTGAAGCATTCTGATATGTATGAAACGCTGATAATATAGAGGTAAATATTTTTACTGGGGATTATTATTCAATATTATTACTGGGGTAAATAAGTATTCTTTCACTCGGGTTTATTATTCAATTCGCTTGCGTTCATGATTTGAATTTCTACTAAGCTTCGGAGTGTGCGCGTTTCACAGGTGATAGAGCGATTATTGAATTTCAGGAGATATGCATAGGGCACTTGAATCTGTTCTCGACCAAAGTACCTATTTGGATTGATCAGTTGATCATATTTGTGTGCCTCCTGAAATTCAATAATCGCTCCATCACCTGTGAAACACGCACACTGCAAATTCTTTCAGTGGGGTTTATTATTCAATTTTATTCATTTGAGTTGCATTCATGATTTGAATTTCTACCAAGCTTTGGAGTGTGCGTGTTTACAGGTGATAGAGCGATTATTGAATCTCAGGAGATATGCATAGACCACGTAAATCGGTTCTCAACCAAAACACCTATTTGGATAGATCAGTTGATGATATTTGTGTGCCTCCCCTACATCAGTCTACCTTTGGCTACATCGTTTAAATTTGGGTTTGGGGAAGTTTTAACGCAATACGAGCGCTAAAGAACTTGATAAATTATGGATGTTTTTATTGTGTGTGTGTGTGTGTGTGGGGGGGGGGGGGGGGGGGTTATTGAGATTCAATATAAAAACGCTGCAAATTCTTTCACTGCGGTTCATTATTCAATTGGCTTGCGTTCATAATTTTCATAGAGGCACACAAATATGATCAACTGATCAATCCAAATAGGTATTTTGGTCGAGAACAGATTTACGTGCTCTCCTGAAATTCAATAATCGCCCTATCCTGTGATACACGCACACTCCAAAGCTTAGTAGAAATTCAAATCTTGAACGCAAGCCAATTGAATAATAAACCCCAGTGAAAGAATTTGCAGCGTTTTGTCATTTAACGATATCCTGTTTTTTCTGAATATTAATGTAAGTTTTCTCAGTTACATACCACCCATCCTCCATCCATGAGAACAGAAGTTATTACGCGAACACCTGATCATTTGTTCGGGTTATCTCCATAATATGATAGCGATAGTCATGGTTTCCTGCTCTTCATTGTTCGTAATTCTGCTCCCGGCTTTTATGTTTGATTTAATTATTCCTTCGTAATATTGTCTCGCGCGAAGTACCGAACTTCGTATTTGATTATTCGTTCAATAAACGGGACATCATTCGAGTTCGCTAGTGTTTTTATTAAAGTAACCTTGAGGAAACTTATATTTATATGAGTAATCTTTTATTGAGAATAACTAGATTATCGTTTTTCAGGTGAACGTAACAAAGGCTGGCAGTTTGGTGAAAATTTGAGGACACAGTGTAGTGGATGGTTCCCGCTGGCGTACACCGAGCCTTTCATAGATGATACTGCTACGTAAGTTTATTATTCATCTATCCCGCTTTATTGATATTGTAGCAAACTACGTTTTGTACTTGATGAATTGAGTTCAGTGAATTTGTATGTATAATGCATTGGGTGACATCAAGAGGGAGAAAAGGAAGAAGCGACAATATCGTGTGGGTAATTGAATTCACGATTTGAAATTTTGTTGTGTTTTTAACGTTTATAAACGTGTCATTTAATGACACTGCATACAATATCTTGCATTTCACTACTGAGCGCGATCTGAAGTAAATAGGAAAAACGGCGAATTCTGTAGGCTGTCGGATACCATTAAAATCGAATGGGGCTGAGAATACTAACCCGCACGACAGATAGGTCTTGAAGGAGGGGTAGGTTTCAGCGCCGTGCCCTATTAACAACGTAATAATATGTACCCGTGAGCCCATATTAACAATCAACCTTTCCCCCAAAATTATATTGATATTTTGTTAAATTCCTATTATCATGATTTTATCGATGCCAACAATACTGAATCAATGAGGTAAAGCAACTTTTTACTTCAATTTCAGTGGGTTCGTTGCTAACAAAACTACAAAGTTGAAATATTTTAGGTTATTCTTCCATTCTTGTAAAACATTAATGAAAATACAAGCAGTGGCATCTAATTCGAACTTATGGCTGATAATGGCTTATGAAGACTGATTTGAATCGACTGATCGGATTTGAACTTTTGGAGTAATATTAGTTGAAAAGATCAGAATGAATCTTTAAGTACTTTATCCGTTCTTCTAACTCTGTAATTGATTGAATGTTCGTATTTTAAAGTGCCCATTCCACGGTTAATGTAGTAGCTCCTTTAACTCAACCGAGATCGGTCAAACTGGAGTAAAATGCATTGTGCCATTGTTTGCAGTGGGATCGCCCAAAATAATTAGACGTAGGTAGACTATCTTGTAACTACCAATTTATTTTAGTAATCTGGTTGGAATTTGTTGACTACCCCGGCTAATAATCTCTTTGGCTAGATAGATTTGCCTGGAATTGGTAAGAGTTAGAGATTTTTAGAATGTTCCTTAGCTCCCCCCCACCAGATTTCGGGAGTTCACCAGTGGCCCCCCAGATCCTATATTCCAGTTGCACCCCTTTTGCTCTTCGAAGTTATACTAGTTGCGCATAGATTTTGGTTGATAATTCTGTGAATAATCTATGCTATAATGACCTCTTGTTTACGATTGGATGGAATCGTGTTTGACATTAGAACTTGCGAGCGAGACTAATATTATGTGATCTGCTTGACCAGCCAATGTATACGGCACCGGAAGGTTTGATGTAGGATATTTTCGAGATGAGAACGGTGTAAGCATCCAGACCAGCTAACAAGGCAAAACACTGAGATTTGTATTGAAGAAAATATTATAGTTTGTAGGGCTGCTGCTAAGCTCATAGTTTTTGCGGCTATGCCCCGAACGTCGTGTATATCACGACTTTCCCTGGGTGCTTCATGAAAGTGATGAAATCCTGATTGCAGATGGTATATTGTAAATTCACCTGGAGCACAACTGGTAAACAGTAATAGGGATTAGGGTGGAATTGGTGTACAGCCTCGATTCGATGGTGAAAACATCCGAAATATTTATTAAATGTGCGTATTTCATATTATTTCTTGTGTGCAGGAGCGCTTCATCGCCGACGCACCGGAGAACTGAAGAGGCCGGCACGTCCGGGAGCGGAAGCGGGGGCGGAGGTGGGTTCGGCCGGGGGCAGGGCCCCCCCACCATGCGCTTTGGCGACACCCTTGCACTTAGGAACCAACATGCACAGGTAGACCCTATTGTAGTCCCTCGTACCCCTTGTACCTAACCTATAGTATTTACCTTAGTGTAAGCAACTCCTTTTGAAGATATCCTAACATTACCTTCCTGATCATGTCAAGATGATCTTAGTCAGCTATTTTGAAATACAGTTATGCCCTTACAACTAGTAAAAAACATGCATTTACAGTGTAGAGTTGATCTAGTTTACTGTCATAGTTGATTAGATCGAAAATGGAGCGAAAAGACACAGAGTAGTACAAAATTCAAATCTAGCTGATAAAACGCCTAAAGCTCTTATTGTAACAAAGTTATTGATAACTCATATTTTCCTATATGTTTTTTATTGGACAAAAAGGTGCCAGTCTTTTAGTTTGTCTTGAATCTTTGATTGCAAACCTTTCTGAAGCCTTTGTGATTGACATTCTACCCGACTGTATCGCTCTCATTGGGTTTTCCATATAGATTGTGACGTTTGTAAGGTCACCCTCCAAATTTTCTTCATGGCCGAAATTTACCGCACTTACTTCCGAAAATAACGAAATCACCCCAAAAAATGTCGAGCAATAACAATAGACCTGTAGTCGAGAGCAGACTTGAATCACAAAAACAAGAGAAACAAAAATAAAATTACGACGTTGACGAGAAAGGCTATTTCCACAAAAAATACAAAAACATTTGTCATCCATACTCTACATAATGAAGGAGAAAAGAGCGGACATGCTTCTTTTATACAGACAAAAGACAATACGAGTACAGTCTAGTACTTTCCGCTCATTTTTGTGTGGTATCGACTTGGAAGAGGTTCTGCTGTAATCAATTTTCGCCTGCTGTTATGTAAAAAAAAGATTGGAACACATCTGAGGAACTGCTCATTCAAAATTTCCTGTATTAGACTATTGTGTGAATTACGTGACGAACCTAATGATTGGCGATGCTACTTGAGAATGGACATGGACACGTCTGTTTACTTACTGGACACGTATATTTGGTAATTTAACTCGCGAAAACATTGCCGAAGATCAGCCTTGGTCGAATGATCAGGGAAAACTGAGGAAGGAAAACGGAGCAAGTATCTACATGTCTGTACAGGTCACGGTTTTCAGAGCTGACAAGCTCAGTAATTGCTGCAACTGTGCAGTTATCCTGACGGACTCGGAATCGCGCAGTTTTCCGGTCCATACGCGACGTTTTGTCTGCAACGTCTTAAACTTCGGAGACGAAACGTTGTTCAAAACGTTGGACCGGCCTTAAAGAGAATATAGAGAGGGTATGCTTCCACACCACTAAAGAAGCTTCAGCAACTACCTATGAATGATTATTTGTTCATTGATTAAGATTTGATATTAATATTTGAAGTGTTCTGTTCTGTTATTAGTTACAGGATCCAAATGTTGGTGGCGTGACTGGATTTAGGAATGGGCCGCCCTCCGGCCCACCGCCGACTGTCCCGGGCGTCAAAGGACAAGGAGGCGGCGTGAAGGGCGTGCGACCTCCACCGCCTCCGAACGCTTCGCTCCACTCATCCAACGACTCCGGGTTCAGTAACGACCCCCCTCCGGCTCCTGAAGTCGACTATTCGGACGACGAGCCTAACAGGTGGGGTACATACCAACGAATTTACTGTTGAAAAACGAAATTTTTATTCATTAGTTGAATCCGCGACTTGCAAGAGAAACATTGATGGATATGGATACGCGTTGTTCCCACTTCCCATTTCATGAAAGGTCTAACATAGATAATTTATTCAGTCAATCAATGAAACTGTTCAGATGCGCACATGTGAATAGTAGAATTAGGAACATGAGCTGCTCGCTTCAAGTTTGATTCACACACACCCGTGGCGTGACAGTGGCGTGATCGTACCGTGATCCGTCTGGCGAGGATAACAACATTCTTCCAGGAAAATGAAGGAGCCTGTTCCCACTTTCCCAGGGCGTGACTGCACCAGTCCTAATACAGCTGACACCGTGCTCGTACCGAGATCCGGCACATTAGCTGAGGACGATATTTTTTGATTTCCACGGCCGGTTCTCCGGTTGGTTTTCAACTTTCTTTCATCATGAATGACGAAAAACTGATAGTGTTGGTGCGAAACGTGTGGTTTGCTTATTGAGATTAACTTCCAATTTGCTCAGCAGAACGTTGAACGAATTTTCTGACATTCTGAAGTATTCGAAAAATTTGGCTCTATAATTTATCAATTCCTTGTATAATGTTGCGAATTCCCCTTTCGCCCCTCTCTTTTTTCTTGCTTTTCCGTTTCTATTTTTGGTTTTCTTCATCCAAAATCAAGGCGATCACAACAAGTTCATCATCTGAAAACACCGTGTCCCCGCAACTTCACTGCCACGGCACGTTTGAAACACTGACCACTGTGAATAGCGATCACGGGCGGTCACAGAACTGTCACGGTACTGTCACGTCACGGGTTACTTTCCCAACGATATGCTTTGGCCCATATTATTGGGGAAGGTCTTGGCTATTCAATTAGGACGTAAACTCACCCAGGTTGAAATCGACCTACCACTAGGCCACTAGCTATTTAGTACGTACAAAACTGAACACCATCGGGAAATTCGCACAATTTCTGTACTCTGAATCCAAACCTACGGTTGTATAATATGGCTAAAAAGTAAATTGCGTACTTATATGGATTTCTGTAAGGAGTTTCGAGTAAAAATCATTGAAAATCTCAGTTTTAAATATATTTTATTGCAATATTGAATGGAACTTTCTATCAAACCGGGAACATGACTCGGACAAAATTCGAAAGAACAGATTCAAACTTTACCTGCTTTCATCCCGTGCAAGGTACTAACTAATTGAATTACTCGTACATGTATGTAGTATAAGTTTTTCCTGTTTAAAGATAATTCTTAGGACTTCTCTATTTTAAGAATGGTTTTAAGAAAGAAGTGATCGTAGCTTCCTAAATAGAATGGATTCGTTCTAATTTCAGTATATTTTTTCTTTGTTCAAAACTGGGAAAACAAAGATATTTATTTTTGTCAACGCCGGTGCAAGGTGCTCACTGAATGTTATTTTATGATATCATACAAATTCTAATTAAAACCTTTCGATTCATTATTGATATCCAGTTCCTAAAAGCATTTCACATTAAACATCAATCAACAGTGAATTCAGAAAAGAAAAAAGTATCACATTCTATCTGGTCTACACGAGTAATTAAGAAATAAACAATGTTTAGATACTTTAGAATGGTACCAGACATTCTAATTATCTCACAAGGTGTAGGTATTAGTTTGAAAAGATTTAGGATAAAAATGAAAATATTTCCCACAAAAAGAACTTTTTAATAAACTCTAAATATGTTACCTCAATCACCTAAGTATTCTCGAAGGTTAATACTCGTAGTTGATTATTTACCCGTACAAATCCAATATAGAATCTTTCTATATAGTCGTCGTGATGAGAATCCTTTTTACTATTTAAATACTGACTTCACTGAGTGAGTGAATATAAAAATGTGAAGAAGTGGGTACGTATTTATATTTATCAAATTCTTAAATAACGGTATCTTATTTACCTATTTGGTGAGCTTCGAAAATTCTCATCAATCCTTCGAGGTGTTGGGAAAGCAAAATTTAACAAATTATGATACCTATTTCTTACGTACGTACTCAACTTTAGTGGTTTGACTGTGGAAGCGTTGTAGATTTTTCTATGCTGTAAATGTTACCAGACAAATGTCTGTAACATAATTGACTTACATGCCTTGTATCAAAAAAGTTAAAAACTCTCTCCTTCCAAATAAGGAGTCATTCTAGAATTATAAGGGAGTGCTAAGATTCACTTCATCTGAAGAGCTCTGGTATTACTTTCTAGGCTTTCTACAATTTTTTCCATGCATCTATGATCATTTTCTTAATAACTCATGTGCCTAGTTTTTAAGACCTATCCCCTCTTCAACAATTTTAATAGTAAAAATGCCTTTAACTCCTAGCATAAGATACATCTGAATGTAATATTTGTTGTAGTTATCTAGATTAAACCATGAATGAATTCCTACTGATCATAAGCGGCTTTGCATGAGTCCTGATGTTCTGTTTCTGGTGTTGTTCATCTTTCTTCGTCATATTTCACTGGTGATGGTTATCAACGTGTCGTCTCTATTTCTCTTACGCTGGATTCTCAAGTTACTGTTGAGCTACACGCATGCACGATTTGCTGTCAGAATGAGTTAGGTAATGGACTCCTGATGGGTAGGGAAGTTGTTTGAAATTACTATGGTGTGGGTTTAACGGTTTAGGCAAATGGATCGATGCATGAAATCGTCTGGTGGTGGTCTGATGAACATTGGATGGATTACAATTTACAACGTAGTTCCGAATACTGTTCCACCAGAGAGCCGTCGACTATGATGAGGCGCCGCCCCAGAGATGCGGACACTCTGCGCAGTTGGGTCGGCGATGACTGGAACGACAACAAATCCACAATGACGAGAACTGTCAGAGAAGAAACTCGGATCGAGAGAGTCCAAAGGCAGCTCAAAGCTTTGGAGATTCCATACGAGAAGAAAGTCAAAAGGACAAAATCCCTTTGGAGGCTGAGGAAAGGTGATGACGTCATAGAAGGCATGGCGATGTGGCGCCACCGCTCACTCATTGAGCTCAACAACGAAGAAATGAAAACCATGACATTGAAAAAGGTATTTTAGTATCCAAATTCAACGGATATTATAACCAAATAACCTCTGAAATATTAAAACTAAATCTTTTACTTAGGTTTTATCAAGTTAAACTCAACACTAGAAGAATGAATAGTATTTTGAACAATTCAATCAATCATTAGTCTTTCCAATTAGGAAGGAAACCTGATGACGATAAATTGCTAGTGGAACCTAACCTAAACAATGCTTCAATAATGTTTCAAATTTGGCATCTCAATATTTCTAACCTAACCTAGTACTTACAACGAAACAACCTTTCAAACTATCGAGCTCCAACAAGATCATGTTGCTTCCAACTGAAATGTATTATCGCATCAATAATGATTGATTTATTACATCAATTGAAATGAAATGGTATATTTCATACGTATACAAACAAACTAACAAGTTTTTGAATGTTGATTCGTATCATGCTCAAACGTAGGGTCACTAAAAAGAAACAAGACTTCCAGTAATCTTGAAAATGCCTAAAACGTATTGACACGGTTTTAAGATGTAGCCGGTGGTGGTTGATTTGGTAGTGTCTCCATACGTCTCTGAATCTTGTGATTTTCTTTGTCACTTCAACAACTTGAAGAGCGATCGTGAACCTTCTTCTGAAGACGGCATAGAGACCGAGTCCTGCATAGTAGTTGCAGACCAGTGTAAGAAACAGGAGCCGAGCATACTCCCAAGGACTCGCCTCATCAAGAAGACACAATGCCCCACGTTGGACAATCCGGGATCGCGGTTGTCACACGCCCAACCGTCCTGGTACAACTCGTGGGACGAAATCAAAGGCTGAACACCAAGTAGGTCACTGGTGGAGGGGTTTATATCATAAACTGGTATAAGGAAAACCAGGATTTCACAGTTTATTATGTCAAGTTGCTAGAGATGTAATGGTATAAAGTTCTTTGCTCTGAAAGACGGAAATATCAATTAACTCAGAAACTAAGTAAATAGGTAATCCAGGTTCTATTCTGAGGTCATGAAAATAATTGACGTCATTGGATCATCAGAGCTAAGCAGGTACCTAAGATGGAGCACTACAAAGTAACATTCTTATGGTGAACAATTTAAGGTCTATTAAACAACTAACATTTCATGAAAACGTTATTATAGGTTTGTCTAAAAGGGCCTATCATTTTCGTTTCAAAATCACCAGCAGTTGGTTATACATGTTCAAATAATTTGAAGCCCTGTTATAGCATTAGCAAACTTGATTAAACTTTTAGCATACCGAATTACCCCTTTCGCAATTAGAATTAAACATTTCGCAAACTGAATTAAACCTTTTGCAAATACTAATGATTGTGAAAGGTTTAATTCTAATGGCAAAAAGTTTAATTCAGTTTGCGAAAGGTTTAATTCTAATTGTGAAAAGTTTAATTCAGTTTGCGAAAGGTTTAATTCCAATTGCGAAATGGTTAATTCAATTGCGAAAAGTTTAATTCAGTTTGCTAAAAGTTTAATTCAGTTTGCTAATGCTATACATACAGACCAAGCGTCCAATATACTGATAGCATTTTATAGTGACTGCCTATTATTAAAAAAATGTAGTTTAGCAAATTGTTGAATGGATTGATATTTTTCACTTTTTGATGTCGAAATTCGTGTAGCAGTGTGGTCGTGTTCCAATCACGGCGGATAACCCATTGTTCCAAGGAGCGTCTGGTGGCAGTAGATACAGCCATTGTGGGTTTATTGGTTTGTTTTGACCCTGTTTTTGAATATCAATGGTGAAGCATCTTTGTGGCTGATGGTATAGCATTAGTCTCAGGAGAGAAAGGTCCCAAGTTCGATTCCTGCAGGCATCACTTTTGGTTTTTTAAAATTTTGTATTGCACATTTAAACAATTGTGCCTGCTCGGGCATGTAGCGATCAAGAGCGTTCAACTTTTGGTTTATTTTGTTCGTCTAGGCTCGAACTGCAATCACCTATTTCAACCCATCTATAGACATCCCCTGCCACATTTTCCCGATGTCTCAACAAATTCAAAACAAACCTGGACTCAAATTCCTCACTACAAAAAAGTTATGAGAAAATCATGAGAATGTGTGGAAGTACCGGGCAACTTTCTACTTAATCCACTGCCCCCAGATGCTTCTGTTGTTCTAATTCGGCATGGCGAATCCATAGTTCCTAACAGTGAAATTATCATATTCGTGCAAGAACAGACAACTACGTTTGTTGTGCAGACAAGACGCTCAAAAGTAAAGCTATTCTGATCTTATGTAAAAATTGTCTAAAATGATTCATCGGCTTTCAGGGGTAACGTGTTTGCCACAGTTAAGCTGAAGAAGACCAAAACCAACGACCGATCAGCGCCTGTCATCATGTAACAGACACAGCGCCTATGGCAGGCGCTCCCGCGTTAATCCTGCCATCCCCACCTACGCGCCTGAGCTTCCACACCTCACCCATCTTGATTTTATACAATATCCTTGCGAATCTTCCATTATCACGGACCCAGTTTTAAATATCCCATTTCTCCTGAACTTAACTCTTGGGTTAAACTTACTCATACTACATCCACTCGAAATAATTGAGCATTACTGATCATCATGATAACAGCCCTTGGTGTCACATATTTAGCACAACTTAACTGATCTGATAGAACGAAAATCTCGACGTAAACAGCAATCCTAATAACACAAAAATGAGTGACCCGAACTATCTGATGATTCATTTACCTAATCAATTCCTTTCCACTTCCCATTTAATCAATCATTACTTCCCTTATTGTAATTACCCCCAAATATAATGTTGTATGAGTATTTCTATACGAAAATTGCAGTAATACCAAATGCAATACACTGGTACATATGTACCAACCCATTTTACCCAATACTATCCATTTCAAGTTAAACAATTCTAAACTACATTAAGAAACTGAAATATTTCTATCCCAAAATGCTCGGTCCAAGGAAAAAAATTCTCAAAAATAACAAAAAAACCTTGTATATAATCATGTGTACATATTTTGTCACGAGATGCTAAAAAGGAAGACGGTAGCTATATTACAATTAAAGTATTTACCAACATGTACATACGAAACTGAATTTTTGTCATGAATTGTTTTTTGACTTTTGCTCAGACAGGCCTAGGGTGCAATTTGTATATATATATAAAGTTTAAAAAAAGAGTTTAATTAACATGCAATTTTTTTATCTCGTACCTAATTATTCGAGATATCTCTACGTACAAAGGGTTTAATTTTCTCTCGGCTGATCGATGGAATTACACTCGCAGAGAGAAAAATCCGACAATCCGTCCAATGTTTTGTGTATAATTATTAATTATAGGGACTGGTGAGAAATTTATGATAGAATGTGACTAATGAACACTCAAATGAGGAAAATAAAGGCGTTGTCAAGCTTTCTCCTTCAAGCTTGCTTAATTTGTAATTAATCGTAAAAAGATGTATTTTTTATTTGTTCAAATTCATTTTTGTTGAAATAACTTGTTGTTAAAATGTAAATTTAAGGTGTCATTTTGAAATTGCTAGTGTCAAGTAATAAATTCGTGGTCCGAAGGCTCGAAAATACTGCGGAGGCGCGGACATTTATTTTGTTGAAATAGAAATATTTTTTAACCCCCGAATATTTTGTAAAGTACTGTTTAAGGCATTTAAATGTGTATAATCGAGTTTTAGCGGTTGCAGGAGCGTTCATTACGGAGAGTATCCAATTAAAGTCTTGTTTATTGTATTTTACTTCAAACAAGTGAACAAAAAGAGGTACCTGCCTACTTAAAAGTAAATTCAAATTTTCGTTGACATGTCAATTAATAATGGACTTCATTTTAGGGCAAAGTGAGTTCTCAGACGGTCTAATTTGGAAAAAATGTGTCTTTTCATTGAAATTTGAGAGCAATTTTGGTGCAGCATGACCTTAATGAGCGAGTTTCCTTTATATCTTCACTCATTCGGATTTTAACACCTCCCTTCTTCTTACCTCAACAGAATTTCAAATTCTCAGAATAAATCATTTATTCAGTATTCTGCAGAAAATATTGGTTTTTGAGGTTGTTAATTTTTGGATTTATAACAAATTAATTTTTAGCGGATATTAAGCAATTTCCTTGTATTGTCAGTAAATTTTCATTTGTATTGAATTGGGCTCATTTTCTTAGCCAAATACTTTCAAAAATTTCAAATAGGTTCCTTTTAATAAAATTGATTCGTTTGATAAGTGTTACGAAGTCGTAAATGAGCTCTGTACATCTCTCTTTAGCATTATAAATGCAATTTAGTTTCAATCTACGAAAAAAACGTCAAGATCAATTTACCAAATATAAAAATTTCTGGAGAATATTGAATGAATTAAGTTGGATTTTTATACAATGAAATACGATCAGAAAGTCATGTTGCACGACGGGATTTTGGTTTACTTTATAAAAATCAGTTTTGTTACGAAATTGTCCACCGAAATTATTCCTCAGTTGGGCGGAACGAAAATCTCACGTTTAATGTAACAAAAGATCAGCACTACAAAAATTACGTTTTCCATCAATATTCGATTGGTATTTACTGCTTATCTGAATTTATACATTTATTCTAATATAAACATTGAAGTTTTTCTAGTCTTGAAAAAACTAGTTAAGATTTTTTGCCTAGTTAATATATTTTTAATAAACGAGCACCAACATCCAAATTACACACCGAAACCTCCCAACTGTGGTTTTTTTTTTTTTCATCACAAAACTTTTTATCTGTATTTTATAAAAAAAAACCAACGAGATCGGAAAAGATTTAATACACTTTTTAATGAAACCAGACACTTCTAAAATTGTTTTTTAAATGTAATTTGCTCTCTTTAATAAATTTTCCCCGTAAACGAAATTTCATCTTGTACAGCTTCCCTAATCTAGAGAAACTCGATAGATTTTCTAACTCATAGCTTCAGTCACTAGCAGCCCTCTATACATAATCCTGTACTCACTAATTGTGCTAATTCTATGATCAATATCAAAAACAAAAATGCTTGTATTATTTTTTTTTACTTGTAAAACGACTAACTTTTTTTGTGTGTATATTTTGATTTGGAGACAATAAATAACGTTGACATTGGGCGGCTTTTATTGTTATAGTTTTTAATCATTTTGATATTACTCGTTATTAATAAAAATATTATTTAGTAATGAAAAGTTGATATTTTACGTTTCGAATGTTCCGCCAAATCATCAAAACTTTAAAACTACAAAGGCTACATATTATTTCTGCCTTATTTTTAAAATTTTTGTTAATTTTTTTACTGTTCTAGCGTTTTAAAACTGTTTTTACATTAACTTTCATGGTTTTACCGTTCGATTTCGCTGTACCCACCTACTTGACGGAACCTCCTCTGCATGACAAAAAAAAAAAAGAATAAAATAAAATCTTTTCACTCAATTTTTAGCAATAGGGCCCGACATAAAGCGGCAAATTGGTGTAGGGTTAGTGTGCTTAGTGACAAAAATCTAGTGTCTAATATAGCATTTAAAAGATTGTTATTCATTTAATCAAACTTGAAATATATATGTGCGTTGCTACGTTTAATATTATGTACCTATATGTATTCAAAAAGTAAAATTGTCTATGTCAATAAAATGATGAATTTTTTTATTTACCCCAATCCTGTCAGTGTGCAATTGGGTGATTATCATAGTACGGGCAAATTCGTATATATTTCACGCTGTGGCCTTCAAAATCGTCTTCTATGCATTTTTTTATGCCCGATCAATTGGCGTGGTCAGATTTGAGATCCAAGGAACGGTTTCCTAGGAAAATTCAAAATAGTTTTTCACTAAGTCAGCATTAAATTTAAGAAGAAATATAGTCAGGAGAAATTAATTAATTATTCATTGAAAATACTTGTAAATGCGTATACCATTGAGGTTCACGTGGGAAAGAGTATGCATATACATTATGAACCAGCTGCAGAACAAGTTTCAACCCTCTATCCCGATTTCTTCCGAACAAAATAATTATGTCTCACCAAATTCTGAATATCTTGTAGAAATTTTGAGCTGATCTTGAATGTAGGTTGGTACTGATGTCTTGCATGAAAAATGTCTTTCACCTGGATAAGGAAAAACTTTTTGATCACTTTGAGGCATTTGAGGTGGTTTATAAACACAGAATTTGATGCAGGAGAGATTTTTTTGTGGAAAAACCAACTGTACGGTGGACGAATATGGCAGTTTTGGAATCTAGGCAGATTGAAACGTAAAATGACAATGTTTGAGAGAAAATAAATTTTTTTCTATCCGATCACATAGACTTATTAGAAATAGTAAGTCAAAATGAACTCAAACAGTAAAATTTATAGAATCTCGACAATTTTCAGCTTTTTCTTACGTTTCTGGGCCTAAATGAACCACAACTAAGAAAAAAAAAACTGGGTAGAAAAAAAATCGAAAGTATACCGTTGGAAAGCATAAATTTTTGGACTACATTTTAAGATCACAGAAAAAAACTGGGTGGTTTTTAACCCTTGTCTTCTACAATGACGGAGAGAACTTGAAAGGTAACTACTCTCTTAAAATGGGGAGAGGAACACTTAGAAAGCGGGACTCAAGTGGTTTTTGATCTTCGGAAGGTTCATCTCATCTTCGCTAGGCAGCGCGCAGGCCGTTCTATCAAGATCCAACTCTAGATGCTCCTCGAAACTTGATGAACCCCTCTTTCGAATGAGACCTTCCCGCCCCTTCCTGGTCATCCCTCGCACTTTGGCGCCCAATTCAAATCAGCAAGTTTCCATGCCGCACCATGTACATGCTGTTGTAGATCCACTTCTTTAAATTGAATTATATAAAACCGTTAAAATCTGGGAATAATTTCAGAATACGTCAAAACGGATTTCGATGGTGAATATTAGTATTTTAAAATTTTCAGAGCTATTGCAACAGCTTCGTTTTTTTTTTTTAAATCGCTAATAAATCTGCTCGATAATTTGCAGCGTTTTTCGCGACCTTTACCAGTCGGGTTTCGGGGAAAATGAACGAGAAATCAGGCAGACATGAGCATAATACTTTGTTATTGACAACAAAAATTAAAATATGAACTCTGCGCGCTATAATAAAAAGACGATAAAATACATTATATCTGTTTTGTTTACACGTTAAGTCAGGAGAAAGGAGGGAGCGGAAGAGGGATACAAAAGGCGAGGAGATAGGTACATTCTAGGCGTTAGAATTTGGGCATAAATAGGTAGAACTGACGAAATTAGCAGAGAGAGAACGAGAGATCGTTTAGGGTTTTCTTTAAAGATATTTTGAAGTGAATTGTGTATCACACACATCTTGTATGAGACCTTAAGAACCTCAACCCATAAATTCAACCTTATTTTGACACAAAAAAAGGGGAACTTCCATAAAAAGTTTAGCTAAAAATAAATATATACAATCTAAGATTTTCTTTATTTTTTGTTTATTTACAACTCATTAAGATTCTTTATTATGTCAAATTGTCGATTGATGCACCACTGGATTCAAACCTAAACAAGTTTTCAACAAGATGTCCGAACTCAGATAATATTTTTCAAGGTCACTAATGCAATTCACCAGACAGTGTTAATATGTAATCACAGCCTAACAGTTCAACTGTGTTATGCATCTTCTTTGACAACAAAACCTGACGAGTTTGACAATTTTTGGGTACAACACCAGCCCACAAGTCATTGATTCATCGTACTTTAATTTTGATTGATGATAGAAATCGCACAGCCATCTTTAAATCATCTCAAACAGTGAAAATTTCATGGTAGATATGGTTATATCATGTTTTAACAAAACCAATTTCTAATAGCAACAAAGAATGAAATTGAAACAACGTCTACGTGGACTACTGGATAGTTTTGTGATTTTGTAGCCAATAGAAAAATGGCCGATGATATTCAAGGGTCCAAAGTACTACCAATACCAACTCCTCAAATGGTCCACAAATATTATCAGTAAACAAGCCACAGATTAGAGAATAAATGCTGGGAATTGGCAACAGTGTTATTCCAAATCATGCCCTCGCTTAGGATACTAGTGAAAAAAATTCATTTATTCCGAGCACAACGAACTGCGAACCTCGTGACACGATTGGGTTTTCAATTATCACGGAAAAATTAAAACATGGCAATAATTAATTTGAATATGCACTTTAGGAAGTTTCGGAACAGAAAATTCATTTCAAGATGAGACAAAACGAGAAACTTCCAGAATTTTTGAGCACTTTTTGCGCACTACTATCACGTGAAAATTCATGGAAAATTAACTACTTCAGAATAGCATTCTGTCATAAAAATAATTTTTTCGACTCTTTTCCTATTTTTAAGCTGAATTTACTGCACTTTTTTCGTCCACTATCTTGTTAAGACTACAATTCTAAGTTATGATTTACAAATATAGGTACCTGGCAAAATAATATTCTGCTATAAAGAATAAATTATACCATTTTTAGCCGTTTTTTAAGCACATCATTTTTGGCAATTGAGCAAATTTTTATGAGATAATTTTGTTAAGGATTTTCGCTAAAGGCATCAAGGAGTGTACATCAAGTAGTAATGAGCAGCTAGCGAATCAAAGTCTAGAAATACCTCTAATCTAGGAGGCACAGGTGAGTGAAACAGCATTGCATTTTTCTGTATTTAGCCATTCGAAAAAATTGGATTTCACATTTTTAAGTGAATTGAATATACGCAGTTTGTGTGATTATACAATGCATCATTCTGTAAAATAAAAAAAGTGACAATATGCATTTAAAATTTTGAATTTGAATTGCAAATATACGGTTTTGTATTGATTTTATATCCAAAATGGTCTTTAGATACAGAGTTCCTGCTATAGCTAGAATAATTTTTAATTAACGTTACTTTATTTTTAGCGAGAACTCTGCAAAAAATGTGATACAGTTTGGGATTTTGACGGGATCGTAGAATACGTATCCAGATATTCATGACCTAGAACTTGAATACATATAAATTTGTTACCAAGTCACCAAACAAGCTTAAACTGGCTGCAGCCCAAAACTAAGCACATCATCGATAGAACATTGCGGTAGCGCATGATTTGTATTCGAACCCTGACCTGGACTCTTCGTTCTCTCTCTACCAACTCCTCACAGGCGCCAATATTTAAAGCATTAGGGAAAAGAAAAGTAAAAAAAGACGATAAATAGAACCAGATGAATAACTCGCTTCAAGAATAACTGTTAAGCGTCTATGTAGGAGAATAGAGAGGATGGTACAGCACCTTAAGTTTTTTCTCCCAAGTTTTGATACAAATATGACGTGGCAGTGAGGCAACATCATTCGAAATGGGGTGTGAGCATGGGTAGGAATCCCAGTCATGGGTTCTTTATGGACTGAATTTAATGCTCCCAAAATGCATCCTGCGTATACTTCCTCAAAGGGTGAACAAGACAGGGAAAAGGGAGAATGATATCAGATATGGGCCTCCAAATGGGAAATATATTCTAATTCGATATTTCAATACTGTTTTCCCATATTTATTGCAACTTTTTTGAGGAAGCTCTCTTTAAAGTCTATCATTACGAGATAAACAACCATGCTCAAACTCCATTCGTTGGGTAATGGATTTAATGGATACTGATCTAGAAAAATATCAGACTGTGTAATATATATATGAGGGGTAGGGAGATGGGAGTGGGGATTTCGTGTGAGATTATTCGACTGTGTGAGAGATGATGAGCGAGTCAAGAAAGCGTTGGAGGTTGGAGCGCTCCTCCTGAAGTCCAGCAAGGCAGGTCTGGAGTTGAGCGCAATGGCGGCGAAGGGCGAGATTGGCTGCTTCCCTCCTTACCACGCTGTACAATGGAAGACATAATTATTGTATTATTTGTATTTTACTAATGAAAAGATAAATCCGTCATTTGATGATGTAAGTACCAAGCTACGAGTATAGCAACGAGTATTCCAACTGTGTCGCAGGTTATCTACTGCTGCTCTTGTCATCTGCCGCTCTCGCACCTTTTACCTCTAGATCTAAACTAATGTAGACGTAATAACAGCGATTCCGATTCCCCCAATAATGATTGTGAAAATGAACCAACTAATGACCAATCATCTGCTCGAAACTTTGGCAAACCCGTGCAAGTCCCCTGGGTTTTCAGCATGTGTTACATTAAAGACTGGGCTTCATCTCAAAATGTGGCGAGCATACTGCACCCTGAGAAAAAATGGGTATGCCCATCATGCTGTAACACCACCACCTGATTGGGCTCCTTGAATCGTTGGGGGTGTTTGGCTCCTTTCTTGAGTGGATTGGGAGCTACCTGAGGGGTAGCCAACAGCGGTGCACCGGTCTTAAGGGTGCAGTCTCTCATCCGGTGGAGGCAACATCTGGTGTTCCACAGGGATCCAACATAGGTCCTCTACTGTTCCTGCTGCTTATTAATGGAGTGGCCTCAGCCCTGGATGGCTTCGAGTTTCTGATTTTTGCAGATGATCTCAGGATCTTTGGCCGGGTCTCTTCCTTGAATGATTCTGCCCATTTGCAGGCAGCCCTGAACAATGTCCTCCAGTGGACCTCGGAAAATGGGCTTTTCCTCAACCCTGCCAAATGTCTCGTGATGTCCTTTACCCACTCACGACAGCAGGTCTGCTTCCGGTATACCATTGACGGAATTCCATTGGATCGAGAGCTTGGAGTTGTACTCAATCCGGAACTGGATTTCTCAGCCCACATTGACGCGGTCTGTGTAAAAGGGATGAGAGCACTTGGTTTTTTGAAGCGTGCTTCTCGTGACTTCAGTGACCCATCTGCATTGGTGCTGCTTTACTGGACGATCGTGCTTCCCATTCTCCAATATTGCAGCGTTGTTTGGTCCCCGTACTACGAGATTCATTGCCATAGGCTGGAGCAAGTGCAGAGGTGCTTCCTCCATTTCTTTGGATTCAGGATCGGAGTGCCTCGAGATGGGTTCAGGGTCAACTACAATGAGCTGTATCGGCGTAGCGGCTTGGTTCCCCTGGTCTCTCGGAGACTCTCTGCAGACATTAAATTTTATTACCGGCTGGTTAATGGAGACATGGACTGCCCTGACCTCCTGTCAACTGTCGGTTTCTCAGCCCCAGGACACCGCACGAGGAATCCTGCATTGTTTTTTGTCCCATTCGCCAGCAGGAACTATCTCCTCCACCGCCCTCTTCTCCGAATGCCTAGGGAGGCCAATGTATTGTGTTCAGTGCACGGTTTCGATTTTTTTGCCGACCCCATCTCATCTATTAAGTCCTTATTGTAGCCATAAAACTATTTAGACAATTTAATATCTGCATTCGTTCCTTGTTTACGCTTTTTAGTCCTTTTTTGATTCTGTTGATCTTCATGTTCTGTCATTAATGTATGTTTATCATTGTTTTCATTATTGAATGTTCATTTTCGTTTATAATCTGTATTTCCTGTAACTGGGCTTGACCCGTTTCATATAAATAAATAAACACTCAGAAAACTTAACCAACACCACCACTGCAGGTTATAAGCAGAACATCAAAAACCTGTGGAGACAAGTGAAGGTGGAATACATGTGGGGCTCACCAGCTGCTTGACAGACAACTGAAAGAAGTGTTGTGGAAGTCTGTCAATGCTGGGAAGGATCTCATGAAATGCTTTTTCATCGACATGAAGTCCACTTTTCTTGTGAAGTGACTACCCCAACGATTTCCACTACAGAAGAGACAAACACTAACTAATCAGAAGACTTCACAATAGACAACGTTACATTTTTTCGATTTTTAGAGAAGTTAATGGTGGAAGATAGCCTGCAACGCGTATACTCGAGTATATAATCACCTAGAATCTTACAAAATCCAAACAATCTATTCTTCCGACCTAAAGGCGTTGAAACAATTACCATATTACTGTTTTTAATCTCCCTAGTAGGAGATTTGCCTGGATGAACAGTCTCAAATCACGACGAAACCAAACCAGAACTTATAGAACTAAAAAGAGGAAGGGATAGAGGTGTTAGTTTCAACTCCAGTAGTCTAAACGGTTTTCAGACTAGTTGTTGGTTATGGCGTTTAAGATGTTAAGGAAAGAAGTATTGAGTATTTGTTGAATCAGTCACCTTTTGATGGAAACTATAACTAGCAGTAGTTGAAAAAGTCGAAATTTTCAATTATATGCTAACAAAGACCTAATCAAAGAGATGAGTAAACAGTAGAAGACATTTACTTACCTCACATCAAGCGGTATTTCAGCTGGAGACCAATGGCCAGGTTCAGGAGCTTCAGGAGCTAAAAATACAAAACGCTGTAATAATATCTTCACCGAATAAACATTACCTTCATTCGAACCATACTGACCGCATTTAATGCGTGATACAAAACTCAGTTACTGTTGAAATGAACTCACCTGGTTTCTTATAAATTTGGAAAGCACCTCCTCCGCTGACATGCTGAGGAGGTTGCCGTCTTGAATGATTCGTTCCTTCTGTCGCGAAATGCGCGAAATTAGCAAAATCTATAGACGCAGGACCGTCAGAGGCTGACTGTTTCCGAGGTGACATCTAAGAAAATAGAAAGGAAACACGATATTACCAAAAGGTAGTGGAACAGTGCGAGTTAGGAATTAGCAATATTATTGATTGATTGATTGATACTGAAGGAAAATTATTTGAATCTCCATCGATCAAAATTTCCCAGTAACAAACATGAACTCATTCCGTGGGATTACGCTCGACGTATTGTGGTATGAAAAAGTACAAGACGTTTGAGTTTTGACATCGATGGGACTGGGAATGAATCACTTTGCCTGGATCACCCATCATTTCAAGCTCTATTCTACACTAAAACCTCGAGACTTTTACCTTTCGCCATGTGAGTCATCTGTTCTAGTACCAATTTGAAAGGCTCAATATTTTCGATTGGCGCTTAATTAGTGACAATTTTGACAGACACCAATATTGACATATAAAGAACACAACACTTTCTACATTCATAGAACATTCACATTCACTAGATGTTAAGACACACAGATACTAACCGAACCAGGGGAAACGCGAGGAGGAACTGTAGGTGGCATGTTCAGAGCAGAACCTTTACCTATAACAGGAAGAAGACCATACGTGATACACTGGAGTCATAGGGTTAAGATTACTCTGCAAATGTAAAGAATTTGATAGAAATTAAAGTGTGTTGTGTGTTGCTCAACAAGCGATTTCAGGGCCAATATATAATCATTGGACAGATAATATTACCCAGACGAGTGAGGTCCAGTGAGGAACTTCTGGTGTGGCTACGATGATGCAGGCGGGGAGGGGGAGGAGGAGGCGGTTCCTTCTTCCCACATCTGAGGGAAAAGTTCGTAACATTAATTTAAATAAACAATGAACTAAAGCGGGTAATCAACATTTCAAGTTTTGTCGAGTTTGATCGAGCTACATTAGCTTTCATTTCTGATTAAATTGTCGGTAAGGAGTTACTCACGGTATCACACTACTCTCTTCAGTAGGGAGTGGCACAGGAGGTGGAGGTATAGCACCAGGGCCAGGAGCTAAAATAAACCAGAACAAATTACATAAGCTGTAGTTGGAATTCACGTTTGAGAGAGTCGATATTAAAAGTTATAAATTAAATACATCCAAAGTTCAAGTGATTAATTGTGATTAACCTGGTTTTTTAGGCTGAGGCCTCTGAATTGGTCTAAGGGCGTCAATCGATGGCTCTTCTGGAGGTGTTTCTTGCGGACCAGGAGTCACACGGAGGGGAACTGGGTGAAGGATTTTCGGATCCTGCAAGGAGAAATTCAATGGTATGAGGCTTATTCGTGGAAATGCGTGTAATATATCAAGCAAAAATACTTCTTCCTGCAACCCTCATAGAAGATGAAAGCTGCAATTATAAAATACGGAAGGTCCAACGGACGAGCCCATTCCCAGTCAAAAGTGATAGACGCCTGCAAGGGAAATGGAAAAAGGATAACTTGCAAGCTCAAAACGCTCGATTGTCAGTCAGAAATTGATGGTAACGACTGAAGAACAGACGAGCAGAAGTTGATAACTGAGGTTTGATTTCAAGAGAGATCAAGGTGTTATTTGTTTCCTAAGTTTATCTTTGCAGATTATTCAATCCATCACCTATTTCACGAGAGTTGCCGGTGATCCACAACGTGGAGGTCACGAGATATTCCATGAAACCTCACGCATCTATTACGCTGAAAGCAGTTGAATGTTGAAAGATGGTGTTGTTTGGCCAAACGAAACAATAAACGAGAGGAGTAAATGCTTCTGATGGTTGATAGAGGTGGAGTGAAACTCACGAATGGAGAGCACAACTACCCAGAAATAGCCGCTGACGAGCAAGGAAGAACCCAGGTTCGTGCATCTGTGAAAAGAGAGGAAGTTGAGGATGTTTCTGCGCCTATGAAGAGGGTAGTTGGGAGAGCCGTGATACACCACCACGAAATCGATCGTAAAATCATGTACAACATATGTGAAAGTCGGTTACTGAAAATGGGGTGTGGGGCATTGCCAACTTCCTGAGATGAAGTTTTCGACAAACTTGATGGAATGGACACACTGACGAGCAAAAGCAGAACAGTTCGTGCTCCATGAGGATTTTTATGGCACATTGATGTTTCCTTGCTCTAGCATTATTCATATTCAGAGTCAATGTCGAACGATCTATATGGATCTTGGCAGTTTGATTACTACATACAATTTGTTTGCCAACTATTTACTGCAAATCTCCCCATCTTTCCAGAAAATTGGAAGCGGGGAAGTTTGCTGGATTGGGCGATTTATCCATGTCCATTTTGAACGAAGGAGCGAGCGAGTTCTTCTCGAGGCCAGGCGAGATCTCATCGTTTTGATCTACCAGGCGACTTTGAAGTTCCCTGTAGGAAGCGATGGGAGGGAAGGGAGGAGTAGTTACGCGGATCAGCCGATGATGGGCAAAGGAAGCGTTGATGGAAAGGGAACTGCAGCCAGATTCAAAACTGGAAAGGAGTCCAGGGGTTGGGATAGAAAATTCTGGTGAAGTAGAGGCACAGAGTTGGCACTCCCCATGAAATATAGATGGACGGGTTTGAGGTAGCAAACTGGTCTTGACAAGAACTGTCGCAATGTTGGTGCACTTGAGAGAAAGTGTGTACACAACTTTCACGAGATCTACAAAGCCTTTTTTGGTTTGATAGCTGAAGTAGTACAAGAGGCTGAAGATGATAAAGGGGCACAATCCAGCTCAAGTTTGCTATCATAACCTATACAACAAATTGGACACAACACGACTGTTCTTTACTCCCATATCTTCCATAGTTCAGGCAAGCGACAGTTGAGTGGACCCAACATCTTAGGGGCAGAGAGCAAAGAGATTATCACTTGTGTCTGCTGGGTCCAACAATTCTCCTGCCATAATCCGGGAGGCAGGACAAGGGGGCTCTTCATACAAATTATGTTTCAACATGTTGGTGGACAACTGCCAACTGTTTGATGACGTTGCTGACTGACGACAATTGTGATCGATCTGCTGATGGGTTTCAGGAATGCCTGTCAAGCTGCATGGCTTCTCAGTCAAACGTCAGTTCAAAAATGCCTCACTGGTGGTCTATTCAGCCGCAGCTTTGCATCTATAGTCAGTAACTACTACAGTCGGTAATTTGTGTACTTTTGAATATTGTAGGAACGACCTAAACGCATTGCAATATTTATACTTTTATAATTTTTATAATAGTTAGGCTTGCTGTAATATGGTATACATACGTAGCAAGCTCACTGGTGTTTATGATTTCTCACTATGCAATAAATCTGATCAATGAATTGTTCAACTTTTTCCCATATTAGTTCAATTTTCTCACATATCGCTACATAGAACACCTAGTTTCTAGGGTGGGCCCAGCCAGCAATCGCATATTGTAACACATCCTCTTGTATGAATCCACTTTCTTTGAGTAAATACCTGTTCAACCGAGGGCTTCTGAAAATCGAAGTTAACAGGTTTCGGACCTGGAGATGAAACTGAGTTGGTGGGAGATTCGACGAACTTGGTCCACTGAAATCAAATCAAAGATGCCGTTTAGATGGGTTGAACTACACCTTGGCCTTCCTAGGTACATGAAGATAGAATGCATTGATAACGAAACCGCAATGGTATTATTTTCTCCAAGGCAGTACCTGTTTGCCCCGGTGGGGAGATGTTTGTTCTGGTTGTGATTGCGGCAAGAGTGAGACTGGGAGAACATCAGGGAGAGGGATGTGGTTCCGCCGACAAACAACTAGGTGCATCGCAATGTTGAATTCATCTAGAGATAGTGCTCCGTCTTTAGTTACATCCGCCAATTGCCTGAAATTAGGGAAATCAAATTCCTGAGCACATTATAAAAAACAGCAATCACTTGAATGCATCTTAACAAACCAGCCAAACAGCTACTGTTATAATGGTTTTTGAACGACGAGATCCCTACCTACCGATTTGACTGGAATATTATGGCGACGAGAGACCACAATGAAATGAAGTACCACAAAGGATAGAATGATTAGGGATGCGAAATAAATACTATATTCGCTTTTGACAATAAGAAACAAGACTGACATCCCTCGAACAATGTTCTGAATATCCAAGATCAACTCAACAAATAACGTAATTTTTAAAATAGTATCATGATTGAGGAATCATAATGTCATATGAAATTTGCTATTTTGCGAACGCAGCAAGAATTTTTGGATTGCATGTGAGAGGTTAACAGAAAAAGCCCTATTCTAATAAATAATATTAAATCAGGATTGAAAATTACGAATCGTCAAAGATAGATATATCAAATTTTTCTTATTTTCGCTGCTGCTTGTATATATTTGGAAAGCAAACCATATAACCATATAAACTCACCAAATTTTCCTCAATTCAATGACGGGGAGTCTAGATTTCTCAAAGAAGGATCGTGCTACATTTCCTGGCAAGAGACCATCCGCGGCAGGTTTGAGAGACATAAATTGCGTTCTGAAACACAAATATTGGAATCATATTTACAGATCATACTATACCGTTAATAATTGGTTTAT
This sequence comes from Creontiades dilutus, assembly GCA_031894815.1. Lineage (NCBI taxonomy): Eukaryota > Metazoa > Arthropoda > Insecta > Hemiptera > Miridae > Creontiades > Creontiades dilutus. The sequence continues at coordinate 4,100,766 of JAVIWC010005620.1, forward strand.
TTGAAACGTGGCAATATAGTTGCTAACCTGTAATATTCTCTCTGTTCTGGGGTCATTTCGAAAACTTCTGAGTCCACTTCATTGTCACTTTGCCTGTCTGAAGACTCTTCCTCAGTTCCGAGTAATTGTGCTTGCTCTTCAGACACTGCAATTTCCAGAAGCCCAGCAGAGTAAAGCAGTTAGAATGGTTATAGAAGAAAAGTAAATTAAGGAAGACTATAATTAACTTACACGATACATTAACTTGAATTACACAGACAGGGCTGAACAGACCTAATGGTGCAAAATCCAGGGAACTTGATGCGGGACACCCCGTATAAACAAGCAAGGTGTTTTCAGGAAGTAAATACTGTATCATGTAGTTACTGATTAGTATGCTGATATGCCATAATCACCTAACGACTGCCAATTTGTGGAATACCAAGTGGAAGCATCTTGCACGCTGTTTGTGGGAGTTGGAGAATCCGAAGCTGTGGATGATGCAGAAGGAGATCCCAGAGCGCCGTTTGACTTCGAAACGAACGGGGCAACGCACACTTCAGGCGCCGAGTCTCCGTCACCCGAGACCCGCCTGGGGCCTTCCCACCGGGAGCTGCTCATCGCCTGCGAGTTGACTCTCCTTAACACATCTGCCGATTCTTGCTGCCACAAAAATTCAACAAATAAATTTGGACAGTCAGTAAAATAAATAGTTTATTGTATTTAGGGACACGTGGCAGTTTGAGCGATGCCATTCTTCTTCACTGATCAAAATGTGGATCACACTGTCTTCATGTTAAAATTCTGAAATTTGAACCATGCTTGAAGTAGTGAGCTTCAATCAACCGCAGGAAAAATTAAAACCCGCGACGTACAGGTCAAAATATGAAAAGTTAAAATTTCCCATGGTTCTCCAGTTATGGTTTAATATTTTCAATGGCGTCCAATCAGGAAACAATTATTGAAATGAGTTTCTAACATCCATAATTTGAAACCAGTCATTGTGATTGATATAATCGATTACTCTCTTGAAACTTGAAAGAACTGAATAGTAGAAACTCATTTTGATTTCAATACCATATAAGAAAAGTACATGTAATCTTTATAATCGAAGGAACATAAGGAAACGCCTCCGTAGGACTCGATCATGCTGACTTACGGAAGATAGACCTTAATCGTTAGAGGTATTAAAGGCACACTCAATTGCTACTTTTGGCTGAAGTAGAGAATAGGAGGCCTCTTCTGATAAGAAGAATATATCGATGTGTATATAGGATATCGCTACCACTGCCATGTATTATGGAAAGATTTTCACGACCCTTATATCGATAAAATAATTACTAATACGCAGAAACACAAGTGTTAACACATTCTGATCTATTTGTCCAACTGATCTATACTTTACTAGAAGGATTGAAGTAGGATATTTTTTGTTTTTGAGATGCGAGCGAAGCGAGCATCCAGACTAGCGAACTCGACAGAACATATCGATAGGAGATATCGGGTTTTTCAATATGGCAACGGTCTTATCAGGAAGGGGCCCCCTATTCTCGACTTCTACCGCTACTTTTCATGTGTTCATCCCTTTTCATATTGAATTGAACATGATAGAATAATCCAAGAGAACTATTTTTTTTAAATTATTGGACAGATGATACACACAGATTCACATTGTACCGCAGAAGCAGAACAGAGAAGAATAAGAAACTATGAGTCGTCAATCCCGCCTAGCTTCGACCCCAGAGGTCCGTTGACCTGTTGGATTTTCAATGCTGAATTAGTATTGGACTTTATTCGACTATTGACAAAGTAACCCAACTTTAAAATGTTAATTACAACTGCGTCCACTAGAATGATTTCCTTCAGAAATTCTGTGTATTCAAAGTCAAGTTTTTATGTTTTAAGAGGCTTAGTTCCCTGAGAGCTACAGCTGGACATCACGCATTCGGCACTCATACGTAGGAACAACTCCATGATTCGTAAGTATGTGTAGTGTATCTAATAGGAAGAAGATTCTAGCCTAGGGAAGCTATAGCGTTTGTTGTAGGGTAGATAGAAATGTGTCTAATGATACGTCATGAGGAAATTGGATTGCGAATTTCCCCTTTGCCGAGTCGGCAAATAAGAAAGGAGCATTTTTCATATTAAGAGCAACTAACTGGGATTTCGAATAAGCAAATATCCATTTATTGAGAGAATCCAACAGAGAAAAATTATTTACTTACTACGACTTTTAGGGCACGCACTGAAAACGTTAATTTCACTTGCAAAAGTACATGTTTCTGAAGGAAATACACAAAGACGGTGTAGTGCTCTATAGAGAAGAATGAATACGCCACTAAAGTTATTAATATAAAAGAAGAGGTACGTGCAATATTATCTAAGTAGTTCAAACGGAATTTACCTTATAGAAGAATGCGACAGGTTGGTGGAAGGAGAGCACGACGGTTTTTGACGAATTCTTAACGAAATTCTCCAAAGTATCACAGAATTTTATAGAAAACCTTTTCTAAACGAAAACTGCGACCAAACGAGGCGACACCCACTCTTTGAAATTCTCAATAACCGATCACAATAATAAAAATGTAATCAATTCAATTCTTATCAAATTACAATCATCATCAATTTATTCTTATCACAAGAAAGTCTTTCAGTGTTGCTCCTAACAAAACTTACGTAGACTCCATGCTGTTCCAACCTTACGATTCAAAAATAAAACAACTCAGCTGTTTCCACAATCACTAAAATTAACTAAATTTCTTGAACTAAGATTAATTTTCAAATGTTCTTTAGTTAAATAGAATAATTATCAAACTCGATCGAATAAAATTAGCAGCCCATAGTTTATTCCTTCTAAATGCACGACAACCTCAGGTAACCTCCACTGATTACGTCACCTATGGATAATACACATTTTTGCAGCATCCATTTTCTTGCTTGTTGCGGCTGCTCTCGTTCGATTTTTTTCGGGATTTTCCAGTAGTTTTCCTATAATTTTCTCACGATGTGCGAACGGTGAAGCTCTTCTAGTTTTCACCCCGAACTGATTTTATCGCTTACTGAAAACCAGCGCTTATTTTTGCCCCCACATTCCGTACGTAGAGAAAAACTCGTCCCGTCATGTCCCAGTTCGATGACAACCCCTTCGGTCCACCCACAGTCGATAATCCATTCGCCGTAAGTATTTCGCTTCATATACTTCAAATTAAACCATCAAATCTTTCGTTGAGCACTCACTAACATTAGTCTGGTGTGTTTTATAAATTATTCTTCGTCTTAACCCAGTTACCGCCCTATGCTTATCTGGATACCTACTCGTTTCCTTCGTTATATTCTGCTTTCACCCACTCCAACATGGTTTCCGCTCGATCAAAGACTCTTTGCACGTAGCTCATGTCGTTTAGTTAGCTCCAACATTTTGTATCTTATGAATGCTCATTATAACTCGTTTAACCAAGTTCGCTTACAGATCCTATTTTTTCATATTAACAATTACTTTTGTCGTATCATTTATTACGCAACATTACATGCTATTAACGTTCGTATTTAAATTAAAACAACTAAAAATATTCAATCTGTCATTGCGTAGGAAGCTCCGGCTTGGACGGAAGTGCTCTGCTATCTCAGCTAATGTATACTTACCAGATAAAAGTGTGCAAACAGTGCAACTACTGATAAGATATTAAATTACTTGATGTATCAAATCAGTGTCGACATCTTTCGGGTTTCGAGGTATCAATCTATGGATATTAAATGTCTAGCAGTCCCAATTTGGGTTAATACAGTCCAAAGAGGGTTGATTAGTCATACTGCTCTGCATCCTTGCAAACAGCTTTTCCAACTACGGAACGCTGTGGATGACAAAATGTATACAGTTGTGGTGGAATTCTCTTGAAGTATTGCCACGTCCTGCTAAACCTCAAACGGTTCAAGTTACACCCATCAGCCTAAAATGATGCGTTCCTATCACGTATTATGTTTCTTAATTTCTTGAAGATGTGCCCCATGTCATCATGGACCTGGAAAATGACTCGACTGGCCTCGTCTTTTCATGACAGCATTAGACTTCAGTTAACCTATCAATCTATGGATACTGAATGTCTCGCACTCCTGATTTGGGTCAATACCGTCCAAAGAGGGTTGATTAGTCATACTGCTTTGCATCTTTGCAAACAGCTTCTCGAAATGGAACTATGTACACAGTTGTGGTGGAATTTTCTTGAAGTACCGCTACGTCCTGCTAAACTTGTACTATAGTTACTAAAGTACCTGAAACTTTTACACCCATCAGTCTTAATTAACTCGTTCCAATCACATATTGTGGTTATTGATCTCGTGAGGACAGGCCCCTTGTCATCTTGGAACTGGAAAATGACTTGACTGGGCTTCCAACCCTTATTCTAGTCATGACAGCATGACGATGGACATTGGTGGTAACTAGGGATGAGCAAGGAGGACAACATTGACTTATTGTTGACTTTATGTCTTGCCAGCTATTGGTTAGAACATGTGGAAAATCACACCGAGTTCCATGCAAAATCAAAGTCAAACACTTCTCTAACTGAGCTGCGATGGTCCAAACACACTCAAATGAATTCCATACCCTGTAGCCTCAATGTTTCCATGTACCTTCCGCTTCCGATGTGGTTGTTCTACCTTGTTGGCCTGTATGACATCACTCAACAATGAAAGGGAATAAAGGGACCAAGGATTCCCACTAAACCATAGTGGCTTTAAATCTAGCAACTGTGCTGGAGCCGTAAGTTGAGTTTATTCTTGTTTTTCTTAAATCATCCGAGAAACATGTTCCATAGTTGATTTACCAAGTCTGATACTGAAGGTAGAATGGAAGTTATGGATGAATCTTGGAATTCTGCAATAGTCTGCAATGCAGGCAGTTGCTTTCCTACGAACTCTAATAATCTTTCATCTTGATGCTTCATCCTAGTCATGTGATCTGGTGGCTAAACACAAATTACATGAGTGATTCCTGGATTCAGGGAAACATTGATGTCTCAGATGAACGAAGAAGATTATGTGAAGGCGAATAGCCCTGTCTCCAGCTCAGTTAGATGGCCTCACTCAAACCACCATATCCGCTTATGAATAAATCCATGAGATCCATTCCATTTTCACTATTAGTTTGTTGAAGAAGCATAAATTCAATAAAATTGCTTCCAAATATGTTGAAAAGGGCGACAATGGTGGGATGATAACGTTTTCAAATGATGTGCAAAGAGGAAAATTCCATGTTTTCGCTAGTCAATTTGGGATCATCCTGGATCGTGGTTATATTTTTGCAGTCTAGATCGCTAATTGAGAGTAGGCTTGCCACTTTTCAAGTTGGAAATCTTCCCATCGTGGAGAGTGTTTCCCTACATTAATAGGTTGTGGTGTGGGGTTCCAAAAGCTGCAAAATCATTGTACCTTCTGTACATGAACTGGGTTTCCCGCAAGACTTGTGTTCTGCGTGGTGTGGACATAGCACAGCTATTCACAGTGTTGCTCATTTACCTCCGACAAAAATGTTTATTCTTTCAAAACGAGGTTTCGATGTTTTATCGAAAACAACTACATGTAATAACCCCATCTATATATATTTGTTCTAATCTCTTACTGTACTGTTTTCTTAATACGTACATGTCACGATGTTTTTGTGTGCACGTGCAATGTTATTGTGTTATGTACTCTTTCTGCTTTCACTGATACTCCAACCCACCGCTCTTTCTCGGAATTCTGAACAGCTGATACCTGTCATTCTCAGACAATCATAACTCCTAGCGCCATTGGTACTATTTTATTCAACATCCCCCTAGAAGGTGCTGACCCTATTAACAAATTAAGATGTTAGAATCTATGTGAAAACATGAAATGTTCACATTCGAATTTTTATCTAGGGTCTCAAAACCTCGTGGACGAGAATAGGAACTCTACTGTAAAATAAACTATGGTTTCGTTGTGCCAAAGGGAGAGACTACCACTTTTTTATCTGACTTATCTACTTTTTTACTTGGTAGCCGAATTTTTGTTTTCAAGCAATAGTTTTCTCTTGAACAGATCATTGATAACTGCTACTTTTAATACCCTCGAATTTACTAATTCAGTACTTCATAATTAAATTGATTATGACACAAGTTTGTCAATGACTCACTCATATGTAGAGTGAGTGTAGTCATTCTTTCGATGACTGATTCATGATGTACTGAAGTGTTCTTATCAGTTTTTGTTCGTCTAAAATCGACTTCAATTCAATATTCAACTTCTATTTGTGCTTTTGTTGATCTCGGTAACGGTAGTCGAATTTTTAACAAGAAAGTTTTTATGCTGCATCCTACCATCATATGACTTTTCTAAAAGTATGAACTTAGTTGACAAAATAATTTGAAGAAATTTACTAAATTCATTCTAAGCCCGCTTGGGCTTTCATGTTGAAATGTTAAGGGTCTAATTTAGAAACTTCTTTTTGGGAATACACTGATTTTCAAATTCAAAAGACATCGAGAAAGTAAATTGCAGTTATCTGAATCACTCACATAAAAGTGTATGTACAGTTGTAGATTAACTGAACATTTCGCTTGAAATCCATGAATAAATTTCTTAACAAACATTCCAATGAGATTTTTAAAACCTAACTATCAGGTTTGGCTTGAGAAATTGTCCATGGTTCAGTAAAAAATTGTATACTAGTTGTCGATTTGTGGACCCCGATTGTTTCGTGCAAGATAGAGACTAATATTCACTTACCCTATTGGTGGATACTGCTGGTACTATCTCTAAATGGTGAGTTAATACTAATTGAATACAATGTTCTCATTGTCACAACAGGTTGTTGAGTTATGTGTTACTCTATCAACAATGATGTTAATCATATTTAAACCAAAATTATGTAGTTCATAAGAACGGAAATCTGGTAGCATCATGGCTATAAGACTTCAAAATTATAAACGTTTCTAAGTGCCAAGGTAATTCAGTATCGGCTTTGCTGAGTAATAAACATAGTTTGTTTATTACTTCCATGTTTTGCAACCCGTGTTGCAGGATCCTTCAGTGCAGCAGGTGACCCAGCAGTCTTCAAGCGTTCAGCGAGGTCTAGAGGAGTTCAACCCGTTTGCCGACCAACCCTCGCTACCTACTACAAATGTACGTTACGTATATCAGCCTCTGCGATAAACAACAACAATGTATATGCTGATCCTATCAACTCAATGTAGATTAAATAGTAGATTCATTACTTCACTCATTGAAGTTCAAAACTAAATGCTTTTGGCACGATGCTTGGGGAAGTTTTGAATTAGGTGCGTTACTTGCTCCCGTAGGTTTTTTTGAAAGTGTATCAAAACCGAGGCCGAAAATGGATTTTCATTTCAGGGAACAGTTTGAAATTTGTGATGGATATGGTTAGTTGACCCTTCCCGATTCTTGAATCAGACTCCTTCAAGCGTCTGGGTCATCCTCTGAGCGTGGCGGGCATTACTGCAGTCAGCTCATTGGAAGGGGCAGCTATACCATTCCATCACCTCACATGGTAGCAGAGCGTGGTTAAGATCACTGGCCCTCTATTTTTGACAGCTAACGCCCATATTCCCTCGAAGTGCCCACAGGCTGAATGCCTTTATTCAAGTCCCCTTATTTAACTATTATATTTCCTCATATTTGCGAGTCATTCCTCAAATTAGCCCCCCCCTGCTATTCTCAGAGCTCTGGGAGTATGATGGATATGGTTAATAGACCCTTCCCGATTCTCGAATCATCACCTCACAAATTATAATTTAAAAATTAAGTCCCCTTCCGAGTGGCAAAATAACGACCTCAGCAAGATGGTCTATAGTTGTACTGTTCCCAGTTTTTCTCCAATAATTCCCAAACCTTGTACACTACACAAATGCTACCTAAGCACCCAAGTGTGGATCATGGAAGGAAAAACGATTTAATTTCAAGAACTATAACTTATCTCTTAAAATAGGAAGTTGTAGATCATTGAAAATCTGTATCGTATAAACTTTAGCCCTCAAAATTCCTCTAGTCCATCCAAGTCCGATTGAAGTCTGCCATAGCGTACCCCACTCAGGGTTCAATACAAGATTTACTGCTATCGAGCAAGTTGCAGATCTGATCTTTTCTCTTTAATTTGAAGCAATCAAAGCAATTTGAACTCACTAAGTGTTGTGCAATTTTACGTAATAAAATTTGCAGAAAATTTCGTTTGTCTGTAAGGCAGTGGCAAAAGGTCTGAGGTGAAATTTATTACCGAACCCTCCCAAGAAATGAACATCCTAATCCTCATCTCCAGATGTAAACGGTTATGATGTCTCCCTGCTTCTTTCTTCACTGTTTGCTTGGTCCACTGTGTAAAAAAATCTTCATTACGAATTGAGCGTTGAGCTCAATTACTTCCTTTCCATAATATGATGGTAAAATTCACAAAGAATCGTTTGACTTCAAATACCCAAATACATCATCCTCTCAAATGTCGTTTTTGTAAGTTTATTGAACTTGAAATGTCATAGATTTCGGACGAAATGTGTATTTGTGGTGACAACCTGATCCACGCAATTACAGAGCGGAGAGGAAATTGACCAAGGAAGTATAAAATGCAAAATTGATGAACCTTCATAGGTAAATGTTTTCACTCATATGTCAGTATAGATATTTAATTCAAAAGACTGTTAATGCTACCTTGAATTGGATCGGGAAGTAGAATCTAGAAAGGAATACGTGACAGCAATAAAGAGAAAGCATTTAACCCCTAACTCAGGGAGTTTCCGCAGTATCGAATCATAAACCTAAAAGTTAAGACCTTTTTGTAAAGATTCTCTTATTTTTTTTAATTTGTGCACAATTCAGTCTTAGAAGGTGTTCCTTAGTATCAAAAATACCTATCCAGATCGGATTATTAACAATAACCTGAAGAATCAAAACATTACGTATTTCCAGCTTCCATATCTCCCCAGTTACTCCCTATATTGTTAAATTCAGAAAATTTTGTCTTTGCAAGTTTAGAGGACAAAGTAGTTTCTACTTGAGTTGAATAGGCTATTTCACGTTTCACTCCTTCGTTACTTGCTTGATATTTTCTTATCACGTAAATGCAGGCAACGCTATCGTGAGGTTCAGAGAGGTACTGTCAATGATAACATACTCACGTAATGAACTATGTGGGTTTGTTTTACCACAAATCACCTTAAGAAATAACGTTTTAGTTCGAGCAACATCAACCTATCCCTGTTCAGAATTGTTTCCTAAATATTTTCATGAAACATAATTATAAAAGATTCTGAGATCCTGTTTAATAATTTAATCTCATTGATAAACTACAATCCCGTCATTACTGCTATGCCTGTTCTATTTATTGCATTAGGTAGTTCTTCATTGTGGTTTGATGCTTCTTTAAACTTCGTGAAGAAGTGATTTCTTACAGGAGACGAATCAGGAGAGTATTGCGGATAATCAAATAATAAAGCACCTTATTAAAAATGTTTCCAAATTTGCATCTACCTTAATCAACAGATTGTACAACTCTACGATAACTATAGACGTGATATGTGTAGTTTATAAAAGTCCAAAACGTTTCAGAAGTAACAAATTCTAAAGTTGAAAGAATAATATCCAAGAATAAGTTACCCTTAGCTCCATGATTAAATTGTATGGTGGCTTTTTTCCAATGTCTGTCTTCTTCGTGTAAGTCCATGGAAGTATGTGAACAAAAGGTGTTTGTGAAGTGAGGGATTGTGAAATGTTTTAGATCTAAACAATGCTGCAATACAAATGTTGAGTTCGGAATTCTGGAAAACGTCCTAACCAAATAAAATAGCTTCAAACTGTTTCAAAACTTGGTTGAAGCCATTTTACTAGTAGTAAGAACTGTGAAAGGTTTTACTAAAAGACAAAACTAGTCTGGCTATGACCATGAGCAGAACAGTTAGGAGAGGTTTGGAATCGCATTGTAAATTACGCTTGGTCATGCTCCACTTATAATGATGTTTAGTTGGATTAATTTAAATAACAAACCGCAATTTGCAATCCCATTCTGAAACCGGTCAAATTTCGGTTGGATTCCTCTTTTAGTGAGACGAACTTCTATGGTAATAACCTCACGTGACCAACTGTTTCGTGATGGACATGAAAAGTTCCCCTTCTTAATTCTTGAATCCACCGCTTCTGGAGATGTACCAGGCACCTTCTATCTGGTTGTTGCCGGCATTAATCACCTAAGACCTAGGAAGTAGGGACTGTGCCAATCCATCATCTCCCATATTACATGGTAGCAGAGCGTGTTTAAGATCCACTTACCCTTTATTTTTTATTGCTCTCGCATTGCCCACTCTTGTCCACGCATTCTGGCAATCCAGGATATCGTCTGGGTGTTGCGGGCTTTAATCTCTCAACCCTTGGAAGGGGCAATCACCGTACCATCACCTCCCATGTTAGTTCCCACCGACGACTGCTCAGCAGTTACACACCATCATTGTCTCCAATTGTTGCCGGAGACGGCTAATATTTGTCTCGGAATGATATGCATCCATGTAGGACTCCTCCTGTGAATTATTGATATTTATGAAGAGTTGGTTTAAGCGAATGTACTTATAATTGTTGGCCAGCACAGCTGATAAGTACTCAACATAATCATTTTTTGTGAGATGCACTCGAAAATCCGTTATGTTCTTCTGATTCGGCTCTTCACACAGTTCAAGTAGAATCTTATGAGTCCTGATTAGTGCAATAGAGACATGGTTAGCTGAGGAGGTTGTAAGGTGGTATGGAAAAATTACGAATCCCACACACAAAACACCAGTAATACTTGGTACAAGAACAGCAAGAAAATGTACGAGTTATGTGGGCAAATAGAGTCCATATATTAGTTGTAATTTTTCTACATAGTATGCAAATCCCGCGAAACTTCTGAAAACATCTTCCCTGGATCTTCTACCAAATCCTTTCTATACTGTTCAGTTTGTGTCATTCAAATATTCGTGTATAATGTTAACGTGTCCTGTAAAACTAACTGCATCCAATGTACTGGTTACTCGGTCTCTTCTTGCCAGGGTTTCTCTTTGGGATTTGTGTCCTTGCTTTTGCACGATCTAATCATTTACCTTTCTCCTACTCTTCTCACTTCCTGATAAGATGATTCCTGATAAATTTAAGTTAATTTTATTCTTAACGTAGGTATATCCTTTCGAAGTTATGGTTTTCTTGTTGAATTCAAGGGTTCCCTTTCAAGAACTCTTTCCAAAGATCTAAAGGTGCTTTTATTTCCAGTTAATTGTTTTACATTTCTGATTAAAGTGTTGCTTTTACAAATCAAAGTTGTTCCAAGAACAGCTTACCAGACATCCATGGATGTAGTATGCATGGACCCCTTCCAGACACGGAAACGAGCAGCAAAATTCCTAGGTCTTCCCACAAACCCATTGGCACTTCTGCGCTTCTTTCAACTTCCTATGAAAACCCATACGCTTGCCCATCTCTTTCTGCAATATTACAATCTTTTACTCTCACAGACAGCGCTAACTGTCCGAGAAATGATTGGGTATGTTATATATTTATTATATGGCCAACGAATTGGAGTTCCATACCCAAAATTGAACTGCGTTGAACTGTAGGTGTAAAATTGTTTTTTCAATACCACCTCTGGAAAATTTTGTTGTTGTTAAGAATCTCTTTCCTAAGAAAAACTTGAATTTGAAATGGAAAATCTTGGATTCAATAATTAAAACCACGAATACTATCCAAAAACCTTGAATTTCATTTAAAAAACCGTGAATATGACTCAGAAAAAGTCTAGTTTAGGTAACCATTTTGAAAAAGCGGCCCACACACTATCCGACAAAGTTATTTGCCTTGCGTATTATGTGTAGGTAGAACCACCCGACATCAAACGGTCGGGTTCCCCCACCTTCAGTCCCGAGTGTCGGCCGACGGTTGGATAGTGTGTGGGCCGCTTAATAAGTCTCTTAAAAACAAGACTTTATGGAAACGTCCTCTTTCTCTTTGGTTCAGTTTTGATGGGCTACCCATGGTGCCAAGATTTGTCATCAAAATGCTTAATTTGTCTCGTTGTTCCGTTTAGGTGCGCGGTGCTGCCAATCCTCCTGGATACAATGCCGCCCAAGCCAACCAACCAGCTGTTATGCCCACGACGGAGGAGCCACCACCAGCCTATAACAAGAGTCCACAACAGACTTCCAACATGACCCCGGCCGATTTTCAGGTAACACACTCAAGTCTCAGGGTGCTCTTTGGTTATGAGTTAAGAATCCTGTGGTAAGAGAGGATAATGTGTCAAATGGGAGTGACAGTACGCTGAATTAGGCTGCAATTACATTCAAACTGAGTTTTGGTAGCTCAAAGTGAGGTTGCATGGTTTTGTGATCAGGGTGGTTACACTGGACCAGAATGTAGGACGTTTAAACTGGGGTTTCACCAGCTTTTTTTACATTCTGAAAGACACTTTTTAGAGAGGTACAACAATGTGAGTCTCAGTATACCTCCAGAAGTAAAGCTCGCTGTGACATTGTTATAATGAATCACCCAATATTTATCAATCAAAATTAATCATGATGAACCTAAACACGGAGAGGAAATCGAGTACAACAATGATTTTGGTAACTACGTAGAACAGATGCTCAGCATCTGGTGAGGAATTCATATCAACATTCTCCCCTTCCTTAGAACTGGACAAAATCTTTAAGACAGGGGATTTCTTAAATTCTCTGCAGTTCAGTTGGAAGAACTCAGTCACGTCATCTGGTGTGATTGGTGGTAGTTCGTTTGACAGTGTTTTTTCACTTTCAGGGGGAGGGCTGAAAAACATTTTTTTTTTTTCGAAATCACAATTTTCAATTGCAGTTGGCGTTTTGGATCGTTCTGAACAACTTTCATTTCGTGTCTGCAGATCCTTGTAACAAGTTTTATTTCTACAGTTTTCATCCAATTTTGATGAAATTGCCAGGGAATGTTGGGCTTGGCTGTAGGTAATAGGCTTGGGTTTCTGGGGTCGATGACATTTGGTCGTCACAGCAGACTGGGATGTCACTGCCTACCCAGTAATTATCAAGCAGTTAGTGCTTGGGTCTTAGGCAGTTCCTGACGATGGGTGCAAATGCTGTACACGGCATATAGTGCTTGGTTCGGCAGAGTGCCCAGTTTGGGCAGTAAAATGTGCCTGGGAAGGAGTTGCTCCTTCTCCGGCCACAATAGGGCAATAGAGGCACACCAGGGCCTCAGTCGCAAAAAAAGACAGGTTTGGGTACCGTATTCCACATGGCTATGTAAGGATTGGGGCAAGCCCACACGCGTGTGACAGTCAATCATGAAATCGGTACACTTTGTCGTGTCTGGGACCATACCTGGTTGCAGTACACGGCTGTTGCCGGGTTTCCTGCAGCATAGTGCTAACCATGATGGCACAACGGGGGGTTGCATTTGTGGTGGTAGTGATCTTGCAGGTTGATAGATTGCTTGTGTTGTGAGGCATCCGGGATGTAGACTAGAGTCACTTAATCCAGAAGCCCAAAACTAAATTCTCCATCTAGATAATATGTTTTGTTTAGGCCAGGCGTTTTAGTTTAATTTAGAATGAGAATAGGTGTGTGTAATTGATACATTATTAATTTAATTGCTCCAAAATCTACCTCACTCTGCGCACGCATGAGTCGTAAAATCTATCAAGCATTCAAGCATATATGTAATTTTCTGAGGTTATAGTGCTCCGATCTCCCTTAAATTTGGAGTGTAGTCAGGAAAACGGTTTCATAACTCATAACAATTTCCAACACGATCATATCATTAGTTACTGCTGCTCATGCGCAAAAGTGATATTTGTATAACAATCATAGTTTCGACAGTTTTAATCTGATTTTGTCGCAATTCACGAGGAATATCCCTGATAGGCTGTACATGATGTTTCCCTATGTGTCATACCACTCTAAAATCAATATTCCTGTTCGCTCAAGGGCAAACGTGCAAACTGTCAAGAATCAGTTTCTTAAGTTGTCGTGGAGTTCTTCTCGGATCGTGCTAAAAATTGGTGGATATGTGATAAGATTTAAATTTAATTTAAATTGAAATAAGAAAAGCCAACTTCATCATCTCGAATCATTTGCAACTAAATTGTGCCATTATTGTGTTCGCTATCGTAATACGTATGTCGTCTGTGTCCAATTGAAGGGTTTAATGTCAGGGGGACAGGATTATATTCTACATATTTTAAGGTTAAGATTCTTTCAAGTTTATTCACATTATTTGTATAAATTCATGTTATTGATACGAGGGAGCAAAGTGCTACACCCAATTGGACGTTTTTAACGTTTCCATGGAAACAAATCATCTCTAATGATATTTTCATTCCTTAGTTTGGCTTGGATTCAGTAAGAAAATTATGTTTCAAAAAATGCTGATAACTGTTATTCATCGCTTCGTAGATTGATTCAACTTAGTTCATAATCAGCAACGCTCTTTTCCAATTCACTTCCACGACACTCATTCATTGCTTTCATTTATCTTTTATAGAAATGTACGCTTTCGTCCCACACCGTATAGTATTTCGACCCGAATACTTTGATTATTTTAGTCATCACATGTTGTTTTGAGCTCATAAAAAATCTCTTTTGACTGTGAAGTGCCTAAAATATCTTATTCAATGTGTGTTGTGATTGATGGTCTCTTCGAGAAAGTTTGGAAAAATGATGCTGAACCCAAATCTCTTTCATATAATTGCTTCCGTACTAGGAGTGGGAATGTGAGTCAGTCGATGGGGATCGTGATGATTTGAAAATATTCAAGTGTGAACCCAATTTAGTGAGAAAATTACAATAATTGAAGAAACAACTTCTCATTTTATCATTTTATTTTATGGCTAAAATGAAAAATGTTGATATATTACTCGACCCAATAATCAAGTTGTAAGTTGTATGCTTTGTTGTAGATTTTCTATCTACAGTTTTGGGTTTATAGATCTTACTTTTTTATATTGATCGGCACCTCAGCTATACGTCTGACTGAGGAGTAGGTCTGACACTTAAAAAATTCACTTAATTGTATATTTTTTAGATTTATTATCCCTTTACCTAGTTGGAACAATCGGAAAAGTGGACCTCGTCTAGGTTAATGCCGCACAAACCAAATTTCACCTCATTACTTGATGTATTTCTCAACCAAATGGGTTTAAGAATGATGAATAATTCGTGGCGTACCTTTTAGAGTAATATTTATCCGTTTTATTAGATGAGACACATTTCCTCCTAACACCACAATTTTCCGGTGGTTTTGAAGCTGCACATTTCGCCACTATCCAGTTTTGATTTGAAATGTCAAGTTTACCAATCGAAATTGTCAAACTTTTATAGAATGAGAGATGATAGAATACGTAAAAACCTCATTTTCCTACTAAGTTTTTGGAATGAAAATTTCTTTTGACCAAACGAGTCCTCCCCCATTACCAGCAACCACACCAATTTAGCACTTGTTCATTTCGATTAAATTAATTGTCATAATATTTTGACGTCAAATTTGTTTTTGTAATTTTCATGCCACTTTAAAGGCTGCTCTTAACGTGAGTACTTGAATTTAAAATTATTTGTTTCATAACATGATTATACTTTACCTTGTTTGATTAGATACGATTTGCAATTAATTAGTTTAACTCCATTGCCAAATTTATAATACATTCTTTTAAAATTTTGTGGAATCCAGCGAAGACAGGAAGAACTTGAGAGAAAAGCAGCAGAACTTCAGCGACGCGAAGAAGAATTGAGGAACGCTCCTTATAATGGTTAGTTTATGACGCACGAAATAATGTTGAAACGTTATTCTTTCTTTGAAAAATCAATTTAGGTTGAAATTCCGTGTAATACTTTATGGTTGGAAGATTGATTTTTCGTTTATATTTCAGTGCGTCGAAATAACTGGCCTCCTCTCCCAGAAAACTGTTGCGGGCTTGAGCCTTGTTTTTATCAAGACATCAACGTAGAAATTCCCGTAGATTTCCAAACTGTCGTCCGCCAGCTTTACTACGTCTGGATACGTGAGTTGCTATTAATCCTCTTATTAATAATAGTGACTTTTTGATGGTATTCATTTAAGGCGTTTTCTGGAGTTGTTTTTAGGCTATGTTGCTAACCTGCACAAATGACCATCTGGCTGATAGGTTTCAAATCAATTGATTGCACTTAAAATGACTTGTCCAGGCTGTTGGGAAAGTATAAGTGGAGTGGTTCATCCAATTCTCTCCCTGTTTTGTTGGTACATTTGTCATAATTGGTGATCCAAGAAAATGTTACATGGTGGGAGGAGAGCAGTAGGCTGGCAAATGAGTTGGGTGGCACGTTACAGAGGGAGGATTGGATAGAGGGAATGATATTGGTGATTGAGAGGTGGGGTCAGAAATGGTTAAATGATGTTAGTAGAGAGGTTGAAAACTCGGTACACCATCAACTATATGGTAGATTGGATCGGACTGTGGAAGGAGGAAGAGCGACCTGATAAAAGCTGGAATGGTTGTCAGGGCGAGTATCATCCATGAGGGACTTGGGAGTGCTTCTCGATCGTGAGCTCTCGTTTTCTGGCCAGGTGGCTGCAGTCTCCAGCCGAGCAATGCGTGCCCTGGGGTTCATTAAGCGGAATATGCGTGAGTTCAGCTTTGTGCCAGCAATTTTGTCACTTTACAGGGCTCTGGTTGTTCCCATCTTGGATTATGCCTCAGTTGTCTGGACCCCCCACTACAAATACCAGATGGAACAGCTGCAGAGGGTGCACCGCCGATTCTTGCGCTATGTGGCTTACAAATCCCACATTCCTCGGGAAGAGGTGGATTTTGGCGCTCTGGAGAGGAGTTGCAGCGTGCGGAGTCCCGAGATCTGGCACTACCAGGCCGATGTCACCTATTTCTGCAGACTTGCGACTGGACTGTTGGACTCTCCTTCCCTCCTGGCCAGGGTTGGCCTAGTTGTCCCTTGACTCAGTTCCCGATCAACATCCCTCTTCCTGGTTCCCTTCTCGCCGACTAACTACCTCTGCAACAGGCCTTTATGCAGAATGCCTCGGCGTGTGAACTATGTTGTAGATGAATGCCCCGAGTTGGACATATTTTTAAGCTCACCAGTGTTAGTTAGGAGAAGGTGCGGGGAATTGCTAAAATGAGTTATCTTGTGTGGTTCGTTGCTCAGTCGTTTTCCATTGGTTTTGTCTGACTCGATAATATTTAGCCTACTTATTTTTATAATTATTTTTCTCTGATGTTTGATAATTTCTCTGTATTGGGTTTTTTGCCCGTATTGTATATAAATAAATAAATAAATAAACAAACGAGGAAACTAGGGACGGTCATATTGAGAAGTTTACCACAATTTCCAATGATGCTCTGCGCACTCCTAGTTCAACCTCTGACTACAAGATGACATGAGTTGTACCTCCTGCAAGTTTGAAGCCACTAGGAGACCGGGAATCCTTATTTCTCAAATATAAACTTTAAAATGGCCTCTACTGGAGCAGTGGCCACTACCGGTGCCGTTACCTTATGAGCGCAAAAATTAATTATAAATCTCTTTTTTTTTCATTTTCACATTTTCCATAGGACGGTGCCACTGATGCCCTTATGTTGAATATAGAGTACTATACACAGTAGTCCACAGTTGTTCGATTCAGATCAGTTCATTTGTCAACACAGAAAAATCTAAAGAACTGCGATCCGAATCCAAAACTATTCATATGATTGCTTCTTTCTTTTGACACAATGTTCCATACATCTACAACAAAGTTCAGTTAGCATTGTAAATCAATAAGCAAGAACAGTCAAATAAGGGAAATCTGCAAACTTGGAAATTGGGATGATACAAATGGTCAGATCTGTTCTTTTTTCTTGAAAACTGTGTAACGAAATAGTGCGCCGAGTAAACTTATAGGCTGCTTTCCGTTGTAATCAACCGCCTGGGAGGATTGTAACGTACACGTTCTGACGATGTTGTCAAACGGGACAACTCTTACATTTCACCGTGTATCGAGCTGTCAAATGTTTCCGAAGGAATTTACCGGAATGAAGTCCAATTTCATTCGGCAAGAATATGATGTCAATTGATACCTAGATATGTTTAAAAGGCATCTCCTAATTAGTCAGTATCTCATATTTACGCTCAGTTTATTTCCATGTTTCAGTTCACACGCTTCTGCTGTTTGCTAATGTAATTGGTGCGTTGGCGGTGCTGCTTACTCAACACAATTTCAGCATGTTTGGTCTCTCAGTACTGTACACACTTCTCCTGACGCCTTTCTCCTTCCTTTGCTGGTACCGCCCTGGTTATAAGGCGTTCCGGTTAGTGAACTAGCTTTTAGCTTCCCTATCGATTTAAGCTTTATTAGAATCCATGTTTAAATATACATTTCTGAGTCGTCGTTTTTGTGGAGAAGTTCCTATAAGTAAGGAAAAAAGATTTTAACATTGGCATATGTGATCGTTGGAGCCACTTCGTTAAATCTCCCAGTGACTAATTTGGGGATCAACGTAATTGACATTTTTGTTTAGTAGCCCCCGCAAGTCTTGGTGCATTTAATGATTGAGAGTTTTTGGTGCTAACGAGAGACGGTAGGTTGGTCCATCTTTCTAGTGTTAGCAACACGATGCTAAACGTCAAGCAGGCAAATGTGCAAGTGACGAAGACCTTTGAACGATTGTGATTTTTCAGTGGCGACGGTCGTATTGAAGGGACCTACCTTACCCTACAAAACATCATTATTTTTTTAAACAATAGAGAGTTCCTAGGAGATCCGCCAACACCGATACGAATCCGTATCACAATAAGAATGCGCAACTGAGCATGCGCCACTAATATGATTGGTCGTATTGCAATACCGCCAATACGATGCGATCCGAACGAACGTATCTTTCGTCCTTATTGCAAAGTAACCCGCCATCGGGGTCCACCCGCTGGTACATCCGCTGTTTTTCTGGAGTAAATGTACATGTTCTCTATTAAATTGGAACGAAAATAGTACGTCATCCTCGCTCATGTCGTCCAGGGAAAATCTCCCATAGAGCCCAGTCGGGTACTTGTACGAGCGTCCCTGTAGGGAGGAAAGGCGATGTTTTGGAGTCATAGGCATGTACGAGCGGCCCTGCCTGGTTTAAGGGCACAGATTAGAAATGGTACGAGCGGCCCCGCTCGAGCGAAGGCCCACAGGCCAGTTGAACCCAGTGACTGGAAGAAATCCGAGCAAAGATGGAACCCGAAGTAGCCTTGTTAACAAAAAGTTCGCGTGGAAATCGAGATATGATGTTGGTAAACGGTTACCCTAGCCAAGTATGTCCAAATCGTTTCGTATAAGTACCAGCCCAGATCGAATTACTGAGAAGTACCTACTTGGTCGAGAGTCATGTGACTGTGATTGTCTATTTGCATGTTTTGACAGTGTTCATTTTAGAGCAATAAATTATACGCATGAAAAAAGTTTCGAGTTGTTGCTATTGGTTTCATTTCCCATATTTCCGTGAGGCCGCTCGTACATTTTTAAGGCCGTTAACATAATATTCAAAAAAGTCTTCCACCCCCGGCATTTTTTATTAAAAAAAAAAACGAAAGAACGATTGATCCGAGTGATCTTGTAAAACATCAAGAAGACTGCTCGTTTTCTATAGTGACGTGAAAGCAAAATGTACGTGACTCTTAGATACGGATCAGAGATACCACTAGTTCAGCTGGGTTGGTGGTAACGCCGCCATTTATGCTAACCAGAGCTGTGCTCGCCCTAGATACCACCACCGACTAGATACGATATCACGGTGTCCGAATCTCCTAGGAACTCTCTAATTATGAATAATGAATACAACTATAAAGTAGCTTTGTTTTTGCTGTGTTGAATGTTATGGATTAGACAAGGAAGAGCATTGACAATGAACGGGTACGTTAATATTTTGCAGTTCATACTTGATTTGATTCATACTTCCAATTAATCTCTATCATTTATCCAAGAAGTTGAGTATGTGCCATTGTTAATTGTGTGTAGGAAATATGATCGATGACGACATTGTTATTTTTGCTTTCACAGAAATGACAGCTCCTTCAACTTCATGGTGTTTTTCTTCATTTTCTTCTTCCAATTCATCATTACTGCAATGCAATCGATTGGTTTCACTGATGGTGGATCTTGGTATGTATTAGAGTTATATCTGATTATTTTTTCTGCTTGCTATCTTAATTCCTTTCCTCAATCTCTTCCTACTTGATTTGATACATATTGTATTTTGTAACAAAAACTCCTGGGTATGGTACCATCCCAAACTTGAAGGAATATTTCTAACTTTTAAGAACTGCATTATTGTATTTCTTAGTAAGGTCTTGAAATTAAGTCGTTTCATTTAAATGTAATTGCTTTTTTACAGTGGCATTTTCGTGGCAATTGGAAGTTTTGAAAGTGGTGGGGTTGGCGGAATCATCACTGGCCTCATCACGCTTGTGATAGCTCTGGGATTCATTGCTGCAGCCACTCTTGACATCCTCCTGCTGTCCAAGGTTTTTATTCGTTTATTTCTTTAAATCATTTGATCTGCAATGAACTATTTGATAGGTAGTAGTTATAAGAGTCAAAGTTTAGTAGTATTGTTATGTTCAAACAGAATGTACCACAGTCGAAGAGGTTTGCTAAACCTGTTGGAGTGTTGCAACTAAAGGGAAATTTCCCCTTACTAGTAAGGTTTGAGATCGAGCACAGCCAAAGTTGTCAATATTTTCCAGCCATAACAGATGGCGCATGCAGCAGGAGTATGATCATAACATCATATGACTATAATTTGGTGTTATAGTACTATATTAGAGTCTTGCGTTTTATAATAAAGTAAGAGGCATGTTTACTCATTGGGTATATTGCCAGTGGTTTATCGGTGATGCTTTTGGTATGTATTCCACCATTGTGTTCCTACTTTGATGTGTATTGCACCATCGGGATTATGTTTTATAATGCGTTCTGCTCTTAAATCATAAACTCTAATCTTACTGCTGTACGGTCTTAACGTCCTCCAACATAGCCAAGAGGAGGTCTGGGGCGTCTTTTCCATACTTTTGCCAGCAATAATGATCGATGTGGGATTGGAAGTGTATGAAACTTCCCTTATTTTCTTCGGTAGCTCAATCTTGCCATATCACGTTGACCTCTCATTCCTTTGCGTATGGGCTCCAGTGCAAGGATTGAAGTATTCCTCTTGGTGGTTGTCAGTCTCTTGGATGGAGCAAGCAATCCTTTACTGACCAGTAACTCGTGGCAGACCTTTGCACTAGCAACAATGGTGGTATAAAAATATCTGTAAAAGCCATCTCAGCCATTGCACTACACACTATTTAACAAAAATCACATGTCAACAGAAAAACACAGAAAGTAACTGGTTAAGTATCACAAGGCCAATCACCATGAGGTAACTGAAGAAAAACGGCAGTTAGGGCCAGGACAAGGATTGCAGTTTTCTGAAGTTTGAATTTACATTCCTATTTATCACTTCTCAGAAAGATTCAATGAAGACAATTTCAATTGTCAACATGAACGGTATACAATAAAAAATCCAAATAGTCCTGCAAGTTACAAGAGCAGCCTGGTACAAACTATGATGTGACAAGGCTAGTAGAACAAGCCAGCTGGTAGAACGCATAATGAAGCACTCTAGTTCATCATCACTTGCCATAGCAGTGGAGAAAGTATTCTTGTGGTACATCCTGAAAGTTATTACCTGACTGCTGATATGCCTTTCAACTCTTTGCCAGAAGTGGATGGTACAATAGAATTTGGGAACAGCACTTTGAAAACCCGCAAGATTTCTGTATTTAGAGTGAGTTGAGCTTCCTGTAATAATACAAGGAGTTTGCATCTGAATGAGTTTTAAATAGCCTCTTCGTTTACTGGTCATCAGTGGGAATTCTAACAAGGTTCTCCTCTTCTCTCACAGTCTGTGATAGTATAGAAGGCTCAGTCTCGTTTCCCACATCATCATCATTACTCTTCCGTTTATAATTGGTCAAATTATGTTGGAAGTAGTCTTTGATGGTCTTTAATCCAACCTAGACCAAAACAGTAGCAGTGCTTTGTCGATAGAGATAAACTAGTAGAAAGTTGTTGGCTTCTTGATATCTCTTCTGGTAGAGTGCATTCCAATGTACAATCTCGAGCATCCCATACTTCCCCAGTCCCACTTGCCAGAAATTAAGTGATGATTAGTGGAACCTTCTTTCTATATCATAATGTGATTACGATTGCCATTTCCAGATCCACCGAATATACAGGAGTAGCGGAGCAAGTATGGCCAAAGCTCAAGCCGAGTTCACCTCCGAGTTCTTGAAGAATGAACACGTTCGTGGAGCTGCCACCAGTGCCGCCACTGCTGCTATGCAGTCTCAGTTCCAACAGGCCACAAGCCCCACTTCGAGGTATTAGGTACTCATCTCTTCTTTCCTATCTCGCTTCTTAACACTCATCTTTCTTCATCCAATTAGTCCTGTCATCATACATTCAAATGGAGATTCTTTGATATTTATCTTTTCATGGTAAATATCATAAAAAGTTGTTAATCGCATGGCCTCGCAACGTTAGGTGGTCTTCAAATATGACCTTCTGGTTTGGTGTTTTTTGAAAATATTTCCGCATGCTACTATCGCCTGGGACTGCTTTGACGTTATATATTTGTTATCAATCGGATAGTCATGCAGGAGGCCATTTATCTAGTTGGCCCTGGTTTACCCAAAAAGAGAGCTTGGTGTTGTGGGCACAATCAACAAGATCCCTGTTAAGTTACGTTGGTATCATACTTCACCCTTCATTTTATTGGGTTATCTTTTGAATGATCAAGTTGCATGCAAAACGAAGTCGATATTGTTGCATTACCATATAGGTAAACGCAAACACTATACAAATGGCAAAAGCTCTCTTCATGTTCATCAAGGTCTATGTCACTTGGTTTGGATAATGTTACTTCAATCTCGCATTTTCCTTCTAATTCCTTGAGCATTAAAGCATGTACAAACGGCATTATGAAATGAGAGTAATGGATACTCGATTTTGTGAAATTACGGACTCTGCTTTATTTTTTTTTCTTTAATCAATGTTTGTGCAAACAAACTAAAAGATATTACTAGAAAATAGTTATTATGTAAAGAAATTATGGCTTTGTATGATTATTTTAATTGTGGCTTCTGCAAAATATTGAAGCAGGAGTGAAACATCACATTTCTAAATATCTTGGTATGTAAAGCTAAAATGCTGGGTGTTTCAAGAAGAATACTACGACTCCATCGTCTTCAATCCATAACTTCAAAAGCAAGCAGGGTGGAGCGTCCTGCTCCTGCCATTGTGAAAAGTTGATGTGTCTATTTGGATGACTTTATGCTATTTGGATTTTCAGTTCCTCAACAGCAGTAGGAAGACGTGGCTTGTTTCTTCAGTTGCCTGTAAAGAAAGGGGTCTCTAGAGGTAATATGTTTGAGGCTTCTTGGATGTCAGTGATGCAAAGCCATGCGCTAGTTCTTTTGCGACTGAGTTACTGTAGGAGATACTGTTCGTTCTCGAAAAGTTGCGTTGAGTTTCTGAATGGTCTCGCAGGAGACGGTTGTTGGTCTCTCCTTTTTTCGAGAAGCCACAGTCACTGCGTCCACTTACCTGGAAATGCTTCAAAGTCGGTTGATGCCTCAGCTTGAATAGCTTGGGAGCTGCATTTTCCAAAAAGATGGTGTGCCACCTCATCGGCTCTTAACCCTTTGTTGGTACTTGAAGGAAGAGTATACATTATGGTAGATCAATCGCCAAGAAACCACAGACACGTGTTTGCATCAATGGCCTCCTCGAAGTACTAGTCCTGTAGTTTTGGAGAGAAGCTTCGGACGGTGTACAGTGGGCGGACAGATTTTATAATTATTATTATTTATATTATTTTTTCAATTTGATTTTTGAAATCTACACATCTTGAAATGTAAACCAACAACTTTTGAGGGAGGTAAACTATGTTTTTCTTGGTTTATTATTGAAAATAAACCAAAATACCTATATTCTAGCTCTATCCTTCTAGTAAAATATACTTTTGATGGACCAAATGCGTCAGATCCATTGATAGATAAATGTTCGAATTTTAGTGATCGTCATCGAAAAAAATTTGAAAAGTGAGATTTCAAAAACGGGTACAAGAAAATAACTTGATTAGTATTTACAATATTGTCGTATCTTGACCACGCAGCTGTGGTATAGTTTCTGGTTGTTCGAGAGATTTGCTAGTTGAGGCAGTACCAAAGAATACACTAGTATTGAGTGTAAGGACAACTTGTCATTTGCCAAGGAAGTAATAATGTTCACTCTAATAGATTCATCCTAAGGAAGAGTAAGGTAGAGCTCAGGTGGTTACAGTACAGGGATAGAGAATGTCCATCAAGCCGTATCTTAACCATCCAACTGTGATATAGTTTCTGGTTGTTTGGGGGCAGTGCTGAAGAATACCCTGGACGTGTGTGCGAAAACTTGTCGTTTGCAAAGGAAGTAACTATGATCCCTCTAATCGAGACATCTCAAGAAAGAGTAAGGTAGAGAGAGCTCAAGTGGTTACTGTGTAGGGATAGAGAATGGCCATCAAGCTGTCAATATTGCCAATTATGATCGTATCGATTCTGGTTGTTCGGTAGACTAGATAGTTGGGAGCAACGCTCAAGAATATGCTAGAGGTGTGTGCAAAAACTTGTCATTTGCAAAGGAAGTAACTATGTTCCCTCTTATAGATTCATCTTAAGGTAGAGAGAGAACTCAGGGGGTTACAGTACAGGGTTAGAGAATGACCATCAAACTGTATCTTGACCGACAAATTGTGATATAGTTTCTGGTTGTTCGACTGATTATATAGTTGGAGGAAGTTCTACAGAAACGCTAGTACGAAGTGTACGGATTATTTGTCATTTGCAAATCAAGTAACTATGTTTTAATAGATTCATCCTGAGGAAGAGTAAGGTAGAGAGAGCTCAGGTGGTTACTGTGCAGGGATAGGGAATGGACATCAAGATGTAAATGGTGCTACTTATAGGTGATTCTCGAGAAAAGCTCAAATGGTATGTTATTTTATCATTCCTTCAGGTATATAAGACCTTGTGTTGCATTTATTCTTTCAAAATATTATAAATACCTGTATGCACAATAATCATGGTCAATCAGGTATGTTTCTATTCATAAACCATTTTTTATCCAACGTTAAAAGCTCAATTTATCACCACCACCTGTAATGATCTCATTTCCATTCATTACACACTCTATTAAAATGTGGGGAATGTATTTTATGTTAAAAAATCTTTTAAAACTTGAAAAACGTAGTTCAACATCTACAAAATTAAGTCACTCGTCTGCTAATGTGAATGTAATGCCTAGAAACTTATTTGAAAGTTTGTAACTAATAAATCATCATTACCGCCTACCAATGGTTTTTGCCCCTCTAAGGGGAGCAAACAAGGGAATTTCGCAACACTGACAGTTTTGGAAGTGGCAACACTGCCAAAGAGTCTTCCCAACTAACCTCTCTCCAGTTGGCTGCCAGCAAGCATGTAGAGAGTCTATCATTAAGTTGCGTACATTTGTAGGTCTCATTACTACAATTTTCAATATTGAAATACATGCATGTTTTTGATGTATGTGTTTGGTTAATCTTAAAATGGCTTTTGACAATAAACCGTGGTGTTTGAGAAACCTACAATTTCTTAAGAAAAGACAGGCTCACAAGTGCCACATTCTTGTTACCATCCATCAATCCTCATCACCACCCACAAATCATTGAATTGATTGAGTATGGAATGATTTGACCATCATATTGCTCTTTGTTTTGGTCCCGGAAGCCATATGCAATTTTCGCAAAAAAAATTGGAAATTGGTCTCTGTCATACGATTTTAGCATTGGAAATTGCGTTTTTTTCGAGGATCACCTCTTATGAGCTTCCACATAGCTTTAAATCGATAGAAAAAGTTGTACACTTCAAATCTATCCAGTTGTAATTAAGCCCTCCCACTAATTGCACGTTGAGGGACATCCATCCTTTACGGTTACGTAAAACCTCTGCTCTGGTCCCTTCAGGGTTCTTATGGGTATATGTGTGCAATCAATGCAACCTATAACGTTAGGAAAGCCAGCTATGCGT
The DNA here is from genome assembly GCA_031894815.1 of Creontiades dilutus. Classification (NCBI taxonomy): domain Eukaryota; kingdom Metazoa; phylum Arthropoda; class Insecta; order Hemiptera; family Miridae; genus Creontiades; species Creontiades dilutus. The sequence continues at coordinate 4,126,871 of JAVIWC010005620.1, forward strand.
TGGAATCCCTGTTTTACACGTTGAAAGTCACGTTCACAAAAAGGAAATTTGACGTAGTTGTGCAAGTTGAGAGCTAGTTGTCTAGCCACTCTGTTTACTACACGGCAGGTGGTAGTTTGATTGATATTTCCCAGATCTCCGCGTACTATCTGCAAAGAAATTGAAGTACATAGTAGGTACCACTCTGTCTATAATTTATAACCTACCATTTATAAGTTGAAGATTGACTTACTTGGAAGTTACCTGTAGCAAAATATCGTAATGCGCAGGCCACTTGAAGCATTGGGGGTAGTGGGAGACCACTGTCATCGTATCTCTCATTCAACATTCAAACTAAAATATCCCGAACTATAACTTTCCGAAATCGGAACCTTTTGATGAATTTGATTCTGAGTATTTTTCTCTTTCTAATAACACTTTACGTCATATTGGGGAATGTTGGATCATAATCCTCCAGATAATCAGCTAACTCAAGATAATCATCATCAATGATCATTTTGTTATCACATATCAGTAATTACTTCGGAAAATTGAAGGAAACACAGGATGTGAGAGTGATACACAGCTAGGAGTGACCCTTGAGGGACCTGACGACCACCCTCAGGTTTGAAGGGCAGCCCTCCAAGTCTCGATATCTGATTGGACGAAATATGGAGGGGTACCCTTGAACTGCGTCTTTGCATCGAACGGCGGTTCGAGGGCCGTTTCAGGTGCGACCCTCCACTGTAAGGGTGTCCCTCCAAAGTTTGATCTAAGGGTGGTCTGGTCATTGGAATTTTCGCTGGAGGGACACCTTCAAACGGTTTGAGGCCCTCAAAAGATTGAGGGTCGTTCTGGCATACCACCCTAAAAGCTGTAAGGGCACTATGCTCAAAACATAGTTGGAGCTCTTGTGCCGCAATTCTTCCATTTACACCTGTCAGGAATTGAGTACCTCCCGCCTGTTCTGTCTCTACTTTATTCGTAGGTCGATAGTACTGCACGCCTCTCTAGTTTTGTAAGTTATCAACCATCGAGCGGATCCTTTCATACTTCCTTCCTTTCAGATTCCCCTAAAAGCCGACCGATCAGCGAATCCGGCTCCCATTTGCCACGGCCATGAATTCACCTTGACGCTACCGAGGACTCGACGAATAACAACTTTCTCTTCAGACTACAAAAATGAAAAGCATTTTTCATGGAAAACAAAAATAATAATAACTTCTTTTACAAATACCAGCATTATACCCAGAAAAACCTTGGATTTGTTTTAGAAAAAAACTATGAAAATCGCCTGTAAAAGAACTGTAATATTGCTACGATCGGTGTTTCATCTTTTACGCCCCTCAATTTTGTATGTTTGTTGTTTAGTTATTAGTGATTAAGTTTTTTTGTTTGTTTGTATTCCTCAAGAGTCACACGAATGTACACATTCCTCCATTTCCTAACCTAACTATACATTTCTAACCCGTTGTTTTCTTTAATTTAATTAATCGTAGGTAACTCGTTTGATACAAAACCATCAACCTTATACTTCCTGCCTGTACTTCAAATTGTATATTCATTGTTGCACTTGTATTTCAAGAAACTAATATTTAACATTATTATTATGTAGTTGAAAAAAAAATCGAACAGAAATCACTATTAATAATGTATAAAATGAAGATTCTGGTCGTGTTTTGTTTATTAATTGAAAAACATCGACAAAAATGTTTATTTGAAAAAAAAATCATTATTGTGACGTCTTGTTTTTGTGATCAATTTTATTTTAGCTTAATCATAATTCGAAGGCTGGATCGGTTAAGTTGTACTTTATATTAGTAAGTTAACAAAACGTTCAATAATTTTTAATTGGATTAGTGGTCAATCATTAGTTTAATTGAGGAAGAAAAAAATAATTTATTTCGATGTGTTATGTAGGTTTATGATTAATTACGTTGATAAATGTTAAGTCTTTCAGGCTATACATTTTATAGGTACCTGGGCATATTAATTGTAACTTGTTTCTTGACTTTTATTGTTGTGGGAACCTAGGTAGGTAGTTTGGATTTGTTGTACCTATAAAACACTATAATTTTACAATGATCATACAAATATTATACGGTTTGATGTTCAATTTTGGTGCGAAATTCTTTCTAAATCGGTCTCATACCATGGTGAATTCTTTAACTCCGTATCACCTATCTCTACCTATCTCGGTACTCAATGTAATTTATTAACTCCGTAGGTACCTTGAAATTGCCTGGTGTTATTATTTCGCCCTTTGAAAAAATGAAGTAGGTATAGGTTTATTTTATTAATTCGATACCAACTTTATTTTCCACTTTTCATTGATATTTTGTATTGCTTTACGTTATTTTAAAAGTTGTTGAGCATATATTTTTTTGTGAATTGATATACAAGAGAAAGATGTATTAAAGCAAAAATACTAATTCGGTGTTGTGTTTGTTATTTGTACGTACCTTAAATCGAATGAGCTAAATTGTTGAAAATGTGTGAATATCTAGTCATGGTTAACTTCAAACTGCATTCAAGGGTGATTGTAGTAGGATTGGCTACCTTTTCATTTTCTCATAAAATGAGGTTATTGATTCTATTAAATTGGGATCAGTCCCGCCTATCTGTTTTGTTCGAAACTGATCCAAGACAACGATGAACCTTTGACTTTGAAGGTCAGGGATTGATAACCTGAACGCAGCCCTCTCTTTGGTCCTGCTCTATACAAAAATGGCTAGTCCGGCGATGACTTGATTACAGATAGTTTTAAGGATTGTTTGCTGATTAATTTAAAGCTAATGCTGATAGCTGTTCTTTTAATTTTGCCCCCTGTGGTTTTAGTTTTTTCCTATCCGAGACAATTTGGCAACTACAGTAGAGAAACTCTTCTCGTAAACTTTGATGGAACTTAGAAGGATTATTGTATTGCTCTGTTCTCACACTTGCTGTGCATAGCTCCAGGGAAGTTAATACTGTGAGCTAACTGCTGTTTTTTACATCTCTCAAACGTGGACTTCAGTTTCCCAAAATGCTGCCAATGCGAAGCACAGAAAGTATGACAGGGCAGCCGAGGATATGAGAGGCTCATTTACGCCCTTAGTGGTATCCTGCGAGGGCTCCCTCCACAAGGAGTACGACTGCTTCTTAAAAAGAATAGCTGTTGTCCTGTCCGAAAAATGGTCGAAACCTCTGTCGCAAGTGACTCAGTGGGTGAGGGTGAAGACCCAGATGGCAGTAATACGGGCAGTTTCACTGCGGATTCGAGGCTCAAGGAGGAAAGTCCGCTGCCTTGGGCTCGAAGATGGAGCCTTGATGCCACTCAACTAGCCTCAACCCGCTTCCTTTCTTTTGGGAAACCCTCAAGAGCCCAACAACCCATTTAGAATAATTATTCAAAAAATAAATAAAAATTTTTAACAAAAAAAAATCTCTCGATTTTTATTTAACTCTACTTTGACAGTTCCCGTGCGGGGTTCGTTTTTTCCAGCCAGAGAAAATTGGGCAACTGCAGTAGAGAAACCATTTTCGAACTTGGAATGATTATTGTATTGCACAGTTTTCAAAGTTGCTCTACATGCTGGATGGAAACATTCCAGCTAACTGCCATTTCAGCATGAAGGTAATGAGAAACTGCTCTGCTGACAACAGCTGATATCTACTTCTGCATTAGCTTCCATTACTTTTTTTGCACAGGTGAAGTTCGTTACCGACAGTAAGCTGTTCATTTAAAGTTATTTTACTCCTTAATCATCTTATCGATTCATGATCTCATTCGATTCCTATAGCTAAGAATAATTTTACTGGTTCATATGAAAAGAACGAGTATATGTTTAGATGGTCTGCAATTAAGGTTATAGTATGGCAATACTGACCCCGATCCGGAGATCCTAAAAAACAACGGTCCTTCAGTGGCATATTGTTCTTCTCTGCAACTAGCGCATAGTTGACTCCTACAGCTTTTCGAGCTATGGGTTTGAAAGGTTAAAAGACGAATAATGTCGTATTTCTGCAGCTTTTTGCGTATATCTAGAAAACTATTGGCCTTAGCGCAAAGGATACCCAACAAAAAAACGTCTGCCAAGTGGGTGTGGCACATAGCTTCCTCGTATCCATAACATGACTGTATAGATCATTGAAAATTAATATTGACTAAAGAACTTCGTTCAATTAGGCGAAGTAAATATTGAATCAGGGTAAATTTATTGTTATGCAGGAGCATATCTTGAGAAAATAAAGGTAGGCATGTTCAACTATTGAAAAAACTATAAAATATACCTAATAAGTCCGAACAATCCCTGAAAATTTCATCGAAATCGGTCAAGAACTCCCGGAGTTATGCCGTAACAAAAATTTCGTTTGCGCATGCTCAGAGACTACTATTGATCCGGGGGTCATGAAACTTATAGGGGACCATCTACACCCCAACCCGCACAATCCCTGAAAATTTCATCAAAATCGGACTATAACTTCGTGTAGTTTTGCCCGTAACAAGGATTTGCTGACAGACAGAAACGGAACCAAAATTGTTCAGAAAGGTCTAAAACGCAAAATGCGAGTGGAATTTTTTATTTTGGAGACAAAAAATTTTCACATTCCGAAAGTAAAAACAATGCTTCCGCTACCTTGGTAGACTCGGAAGCAAAAATTAGAGGGGGTGTTATTAATCATTTTTGCCATGCAATTACAAGGGCTTATTGAAAATAAGGTACCAAAAATTTCGGTTCCGATTTTGTAAAAACAGTATCTATACGTCGGAAAAATATCAATATTTTCCACATCCCCAAACTCAAACTAAAAATTGTTCATTGCAAGTAAGCGACCAGTATATTTTGATTAGGTATGAATTCCCTGTCGTTTTTTGGTTTCTATACAAAATTGTTGTTTCGTATAAGTTAAGAAATCCGGTAGGTACCAGTATTTTATTGCTGAAAGAGATACTGGGGTGACGCATTCCGTAAGGTTATTTTGTCAAGGTGATTTGGTTCAACAACGTAATAGTTCACTCAAACAAGCATCTTGGGTTGGATAAGATTCTAAAAGGCATTTTACATATGTATTTCGTCAAACATATACTCACATAACTTTCTTGGTATCCTATAATAAATTAGGTAGATGGTACATCAACGATTATTTTATGTAAGGTTCTCCACCTTGGTATATACTTCTGAGCTTTAATACAGGCGCTCCTTGGTAATTGCATATAATATTGACCATTTTCAGTTTGGAAGATGATGTTGAACATCCAGCTAAGACAATTCCGTGGCATTTCAGCTCTCAATTCATTCACTCTTCTTCATACTCTTGGGACTGCTGCTTCCAACGTCAAAACGCTCCTTTTCGTTGTCGATTGGTGCTCGGCCTTCTGTCGCTTCGGGTACTTGCTCGTCAACAATATCAGACTCTTCGTTCTCTGCCAATTGTTCTTCTTGTTCTCTGGCTTCGAAGCCTTTTGGGTCGGATTTGGAGATTTCTTCAGACGGTATGCTGTCTTCTGATTCTTCTGGCGAATGTTCCAAATATCCAATTTTGGTTAAAGGCGATTCCAAGTCGAGAGGACCTCGTTTCATTGCGTCCAACGCCGGTTGTGTTTCTTTGTGTCACGTTTTGGGCGGGACACGGGGGCCACGTCCAAAGTCTGGCTCGCTAATGGGTCATATCGCTTCAAAGGAACACGAATCATCTTCGGGACCCTCGTAGTGGCTTCGTCGTCCGCCCAACGGCGATGCACTCCACCGTAAACCCCATGCAACAAAATGACCGCGAAAACCACCACGGCCAAAGTGATGATTTTAAACATTTTCCTCTTCGTTGCTTTTAATATCGTTCGAAAAACCCCGCGAGGCGAACACTCAGTGTGAATGACGAGATTTCACCACGAACTGACCCATAGACAAATCTGCTGGCATTCGGAGAACGCCATCCGTTGATAAATCCGTTGCCAAGATAGTCGTTCTCAGATAGGGACCTCACCGCTCCCCCTTGCGCTCCTAAGATAGCTGCTTTTATATCAGTTTAGTACGACCTCAGGGTCTCCACATTCAATACTACGATACTAGCCACGCGTTTCGCCAACTCATGTAATTTTATTGATGTTATCCGCGCAATTACCAGAAATGGAAAGGATGATTTCGAAGGGCGTTTAGGTTTCGTTGACGCACGAAATAATTTGATTGGCATCCGATGTGGTACAAACAACTGAAGCATAGCAATGGCTCTCTCTTAGTATTATTTCTTATAAATCGTACAAGGTTTTGGACGAAGGCTAGTTTGATCTCAAATTCCGATCTGTTTGTCCAACTAATCTAAAGATTACTAAAAGAATTGATTTAGAGTTTTTTTATTTTTGAGATGCCAGCTTCCAGACTACTATACTCAACAGAACACTGACCTCCACATAAACAGTGGCGTAATATAGGAGGTTTCACTTGACCAGCGGGTCCTTCCTTACACCGAATCCGTGTCAAAAATAGCCTGCAATTCTTGACCGATGTTTGTGATTCTCTTTTGTTCGATCCCAACTTTACTCCACCTGTGCGAGAAATCTCGGACATTCCCAAGTTCATAACGAAACATAGGAGTTGAAGAGGATAATGCCGAAAACCCGTTTTTTCGGCAAATTTTGTCGATGATGCCCAGGTTATAACTCTCAACCAATTTTTGTTATTTTAATTTGGATCGTTCCCAATTTTAACCTTGTGCAACAAAACTTGGACATTTTGTTTTTGAAGGCAGCACGGGATCGGAGGGGTAACAGAAAATCCTTTCAACCGCTGCTCGTTCAAGGGGAGGTCTGGGCCAGACCGGGTGGGTGACGGCAGCCCAAGTATTTTTCATCTTGAATGCAATTTCAAGATACACTGCCAAGGAGATGGCAGAACAAGTCTCTCGTTACAATCAAAGTGACACCATTATAAAATAGAAAATAAACAAATCTTCAGATGAAAGATGTTGAGGTAGGTAATTGGTCGAAATTCCTACAGATTCGTTGTGACATTACAGACTGAAACCAATGTAATTACTTGGGATGAAAGGTGATTAGAAATTAATAATCTGTTTAATCGTTGGTGTGTGACAGCAAGCCGGAAAATGTTAATGTTATAGTTTCACAATTCAAGCCGTCTCAAATTCAAGTTGCTTTTGCGGTTACTCGTCAGAAACCTCGTAAGTGCAAGCGCACAGCGTACCGCTAGTTCGATAATGATGAAATTCATATGAGACGTTGAGGGGCGTTGTACGTATAATCCTTTATCATATGAGCTAAATTGAATCAAAAGTGTGAAAGTTGTGCCTGTTTCAAATTTCACGTTATATCACGTATCGCTGATTATATTGAGATGAAATTCCTATGGGATCTTGACAGACCTTGTCAGCACACCCCCAAAAAATTAGAGCTAAATTCATTGAAAAATGTGGAAATCACGGCTGTTTCAAGAGTTTCATGTTAGCGTATGCGCAGAACGTATTACTTATATTGAGATGAAATTCGTATGGGACCTCAAGAGGCTTTATCCGCATTGTGAGAGCCGGGAGACGCTCCACACTTCACAAGGAAATCAGCAGTTTTCCCCAACGTGAAACGAGGACAACGCTGCAGTTCGCTTCTTCGCAGGACTTCTCCATAATTATGTGAGTAATTCGTCCTTCTGCATTAAGCCTTGATTCTCCCTCACGACCATTGTACTCAACCCGTTTGAAATAGCCACTCAGACGTAACTCGCCTGGTTCACAACATCCGCGCTGATGGGTCGTATTTGTTATCGAATTTCGGGACTTCGCCCGATTCTCGCAAGGTAAATATTTAGAGGACCCTGGTAGGTAGCATAATATTATTTTGTAAATTTATGATTGTATTATCCTTGTCAATAATTTCAATAGTATCTCGTTTTCGTAAAACAGTCTGATTACGTTGTTCTTTACCACCTTCCTTTGAATCAGAGATTAAGACCGGTGTTATATTATCGATTAGTCTCAACAAAAGTTAATAACGTTGTACTCTTACACGCATAGTCCCTCAAAATATGAGCAAAATTCATCAAAAATTGTGGTAGTTATGGCTGTAACAAGGAAATGCGGACAGACAGACAGACTGACGGACCGACAGACACGGAACCAAATTTGTTCAGTAAGCTATGAAACGCAAAATGCTAGTGGAAATGTTTAATTCGGTCGACAAAAATATTTTGGCTTCCGAGTGCTTTGCAGACTCGGAAGCAATATGGGAGGCGCGAAGTGCCGAGTTTAGATTTATGTACCACAGACTACAGCTAGTACACATTTATCAGATATTTACGGAGAAGGACTATCTAATATAGAAATAAGAATATCTGTGTAACAATTTTCTGTTTTCTATTTTCTTAGCTTTTGAGTTCACACAGCTATAAGCTTATCTTCGTGTTTTCGTCGTTAACTCACTATAGAGATCATAACTTCCTTAATAATTGAACGCCATTCAATATTGAAGTTATAACTTCAAATTTTTACTATCAACGCCATTCAGTATTGAAGTTGTAATTTCAAATTCAACTAAACCGTTTGAAAGAGCTTATATTTCATAAGTCTCATGTGAAAAATGTCTTGTTCTTTAATTGGAAAACGATTGAGGAGTGAATTTGAAGAGAGAATATTGTCAAATCTTGAAATCCCAACTTATAGAGATATATCAGTCGTTCCCTCGCAGTTCATTACTCCATATTTGCTGTTTTCTGTACAACCTGTAACTTCTCTTGATTTCATCGCGGACCTATACCAGATTAAACAAAATCCATTCACGGGGTGAAAGATTGGAGCACAATCTCCCGGTATTTTACGCACAATCGACTCCTACGTGTTGTACAACTCATTTCCGAACAAAAATGCCACATAGCAATTTTTTGCCAGAGGCCTCGTTTCCAAGTTATTCGCAATTGAAGATTTTTTTCGTGTTTTCGACCTTATGTCATTAAAACTGTCATAACTCTCTCAATTTTGGATATAGCTCAAATTTGATGATACCGTTGGAAAGAGCGTTAAATTTTCTATCTATTTGATGTCAGAAAACATTTTTTGATTGCATTGAAGATGTGCGATTGCTGCACGAAATGGCAGTTTTGTCAAAATCTTGAAATCGCCTGTTTTTCATCTTGCCTAGAAACCCCATTAATGCTTGAGGCAGAACTGTGCAGGCCTGGTAAAACGTGCACCAAAATGTCACCTCTCCAACGGTGTAGTCGTTTTGGTTTTAACAAATATTTTTAGTTAAGGAAATGGTGTTTAACTAAAGAAAAACGTGTGTTTTCTGTTGAAATTGAGATCTTTCCAAAGTTGTTGTACAACACGTAGGAGTTGGATTGTGCATAACTCCGGGGACACCCTGTATCACTAAAAAAGACCTAATGTTACAAAATTGGGGAAGCTGCGGAGGAGGCATTGTGTTGGTCAGGGGCAAGGTATGCAATGACCCGCACGACCCCCAGGTCTTGAAGGAGGGGTTGCTTTGTGCGCCGTGCATTATCAACCCCAATCTGATTTGGCCGTAGCATTGAGTGTTGCAATGTTGATAATTTGTTGTTTCTGACCAAATTCAGTTTTAGTAAAATGTTTGTTGACTCAAACATGTTATCCAGTTGTAGGACAATGGTAAGATATTGGGGTTTAAATCGAGTTCACATGAAGAGTTAGAGTTTAAACAAGATTGTTAAGATATAGGTAAACCAAAAAATAAATATTTAAAAATGAAAAATGAAAACGAATATAATGAATAAAAACGTTCGTTTATGAACGTCTACGGCATTCCTAGGCTGTCCAGCCAAAGTAAGGATAATCGAACAGCCGAGAGACGTCTATTGTTTGTGTTAATTTACGATTGATTGCGATGAGTTGCTTTCAGTTGAATAGCTATACCACAAGTGAGTAGGTTGGCATGATTTTTGTGTACGGTTTTGCCAATGGTAATGCATGTGAAGCAGCAAGGAAGTCACATTCCTCCTGTGTACAACTCACACCCTTGCAAACAAGTCGGATAGTATGAGGAAAAATATTGGTAGATAATATTGTTTATGTCACTGATCCTTTTTTTATCTAGTAAACTATCTTTTTTTATCTACTAATTCTATTTGCCACTGAGGTTTTGGTTATTACTACCATCTATGTTCAATAGCTATAGCGCACCATGATGAATGGAAATGTGCAATAGGAAAACCACGCTGAAGGAAATACAGCGAGGAAAGGGACGAGAGGGAAGAGTTGGTAATGATACGGAAGCCTGGTTCGATAAGGGTCCATAGTGTCAGCAAAAAGATGAATGCAACTCGTCGCAATCAATCGTAAATGAGCACAAACAATAGCCGTCTCTCGGCTCTTCGATTATCTTGACTTTGGCCGGACAGCTTGGAAATGCCGTAGACGCTGTTCACAAACGAACGGGTTTATGCATCCGACTAAACTAACTTAAATCGTCACTTGAGAGGTCCGGCGTTGTCACCATCCGATTCAGCGAGAAAAGTTACGTATATCCCGCCTCAAACCTTTCTTTGTCGACACTTTTGGAAAAACGTAAATTTTAACAGAAAACACAAGTTTTTCTGCAGTTAAAACACTATTTCCTTAACTAAAAATATTTTTAAAAACCAAAAACGACTACACCGTTGGAAAGCTGACATTTTGGCGCACGTTTTATCAGGCCTGCACAGTTCTGCGTCAAGCATTGATGGGGTTTCTAGGCGAGATGAAAAACAGGCGATTTCAGGATTTTGACAAAATTGCCATTTCGCGAAGCAATCGCACATGTTAAATGCAATTGAAAAAATGTTTTCTGACATCAAATTGATAGAACCTTTAACGCTCTTTCGAACGGTGTCGTCAAATTTGAGCTATCTCCAAAATTGAGGGAGTTATGATAGTTTTAATGACATAAGATTGAAAACACGGAGAAAATCTTGAATCGCGAATAACATGGAAACGGGGTCTCTGACATAGCAAAAAATTGCTATGAGGCAGTTTTGTTCAGAAATGAGTTGTACAACACGTAGGAGTCGGATTGTGCATAACTCCTGGGACACCCTAGTTTAAACTCCAATCTGATTCGTCATTCATATAAATACCAAATTCACCATTAATTTATGTTTCCAAAATAGTGGTATGGAAGTTGTAAACGAGGTAATTATTAATTGTAAATTAATTATCAATGGTGATTCCAACATTATTTCAAAGTAGCAGGCGGAGCAGTTCCTATAACTGCTGCATTGTTGAGTGGCGAGGCCCATGATGGTGAGGATTCGATTTACCAAAATAATTAAGGGATTTTTATGTCTTTTTCCCTGGTGGAAGTGAGTAGAATCTTATTATTTGAAAACTTTAACTCTTCATTTAGCCCTTCCGATTACATAATATGCATGTATGGTAATATTATATACCATACATAGCTATAAGAAATAATTTATATTTACTACTACGAATCAAATGTAGCATCCATGTACTGAATTCATTACTTGAATAGGTACCCTCTTTTCCCACTTCCTACTGTCTCGAGACTCGCGTCTTCTCCTGTTTTCAAAGATAGGTAGGAACGGTGTATCTAATTTCACAAAATAATAGAATATGATAATGTTTCTCTTCCTCTTTCCTAGCTCGACATCTAAAATAGTTTGGGTCGTTGGCCTTTTAATTTAAGTAGGTTTCAACAATATCATGTGTGTTGGTTGGTAATTTTATCGGGTATTGGACCATAAAAGCAGAGATTACAATCCTAACAGAAAGATTCATGCTTAAACTGCGCAGCTAATGCAATAGCAAACACGGACTATACGAACATCAAATAGATCACTCCTAAACTGGTTGAAATTAGAAGGCAAATAACCTTTTTGTCTTATTTATTGATTTGGAAGGTGGCTACGGAAACACACCACAAACCGGAGGCAACACAAAGAACGACTTACATTTGCCTTCATCAGTTCTTAGTTTAGGCGTTACGTGTCATTCCGTTTGGGTTTCCCCTTTTCAAACTGGTTTAATTTTGCTAAATTTTGATTTCATATTTTGAAAACTCAAGTTTGTTCAATTGGAAAACCCATTTAGTTTGTTCGAAGTGATATCATAAGTTTGTGAAAAAGTAGTTGTCAACAAAAGTGGACCCTACATAACCATTTCCCAGTGATATTTTCGAAGTGGAATTCGAGGGCCAGAGAGTCGCACACACGTCTCGTCGAATTCACCTAGGGTAGTAAAGAATTCATTTATCTCATTACCAACTTTGGATAAATAAAAAATTATGGAACTGAAATAATGAGGCATAAAGAATATTATCCAGTACTTTTTGAAAAAAAAAAACGTCAGCTGTTTTCATGGGTTCATTATAGTATCCATTAATTTGATGTTAGATTATTTGAAAAATTATTGTTTCACAGGTATCGCGATTATTGAATTTGGAGGCAACTAATATGATTTGGGGTATTTTGGTTGAGACACGTGCTCTATAGAAATTCAATAATTACCATCTGAAACACACTATTTTTCGCAAAAAAATTAATAAAAATTTCAAATGATTTGATGGCACTCGTGACAAATAGAATTTCTTTTGTAAATCCAAGCAAAACGTTTCTCTTGTGTCCAAGTGTGTTTATTCGCGTAACAAGGATTTTGTTTGACCCCAGACAGATACGGGTTAGACACACAGAAACAAAATTAAATAATGAACCCCAGTGACAGAATTTGCAGCATAAATCATGCCAGACATCCTGAATGGTTTTCATCAAAATCGGACTTCAAAAAAAGTCCATATTTAGGCCGGCTTGGTTTTTTTTGAGGTTTTTAGGGATTTTACAAAACGTAAGTGAGAGACCTGTTTGTGGGACCAGTAAAATTTTTATTACAGATTTGGATTCTACACCCTTTGAACAAAATTGTTAAAACAATACGCAAAATGCGAGTGGAATTTTTGATTTTCAGACAAAGAAAATTTTCACATTCCGAAAGTGAAACAATGCTTCCGCTACCTTGGTAGACTCGGAAGGAAAAATTAGACTTTAGTATTTCTTTAGTAAATCCAAATGTGGTAATTTTGTTCAGAAATTAGACTAGTTTCATAAACTTTTATGGGATGCGTTCTCCAAGGGATTTTTCAGCATGTCAAAACATATTCTTTTCTTAATGTGGGAGTTTTCCTGAACACAATCATTCAAATTTTGTTTTCCAGTTTTCGCCGGTTTTTGTGAAACGGAGGTTACTTTATCTTTTCCAGGACGAAAAATCGCCCCAGAAAAATCACTATTATATCAATGTAAAATTGAGTTGAAATTTGAACACTTTCTGTGGAAAAAAATTTGATCTCGAGAAAACTTGTCACGTGCTCCAACAAAATCAGCTGAGTGACCAAAATTCTCTCCTGTTCACCCTAAAAAACTGAAATTCGATAAGGAGCCTAACTATGGTCGTACGCGAGAAATTACGTCACTGAAATGAAAAAGTCAATCATTAGTGAATAATACTACAAAGAAGCTTCTCACCGTGTTTTTTCCAGGGAATGAAACTATTGAAATTGATATGTAATTACTTCGCCGTTTTCCAAAAATGACCATTTTTATCTTTTCAGGTGTTGAAGATCGACGCGCTCTTAAGTTTATATTACATTTCAATAATGAAGAACCCACACAAATGCAAAGATTCAAGACCAGATTTCGACTCCTCCACAAATTTCATAGGAAATCTGTTTAAAATCATTAACTTGATCGTTCTTCAAAGTTTTGCTGGCAGTTAACGATTTGTCTGCATCTCTATCATCGATGTCACTGGAAATGAAATCAGCGCTTGGCCCTCCTTTGAGGTTGAGCCGATGTTTCGGTCTGTTCCCTTACGACTTTGACACTTCCAAGGCGTCTAGAATGCCAACCTACGCCGTCGCTGTAGTTTTGTCGTTCGTGTGTTGCGTTTACGTGCCCGAATTAAAGAGAAACGACAGTTTCGACACCCTGTTTTACATTTTGTGGACGGTTTTATTCGTCGTCCCGTGGGTGACGGGCGCATTTCTGCTCCTCAAAGGTCTGACGATCGGGCCCCAGTTGTTCACGGTGATGAGCCAATTGTCGAAAATGGAGTTGCGGTTCAATCTTCGAGAAGTTGGAGACGTTGCTCTCAGATCGATCTTTCTCTGGGATCTTTTAGCAAGGTGAGTATAATTAAACGAAACAGTCATAAGAATGATAAATGCATTCGTAAATAGTAGGCCAAGTTAAGGGCCAGAAATTATACAGGGTGTCCCATCTATACGGGCCCATTAAGGAATTACAGCCATACGGTGCGAGCTATAAAAAACGCTGCAACTTCTTTCACTGGGGTTTATTATTCAATTGGCTTGCGTTCATGATTTGAAATTCTACTAAGCTTTGGAGTGTCCGTGTTCACAAGTGATAGAGCGATTATTGAATTTCAGGAGGCACTCACATATGATCAACTGATCAATCCAAATAGGTATTTTGGTTGAGAACAGATTTACGGGCTCCATGCATATCTCCTGAAATTCAATAATCGCTCTATCACATGTGAAACACGCACACTCCAAAGCTTAGTAGAAATTCAAATCATGAACGCAAGCCAATTGAATAATAATCCGCAGTGAAAGAATTTGCAGCGTTTTCTATTGAACCTCAATACTACTCCCCCCCCCCCACAATAAAAACATCTATAATTTATCAAGTCACTTTAGCACTCGTATTGCGGTAAAACTTCCCCAAATCCACATTTAAATGTAGCCAGAGGTAGACTGATGTAGAGGAGGCACACAAATATGATCAGCTTATCAATCCAAATAGGTATTTTGGTTGAGAACCGATTTACGTGGTCTATGCATTTCTCCTGAAATTCAATAATCGCTCTATCACCTGTGAAACACGCAAACTCCGAAGCTTAGTAGAAATTCAAATTACGAATGCAAACCAAAAGAATGAAATTGAATTATAAACCCCAGTGAAAGAATTTGCAGCGTTTTACCTACATTTACGGGAATGCTTCAACCCGTGTATCGGCTACAAAGCCTGTTAGGAGTTCACTCCAGTATCCACATGACTACATCACTACATTATACTCCAAAGCTTAGTATAAATTCAAATCATGAACGCAAGCCAATTGAATAATAAACCCCAGTGAAAGAATTTGCAGCGTTTTTATTTTAGTTTTCGATTCTACGTTTGATTTGGAAGAGCATCGCTGAAAATATTTTTTGGAGACTTCGTTTCAGGTTTATTTCAGTTTTTGTGAACAACAAAAATCGACGAATTCTTTTAGAAAACGCTTTTCTCCAATAATTTTCAATATTTTTCAGATTTTGACCACATTTTTGAAATCAGCATCAAATTTATTATAAACAGAAGCCAGTTTCCATCATCAACAATCATCATAAGAGGATTGACATTACAGTTCAACCAATTCTCTAGCTGCACGGAGGGAAGTGAACAACCAATTCGCCAATCGATGGATCAATTGGTCTGCAAGATCTCCCGATCTCAAGATCGCAAAATGCAGAAGATGCATTTTCTCTTCCAAATTCAACGTAGAATCGAAAACTAAAACAAAAAAAGGGGTTCAAGAGGTAACCTCAAGTTTCAATCGAAGATTTGAGGCAAATAAAACATCGAAAAATGAAAAACGCAGAGTGAAAATACTGCAGAAAAGGTTCCGTTCAATTTTTCAATAGCTCGCACCGTGTGGCTGTAATTACATAATGGGCCCATATGTAAAACGTCAGCCAATTCGTAGATGGTCTTATGGTATTTCCTCGTACACCTTTGAAACGATGGCGCCTTCAACTATTGCAGCGGCAGCACGCAACTCTTTTATGTAGTGACAAGCACATAACCTTAGTTGGAAGGCGCCAGCATTGGAAGTTAGTTGAATAACAATGCGCTATCAGTGTAAACGTGCTCACAAGCGAAACCTACCTACTTAATACAGGGTGTCCCATCTATATGCATTTTCTCTTCCAAATTCAGAGTAGAATCGAAAACTAAAACAAAAAAGGGGGTTCAAGAGGTAACCTCAAGTTTCAATCGAAGATTTGAGGCAAATAAAACATCGAAAAATGAAAAACGCAGAGTGAAAATACTACAGAAAAGGTTTGGTTCAATTTTTCGATAGCTCGCACCGTGTGGCTGTAATTACATAATGGGCCCATATGTAAAACGTCAGCCAATTCGTAGATGGTCTTATGGTATTTCCTCGTACACCTTTGAAACGATGGCGCCTTCAACTATTGCAGCGGCAGCACGCAACTCTTTTATGTAGTGACAAGCACATAACCTTAGTTGGAAGGCGCCAGCATTGGAAGTTAGTTGAATAACAATGCGCTATCAGTGTAAACGTGCTCACAAGCGAAACCTACCTACTTAATACAGGGTGTCCCATCTATATGCATTTTCTCTTCCAAATTCAGAGTAGAATCGAAAACTAAAACAAAAAAGGGGGTTCAAGAGGTAACCTCAAGTTTCAATCGAAGATTTGAGGCAAATAAAACATCGAAAAATGAAAAACGCAGAGTGAAAATACTACAGAAAAGGTTTGGTTCAATTTTTCGATAGCTCGCACCGTGTGGCTGCAATTACATAATGGGCCCGTATAGATGGGACACCATGTATGTAAAACGTCAGCCAATTCGTATGATGGTCTTATGGTAGTTCCTCGTACACCTTTATAACGATGGCGCCTTCAACTATTGCAGCGGCAGCACGCAACTCTTTTATGTAGTGACAAGCGCATAACCTTAGTTGGAAGGCGCCAGCATTGGAAGTTAGTTGAATAACAATGCGCTATCAGTGTAAACGTGCTTACAAGCAAAACCTACCTACTTAATACAGGGTGTCCCATCTATATGGGCCCATTAAGGAATTACAGCCATACGGTGCGAGCTATCAAAAAATTGTACTGGACTTTTTCTATAGTATTTTCACTCTGCTAGTAGGTGGTGGCCCGGTCAATTGTTCTGCGAGCCCTCCCGATCTCACCCCACTGGAATTTTTTCCTTCGGGGTTATCTCAAAGATAAAGATGTACGCCAGGCAACCCATTAAACCAGAGGTATCAAAAGGTGATCTGGTTCAAGCTTGCTTAGCTATTCCACATGATATGGTAAGAAAAACAACTTCTTGGTGAGAGATCGACTGGCAATCTGTTTAGAGAAGCAAGGGGGTCTATCTGAAACGTAGGTAATTTTAGTAGACTTGTCTAGTATAATTTGTATGTGTAGGGGAATGAGGGGTAATACCGTGCATCGGGTAATGCCGCCCATAGCTGTTTCGGATGTTTGAATCGACACCAGAAACGTGGGAATGAGCTCCGATCCTAGAGAAATGTCCCGCCAACTAGGTTCTAGCGTTACCCTACCTGCTAAGTTATACTTCTTGAGGTGAGTGCAGTGAGTATTTTTCCGAATCGTTTGATGTTATTTCTTGTGCATCGGAAATAAGCAATGTCAGTCTCATTTTTAACTCTATTTTAGATTAGTTTTCATGTATATACGCAGAATTTCATCATCTTTCTGAAGCACTAACCAAATTTAAGTTTTGATTGTAAATGAAGTCAGCGTGAATGAATTACGACAAACGAAAACATTGGGGTAACGCCGCCCATCGTATCGGGGGAATGCCGTGCATTTCTGAAACGTCAAAAAAGATGGAAAAGAGCAACAAATAACCAACAAAGCGCCAAATTCAGCTGGATTTTGATCAGCTCACTACTAGTAGCAGAGATAGGGGTTCAGACGAAGAAGAAGAAAGGTGTAAATCATGAAAAAAATTGAAAGACCTCAAAAAAAGAAAGAAAAGCGCAAGAGAACCAGAAGTGAGAGCAGTGACAGTGATGACTGGGGAGATATCTCTGAGGGAGACCATAGTTGTAGACACAGACGAAGATGTTGAAGAATTCTTGACTTCGTCTTTTGTGGACAGCTTGTGTACAATTTGCCAAGAAGCCGATAACAATTCGCCAAAGTGGAATTGCGAGGACTGCAATCACAGCAGCCACTAAGTAGGTAGATGTGCTCCATGGGACGACCTGGTCGCGGACTATTTGATGTATGCAAGGCTATTTTATAATTTTGTGAAAAAAGAAAAGCTTAATATTAGTGTGGGTTCTAAAAAGCTCAACATACAAGACTGTAGTTTACCTATTTCTAAGTCATCGTTCATTTTAACTATAGTTTATTGACTGTTTTCATGGTTTTATTGTTTTAAATACCTTATAACTTTGGAAAAAAATGGGTTGAATGACGGTTGAGAGGGGAACATAATTCAGTTCTCGGGGTTGGGCGTCATTACCCCATAGTGCGGGCGGCATTACCCCACAGTGTGGGAAATGCCGCCCAGAGCACTTTATTAACATTCACGGCTGTTTTTCTTTAAAAATCCTTTTATGTAAGGGAAATGCTGAGATATCGAAAATAGAATAAATTCTAGAGCCATTCGTCCAAGAAAAACATTTTTATGACGTTCTGTCCCTTAACTGTACGGTTCCAAAGTTAAGTGCACTGGATTACCCCTCGTTCCCCTACTACTTATTTACTACCACTTGATGCACGAATTTAAATACCAATCATCTGATGATGATTGTTGAATCAACAATCATGTTGATGATGGAAACTGGCTACTGTTGATAGGAAATTTGATGCTGATTTCAAAACTGTGGTCAAAATTTACAAAATATTGAAGATAATTAAGAAAAGCGTTTTTTTCTGAAAGAATTCGTCGATTTTCGTTGTTACCAAAAAGTGAAATAACTCTGAAACGAAGCCTCTGAAATACATTTTTAACGATGCATTTTCTCTTTCAAATTCAACGTAGAATCGAAAACTAAAATAAAAATGGGGGGGGGTCAAGAGGTAACCTCAAGTTTCAATCGAAGATTTGAGGCACTAAAACATCGTAAAATGAAAAACGAAACAAAAAACGGGTTCCAACACCTTCAAGCAGAGTGAAAATACTATAGGAATGGCCCAGTTCAATTTTTTGATGGCTCGCACCATATGGCTGTAATTCCTTAATGGGACGCCCTGTATACCAACAGGAAAAAGCTGAAGAGAAATTAGTTAATAACTAGTGGGAAATGTGCAATTTGAAGTTATTATTACAGCGCTGGATTCCATCAAAAATGACAATTGACTAAAAAATCAGTTCATTCCGCATCCGCTCTCCACTAATTTTTACCATACTCTGGTTTTCAGGGTGTCGTTCATCTCTACCGAGCTCTACTTGGCGTATCTCTACGCGAAATTGAGAGAGAGCAAGAGGTCGCTCCTCATCAGAACGGTATGTCTGAGCCTGCTGAACTCCCTGCAAAATGCGTACGAGCTCCAATTCCTCGGGTTCGTTCGTCATTTGTCCAACTGGTTCTGTGTTCTGGTGCAACAGCTCACGGTTGGCACGGCCGTCGCTTTTGTTGAGTGTCGCAAACATCTTCTTATCGCTTGCAGGTAGGTGGTTTCGCGAAATTTCCTCGAAATATCAGTGCATCTCAATCTTTTGGTTTATTATTCAATAATAAACCATTGTAATCGCTCTTGAAAAAAAAATCTAACCCCCCCTGAATATTTCATGGTTTACGTTTCAAAGGGTGTAGAATCCAAATCTGCAATAAAAATGTTTCCGTCCGTCCGCCATACGCACAATTTCTCCCAAACGGCTGAAGCGAAAAACCTGAAATTTCCGGGAAAAATCCAAGTTGGTCCGGCGACGCCCCAGTTCTAGAGCCAGCTCTCTCACTTAATTTAAAGTGCCCCGTAAGGGTTGTCAAACTTTTGTGAAATCCCTAAAAACCTCAAAAAAAGTCAAGGCGGCCTAAATTTGGACTCTTTTTGCAGAACACTCCACGAGGAATCGAATGAGCCCCTCCCCAGGTCCGTAGCTTAAACCATTTCCGATGTATGGCCCAATTTCTGGAGCCAACATTTGCGTTATTTTGGTTTATTATTGTTTTTGTGTTGATATCAGTAACCTAGTGATGTAGTGAATGTAGATACTGGAGTGAACTCCTAAAAGGCTTTGTAGCCGATACACGGGTTGAAGCATTCTGATATGCATGAAACGCTGCAAATTCTTTCACTGGGGTTTATTATTCAATTGGCTTGCGTTCATGATTTGAATTTATACTAAGCTTTGGAGTGTGCGTGTTTCACAGGTGATAGAGCGATTATTGAATTTCAGGAGGTGTGCAAAGTGCACGTAAATCTGTTCTCAACCAAAGTGCCTATAGGTATTTTTCCAAATTCTATTTCCAAATAGATTTGGATTGATCAGTTGATCATATTTGTGGTCCTCCGGAAATTCAATAATCGCTCTATCACTTGTGAAACACGCACACTCCAAAGATTTGTATAAATTCAAATAATGAACTCAAGCCAATTCAATAATAAGCCCCAGTGAAACAATTTGCAGCGTTTTAATATTTGATATCTACTTACCTACAAACATTAGTCGTTCCCCTTCTTGCTCCGTCAAAATCTACAATTTATTCTGAAATATGTTCATTACTCGGCATAATCATGTTATAGATCCCTGGAAGTCGCATACAATGCTCAAAACTTCATGACGGTGGCCAACGCTTTTCTTCTGTGTATCGCCGATTGTTACTTCATCTACGGCTCAGAATCGCAGTCCTTGTACACGGGCATTATGGCTTTTAGGTCAGTTAGAAGGATTTACCAATTGTGCGTTTTGAATTTCTCCACATCGACTCTAGTACATAAGGTTGGTTCGATTTCTGTGTCACTGAAATCCCTTTTACTTCGCACCATTCTATTTATTGATTTGAAGGTAATTTATGCTAGCCTTAGTTATAAAGAATGTCCCGCAATCAGTTCATCAAACTTTGAAAGTTGATTCTAGTGGTCATATTCCTAAAAACGTCTCCTAGACTTTGTTTTTAAGGATTCGTCTCCAAGTTGTTTTACAAATTTAAGATTTCGATCTCACGTGACTAAATGGCCTTAACTTCTTCACACGATTCTCTCAAATCCATATTAACGCTTTTGCCAGGACATATGCCTTTTAGGCATGATTGGTTCACATTTCTGGAGCTTTGGGGAGTGCAAAGAGTCGTTTTCCGTCCTAGGACATTGTAAATTGGCTATCTGATTTGGAGGAAGAAGCATCGGGGATCGATGGAAAGTATCATTCTACCAGAACATACACTACCTTTTTGGCATACATACCATTGTGTTTACATGGGTTTCCTGCTTTTTAGGCACCTGTCCCTCCAAGCCGTACTACGAATTGTATGGTTATTAAGTATACATCCCTTTTATTAAGTATGCATGGTATTAAGTATACATCTCTCGTGCCTGACAAGCAGAAGTCCCGTTAAGTAAAATTATTCTATCAGCAAAATTTCAATGAAAATGCGTTACAGGCAGGTAACCCTCCGAACTGTAATCTCATTCATTTCCCGGCCGAAATGTTAAGGACATCGATGGAAAGCGCGTCAAATGTTCTATCTCCTTAGAGATAAACACCCAGGAAGCAATTATATTTTGATGGTGAACGTGAAAACAGACAGCTTTCGTACAAGTACGCAACCACGAGGGACATTTTATGTCTTTGATGTAAAACGCTTATCGTTTTATAATGTTTAATGTTTCGATAGTCGAAACATTTTACTATCTTTCCAACGATTCTTTCAAAATTGTTAGAAATGTTCAATTTCTAACTACGTAGTTATAACTAGACTGCAAGTACTACAGTTGCCTATAGTTAGTAGGTAATAGTTATGATTGAAGTCTCCCCATTACTCTTCTGAGTCTTTATATGTTTCACAAGCCGAGTGACCAGGGCAAGAAGGAGGATATATTTGTCTAAAGGAAACGCTAATATGATGAATGAAGGCTGAAATAATGACAGTCCGAGTTATCAGTGTCAGAATAGACTCGGAGCTGACCGTTCAAGAAGACTTAAGTTACAAGTTTGATATAAATGACTAGCAACAGGAATCACACAAGTTGAAATGAATTAAAGCAAATAACATCATGGATGTGGTGAGAAGAATGGTGAAGGACAAGCCTTTCGGAGGTTCTCGTGTTGGACATCTCGGCAAGAGTGTTTCGTGTCATCACCACCCCCGTATTTCGACGATCTCGCTTTAAACTGGTTTTTGTTCTGTAGGGTCACATTCCCCCTCTCCCTCCTCATCTTCCTTCAACTTCCTTCTAGATGTATTTCCACCATTTGATTTAGCTTAATTTTAATTATTTAGCGGATCTTAATTATTATTATTTTTTCAGGTTGATAAGTTTGATAAGTCGTTCTACACAATGTTGACAGAAGATGAAGCGAAATTTCTTCTGAGCCACGTAAGTTACCTTATCTATATTGAAATGTAGAATAGCTGAATTTCGGCAATCATCAATTCCTGGCGGTGATTGGTGATGTTAATAAATGTTTTCTATTCTAATTGATTCAAAAATAATTATTTTGTAAACTTGTATGTTTAAAAGTAGTCCAACAAGCCTGGTTTGAAGAATATTCTTGCAGTTGTGCCTTAAATGAGTGACACTCTATTCAAATACCAATTGTCTTTCAATCAGTATATCAGTGATGTACGACATTTTAAGAATGCATGAAGTTCTGTTTATATTCTTCACTTGTTCAACAAGTTTGTAGAAACTTCATTACTCCTTGTACTCTTTAAGTGATGAAATGCCCAATTCCAAATCTATTCCATGAAGCTGTAAATTAATATATCGTGGGGTTCCGGGTAAAAGCGACCAAGTAACATTTTTTTTCAAAATGAGCTTTTTTGACATTCCGGTACTAAGGAACGTTGTCTACTGTGTGTTGTTGCTAAAAACGTTGTCTTCAAACTGATGCGTAAAAAATACTTAAAAATAAATTTTACCCGCCTGACCCAAAGAGTTTCATGTGACCAAATGGCATTTGAACCCAACCACCTAACGCGAGATAGATTATAAATGTACTCTCGCTGATGCATGTAAATGTTATCAATTGCCATTTGATCACTTTTACTGTGTAAGATTTGGAAGATTGCATAGTGGGCAGGTGAAAATGACCAATTACAGTGGTAGGTAATGGAGAACCTTTTCCAACAGAAATAGGTATATCATTGTTACTAGATGCTTGGCAACACGATAAATTAACGAAAAAACTATTCAATCCTCAATTTCATGTAACTATGCGACTTTTTTTCGAAGAATTGAATTGACCAACTGAGTAGAGCTTGTAACTCCAGGCAGGTAAAATTGATCAACTGATAGTTTCCGAATCAACAGCTCTAATTTAAACTGAAGTGAATTTCGAAGCACGATATGAGAGGAGGGCACTAGCTAACTACCCACACGATAAGGAAAAATCGAAACATAGTCGGATGAGACATCACACAACCAGTGTTAGTAAGGAGAAAATAGGTGAAACTTCAGATCTCTCCCCTGCAAAATTTTGCAAATGTTACTTGGACACTTTTACCCGGAACCCAAAAGAATATATTATATTATTGCTTGGGTACTTGGCAACGACAAGACATTCTTGTTGAAGTACTCAACATTTAGTTCTTCTATTTCAGGAAAAGATAAAGGAACACTTAGCCCAAAAGGACTCGGTAACTTTTACTGGTGGACACATCTTTATATTAGATACCAAGTTTTTGCACACGGTGAGTTTCATAATATGGTTACATCAAATAAAAACTACTCAAACAAGATTTCATACGAATTTAAAATAACTTATTAATAAAATTATCGTTTTGCCTGATCAGCTCAATTGTGTTACGCATATGAATCAGGAAATCCTGTTACAAAATCCGAAGGACCTTTTCAGTTAATTGTTTTCCTAATCGGCCTACGATAGTGCCATTTTAATTGCAGCCCTTTTGGGATTGGCTTATAATAAAACTGCACATTGAAAATGGAATCAATGACAGAAAACATAGCCCATACTAATCAACGATACTCATAGATACTATATAAACTTTGATAAAATTAAACAGTGACATACAGGTATTCGAATTCAAGCCCCGAGCTTTGCTCAAATAATGATAAGCTAATTTCTAATATTTTGCGGATATTTCCGTTGGATGGTTTAAATTGGTAAAATCTTAATGCATTAAATGTAAGAGAAGTACAGCAGATTGAATTTTTGTTGTACTAGGTATATGATAAATAATAATAGAAACCGCCTCCAAACAGTCATGATAACAACTCACTTAAGTAAATTACAGCTGTTGCCGATGATTGTCATGCAGGCCATCTCGTCCTTGTCCTGCAGCTAGATGTCCCAGTGTTTCTGTAGAAACTGAAGGTTGTCAGCAGCTGCCATCCTCAGCTTACTGGCACTGCCTCGTTTCCAGCTCTCAATTCTCACATTTGTTTCCATTTAATCAATCATCATTCAAGGATCATTCTTGAATGCAGCAACCACGTGATGAGTGCTGGGATGTAGGGTTCGTCGATTCATCCAGATGCGTAAAGCCAACTATAATTTTATAGAATCGTTTAGGTAGGACTGCTCTTGTAAAACCACGGTTTTGAATAAGAAACGCTGCAAATTCTTTCACTGGAGTTTATTATTCAATGATTCATGATTTGAATTTCAACTAAGCTTTGGAGTGTGCGTGTTTCACAGGTGATAGAGCGATTATTGAATTTCAGGAGTATGCATAGAGCACGTAAATCGGTTCTCAACCAAAATACCTATTTGGATTGATCAGTTGATCATATTTGTGTGCCTCCTGAAATTCAATAATCGCTCTATCACCTGTGAAACACGCACACTCCAAAGCTTAGTATAAATTCAAATCATGAATCATTGAATAATAAACACCCATGAAAGAATTTTCAGCTTTTTTTCACGAGCGATTACAATGGAAAAATATTCCATTTGCAAGTTTTAAATTTCGTAAGACGGAGCATGCATGTCAGAATGCTTCAACCCGTGTATCAGCTATAAACCCTTTTAGGAGTTCACTCCAGTGTCCACGTTCACTACATCACTAGGTTACTGTAATCAAAACCAAAACAATAATAAAAAAAAATAACGCAAATGTTGGCACCATAAATAGGGCCACACATCGGGAATGGTTTGAGCTACGGACCTGGAAAGGGGCTCATTCGATTCCTCATGGAAAGTTCTCCAAAAAAGTCCAAATTTAGGGCGCCTAGACTTTTTTTTTGAGGTTTTTAGGGATTTTACAAAACTTTGACAACCCTTAAAGGGAACTTTAAATTAAGTGAGAGAGCTGGCTAAAGAATTGGGGCGTTTTCGGACCAACATGGATTTTTCGTGAAAATTTCAGTTTTTTTTGCTCCAGCCGTTAGGGATAAATCGTGCGTACGGCGGACGGAAGGAAAAATGTTTATTGCAGATTTGGATTCTACACTCTTTGAAACGTAAATCATGACATTTTCACGGGACCATGACATTCGCTATTGAATAATAAACAAATAAGAGAAATAATTCTTAATATTTATGACAGGCATGGTATTCCATAGACTCTGTTTTCCGCTAAGAAGACAGTTCGAAAGCCAACAAGAATTTCAAATTTACTATTCAGTTATATATACCATGTATTGGTAAGAACTAAAGTTTTCTATCCAAATTCCTACACATGTTTGGATCGTCGACACATTGTGAGCATTGGTTGGATGAGTAGTTGATAGAAATCAATAACTGTCCGTCTGGCTTCAAGTTTTACATCCCCCTCTGGAAAGAATTAACACAACAATGAGCCGCAGAATCATTGAAGAAAGATAACTTCGGGCCCTCAACAAAAAAGTACTGCGCTGAAAGAGGATGAAGCCCTTAACGAAAGGAAAGTTGGTCCTTTGCCGTAGTCCCTTTATCCCTGAGGAGAATCTACCTCTCATCCGAACCAAAGATTTTATCTTCCAATCACCGCTCGGTGCTTTGACGGGTCAAACCCGTGACCTTGTGATCCAGTGAAAGTCTTGTTCCCATGCCAGTTACCACAGGCGAGTCTTCACGTAGCTTCTCTTCCGCTCAACTTCACGTTTTCTTCAGTCGCGTTTTCAAAATACCGTCGACCACCTGTTCGCAATCTAGTTAATGAGTGTCGAGTTCGTGTGTGCAGTTCAAGTCACTTACCTGATTAAAAACAGATCACACGTCAGCTTTCCCGTTCACTGCGCCACAAAAAACACACCACAGGTGTCAGAAATAAAATATTTGAATGACCTTCGTTTCTTTTTGGGTTGTTATTCAATAATGAACCATTGTAATCGCTCTTGAAAAAAAATTCTAACCCCCCTGAAAATTTCATGGTTTACATTTCAAAGGGTGTAGAACCCAAATCTGCAATACAAATTTTTCCGTCCGTCCGCCGTACGCACGATTTCTCCCAAACATCTGAAATTTTCAGGAAAAATCGATATTGGTCCGACAACGCCCCAATTCTTTAGCCAGCACTCTCACTTAATTTCAAGTGCCGTTTAAGGGTTGTCAAAGTTTTGTAAAATCCCTAAAAACCTCAAAAAAAGTCAAGGCGGGCCTAAATTTGGACTTTTTTTGAAGAACTTTCCATGAGGAATCGAATGAGCCCCTCCCCAGGTCTGTAGCTCAAAACCATTCCATTTATGCGTTTTTTGGTTTATTATTGTTTTTGTTTTGATCGCAGTAACCTAGTGATGTAGTGAATGTGGATACTGGAGTGAACTAAAAAAGGTTTATAGCCGATACACGGTTGAAGCATTCTGATATGCATATGAAATAAAATTTTCAAATCCGTCATTTAATCGCTCTTGCAAATTCTTTCACTGGGGTTTATTATTCAATGATTCATGATTTGAATTTCTACTAAGCTTTGGAGTGTGTATTATTTGTAATTTTCAAGTAGAAATTTCTCAAAAATCAGTTCGAAAATGCAAAAACTCTACATATATGAGGATCCATAGGTGTTTCTTTTCCTGACAGTGCGATTTCCCTACCAAACGTTCACAAGCTATACCTAAGCGCTACTTCTCCGTTAAACTGACAAGAACAAACTGTTTGAAAAACTAACTGCAATCTCTAATACCTACTGCAAAACCTTCATTTTTTTCAAAGATTCTTTTAAACCTCGAAGTTACGACTGATCAACTGGTGTCGTTGGTTTGAATCTGAAAAAAGATCAGTAAATTGTTGGGTTAACAATAATATTGCGGTAAACTCCCTGTTTCCCGACTCTCTTAACAATGAACAAATGAATAAATGAAATTCAATCAATCGATCAGTTGAAAACCGAAGGAAATCATAAAAACGTTTCAAATTCTTTCACTGGGGTTTATTATTCAATTGGCTTGCGTTCATGATTTGAATTTATACTAAGCTTTGGAGTGTGCGTGTTTCACAGGTGATTGAGCGATTATTGATTTCAGGAGATATGCATAGAGCACGTAAATCTGTTCTCAACCAAAATACCTATTTGGATTGTTCTGTTGATCATTTTTGTGTGCCTCCTGAAATTCAATAATCACTCTATCACCTGTGAAACACGCGCACTCCAAAGCTTAGTAGAAATTCAAATCATGAACGCAAGCCAATTGAATAACAAACCCCAGTGAAAGAATCTGCAGCGTTTCATGTGGTTATCAGAATGCTTCAACCCGTGTATCGGCTGCAAAGCCTCTTAGGAGTTCACTCCAGTATCCACATTACTACATCACTACATCACTACGTTACAAGGTTACTGATATAAACACAAAACAATAATGAACCAAAAACGCTGCAAATTCTTCCACTGGGGTTTATTATTTAATTGGCTTGCGTTCATGATTTGAATTTCTACTAAGCTTTGGAGTGTGCGTGTTTCACAAGTGATAGAGCGATTATTGAATTTCGGGAGGCACACAAATATGATCAACTGATCAATCCAAATCGGTATTTTGGTTGAGAACCGATTTAAGTGCTCTATGCATATCTCCTGAAATTCAATAATTTGTTTCATCAATACTTCTTCTATTCTATTCTATTCTTCGATTTGTGTTAAATCAACATTATAAAGATGGTCTCAGAGTACAGGTGGTTAATAATACCAAAAAACTTAAGTTTGGATCTGTCATGAAAACGTTGAACGAAGTTAAGCTATACCTGTGTCCTTTACACGGTACGTACGAGTGATGTCAAAATTTCATTTGAATGCAGGAAAGCATGGTTTTTCCAATAGACGTTCTTAAAGTAAAATGGAATTTTCATGCAAAAGTAAGTTTGGTATTTTATTTTATGTATTTTGCTTACTCTACATCGAATAAGTGGTACTTTCACACCATTTCCTTAGTACTCAAAAAAGCAAGGGTGGATATCATAACACCTTTTTGTTTCATCATTACTTCTTCTAGTGCAATTTGTGTTAAATGAACATTATAAAGATGGTCTCAGAGTACAGGTGGTTAATAATACGAAAACTTGAAGTTTGGATCTGTCACGCTATACCTGCGTCCTTTACACGATACGTATGAGTGATGTGATTGTAGCACGAGCTACCCACAGCCTCGGGCAGCCATTCAAGGTTGACACCTCGCCCAGTTCAGGTTAAGAGGATAACGTATCTTCCCGTTGTTGTCCCGGCTCGGAGGCGGGTCCGAGATTTATTATCAATCACTAGCCCTCCCGAACAGAAGGGACAGCCTTCGCCTCGCGATATTTACGGTTCCCTCCCGGCTTCGGGAATTACGCACGATGAAGCACGCCCCGCTCCCCTCCCGCCCGTCATTAACAATGCAACAAATCGCTGAGAAAACGCCCTTTCCGTCGAATAAATCAGTCGGTCGAATGGGCTCGCGTAGCCAGAAGCTCCTGAAGCGAAGATCAGTTGGGTTTGCCTTCGAACGGCTTTGCGCTCTCTAACTTGACGGATGGGCGAGGGCCCGATCGTTGAACCACATAGATCCTAGTTCGATACTTCATTCTAACGATTTAACTAAGATTTGTTACTTGTTTGATTTGAGCGAGGCACTTCTGAATATTTATTGAGTAGGATCGAATCAAATTACGTAAGTGTGAACCAACTACTTTCCAGACGGCATCACTTGAATCACAACTCCTCATTATAAACTGCCATAACAAATCTAGTTCAATTAAGAAGAATTGAAGAGTACAACCCCCTCATCAACATTTTTTAGGTAAATGCCTTATGAGCACCATCTACAGGATTTTGAGGCATAGAATCCGAATCTGGCTTTTGGTTTTTTTCGGATCCATGCTGAAATGGTTCTTCAGTTATCTTTCTGATCGCTTCCAAATTGTGAAACTCAAATCTTCATTTTCGTATCCATTTGCTACTACATCCGGTGTTCCGCAGGGTTCCCATGTTGGCCCCTTTTGTTTCCTTATTTTTGTAAATGATATATCATTGATTTTTCCAGATAGTGTTCACTTTTCACTTTTTGCAGATGATTTGAAAATTTATTCGATAGTTAAATCTTATTCTGACTCTATTAACATTCAAAAAGCCTTGGATTCACTAAATGCTTGGTGCACTAAAAATAACTTGTTTCTTAATATTGATAAATGCTCAATTATCACGTTCAGTAGATCGCTTTCTCCGCTTCATCATGACTATTTCATAAATGGAATGAAACTGAACCGTGTTACTACGATTAAGGACCTGGGGACTATTTTTGATGTTCAGTTAACATTCATACCACATATCGATAGTGTTTGCGCTAAAGCAATGAAGTCACTTGGTTTTTTAAAGCGCAATACTAGGTATTTCAGCGACGTTGAGGCGTTAGTGATTCTATATAATGCATTTGTCAGGTCTGTTTTGGAGTATGGTGCGATTGTTTGGGCTCCGTTCTATTTGAATTCGAGTGAACGTATCGAGAGAATTGAGCGTAGATTTGCGCGATATGTTGCTTATAAAGAAAGAAGTGATTTTTCTAATAATTGAAATTATTTCAATTATAATGCTATCCTTGATAAATGCAACCTTGTCACTCTTGCTAGTCGCCATACGTCCGATTTTATATTTATTTTCAAGTTATTGCATAACAAGATTGATTGTCCATTTTTGTTGCAATTGATCAATTTTCACGTACCTCTATGTATTACAAAAATAATAATTTCTTTTACAACCCCACTTCTTTCACTAATTATCTTTTCAATAACCCGATTCGTACAGCGCAGAGAACCCTCAACCAACTAGATGATGTCTGAGACGAGCTCTTAAGTAAATTTCCTTTTTTTTGTAATATCCTGCATTTCTGTTTTGTTTTAATACTATCGATTTATTTCTTATTGACTACTACGGTTAGCGGCATTGTTATTTAATTAATTTGTAATTGGGCTCTTGTCCGTGTATAATTGAATAAATAAAATAATAATTTGCAGTCGTATCAGAGGATTTCTTCATCACACTCAAAAAGCTAGTAGAAGTTTTACAATACTGGGGAAGAACAAATTCATCGCCCGAGCTTGTGCGGAAGAACCCCACCATTGCAGTTTAAATTACCTTAAATGGCAATATATTCTCTACACTTATGACGAGTCTGTTGCCAAAAAGGGTGCAGATGATGTTTGCTCAACGTTAAAACATTTTGTCTATCAACTTTTGCCACAGGGAGTTAGCAAAGTTGTCGTCTTCTGCGATTCTTCAAAGGCGTTTTGATACAGTGAAGGTTGTATTTCCAATAGGTGGACACTCGTACTTGGAATGTGACCGTAACATGAGTATCGTTAAACAATCCTCATACACAGAGACCCCCGAGGATTGGAGACGGTTTTGAGAACTGCACGGTTGAAGCCTTTTCCTTTTGAAGTCATTGATTGCGGACAAAATTTAACTTTTCAAAATTGGACCGAATTTTCAACTTTTTTTAGTCCTGAAAAGTGTCCGATCCAAACCAAACCAGTGAGAGTACTTAGATTCTCTTACACTAAAAAAAAACCTTGTTTCCTAGAAATTGCATTCCTTGTACAAGGGACGTACAGCACTTTTGCTCTGATAAATTCCAAAGATGCGGAGGCAATGCAGAAAAAACGGAGGAAGAAATCAAAAGGACACCTGTAAAACTTCAAGCCTGATACAAAACGAAGCTCCCAATTAAAGCTGCCCAGTATAAGGATCTTGTTCTCTCTCGCAGTTTTTGGAGAAACCGATAGCATTTCGTTCGATGCATCTTTCGCAGCTGTTTTACGAGGGGTTGAATTCCATTGAAGAAGAATGTGACGAGTTTGTAGTGTATCCACCAGTTGATGTAGAATAAATGTGGTTCTTTCTATAATATTATTTTTAATATTAGTCCCTTCTCGTCCCTTGTCTGTCCAGGAGAGGGAGCGGGGCTTCCCCGTATAATGAATCTAGGTGTGCAACGTAGATTTCTGCGTTATTTGGCCTACAAACTGCACATCCCTCTGTCGCGGGTAGATTGGGCTGAGATTTTGTCGACATGCGGGCTTGCCACACTCCAGGAGCGTCGAGCATCTGCGGACTTGTGTTTTTTTCTATAAACTCATCAGAGGCCACGTCGATTCCCCTGGATTGCTGGCCAGGATCGGGTTTGGGGTCCCCCAGTATGCCACGCGACAATCTGCTCCGTTCTTCGTCGACTTCAGCGCGACAAATTACCAGCTGCACCGACCCCTTTCCCGGCTTCCTCGCCAAGCAAATCGCTTGGCCCAGGACATCGAGGACCTCGACCTCTTCTTCGACTCTTTATTTGTGGTGAAAAGAAAGTGTGTTGGTCGTGGTGCCAAGATGTTGTGATGGTCGCGCTTGGTGTACTGTGCAATGTGTTGTGGGCTGTGCCACAAATAGTTTGTAGTATCCTTGTTCCCTTTATGTTCTTTCAATGTTCTCCCCCGTCTTCTTGGCTGTCTCTTCCAAATATCTTCATTGTTTATTTCATATGATTGTTATTCATTAACTTATTTATCTTGTTAAACTTTTTATCATTTGCATAATTATCCTTCTATGTCAACTGGGCATGTCCCGTATTGTATACATAAATAAAAAATAAATAAATAATGAACCTGAGCCCTATGTTTACCTGGCTGTTGGTTGATTTTATTTTGTGGTACGTAACATTATTTAATACATGGTAACGATGAAAATCGTTACATAAACCAAAAAACAAAGTAAAATGAAACCAAAATATAATGTCGTAGCTTTCTTCAATGTTAAATTTAATTTTATTTTTGTTATAAGGTTAACGTTGGAACAGCAATATGAAGCCAAGGTCTGTATTGGTTTGTTTGTATCCTTTGAAGGTTTTAATTGCTGTAAGTTTAATTGTTTGTATCATTTGCATTCGAATTTCCCACAACGCCTAGCAATCTTTCTTACCTGTCTCCTTCGTAACCAAAAGGCAGCTCCGGGATGCCTTCCAAAAGGGCCCTAGAGAAAGCTGCCCCCTTCCTTTTTCCTTTTACTTCTATTTCATCTCCAAAAATAATAGGCGACCAAATGAGAGAGAATATAAAGGGCTGAGAATGGAGTCTTTGAAAAAAAGAACGAGTCTGTGGGCGCCTCGAGAAAAGGGCCGTAAAACGCGACCGCCAGGAACCTGAAGGTCGGGCACGTGTGGTCAGTTCTACTTGAGAACTTTCTTGTTTGAGCGCGGGGCGGTTCCGCCTTTGAAATTCCTCGGATGGTTTCCCCAAGTTGGTTACCAGCAGTTAATTAGCCCTTAACAGCTCCCCCTGCATTCCAGGATCAAACTATACCAGATATCCTACCTACGTGAAGATTTTACTTGCGTTGTTGCGCTCCGGTGGCAGCTAAGTTAGATTCTTCGTCACATCAGGAGTCATCTTTTCAAAATTCACAACGAAATTCCGACAAGGCGTTATTTCAAAATGAAGTTTCAAATAACAACAAAAGGAAACCTCATTCCTAGGCGGTTTTTGGAGTGTGCTCGCCTAGTCAGCATCAACTACCATCATCCAGATGAGGTGATGTGAAATGAGGCCGATAATCGTACATTGCTGACGATATAAAAGAATTTTAAGGGAAAGCCTCAAATTCTTAGAGGCATAAGTCATCACAGGGCGAGCAAAATGAATAATTTCCAAAGCACGAGACTACGCCCTGATGAACTGGTCACGAAGAGAAAACTCCCTGGAAAAAAGTATATTTATCACTAGATTTAGGATTCGGTTGTACTTGCATTTTTCCTTCCTGATTCGCCCAGATTTCCAGAAATCTGTGGAAAATTTCACGGAGATAGGTGAGTTTCATGTTAAATGTATACGCCATATTCTGTCATACCTATTACTTTTTTAAAAATATTTTCTTGTAACATCAAAATTTGGTTGTTAGGTTATACTTGGCATCATATTTGAAAAATTGAGCTTTATTTTTTCCAAAACTTGTACATTCCGCCTCAAATTTTGTTAGAAACTACGGGAGAACGAAGAACTTTGTAAGTCTCCCGTCTATACAATCACTGATCTTGAAGCGATCTTACGTTCATGGTTAGCGGTAACGGACCTGAAGGTTCTTGATTCCATAAGGGGGTCTAGAAATGGAATAAGATCCACCTAGGCTGCAGAGGAAACAAGGATGCTGATTAAACAACCCGATATCACACACGAGGGAAATTAACTTCGTAAATAGTCGTTTGTAAATATAACGATTGTCAAAACAGTTGGTTCGTCAGCTTTGAAAGCAATTTTTGTTGACGAATTTCCTCGCGTAGACCATTTGAACAATTTTCTTTTCAGGTGTCTGTCAATAAAATGCTTCAATACGAAGCATATATCTTTCAACTTTTATCCTAGATAGAATCAGAGTTTACAAGTTGATCAAAAATCAATGAGGGCCTACGCTTCTGTTAAACGTAAAATTCACTCTGCATCACTTCAGGGAGTAGTTGAAAATGTAATGCTCAAAATTTTTGCTATCAAATAGTTACATTCAATCTTATGACAGCAGTATCTGATCGAAACTGCATCATAGTTTATCAATATAATAATGCATGAATGAACATTTACGTTTAAACTTAGAATAAATAAATTGACCCTCGTAGAGATGGCATGGAAATCCCACACATCAGCAGCCGACCTCACGTCTTGGGAGAGCCATTCCAACCCAAGTGCCATTCGCAGATACAAGAGAGGAGTTATTGGAAAGAATTCTCCAATGTGCTCACGACATGAGGCAAAATACTTGCGCCTACGGAGTTGACATCGTTCGGAGCCATCTCTGTCTTCAGCAGTCGAATGATAGAACAATTTTTATAGTAACAACAATTTATTAATAATTTTTTCATTCCGAGTTCGATTTTTTTTTTTTTACCAGACGAATCAACGCATAATGAAAAATGGAAAGTGAAAACCACGTTTTTCGACTTGAAAAGCGGTCTGCCCAGAACATCGAATTCCAAATCTGGATATCGCCGGTTGCTTACAGGGCATCTTTCAGGACTACAGGCTATGAAATTCACCACTTATTACTTGACTCATAAGCGTTTGAAAAAAGTCGAGATTTCCACGATTTGACAATTGTGTCCTTTTCAACAACCGTTTTGCCCTCAAAAAATTTGATTTCCATTAGGGTGGAAATGTAACGCTCTTTTCTGTTCAGATTTGAAATCGCACGCAAATTCGGAGATACGTTCGTTTTTGCGGTAAGGTCGTAACATAAAAATCCGACGCATGGAGCCAAGGATTTAAAAAATTTCCGTAGAACTTCTCCTGGCCTTTGACCGTCACGACCTGAAACACCCTGTATAGGTAAAATTATTCAATATTATTACTAGTTTATTATTCAATATTATCACTTATTGTAATATACCATTACCACCTGGCAGGTAAAGCACGCACACTCCAAAGCTTATAGAAATTTCATGAACGAAAGCAAATGAATAATAAACCCCAGTGAAAGAAGTCTTTTCAACGTTTTCCTTATTCAACCGTAAATGTTGGACAAAACTAACTTCGTAAATAGTCGTTCGTAAATATAACGATTGCCAAAACAGTTGGTTCGTCAGCTGTTGAAAGCAAGGTGTTGACGAAACTGTAATTGACAAAGATTATACAGGTGTTGTCAATAAAATGCTTCAATACGAAGCATATATCTTTCAACTTTTACTAGATAGATCAGAGTTTACAAGTTGATACCATCGAGGGTCACCCCGTCGCTCCTTGGACCCTGAAAATGTAATGGAAAAATGATGTTTGCTATCAAATACTACATTCAATCTTATGACAGCAGTATGGTTGCTCGACTGCATCATATTTATCCGATGAATAATGCATGTGTTTACGTTTTAAACTTAGAGATCAACGCAGCCCAGATGGCATGGAAATCCCACACATCAGCAGCCGCTTTCTTCGTCATTGAGGCCACTTCCAACCCAAATCGATTCGCATACGCTTTTGGACGGAGTCGCGCAAACGGAACTTAAACAAGGCCCCGCGGACTTGCGCCTACGAAAGCTGAGATCCCAGTTCCGAAGTGAAATCCGCGAGAAAACGGTCGACAGATGATAGAATGATGATATCATTACAGAGGTATTCAACAAGGCACCACTTCCACCTCTTGTCTACCCAACGGCCCACACAATGCGCTGATCGATGGGTGGCAGATACCGCGACCTTTATCGTTCGAAGGCGGTCGTTCGTCTTGCCGAGGGAACATCACATCCGACACTTGGAGCCACGATTGTTAATTTATAGACGCGGTTGTGAGGAGTGTCAGCAGAGAGAATTATCTCACCTTATGTGCTAGATAAATGCCCATGAATAAATATATATATTCTCAAGCCAAAATCATAATTTATTACAGCATATTTAACATTTCTCACGTCTTTCAACGATTTCCCGGGCAACGTCAAACTCAAGATTTCCTGACTCGAACGTTTTCCACACCATTTCTCAATTCATGTTCGACAGTTTCCGACATTTCCAGCTTTTTCCAAGTTGAACTTGACAATACTCAAGTTGAGCTCACCATTATTTTAGTCACACTCAACATTTGTCAAGGTAAGCTCAGAATTTCCCGATCCAAACTCATCATTTTGCACTACAAGCTCATAATTTCTCAAGTCATGTTCAACATTTCCCAAGTCAAATCCAAGATTTCCCAAGTTGAACACAACAATACTCAAGTCAAGCTCATCATTTTTCAAGCCACACTCAAATTTTCTCACGTTCATTTCAACAGTTTCAAACTGAAACACACAATATTGTAATCGCGATATTTTCCAAACCAAGTTCATAACTTCTCGTGTTCAGAGGTTCCCAAAGTTAGAAGGTAAATTCTAAATTTCCCAATTCAAACTCACCCTTTTGCACTACAAGCTCATAATTTCTCAAGTCATGTTCAACATTTCCAAAGTCAAATCCAAGATTTCCTAAGTTGAACATAACAACACTCAAGTCAAGCTCAACATTTTTCAGGCCATACCCAACTTTTCCCATGTCCATTCCATGTGCCAACGAGTTATAATTCAAATTCAACATTTTTTAAGGTAAACGCAGAATCTCTCAAGCCTGGTTCATGATTTTTCAAGTCATGTTCAACATTTCCCAAGTCAAATCCAAGATTTCCCAAGTTGAACACAACAATACTCAAGTCAAGCTCATCATTTTTCAAGCCACACTCAAATTTTCCCATGTTCATTTTAACAATTCCCAATCAAACTCTACATCAGTAAATGCACACTTTAAATATATATATCGGTTTGTACTCAAGGTTCCAAGGTAAATTCATAATTTCCCAATTCAAACTCATCATTTTGCACTAGAAGCACGTATTTCTCAAGTCAGTTCACACATTGTGTGGAAATTACATTATGTTGGTTCTAGAATATTGAAAAGCCCTTTTAACCCGCCAAGTACTATAGTCACCTCTAGTTATGAATGTTAGCTGGTAGAAAATTTGGAGGTGTTCCATCAAATCTTCAAATTTGTAGAAGATAATAAAATAAAAATTTCAGTTGTAGTGGACGTTCAGTAGCTCAGCAGTTTTTTTTCTTTTTTTAAGTAAGTAATTATGTTTTATAGTAATCGAAGTTGTTTTAAAACTGTAATTGTAATTTACCGATCAATTGTAAGGAAATGTACATATTAATATATCAATTATTGGCTGTATGTAAAAACCATGCCAAATAAAAAAAAATATTTTCCAATCCAAGTTCATCATTTCTCAAGTGAATATCAACATGTCCCATGAAAAACTTAACATTTTTATTACGTCTCTCTGAACCCTAAATGGCGAAAATAGCCAACAAATGCAAAACCTCCTCCTATCGAATACGTATTCTAAAAGTATTCTGTTAGAAATATATTTAAAAAGCGACCAGCCCAGACAACGACAAAAAGAGGTATTGATTGACTATTAGGAGGCAGTTCTAGTGCACTGACCTACAACTGGATCTTCGAGCAGTTTCGACTGCATAAGGAATATCTGAAAAAAATACAGGTGATCTTGATGAAGATACGGTATACATTGATTTGATGGCTTTCTTTTCTCGACCAGATTTGGGAAGTCCAGCTTTTTTAGACACCACTCAGTCCAGCTTTTGAAGTCAGCACAAAGTTGAATACACCGCTCCCAACAATATCCAACTCCCTACACCCTGTGGTCAGTACCCTTCTTACTCAGATCGAACAGCTCGTCCAAATCTAGAATCATACAAACCTGGCGATAGGGTACGATGTTGGGTTTCTCCTTGAGTTTGGAAGCCTGCAACCATAGTGGGACCATCGGATACATAATTACTCCTCAGGATTCAACACGTGAACTACGTCATAATACGAAAAACCTTCGCAGTCGTATTGTTTAAAATCATGACTTATTTGTTATAAAAAAAATCTCAAGAAAAGGATCTTTGTTGAAAGTCCGAATTATCACTGTCATGCAGGTGAAAACATACCAAAATTGTCTTTGTCGTGACCAAAACCGCCACTCCATTGTTATGACTTCTACCAAATTTGAATTTCGCGGAGAATAATGGGATGTCTTGAATGACTGGTCATCAGAAAGACATCCAGGGAGGCTAATTAGGTGATAAACATCCATAAAACTAGCAAAAGAAACACTAAATTTTTGAAATGTTTGGACCTGAAAGCTCGTAGTTTGAGAATTAAAAGTCGGGGGTTAAAATGTAGTTGTCGCGCGTAAAAACTGCCTCACACGTACCTGAGATTGGAGCAATGCGACAATTGAGGACTTCGACACAACATGTCGGCGACGGCGCTACAAAAAAAGATTTTAGGTACATCCTGTTATTTCACTAAGGGAAAGCAAGGGGCAGTTCTATAAAATTCATGGTGATTTGTTGCAATATCCTGACAAGTTTTTCAATTACTACCTGCTCAGTGCAAAAAGTTTTTATAAACTTTTAGAATTGATACGTCCAAGAATTACTACCTGAAACACTTCATCCCACATTTTTCTTTCAGATTCCAAAAACCGCACTTTTTATTAAAAACACACGTATCTCAATCTGTTGCAATGAATCCCGATGTAACTTCTCACCGAAACATCATTTTCATCTGATGAATTTCGCAGAAGGAGAATAATGGGATGTCTCGCGTCGCGGGGAATGACTGCGGTCATTCAGAAAGACTAAAAAATCGCGCGGCTGAAAATCGCAATTGCGTGGACGGCCTAAGATTCAATTTTGCCCACTGAGCCTCATGAGGATCGTTCCAGAGTGTCAATGGGCGGGAATGACTTCCTAGGAATCTCA
The DNA here is from genome assembly GCA_031894815.1 of Creontiades dilutus. Classification (NCBI taxonomy): domain Eukaryota; kingdom Metazoa; phylum Arthropoda; class Insecta; order Hemiptera; family Miridae; genus Creontiades; species Creontiades dilutus. Next base: position 4,165,436 of record JAVIWC010005620.1, read on the forward strand.
TATGTACAGAGGAAGAACCCCCTCTGTGAAAGTGTGCCGGGGTGACGAAGAGGCGAGTTGACGCGAGGGGCTGTTGGGTGCGGTGGGGCAAGTTGCCAGCCTTCCGACGAGACAAGTGAATCCCGCCTTCTCCGGAGGTCAAGGTCAGGGAGAAAGTCACCCCGCCCCGTCACATCGCCGCGTCACCTTCATAGCTGGATTTTTTTAGTGGCGGCTGCGGTTGCCTCTGCTATTATACGACGACGGATGAGAGTTTTTGAGGCCTCCGGCAGTTTCGGTAAAGGTCCGGATCTGATGGATAGAAATAATCGATCCAGGTGGAAACGTCACCAATCACATCGAACTCTCATTGAAAGTGGAGTTAGGTTGAAGACCATCAATTCAATTATAGCAATTGATTGAATTTATGAAAACATGCTTTTATTATGCAAAATCAGGGGTGCTCGTAGGGGGGGGGGGGGGGAGCTATGACTCAGACTGCGTTATTGAAATTCTTGGTGGGGGGGGGGGGGGGTAAAAAATCGTTTGGGGATGGGGGTAAAGTTGATTGAAACAGTGTTTAACGTGACGACATTTGAAAATATATTACACTAGTTTAAAGGCCCTGCTACGCAGGTTAAAAAGAAATAGGTGAATAACACAATGAGGGTGTATAAAAACAATACGCAATTCCACCCGCTCAGCGTCACCCCCCTCCCCCTGAAAAGCGGATATACCTCCTCTGATATTTTCGTCTTTATATAGTTTGATATATAGTTTGATTACTAGATAGAACGTGAATAATAATGAACCTAGTAATTAATTTAAATATGGTTTGTTTTTCTATCTGAAATGTATAAATGACAATAACAGTGCTCGAATATTATCCGTTTTTATTGCGGATTGGGTTTGAATTTTTCCAATACCTATATAAATCTTCTTTTAGTTTTAGATAAAATAAGGGGTGCTTACGAGTATTTTTCACATTTTTGTTTTGGAGAGGGGGTACCAACTTACAGGGGGGTATTCGTAATGAAGCTTGGGGGAGGGGTTGGGGGAGGGGAGACACCCCTGGCAAAATAAATGTAACATAAGTAACAATTATATACCTACGTGCGTAATCATAGCCATATACGACTGTCTGATGAAGAGTTTTCCTTACTCCTTAATGGATGAATAAAATATTAAACTCTTTGACAGGGTAGAAATGACTAATAGTTGTTGAATCAGGCTCAACTATTAAAACCATATTCATTTTATGCTTTGTACCGTAGTTGCCATGGAACAGAGCAGAACCTAAACAAATTTTGATTATCGGACCCTATTAGCGCCAAATAGGCTTCCCAACCCAGCTCTCCAACACCCAAGTACCGCCGCACAGTGGGGCAGATAGTGAACCTAGCCCAAAAGTCCAAAAATGAAGTTAGGATTGATGAAAACGCAGGGATTACCACTGGGCAATGCGTTACAATAAACAACAAACTGGTCAACACCTGGTTTTGTTTACTTTAGCAGGGAGTTTGCGGTCAGCTCTCGATGTTGCTTTGTGCGCGCTGTTCTTTGGAGAAAAAATGTTTATTGCTTCATTTTTGTGCCATTAGAATGTTCCAAAAAAACGCTGCAAATTGTTTCACTGGGGTTTATTATTCAATTGGCTTGCATTAATGATTTTTAGGAGATATGCATAGAGCACATAAATCTGTTCTCAACCAAAATACCTATTTGAATTGATCTGTTGATCATATTTGTGTGCCTCCTGAAATTCAATAATCGCTCTATCACCCGTGAAACACGCACACTCCAAAGATTAGTAGAAATTCAAATCATGAACGCAAGCCAATTGAATAATAAACCCCAGTGAAAGAATTGTCAGCGTTTTTTATTGAACCTCAATACCCCCCCCCCCCCCCCACACAATAAAAACATGCGTACGTTTTCTCTATTTGGGAGAAAATGCTAAATTTCAGGAGGCACACAAATATGACCAACTGATCAATCCAAATAGGTATTTTGGTTGAGAACCGATTCACGTGCCCTATGCATACCTCCTGAACTCCTGAAATTCGATAATCGCTCTATCACCTGTGAAACACGCACACTATAAAGCTTAGTAGAAATTCAAATCATGAATGCAAGCCAAATGAATAAAATTGAATAATAAACCCCAGTGAAAATTTGCAGCGTTTCACGCATATCAGAATGCTTCAACCCGTGTACCGGCTACAAATCCTTCTAGGAGTTCACTCCAGTATCCACATTCTCTACATCACTAGGTTACTGCGATCAAAACAAAAACAATAATAAACCAAGAAAACGCTAATGTTGGCAGCATAAATCGGGCCATACATTGGGAATGGTTTGAGCTACAGACCTGGGGAGAGGCTCATTCGATTCCTCATGGAAATTTCTTGAAAAAGATTCCAAATTTAGGCCGCCTTGACTTTTTTTGAGGTTTTTCGGGATTTTACAAAACTTTCACAACCCTTAAAGGGCACTTTAAATTAAGTGAGAGAGGTGGCTCAAGAATTGGGGCGTCGTCGGACCAACATGGATTTTTCCTGAAAATTTCAGATTTTTTGCCCCAGCCGTTTGGGAGAAATCGTGCGTACATCGTACGGCGGACGGACGGAGAAATTGTTATTGCAGATTTGGATTCTACACCCTTTGAAACGTAAACCATGGAATTTTCAGGAGGGGGTTAGCATTTTTTTTTTTTTTTCAAGAGCGATTACAATGGTTCATTATTGAACTGATGAGCACTTTTTTTCGCTCAATATTTCGGACTATACTTGAGACAGAAAACGTTCATTTAGCCGGTTATATCACCGAAATTGCTCAGTTCGCACATGTTCTCTTACAACATGAAGCAACTTAAATTTTATTTCAGTGCATTCAGAAAAGTGTAAAGTAAATAATAACACTACACTCAAATCCCCATTCTTCCCCGTTTCATTCTAGCAAAATCTCGTTTCATTGTTGCAGTAAAATTTTCAGGATTTACAGTAATACATAAATGAATACATAAAGAACCAGAATATAATTTCATGTATAAAAATTGATATACTGAAAAATTCTAAGGAACAGGTCTTCCTCGGTGATCTGCAATACGGAAAAAATACCCCTGAATACCCCGATTTTCATGCAACACCCAGGGAACACCCCAGAAGCTTAATAGTGGTTTATGCTCGAAGGTGGCCACTTGAAGAATGGCTTTATCCATCACAAGAATAAATGCCTCAGGCTCAATAACGATAATGGGTTGTTTATTATTCATTGGAGAAACATTTTAGAACCTCGTTCAGCAGGAATGTACCTGTGAATCAACGAGTGAATCCGACCTTCTCTTGAGGTCGAGGTCAGAGAGAAAGTGACCCCGCCCCGCTCCTTCATGACGTCTCGTCTCATTCCGTCTCATCAGGGCGTCTCTTGTTCACATGTGGCTGCAGCACGTCTGCATGAAACAGGTAGAGAAGAAAAGTAAAGAAAAGTTAGCATTGGGGATAAGCAGAAAGCTAGAAGTTATTAAAGAGAATCACTACAGTCCCGTACAAGCAAATTCGCCAATTAGATGATTGAAATCATGACGTTAGTTCAGTTAGTTCTCTCTAGGTAACAGAAACCAAGGCTGTCATAGTTTGTAACATGTATCATAATGTCCAAGAAATGAATGATATTTTGTCGACGTTACTCGCATCACAGTTCGTTCTTGCTTAATTCGCTCGTTCTTGGTCATCGTTTTGACCAAATCGTCTGTCCATATTCAGTCCTTGATAAATCCATGGTCCTCATGGTACTTTCATGGTTAACTTACCGCCGTACGTTGATCGTTTGAACATCGTTACATTGTCCTCAAAATTTGTCATTGTATCCAAAAGATATGTGAATATTCTGTCAATGTTACTTCTATTACATCTATTACCTCGGTAGAGACGAGTTAGCAATGTGCACATGGAAGGAGTGGAGCGGGCTTTTCGTTGTTCTTGGCATTGGACATAAGAGGAAGGTTAATGTATATCCATTGGTGTATCCATTTGCTATTATATCTGTTATTTTAAAGTGCTCTGGATCTCTCTGAAAGTTTGGGTATATTTCTTTACATTTGTACCTCATTTATCAGAAATGTGGATCTTTTGACGATTATCAACCCTAGAACGGCACTGTGGAGCGAAATCCAACCCAGCCACATCTATAGCAGCACAAGAAGAATAAGAAGCGAAAAACATAACTGCACGGTCGAGAGTCATTTGGATGACACGAAATTAGGTCATTCAAACCAGGAACTATTTTAAAACAAGGAAAATCGGCTCTAAGGTTGGAGATGTTTGGTTTTGATCAAATCGGCAGTGACAGGTTTGTTTGTGATCAGATGGCATACATTTTAAGATAAGTTTGTCCAGTGCATTCCGTTTATTATTCAATAACATACCATTGTAATCGCTCTTGAAAAAAAATTCTAACCCCCCTGAAAAGTTCATGGTTTAGATTTCAAAGGGTGTAAATCCGAATCTGCAATAAACATTTTTCCGTCCGTCCGCCGTACGCCGTACGCACGTCTCCCAAACGGCTGAAGCAAAATATCTGAAATTTTCAGGAAAAATCAATATCGGTCCGACAACGCCCCAATTCTTTCGCCAGCACTTTCACTTAATTTAAAGTGCCCTTTAAGGGTTGTCGAAGTTTTGTCAAATCCCTAAAAACCTAAAAAAAAAGTCGAAGCGGCATAAATTTGGACTTTTTTTGAAGAGAACTTTCTATGAGGAATCGAATGAGCCCTTCCCCAGGTTCGTAGCTCAAACCATTCCCGGTATAGGGCCCGATTTATGGTGCCAACATTTGCGTTTTTTCCGTTTATTATTGTTTGTTTGTAACCTAGTGATGTAGTGATGTAGTAATGTGGATACTGGAGTGAACTCCTAAAAGGCTTTGTAGCCGATACACGGGTTAAAGCATTCTGATACGCATGAAACGCTGCAAATTCTTTCACTGGGGTTTATTATTCAATTGGCTTGCGTTCATGATTTGAATTTCTACTAAGCTTTGGAATGTGCGTGTTTCACAGGTAACAGAGTGATGATTGAATTTCAGGAGGCACACAAATATGATTAACTGAACAATCCAAACAGGTATTTTGGTTGAGAACAGATTTACGGGCTCTATGCATATCTCCTGAAAGTCAATAATCGCTCTATCACCTGTGAAACGCGCACACTCCAAAGCTTGGTAGAAATTCAAATCATGAACGCAAGCCAATTGAATAATAAACCCCAGTGAAAGAATTTGCAGCGTTTTTTTGTAATATACTTCTGTTGCTCTTCAAGTTTTAATCATGTACAATGATTGAAGTATTTATAATGAATGAACTGAAGCTATTCATATTAAAAAAATGCTCTAAAGGCCCATAACCAAAGTATATTGAAACATTAATGAAATGATTATGGATACATCTGATTAAATTCTGATCCGATCAAGATGTTAATAATAAATTTATTTGTACATTCACATTCATCTTCGAGGCAGTTGCATTCTTGCAAATGAAAATCTTCTTGCAACGCCGATGATGGATCGTCAAGTGTTGATGGTCCATCCATCAGATCAGTACAACCAACTCGCCCAGGTACATTCTATTCAGAGCGGCGATTTGCTACAAAAAGATCCTTGAGAAGAAAATCGATGGTTGTCGGTTTCGCCTGGCAATTTTGTGCTCCAAAGGTAAAACTTCAGTAGCAAAATTCTGCTACTGAACGTTTTACATCTCTCTTGAGAAGAGTCAAACGAGGTTTTGGGTCTACAAATCGATAAAACTGCTGCCTTGCCGTGGTTATTTTTGACAATTTCAATTTTTGTTTTTGCTTCGGAATAGAAAACGAACGTAATCACTGAAACCCTTATCTTCCCCTCCTGATAAAACCCTGTCACGTGACAAAATCCCGAATTGTGATAGCCCCGTTGGACATGTCTGCTTCTGACTGAACAGCTGGTACTGAACTGCTTGCTTTTGCTCAGACCTCGAGTTTTCAACCGAAATTTAATATGTTGGTCGTTGACCACTTTGTTGGGTGTCCCCAGAATATCATTCATATCAACTGGAAATTTCCGGAAAATGACTTTGTTCGCTTTTGACTGGATGCTCCTCGAATGGCTCCTGTGGCGCTAATCTTCTCTTCGCTCATGGTTCTTCACCTCCTGCTTATTTGGAACAAATTATAAGAAGAAGGTTGTTACTACGGGTATGTAACAGTAACGGCAGATTCAGATTGTCTTGCTTTAACAAGATCCTCAGTTAGTTCCAATAAAACCTGATGGAAAGCCATACCCCGAGTCGTAAATAAGTCAAAACCTTACAAGTGAGAGTTCCTTGAACAACCCCGCTTCAGTAGGCGCTATAAAACGGTCTCCCGCGTTATTAGAAGCTCATCATAAAATTGCAGTTGTTGACGGGAATTCGCAGATTGCTCTCAAGTAAAAGAAATTCGAACCGACCGGGAAGTTTTCAACCGTTTTATCGTTTTTTGAGAGATCGGAGTGAAAAACGTCTTTAACAATCGACATGTTGAAACCCCCGTGATGAAGTTGCAAGCTTTCACTTGTTATAACAGACGGCTGTAACAGGCAAATAAGGGGTATTGGGATCGGAGGTTCGCACCTTTAGAAGTTTAAAAGAAACTGTACTTTTGTGGAACGTGTGTTATGAACAACCTATCATTACATAACGCGTGGTTAAATCCTGGGCACCTTCTGTTAAGTGCGAAGTTAGAGTAGAGCCAAACGGTGAAGCAAAATATAATTTGGTCTTGCAGTATGGCCGTGAAGAAGCATGGAAATCGCCTCCACAAACATGAGAACCCGGAGATGCTCTATGTTTTGGACAACGAAGGTGAAACCCGACGTCTGAAGCGAAACAAACCACTGGATTTAGTTGTGCTGCAAGCATAGAAGTGCAATCGAACGCAGTGCTATTTAATTGAGCTATATAATAAAGGGCTAGGTTTTGCTGTAAACCTACCCTCTTGGAGTGTACCTATATTGATATGTAAAATTGCTAGATGAAATGTATTCGATTTTTCAGTTTAATAAAAAAAGTATGGCAGTGTGGGTGAATTTTTCTACTTTCCCGCATTACATAGGCATATTTAATGTTCGGTTAATTATTTTCAATAATAAACAGTTGTAATCAACCAAGAAAGATAAATGTTGATCCTCCCAAAATTTATTGTTGAATGTCTCGATGCGTAGAACCCAAATGTAACTGATCATTCCTTTCATCGCATGCCGTCAGCTTCCGAAGCTTTTCTGCGAAAAAAAAACTCAGCCAAAGTTAATGGAACTTGGGCCAAAAATCACAAATGATATTTATGAGTAATTTTAATTGAGTTCTAGCAATCAGTTCCTGTCAATCCTAAAGGGTGAAACCAAATGGGTGAGGTATTCAAATATGAGAATATCGACAACTTTAAAAATGAAGCAAATGTTTTTGATTTCGTTATTTATGAAAATTCCTTCGATTAATTGAATGAGCCCAATCGGATCGCCTTATGTTCAATCTTTCGCTCCACCATAGGATTGTAACTTTGACAGAAAATAAAGAATATTAACACGATTGTGAAAAGGAACATTCTAACCACAGTGAATCTCCTAGTAAATTATGATGGTCGGATCAGCTGGGTGGGACATACGTTCCTCGTCTAGGGAAGATGAAAGTATAGATCAATGAAATGTTCCAAATTCTACAGCAATGTGGAATATAAGCTTCTTAAAGGACATGCTCGCGGAAGATCAACGCCTTCAAAAGGATAGTCGGCGTGTGTAGCTGGTCTGTCACGTTAATTATATGTGGTATAGAACAATGACATGCTTCACAAACTACAATCCGAATTCGAGCGCAATCGGAAGATTACAAAGTGATGAAACTCATGATGTACCATCTAGAGCCTAACCCACGCATCCATTCGAAATGTTATCAATATCAGGTGGAAAAACGATTCATGATGCAAGGATTTCACCTTCGCTCCTGTGCAGAAGCCACCTGTGGTATTATCATGCTCAAATTGATATGGGATTTTCAAACCGTTTTTTCCCGACTACACAAAAATATTGATCAAGATCGGACAACAAGATCCTGTGAAAATGATGTTAGGTCGATTTTATATTTGCACATACGAGTGAAGTATTCGTTCTTGATGAATGAAATTCATAGGGGGGTCCATGATCACCTGCGCATTTCTTGAAAAGTGCATCAAAGTCAGATGACAACGGCAAGAATGAAGCTTGTTGAAAAGAATTAGCTGATAGTGGACAGACACTCACAGGAAACGAAACGAAAGCTATTCAGAATGGTTTAAAACAGTGGTTCCCAAACTGGGCGATATCGCCCACTTGTGGGCGATGAGAGGTCTCTGGGGGGCGATGGAGATCAATGGGCATTAGGGGGGCGATGAGTCCAAAAGTGGGCGATAAGGAGGGCGATGATCAATTTGCTGAATTTGAAGATAACTGAATGAAAATATTCACGAAATTCCTCGAATAACCAAATAGGAAATTAACACAATCTTCTAACAAAGTGATGAAACATTCCCGGAACCGATTCGATTATCGATGTTTTGCTTTCGATGTACAAAAACACCCGTAGCTCAGCAATATCCAGGTCTATGGGCCATCGTTCAGAACTATTTAATCGCGTTCCCGCCATCCTGTCTTGTAGAGCTCGGATTCAGCATAGTTTCCGACCTAATTTCTAAGAAGAAGAACCGTATGTAGATCTCATCGAGAGGAGACTTGAGGCTGAAGTTGACCAAAATTGAACCCAACGTAGAACAGCTGATTCACGCTCAACAAGTTCACCCATCTCACTAGCCCCCGTTTCAAGTTTGAACCAGTTTTTCTAAAAATGCTTTTCCAAATATGGAAGTTTTTTCGAATGTCAGCGTTTTTTGTTCTTTCTCACATTTGAGTTTTTCAAATTATTTTCAAACTAGTTCATGTTTCTTGCTGTGAATTTGTGTGTAAAAAAAAACGAATTTCTTGATATATGTGTGTGAATGTGCTGACATATGTATGTTGTATGTAAATTCAGTAAATATACAGTTTTTTGGTAACGAGTGTTTTCTACAATGATTTCATTTTTCGGAGTTTGGACTGACTGGGTACATTTTAGTTTAGGTATAGTCAGTCTTCAGGGCGATGGTCAAATATACTTTGGGAACCACTGGTTTAAAACATGAAGTGCGAATTGACATTTTGATTTATTATACGAACACGTTGTCATATCCCAAAAGTTACGACAAAGTTACTGCTTCTGAAAGACAAACTGCCACTGTGTCGCATAGATATGTACAGGAACCTAACCTAAGTAGCTTATATTGTTTCCCCGCCCAAAATACCCTTCATAACTCGGTTCTCCGAGCAAACACTCGCTTCTGGTATACGATGACGTAAAAGTTCCTCATCTTTACGCATGAGTTTCGTTCAAATGCATTCCTCACCGTTCCCGAACGCCTTTCTCAATTTGAACGAGCTATTTTCGAGTTGTTAGCGGGAATCAACATAACAATTACCAGGTTCACGAGTCGACAGAGAAATTTCCGAGTGCCGAAACCGGAGCGTCGGCCGAATTTGAAAGTGGCCTCGCAACGGCGCTTCGTAATCAGTCAATAGCTGGGAAATTTCGTCAATGCACCGCAGACGCAGAAACCACCCCACTAGAGATGGGCCTATTCATAATTATGAACATGAATAAAATCGAAATGTGGAATTCTGTGATTACGATTATGAATATGAAATGTAATTAGATAGATAGATAATTTATTCAGTCAAATAAAATCATAGATGCAAATGAGGTGAGCTGCGAAACTCGCTCGTTCCGCAAGAATTCAGTTTCTGGAAATCATGAAACACGTCACGCATGTTAGCATCTGATGAGGTAAAAATGATTCTTTCTGCGTTTTGTGATGGATATGGTTGTCGATAACTACTGCAACCAGCCTAAAAACCATCAGCTGCAATCAATACCATCATATTCTGCACACCAACCATCGCAGAATGCTGTATACATTCAGGGATCCTAACTTTTATCCATGTTTCAGAGTACTTATAACAAGAAAATAGTGGATTGCTATCGATATGTATGCTGTACGGAAAAAGTTAATGTTGATGGTACGGTCAGGGCAAATGGACTGAGATGTTTTGAAAACTTTTTGAATCAGTTTGTCATTAAAGATAACGATACTTGTTTGAATCTGAAGCCCCTTCTCAGAGAACAATCCCCACTTACTCTTGCCACGAAAAGACTGATTTATCTGCTCTTAATCAGACCAATCTGGCAGTACCGAAGTCAAATCTGGGGTGGAGCATTTGATTCCCAATTGAAGAGACCTTTCAAAATCGGGTATTGAGGGCGATCACTGGGGCTCCCTAGTTTGTCAGGAATTCAAATTCTGCCTCCGTGACCAGGGTACACCAGGAACCCCCTTCCCACCATGATTGTACTAACTCTCATCTCCCCGTGGACCAACTTACAACTAATAAACTGTGAAGGTTAGTTTGGGAGAAAGCCACTGGGCTTAAAACTCCCTCACATCTGCCATGTGAAAACCTGCACCATGTGACTTGTGATGGGTATGGTTAGTTGGCCCCTTCCCGATTTTAGAATCTGTCGCCTTGGGAGATGAGTCGGACGCCTGCAAGCGTCTGAATCATCTTCTGAGCGTGGCGGAGCATTGCTTAATGTATCCACCTGCTTGGAAGGGGCAACTATACCATTCCATCACCCTCACAGACTACAGCTGTACAACTGTAATGCTACTAAACAATTAAGTTATATATTACGTCCGAAAACTTTTTTGAATTCAAACCCTTTGAAAAAAAAAAAAAAAAAAAAAAAAAACTTGTGTGATCAATACCATTGATATAATCCGAACAAATTTTCTTATTAAGAGCAGAAAAATAATTTTTTCATTCCCATGTGAAATAAATGTAAAGGAAAAGTAGCAATGAGCGGATTTTTTGTCTCTGTTACTATTAATTCTAAGCTTATTCAATTTTTCAACTTCTTTCAATGGTTCTTTTTATTAGTTTGTGGGACGTTCCCAAATATTCTAGTTTGGTTGGGACATTACCTTGCATAGCATCCTTCCTTCCTTTCCTTTCTTTTGCATCCTAATATGTAGAGGTGATCTCTCAAGTTATGTGATAAAGGTTTATTGGTTCCTTAAATTTTTCGTTTTGTTCGTATCCTTCATTATTATTGTTTGAATCTCGTTCTTAGTAAACTGATCCTAAGACTGAACATCAGTTAATTCAAAGGCTGGAGAAAATTACTTTCTCATCATAGATGTAATTACCTATATATTTTTCTGTTAATAAAGTTTATAATTTGTTTTAACTTGGTTTTTCTCTCAACCTAGAAACTGAAAAATTTCATAAATTCAATATTTAACAAACTACGTACGGAACTGTACGGCTGTTTGGGGTGGTTGTCAAGGAACCTGCATAGATGGACCAGCAGAACGAAAAACTCAGAAATACAGACAAATTTTGAGCGGGAAAATTTATGCTTGAAATAACCCATAATTTTGAAATGACCCATATTTTGAAATGACATCACAATGCACTTGGTCGCGGCTGTGGGATGCTAGGCCCTGGTGACCCGTACCACAGCATGCTTGTGGACTGCGAGCGATAGTGGCAGGACCAGTACGCTATAGAAAACAGTGATGACCTGAATGTCTTCGAAAATTGCCCACCCCCAGCACAAAGTATGAAGTGCTTTTAAAATTATGAACTACCAAAATTTGAATCAATTGGATAACTAACTATATCAAGGGACTTATCTATCTACGTAATTACTCTCACGATTCAGTTGATTGATTTTATTGTCAGCGTTGCAGAAATGTTGAAATTCTCTCGCGTTACAACTCGATTATTTATTAGGTACAGCGGAACGTGAAGCTGTTATGTCCTTCGAACAGGACATGCGTCCGCCTGGATTGTGTCAGACGAGGAATTCGGCCTTTGAGAATTATTACCCCCATTACGGCGGCGGACCGACCTGAGCGTCCCACGCGGACGTGGAAAAATAAAGGACGTCGTGAGTGTTTATCTACCTTTTTTTTTGGTCAGTGTCATGAAGATTTTATCTTCGTAAGGATCACTTTCCGATACCCTCCCGAAGGTGAAAGTGAACTTATCGGTAGGCCCGACTGAAAAAAGGTTCAAGTTAAGATGAGGTTTCACTAGGAGTACAAACCTGTGACAAAGGAACGGTGATGTTTTTTTTTTATAATGTACATAACATCGAGTAATTTATCTTTCAGCCAGATGAAGTGCTTCTTTTTGTGAAGACAGGATTCCAGTGTGGCAATTGAGTTAGCCCCTCTTGCTGATTGTATAGCTTTTGAAAGTCAGATTCGGAAATTTCCAAACCTATTTCAGAATTTTCCAAGCCAAATTCAAAACTTTCCAAACCTATTTCAGAATTTTCCGTTTCGATTTCGGAATTTTCCATTTCAATTTCAGAATGAGATCGGGAGAGTAAAACAAGTGGTATAAAGATAAGGAAATAAGTAGGTAGCACACAAAATTTATAAATAAAACGCTGCAAATTCTTTCACTGGGGTTTATCATTCAATGATTCATGATTTGAATTTCTACTAAGCTTTGGAGTGTGTGTGTTTCACAGGTGATAAGCGATTATTGAATTTCAGGAGTATACATAGAGCACTTAAATCGGTTCTTAACCAAAATACCTATTTGGATTGATCAGTTGATCATATTTGTGTGCCTCCTGAAATTCAATAATCGTTCTATCCTGTGAAATATGCACACTCCATTGATTAATAAACCTCAGTGAAGGAATTTGCAGCGCTGTTTTTTTTATTGAACCTCAATACCCCCCCACAATAAAAACATCTATAATTTATCAAGTCCTTCAGCACTCGTATTGCGTTAAAACCTCCCCAAATCCAAATTTAAAAGATGTAGCCAAAGGTAGACTGATGTAGAGGAGGCACACAGATATCATCAACTGATCAATCCAAATAGGTGATTTGGTTGAGAACCGATTTACGTGGTCTATGCATATCTCCTGTGAAACACGCAGACTCCAAAGCTTAGTAGAAATTCAAATCATGAATCATTGAAAAATAAACCCCAGTGAAAGAATTTGCAGCGTTTTGTTTTGATTGCAGTAACCTAGTGATGTAGTGAATGTGTGGTAAGTTTATAAAATCATTCTTTTTCGCCCTCAAAGTACTCGTATGGGTTATTTTTTATTAGTTTCTTTTTTGAATAGCTGTTCACTATTCATCTTCACTATTTTTTTCAAAATCATTATGGACTATTTGCATGTCTCTCTCTTTTGTCGTCATCTAATCAAATGCATTTTTTACTCTCGGCAACTTGAGTCTGTATGATTTTGATTGCCGCTGTCTCACGTCAGCAAAATATATATTTTTGTGTTTACGAATTAGTTTGAGCGTATTCAATGTGTACAATTGATGGACATTTAACAAATTCAAATCATGAAATAATGTATGGGTGAGACCATACTAGATATTATAAATTGATGTAGTACATGTCCTTTTCGAGAAATTTCGTAACTAGGTACATCGTCTCCCAGGGCGTAGAAAAAAAGACTTCTTCGATAAAGCCATAGTGATTTAACGGAGAACCTCAATCGGTAGGTACCTGAGCATCCCGACTATTAATCTCGGCTGTGGGACGTAAGTCATGAGGAGAAAGTGAAAGTTTCAAAGAAACGAGAATTTATTCCCAGTGTTTTACTCACCGCACTTGATTGTTTCGTTAAAGGAAGACTTGGCCTACCGCCCTCCTCAACGGTCCATCACGCAGGTGTGGGAAGCTCTCGTTTGAACCTGATCTCGTGATCGGAACTCCGTTGTATTTCCCGCCTTTCGTCCATAGTCATTGATCAGTTTAGAAATGCTCGTTAATATCGTGGTTTAAATGCCGCCCACGTGCGTACCACTATCCGATTGGAGCTTCAATTTCAGTTCTACCAACTTTGATGAGGTTTTCGGGATCTTAAAGATAGAATAGAAGATAGGGATGGCTGGACACAGAAACAAAACAACATACAAGGAAGATTTATGTTTTAAAACGAGCATTTAAAGGAAAGCAATGTATCTTTGCAGGATGTTCAATTATCTCCAATATTCAACGTTTCCCTTTGCTGGTCGAGTGACTGATTACTAATGCTTATCCTATACAAAACAATGTCATCACTTTACAGTCCGATTTAGTTGAAAATCCAAGAGCCCCACCTCCGAGAATGAAAATTAGCTTACAGAATGTATGTTCTTCGAGCACGAATTCGTTCAAGATAAAAGTGCATTGAAGAGCTGGTTTCAGGATGGTTGTATCATTAAGACCAGCTAGTCTCTGCAGATGAGAAGAAATCACATAGTTGTCTTAGACATTGCTTTGGTAGTAACTATTTTCCTTCCTATCAAAAAATCCAAGTTCAGCAGCTACCTTAAAAATATCAAAACTTTGCTGAAGTCGTCGGAATAAGTACAGCAAGCAGAACTTTGAGGAAAAGAATCATGGCTGCTGATAGTGGCGAAACAGCAATAGTTATTTTCCAAGTGTTGATGAAGATGATATTAAGTTAATTCCTGACATATTCAACATACCTTGCTAATGTTTAAAATGGTCTCTCTCTTGTACAGTGAACAGTGGTTCCATTCGGGAATGTGTGATGCTTAACTATATTGTAATCGATCTGCAGACTTTAATTAGAAATCGAGCCTATCTGGGACAAGTAAGATCCAATTAAAAGATCTTTGAACTCACAAAGTAACGATTCAGTCAAGGAAAATTGAGGCAATCCATGCCAGAGGGGCGGATTTCAAAAAGTGGCTTTTGAGAAAATCGCCTGTGTCCAACTAGTGGATTTGTTGCGTGCCACCAGGGCAAACTTACGGATAAATTAGTTTTTCGGTCTCATTTATTCAAATTATTCTGAATGTGAAATTTCAATATTATTGAAAATTATGAGCCCACACCAATTATTAGTTCTAATAATTTTTAGAGACATATACGAGAACTTGAAAAGGATGAATACGTTTCATAATGCTTAATAGACTAATTGTGTGTATGATGCATAATGAAGTAGATTATGAGTCAGGAATGGTCTATAATATCATCTTCCACATCATCTTGTACATTTTCAGCTAAGTCGGGGGCTGCAGTTGTTCCGGTCAGTTGATTTTCCAAAATGTCCAGAAAGTAGTCGTTCCAAGGCGTAAAATACCTACTCCACTAGGGCTTTGAGGTCTTCTAGTTTTCCAGGAGCTATAGCAATCGGCGGATTGTACAGTCTAGATAAATCATAGCTTGGCAAATCAAATTTTAGAGGGTCATTGATCTGCCCTTTTCCTTTTTGAAGTTTCACTGCAATTTCTGCCTCCAATTTGTATCTTTTATGGATAAAAAATCCAGCTTTATAGTGTTCAGTAAATTGAAAAATCTTTACGTCTTTTAATTTGCACCTGATAGTGTCGGTTTCGTTATGGTTTTTTGAAGTGCGGTAAAGTTTTTTACCATTTCTCGTGTTACTTCGATGACCTTGAAAAGATTCCTCCTTCGAGCATTTTCAATGTACAGTTAATAATGATCACGTGAAAACATCGAACGTTTCTGATGTAGTTTCTACGTTTTGAAGTCCCTATAGCATAGGAGATACGCAAAGGTACATTTTCTAATTGGGGAGCGTCGATGTTCGCAATTCTGGTTCGCACTTAAATCCTCGTCATTCTGGGGCAAAAAGGGCGAATATGGATTTCCTGGCTTTAGGCATGCTCATTATACGTTTCATACTGTCAAATGGTAACCATTTGACCAAACCATTCAACAGCAACAATCAGTTGCCAATAAATACAAAGAAATATAAACAATAATGGAACTAAAGGAACTAAATTGAAGTAAACTGTAACCATACTGGCACTCCATAGCAGGGATTCCGACTGAATAAAAAGACCAGATGGGCAAGAATAAATGAGGTCTGGGAAAGCCCAAGCGGCTATGTACAGACTGGGTGGAAGGAGGGTACGATGTGTCAAATGGTAACAAAACAATTTTTTTCGTTTTCTAAGCTCCTCTTGCTTGGACCGAATCAATTGGTCTACCTTAACGATCGCGAATGATGTCTACCTGCCGACGAGAGGCCTGTAGAAACGCCAGGTTGTATAGCACATGAACATACCACTATTTTTATGATTCCGTCTAATGGTTCCGTGGTTCACTAAAGATACGAACCTCATTGTTGAGTTTTCATTGACACCTTGTACAATGCATGCAATGCTGGTTGAGATGCAGTTTGAATCCAAACGAGGAAAATAACTGAATATAGCTACTTCATAGTATCAGAGGCTGAGCCATTGTTATTTACTTAAGCTTATAGTTCATTTTTGGTATTCCTATCTTCCAATGAATGTAAAGACAATGATTTTTATTTCCTCACGACCTCAAACAGCTGTAAGTCACATTTGTTAGCGAACTCACGTCTACGGGTAGCCGAAGCTCCCTCCAAAATCGGTAATCAATATCCCTTTACTGCCCCATGAATTTCGGGCAACACGCCTCCCCCGCGAACCTCCCTGGAACGCAACGCCCACCCGGAGAATGATATGAATGACCGCGGGCCCTAACGCTCCTAACCAACCATCATAAAGCATAGTTAGGGGAGCTGGAGAGGCCAGACTTGACCAATGGCTTCCAAGCAATAGATCCCCATTTGCCGATGAAGAGGGCTAGAGCCCATTCTCAGCTGCCCGGTTCATTCCAACAGAGTTGACTCTCTCCCTGACCCTTCCCCTCATATTCCTTTCCTTACTTGACTATAACGGTGAAAGGAAAGTATTGCACTAACCACATTTTGCTTCTTCCCTATCTAAGATGGAATTGTGTTGTTCTAAAAAGTTGGTTCATTATGGAGAAACATGAGTTTTTATTTAAGATAAAAAAACGTCTGCCAAGTGGGTGTGGCACATAGCTTCCTCGTATCCATAACGTTGCAAAGTACCCAACTGCCGTCATCCCTCCGCACAGTGGCTGTATATATCTTGCGCATGCGCGGAGGCTACGATCCGGGGGATTATTGAATTTACACAGGAGATATATATGGAGCACGTAAATCTGTTCTCAACCAAAATACCTATTTGGATTGATCAGTTGATCATATTTGTGTGCCTCCTGAAATTCAATAATCGCTCTATCCTGTGATACGCGCACACTCCAAAGCTTAGTAGAAATTCAAATTATGAACGCAAGCCAATTAATATTAAACCCCAGTGAAAGAATTTGCAGCGTTTTTTTATTGAACCTCAATACCCCCCCCCCCCCCACAATAAAGACATCCATAATTTATCAAGTCCTTTAGCGCTCGTATTGCGTTAAAACTTCCCCAAACCCAAATGTAAACGATGTAGCCAAAGGTAGACTGATGTAGAGGAGGCACACAAATATCATCAACTGATCAATCCACATAGGTGTTTTGGATGAGAACCGATTTACGTGGTGTATGCATATCTCCTGAAATTCAATAATCGCTCTATCACTTGTAAAACACGCACACTCCAAAGCTTAGTAGAAATTCAAATCATGAATGCAACTCGTGTAGTTTTGCCCGTAACAAGGATTTGCTGACAGACAGACACACAGACAGACACGGAACCAAAATTGTTCAGAAAGGTCTAAAACGCAAAATGCGAGTGGAATGAATAAAATTGAATAATATGAGTTAAGAAACACGAGTTTTTCAAGACACAAAAATTTTATTTTTAAAAACCTGAATTTTGGGAACGGATTGAGATTTGATGTCTAATGTAACTAAATTTTTGTTAAATCAAGTGCGAAACACCCTGTACGGACTAGCATGTGTATAGTGTACAGATTATGTGCATTTTAATTAAATGATTATTATGTACATATTATGTCAAATCGTTGTAAGCAAGTATAGTTGTATTTGAGTGATGGACTTCCTGGTTATTTCCTATTCCCAAAATCATCCCATTATCGAACGTCTTCTTATCTCGTTTACCGTCGAATGGGTCACGGTATAAGTTAGCATTTTACTACGGAGTCATCAAGCACGGACGACATTTAAATCACCTCTCAGTTGCGACCAATATCGCCTGAGTACTTCCACACTAGTTTCAAGGATTGTTTTTTTTGTGCATGACGTAGAATACAGTATGTATATATACAAGAACAGCTTGGGCAAGATCTGTTTAACAGCGAGTTTCACAATGGGAGCAGTTTTATTTTGTGTGACTTTTTTCGTTGCTGCTTTGTTATTTCAGAGTGATGCGACAAACCCTGAAACAGGTATACTATTTGAATCTTTACATGACAGTTATTTATTGATATTTTGATCTACAATTGAGGAATTCCCAAGCAGAACCCCACAAGTCCCTCAGAACTGAATTTTGGGTATAGAAGAAAAACTGTTTTCTAGTGTACTACCAATGAAATTTGAATTTTATAAAATTGTGATATTTTATAATTTTAAGATATATAACAGTAGTGATTTAAATCATATGGCTGTACTATTTTTGAAATACCTTGTTAAAGTTTGGACAAGTGGTGTTTTGGTTGATTTTTACCAAGTTGGGTTTTGTTCAGTCCACAGTGTGGGATTTTGCATAGTTCAATTTAAGAAAAAACAGACGACAAATGCAAAATATTGAAAGTGGTATACTGTCAAAAACGCTGCAAATTCTTTCACTGGGGTTTATTATTCAATTTTATTCATTTGGATTGTATTCATGATTTGAATTTCCACTAATCTTTGGAGTGTGCGTGTTTCACAGGTGATAGAGCGATTATTGAATTTCAGGAGGCACACGAATATGATCAACTGATCAATCCAAATAGGTATTTTGGTTGAGAACAGATTTACGTGCTCTATGCATATCTCCTGAAATTCAATAATCGCTCTATCACCTGTGAAACACGCACGCTCCAAAGCTTAGTAGAAATTCAAATTATGAACGCAAGCCAAATGAATAAAATTGAATAATAAACCCCAGTGAAAGAATTTGCAGTGTTTCATGCATGTCAGAATGCTTCAACCCGTGTATCGGCTATAAATCCTTTTAGGAGTTCACTCCAGTATCCACGTTTACTACATCACTAGGTTACTGCAGTCAAAACAAAAACAATAATAAACCAAAATAACGCAAATGTTGACACCATAAATCGGACCATACATCGGGAATGGTTTGAGCTGCGGACCTGGGGAGGGGCTCATTGATTCCTCATGGAAAGTTCTTCAAAAAAAGTCCAAATTTAGGCCGCCTTGACTTTTTTTGAGGTTTTTAGGGATTTTACAAAACTTCACAACGCTTAAAGGGTACTTTAAATTAAGTGAGAGAGCTGGCTAAAGAATTGGGGCGTTGTCGAACCAACATGGATTTTTCCTGAAAATTTCAGATTTTTTGCTCCAGCCGTTTGGGAGAAAACGTGCGTACGGCGGACGTACGGAAAAATTTTTTATTGCAGATTTGGATTCTACACCCTTTGAAACGTAAACCATGAAATTTTCAGAGGGGGTTAGAAATTATTTTTTCAAGAGCGATTACAATGGTTTATTATTGAATAATAAACCAAAAATTGCTCTATTGTCCTCTAAGCAGTCGCACTTAATTTCATAATCAAATTAGTTGTTTTCTGATGATGTTGGGAACGCTTCACTGTCCACAATGTTTCGGTATTGTGAATCCTGTTTTTATTCCAGATTCAGGTTTCAAAGGAAATTTCAGGGAAATTCGACCCTCATTTGATTTTTTCGCCCGAGCGCAACCCGTTCAGCGAGCGCCCAAAATTGTTAATCACCAAAGTTGCACATTCAAAATTCACAATTTTAACGGGGGTGCTCAATGTCACGGTATTTCCGTGAGAAAAAATATAAGTGTATTTATGGGAGACAAATTTTGCCGATGATTGCTCCCTAACCAGCAATTCCGAACCGATTTGCATGGTTCTTTATTGTTCAATCCCAATTTTACTCTAGTATGCTCATTGTAACGTTGAATACGATCCTCTCTGGAGGACGGCTGACGACGGCGACCTCCGGGTAGTCGGACGAAAATCCAAGGTGAAATTCCTTGTTTACTTTACTTTACTTAACTTTACTTTACGTTCGAATGCGATTCCATCAACACACTATTTTATAGTAACAAAGAACTCATTGCATTAATATTATTATTGCACAAATACAGACTCAAGACAAAATACTACGCCAGACTGATTAACCATCTGTTATCAGAAGAGTTCTGTCATTCACAGAAAATCCCGACTTCCTATTGGCTGAATGGACTTGTGACGTTTCGCTCAGTCATCTTGTCTGGACATGTTTGGTTTTGTTTGAACCAGCGATTTTCTCCACTGTTACACAATGGGATTTGTGGGCTTTTGTCAGATTCGGAACATCAGACTCGTTGAGTTTGATACTACAAGACCAGAATCATCTCATAACTTGGACAAATTTTCGTTGGTGACTTGTGGGGTTCTGCTTGGGACCTCCTCAATTTAAAATTTTCTTTCTTTATTTTTTAATAACGATTTTGTCAAAGTACGTTTTACTTAATATATCTCAAATAATATTTGAGATAGCGTTGTCCAGGCGGTTTTCGAGATGCACTGTGCACTGTGAACCATGTAATACTTGAATGGAATTGTTATATCAATTCCACCTTTACTTGATTACGATTTCTTGGTATTATTCCCTTTCTTGACCTTCTTAATTACTAAGGTTATTTTATATACAGATATATAAGGTTCCAGAAATAATTATACACAAGGTTCTGGTAATAGATTGAGTTATTTATTCAATAATTGTGTTTATTGCTCCGAAGAATAGCTGCGGGGCTCCTATTAACCGCGAGGTGGAAAAGATTAAGTATATCTTTACTATCGGTTATTTTTATGAAATAGCACCGCAGGGGTATTGGGTAAGGAGTTTGGTTAATAGGATGGATACTGGATATTGGTATCAATTTGTTTAAATACAATGATAATTGAAGAACGGATTACCTGGTCGGATGAAGGCTGGGTAGATGATGCGACCCAGCTGTAGTGCTTCTTTAACTAAACGGATATTTTTAGACAAATTTTATCCATGTTTATGTTTTCATTTCTTAGTAATTTAATGATCAATTATATGTGTTTTCCAGGCAGATTCCCCAGCTTCGGCGAGAGTTCTCAATTCAGTAAGTGGTTTTAAAAATTCAAACCAATTACAGATCATTCGGTCAATCAATAAATATCGACAGAACTCGATTTTTTAATTCCCTATAAGGAATTGAGCAATAAATAACGTTTACATGAGAATGCTTAGTCAAGAAGATCGAGTCTATAGGTTGATATGAGGATCCATTTTGTAGGTTGTTCATACTTGTACCATATTAATGATGAATTTTGTCTTTAGATCAACTGAAGGAATTAGCTTCCGAATTCTGATCAAAATAAAACATTTGTTGTACTTGTAAGATTAAGTAGCATTTTCAATAGATGAACAACGCCAAATAACTTTACCAACAAAAATCTACATTGCTTAAATGGAGTTTCTTCACAAGGTTCGTTTATCAGAGGTATTCTATACCAAGGTCCGAATTCAAATGAAATTCTGTCTCTCTGAATGAAAAATGGACGATTTCAAACTTTGTTTTCCGCATTTTGTGGAATGATAATTTTCTTCATGTACACGATTAGATTTATTCCTGGATAAAGTTGCTTCAATTCTTAATGGTCAGTTATTTATTCATTCTAGGCAAAGTCCCCAGCTTTGGCGGCGCGCCTCAATTCGGTAAGTGGTTTTGAAACTTCGAATCAATTAAAGCCGATTCGGTCAATTAGGAAATATGGCGAGAACTCGATTTCTCTTAGATCCCAGTACCAGAAAATTTGCAATAAGTTGGATGTACATCGGAATGCTAAGTTGTAAAAAGTTTCTCAAATTTTCATATAACCGTTTTTAATTCGTGCACGTTGATTAAGATGTATTGTCAACATTCAATTTTATGACAAAAACAACTATCTGCTCTTGTGTTCACATATAAATAAAAAGTTGTCAAAAACTCAATTTCAAAAGGAAAGCAATTGTATCAGCTAATCCGATTACCTAAATCTATTAGGCTATTTTTACTGTGTTCAAATTCTCATTCGTATTTACGTTCTTTTACCGATTTTAAAAGGAGGGATATATTCAATTCTACAAGAATGATGTTTATTGTGTATTTTCTGTCAATGTTCTAGCCCTTATAGGAAAAAGAACGGATGAAGGTTAATTTATTCAGGGTGGACTCATTCGATTCTGTGAAATGATGTCAATAATTAACGAACGGAAAACTGTTTCCTAAGCGTTTTATTTACATAACAACTTGTTACAAATATACGTTATTGTGTGGGGAACTATGTAGCTATTCAGTTCGCACAACTACAATTTTTCACTATGGTGATAGTCTAGTTTCGAGGAACACAACACGTCTTGCAGTTCAAGTTTGAAGCTGGAGATTAGCAGACCTTCAATAGTCCAAGGGGTTGCTCCACATCAAAACTTGCTGCGTTATCCAGAAGCTGCAGATCCTCCGGGTCCGTATGCTTGAATATCCTGCTCCTATCTGGTGGAGTATTTTGTTCAATCATCTCATTGACAGTCTCCTTTTGAAGGGTTCTATGAAGTTTCTCAATTTTCACATACCACTGAGCATTAATGATAGCCCGAAGTACTTTATTTCGGAAGGTTTGGATCATTTTCATAGATATTCAGGCAGTAAACCGCTATAGTTGAATTCTATAGGTTCATGCAGACATCAGCACATTCTTGAACTGCTGTACTTTGTTGTGAATGATAAGTTGCGAATATCGGCCTATCAGCCAATACATTTTGCTTCCGAGTCTACCAAGGTAGCGGAAGCATTGTTTTCACTTTCGGAATGTGAAAATTTTTTTGTCTCCGAAAAAAAAATTTGCGTTTTAGACCTTTCTGAACAAGTCTGTCTGTCTGTGTGTCTGTCTGTCAGCATCCTTGTTACGGGCAAAACTACACGAAGTTATAGTCCGATTTTGATGAAATTTTCAGGGATTGTGCGGGTTGGGGTGTAGATGGTCCCCTATAGGTTGCATGACCCCCGGATCAATAGCAGCCTCTGCGCATGCGCAAACGTGAAATCCTTACCACAAGCATAACTCCGGGAGTTCTTGACCGATTTGGATGAAATTTTCAGGGTATATTTTATAGTTTGTTCAATAGTTGAACATGCCACCTTTGCTTCTCAAATTAAGCTTTGCATAACAATAAATTTCATCCTAATTCAATATTTACTTCGCCTAATTGAACGAAGTTCTTTTGTCAATAATAATTTTCAATGATCTATACAGTCATTTATGGATAGGATGAGCTATGTGTTTTTCTTTGAACTCTGCTTCCACCTAAGCTTTTTATCTAATTTCATCACTAAGTATCAGGCAGACTTTGCATAAGGGACGTTGGTTTCTTTTAATATGGAATCTTTTTGTTTGAACTTGAAACGAGTGGAATTGGTTTTATTCAGCTTTAGTCGCCACTTTTAACCCATTCATTAACTGTAGTTGTTGCTTTCTATAGTTTCTTCTTGAGTCCTCTCCGAGATTGAAACAGCTGAGATTGCAGTATCATCCGCTAATGTTGCTATAGTAGTTCCTTCTTTGTACATCAAGTGAAACGAAGGACCCAGAACCCAACCTTGTGGTACATTTGCTTTGATGCTTTCAAGCTTCGAGTACTCATCCTCCACTTTTTCTCTGAAAAATCAGTTGTTCAAGTATAAATGAAGTATTTCATAAAACTGACGAGGCTACAATCCTCTCAACTTGTTGAGTAAATCTTCGTGCCACCTTGCTCATTAATAGAGCGTTCCGCTCAAAAGCCAAATTAATGCACACGTAAGAGGTTTCCTTCTTCTATTATGCTGATCAGTATTTTCTTAAGTAGCTTCCCAAATAATTTTGCCTTTGCTGGGAACAGTGAGGTAGGTCTGTACGACTTTACATAAGTTGAGTCCTTTCCGGGCTTAGGGATCATTATAACGAACTGAAGCGGCACGTATTTTCGACGGGAAGCTGCGTTAACAAGGTACAGTAGGTTCCGTTTTCTTACTTCAGAAAGTTCCTTGATAATTTCGCCAGTTATAATTTCGTATCTTGCAGCTTTCATTTTTTTGCTATTTTACTCAATCAACATTAAAAAATTAGTGAATATTTCAGTCCTTTGATTTCATCCTCCGATGGATTTGATTGGTAGGTATTTAGAATAGAATAATAAGAGGGCGTCAATGTTTGTTTATCTTGGTCGATTACGAAGGATTATTTTTGAAAATCATAACCAAGAATAGCCATGAATGCCTGATTTAGAGATTGATTTTAGTTGTTCCATAATATGGATATCATCAATGATAAATTTTGTCTTTCAGATCAATTCAAGAAGTGGGTCCCCAATTCTGATCAAAGTAAGTTGTTTATCAATTTTTTTATTCGTAAGATTAAGAGACGTTCCAGTGCCGATTTCGCTACGAATTTAAGCCAATCAGATGTCTACCAAGTTGTTTAAATGTAGGTTCTTATTTCAGAGATATTTTATACCTAGGTCCAAATTTAAGGAACATTTTTTCTTCAGTATTGTCTTCTTAAGTTTGTAATGTAAAGTGAAGTTTGTGATGTCAAATGTATGATATAAAACTTTGTTTCGTACGTTTCGTTTTAAGATATCTTCATAAAAACACAAGACTTGCCATTAAATCCATTCTTGCTCGTACATTCCTGGACATATCCCCTCCAATTATTAATAGCAATTTTTCATGGCTTCTAGGCAAATTACCCAACTTCGGCGGCAGTTCACAATTCGGTAAGTGATTTGAAAAATTCGAATCGTTGCACACAATTTGATCTATCAGAAAATATCGATAGCGCCGATTTTTTTAAATTAAAAATTCGGTAGATTAGCAACAAATGAGAAATCAGAACAGTTAAGTTCTAAAAAGTTTGAATCATGAAACTTCTTGTTAATTTTCCAAAATTTCCGTACTGTATTCAATTTATGGACTTCGTAACAATTTTTACCATTCGATTTCAAGACTGCAAATTATTCACAGTTGTTCAATTATTCCGGTATTAGAAAATATTATAAAAAAGAGGTAAAATCTAGGATTCTTCTAAGAATTTATAACAATAAGAAATGAATAAATGAAATTCAATCAATCAATCAGTTGAAAACCGAAGGAAATCATAAAAAATACAAATAAATACTTGGGTTATTCCATGCGCAGACAGACTCAAAATGTACCGACACCCTCCGATTTTGTTCATACTTGGTGTAGTTGCATCCTTTAACGAAACGAGTTGCTTTCGAAAGCTATAGCAGTATGATTTTTTAAAGAATTGTTTCGATTTTTTATGACATAAACTTAGTTTTTTTTACTATACCTTCGGTTCCAATCGATCAAATTAACCGTACACGGTCTGATTTCCTTGAGCAGAAAGTCGCTTTGTCGGGCGGATAACTTCCGCAAATCTTAAAGACGCGATTTCTCCCGAGTCTCTCAGTAGAATTAGGCGTTCGAGGTCTTTAAATGTTTGTAATTCCTTGTTTTACAATGCCCCTAACGGGTTTTGTGTGTAAATTTCATTTGAAGGAGTTATAACGATTTTAAGGGCTATGCACCGCCATTATTTCACTTTATTTCGCCTTTTATCGATGTAAAGCTGAATTATCTCGAAAACCGTTCGAGATATCGAAAATTGTCATGAAAGAAAAGTTGTAGCTCTTGAAATTTCCATTCGGATAGTCTTCTACTTTTCCATAACTCCAACCGTTTACGAGCTATGAGCGAAACAAAGTCTGCCCATTTACGGGTATGGTTAAGAAGATAGCAGTGGCAAAGGGAGTTTCATAGTCAGTACCGCTTGCTTCGCTCATAGCGCGTAAGTGCGTACTTCTAATTCATTTTAATTTTTGAATATTTATTCAACTTCTATGGTTTCTGCAATGGAAAACATGCATTGCATTATCGATTTAAACATTTATTTTTTAGGCCAACCCAATGGCTATACAGACAAGTTGAACTCTTTTCAGGGTTTTCTCCCTAATTGGAATCAAGGTAAGTATGTATCCATGTTACATTATTATGTTAAAGGTCAAGGCGTGAGCTTATGTAATTAGTTGAACCCGTGGAATTTTGAATTTACGTAGAAACCCGACCGCACTCATCAAATATAAATCAATATATAACGATAAATATATTATGTGTTCGACTTTTTGACAGCTATTACCGTATCATTGACAATTTCGTGGAGATCAGTCAGTCAGAAGACAATAGAGAACTGCAATTCCAGTGCCGACGTTTCGTTCTATATGTAGAACCTCCTTAGGGCTAGAAGAACAATACGGAAAGTTTTGTAAATTACTGATTCTGAAAGAATCACAGAGAAGCTCTGTACAAGAAAACATGAGTTGGGAAACTGTGCTGGTTTTTTCATTTTTTAATAATAATACAATAAATTATTTATAAGCAACATTTATTCTAACATTATTGAAAAATAACAAAAACGGAAATACTTTCCCAACTTGTGTTTCTTTGTACAGAGCGACTCCATAATGTTGAGTTAGGTTAGTTCCATTCACATGTAAAGCATCGATGACCCACCCAGTATTTTCAAGTGTACAAGCAAATCTGTTAATCTTTCATCGCTATCCTGAAAAATGTATGTGGATATATGAAAAACGTATATATACGTTTTTAGCCACTAAGTACCTCCTTAAAGGTAGATTGTTCAACCGTATAATTTTTATGTTTTCACTCTTCTCTTTTCAAGCCATTACATAAGTAGTAAAATTGTTACTTTTTTTTCTCTCAAGTTACATAAATGAAAACTGTATTTTTCTTTGTGATTCTATTAACAGATAACCCTGAAGAAGTTCTGACAATTGAACGAAAAGAAGGCACTGAAATTATTGTTCTCTATCCTCCACCCCTCCTCGAAATTTTCGAAGATATGTAGGTACTTACTAACAGATGCATAAAAATGAAATTTTAAAATGATCCATGAAATATATCATGAAAACATTATTTTTAAATCTCTCTTTAAAAATTGTGTGTTTTCCAACAAAATCAAATTTATTCGTCCGCTTCTCCCACCCGAAGTGGTGAGCTAACGATGATGGAACTTCGATCATAATAACCCAAAAATTACTTCTGGACCAATTCCTCATTGAGAATTAATTTTCAATAAATCGAGTAATTATACCACTTTAATCGCATGGTGCTTGAATAACATAGACTATTGTTCTTTATTACAATTGATCAGAAGTTGTCCAAAATAACTAATATATCTTTCTGAGAGAAAAAGGAGAAAAAGCCATTTCTTTGTTTATTCCGCAAAATTGTTAATTATTTATATAACTTAGTAAATATCTAAATGTCTGATTATTTACTTTAATTAAATATTCAGTCATTTAATTGTTATCTTGTTTGGTTAAAGGACCAGCACAGAAACCCAACGGTGAACAAAGTGATGCTAGTCAAGGTGAGACAGTAAAAAGTACATGTACATCATTCCGAAGTATGTGTTATCTAGTCATATAAGAGTATGTCATCTAAGTTGGCTAAGAGACCTTTAAAGATCGTTGTAGTTGGATGTAATGATTCTCTCCCCTATTATCTTTGAATGAAGACGACAAGTATCTGCAAACTTTCATTAATTAAAAAGAAATCAAATGAATTGAACCAAATATTCCGTAGAATAATGAATTTGTATGGTAAACAACGGGTAAACCGTGTTAACATTTCGTATTTCGAGCTTTATGTCGTCGATTTCAATTCATCTTTACCAAATTAAATCTCATTTACCTCTTCCAGCATAAGAAAGATGTGAGAATTTCAGCGAGAACACAGTGTGACTTATAATTGAATATATACGAACAACAATAAATAAGAATAATAAGCACATGAATTATTGTGGGTTGCCAATTCGGAATCTTTCACCAAATTTTTAAAATAGTAATTAAGGATAAAAATGATTAAATAACTATAGAAGTGTAACCTTTTTGAGGATAATCCTTAGTTTGAACAGGAACTGGAATTTTTCATGTTGATGAAGTTGAACTTCCAACCTAATTTATTACTCTGATCTTGGGCCTGAGCGTTATTTAGGGCGAGATCGAACGTCTTTTTGAATTTTCAAGTAAAATAGTTAGGTGGAATCCATATGTTGATCAAAATTTTGTCTAATTGCAGGCGGAGACGGTCAATGGAGACAATTCGGAAACATCCAAAACTGGTACCCACAGAATAGTAAGTCATTATTTAAACTTCAAGCAACGCTAATGACTAATTTTGGCTAAAAACCCGCCGGAAAGGTTGCTTCCTTGAAAAACGACCACAGAAAAAATGCATACACACGCAGACGCAGGCGTTTTTGCGGCAGCGGTTTTTTCGAGACCAGTTTTCCGGAGGCACTTTTCATTGATAGATTTTCCTGGAGGGGTTTTTTCCGGGGTCGACTTTTCCAGGAACTTAGTTTAGGGTTACCCTTTAAAACATTTTCATTTATTACCCATCAAATTTGTTGAAATGTCAACAAGGAAACACGGCTAGATACTTGTTGTTTGTTACCTTCTTACCTATTAGCAGAAATTTATAATCGATTTGCTTAGGCAGACAAATCGGGGAGCTACTCGAATTCTAATCAAGGTTAGATATTATTCAAATTTGAATCATTTGGAAAAGTTGTGATTTTATGTGGTACGCATCTGCGGAACAATGTACTACTATGGAATATGTGAATGTATTTCCTGTCTTTATGGTGCTTGGCTTCTTTATTATTATTATTGATTGTTATTTATTGTTGAGTTCATTCTTTCTGCACCATGGTACCACAACTGTCCTTTAATGTAATTTTATTTCATTATTTTCAATAATGAACTTTTGTAACCACCAACCAGAAAAACGTTACCCCCCTCCCTCTCTCAAAATTTATTGGTTTACTTTTCAAGATGTGTTCAAGCGAAAATAAATACATGACCGCTGAAAAAAAAAACTATTTACACTTTATTTGTCTGTTGTGTTGAAGGTTGGCTGCCGAAATCCAGCGATGATCAAAATGATGGCAACCAAGGTAAACTGTCCAGAGAGATGAATTTACGGTATCATTGAAGTCATTAACAAACAATGTAACATAAACGTAAAACGCATGACATATAGAACGAGAAAATACTTAAGTGTTTAGGAGCCAGTATTGTTTATTATCGAGTTCAGAATGAATTTCAAACTCACTTGACTTGAAAAAGATAAAATTTCCAGTAATGAAGCATGATTGTATGAGCGATCTTTCATATAGTATCTTATTAAATTCATGTTAAAATGTGTCGAAATTTGACCGCTTTTGCAGAGAAATATCATATTAATTCAAAACTTTATAGCAAATGATTTTTTTCTAAGTAATATTACGATTCAAAAATAGATGCCAGGATTTTTACCGATTTTTCTAATGTTATTACAAATTTTGCACATCTTCAGAACATTTTTCAGTACAGTTTACTGTGCGTACTTTGCATTGTGTTTAAGTTAAGCTCTTGCTGAAGTTTTTGATTTCCTTTTCGGAATAGTATTTCCATAGAAAAAAATATCTATAAAAATTTGTCAATTTAATTTAGAATTTATTGGAACTGTTGAATGATTTTGGTTTAGCACATTTCTTGAAAGTTGACAAATTTGTTGCAGTCAAGAAGTGCTGTTGAACGAACTCATCTTTTCTTTTTGGATGCTTAAGTCTAACGAAGTTTTATTTATCAATTCTAAGAAGAATCAATCCCAGAATGACATATGCATTCACATACATACATAATATCAGGGATCGAAAACCCAAAGATCGATTTTAAAGAACATTTCCAACAAAAATGCCTCTTAAGATTCCTAAAAATGAATATAATATGTCTGGGAATGCCATAATTTGATAATCAGATTGAATTGCTTTCAACAATGAGAAGATTTCTACAGATACAATAATTTCCGTTACACAAGTAATACTATGCCCAGAAACTTGATAGATACTGGTTAAATCTGAATTTCATGTTTCAGACCGAAGATATAATAAAGTCTGGAATTCTTTTGCCCAACCAAATGGTAAGTAACTAGCTTTTCTATACTATAGATACTTTAGAAACGTATTACGTATTAAGCATTCAATATGTTTGATGTCAATTTGCAACGAAAAAAAATGCTTTTGACTATCTCAATAGATGAAGCAACCCCTTCCTCCTGGAAGCAACAGAAGAAAAATGAATAGTAATTATATTTTTTGCTGGAGTTAAGTACAATTTTCTTGTAACAACAATGTTAGTAATGAAAAAAAGCTGTTGAACATTATAAAGTAAGGATAAATTACCGTTATTTTGTTATGATCAAATGAAGAGCTAAGCCAAAGATCGATCAGAGTTCGTTTTCTTGAATTTTCGGAGAAGTTTTTTCGAAGTTTCAAGTCATGGGGCTCTTATTAGAATTGAGAAGTATAAAAACGTCTAAAAAGTTGGGTGTGGCGCATAACTTCCACGGCTAGATGATATGAATGTTTTAAACAATCTCAAAGTCGAATACGAATAGAAACTTGTCACTGTGATTCATGAGATAGAAATGTCGGGACATGATCCAGCGGACATCAACTCCTGCAAAAGGTTATTCGACATGTATTGCGGGTATGTTCTGCTGGATCTATAGCGGATCACTGGAACCTGAGAAAATGATGCTTGGTGGATTTTACGGTAACTGGCGAAACAAACTCCTGGATAACGCAGTAGGTACCACGGAATTTCATACTCTCGCTAATGTGCCGTTTGCATTGGGTGCAGAACGGAACACAAATCTCTTTGACAACTTGTCTGTTAAGATCCACTAGGTTAAGATCTGCAAAGAGTAAGAGGTCCACTAGGTTTAGCAATATTTGACGGAACGCTCTCGAACGTTTTCGAATAGTGTTCCCAAACTCAGTTCAACGTGGGTGACAGTTCACACTCCGCCCGAACATTTTCCTCACGATTGTTCGAGAACAATGTTCGCAAATGGTTTTTGTTTGGCGTAAAGGGATCTTAACAAACTTTAAAAACATGGAAGGAGAAAACATAAATGAAAAAATCGCGTAGAAGAAACAAGCAGCAGAAATACCAGAGAGCTTTGCAGTTGGCTGATAAGACACTGACAAGACGCTCTTAGCAGTTGGAACATAAAACACTTTGCTCCACGACTTGTTTTTTGAGCTATCTAATTGGACAATTTTGTAAGCTCGCCTGAATTCGAACGGAAATTCCGTCTGACCTTGAACCACTTATTGAATTTGCACAACGTTGCTTCGTTAAAGACAGAACCCGGTCTGCTTCCCTGAGTTGATTCAAACTCTTAAGGGTTCTCTAAGTTTTTATCCTTTTGGTTTATTGGCTGAGGTGCGCGTGCTCTTTTCTCTAATCAGCAGCTTCCCCTGATTTGGACCATGATAGTTCCGGCTGAGAAGCGCGTATATGATAATGATTCTTTCTCGGAGTCCTGCATTTAAAATCCGCACGTGGTGTTTCATTGCTGGAGGACTCCGCATGGTTAAAAAAATTACTATAACCTCTCAGATGGAGAAAAACCTTGATTTCGAAAAAATGGACTATGATTGTTCTTTGTCGCAGCCTTCAAACACCACTCCGTATATTCACGGAGTGAACGCCCCCCTTCCCTCCTCCGTCCTAATTTCGATCCGGGGTAAGATCATGCTGTCAAATTTAAATTCATTTCAATATCATCTAAACAATGTCACTCTTCATTTTTCAGGTGGTGAATTCCCACGTCAGTTATTCAACGCTGGAAGTATGAATTTATTGTTATTATTAAATGCATCCTTATATAAAATTCATCTATCAATTCAATATTTTCAATAATATTACCCACGTAATCATCAAACAAGATTTTTCGACCCCCTTCTCAAAATTTGTTGGTTTACGTTTCATGATACATAGAACAAAACGCTGCAAATTCTTTCACTGGTGTTTATTATTCAATGATTCATGAACCGATTTAAGTGCTCTATGTAAAATTATAAATAATAAAATAATCAGCGTGCCGTTGAAAAGCTTTTTGATTGAAGAAGTGTTTTCCGAAATGAGGAACGGCTTCTAAAATACCATAAAGTGTAACCAAAATTTCAGACTTTTCGCTTATTCAGTTCTTCTAAAAAGTTTTGATTATACATTGAATAGAAAGGAAATTTACTGGTCTTTCCAAAGAAGTCCCCGGATTTGAATGTAATTAGCAAGGACGAAAGGAGTTAAAGTCATTCTGGTGAAGTAGGTCGACAACGAAACAAAAATTTCAAGAGTGAAAAAACTAAGATTTTTAAGGGGTTTTGAAAAACATTTCTTGGCAAATTTATAGGAAAAACATTTATGGGACAAAAGTAGCTGCAAATTAGGTGCAGAATGGAGCTATGAAGTTTGTTCCATAAATTCTGGGACGATCTCTGTTTCAGAATCACAGCTGATCTGAATAATTCGGAGGAATTTAAACTCTGTATAAATGGGTGTTCTTATTATTCTCGCTATACGCAGGATAGAAGAATTTTATTCGTACCTTTAACCATCAATAATTGTACATTTCAATTATTCTAATTCTATGTACGTTATAAATAATTAATTGGATCCATTGTTTTCAGATCCCAGGGTCAGTCGATGATGTAATGAAATTCACGAAACTAATTAATTCAGAAATCAGTTATTTCATCAACTGCAGTTCTTCACTACAATATTTAGACATTTAAACGGAGAATAATAAATATGTATCTGTATGTGATTATTCCACGAGTTATTTCTGTCCTCTACGAATTGACGAAAATCGTAAATTTCGTGAATTTATAACACCGATAAATCTTTATATTTATTCTATGGGGTAATTAATTATTGGGCTAAATGTGAAAATGTTGAATTTTAAAACTTTTCTACACGTTTTATGAGAGTGTCCGTCTTGGTAAAGCAGCTGTTAAGGGTAGGGAGATATTTTTACCTCACAGTACAAATAGTAACATGCCAATTATTTGATTAAACTAAAAAAAATTTCAACAATAATTATCAATAACGTCAACAATAATCCTCAGAAGCTTAACGGGAGATTCATGTTATTTTGCTGGCAAGTCTACTTGCAGGGATTTTACAATACTCTGCTACCAAAATCGTAATTCTTACTAGCGTTTTTGATTGTTTATATCATGTTTGCTAGACTGCGTAACTGCAGTGTACTATAAAATCCTTAAGACAAGCTTGTTTTCTGCAGTTTTCAGCCGGTTTTAATGAAATTTTAGGGCATTGTGTGGATTGGATTATAGATGTACCTTTTTGGATCTCATTGCTCCGAAACCAATATTTAACTAAGTGCTAGAGCAAGGGTAAAATGCATAAATCATAATTCTCGCACGATTGCTACACTGAGGGTCCACACTGGTTCTCTGATAAGAAGATTCAAAAAGCCTTGAGGCAATACCAATACCTTGTCGAAGAGGGTGCCAGGAAAGGGAAACCGCTGTCCATAACATTCACGTATGCAGTTCGGTCAGTAGACCATATTCGGCAAGACATACCTTCGTTGTTGGATTCTTTGGTATGTTCAAGGTGAACAGCATATGCGAGTAGTTGGAAAAGGATACAGGAAAGACCTCGTTGTTGAAACAACCTTCAAAGTGTTGAATCATTGATGCCCAGGTTGTATCTTGCACTCATTGAGTAATGTGGATCAGTGGAAGAAGATGAAGTGCAATACCGCAGAGATTTATTCTGCTGAAGAGGCTGTTTGAACCCTTACATGAAAGGGAATTTGGCGTTTTGCCCCCGAATCGAAGGAAATGTGGTTTCCTGATTTTTTTAAATCGTATTTGGGGGCGTGCGGATTTGATTGTAAATGGTTGATGGTTGCTAACGGTTGCATACGTAAATCTCACCAACCGTCATCCTCTCACTTTCTGCTGTTCAAATTTGGAAAATAGCCGTAGAAGAATGGTTTAACAGTTAAGTTCACATTAAATCAACCCGTTCCTATCATTAGCTACAAATGATTAGCTATTTAGCTTCTGCATACGATCGAATGTGAAAGGAAGTCTCATTTCTACAATTTTCATCTAATTTACATAGAAACTTCGGAGGATGAACTACCTATTGTTATTCTGTAGACAGTTCACTATGAATTCCATTACTCACAACTCAATACTTCATTCTGCTATCACACAAAAGTAAAATACAGTTACCATAATTTTATCGTTCCCTGCTCGTCCGGTCTTGCTCAAATTTATATAGTAGAAGGAAGAAAGGACACTTTCATGATCTCATATAAATTTCAACACAATCGTACTCCTTCAAAATTAGCGTCCCGATAGAAAACGCAATAACAGACCTCAGTACTTGAAGGTGTTCGTGTCTTAGAGAAAATCTTGTCTTGGGGAACTTCGTACCATGCTTTATGTATATAGGCAAGTTTGGAGACTCTTTTATGGTTATTTAAAACATTTCATTGATCTCTACGTTTATGTTGCGAATACGAGGAAACTTTGTGCACACACAACTTGCTGCTCCTCAACCTTAACAATATTAATTATAAGACTAGTATGGTATCACGGGCTGCAAGCTGTGTATTACTGCGATGTATGGATGAGTATTTGGTAACAAACCACGGAGGTAGGGTAAGGATTTTGTTGACTGCGTTGTACCGCTTGAAGAATTTTAAGAACCGAATTAGGAGCTATCTGGCAGTTCCAAATGAACTACTCTTACAACACCCGTTGCCTAGCCCGTGATCCACTTCTACACTTGTCTCCATCTGATTATCAACCTTCTAGACAATTAAACAGGTCGTACGTACAATGGGATCGACGAAATCCGACTACGCTGCCTGAGGGGCGTATCTGATTCGAAGCATTGCGAAACCTGAGTGACCGAGTGAGCCCGCGAAACGTGTAGAGGTTCCGCCTATTTGAAATCCAAAAGGGCTGGAAATCAGAGGCTATCTTCGACCGCTAACTGTGGTAACAAAAGAAGAACAAGGCTCCGACCTCAGCTAAAGGCTGTTGTGATAAATTAACACATTGAGTAAACAGTTGGGTGTAGGTACGCCCTCGTCCGTCTCGCAATCGCTTTACATTACTAGAACTACTAGTGGCACGCAGTACCGCAATTGGTTCCACCTCTCAATACATCTATGAAGACACCTACAGAGAAATGGAAAATAGGCCCACCTTGAATCACATAAAATTTGGTTACCGCAGTTAAGAAAGTTCATTGACTCGCAATTCGTATCAACACTCTCAGTGCTGTTCCCGCTTTTTGGAATTCCATGCCCTACTAATTTTTTTTTCTTTTTGGGTTCGAATCACTGTCATTCGGTTAGTTTTGAGCGTAGGATGAAACCCTTTCACACAGAGGTTAGGCACTACAGTAAGAATCTGTATACGGAGTGTTACATTTCATGACGGTCACAGGAAAGGAGAAGGTTCTACGGAAAATTTCTGATCGAAAATGCCTCTTAGTAATTTTTTTGTACACCCTTGAAATTGCGTTTTTTTTTCAATTTTAAGATTTTTTAGACCTTACCGCATTAAAACGGCCATATCTCCCACATTTTGAGTGCGATTTCAAATCAAAGTCCACTATTGTAAAGAGCGTTAAATTTCCTATCGCCCTAATAGGGAACCAAGTTTTTTGAGTAGCAAAACGGGTGAAAATCAGCTTGAAAAGGACACATTGTCAAGTCGTGGGGATCTCGACTTTCGTGAAACGCTCATGAGTCCCTGTAATAAGGCATGTGAATTTTAGCCTGTAGTGCTAAATGATGCGCCAAAATCTAGGCTTTCCAGCGATATAACCAGATTTGAAATTCCGTGTAGTATTTTGGTAGAAAATAGCTTTTCAAGTAAGAAAAACGTCGTTTTGAAATCATTTGAAATCGCACGCAAAATGTGGGAGACATGGCCGTTTTAATTCGGTGAGATCGAACAAACGATAAATATCTTAAAATCGATAAAAACCGCATTTCCAAGGTTGTAAACAAAAATTGCTAAGAGGCATTTTCGATCAGAAATTTTCCGTAGAATCTCTCCTGGCCTGTGACCGTCACGAAATGTAACACCCTGTACATACAGGGTGTGCCACAAAACAATCAAAACTCTTAAAAGTTTTAATTTCAGGGGTAAAAAAAATGTTTACATGTTTGACCTCAAATATGTCCACGTTGTCCATTGCGCACTTGAGCAATCATGCAAGAGCGACACCGACTTTGTTTTTTTTTTTTTTCAAGTAGAAACCCCCTATTTTTGTTGCAGATTCAGATTCTACAAAGAATGTCTTGAACATTTTAACCCTCAACCGATTTTTTTTGGCCTGGCGCAACAGGCTCATCGAAAGCTTAAAAATGCGCAACGCTAAAATCACGCAAAAATGTGATTTGGGGAAAAAACCCATGTGTGGCACACAAAATTTCAATGTTTTTCGACGCTGAATCTCTTGGTGATGTCGGTTTTATGGTTTGATTCGACAAAATCCGATTTTCATCATAAATTATGGTTGGTTTTCGTGAAAAATTGTCATTTTAGGGATTCTTTTACTCTTTTTTCAGGAAATTA
This sequence comes from Creontiades dilutus, assembly GCA_031894815.1. NCBI lineage: Eukaryota > Metazoa > Arthropoda > Insecta > Hemiptera > Miridae > Creontiades > Creontiades dilutus. The sequence continues at coordinate 4,202,093 of JAVIWC010005620.1, forward strand.
ATTTCAAAAATAATTCACGAGTAGTTGTGAGCAGTTGTTATGTTCAATCAATTGACTAGCGTAGCATCAGATTTGCGAAAACAACCTTTAAATGACTCATTTATTATGTTCGATAAAAAAATTACCTTTTGTGACAACAGTAGTTTTTAATCAATTACGCTTTTCGGTAAAAACGACTTAATTCACATTATTAACATCGATTAATTCAAACCGTATTGATTAAAAGCGATATGGAAATAGATTCGTACTAGTAGTTCGTACATTCAGGTTTTCCTCCGACATTGACACAATCTTGGGAGTCCTATGCTGATCGTGACGCAGCGGTAGATGTAGTTTATTTTGCGGCAGTTCACCGATTTCTTTAATCTTGAGCGAAATTCGGTGGCGGACGAAGGCGGACGTACAGAACCTGAAATGTGGTACATGGCTACAATAACTAGCGTACCTTGTGAATTTATTTTGAAAAAACCAATTCACACATCATTATTTACATCAGAGCGTTTAGTGGTTTATCATTTTCAATAATGAACATTGAAATCGACCTAAAAACAAATATTTGTAGAATCCGAAAATCAAATTAAAAAAAAAAATACAGTCTTTCTGCTGTACGGCATCTGGAGCTTTTCTTTAAAGACTTGGACATGTTAAAATACCAAAATTGGTCGCTTTTAGCCTCCATAATTTTGTATTGTCCACTGTAGATGTCATAAAATGCCACAGGTCCCTTCAACTGATGACTGATGCACTTGCACTTGACTCCTAGTTGTCAAAAGACAGTTGATTGACTTGGTCTTCAATAAAACTCCGTGAAGAGCAACCTGTACGAGTCTCATGGGTCGAAACAAAAGCTGATTTCAAAGTTGTAGCCCACCAAGTTCTGCACACGAGACCGTTAGTTATTCCATAATTTTTAACATTTTACGTTGGCAAGCCATCGATTTACCACAAATCATCTTACTATCATTAAAATGTCAGCTGTCTAGGTAGATTAGGATAGAAAGTAGCCGTAGGCCACACTCAGGTGAACAGGAGCGCCTTCTTCAGATTTCTGACGTCCCATAGAAGCTATTATTCAAATTTCAGCTAAATGTAATTGTATGGAATGTCAATACCTTCAGTGGTACAATATACTGTATATGGACACGGCGTAGGAATCCCAACGGTCCGCTGCTATACATATTCCATGTGCATGACTTAACCTCAGCCGATGGCCAACTTGTTGTTCGATTTGTTGATGACATTGCCGTAATCCTGTACATCCTCAGTGCAAACAAGCACATCAGGGACTCCAAGATTCAGTAAACCTCATGGTTAAGTATGATATAGTTACGTATAGCTGTCAATGAAACTTCCCGTCTGAGCCCATCAACATGAATAAATCGTCTATCCAACATCACTATTCAGTCAAATATCTGTGACGTACCAAACGCCTGCTGCTTGACTTAGAACGACCACAATAAAATCCTAAGTAGAAGAACTTGAAATTATTCGTTCCAAAATCACGATTTCCACCAGCATTTCGTATTTTAGACCATTTCAAACATCTGTTTTAGTGATTGTCTGTCGGATGTCCATAAACCTTAAAACAGGCTCAATTGCTGATGGTTTTGTTTAATTTTTCAAGGGAGGTGTGGGTGCATGACTTGATAATTCACTCTCGATATGATCATCAGTAGTTCCTGGGCATAGGGAACTTTGAATGATTGTAAAACGCCCAATTTTTATAGTTTTCTACCAATTTTGATGATTTTTCAGGAAATGTGTGATTTAAAATGCAGATGGTCCACTACAAAATTAATACATAAATATGCCCATGCGCTAAGTAAAGTGCATCAATTAATCACATTCTAATATAAACCATTTTAACAGAAATTTGGAGGGCATTGGATATAGCTTAATAATCTAATATCAATTTCAACCAGGTTTTATTCCACTTGTATCGACTTTAGAATTAATCCGACTGTCCTGCAATACTTGCCAATTTTCCAATTTGAAGGGGTTGATGAATGCGGGAACCCCTTTCATTTTCTTCCTGTCATTCGTTTCAAGCTTTACACTGTTTAATATTGAGAACGTTCTATGTTTATTGATAATCTTTTTGTTCTATTCATTCGTGTTACCGATGCACATTGTGTCGTTTCACGAATCTAGCTGGACAAAATTATTTTTCGTACATTTTACAGCTGTATCGACCAATTAAGACATGTAATTGTAAAATAAAACCGTTTTATTAATTAAAAATTGAATCAATGAGGATTGTCAGGAGAATAAGTGGAAAACGTAAAAACAAAATACTGTTTACTGTACGGTACTAATCTAATGGGAACAAAGGAAAATACAAACAGAAAATCGTCAGTTTCGTCACTGTTTTCAAATTTATGTTTGTACGCGATATGACCAGAACTTCCGTCAAATCCCCTTTTACTTATAAGAGAGAACGACGAATCCTGAACCTAACTATTTATAACATCTTTTTGAGCTTCTACCAAGCGCTCAATTGTTTTATCCAATATGGCTTGGAGTTTGATTTCAGCACGGGTTTTTGTAATTACAGTATACTCCTTTTGTGGCAAACAGGCTTGTTTTGCTTTACTTAAACAGTAATAGGATGGCAAGAAGTCATGACTTGCCTTCATAGACCACTTCCTAGTCTGCTTGTATGTGTGCGTTGTTGACTTGGAGTCTATATAATAGGCTAAAGCTTCATTCGCACTTAATCGCCTAGCACTCTCCAACGAACTCTACTTACGATTGGAAGAGGAAGTAGCTACTGGACATTCATTTATGTTTTTACTAGTAATTGTCTTAGCAATGTTTCTTCTCCCTTCTAAACGTGCTGCTAATTCGGAAGCAGTCATTCATTCCGCAACACTACGTGATTGAACGAGATCCTCAACTATACGATTTTTTGTTCAAAAATTTTCCGTGGCCTTCCTACTTCAGTGAAACCTTGAAAATCGCTGCTTTGATTTTCCCGCAGCAACCCATTTATCAAAAACTTTGGAGGCATAGCTCGCCAACCTCATTTTAATTTGCCTTTCAAAGTCGCTGGTAAGTTAGTCCAAATTAAATTTGGACGAGAGGAACTTGACGAGGAAAGAGTTTTAAACTTCCTTTGAAGTGCTCCAACCGTTCTTCGAAAAAGTCCCTCCTCGAAGTAAAGTACCTTAGAATAAAAAAAAACAATGTTTTACTGAAATGTGCTGCGAATGACACATCTTATTATAAATAGGGAAGGTACAGCTATTACATATATAAAAATTAACCCGGGTACAAATGTGTACAAGTCATTACGATTCCTTTGAAAATACGAAACTAGGAAAAAATCATCCAGTAGTCTTAATTTTTTTTATATTGTTTGATTATCAGTCAAAATCATTAAATAGAAAAAAATCAGCACTTACCAGCATAAATAATATCCATTTCCAACAATAATTAAGTTAATATGAAACTAGGAACATTTCGATTTGTGTGTTAGAAATAACGTCTGGAATTCAACTGATTTATTCAAAGTTGACACGAATACCTTTGGAAGTCACTAGTCAAACTCGACGGTGGGTCCACACTATTGCCAAATGAGGATTGGCACTCGATTCAGGTGTTACACGGAGGTCAGTGTTTTATTTAGTTTGGACGTATTGATACAACGCTCAAATCTTAAAAATAAGGAGGAACAAATACAGGGTGTCCCGCCTTAGTGTAAAAAAAAAATTGGGTGAAACTACTAGTAAATCGCCGCCAACCGCGATTTTTTTTCTCAACCCGTTGCTGAGATATGCTATTTTTAAGAGTTTTTTCAAAAAATCGCGTTTTTCGCCATTAAAACGCTTTTTTCTCGGCAATTTCCCAACATTTTTGCACATTTGACCACATTTTCGGAATCTGCGTTAAATTTCCTATAAGATGAAGTTACTTTGATTTCCAAAACGCATCTTCCAAACACCGAAATTGTCAATCAAAGATGAACATTTTTCGCAAAGTGAAATTTTTCAAAAACTTGGAACGCTTGGCGTGACCACAAAAATAATTTTTTTCGTTGTCAAATTTGATAAAAACTTCTCCCACTTCTAAGCTTTCCAACGGCGTCTCAACCATTTAATTCTGATTGGAATTGACGGAGAAATTAAAGTTCGAATGCCAGAAAACGAGGTGTACCTGAAAATGGTTAGGTACCCGTTTATCAGTTATTGTCGTTTAATCGACCTACAGCCGAGCTAGTGTCAAAGTCCAAAGAAGAAACCTTGCTATCGTAGATGGACTTGGAAAGTTAAGGCGACTTGGAGCTTTAGTCTTCCTCTCGTTTCATTTGCGTCTAGTATCAAACATTATGGCACAATTCAGCAACGAGGAAACAATGGAGGACATTTTGAGAACGTATTGTGAGTTCCTTTATTAGGCCAGTGAGCAAATTCAACGTTAATTTTTTTACTATTCATCTTGTACATATCGTTCATTTTTAATGTAAATAAACTGCAAATTTTTTTTCACATTTATCACAATTTCAATTTTTAATTTTTTACAGTACCTGGAAAAAACATTTTGGAAACAAAATGAACCTCTTCTTACAGGAAATTTAACGCCCAATTCGAACCTGTGGTTGAATGCCGGAAAACATTAATTGAAATCGAGAAAAATCAGTTTCTGTGGCCCATATCATACCAACTTACGTTAAAACGAACTACACGTTTTCTGGCATTCGAACTTTAATTTCTCCGTCAATTCCAATCAGAATTAAATGGTTGAGACGCCGTTGGAAAGCTTAAAGTGGGAGAAGTTTTTATCAAATTTGACAACGAAAAAAATTATTTTTGTGGTCACGCCAAGCGTTCCAAGTTTTTGAAAAATTTCACTCATCTTTGATTGAAAATTTCGGTGTTTGGAAGATGCGTTTGGGAAATCAAAGTAACTTCGTCTTATAGGAAATTTAACGCAGATGCCGAAAATGTGGTCAAATGTGCAAAAAAAATTGCCGAGAAAAAAGCGTTTTAATGGCGAAAAACGCGATTTTTTGAAAAAAACTCTTAAAAATAGCATATCTCAGCAACGGGTTGAGAAAAAAAAACTATCGACACCCTGTATAATAAATGAATATTTTTAGTAACATACACATCAGTTGTACAAATAGATCGAAACCAGAGATATAACTATCGCGTTGAAAAACTAGTGGCCTCTATGTTAACATCTGATACGTCGCGGCCTCCGTTTAGTACCCAATGCAAAATGGAAATTGAGCTATTGCGCTTGCGATTATTGTGTGTACCCACCGTTGAGTGCCTCAAACGTAAACAAACACTATGTTGCAGTGTTTTGGAGTATTGTTTATATTATTCCAATACCAAATTTTAGATTTCTGAACATGACTTTTGTCCACCTAGCATGTACAATCGAAACACAGTGCGATGCAAGGAACTTATGCCACAAAACCAACTTGAAACACGACCTTTAAGAAAGAATCTGATTGTACTCCTCTCAATCATTCGATTCGACAAACCAAAACCCACAATTCAGGCTCTCGACGTTCGGCTCTACGGGAAGTTACGTTATGTTCTTTCAATCAGTTCGTGGAAATCTATCCGAATGCCTGAATACCCTATCTGATTCCACGTAGGATGGCCTACATGATTAGCACTCACTAAACGGTTTAGAGATGGATCTTGCGTCAGAGACGAAAGATGGTGACGGTTTGATATTGCACATCAAGAGAGTAACCAGAGCAAGGATGATTATCAGGAGTCTGCCCATTGGGTGGCTGTTGGATCAGCTTCATACGCAGTCGAAAGTGAACTCGATTTGTCAGAATATACAGAAATACACAAATCAAGGTGTTCTCAATTTGTGTCGTCAGTGAAGTAATTGTTTGATTTGGTACTGCACGATATCATCGTAATAATTCTGGGGTGGATTCACAGTTTTGACAAGAAAAAATCGTTCAACTTTGTTAACTAATCAATTTCATTAATTATTATTTCACGAAAAAAAGGTACTTCACTGCAAAATTGAAAATTTTCAACTTTTCAAGCTAGCAGATGTCGCACTATGTTGTCCAGTACATGTACAATCTATGCAGTATATCGTCGTACAAGCAAAAGGCTTTTTCTGCTTTTTGAAGTTCCTAAAATATTTTTTAAGCTGTTTCCATTGATAGTGTTAGCGTCAGATCGATGGGAAACACAGAAAACAGAGTTTCATGTAGCAATAAGCCACAAATCACCTGAATTTTGACAGCAAAAAGGCACTAAATCCCTAAAAACCTCAAAAAAAGTCAAGGGGGCCTAAATTTGGACTCTTTTTAAAGAACTTTCCATGAGGAATGGAATGAGCCCCTCCCCAGGTCCGTAGATCAAACCATTCCCGATGTATGGCCCGATTTATGGTGCCAACATTAGCGTTATTTTGGTTTATTATTGTTTTTGTTTTGATATCAGTAACCTAGTGATGTAGTTTTGTAGTGATGCAGTAATGTGGATACTGGAGTGAACTCCTAAAAGGCTTTGTAGCCGATACACGGGTTGAAGCATTCTGATATGCATGGAACGCTGCAAATTCTTTCACTGGAGTTTTGGTTTATAATTGTTTTTGTGTTGATAGCAATAACCTAGTGACGTAGTGATGTTGTAATGTGGATACTGGAGTGAATTCCTAAAAGGCTTTGTAGCCGATATACGGGTTGAAACATTCTGATGACCATAAAAAAACGCTGCAAATTCTTTCACCGGGGTTTATTATTCAATTGGCTTGCGTTCATGATTTGAATTTCTAATAAGCTTTGGAGTGTGTGTTTCACAGTTGATAGAGTGATTATTGAATTTCAGGAGGCACACAAATATGATCAACTGAACAATCCAAATAGGTATTTTGGTTGAGAACAGATTTACGTGCTCTATGCATATCTCCTGAAATTCAATAATCGCTCTTATCACCTGTGAAACACACACACTCCAAAGCTTAGTAGAAATTCAAATCATGAACGTTTCGAATTGGCTAAGCACTATTCAGCTGATCGTCGCTTCCAGTCGAGGTTAGCCATATCCATTAAATTAACATTATTGACAGTATTAATTTTCCCTTCTCAATATATTGATATCGTTTTAGGACATAAGATGCTTAATTTTTGCCGTACTGTGTGTTTCAAATGAGTTTAGACAATGTACTACTGACTGCGCCTAATATACATAGATAAATTATTTACATACAAGGATTACTCTGATGCAGAAATAATAAAACTTATTGTTGATATGGCCAATATTTCGAAGGCTGACTATTGACGGGCTCGACAACCAAGAGGACGAATGATATTTTAAACCAATAGTTGCGTGCAGATGTAATTTATATTGTAACATTCAAACTTTTCGTAGTTGAGTTTATTTGAAACTTGATTCCCTCTTTTAATGCAACATTAAATTTCGAGGTTATGAACCGACGAGGTAGTCAATCAGGATTACCATCAATGATAGTGTTTCTGAAAGCAAAGGTATAAAAGCTTATGAAAATTGAAAACGAATTAATTACTTAGTAACTGTTGATTGAACATTATTGATTTATTATTTTTAATTTTGTATCTTATACATAATTAAGTCGGATGAGGATAGGAATTTTAACATCATTGTTTTAATATGTGAGAAAGCAATAATTGCTAGTTTTTTATAATTATTATAAAAATCGTGTAACGATAATCGTGTCCGACCGCTGAGCTACGAAAATTGTCATAACTGTTTTAATGTCTAATTTCGCTCTTTCTAACCGTATCCTTAATTTGAATTTTTTGTGAGTCATCGAAGAAAGGACGAAAACACGAGAAAAAAAATCTTATACGCGAAATAACTCGGAAACGAAGCGTATAAAAAAATTTTAAGGGGCTCTTTTTTTGGAAGTGGGTTGTAAAACACGTAGAAGAGCGGTCGGACAGGACTGGCGTAACACCCTGTGTAATTATTCGTTGAAGAAATATCGAACGTAACTCTCATTATTCGTTGGTTTTAATTATTTGATCATTTGATTTAAGGTATTTAATTTTCCCCAATTTGAACTGAATGATGATGATTGATGATTTGCCTTGCATGACAAATTTTAGAAATCGATTAAAAAAACATGTTTTTAATTCCACGTTTGAACAAGAATCAAGTTTGTACATATTTTTGCATGTTTAGCCGTGAACTGTTAGATGTCTGAACGCCAACTAGAGCAGTAGCTGTCATGTTGGCTGCATCGGGCGTATCATTCAGCGATTTGTCATCATAAAAGAAACCAAGATTATTACATGTGTTACACACGATTTACGTTTTTCTAAATATAATTCCCGACATACGCAATAGTAGCTCACCTTGATAGAATATTGAACAAGTACTTAAGTTTGAATAGATTTCATTTGATATTCCACTCAAATGCAATTTGATTTGGGAAAAGTTCATTTGGTCTGAAATAGATTTCATTTGATATGGAAATTTTATCTATGACTCACAACTGTTTTGAATTCTATTGATCCTATTCCACTTATCGTAACTACAATTCTCAACATATTCTTACCTAAATTTCACAATGTATAGTCTTATTAAACTGTATTTTGCCTCTTACAACGCCACGAATACGTTTAATGTACCCCTCACACCTCTTTTGATTTGAGACCTTTGTGAATGAAAATAGGTACAACATCGTGTTGGCGTCTTTTACCTGAAACATAATTTAAAAAACAATATATCTTCTGATGATTTTAAAATTTTACGGTTATGTGAAACTTCTCTTAGGTCTCATAAAATCTATTGTAATACTGTAATGTAATAGTTTAGTATGACATGGACTCTTTCTACTGTCATATGCGTTAGCGACAACTGAAAATCAAATATCCGATGAAAAAAAGAGGTTCTAAATATTTAGCCACGGTCTTGCGTAAAACTATATGTAATTGTAGTTTAAATTGCAAAGTAATTAAATTAGAAACCATGTTAAATGCATTTCAGTTGTAATCGAGAACAAATTGCCCAAAATCGTGACAAATCCATGGGATTCGGCTTGTTAAGGCCGTTGATTGGAGAGTTTTCTTCAAACTTCCTCCGAATATTTACCCCCTCTACTTCTTTCTTCATCTTCCAATACCAAAACCATTTACCAATTTAAATAATTTGCCCTTTCAGCCCCTTTTTGTTTCCTTCCGAAGGTTCGTTTGTAGTGTTGGTCTAGGACGGACCACTCTCCTGTTTGGCGGTGTTCATAGCGGCAGAACGAGTTCGGGATTTTTAGATGGCTGTTCACACATCAATTGCGGAACAGTATTCAAGCAGTCCCAAGTGGAAAGTGAAGCGCTCATCCTTACCAAGACAGTTTTGGAAGTCAAAGTTTGCCACAGATAAAGGCTATAGGCAAATAATGAACCTATTTTAAAAGGTATGTTTTTAAAAGTTTCGTTCACTACATTGTTACCTTATTTCTGAAAAAAAAAAAAAAAAAAATCCAGAGTAATGTTGAAATTGACTGAAATTTTGGTGCGAAAAGTACATACGAGCATCGACTGAGGAACAATCTAATTTAAGCGACAATTAGGCTTTAAAGAATTGAAATCTGCTGTCTGGGGTGTCGGAGCACCCCACCTTGTGGTACATGGGGTTCTGATTCACCTTGTAGCGTGAGGGTTAAATGGAATGGGACGGAATTTTGAGTGACTGGCTAATTCGTGATCAGTTCCGAGGCACTTAACAGTTCCGAATCGGTTCGAAGTGAAGTATTCGAACTGTTCTTTAGAACTAGTCTTAGAGCTAACCTAGTTCGATTCTGAACTGCAGGGCTCAATGTACAAACGAACCTCGATTTTTTTTCGGTTTTTAAACCAATCGTATCGTGCAGCGGGGACCAATATTCGGTGGTTTTTCGCTCTCCTCCAAAAAATGTCAAAAAGCTGACCGGCCTGTTACGACTTGGACATGTCTGTAATTGTTTCTCCCATGGAGTTCTGCTCTTCCGACAACTAGGGTGAGAGATGTTGAAAAAAAAACAGAATTCCCTCACCTGTAGAAGAAACTTACCTCCTGGGGATCTCTAAAAAGAGAAAAGTTTTTTAAAACTAATTTTAGGGTAGGTTTTGGAGTTGTTCATCGCCCTCGCGTCCAGTAGCATGGTAGTTGGAATGCCCCAGATAGTCAAATTCGTTTGTAGAGCCAACTTTTTCCCAACGGTTTAGAACTAGCTTGAAAGTTGGTGATAATCTCGCATGTCCACTGTATCAAATACCCAACCCTTTGAAAATGGATTTTCGACAAATGGAAAATGCTTCTAGGAACGAACCGAACAGCCATCAAAATTGAGAATTAGTATTCTTATCAAAACTCTTCAAATAAATCATTGTCCCTGCTGAAGCCTTCAGAAGTTCTTTAACATTGAAGGGCCCAGTAACTCCATTATTAGTTGTTCTATTTCTAGGACTACTTGGAAGCGTAAGATTTCACTTACTGTCAGGTTCCCAACCAAATTCTCAATTTTATAATACATTTTGTCCTTGATGTACCGCTTATCGTCATCGTCCAACTGTAAAAAAAAAAGATGCATAGCGGGGATTACATCCAAGTTCAGATATTCGAATTTCTATCAGTAAAATATGGTGCTCAATTTTTAGTGTCCTTGTTCGAACCACCGTATGACCATAACGAACATAAAAATAGTAGCGTTACTTCAAAAGTTTTCAATATTCAGACTTTTGCTACAACAATTTAACGTAAATGTTATACGATTTTGCACGAATCAATTTGTTAAAATCTTAATTTATGCCAGGAGACAATTTTACCAAAACAGTACAAAAGTTTAGGGACGGTTTGAAGCATCTTGAATCATAAAGGTAAAGATCAAATATTTGGGTATGACCCTGGACGCAAAGCTGAAATGGAAGGAACACTAAAGAAAAAAAAAAGCAAGAGCTCCAAATCAAATTTCGCAAGCTTTATTAGATTATGGGGCGATACTCGCAATTCAACTTTTACAACAAACTTCTTCTGTATAAGACATCGCTAATGCCTATTTGGACTTCTGGCATCCAACTATGGGGCTGCACAGCAAAATTTAACATGCAAATTCAGATGCAGATTCAAAATTTCTAAAATAAAGTACTGAAGTGTGCAGTAAACGCTCCCTCGTACATAAAAAATGACGACCTCCATAAAGATCTCAGAGTGGAAACCGTAAGAGATACTGCGAAAAAATTAGCTCAAAGATAATATCATATTATGAACGGCGGGTTCACGCTCATACTAATTTGGAAGCCTATTCAGCTTTTGACATCTCCAGTACTATTCAGCGCCTGAAGAGGACCAAACCCTTGGACTTGGGATGCTGATACCGATGTGATAGTGTAGTGTGGTGCTAGTTAGTGAACTCTCACCATAAAAATGCGTAATTATGTTAAAGCTAAATAACTTGATAGTTACTTACTGTACACATGTATGATGTAACCAGTTGTTATGTTCAATATAATAATAGAATATATATATAAATATACGCTTAAAAAAATACTGGTACAGGGTGTGCATTGATTTCAATGCAGTTCTGACCTTGAATGGCTTCAGACGGTCAGCATACTTGGCTAAAGCAAACATTTTCAACAACAAAAACAATACGACACTTACAACAACAACAATCTGAATAGAAACAAGCCTTATCAACCGCAGTAGAGATGCAGTAAATCCGGAGCAAGTACAATTACATGTGCTTTTTTGCCATCTACCAGTAATTTTTGGCTAAAAACGACATTCATCACAGCAAATCTTTTCAGCTGCTAATTTTGATCTGTGAATTTTTGCCAATTTGTGATTTTTTTTTTTTTTTTTTGACGTTGGTTCTCATTTTGTGATTATCAGACTGAGTGGAGAATATTATTTTGTCTATAAAACTTTTGAAAGAGTGATATTTTCAGGTTTTTTTTTAACGTTCATCGTTTCTGTGACTGTTTCAAATACTTGTGAAGCCGCTAGGGTGAATTTAACAGTAAGAATAGTGATGTTTTTTGCCATTCAAGTAATAATTTTGCTGCTGATTAAAAAAAATTGATCACTGCTGACAAAACAATTACAAATGGAACAAACGGGTTGCCCCTAAGGAGTGACCCTCCCCAAACTAGCATGTCCTGATGGGAACTCCTCTGTTTTCAGCCTGTCGCTTCAAGTTTTAACAATGTACGTGCAATGTAATATTGTGCTTTTTCCAAAATTTAAAATTTGTTAGATTGAACAATGACACTTACATTGCGATAAGTTTTAGTCCATCCGCCGCAGTACGCACCGACTGCTAAAATTGCGAAAACTGCCAAATATTGCAGTCCGGAACGACCAGTTCTGGAGACCATTTCGCTGGCCGATCTTGAAATAAAATGAAAAGCTTAAAGAATAAGAGAACAAATATAAAAGTCGCATTATTATAAACAGGAATCGGATAAATCTATTAAAGTTTCAGTTTCACTACTCATATTCAGGAGTGAACGAAAGGTCCGCATCTAGTTCACGATTCAATAAAGTGGCAGTGGTAGGGAAACAATGTAACTTTTATTACGAAAATCTAAGAAAATAAACGTAGAGAATCGCACTCATGGAAATATGATATGCATATTGTCGTTTATTCTCGTGACACTCGTCTGACAACTTATATGGCACCGAAAATATATGAAATATCTGTCTTCGGCTTGTATTTAATTTTTTCAGTATTGTTTAATATATATTTGTGTATTTATTTTTCAGAGAGACACCAAGTTGTATCGCCAACTCTATATCAATACATGAATACCATTAGTTGGGGATGATGGGGAAAGACCATTACTTTAAAGGGCATTTTCTACGAAACTACCTATTGAGTCCAAGTTGATGCGACTTGTATACAATCACAAGTGGACCAAGAATGGTTCTCATCGTCGGAATCAGTATTGTCCAATAGAAGGATTGAAATATAGAAAAAACAACATGACTGTATAGATCATTGAAAATTATTATTGACTAAAGAACTTCGTTCAATTAGGCGAAGTAAATATTGAATTAGGGTAAATTTATTGTTATGCAGGAGGCTAAAACTTTATTTTCTCTTTATCACTCACGAGGACCATCTTTACATCAGTCCGAACAATCCCTGAAAATGTCATCGAAATCAGTCATGAACTCCCGGAGTTATGCGTGTAACAAGGATTTCACGTTTGCGGATGCACAGGGGCTACTATTGATCCGGGGGTCATGAAACTCATAGGGAACTATCTAAACATCAAAAAAAACAATCCCTGAAAATTTCATTGAAATTGGTCAAGAACTCCCGGAGTTATGCGCGTAACAAGGATTTCACGTTTGCGAATGCGCAGAGGCTACTATTGATTCGGGGGTCATGAAGCTCATAGGGGACCATCTGCACATCAAACAGAACAATCCCTGAAAATTTCATCAAAATCGGACTATAACTTCGTGTAGTTTTGCCCGTAACAAGGATTTGCTGACAGACAGACACGGAACCAAAATTGTTCAGAAAGGTCTAAAACGCAAAATGCGAGTGGAATTTTTGATTTTGGAGACAAAAAATTGTCACATTCCGAAAGTGAAAACAATGCTTCCGCTACCTTGGTAGACTCGGAAGCAATAGAATATTGGAATTTTTCGAAATAACTCTAATGTTCGGTTTGCGATCGGATGAGCTCACTCGAGCTTTAATTGATCCGTCCGCTCGACCTGAGAGTTAGCACTTGGATAGGAGAAAGAATTTCAACAAGAATGTGAATCCACGAGGACGCACACCAACAAAGTTTGAGAGGGGTTTCTTCGAACGGTTCGTGGTTGAAAGTAAAAATCTATAATCTTCAAGATACAAATAAAAAAGATGCGTTTTTACTCTACGACGCAAAACTGTTTGGCACCCTATTGAGCCTATTCCACCATATTATGGTAGGTACTATCACCGACAAAGGAAAATGTTCATACCTTATTTCCACAAGTTACAGTAATATTAAACTTTATTTTGCCCGGTACACGGCCTCGAAGACGTACAATGTGCCCCTCGCACCTCTTTTGATTTGTAGTTTTCTTGAATGAAAATAGATAATCCATCCTCATAGGGTCTTTTATCTGAAATGTAACAACCTTTTAGAAAAAAGTGCGAATCGTTTCAAGAATTCAATAATCGTTCTATCACCTGTGAAACACGCACACCCCAAAGCTTAGTATAAATTCAAATCATGAACGCAAGCCAATTGAATAATAAACCCCAGTGAAAGAATTTACAGCCTTTTATGGTTATCAGAATACTTCAACCCGTGTATCGGCAGAATACGTCAACCCTTTTAGGAGTTCACTCCAGTATCCACGTTCACTACATCACTAGGTCTCGCAATCAAAACAAAAAAAATAATAAACCAAAATAACGCAAATGTTGGCACCTTAAATCGGGCCATACATCGGGAATGGATTGAGCTACGGACCTGGGGAAGGGCTCATTCGATTCCTCATGGAAAGTTCTTCTAGAAAAGTCCAAATTTAGGCCGCCTTAACTTTTTTTGAGGTTTTTAGCGATTTTACAAAACTTTGACAACCCTTAAAGGGCACGGACGGAAAAATATTTATTGCAGATTTGGATTCTACACCATTTGAAACGTAAGCCATGAAATTTTCAGGGGGGGTTAAATTTTTTTTTTTTTCAAGAGCGATTACAATGGTTTATTATTGAATAATAAACCAAAAATCCATATGTTGTTGGCTATAGTGTGTTTTGTTGTGCAACGGATTTCGGAAGCATTGCTTTTGGTGACCAAAATCCCTCTCAATGCTTCCAATCGCTGCCCAATCTTGTTTAGTTTTGAAAATATTTCAACACATTGAATTTTATTGATAGGGATGAATCGTGATTTCTTCACTATTTTCATTTGATTTTATCGACTATTCAGCTCAATTATTGACTTTTTCTTCTACTTCCATTTTACTTCACTTGTGTAAATAAACCTCGAGAACGTAGAATTTTCTCTTTTGAGGGTTAACAACGCAACAGACAATCCATTCAAGCGTCGTCCTTACAGCTTATACTACCGGTTTGCTTGAATCTTTTCTTGTTTGATTTAGAACATTGTTCAAGTTTTATAACATTTTCAGTTGCTTCAAATCGAATTAAGGAAGGGGGTGTTAATAGTGATAAATCGTTATACCTTAACTATTTTAATCTGTTACGTTATCTTTATAAATGAAGTGATATTCAATTGAATAAAGTAACATCTGAAGGAAAAGGTATAAAATAAACTATGTATCCATCTATCTTATTACATAATATATATTTTTTCTTGTTCGATTAAAATTTTGTTTGACAAATCTTTCTTGCAATGAACCTCAAAAATTTTGATTTGGATGTCGAAAAAGTGGATGGAGGGGGTCATGGCCAATACATTCAAGCCAACCTTCGTCCTTTTTTCAAAGCTGATTTTCGTATTTTTCTCTATGATTAAAAATTAGGTCTAGTTTTCCGATAATAGACCTAAATAAGGTTCTCCCTTCATTATCATGCTACGAGCAGCAATCAATATAATTCACATAAGCCCAAAATAATATCTTGAACAACTCTTAACTAAATTAAAGATCTGAAATTCTGTAAGATGAAGGAAAGTCACATTTTAGTATAGAGGCAGCTTTTAGTGAGGATTTGGAAGTTACAAATAGGCGATTTTCTCAGTTTACGATTTTCGGACTTATTCGGTTTTTGGAAGAATCCAAAACTCTTATTACTCTCTTATTATGTTACCAAACGTTTATCAACTCAAGGAGGTGATTTCTACTAGTTGCTCCTTCCAACGGCTGAGACGGTATGCCCACTCAGGATGGACTGTTTCAAGAAAAGGTAAGCTTATGGCTTGCCAGAATTGATGAAGTACCTATTTCTATTTCAGTGATTTTTAGTTCGGTGATTTACGAACTACGAATTAGCTCGATTCTGCCTTCATTGACGGACTTCAAGATTGATGTAATATCTTCTCAGCTTAACAAACCAGTTCAGATCTGGCAGGTTTCGTGAAGAAGCCTTCAGAATCGTTTAAACTTTGAAGGGTACAATAACTCCCTTGTTAGCTCTCTTATTTCGAGGACTACTTATCAGATTTCACAGATTTCACTTACTGACAAGTTCCCGGTCAAATTTTCAACTTCATAATGTATCTTTCCCATAATGTAGACCTTATCGTCATCGTCCAACTATAACAATAAATTCATAATTTCGATTAAAATCAAGATTAGATATTTGTATTGCTATCAGCCGAATCTCGTGCGGATTTCTGGATGTCCTTGTTCGAAGCTTCTTCTAAAAAGTGTTCTTGTAACTACTGTTCAAACGAAAACAATCCTAAACGTCATAAGTTTTTTCTCAATAAAATTAATGGCTAACAATTGCACAAACAAACTCTTCAAATTTCAACTCAATTCTAAATGACAGTTATAAAATAATTTTGGAAAATTCGCTCATCATTTGTTAATGTACTGTCTTCTGTCTTAATAATGTACGTTCAATTTAATATTGGGCGTCTTCCCTTTAAATTTAACAACAACGCTTACTTTGCGAAACTTTTTTTTCCATCCAAGGCAATACGCACCAACTATTAAAATTGCTAAAACTGATAAGTAATAAAATCGATAACCACCATCCATTTCGCAGACCGAGGTCGAAATAAAATGAAAACATAAAGTTACGGCCGTAGTATTTATTTATTGCAAAACTAATGTATATTGAACGAAGGGAAAATAAAATTTTTCTCCCGTTCGTGAAATATGTTCGATGACAGTGTCGTGTAGTCGTAATAGCCCATAAATTGTTTAAACGTTCAAGGCGTTAAACTTCTCTCATGGCCTGATAACGCCGTTTCAAGTTTACACTTGTAAATCTCATTTATCAATCACAATTTTAGTCTGACATATGATATTCGACATCTGTTATGAATCTTTTGGGCAAATCTGAGTTGACGTTGACTTCATTTAGGGAAGTCAAATAACTAGACAGCTTCCATTCGCTGCTGTCTTTGTCCAAAATTCAACCATTTTGGGACAAGTTTTTGTTGCCACGGGGTGCCATACCCAAGATGTTCGCAAAAAAGGTCATGACAAGAGCCAATCGGTGGGCCAACTTCATCAGCGACTTCTATTATTGTGATTTGGCGATCATTCATAACCATTGCTTCCACTTCTTCTGTTTTCATCAGTTGTTGATGCGCTGGGGCACTGGTCACCTTCAATCTTGAAAACGCTTATATAACTCGTAAAAGCTTGTTTTTTTTTTTTTTTTGTCTTAGCAGACTCATTATAGGCCTTTGTTTACATTTCACACGTTTTATCCCTCTTTATTTAATTTTTTACGCAAAATTTAATACAAATTCTTCGATCCATTTTTCTTAACAATCCAAAACCGCAGATCTCATGAAAACACGTCAAATCTTAGCGGCTGCGAACGTGGTTGCTACCTACAGCAATATAGATATCCATGCAACATGGAAATCCGCAAGTGAAATAACTTGAAAAACTAGATTTCAAAAGGAACTAGTAGTGGAAGTGACATTTACTTTGAATAACAGAAATTTTCTTCACATGAGATACGTTTCATCCTGCATCATTCTTACATTTGATATCCTATAACTCCCGGTCTTCTTCTATAATATATATAGTCCTGACCACATCAATTGAATCTCATTTGCAACAGAAATCCTGCAAGATGAAATAACTATGAAGAAAATAAAACTTGATTTCAAAAGGAACTTTTGAAACTAAATATCACAGCAATTATATCAGCTGATGCGATCCTCACATGTTATTGGGCGTTTTTACATCCAAGCACGTTCACATTCACATGCGTGTTAACGTTCGTTGTGTTCCAGATTCTCAGTGAGACAAATAATGTTTTATATCAGCTGAAACTTGGAGGTCTGAATTACCCAGCCAAAGTAATTAAAATGACACATTTCTGGGGTGTACGGAGACATTCTTTCCAGAGTGTACATTGTCCCAGCCGAAATCTCCTAGATTTTCTATACTGGGACAGCTCACGTCCCAGTCGGCGTGAAAGGGTTAAGCACTTTAGGATTGCCTAAGATCGATGCTGAGAATTCGTTCCAAAATAGATACTAAATGTAATTTGCGAAGTTTCACCAACTTTCGTACAGTAGTTTCGAAAAAACTCCAAACGGCGTACTGCAGACGGATGTTTTTTATAATCCGCTTTTCGGACTGAACACATCTTGAAAGGTAAAACACCAATTTTTTTAGATTCTTGGTCGATTTCAAGGCACATTATTGAACATAATAATATAAAACAGTTGGAGTTTAGACCTATTACGGTTCAGGTATGCGTGGAAGTAATGGTTCGAATTATGTTTCTGATCACTTGTCTTCGGGTGAAAAATTACTTGTTATACAATAATGCAGATCCTGCATGAGACATGATTTGAATTACCGAGTCGGCAAAGAACTGAGTCAGAGCAATCAGAACTCGGCTGGGAACTGAACTTCGAGCACGCGCCGTGAGTTGCAACTCGCCTGATTGATAGGTCACGTCTCGGTATAACTCACCGCTCAACTTGGCTTCAACATCGTCTAACGACCTTACCCACCTACCGCCATCTATATGAAATTTTGTGTTTGAACAAGGAAAACCCCGAAGTCACCGACGTTGGGGAGGTCCCAATTGACTCGCGTAACAGCCGATGGATCCGACTTGACCAAAAAGAGATGGGAGAAGTTCGTGAACAAGGGAATTCTAGAGGATTTCGACAACTCCGTCGTGAGTGCCGGGTTAATTCGATTTGTTTGTGGCGCTCGGTCGCTCGGGTCACCCCAGGGGGAGAAACCTGGTTAAAGGGTTAAGCGGTGCGCCTTCTCTACTTCGTAACAAGGGGTGGTTGTCGCAATTGGAGGTGACCTCGAAATCTTGAAATAAGTTTAACTCTCTTTTGCAAACGCTCCAGAAACGTAATTCATCGAAAGTCTCATGTCAATCACCATTGTTCAGATTAACACCGACAACTACATAATAACACCAGATCGTTTTCGTGAATTAAGGGTTGTAAGGATGAAGTCTGGAAAACAGCTGTCGAGGGATTCCATGACTTGAAATAAACTAAGCCTAACTGAATAAAAAATGCATTTTAGAAAAATGATGTTATATTTAATGCCTAATAGCAGGAATAACTTTTCGAGTACCTAAAGAATTTCTAAGAACAAAACGCTGCAAATTCTTTCACTGGGGTTTATTATTCATTTGGCTTGCAGTCATGATTTGAATTTCTACTAAGCTTTGGAGTGTGCGTGTTTCACAGGTGGTAGAGCGATTATTGAATTTCAGGTGGCACACAAATATGATCAACTGTTCAATCCAAATAGGTATTTTGGTTGAGAACCGATTTACGTGATCTATGCATATCTCCACCACAATCTGAAATTCAACTTTAATCGTATTGCGTCTATCACGATGTACCTGACTGATGGAGGGGCTCATTCAACTGATTCCTCATTTTGGTTGGAAAGTTCTTCTGAAAAAAATCGCTGACCTGGGGAGGGGCTCATTCGATTCCTCATGGAAAGTTCTTCAAAAAAGTCAAATTTAGGCCGCCTTGACTTTTTTTGAGGTTTTTAGGGATTTTACAAAACTTTGACAACCCTTAAAGGGCACTTTAAATTAAGTGAGAGTGCTGGCTAAAGAATTGGGGCGTTGTCGGACCAATATTGATTTTTCCTGAAAATTTCAGATTTTTTGCTCCAGCCGTTTGGGAGAAATCGTGCGTACGGCGGACGGACGGAAAAATTTTTATTGCAGATTTGGATTCTACACCCTTGGAAACGTGAACCATGAGATTTTCAGGAGGGGGGTTAAAATTTTTTTTTCAAGAGAGATTATAATGGTTTATCATTGAATAATAAACCAATACTACATGTGACGATCGGCTAAATACTTTTTGGAGGCTTGAAACTTACAAAACTCCCATTTCAATTTAACTTCAACTACCTGAGTTTTCTTGTTAGGACATTCCCACTACAGGGTTAATCTATCCTATCACTCTGTTTAGGAGGAAATGCATTTGGGTTTTCCTTCCTTTTTCCTTCTACTTGAACTTTTCCAAAATTTTCCATATACCTACCTACATCTACGCTGATGTGTGAATATTCTTCCATCTGATTCCGACAATTCCCAGTTCCAAAGATTGTTTGAATTCCGAAGTCATGGATTTGAAATATTTTCGGAGACGCTCCACTAGATCGTTCATATCCTCTTCGGCTTGATAATTCGAAGTGCTAACTGTGGCATTCCACGCTTCAAATCTTCTTGGTTGACCCATATACATTTCTTTGTTTAGATATCCATTAAAAAACGCCGTTATAAAAAAATTCACTTTCCTCAGCAAGATAAAAAATTGTCCTAATCGAGTCAGACCTAACAACTGTACTGATTGTATGTTACAGTATTCGTCGAATCGAACCTCTTTGGAATCGAACCCCGAACCGTTTTGGAGTCTTATACAAGTGGTAGCAGATCGTGGACGTAAGAGTTTAGATAGATAGTTCATTTTACATCATTTCCTTTAAACGTTACATTTTTCAATTGAATAATAACTGATGACCGAGCTGATTAGCGTAACACTGCGGAGACCCGCTGCATCAACATACTGTACCTTCATTATTCATTGACCCTTCTTTATTCGTTCGTTTTCTTCAATTCATTCAACCTAATTCATGATTAAACAGTTTCGCAATTCACATACTTGCAATTCCCTAGTTTTCCCACTAGATGTTTAATTATTTCGGAAAAAGGTTTAATTCTTTCGGGAAAAGGTTCAATTCAACCGGGTAATGCCATATACAGGGTGTCCCTCAAGTTGTCCCCCCTCCCTCCTAAAATCGTCCAGGAACCCCAATGTTCTATTGCAGATTCGGATTCTAGCCAAAATTTCAAGATAATTTGATCCCTTAACTAATTTTTTTTACTGCGCACAACCGATTTAGCGAGCATGCAAAGTTGCGCCACGCCAAAATTGTCAAATAGTGAATGATGGTGAACTCAAATGCGTAGCACATGGGTTTTCATTGTTTCTAAAATCTGATTCATGTGATGCTATCTGTTTCTTGATTCATCTCAATTCATGGGAAACAATGACAGAAATTTGTTTGTTTCGCCGTTGAAAATCATCATTTTTACCGATCTTTAACTCCCAGATTAGGATGATTTTTCACTTAATCACTGAAGAAGGTTTCAATCTTCTATTTTTACATTTTTCAACCATACCTCGAAAATTAATCGCCGTAAAAGTCTGAAAACAAGCGCCTACAATAAAAAAAACGGACGCGAAATAAAGAAATTTCGGTCATTATTCCGCAAAAATTGGGTCGAATTAAGAAACGGATAGCATCACGTAAATCAGCGTCAAAATTCGATGAAAATTCATTTACCACACTTTAGAATTCACCATCATCCACTATTTGACAGTGTTGGGGTTGCGCAACTTTGCGTGGTCGCTGAACCGTTGCGCGCTGTAAAAAAATTGGTTGAGGGATCACATTTTCATGAAATTTCGACTAGAATCCGAATTTCCAAAAAAACAATTGGGGTTCCTATTTAAAATAAGAAAGTTAGTGACACTCATGCATGGTTGCGCGGGGTCGCAAATATGATGTTTGAGATGTTACAAAAAAACGAGGATTCATAAAAAAATGTCTTTGTTTATTCCCATTTGGGGGATTTTAGGAGGATGGAGGGAGGGGGCACAACTCATGGGACACCCTGTATACGTACATATAAATTCCCGGTATTGCACGTTTCATTTTGGCTTGACCTGCGTTCTGCTCAGTGTCTCTGAGACCATGTCCATGTCAAGGTTGATAGATAGCGAAATGACGGTACACGTGATTTTCGAGTTCCTTCCTTAAACGAGGGAGCGTCTCAATATGATCAAGGGCTCATAAGTCACACGGAGGTCGCGGATGATGAATATCCATAATTGGGATTTGCCGGACACGAATGAGGCGCCTTCGGCGCGCACTATACGTTCTCGTTAGCGGAGATTGTGAGATATGAGGCCAAGGCCGGAGAGGCGACTCGCTAAACGGTCGATGATCGGGTTCAATTCCCGTCTCCCTCATGGGAACCCGTGGAGATCTCTAT
Organism: Creontiades dilutus; assembly: GCA_031894815.1. Classification (NCBI taxonomy): domain Eukaryota; kingdom Metazoa; phylum Arthropoda; class Insecta; order Hemiptera; family Miridae; genus Creontiades; species Creontiades dilutus. The sequence goes on from JAVIWC010005620.1 coordinate 4,224,203, forward strand.
TAGCGATATGCAGCAGGAAAACATCCAGCATCCACGTCTTTATTCCATCTCATTGCCCTCCTGGAGTTTCAATGTCGTTGGTAGAGTTTGAATAGGAGCAATTTCCACTTTAAAATCCAAAGATCCTGAATGTAGAGACATAAAAACCCACATATGAGATGAAACTCATGATGGTTATTATTTAAGCACAACTATTTGGGACTCACATTGATCGGTTCCTCAAAATTGGACGACTGAGTGCTGATTTCATTTCCAACCAATGTCAGCAGTTCTTCAAAATCACCATCCTCATAAAATGTCGGAAGTCCATCCCATCTTACAGCCTCAGTGCTTCGTATAAATTGTAACCACGGTAGTTTCTCTAACATGATAGGGTCCGGATCCTTATGATCCCCATTAGAAACATGGTGAAAACCCCTTCGTAACCTTTGACAATCTAGCTAAGAATTGCTCTGTCAAGAAATTGAGAAGATTGTCGTATGTTTATAACAATTGACAAACTACTGAAGCTTAGGTGTTCATTTTGGTTTACTATTCAATAATAAACCATTGTAATCTTGAAAAAAAAAAAACAAAAAAATTCTAACCCCCCTGAAAATTTCATGGTTTACGTTTCAAAGGGTGTAGAATCCGAATCTGCAATAAAAGTTTCCAGTCCGTCCGTCGTACGCCGTACGCACGATTTTCCCAAACGGCTGAAGCAAAAAAGCTGAAATTTTCAGGAAAAATCCATGTTGGTCCGGCGTCGCTCCAATTCTTGAGCCAGCTCTCTCACTTAATTTAAAGTGCCCTTTAAGGGTTGTCAAAGTTTTGTAAAATCCCTAAAAACCTCAAAAAAAGTCAAGGCGGCTTAAATTTGTACTCTTTTTGAAGAACTTTCCACGAGGAATCGAATGAGCCTCTCCCCAGGTCCGTAGGTTAAACCATTCCCGATCTATGGCCCGATTTGTGGTGCCAACATTCGCGTTATTTTGGTTTATTATTGTTTTTGTGTTGATATCAGTAACCTAGTGATGTGTGATGTAATGTGGATACTGGAGTGAACTCCTAAAAGGCTTTGTAGCCGATACACGGGTTGAAGCATTCTCGTAAATGTGGGTAAAACGCGACAAATTCTTTCACTGGGGTTTATTATTCAATAGGCTTGCGTTCATGATTTGAATTTCTACTAAGCTTTGGAGTGTGCGTGTATTACTGGTGATAGAGCGATTATTGAATTTCAGGAGATATGCTTAGACCACGTAAATCTGTTCTCATCCAAAATACCTACTTGGATTGATCAGTTGATCATATTTGTGTGCCTCCTGAAATTCAATAATCGCTCTATCACCTGTGAAACACGCACACTCCAAAGCTTAGTAGAAATCAAATCATGAACGCAATCCAATTGAATTATAAACCCCAGTGAAAGAATTTGCAGCGTTTATGAAATAATTTTGTAAAATATACACTTAAGAATTCATCATTAATTGTTTTCGTTCAGCAGATACTTACGTCTGTGTAGATACCACAAAGATGATGATGTACTGTACGCTCAGTTTAATTTTCAGTCCACTGATCTGATCCGCTGGGGCAAATAATAGATGAATATTGTACCTTTATACAACGATTTGCTGGTTTTCTAAGATACGAATAGTAGTGCGGCAGATATATTCATTTGTCATTGCCGAATTGATCTGTAATTGCATTCTCTGTTATTATTCCCAAAATCTATTTAATGGCGATTCAATAGCCGGCAATCGCGAGTTCCACCGACATTTTTTGATGCCCCTAACATCTTCCAGCCTTCATGGGACCGATAAATTGTGTCGATAATTTCTGGATCTACCATAGGTCATCTTATTTCCTCCATTACTATTTGCTTTGCGAAAACCCAATATATGGTGATTGAAATGCCAGCTTAAGCGAGTTCTACCTTCTTGTTCCTGGCACGTGAATCGAAACATGACTGGCAGTGAGGACAAGATGTTTTCCAGACACTGATTCGAATAATCCTAGTGGACCTGTCCAGATGACGAGTTTTACGAGCGTGTCCACTCGCGCGTACCCGAGATCTGAAGCTACAAATATCCCGTCCGGATGCCTTCGCGCGTTTCCTCAAACGCGCGTAAAACGCGTGCAATGAGCGGGACTCTCGACTCGCCCGTTTAACGCGCGAACGACGCGCGAGTCGAGATACTCGGGAGCCATTGTTGCCGTCCAGTACTACGCGCGAGTCCGTTGTGAGAGAACGTATAGCGAGTCCGTATTTTACCGTATTTGAGCCCCGAGATGGAGCGTGATAACTTTGACACGGAACTTTTCATCGACGAAGTTGAAAAAAGAGCAGCTATATGGAATATGGAGTCAGTAGATTATTCCAATAGAGCCATGAAACGCAGAAAGTGGGAAGAAATCGTCGAAATATTTTGTGAAGCTGGTGATTCTGAAGAAAAGAAAAAAACTATAGATAAGTAAAAGTAGTTTATTTAATAATAGTTGTAATCCGAGTCCATGTTTGTAACTGGCTGAATCCGTCCCAGCGTAGGAACGCGCGTGGAACGCGGTATCTGGACGCAGCAGAAAATGATACGCGCGAGACCACTCGCGTGTAAAATCTCGTCATCTGGACGAGAACTTTGTGACAGCTCTTTGTGACATAAAAACGTGACAGTTTTGGTCAGTTATGTCATGGCTAACGTGTTCCATCGTAAATCAGTTTTTTTCCCATAAATGGTTATTTTAGATGTGAGAGGGGGGGGGGTACAGTACAGCACACACACTGTATAAAACCCAAACCTTATGGAAGAATTTGAATCTTACATCATCCATCCTTAGTTATTTATAGAAAATTCATCTTCATAATTTGTTTTGTTTCTTGAAACAAGACTATCTGAAATTACAACTCCTCCTTAACTAGAAATGAAGTCATAAAGCTTGAAGGAGGTGTTCATTTCTTGGCGAACATTTTACGCTCAACTACATGCAACAATTTATCACGATTAAAACTTTAAATTGTGTCGGGTAATATTTTATTAAAAAAACTGTTTTTCTTCGAGCCCTTATTAAAGTGCCCCCTCGACGTTATATCTTAATATTAAAGTTGTTTAATGAACTTCCGTCTGATGATGGACATCCAGGTAAACTGGCTTTCTAGTCTCCTCCTCAAGTTTACTACTGGGGAATGTGTTTTTTTCTTCATATAATGAGACGAGATTGAGATAAGTATACTAAGGTGTCCATGTAACAAAGTATTATGTGCACTATATTTTCTCTGAAAATACAGTAGGTACTACATACAAAAATGAAGAACATGCTAAATTATGGAATCGTTGAATTTCTTTCACATGAGAGAGAGAGAGAGAGAAAAAAACGTTTATTGATCATTATATGGGGTGGAATGTTGGATTAGTTGGGGTTGTGAAAAGTATAAATTGATATGCCAAAAGCTCGAATTGGTATGCCGAAAGTTGAAATTGAGTCGCCAAAGGTTTAAATTGAGATTCCAAAAATATTAAAATTGATTTTGCCAAACCAATCTGATTTTCTTTTTTTCCTAACTGTGGGTGTGTGTGTGTGTGTAAGATTTCATTCTTCTGGTAGCCAAATTGCTGCCCCGTCCTCCAGTCCAAGTCCTCGTACGTGTTTCCTCGGGCCCCTTAGCCACATAGAAACTGCTCGATGAACTGAGAATTGAGTTTTCACTCGTGCCCACATCATCACCTGGGAGTAGGATTTCGACCACTTGTTGGAGAGGCGTAAGGAAACGTTTTTGAGGAAGGCTTCGTATTCTTTATGTAATGCTCCATCGCATGAAACGACGAGTGGCGTGAAAGACCCTCTCAGGTCTTCAGCGACTCTGTCGTATTTTGCGTGTTTGGCTTGGGCAGCATGCCGGGAGATGGTAGGCCAGTCCATGGAGGAGTAAGAGACTGCGTCAGCGTTTATAACGCGGGCATTGAAAAACGCAGGTCTCTCACGGTCCCACACGCCATGGACCTTCATGTCCGCACCAAGCCGGGGCACTGTCACGTATAACTTTTTCTGTGACCACGCCGTTCCATGCAAGGCTCGCTATCTTTCCACATTCATCTCGAACGAGGTCATGTCCCTGTTTGATCAGGCCTCCCTTCATACAGTTAAGGGCGTGATTCATGTCCATCCTCATCCGTCGCATCACTGGCAACCCTTTCGGTTCCCAACCGAATGGACAGTGATCGCGGAGTTGGGATTGCGACAAAAGTTGTCTGCCGCCAATGGGCGGACGCTGAGCCATTGGGACCCCTCTCTTGTCCTTCGAATGGTTCTTTGCTGCCTCGTGGATAGTGTTGCCAGGAGCTGCTCGTTGGCTGCAAGCTCCGTGGCTTTGTCGTGTTCTTAAGATATAATGAAGGGATATTTACCTTGTGGTGGTCCTCCAGTACTTGTGGGGATTCCCTATGAAGAAACGACTATTGTTCACCCAAAAACTCTTGGCGTTGCAGGAGCAGCCAAAGTCAGGAACTAATTTTCCCACTTAGAGCCTGCCAATTTCCTAGAACTGTCTAATATGATGATTTAAAAAATTCTTGTAGTATTTTATTGGGAGGGCAGAGAAATCCTACTCGTTCAATCGTGTTCATGTATTTTGTATGATGCAAGGAAAGCAAAATTGTTGGTTAGCGTTTCCCCTACAGATGGGACCTTATAAATCAATTAAATTTTTAGCAATTTAATTTGAGGCAATATGCATCGGCAGTGTATTTTTATAGGATGGTTTCTAACCAAAGGCAGGGTATTTGGTTCCCTCCATTACATATAGCTCTTGTACCTGTAGAAATTTATTTATTTATATGAGCACTTGTTTTTGTGATTCCTTCATGTGTACGCATATGTGTATGTATGTTACTTGTTTATCTAAATCACGTTAAGTTAGTGTAATTTATTATTACTCCTGTACAACATTTCTGACATGTAGCGGGTATGGTGTGTGTCTCAAATTAGGGTGAGAGGGTGGGGATTCACGGAGTCATGTGATCTGATTTTTGTCCAAGAGTTTTCAAATGTTGTTGAATTAAACTTAAGCAGGTTGCTATGGACTTTTTTGTGTATTTAGATGACGCACTTGTTTTTCCTGTATTGACTTCAATTAGTCTTGTTATTCATTCATTTTTGTTACGTCGGGCTGTTTCCTGGACGCGATGAGTGCATTCGAAACTGGATTCAACCATCACTCAAAACATTATTCAAATTACCCATGAGCAACCACGCTCGTCCTCAGGGTCAACTGCGACAATCCCCTCATATTCCCAGGACCTCGCCTGCGATCCTTTTCCTGGCCGAAGGTCCTCGAAATTCTTCATATCACCGCTCACGAATTAATCACGGTTTGATATTTCCTGGATTAGCCACCCGAGTCGTTACAACGCGCCCACTCGGATGATGGGCCTCATCAGTGTTGACGGATCACTTCTAGATAGCGTTTCGTTGCCATTTGCGGAGCCAATTACCCATGTCCAGGATCTGAGACGAGTGATGTATTCTGACTCGCAAGCGTTGTTTGCCTTTTGCTCGAACTGCCGACTGAGCCTGCAAGTCAATCTTAATTTTCAACTAATAGTGTAATCAAAACCACTCACAATGTGATTTCCTAGTGTTTCTAATAATGGGAGAACATTCGATCACAGCCTCGAACACAAATAGGGGGTAGTAATGGAAATAAAGCTTTAACAACCACCGCCTCCGTGACTAATCAATTATTAAAACGCATATTTCATTTCCTTCTCCATCAAAAGGAACCCCACACGTAAGTAGATTAATCTTACACCAAATACCTTCTTAATAAATTGTATTATAATCAGGGTAGGTACTTACCAACTGTGAATTGATAAATTAGAATTGAATGGGGTTGATTTATACCGATTACTGAAAATCCTAAAAACCGCAAAAATATTGATATGGGAGGTTTTTCTTTCTCTCGAACGACCACTCCTGGAAAAAAGCAGGAAACTAATACATTATAATATTTAAATTGAATATTATATAATTGATAAATATATTATATTTAATAGTATTAATTGGGGAAATTGCAGACGTAATATAATAATATTATGTCCTAATCATTAAGTAGCAACCCCACCAAAGTTTAACTTGATAAATTCAATCACAAGGAAAAATTAAACAAATCTCAAACTCTATCTTTTAGTCACTATTTATCTGTTTGTAAACCAAAATAGTAATTTTAACAATTCTGGTTTAATTAAGGGACTTATTCATGATAAACATTATTCACGGAGATCTTACCATTTCACCAAAGAATTCTTACCAAAGAAAGTCAGGTGAATTGAATCTAGTTCAGTATCCTGAAACAGCCGATCCCTGTTCCATCAAGGTAAGAATTGAATCATAAACCTGCCATTTTAATTCTTGAAACGCTGCAAATTCTTTCACTGGGTTTATTATTCAATTTGCTTGCGTTCATGATTTGAATTTCTACTAAGCTTTGGACTGTGCGTGTTTCAAAGGTGATAGAGCGATTATTGAATTTCAGGAGATATGCATAGAGCATGTAAATCTGTTCTCAACCAAAATACCTGTTTGGGTTGATCAGTTGATCATATTTGTGGGCCTCCTGAAATTCAATAATCGCTCTACCACCTGTGAAACACGCACACTCCAAAACTTAGTATAAATTCAAATCATGAACGCAAGCCAATTGAATAACAAACTCCAGTGAAAGAATTTGCAGCGTTGTTTTATGGTTATCAGAATACTTCAACCCGTGTATTGGCTATAAACCCTTTTAGGAGTTCACTCCAGTATCCACGTTTACTACATCACTAGGTTACTGCAATCAAAACAAAAGCAATAATAAACCAAAATAACCCAAATGTTGACACTGTAAAGCCATACATCGGGAATGGTTTTACCTGGGGAATTTTATAGCATTTTGACAACCCTTAAAGGGCACTTTAAATTAAGTGAGAGAGCTGGCTCGAGAATTGGGGCATCGCCGGACCAACATGGATTTTCCTGAAAATTTCAGCTTTTTTGCTTCAGCCGTTTGGGAGAAATCGTGCGTACGTTGTTACGGCGGACGGACGGAAAATTTTATTGCAGATTCGGGTTCTACACCCTTTGAAACGTAAACCACGAAATTTTCAGGGGGGTTAGAATTTTTTTTTCAAGAGCGATTGCAATGGTTTATTATTGAATAATAAACTAAAATGAATATTGGAAACAGCGTAAAGATTCTGCGATACTTAACAAAGTTTTTAACGGACAGACATAGGGATTTGGAGACTTATTAATAACTCTCTGTTACATTACATTTTTCGTAACGCCCATCGATGGTACGAAAGCGTATTCGGTTTCTAACGTAGGTAACTGATATAAAATCACTATATTTTTTGAACGAGTTCAATGCTTGTAGGTACTGGTCAACAGATTCACCAGGACCAAAGGCTAGCTTCCAGACGACGTCGTTCGAATATTGTGTTTCGATTTGATGGAATCGCTAATGACTATGTAGACAGAGGCAGATATGCAGTTCACAACAGAAAAGTTTTATTCTGGTGTTAATGGAGCGTTGTTTTCACCACTGAAGATGACCAAGAAGTTAAGGAAAGAGAAGTTGAACAAAGATGTTCTTCCTCCAATGGTTCCATTCTTCAGCCACATTACTTGCTTCTGGTCAAAGACAGCTTCCCATTTTCTAATTCAACAATTTGTTATGAAATTGATGTTAAAAAACGTAGACGAGGCTTAATTGGGTATAAAACTGCGGTACAGATTGCTAAAATAAAATTCATAATTTAAACGTTTCATATTTTGGTTTATTATTCAGTAATAAACCATTGTAATCGCTCTTGAAAAAAAAAAAAAAATTCTAACCCACCCTGAAAATTTCATGGTTTACGTTTCAAAGGGTGTAGAATCCGAATCTGCAATAACATTTTTTCCGTCCGTCCGCCGTACGTCGTACGCACGTTTTCTCCCAAACGGCTGGAGCAAAAAATCTGAAATTTTCAGGGAAAATCAATATTGGTCCGACAACGCCCCAATTCTCTAGCCAGCACTCTCACTTAATTTAAAGTGCCCTTTAAAGGCTGTCGAAGTTTTGTAAAATCCCTAAAAACCTCAAAAAAAGTCGGAGCGGCCTAAATTTGGACTCTTTTTGAAGAACTTTTTATGAGGAATCGAATGAGCCCTTCCCAGGTCCGTAGCGTCAAACCATTCCCGATATGGCCCGATTTATGGTGAAAACATTTGCGTTTTTTTTGGTTTATTATTGTTTATGTTTTCATCGCAGTTAACTAGTGATGTAGTGATGTAGTAATGTGGATACTGGAGTGAACTCCTAAAAGGGTTTATAGCCGATACACGGGTTGAAGCATCTTGAAAAACGCTGCAAATTCTTTCACTGGGGTTTATTATTCAATTGGCTTGCGTTCATGATTTGAATTTCTACTAAGCTTTGGAGTGTGTGTGTTTCACAGGTGATACAGTGATTATTGAATTTCAGGAGGCACACAAATATGATCAATGGAACAATCCAAATAGGTATTTTGGTTGAGAACAGATTTACGTGCTCTATTTATTTCTCCTGAAATTCAATAATCGCTCTATCACCTGTGAAACACGCACACTCCAAAGCTTAGTCCAGACAGTCTTTGATATTAAGAAAAATAATAACCGCTGGCTGGACACTTTTGGGCTTTTTGCACAGGTATTATGCAAGAGGGAAAATGGAAAAATCTCAATTCATTTCCCCAGCTGTATTCGTTCATGTTTGCATTGTATGAATCATGAAAAACTCCAAATGTTGTCCGGAGTTTGATACATTTATGTCTGTTTATCCTTTCAAAAGCCAACAGATGCTCAGTGAGCCCTCCATTGCGCTTTCATCCTCGAAGATACTAAACAGCCGAAACCATAAAGGTAGGTACACAATCATCGTCAATCCTTCAGTTCCGTCTTTTACAACGAGCGGGTAAGTAAACGCTTTGAAACTCATCTGCCCGCCCAGTCGCTTTCACTGAAATTCGAATTCCTCAACCGCGATGAATAGCTGTGACGCACCATCTTTTTTACCAAGTATCAACCCAACGACGGAAATAACGTTGAAAGGTTCCCCTCATATCTTGCGTAATGTTTGTTTTACCGGTTCTTCATTCCAGAGAAATTTTTGTGTCCGCCATGAATAGGCTTTTTAGTGGTTGGGTTTCACTCTTTGGGACCTCCATTCAGTTCCCTATTCTTACTAATGCTCTTCGTTTTATCATGACCAAAAAAAGAGGATTGTATTATAACTATTTGAATATATTAGAAAGTTTTTATTTAACTATGCTCGATGAAACAGACATTATATATCCAAACCATAAATTTGAAGAATAAAATTCTATTGTCAGAAATGAGTGTGTAATAGAAGTTGCCCTATTGTCTCATTGTTATTGCTATAATGGTCTTTTGTAAATAAATGAAAGCAACTATTAAAGACTATCTACGTCATTTTGATGTCGTTCTCAATGTTTATGTCCAATGTCATTATTCCTCCGATAATCCTCATAACAAGCTTAGTGTGTACATCTTATTGAAACTTCTTTAAAAACTGCGCGCAGAACAGTGATCCAATCTACCAACTAAACTGTTTGGTTCCGATATCCCCTACCAGAGCGTGTTGGTGTAGTTATTACTCATTTCTTTGAGAGATATCTGACTGTAATATGTATGTTAGATGTCATACATAAAAGTGTGAGGGTGGGGATCACGCAGAGGCAGCGAACTTTGGTAAGAACTAAACTGTTTAGTTCCAATATTTGCTACTATAGTGTGTTGGCGTCGTTATTACTAATTTCGGCCAGTATTTGGTCCGTAAGTAAAGTAAAGTAAAGTAGACAAGGAATTTCACCTTGGATTTTCGTCCGACTACCCGGAGTTGTCGCGGACGTCGCCAGCCGTCCTCTAGAGAGGATCGGAACTAGGTCTGACGATTTCGATCGTGGCTTCCCATTGCCTCACGCCCTTGGATTTGGAGCGATTTGGATTCACATGATATCGAGATGAGAGGTGAACTGTCTAACGCCAGGACATTTATACTACACTTGATAGGATTTTGGAAATAATCATTGGTGCCTGCCGGATTCGAACCGGGCTAATCAGTGCTCCCACTGAAAGTAAACAGCCAAAGGACTGATGCCTTAGCTCGCTCGGACAACCTGTCCCCTCAGTATCTGGTCTGAAATTCGATTGTATCTGTCATACATTAGAGCCGGGTTAATCAGTTTTCCAAGGAGAAAATTACTGGAGGGGTTGGATCATAATCATTTTGAGGATGTTGCCATCTACACAGATGGTTCCAGAATGGAAGGCAGGTTTGGAGCTGGTACATTTGGTGGGAGGCCCTCGACTATAGGCAATATGTCCTCTGGGTGAGCACACCACAATAAAGCAGACAATAAGGGAGTGTGTGGCAGAGAATTGAGACGAGGAATAAGAGGTAGGTTCTACACTAATTTTCTTAGTTAGCCCTTCAGCTCTGAAAGCTGTTACAGCTGTTCGGAATCAGTCAAGGCTTCAATGCATGCGGAGGTGTACTGAATATTTGGAAAAGAACAATAAGATATCCTTGGAGTGGGTACCGTGGTAGGTAATGAACGAGCAGGCCTGCTTACACGAGCAGGAGCATAAATGCATTCCATTGGGTCGGAACCAGTCTTGGATAAAGCAAAATGCTCGGTTAAGACCGCTTTGTGAGAATGGTTTAAGAAGGAACACAAAAGATGCTGGGAGAACACCCCAGAATAGAAACACGGAAAACTGGTAATGTGTGCACCATGACATCACTAAAGTACAGCCTCCCTCAATCTCTCTAGGAGGAAAACGAGACTCTTTGTGGGACTGGTGACTGGGCAAGCTCTTCTGGAAACAGCTGAGCAGGATTGGAGCCTACACAGGTGATCCAGTATGCATTGTGCGAAAGGAAGGAAGAAGCTGCCTCTCATCTTATCTTTGATAGCCCTGCACTCGAAGCTAAACAGTTCCGAACCTATTGGACTCTTTACCAACTAAATTCTTTCGTGCCAATATCCGCTCCAATATAAATGCCTCATCTTGCTTCTACTCAAACGGCCAATTTGGGAATACGGAAGCTAAATACGGGGTGAAGCATCAAACTCGCAAGTTGAAAGAGTGCAGACCTTCCAGAATCGAGTCCTGAGAATAATCACTAGAACTGATTATTACATCGAAAACGAAAATCTGCACAGAGATACCGAAATACCCACGGTCACGGAAGTTTTACGGAGCTCATACTCTCGATTCCATCAGAGACTCCACAATCATAATAACTCACTTGCTGCTGCCATTTTGGAAGAAAGACCACCAGACCGACCGAACTGGAGTCTTAAAGCAAAAAAGACACACCAATCTATTTGTTCTACAACAACAAAAACCCATAACAAGAATGATCATTGACAGACATTACAATTAGGTACCTTTAGCTCCCTTGCATGCTTCGTATGATTATGACTTATACAAAATGTTCCCAAAACTATAATGCTTTTGTGTAATAAAGTTATATGTTGTAAAAAAATCAATATCTGCTACTTCGATTTTACATACACGTTTATTATGAAGCTTCCAATGAACATACAAATACTGGGAAGCTAAATGCTATATCCATTTGGCAGACGTTGTTCTAAATTGGTTACCTGGACAGATAATGTCAAGGCCAATGTAAAAGACTTGGGCGGTTAAGTACAATCACTCATTGCGGACCACAAAAGGTCAGTTTGCTCTGTTTCTGACGACTTTCAATTAGTGAAAACACCACTACCTGAAACTAAATGACTGAAAAGAATCGTGCCGTAGGACGATACTTGATATTTCATTCGAAAAAAGGTTCTTTGTTGAACTTAGAATCGCTTTGACATTTAGGAATCCTTACCAGGAGTATAGCAACACTTTACCAGATTTTATTCCTCTTTATATCATCTAAAGATCTCATGATCATCATACTATAGGTATAATCATTATATTCCAAAGTTTATCCTATAGTACTTCTATTGAAATAGGTGATTCATTGGCAAGATCAAACTTCATTCCAAACTGTTCTCTCTCAGGCATGTGTTTATATGTTGTTAATGAAGGTTTCGGAGTGGTTTACAGCTCAAACTTGTCACTGAATTCTGGTTTACATTAGGTTATGGGCCCAGCACGCTTCCATGAAACTATTTGAAGGAAACATTGAATCGTAAATTGGCATATTTAAGAAATGAAGACGAGCTGACTGGATATTTGGACGATGATTGGGACAATTGTCACATCGGTAGGCATTCGTTCATTGGGTACGTTTTTACATTGTCAAGAGCAGCTATCTCTTGGATATTTGAGAAGTAGAGAACTGCAACCTTGTCTAGCGTGGAAGCAGAGTTAGTGTCGATATCTGTGGGGTGAAAGAAACTATGTACATGGTGAGGTTTCATCGAGAGTAGGGATTTTCTGTTAGCCTTCCTATATTTTTAAATAATGATAGCCAGGGGATGCGAGAATATTTGTGAAACTTCAGCTTAGGGATCAAGAACGAATTATGTAGACATCAGGAAAAATTTCATAGAACAATATAATCAAGAATGCTTGCTCAGACTTTAATTATTATTTTTTTTTTCTTTTTACGAAACCGCTGATTAAAAGTAGATGGGAATTTTGGTCGAAACGGAAGCTGGAGTCGTGTTCGAAGGAGTTGGGAGATCATTCGGTACTGTACAAGGTGTTATTCCTTGCGTGTTTATGTGTTATTAATAAAAAGTATCGGTGTGTGTTGACAATTCCAACTTGTTCACTCATTTTATATCAATTTCGGCTGACATAATTATTGGAAAGCGTAAAATTAGCTTACTACGGAGTAAGTACTTCTGAAGTAAGCTTCCAATGTCCTCAAAAGAAACAGATAGTGGAAAATTACTATAGTTGCCAGATCAGATTGAAAGAGTACACCGTAGGTTTCTGAGGTATTCTATAAGCTCCATATCCACTCGGGCTCAGTGAATTATGATGAACTTGGTCGTGGCTGTGGGATGTTGGCCCTGGTGATCGTCTCTCTTATGTTGGCCCTGTATAAGAGCCTCTCTTATACAGGGTGTATCAGATAAAGTGCGCAGTACTTCACCCACGTATTCTACAACCAATTTCCAACAAAAAGTGCCTCTAAGTAGGGTAAAAGCATCAATTGTTGACACTATAAGAGAGACAAATCATTCAATTCCGCGTTCTACAAAAGTGTTCAAGAAAATAAAACTTTTAGGTAGTTATTATGAATTGTGAGTTCCTTGTGAACAGTTTGCATGTATTGGACTTACCAACCCCATTTCAATAAAACCCATTTCAATAAAAACGGAGTAAGATAACTCGTTGCCTATATTTCCACGAAAGTAAAGAGTTACACTGTTAAATCGATTTCGACGGTTAGGTCATCATCAGTAACAAACATGAACTGAAAGTACATCACAGAAAGCATATCTCATATAGGATCAAGTGAGAGGAGATTGCATCTTATTGGCTCAAAGAAGTGAAAGGGGCTTACAAAGAGAAAGGAGCACAAACAGTATCATTATGGATAGGCGGAGCCAAACTTATTGCAAGAAGGAACACAACAATGGTGAAATATTTTGAGGAGTGACATCATTTAAACATTTTCCCGACCTATCACTCTTAACAATTTCGAATTTTTCTAGCACATCCAACATACCTCCCTTTGGGCAAAAGTGATCACAGGTGTAACTCTTTACTTTCGTGGAAATATGGACAACGTTTTATCTTACTCCGTTTTTGTTGGGATTTGGCAATTTCGGCATTGAATATTTAAAAATTCCGTTTTTGCCCTGGATTAATGCTTAAGTTGCGTTATGTAATGGCGATTATTATATTAGTCAGAATTAATATTTTACAGAATTATTATTCGTAATTATGCAATTATTCAAGATTTTATTCCGTTTCGAATTTTCACCACCTTGTTGTCATCCTAGTTTTATGAATGCCTTATGAGAAACTCTAGTATGTATGTCACTTCCGTCACTACCTTTGCCATTTAAAAAAAACCTCATCGTGCTAACCAACAGTTAACTTACGTAACGCGAAGTGCTAAAACACAATTTCACCGTCGTTTCCGACTTTGTCGATCTCCTTCGACTGACTACTATGTGAGAGAAACGAAAAAACGCGCCGAGTAACAGTGAAATTCCCCTCAGCCGATCAACAGGTGGAATAAGAGGAAGGTGCCGTTAACCCTTCAGAGTAAGGTACCCAAGTAAAGTGCAAGGACACGGGTCTCCACTACGGCCGAGAGACATAAGCCACGAAAATCGGCTCCCAACCTTCTCAACTGCCCACTTTTTGTCTTCTTTTCCCGGCAAATGGGGTATTGAGTAAGATCCCGCAGCTTTCTTCTAACGATAAAACTTTATACGATGTCGGGAGGTTTTTTTTTTCTCGAAAGTCGTTGAGGTCTGGGTTGTGTGACGAAACATTTGACCCCGGAAAAAGAAGAGTTTTTTTTTCCACGGAACTTTCTATTTCAAGGACGAAGATCGTTTGTGTTGTACTTACATTATGAAGGATCGAAAATATCAACGGTAGGCCGCTCCATAGAATACGATCCTGCACTGTACAGGAGACCTGCAGAACTTGAAGGTTCCGCAGCCTGAACTAGAAAGTGATAAAGGGAATTATACTCTATCAAGTCGGCAGCCATAATAAAATCTCTCTCATTTAAGTGCTCCATATTCTGCTCGATACTGTGTTTCTTATTAACTGAATTTTACTTGTATATTTCGTTTCAACAGTCTACACGACAAACTTATCGATTCAGCGACAGCTGTAACAGCGATTCTGTAACAGCTCTTACCTCATACCAATTTCTTTAAGGCCGCTCTTTTTCTGAATATTCAACATCAAAGTTTTTTTTTCGTATTTTCGACCTTACTTCACTGAAATGGCCATAACTCCCTTAATTTACGAAATGAATTAAATTTTAAATCGTACCGTTGAGAAGAGTAAAAAACGGGACAGTAGACCTCAATGGTTCTACAGCCAGATCATTTAAATGATTAATTTTACACATTTAAGTACCGAAGATGAAAAATTGCCAAGATTATCAATTTATTGATATTGAGGTAATGTTGCATGAAAATTGGAACTTACCAGAGAGGCTAGTGCTTACCAAGGTGGCAGGTACACGACTGACTGACCCCCTTGGGCGGACGGAAAAGTGGTGATGCCGGGATAATAAAGGGCGGAAGGAGCCCACCAGAAGGTTAGTTGAAGGAGTGTTGAGCGGGGGGGGGGAGGGGGGTTACTTTCGGGTCGGTACGGTCGCTAAGAACTGGATTGTACTCCTGTCGATCATTTATATGATACAAATTTCCTTTACTTTCCATTCCATAAAATTTTCTCCTAAGTTACGTCGTACATGGTTTTTTCTGGCCTAAACTTGAGTTTTTGTCAACCTTCTGTTAATTTAACAATTTTCAAAGTCAATTTACCATCATATAATCCACTGGAAAACGGATTGACTCCACGGTAAAAACATCTATATTTCCTCAGCTTTCTATCGGTTTATTAAATTTTCATTTTAGAGCAATTGTTGACAGAGAAATGTGAAAAAACGTGAATCGTTCTAACGAAGTCAGCGATTTGGGGCGCGGGATATTACTACTTAATTTTTCTAGCTGAATCGAATGAACGGATTTCTAAAACTCTCCTTTGGAATAGAAAATGGAATGAAATTGGCTGGACCAATTCATGAAGTCATTAAGCTCTCGAGCCTTGTGGATTTTGCCACTATCCATATTAACACGTGTTTTTGGCTAAAGTACCAAATGGCTGTTCCACCTCTTGGAGACAGTTTCCAGAAAGAGTTGCAGTTGTAGTACCTAATGAGATAATTTTACTGTGTACATTTTGAAAATTTTAGATTTGCCATAAGCTAAGGGAAATTCAAATCGAAGTACCGTTAAAAACATTATAATTGATCAGTTATCGATCAGGGATGATAATTATTAAATTCCTGAAATTGCTATAAAAAAAATAGGGGTTGGTGATATAAAAGTAAAAATTTAGGGTTGTAAGTATGTATATTTAATGGCACATTATAAAAAAAAAATTGTTAAGTTTGAACAACCCTTATGACTTAAGGGGTACGAAAAATAGTCAGTAGCCGATTCTCACACCTACTGAACATGCATACAAAATTTGGTAGAAATCGGTAAAGCCGTTTAGGAGGAGTACGGAGTAACATTGTGACACGGAAATTTTCCATGTTAGATTGGATACACCATTGTAGGTACTGATGTTCTTTGTCTTCGCTTTTAACTGCCCCCTAGGAAGTGTAAGCTCGTGCTTTATGAAAAACTGTAATGGCTATTTTCTGTACTAATCAACCTTATTTGTTGAAAAATAAAAGGGGCTTCTTGTTATGGCATCTAGAGCCACCGAATTTGGACTAAATTATTTTTTCAGACTAGTGATTAAAGATCAGGGTCTTAAGTAGATTTGTAGCGTTTTTCGGTCGATTGGAATGGTTCATTATCGAGAATAATGAACCGAAATATCAACCCTGTCGACAGCCCTTAAGGAAACGTCATGTTTGAGGGCTCGTGGATCGGAAAGGGCGGCTCAAGGGGGACTGCGATCGTCGGCACCCCCTCCACAGGACGGCTTCCGGTGGTGAGTGGGGGCGGCCGATTGCCACCTCCACGTCCGCCCTGGAACCCTCCACCACCAGGAGATCATAGGGCCGCAGGAGCTTCCCGACGTACCCCCTCTGGGGTGAGTGTTGTAGAAGGGAGAGATGAGGGGACCTTGATGAGGTACATTCGGCGGGGAACGGTCCGAAAGTGGTGGGGCCCGCGGCGGAGAGGCGGCGGTAGTTCGTCGAAGAGGTGTGACGTTCCACGAAAAAATTCGGAACGGGTTCGGGACGTCTACGTTCCACCGGTAGAACGGTTCCAATTAGCCGTTCCAGTTTTGAACTGTTCCAACGGACCTCAAAGCGAACTCATTTTGCACACGATACAACTACAAACCTCCAGTTAGTTAGGTAGTTTATTTAAAATATAATCACATTCATACGTAAAATCTCAACAAAAGTCATACAGGAATCCAAAAATTAATTATAAAATGTTTCGTGTTGTTTAAATTTTCTTAAAAATGGAAGTAAACTGTGAAAATTGACGACGCACAACATTGGCTAGGTCAAAACCTCCTAAAATCTTTTTATATCTACCAAACGGTGCAATCCTTAGCAACCAATTTGTATGGATTCCGAACTTTTGTTATATACAGGCTGCTTATTAGAGGCAGACAAATGTGACAACTGAAGAAGCCTTGGAGAGAATTTGATATTGTCTTCTACTAGATGTTTAGATACGGAATCAGCTGAATACCTCCAGAACCAAATTTCTGCCCCATTGGCCGTATGAAGATGAAATGGTCAAGACTTGGAATTTTTAGGTCCGAGATAAGCTGAGACGATCCAAAAGCAACTTTCAGTCATATTAATCCTATGAAGCTGAAACTTGATGTATAGGCAAAACAAAGTCTGCCCATTTACGGGTATAAACAAAGTCTGCCCATTTACGGGTATGGGTAAGAAGGTAGCAGTGGCAAAGGGAGTTTCGTAAAACCGCTTGTTTTGCTCATAGCTCGTAAACGGTTGGAGCTATGGAAGAGTGGAAGGTGTCCATCCGAATGAAAATTTCAAGAGCTACAACTTTTCTTATATGACGATTTTCGATATCTCGAACGGCTTTCGAGATAATTCAGTTTAACATCGATAAAAGGCGAAATGAAGTGAAATAGCGGCAGAACATAGCCCTTAAAATCGTTATCATTCGTCAAATGAAATTTGCACACAAAACCACCTAATTCTGCAAAGCGACTCGGGAGAAATCGCGTTTTCAAGATTTGCGGACGTTATCCGCCCGACAAACAAAACGGACGCTCATACCGGCTTTCTGCAGGGTCCGTTGCGTTCTTTACTTTATTACAAAGAAAATCAGACCGTGTACGCTTAATTTGATCGATTGGAACCGAAGATATAGTCAAAAAACCATGTTTAGGTCATAAAAAATCGAAAAAATCGTCAAAAAATCATACTGCTATAGCTTCCAAAACCGTTCATTTTTGAAGGAGCTGACCTGGCAGGCTTTTCCAATCGTTACAGGGCATTACGAGTCTGTCTGAGTATTGAATGACCCTAATATATCATAGAAGACTTGAAAATATCTATTTCAGAAGAAACTATCGAAACGAAATTCACTACAAATATATCAGCTGAAGAGATTCTCACACGATAATTGGCGCATTCCAAGCATGATTGCAATCGAATATACGTTCTTGATGTTCCTCCCATTACAGCTCTTAGAACAGTTCCACGGACCCTGAAGTTCCGTTCCAAACTGTCACTGTCACTTCCCGAGCCTTAACAGGTACCTTTCGAGTGCTGTCTGGGTATGGAATGACCCTAATATATTGCAGAAGACTTCAGAAGAAACTATCGAAACGAAATTCACTACAAATATATCAGCTGAAGAGATTCTCACACGATAATTGGCGCAATCCAAGCATGATTGCAATCGAATTCACGTTCTTGATGTTCCTCCCAGTACAGCTCTTGGAACAGTTCCACGGACCCTGAAGTTCCGTTCCAAACTGTCACTGTCACTTCCCGAGCCTCAACAGGTACCTTACATCTCCAAGGACTGAAAAGATTTGTTCCGGTTTGCCATAAATGCATGTTTACTGTGTGGTATAAACATAATTAAGATCTACTGTTTTCAAAAGCAAGGATGGTGTTGTCATACAGTCCAGTTATACCTAAAAAAAATTAACCGGATATACATTTTTGAACCAGAACAAAAAATTATTTCAATAGTCTTGCATTTTTCCGGACTATTTAGTTTCAAGTTACCCACGTGCCCACCCGAGAGGCTCATTAATGATTATTTTCGAACACTATTATGAGTTTATTCCTACTAAGCTTAGTCTAAGCTTAGAAATGTGGTATTTTTTCTGTATCCCGACTCATAAAGAGGAAGGGTTAGGTACCGTATCGATGAGGGAACTGTACAGGGATCTTGGAACGGTTACTTCTATGTCACTGTAAATATTGGAACCGTTCCTGATAATCACCTGGACTGACACACCCCTATTGTCAAAGAGGGTGGATGGACACTCCTTCCTCCTTTCCACGGTGAAATCGGACGAGTAGGGGTTGATCCGAGGCGCTTTTGCCGGGGTGGGAAAATCATCCCCCGCTCTTTTGCCGCTGAGGGAGCGACTGCTAGTGGTAGTGGGAGGTTCCCCTCCGGGTCACCGCTTAAGAGAAATGACGAACCTCCTGCCGTGACATTGGCCGCGCTCCTAATCGTTCATTGCCAATGACAGCTGTCAGCTATCCCCGCCCTGTCAGTTACATTCGCCGTAAGGATTTCACAATTGTGACTCAGTACAAAACGAAGAAATCGCCCAAATTTTGAAATACTAGCAGGTTTACCAGACGTTGCCCGGGTTAGGGCAATAAAATTGATGAGTTCTTCTCAAAAATTGAACTAGAATCCTCATAATTAATTTCCTCTAACATTTTAATAACAGTTATTAAAATTTTAGAGGAAAATTGAGGAAATGAAGTGACTACTCCATAGGTTCAGTCGAAAACTGTCAATTCTTGCTGTTATCACGTTACTATGCCGTTTTTCTATCTCAAAAATCGTTTTCTACACTGCGCTGGAGTCATACACCAAGTTCCTCTTCGATTATTGGTTGCCAGCGACAAGCAGTTTGGGCAATTTTCGGGTTGGTTTATGGCCCTCATTCAGATCAAATCTTATTTTAACTGTACCAGGAATTTACATTCGTGAATGTTTGCTGTTTGTTCACATCCTCTCAGAGAGATATAGCATTATTTCTTACACTTACTGAACACTTAATTCAGATAATTTTCATATAGTGTACGCATTCAGAAATTCGTGTAACTGGTGAGAAATACAATTTTGGTTTATTATTCAATAATAAACCATTGTAACCGCTCTTGAAAAAAAATTCTAACCTCCCCTGAAAATTTCATGGTTTAAGTTTCAAAGGGTGTAGAATCCGAATCTGCAAAAAACATTTTTCCGTCCGTCCGCCGTACGCCGTACGCACGATTTCTCCCGAACGGCTGGAGCAAAAGATCTGAAATTTTCAGAAAAATCCATGTTGGACCGACAACGCCCCAATTCTTTACCCAGCTCTCTCACTTAATTTAAAGTGCCCTTTAAGGGTTGTCAAAGTTTTGTTAAATCACTAAAAACCTTGAAAAAAAAGTCAACGCGCCCTACATTTGGACTCTTTTTGAAGAACTTTCCACGAGGAATCGAATGAGCCCCTTCCCAGGTCCGTAGATCAAACCATTCCCGATGTAGGGCCCGATTTATGGTGCCAACATTTGCGTTGTTTTGGTTTATTATTGTTTTTGAGTTGATATCAGTAATCTAGTGATGATGTAGTAATGTGGATACTAGAGTGAACCCCTAAAAGGCTTTGTAGCCGATGCACGGGTTGAAGCATTCTGATATGCATGAAACGCAGCAAATTCTTTCGGTGGGGTTTATTATTCAATTGGCTTGCGTTCATGATTTGAATTTCTACTAAGCTTTGGAGTGTGCGTGTTTCACAAGTGATAGATTGAAGTGATTATTGAATTTCAGGAGGCACACAAATATGATCAACTGATCAATCCAAATAGGTTTTTTGGTTGAGAACAGATTTACGTGCCCTATGCATATCTCTTGAAATTCAATAATCGCTCTATTACCTGTGAAAAACGCACACTCAAATCTTAGTAGAAATTCAAATAGTATAGTATAGTAACTTACGCGATCGTGTGACCAAACCATTAATGTGATAAACATACATTCCCAAATATCGGACACACGTGATACGGGCTTGAACATTTGCCAGCCGACCATAAAAAGCAATTAGACACAAAATGGTCTTATGCAGAAAGGAAACTCCGACTCGTTAATATTGAGAAATAACGAGGTTCCGTTGTGAAATGAGAATGGAAAAAAGGTCTGATTTAAATTCAGATCCGTATCAGAACAAATGTTCAGCGAATAGAAAGACAATGGCATAAAAAAGAAGCGTCGTATTTCTTTATTGGGCAAAAATCTCTCTGGGAGGTGCAAGACGATCTTTGTTGCGGCTCACGAACCTAATCCAGTTGGTTATCAGAGCTAACTGATCTCCCGCGCGTCCTTCACGGTTTTTTTTTTTTGGCGGAATGAAAAACAAGATCGCGTGGTTTGATAGTCGTCACCGATTTTGCTATTATTCTCGCAATGATCTGTAAATAATTGGGTGTATTTCAGTTCAATAGAAATTCAATAGGTATCAGGTAATATCTCTATCACTCGGTTTATGATTTAAGATTCTTAACATTACGCCGTGTCCTACGTGAGCGGGAACTAAGCGATACCAGCGGGTCGGGTGGGTTCAGCGTTTTTTGCGGGGCGGGCGATTTTCCGATCAAACTATGATAACAGAGTTGTGCGTCCTGCGTGCACACGCTCTATCGCAAATCGCTTACAAGCGGCTTGAAATCAAATCGGTTTGATTTTTTCTCGCTACTCCCGCTACAATCGCGCGATTGTTTACATCTGTTGTCAAGGTTATTGGAGTTGTCCAAGTCTATAAGAGTCAAAATCATTTCTCGAGTGCTTGCGAGGTTAGTCAGAACAATGTTGTTGTCACTTATCAACGAAATAAGGAAACAAGAATAGGCTGAAGAGTTATAAATTCCCCGAATTACCTAGTTCTCTAATTGATAAATTTCATGAGATGGTTGCCTCTGCAAACGTTTATTAGAAATGTAATTGAACAGAGCTGGGCTACTTCAGGCCAACGCAAATCGTCTCTCTCTGTAAGAAATTCAGAAAAAACACTCATCGTATTAATTGTCAGTAGGTACGGAACTAACCTAACTAAAACGCGCTATCCTCCATTCGCGGCATCGCTCGCACATAGGACACTAGTCGTGTTTCCCGCTGTAAACGCTTGCACTCGCGTAAATCGCCGGTATCGCCAGTAACGCTGAAATCGCCCCACTCCCGCTCACGTAGGACGAGGCCTTAGGCGGGCGCGTAATTTTTTATCACGCGACCAAGTTGTGTACATATCCTGCACACGATCTAACTCATTTTATGCAGGAAGTATGCAGGATAAGTATTAATCCATACAGTGAACATATTTTTCAACATTTTTGGGTGATTCTCAAACTACAGGGGCGAAAAATGGCACGCTGTGGAGTTCAGAATCGTCTGACTTTCAACTTTTTGCCCTTATCTGCATACATTTATTTAGTACTACATTGACCAGTAGAAAAACTCTGGAAGGTAATATAATTTCCATGTTTTTTAGGGTTGAGAAACCCTAATTTGTCATTGTGATTATCTGCAAGTGTATCGAGGTTTCCAATTTCGAGTTGGTTTTTGAATATTCTACCTGAGATTTAAAACTACATGGAAATTCTCTCGTCTTTAGTTACATTTGAAGAGCATCTGTCAACGGTTATTCAACCCCTGTTTCAAGTTTTCAATGTCCTTACACTACACTTAATTCAGGTCACCTTAGTCCGGGGTCATTGTCAAGGTACAAAAACAATGTGTTTCTGAGGGAACAAAACAGGGAACAGAAAACAGGTTAGTATGTTTATTCAATGTCATTTTAATGGCCCTAGTTGCTCACCTATTATGTTTGATCCGAAATTTTCTTTCTACCCACTTATTCTCTTGGAAGGCCTCTTGGTTGCATATTTAAAATCCACAAGAGGTCCAGTAGTA
Organism: Creontiades dilutus; assembly: GCA_031894815.1. NCBI lineage: Eukaryota > Metazoa > Arthropoda > Insecta > Hemiptera > Miridae > Creontiades > Creontiades dilutus. The sequence continues at coordinate 4,247,038 of JAVIWC010005620.1, forward strand.
TTGGAAGAATCTTTTGTTGGAACACACCAAAATTGTCATTGCCGTGACCGGAACCGTCACGTCATTGTTATGACTTCTATCATTGTCGTGGAGGTCAAATTTCAATTTCGCGGAGAATAATGGGATGTATTGAATGACTGGAAATCCTACGAGGCCAATTAAGTGATGAATACACAAAAACCTAGCAAAATATACACTTACGTTTTTAAAATATCAGGATTTCACAATTCTGTCTTGTAAAATCAAACCTCCAATAATATAAGCAAGCCCTTGTAAATATTTTATCAGCTCTTGGTAACCTATATATTTGTTGTCTTCAATGTTCAATTGTGTGATGGTATTTTGGAATTCAATTGTCCTAGAGACAAAATGATCGAAGATTTGTTATTTGGTGATGCAGAGTCCGACAAAGATCTTCAAGTAGGCAGAAAGAATCTACGAAGAAGAAAAGTGTTCCGTGCAAGAGTGAACTTTAGTTTTTTGAGTGAATTAGAGTGCAATGAAAGATTCCGTATGACTTCCGACAAAATCGCATTCTTAGTTGAACAAATCGGACAACTCATTGAGCACCGCACTGGAAAAAGTGGTTCTCTATCCGTGCACCAGAATCAATCAGAGATTTTATACAACAGATACCATTAAAAAACTCGGCGTATCATCGAGTGTACACTTGGTATCTTAAAAGAAAAATTCCCATGTCTCAATAAATTGAGAGTGAACCCAAAACTTGCTGGGGAGATTGTCAAGTGCTGTGCGGCGTTGTGCAACATCGCGAGACGGGAAGAAGTTGAACCATTACATGTTCCTCACGATCTTGATTTTGATGACACAAATAACGACCCTCAAGACGACAACCAGCCTGCAGCAGCGGTCCGAATGCGGCAGGAGCAAATAATTAGTATTCTCCGATGATCATTGGTCATTAAGGTCCTTTTCTAAGCGGTTCATATAAAAATCACCTTGTACTTTATTCAGAATTTTTAACTCATTGTCTACTTACTTGATAATGCATTCATTAATTAAATTAGAATGAAATACATAAATATGAAATATAAATAAAGCGAAAAATTTAGGGGACCTACGACGAGTGAAGGGACACGATAAAGATGCGGGAGCGGGAATGGTGAGTTGACATTTGTATGACCAGCTGACTTGTAGATTGTAATCAGCTGGGCTAGTAGTTTTCATAAGTTACTGGTGAAATTATTCTTGTAATGGGTCTTTTTTGGAATGTCCCCGCATTTTTAAACAGTTTCCTATTGCGTTCCCACATAATGGAAATGGTTAAGACACGACTGGTAGTCAAGTGGGAAGTTATTTTATCGTCATCGTTATCAGTAAGATTATCAAGAGTTTGTGAACTCCGAGACTGGAGCACATCCTCAGCGAATCGATTCACTGTGGGCGTCGGCTAAACGGCGCAACAGGAAAGAATGTGGAACCAGTCGAAACATGTTGGACTCATATTTATGTGAATTTATGTGGAGGAACAGATATATGGGACAAGACCTATATGACCAAATATTCAAAGACATTGTTTCTTTTTGGCCCCCAGAGTAATAAAAACAGTGTGTTTTGTTTCATTCAGCTTTTGATTTCTATGTGTGTAATATTATGAATAAAAATAAAAACCCGTTGAAGGGTACCAAATTTGTTTGCAGCTTATAATTTTATCCTTCAGTACATTCCTTAGACATGTTGAAGGCAATGCGGGGACATTCCAAAAAATACCCCTTGTAATACCAGTTGGAGGCATCTCACTGTGAAACAGAAGTTACAAGTACTCATAAAACTACCACTTGTAAACTTGTAAATTTCACTTATATTAGAAGCTTATTGTGAAACAGGGCCCTGGTGAAAAATACTTGTCACCCTCGACTCTTCGAATTGGTCTTGAACCGAATGGATTAAGTAATGCTGCCAAGTCGGTTGTAGCATCATCGTATTAGGAACTTGAATGAGCAGACCGTTAAATATCAATTCAAATAGTAGTAACGTTACAAGATAGATCGAATTGTAGAGAGTGAATTCGACATGGTGGGACAAGAATTTTTGGGTAAATACACGTGAAGTGGAACAGAATGCCACCTACTTACACCTTCCTATAGCTCGTGCGCCTTTGTTTATATCAGTAGTCCCCTTGCGTTTAGGTGCATACGTTCTTACCTATTGAAAATTGGTAGAGGAGATTATTGTTTCTTTTTGCAATGGCAGACATCATTCATAACCTTCGAGTTATAAGTACACCTCATGGTGTGAAGTTCCCGCGAAGCCTCCTCGCTCCAAGTCTCCCGATTTCGACAGATCCCCCTTAAACCAACAAAGCCGTTCATTATGAGAACGAAAGAGTTCCACGCGTATCAAGGACAGTGTTTTAAGGGACTCCGTTCGGTTAGTTACCGTAACAACCCGGTTGCTTCAGCCCCATCCGAGTGAAAGGAACCTCATCTCGTCCACACAATGTCCCAAGGTGATCTTCTCCCTTTTTCTTTATTGCTCAAACATAATTTTCATTTGAATAAAAATACTCCGTAAGAATGAGTCCAAATTGACGTCTTGATAAAAGGGATTTACCTGTCATCGTCGATCGTCAAGGTTCTACCGAACCAATAACAGTCGTATTGGGATTGAGAAAGAATGAACCGTTCCTTGAGAAATTCTGCTCCAGCTCGACCTAACTACACTTCTGTATCAGTACTATGAAGAGGAAGAGTAACAACCTTGTTTGTATGTTACAATTTACCTGAAATACTCCTCAACCAATTTTAAAAATTCGTAAGCCATTAGGAAGCAACATATTTTCCGAGTAATATGTTCTACTTATGGCATGCTGGCTGACCCGGCGAAGTTTGTTCCGCCAAGAAGTTAGAAATACAGACTTTTAATTTTATCTAGATCAATTTTGGTTTATTATTCAATAATAAACCATTGTAATCGCTTGGAAAAAAAAATTCTAACCCCCCTGAAAATTTCATGGTTTACGTTTCAAAGGGTGTAGAATCCGAATCTGCACCAAAAAATTTTTCCGTCCGTCCGCCGTACGCCGTACGCACGATTTCTCCCAAACGGCTAAAGCAAAAGATCTGAAATTTTCAGGAAAAATCCATCTTGGTCCGACGACGCCCCAATTCTCTCTTTCACTCAATTTAAAGTGCCCTTTAAGGGCTGTCAAAGTTTTGTAAAATCCCTAGAAAACTCAAAACAAGTCCAAGCGGCATGAATGTAAACTTATTTTAAGAACATACCGTCAGGAATCGAATGAGCCCCTCTCCAGGTCCGTAGGTCAAACCATTCCCGATGTACGGTGCCAACATTTGCGTTTTTTCGTTTATTATTGTTTGTTTGTAACCTAGTGATGTCCGGCCGATAGCGTCGAGTTGTAGTGAATGTGGATACTGGAGTAATAGCCTATGTGAATACTTGTAGTGTAGTTAATAGCCGATACACGGGTCGAAGCATTCTGATATGTATGAAACGCTGATAATAAATAGGTAAATACTATTCGATATATACGTAAATACTGTTGTTTATTATTCAATATTTTCTTTACGTGTTTTGTAAATAATATCAAGCGATTATTGAATTTAAAAATCATCTTTCATTGGCTACATCGTTGCAATTTATTATTCAATTTCTTGCAAATTCTTTCAGAAAACATGATTTGAATTTCTACGTAAGCTTTGAGTGTGCGTGTTTCACAGGATAGGGTGATTATTGAATTTCAGGAGGCACACAAATATGATCAACTGATCAATCCAAATAGGTATTTTGTCGAGAACAGATTTACGTGCTCTATGCATATCTCCTGAAATTCAATAATCGCCCTATCCTGTGAAACACGCACACTCCAAAGTTTAGTAGAAATTCAAATCATGAACGCAAGCCAATTGAATAATAAACCCCAGTGAAAGAATTGGCAGCGTTTTTATTTGGAAAATTAATTAGGTAAATGAAAAAAGCAAGTATTTTGTTGTTGGAATTGAAATCAACAAATTTCGATCATATTTCCGCAAAAATTGAATCGAATCAATAATTAGTTTATTTCGCGTGAAAAATCGTCATTCATGCCGACTTTTGACTTTCAGATTAAGATGATTTTCAACTTGATCAGTGAAGGAGGTTCCAATCTCCTATTTTTACGTTTTTCAACCAGACCTCGAAAATTAATCCGCGTAACAATCTGAAAACGATCGCCTAAAATAAATAACGGACGCAAAATAAACGTATTTCGGTTATTATTCCGCAAAAATTGAGTCGAATCATGAAACGGATAGCATCACGTGAATTAAATTCATTTTCATTTTTCATTTTTAAATATTTATTTTTAATTTAAATCTTAAAAATCTTGTTTAAACTTTAACTCTTTATATGAACTCGATTTAAACCCCAATAGCTTACCATTTTCCAACAACTGGATAACATGTTTCAGCCAACAAACATTTTACTAAAACTGAAATTGGTCAGGAACAACGAATTATAATTTTATAATCATAATTGTCAACATTGCAACACCCAATGCTACGACCAAATCCGATTGGGGTGATAATACACGGCGCACAAAGCAACCCCTCCTTCAAGACCTGGGGGTTGTGCGGGTCGTTGCCTATCCTCGCCCCTGGCCAAGACAATGCCTCCTCCGTAGCAGTCCCAATTTTCAAACGTTAGGTATTTTTTAGTTATACAGGATGTCCCAGGGGTTATGCAATATCCGATGAGTTGCTTTCAGTTGAGTAGCTATACCTCAAATGAGTATGTTGACATGATTTTTGTGTACGGTTTTTCCAATTTTAATGTTTCTGTAGCAGGAAGGGAGTCACACTACTCCTGTGTAAAACTCACACCCTTGCGAACACGTCGGATAGTATGAGGAAAAAATGTTGTATTGTTTATGTCACTTAAATTTTTCTTTAATCTAGTAAATTATCCTTTTTTTTTACCTACTAATCCTTTTTTGTCACCGAGGTTTTGGTTATTACTACCAGCTATATTCAATAGCTATAGCGCACCATGATGAATGGGAATATGCAATAGTAATGGAAATGGAGTTGATAATGATACGGAAGCCTATATAGGGGGATAAGGGTCCATAGTGTCAGCAAAAAGATGAATGCAACTCATCGCAATCAATCGTAAATGAACACCAACAATAGCCGTCTCTCGGCTCTTCGATTATCTTGACTTAGCCCGGACAGCTTAGAAATGCCGTACACGCTGTTCACAAACGAACGGGTTTATGCATCCGACAAAACTAACTTAAATCGTCACTTGAGAGGTCTGGCGTTGTCACCATTCGATTCAGCGAGAAAAGTTACGTATATCCCACCTCCAACCTTTTCTCATCGAGACTTTTGGGAAAACCTCAATTTTAACAGAAAACACACGTTTTTCTGCAGTTAAACACCATTAACTAAACACCCTTAGCTAAAAATATTTTTTTTAAACCAAAACGACTACACCGTTGGAAAGCTGACATTTTGGCGCACGTTTCAACTGGCCTGCACAGTTCTGCGTCAAGCATTAATGGGGTTTCTAAGCGAGATGAAAAACAGGCGATTTCAACATTTTGACAAAACTGCCATTTCGCGCAGAAATCTTCAACGCAATTTAAAAAATAGATAGGAAATTTAACGCCCTTTCCAACGGTGTCATTGAATTCGAGCTTTATCCAAAATTGAGGGAGTTGTGACAGTTTTGATGACATAAAATCGAAAACACGAAAAAAATCTTAAATCGCGAATAACACGGAAACGAGGCCTCTGGAAAAAAATTGCCACGAGGCATATTTGTTTGGAAATGAGTTGTAGAACACGTAATAGTCGGATTGTGCATAACTCCTGGGACTCCCTGTATAGTGCTGGGATCAGCAGAGTACCCAGGTGGGGCAGTCAAATGTACCTCTGAAGGAGTTAGAGGTAGCAACCTACTTCGTCAGCTTCTGGGCATCAGTGGTCAATAAAAAAACAGTCCTCATGAGGATTGCGGCACAACGGGCTATAGGCTTGTTAGATAGGCTTGTTATTAAAACTCAAAAACCAAAACCAAAAATATTTTTTTAACTTCATTTTTGAAGGTCAACTCCCCTTTATTGTTCAACATACGTTTTTTTTCTAGGTCCAAAACTCCGGGAGACAGTTGATATATAGCTTTTCCAAGTCGAATTGAGAATTTTCCAAGTCGAATTGGGAATTTTCCAAACCAATTTGAGAATTTTTGTTAACCAATTTGAGAATTTTCCAAACCAATTTGAGAATTTTCCAAATCAATTGAGAATTTTCGAAATCGATTTGAGAATTTTCCAATCTAAGAAACTTTCACTACTAAAAAGGAAGAGGAAGTTTTCCAACCCGAATTGACAATTTTTTAAGGCGATCCAAAACTTTTGTTTAAAACAAAAATTGTGAAGAAAATGAAAGAATAGCACTTTATGAACAAATTAACATTGAAATCAAAAAGACAAAATGAACGAAGAACTATTCATAAAAATTACGCTCTTGTTAAGAACAGAACAAATCGAGGCCACTCTGCGTTTGCCAACATTTTTTTTATTTCAGTGTGCTTTCATTTTGATTCACCTAATTTTGTTTTCAATAAAAGTCTTAGATTGCCATAAAAAATTGTCAATTCGGGTTGGAACACTTCCCCTTCCTTTTTAGTAGTGAATGCTTCTTAGATGGGAAAATTCTCAAATTGATTTGGAAAATTCTCAAATTGATTTCGAAAAATCTCAAATTGGTTTGGAAAAATCTCAATTTGGTTTGGAAAATTCTCAATTCGACTTGGGAAATTCTCAATTCTGGAAAAGCTACATTATCTCCCTATTGGTCATAGTATTTGAACTCGTGTTCTGTTTGCTTGTTGTACCTACAAATGAATGTATTTTGATTATCCATTCTATGTATCTGTTTGTGTGCTTGTAGTAACTGCTTTCCAAAGCTGTCGATGTTCAACTCCCTTGCAAGCAGGAACGTTGTAACATGACAATCTACTCGTCGTCAGGATATTAGCCAATTTTCATCGATATTTAATTATTAATATTTCTGTTCATGCTCGATAAGCGAACTGTTCTATTTATGACTGCCAGTATGCTAGGGCAATGAGTTTCGGAAGAAATCAGTTTTAATTGTTTATTCATTGATAACATAAAGTTCCTTGGTATATGATTGCGTTTATTTCATATTGTCTCAAGCGGTCTTAATACAGCAGCTCTATGTGGTTAGATGTTCCAGATTGTTAAACCATTCTTCACAATGATGTTCGGCCCACGCTGTCCATTTCAGAAAAGTTGATGACGAGCCAGATAAACGGAACATCTGAAACCAAAATCATAATGTCAAATATCCAGATTCTGTCATTCTGACATAGCGAACGCAAAATTGATATATAGTTATATAGTCTGTCGAAGGAACTCTGTTCCCCATCTTATTTTCTCTAACTTCCAACCAAAAAATGCCCAACTTACGAAATGTATCATAGTTTTTTCGTAATTTTCAAAATAACAAGTGCAATTGACACTAACTTTGATTTTTCAAATCGCAACTCGAACTGTTATTGTAGATTTGGATTCTGCTAATATTCTGCTGGTATCCAGAGTGCGAAAAACGAGTTGTACGTTTTTGTTTCCCGTGCAACAAAATTTTGTCACGACCAACACCAGTAAGACATTTCAATGTCAAAATGACACAACTGACGTTAATATCACGTTAGATTTCCCTAATTCGTACGGTAGGAGTTATGAAACCGGTATCATTATTTTTATCTAAGCTAGATACGGAAATTATAAATCCAACGCGTAGAATTCGTACGTGGTTGTTTAACTTGAAAATTTGAATGTGAAATATAGGAAAGACCTTTATTTGTGAGTGAAAAAATTTAAGGTCGGTTAACAGCTATCAATGACTATTTACATATTACCTAAAAAGTAACTAATATTGTCAATATTTTTAATATTTGAAGCAAAATTAACAGTTATCTTGAAATAAAAAATGCAGGTTGATTTTTATTTCATGAAAATGCAAAATTGTGTTCGCTTTTTTATATTTTCAAGGGAACAAAATAATTACACACAAAAATAAAATAGTGAAGAACCGTAAAGTAGACTAGGGTATCACTATGTATTTTTCGATGTTGAATTCGAATCCAAGGTCCAAAAAATCCTCTGATCCCCCCAAATTTTGAGCTATGGCCAAAAAACTACCCTCAAACCAGAACCTTCTTTTTAAGTCATGCGATTGGGATGAACTACGAATTCTTTTTAAGTGATTTTCAGCATTTTTTTTCAACTTCAAACCAAGAGAGTACTTGGGGAAACTACCTCCCCCTCAATCAACCCCCGCCACCCCCTCATAGGGGTTGAAATTTGAGTTCTCACGCCAAGTGGAGTGGGGTATAGATTACTATGTTTTTGGGGTTCCTGAGATCAAATTTGAAGATTCAAGAGTACGTAGACACCTTTTCTTCCCTTTTTCAACACCTCCTAAGGGTTGAAATTGAATATGTTTTTTGAAAATACTTTCAAACTTTGGTGGGGTCTCCTCCAATGACTTTTAATTCTTTCGAATATTACAGAGATATCACAAGAAAGGAGAATCAAATCGAGTTTAAAAAGGTAATGTACCACAGAGTTTAAGTGATGAATAGTGAGTGATTGAAATAAATGGTGATTCTTTGTGAAACCATTTTTCTTGTTCTAAAGAATCAAAACAACCAATCGGGATTGTTGATTTAGTGAATTTTTGAGGTGTTTTACTATAGTTATGTGACAAATATTTTTTACCTGTGGTGTAGAGCCGAAAGACTCAGCCTTTTAATCGTAGGAAGAGGAGTCCGATGAATCATCATTTGAATCAGAAGAAGGAGTATCAGCATGAGGACCGCTGTCACTGGAACCAGCGTCATCCCAGTGATGCCCACTGGAACCAGAACTAGAAGAAGAATCAGCGTTAGAATCACTGGAATCGGAACTAGATGAAGAATCATCATTAGAATCACTGGAATCGGAACTAGACGAAGAATCATCATTAGAATCACTGGAATCTGAAATGAATGATAAAGAGTCAAAAGAATCGGAGGAATGCTTGTGAGAGTGACCAGCCTCCGTTGAAATGGCAAAAACAACGAACACCATCGCGAAAATTGACAACATCTTGGGGTTGAACATCGTTGAAGGTTGAGTTTGGTACTGGGAAAGTATCAAGATCAAATCAATCTGTAAACACAAGGTGTGAGATGGTACTGATGCCTCAATCAAGTTCGGCCAAGAATTTATACTACAGAAATGAAAGAGGTAAATTATTCATTCCCTGTCAAATTTTCCGCTTTTCACAGTTTCCATCAACAATAGGTATAATACTTTTTAGCAATAATAACTGGAAAACGGGTTATACATAAAATTATCTTTTACGACATTATCGTATTGCCTATTCATGAAACCTATAATTACAAGGTTAACGCGACTGTGGGATCTTAAGGCACGTTTGTCGTTCGGTAATATTCTTACTAAACGAAGAGTTTTATGTTCACGTGGATACAAAACTATTTGGAAAAATAAGTATTCTTAATGAGTTCTTTCTTTTACCGTTAAAAATAATCATAATAATTGATTTCGTGACATTTTGCCGCTATCCCATCTTTTGAATCAAAGTTGAACTCCTACCGCCGTAGGAGCAACTCTTTGACTTAGTGCCAGTTTGACCGAAGTTTTTGATCAACGACTATCAATAAACCAGGGATCCCAGGTGTTAATCAACGGTGTTTGCTTTTTCCAACTCCGGTTCAGGTAAATCAACGATCAAGCGCTATAGACGATCAAAACTAACCGACCAAACCTGGGTGGTTAGCATCCTGAACCACGATTAATCTCATTTTTCATCACCATATTTGTTAGCATCCCGAAATTCTACTGTGTTACTATTCATTGTGGCATTATTGCTATTTTGTGTTATTGTTTTTCGTTAGTTATCAATTTTGTTGATGTTTCCCCACCAATTGGGCTATCCGTGTTACTGGCAATTTCGCTTGATTTTAAATCGTCAATTCTCAATTTAACTTATTTCATTATTCGGCTCCGAGGTAAACGATATTGATTTTGTGACATAACAAATACTTAAAACACCATTGCTGCGGTCACATTTTCTAATCTAATATATAAAATTTCCGTATATATAAAATTTAGTCACCGTACACCTCCGAAACGGTTTATAGATTTATACCAAATTTGATATGCATATTGAGTAGGTCTAAGAATCGGCTAAAATCTATTTTTCATAGCACTGTGTGATAAAGGTTGTTCACCCTTAACATTTTTTGAAAAAAATTTTTGGACGCGATTTTTTTTTTTTTTAATAATGTGGCATTGAAAAATACATACAACCCTAAATTTTTACTTTTTTATTACCAACCCCTGTGTCTTTATAGACATTTAAGTAATTTAATCCCCCCTCCCCTGCTCTATAACTGATCAATTATAGTGTTTTCAACTGTATTTCGATTAAAATTTCCCTTAGCTCATGGCAAATCTAAAATTTTTTCAATGAAAATAAACATTTATTTTTATTACTGAAGTTTAATCCGGATATACGCTTACTGTTAACAATCTTGGATTCTTAAAATTTGAAGCCCCTTTACTGTTGAGCGAAATGCCACCATTCGAATATTAATTTCTTTATGGTGTAATCCTACAATATATTCAGGAGGGAGAATATTCTTTGTTGCTACTTAATAAGTATTTGTTTTTGGAACTCTTGAAATTCATCAGAATCTGATATTTTTTAAACTGAGCCCCGCATACAGGAAAAGAACCATATTCTTTAAATTTACCTAATTCACTCAAATGCATCATGAAAAAAAAAAAAAAAAAAAAAAAAAACTACTAATCAGATCAGTTAAATCTTAATCGAATCTCGCATATCATCTGTATCCATGAGCACCCTAAAGCTTCAAATAGGTTGAGAACAAAACGTAAATGCCCATGATTTCTCAATACGATCGATTAAAACTCGCGCCCAGTTATTTTTAATATGAAAGACTCCCTATTCCACGTTTTATTTCGTGTTTCGCGACGATTCATCGCAAATTTTTCGGGCACTTATCAAAGAGTGTTTTTTTTTCATTTTTTTTGTGCGGCGCTTCGTAACAAACCTCACCGCTACATTATACGAAGGGAAAAAGTTCGCGAGCATCCTTTTGCACGGTTCAAAAGTTTTGCCCCGGGAGTTTATCACGCCGTCACATAAATCTAACTTTGAGGAAGTTTACATTCAGAGTCGAAAAGATACACCTGCCTACTATGACGGATGTTCATATTTCTTAGTTTTCAAAGAATACTTTCCATTTTTTTCCTCTTCCACTTTTCATGCAGTAAAGTTATTCGGTCTTATCATAAAGCTAGCTTGAAAGAGCATTCAGCGATACTAAATTCTTGTTCTAATAAGAACACTCGATTATACGTTGTAAGAGGCAGTAATGAGACTATCTGCAGTGGTTCAAGATTCACTCAAATTACTTTTTGCTATATTCGAGTCATGAAACCATTTTTTCACTCCAAAATCAAAAATTTCTCTCGTATTTTAAGTTTTAAACCATTCTGAACGTTTAGTATCTGTCTGTATCGGTCTGTTTGTCTGTCGTGCCCTGTATGTGAAGTCCCAGATCCTTCGAGCAAGCTTAAATTATAGTTTTCATCCTGTTCTAATGAAATTTATCGGGAACGTATGGGTGATCTTGACGCCCGATGATTAATGCTTAAAAATCAATATTACACTCTCCACTTGCTCGACCTGTCAGTTGTGACATTTGAATCATCACGAAACTCCACTTTTGATGCCTAATTTCTGATGTATTCATTTTCTTACGTACCTACTTATTCAGGCGCAATAAGATCCAAATAGGGACATGAGCGGATTTCGGTAGAATCAAATTTTTATTGATTTTATTTGACGTGTCGCTATTGTTGGGGTATCGGAGCAAATGCACGATCGGAGCAAAAACAGATATTTTAGGACTACAAGTTAAAATTTACCTCCTGGTCACCGGGGCTTATGAGCGTTTGAAAAAGGTGAAAACTTGCAAATTTCAAGTTTTTTTTTTCCTCCCCAAGTTCATTTTTCATCCGTTTAGCTTATCAGAAAAACTTCAGTTTTCCATCAGGTAATCAGGGAATTTAAAGCATTTTCCAGCGGTTTGATTAAATTTTGAATGACTTCTTCAGTTAATGAAGTTATGATCATTTTAGTGAGTTTGAAGTCAAAAACAGAAAAATTTCCTTCGTGAACGAAAACTTTTTGTTGTCTGGCCTAGCTTTTGAGATAGGGCTCATAACCTATTTTCTTCTTACGTTTGGGTGTTGAAAATTTGACTGGAAAATCCCAACTAGTTTTTCACTTTCATCCAATGTTTCCATGTTTTATGAGGCATAGAATGCTAATTTTAAACCGGATTTTGTTCATTGAAACAATCGATTCCTGGCCTGTGGCTGGCACTAAAGGTTAACAGCCAGTATACAATGTGTTTCCGGATGCATCGCAGCAGCCCACGCCTAACTTTCATTCCAATCAACAATCAGAGACCTGAATGCTTAACCAAATCCTTTTCACCTCGACGGATTCCAACGGCGAGACTCAAAAAGGTTTCCATTGTGAGAGATAATTGTATGAAGATAGTCTTTAGGCTCATTCGACGTCAACCCAGTCGTATACGGCGGTGTAATTTTCGAGAGAGAATATTTCGGCGGCCCCACAGAGCAGTGCAGGCCCCATAACAAGCGATAAGGGGACGTGGAAGTTTTTTCAAACTGGTTCGTCGAAATGATGATCACGGGCATCGTCCGGGGCTCGTTTGCAAATTGGACGGAGATGAGCGGGATTTTGCTGTGAAAGAAATACCGATTCTGCAATTGTATTCCGTAGCAAACGTGGTGCCAACCTCGATACAACTGATTACCCTAAATCTTTTCAATTTCATAGTTGCAAAGTCGCAACCCGAAACACTATTATCATGCGTTACTTTTACACGCCCGTATAAATTGCATTCAATTGCAACAATAAAAGCCTACAAACGCAAGGCCAATAAACGACAATTAACACGTTAATTGCGGACAACCCATAACAGAACACTCAAAGCAGTTATTCCGCTACTCCCCGTTCAGATGCACTTGGTAAGACATGGTATCGTTCTTCGCTGAGAATATTCCTCGCCACGGTCTTAATTTTAGAAAAACGAAATATTTGACTTATTCCATCGGTAAAATTTGGCATTATCTATTCTGGGAACATTCGTTAAAAAAGTAATGAATGCTGAATTTGTTTAGTAAAATGTTGAATTTGGTTTTAAAAATGTTGAATTGGTTTTGGAAAATGTTGAATTTGTTTTGGAAAATGTTGAATTTGGTTCGAAATGTTGAATTAGATTTGGAAAACATTGTAACTGCGGACAACCCTTCATATATAACGCCATTAACTCTATTCTGGGACACTGGAATCAGTGCGTTTCGGTAAACATTCATTCGATTCTTCAAAAGCAGATGTGCCTCTTCTTAAAACAGAGTCAGGACATCAATATGACGTTTTTCCTAATGAATCTGGGCAAATTTTCTAAAATTGTTCATTTTTGACGTTTGTTACTAGTTTTAGATGCATTTCGAATTTATAAAACATTTTGCCGATTCAATATTCTTTTCAAATCATTCCATTCTATATTTTCATAAATTATTGTAAACCAAATGCAGATGTGACAAGGTTCATTAACTTGTTTGTAATCTAAACCATTAGTTCATTTATTATTAGATAATTTCTTGATGCAGGATAATTTCTTACTTAATGCAAAGGGTTAGGTCTTCAAACACACTTATTCATGTCAACTTTTTTTTTAAACTTTAACTAAAGAAAATGTATTTTTATCACTTTTGCATGTTTTTTATACAAACATTTGTGGCAAAAGGCTGGTTTATTAGCACAATGAGAATCACACTCTTTCCTTCCATAGTTTGAGTTTATAAACTTGTTTGTAATCTAAACCATTAGCTCATTTATTATTAGATAATTTCTTTATGCAGCATAATTTCTTAATGCAAAGGGTTAGGTCTTCAAACATACTTATTCATGTCAACTTTTTTTTAAGCCTTAGCAGAAGAAAAATATGAAGAATGGGAAACTATGAAGTACACTATCGAGTTCACTCCGCATCGTGAGTTAACTTATCAACTCTACTGCGTTAAGGAGTCAATCGGCCCCTCAAGTTTTCTATTACACACTGGATGTTGGATGTAGTCAGTTAGTCATACGACATGTAACTTTTTTTCGAACGAGAAAGTAGAATAAACACTAACGCAAAGACTGCAAAAAAGGCTTTTGTAGCTCCCGCATATAGGGAAGTGCCGCACGGGGCCGATTGACCATGTTAACTTATTCTATTCGTTCATGTTAACAACGAACGTCATACTGTCCAACCAATTTGATAGGCGTTTTGACGTAGAAGGTCATCCTATATTACTGAAAATTCGTCAAGTAACGCGATACCAATATAAAAAATGCTTGCCTCCATGCAAGGTTACATAAATGTTTGCAGTTCACACTGATCAGCTGAATTCTATTGATGCCAATCTCTTCCTTAATCCATCTCCCGAGCTGAAATATAAATATTGCTCTTGTGCCATCTAGAATACAATTACGATTCATGGAAGATCCAAGTTTTGATAATGTACCGCAGGCTTTGTTTATTCTATCTTGTTAAACTTCAATTGGATTCCGTTGCGTGTTTCTCGTTGTACTTAGGAAACATCATCTCTAGATGTATAGTCCATTTCTGATATTGAAATGGATGAGCTATAAAGGAAGAGTAAAGTTGTACTTATAAAGGGAATAGTTACCTGATGGATTGTGCGACATATTGTATGAACCTCCTGTACACACGGGACTTACCCCGACAAGAAGGCACAACTGTTGCCACCTTTGCAGATGATACGGCTATCCTCTCTGTTGGAGATGATATAGAAGCTGCAACACGCAAACTACAGACGTCTACTACTGAGGTTTCTAAGTGGACCAAGATGTGGAGAATGAAGCTGAACGAATCAAAATCAGCCCACATCAACTTCACTAACCGAAAAGTCCCAATCTTGGATGTCGAGATCAATTCGAATAAAATACCGCATACTGAAGCAGTTAAATACTTGGGTTTGACACTTGACTCCAAATTAAACTGGAATAAACACATAGAAAAGAAGAAAGAAGAACTTAAAATTAAGTAAAGAAGGATGTATTGGCTAATGGGAAGGAATTCCCATCTCTCTCTTCACAACAAACTGCTTATATATAAGCAGATCCTTCGCCCTATTTGGACCTATGGGATACAGATCTGGGGCTGTGCCAAGAAATCAAATATTAAGAAAATCCAAACCTTTCAGAATAAAATACTTAGAAGTATAGTTGGAGCCCCTTGGTACATGCGAAACGATGATATTCATCGAGATTTGAGGATGGAGACAGTCTATGAAATTATTGCAAAATACGCAAGGAAGCATGAACATCGCCTCCACAAACACGAGAACCCGGAGATGCTCTACGTTTTGGACAACGAAGGTAAAATCCGACGTCTCAAGCGAAACAAACCACTGGATTTAGTTGTGCTGCGTGAATAGAAGTACAATCGAACTCAGTGCTAATTAATTGAGCTATATAATAAAGGGCTAGGTTTTGCTGTAAACCTACCCTCTTGGAGTGTATCTTTATCGATATGTAAAATTGCTAGATGAAATGTATTTGATTTTTCAGTTGCAATTAATAAATCACGAAAAAAAAAAAAAAAAATATATTGTATGAACTGCAATAGAATGGAGTTAGAGCTTTCACACTTCATGTTAATTTGCCCCGCCTACAAGCCATACCGATCGTTCTACTTAGCAAAACATATCCCAAACTATATTGATATTACATCCACATCCCTTGTGAATGTGGATTCAATGCTTGTCGATCTGTTGACCTGGGATGGCAATATCGATAAATTTGTAGCGGTATTTAGGTATTGCATTCAATCTTTCAAGCTAAGAGCATTCTCGCTAAACGAATAGAGCAACAGAATGAACGGTGAATCATTATGTTCAGGAGAATTGGAGATGAATTAATGTATTATCTCTGCCTTCTCTGGATATCTTGAATTCACTACATATCTTGTATTAACTACAGCAAAATATATTTCATCATTTAGCGTGGCAAATGTATGAAAATATAATAAAATTTTAAATCTTGGGAAGATGTCGTCGTGTATAGTTCGAGATGGAATGGGTGATTTTCATTTAACCCTACCATCATCATCAACCATCAACCAAACATAAGACCTGACAAAATTATTAGACTCCTAATGTTCAAATATAATCCTTATTTACTCTATATGTTTATACTCCATCACGGAACTCTTTATTTTGTTATACTGATAGAAGATGATGTGTTATTTTTCGCAACTCTTTGCAATGTATCATATAATGCAATTAAATCTTGAATTGAATCGATATTGAAATACAGTGACAACAGTATTTCTCGTGTAGTTACTCTCATAATTATTTCTTAGTTATCTCTGGCGTCGAGGCGGTTTAGAATGACCTCAGAAGGCGCGGTCAGATTTTATGTGAACCCCGCTCTCTGATGGGAATTTCTGATGGGGGTCCCCCGACACCGATTCAAACCTCTGTGAAGAACTGAATTTACTCGCCGTCATATAAAAAAGGCCGCAACATCCCGAAGACGCATCAGTCTCCCTTCAGCTGCCTTTGAACCTTCATTTTAGATTTCTAACAGGAATCAACCTTAATTCACCATCATGAAATCCATCATTGTTTTGTCGTTGGCTCTCGTTGGCTTCGTTGCCGTGACTTCATTTGCGGAATCCGTCGCCCCAGAATCCGATGACCTGAAGTACCCAGGTAAATACCAAATCAACTACTATGATACACAAATATTTACAGATTTTATTCATAAAATCAATCGACACAATAACTTTTCAATAACTTGGTGACGATTCTAGCAGTAATGCCATCTACTAGGGTTCGTTCCACAGAGTTTCCCCAAAAAAGAAAAGTGCTATCCTTAAATTAAAATGTAACCCTCACACTGCAACGTAATTCGGAATCACGTATACCACAAGGTGGGGTGCTCTGACACCCCACACATTTTACAGGACATTTCAATAAATTAAAGCATAATTATCGCTTCTACTCTATGTTTTTCCATTGGGTGACTATCAGTGAATGATCGTAGGTACTTTTCGGTCCCCAATGTCAATCAATTCTAACATGTCGATGGCTTTTTTTTCCAGAAATAAGTTACCAACTTTTGAAACAGATTCATTATTTGCCTACCCCTCTATCTTTATACTTTATACTTTGCGAAATATAACAAAAACGCTGCAATTTCTTTCACTAGGCTTCATTATTCAATTGGCTTGCGTTCATGATTGCATTTCTACTAAGCTTTGGAGTGTGAGTGTTTCACAGGTGATAGAGCGATTATTGAATTTCAGGAGGCACACAAATATCAATATATTTTAGGTATCAATAAATAGGTATTTTGGTTGAGAACAGATTTGCGTGCGCTATGCATATCTCCTGAAATTCAATAATCGCTCTATCACCTTTGAGACAGGGACACTCCAAAGCTTAGTAGAAAATCAAATCTCGAACGCAAGCCAATTGAATAATAAACCCCAGTGAAAGAATTTGCAGTGTTTTTTATGGTTATCAGAATGCTTCAACCCGTGTATCGGCTACAAAGCCTTTTACGAGTTCACTCCAGTATCAACATTACTACATCACTACGTCACTAGGTTACTGATATCAACACAAAAACAATAATAAACCAAAATAACGTGAATGTTGGCACCATAAATCGGGCCATAGATCGGGAATGGTTTGACCCATGGACCAGGGGAGGGGCTCATTCGATTCCTCGTGGAGTGTTCTTCAAAAAGAGTACAAATTTATGCCGCCTTGACTTTTTTTTGAGGTTTTTAGGGATTTTACAAAACTTTGACAACCCTTAACGGGCACTTTAAATTAAGTGAGAGAGCTGGCTCAAGAATCGGGGCGTCGCCGGACCAACATGGATTTTTCCTGAAAATTTCAGTTTTTTTGCTTCAGCCCTTTGGGAGAAATCGTGCGTACAGCGTACGGCGGACGGACGGAAAATTTTTATTGCAGATTCGGATTCTACACCCTTTGAAACGTAAACCATGAAATTTTCAGCGGGGGGTTAGAATTTTTTTTCAAGAGCGATCACAATGGTTTATTATTGAATAATAAACCAAAATGAAATATTACTGATGAATAGATAAAAATCACAAATTCCAATGATGCTGAAGGTAACTTTCAACTTTGACCAAAGAAAACTATAGCATATTCAACATAAGAAATTTAAAGCAAACTTTGACTTTCAAACAATTTTGGCAAAATTTCACAACCTTCACTTGCTGTCAACAAATTGGTTGATTGTACTCGGAACAACAGCTGGACTTCTTCTTATCCTTCTCTAGGTCACAAAACTTGCACCGCTTATAGTTTCAGGTTCGAATTTAGGAAGGAGCGAAATTTACAAATAATATTGATTATTATACCAAATTAACGGAAATAACACCAGAATTCCATTATAAAAGTGTATTATATTCGTAGAAAAAAAGTTTCATTACTAGCAAGGTGGCGAATATAAGCTAAGGTTTAAGAAGCTATAAGATGGTTAATATCAGCTAAGGTTTAATTTGAGAATGCCGTAAAATGAATAGGTTACTGAATTCTCCGAGATCAGCGACTAGAGAACAGCCGAAGAGGAGGCTACTGGTAGACTTGGGACCCCTCCATTACCGTACCCCCATCCATTCAAAAATTGGTCGCTGTAGGGTGCGTGGACACCCCTTGTAGTGGTGTGAGGGTTGATACTGAACCAAAAAGTTCCTGTAAACATGGGTCCATGAACAATGTTTTACTTGCGGAAAACCCCCATGAAATCGCGTTTCCTTACATTCATTCGTGAATTACGTTGGAAAGGACAGTTCTACCAAAAATGACTATTCAGCGGTTAACTGTTTCTGTAGTACATAGCGTTCCTTCGTGAATCACTGATATATTATCCAAACTCCGTGTTCTGTAATTGCATTGTTGATGCCATTTAAAGATTCTCATTTACATGTCCGCACAGTTGATCGATTTTGAACAAAATCAGCCATTAGGATCTTTCAGGTGATCATTGTGTTTCCATACCTCGCGATCAATTTTATTATGGCGTCCCAATGACTTCACATAAATAAAACTCCGTGAACACTATCTTTATAAGCCCCTTTTTGCAAAACAAAAGCTGATAATAAAATACCTACAATTGCGAATGTAAAATCTTTGAACAGGATGCAGAAATTCAAGAACAGAACAATTAAAACTGAAAATCATCACATAAAACACATATCTTTTCTTCAATGAGACCCGAGCAGAAGAAATGAACGCTGTTTCAATCAGAAAAGGCCCATTCAAATGTTTTGGAAGCGTATGATCCTCCAGGGTTGAACATCAGTCGTTTGCTGGGTAACCTCACTTCTCCATGGCAGGCTTTTCTTGGTACATCATTGTCACAATTTCGAAAAACCAAATTTTCTTTTCAATTTGGAAAATGCAAAAGTCGAAACATAAAAAAAATTGCATAGCATTTGCAGAGTCTATCATTCAGTTGCGTAAATTTGTAGGTCTCTTAATCACATGTCTATTAATTTTCAATACCAAAATGTGTGCATGTTTTTAATTTATTACTTTTATTTATTAACCAATGTCTGGTTAACTCAAATGAATTTTGAAAATGAACCACGGTGTTTGAGAAACCTGCAATTTCTTAAGAAAAGAAATCGCAAATTCCATCTTCTCATTAACACCATCAAATGATTGAATTGATTAAATTTGGAATTCTGTATTCGAAATTGTGATTTGAGCATCATATTGTTCTTTGTTTTGCTCTTTGTGATCCCTAGATCAAAATCCCTTTCAAAAATTTGATCATAGTAACATTTTTGTGCAAAGCACTATATAGTGTGATTATATAAAGTAATTCAACAACTTGCTTTTATATCTACGTACTAGGCTTAGTCCATCGACCGCCCTAGTAGAGCTGATTCACGCTTACAGACTTAACAGTACTATCTTACACTTTACAACGATTATACACTATTTAACACACGTTGAACCCATCAGCGAAGTCGGAATGATGTTTACGTTTAAGTCTTCTGAGGTGTCGAGGAAGAGATCGATCTTGCGGTATGTTGCATATAAGTTGATTAGGGTGGGAGGATGCTTTCTGATACGATGCATGATAGGCTGCAATGAGGCAGTATTTCACTGTTAGCACTTCGAGGTCTTTGTGAAGCTCCTCATTTTTAATATATCATTACGCTTTGCTGTACCTGAATTTTGGCAATTTGGGAGTCCGAAGCTGAAGCCCAGAGCCCTGCTCCGTAGCTCCAAATAGGTTTAGTAACAGTGTTGTGATTATAAGCTTGTTCTTTATAGTGAATGTTTTGTCTAGAAGCCATATGCAATTTCGGAAAAAATTTGGAGATGTTTATTATCCAACAAAACCATTGTAATCGCTCTGGAAAAAAAATGCTACCCCCCTGAAAATTTCATGGTTTACGTTTCAAAGGGTGTAGAATCCGCAATAGAATCTGCAATACAAATTTTTCCGTCCGTCCGCCGTACGTCGTACGCACGATTTTTCTCAAACGGCTGGAGCGAAATATCTGAAATTTTCAGAAAAAATCAATATTGGGCCGACAACGCCCCAATTCTTTAGCCAGCACTCTCACTTAATTTAAAGTGCCCTTTAAGGGTTGTCGAAGTTTTGTAAAATCCCTAAAAACCTCAAAAACAGTCGAAGCGGCCAAAATTTGGACTCTTTTTGAAAAACTTCCCATGAGGAATCTAATGAGCCCTTCCCCAGGTTCGTAGCTCAAACCATTCCCAATATACGGCCCGATTTATGGTGCCAACATTTGCGTTTATTTGGTTTATTATTGTTTATGTTTTCATCGCAGTAACCTAGTGATGTAGTAATATGGATACTGGAGTAAACTCCTAAAAGGCTTTGTAGCCGATTCACGGGTTAAAGCATTCTGATACGCATGAAACGCTGCAAATTCTTTCACTGGGGTTTATTATTCAATTGACTTGCGTTCATGATTTGAATTTCTAAAAAGCTTTGGAGTGTGCGTGTTTCACAGGTGATAGAGCGATTATTGAATTTCAGGAGTCACACAAATATGATCAACTGAACAATCCAAATAGGTATTTTGGTTGAGAACAGATTTACGTGCTCTATCTCCTGAAATTCAATAATCGCTCTATCAACTGTGAAACACGCACACTTCAAAGCTTAGTGGAAATTCAAATCATGAACGCTAGCCAATTGAATAATGAACCCCAGTGAACGAATTTGCAGCGTTTTTAGAATCACCTAACAATGAAAGTTCCTTCATGGCTCTAATTTGTTTCTTTCAGACCACGCTGCTATCGAACCTCCAGTACTCACTTTGCAACGAGTCAAGAGGTTGTCTTGTAGTTTCGGCAATTTCGCTTGCAACCTTCACTGTCAGGGTAAAGGATACGCAAGAGGCAACTGCCGATCAGACGTCTGTCACTGTGCAGAGTACAGCGGCTAAATCGAAGGGCGAAGATAATATGAACGATCTAACTACATCTAAACTGTCTTATGTGCCCACATTAAGCAAATAACTACCACCCAGTTCCTGAAGAATCGCCAACAGTTAGAATGTAGGGGTTTATTTAAGTTTTATTGGAAACGATGTACCTGATGTAAACGATTATCATTTAGATCAATTAAAATATACGAAACTCTGAAGCTTAATAGTCAATTGTTTCCCTCCCTAACTTGAGTTATTGTACCTGACTTTGGCTAATATGTAGTTGGGATATTCGGTAATAGGTTCAATGGGTTCCATTCATTGGGATCGAATATTCGGATTTCTTTTTTCATCCCCACATATTTTACAGGTTTAATTTAAAAAGTGCATATTTTAGTTAATGAGATATTCTGATAAGATTCGTGTTCTTATACGTTCTACTATAAAACCCCGATGTCCAGAGAATTTTAGGATTTGCCAGATAATGCATTGTTGAAAGCCCATTGTTGGCTCTCTAATCGGGCCATATCCAGTAAATTTTTGGGTTTCTCAGGAGGCTTGGTATAAGCTAGTATTATTTCAATCAGAAATCGTGTTTCAGACTGTTACAGACTGATTTTAAGTAAAGTAAGTCACAATTCCCCATCAGGAAATCATCATATTCATCTACAGAGATTGGACAATTGGTTCTTTCCAAATCGGTCTGTCTATCCGGAGATAAACCAAGTGTGAAGTGGTAAATGTCTGTTTTTTATGTACAAGTTTTATGTACGAGTCTGTTTTTCATGATATTTGGCTTTCAGAAACAATATTGGGAAATTCTTGGATTTTCTGTAAAAATCACTAAAACAATTAACAAATAATGAATAGAAATGGGTGAAACAAAGATAGAACCAGGTGATCACATAAGGGACAATGGACTCCTGACTGTTATTGCCTCTCCTCCTCTCCATTTATGAGAGCATTTTTAAATTAAAAAATATCAATTTATAGATCCCACAGTCCAAAGAGTAAAGAAAGAATAGATTTAGTAGTTTCGGAGATTCTTTTAAGAGCAGAGTACACAGCACCTAAAGATACCACAGTTTTAATAATAATGAACGCCAATCTTCAGAGATGGTTAGTTTCTTAATACTTAATCATTATAGATCTGAAAGAACGCACGGGAATGATAAATGACGACACCAACTCGCTCCAACAGCAGATTTTAAAACTAAGCAGTTTAATTGGCACCGAAGATCACTGTTTCAGCGTGTATAGATCAGTGGTTATGATAAATACATTTAAAAAACATTGTCTGATCATTTGCAGCGAATATCTATCATTTATACAGAGGGTCCCATTCAAAGGCGGACATCTGACTAGGGATCGGTTCTACAACTAGTTTGTGACAAAGAGTGGCTTCTAAAAATATTTTTGTGGACGCCTCGTTCCCAGGTTTTTCACGGTTTATGATTTGTTTCGTGTTTTCGACTTTCCATTACAAAGGCAGTCATAACTTCATCGTTTTCTAACAAATTTATAATCTAAGGGTACCGTTAGGAAGAGCATTAAATAACCTACGTTTTCTATGCCAACCCAATTTTTTTTTAAATAGGTTTAATGGGTAAAAAAATAGCCTAAAGTGAGAAATTTGTCAAATCGGCGAAATTACTGGTTTTTTCAATAACCTGTAAAACTTAATTCTCTTAAATGAAAATTTTGTACCGTTACTTGAAAAGTTGGCCAGAAAGCTTAGATTTCCAACGGTATCTTCAAATTGGAATTTATTCAGGCCAGTGTGGGAGAAAATCCCGTTTTTCCGTTTTCCCGTCGGAAAACGTGTTTTTTAGGCAAAATTAAGGGTTCTGGGAATGTGTTGGGGAAAAATTGACTACCTCACGCTGGAAGTGTTTTCTCGCTAGGAGATAAGTTCTGCGGAATTTTCTACGTGGATTTAAGTGGTAACGATAGCGTGGTGTTAATGACACCAGATTCAGGTTTGTTAATGTCAGAGCGGGGCGGCTGCCCTTCAATGGAGAGTAAAAATAAGAAAAACTTTTAAATAAATTAAAATAACAGTAATGTGCAGTTTATTCGGTTCATGTCACGGTCTGAACGACAATCGAAAACATGCTCACAGCACAGTTGGTATTGTTGTCAGATCCTCTTCCTTTGGTTATTGAGATGACTAATTTTTCGAATGACGAACATGCTGAAACGCTACTGGTTTATGGTTTTATCAACCAAAACTGTCCCGAAGCTGTGCGGGAATACTAGAGGGGATTTGTAAATTGGCGTATACCCAGCCCTGAAATGAATTTTGAATGGTGACAACACCGTTTTTCAGGTTTGTTGATGGAGGCAGGTTTTGTCAAAAATTAGTTGCAGAATCGATCCCTATTCGGATTTCTACCCTTAAGTGGGGCTCTGTGTATCCTAGAACGCGTAGTCTTGTAAAATGAGAACATGGTTAGGATACTTGGAAATTCATAATGGGCCAAGATTTCCCCCACGTACGATCCGCGTTTCGCCACGAATGAATAGAAAGCCACTTCCACAGCACCCTCTCGATCCAAGTTTAGATATGACCTGCTTCGGTCCAACCTTCGTTTTTCTGACGGGGCGTCATGATGAGTCTAGGGGTTGTTACCTCGTTGACAATGGAGTCGTGCCTCTGGGCTTGAGGAACTTTGACGCTTGGGCCAGCCTTGGCACCTCCGAGACGGAATCCCCTTCATGGCTTCTCGAACGTGTCGCAACGGATAAGAGGGGAAATTTCGAAATTAGATTCACGATCTAGATCCTGTTATGGTTCTTTCGAAGCCCTTAAAAACTAGAAGGATGTTATCTTTCAAACGAGTAAAATGACGATTTGCAAGTAGACGTAAACACCTGTTCACTGCGCCTTTAGGATCCTTGAGGAAGAAGACACCCTCGGTCAAAAGGTGCGTCGACCACATTTTTCCGTAATTGTCCACCTTTCAAAAATATTTTTAATTAAGTACATATTTTGACCTACAAGTAGGAAACCTACTGTTTGAAATACATAAGATGATCGTGTGTAAGCACCCCAACAGCATATTAGATGGGAAAAATTATTCTCTGAGCCTAGTCAGCTGATCTTGGTTGGTCATTCGTTCATTCATTGGTTACGGTTTCAATTTCCTTAAATTAGAACGCGTAGTCTTGTAAAATGAGAACATGGTTAGAACTTGGATACTCATAATGGGCCAAGATTTCCCCCACGACGATCCGCGTTTCGCCACGAATGAATAGAAAGCCACTTCCACAGCACCCTCTCGATCCAAGTTTAGATATGACCTGCTTCGGTCCAACCTTCGTTTTTCTGACGGGGCGTCATGATGAGTCTAGGGGGTTGTTACCTCGTTGACAATGGAGTCGTGCCTCTGGGCTTGAGGAACTTTGACGCTTGGGCCAGCCTTGGCACCTCCGAGACGGAATCCCCTTCATGGCTTCTCGAACGTGTCGCAACGGATAAGAGGGGAAATTTCGAAATTAGATTCACGATCTAGATCCTGTTATGGTTCTTTCGAAGCCCTTAAAAACTAGAAGGATGTTATCTTTCAAACGAGTAAAATGACGGTTTGCAAGTAGACGTACACACCTGGGCACTGCGCTTTTAGGATCCATTGAGGAAGAAGACAAAAGGTGCGTCAACCACATTTTTCCATAATTGTCCCACCTTTCAAAAATAGTTTTGATTAAGTACATATTTTGACCTACAAGTAGGAAACCTACTGTTTAAAATACAACGGATGATCGTGTGTAAGTACCCCAACAGAAAATTAGATGGGAAAAATTATTCTCTGAGCCTAGTCAGCTGATCTTGGTTGCTCATTTATTCATTCATTGGTTACAGTTTCAATTTCCCTTAAATAAGTTTACTGGGATGGAAAAATAATAGAACGTCTGAAAACAAAACTATACTCAACTGATATAGTTTGAACAAATTTATAATCTAAGGGTACTGTTAGGAAGAGCATTAAATAACCTACGTTTTCTATGCCAACCCAATTTTTTTTTAAATAGGTTTAATGGGTAAAAAAATAGCCTAAAGTGAGAAATTTGTCAAATCGGCGAAATTACAGGTTTTTTCAATAACCTGTAAAACTTAATTCTCTTAAATGAAAATTTTGTACCGTTACTTGAAAAGTTGGCCAGAAAGCTTTCCAACGGTATCTTCAAATTGGAATTTATTCAGGCCAGTGTGGGAGAAAATCCCGTTTTTCCGTTTTCCCGTCGGAAAACGTGTTTTTTAGGCAAAATTAAGGGTTCTGGGAATGTGTTGGGGAAAAATTGACTACCTCACGCTGGAAGTGTTTTCTCGCTAGGAGATAAGTTCTGCGGAATTTTCTACGTGGATTTAAGTGGTAACGATAGCGTGGTGTTAATGACACCAGATTCAGGTTTGTTAATGTCAGAGCGGGGCGGCTGCCCTTCAATGGAGAGTAAAAATAAGAAAAACTTTTAAATAAATTAAAATAACAGTAATGTGCAGTTTATTCGGTTCATGTCACGGTCTGAACGACAATCGAAAACATGCTCACAGCACAGTTGGTATTGTTGTCAGATCCTCTTCCTTTGGTTATTGAGATGACTAATTTTTCGAATGACGAACATGCTGAAACGCTACTGGTTTATGGTTTTATCAACCAAAACTGTCCCGAAGCTGTGCGGGAATACTAGAGGGGATTTGTAAACTGGCGTACACCCAGCCCTGAAATGAATTTTGAATGGTGACAACACCGTTTTTCAGGTTTGTTGATGGAGGCAGGTTTTGTCAAAAATTAGTTGCAGAATCGATCCCTAGTCGGATTTCTACCCTTAAGTGGGGCTCTGTGTATCCTAGAACGCGTAGTCTTGTAAAATGAGAACATGGTTAGGATACTTGGATACTCATAATGGGCCAAGATTTCCCCCACGTACGATCCGCGTTTCGCCACGAATGAATAGAAAGCCACTTCCACAGCACCCTCTCGATCCAAGTTTAGATATGACCTGCTTCGGTCCAACCTTCGTTTTTCTGACGGGGCGTCATGATGAGTCTAGGGGTTGTTACCTCGTTGACAATGGAGTCGTGCCTCTGGGCTTGAGGAACTTTGACGCTTGGGCCAGCCTTGGCACCTCCGAGACGGAATCCCCTTCATGGCTTCTCGAACGTGTCGCAACGGATAAGAGGGGAAATTTCGAAATTAGATTCACGATCTAGATCCTGTTATGGTTCTTTCGAAGCCCTTAAAAACTAGAAGGATGTTATCTTTCAAACGAGTAAAATGACGGTTTGCAAGTAGACGTACACACCTGGGCACTGCGCTTTTAGGATCCATTGAGGAGGAAGACAAAAGGTGCGTCAACCACATTTTTCCATAATTGTCCCACCTTTCAAAAATAGTTTTGATTAAGTACATATTTTGACCTACAAGTAGGAAACCTACTGTTTAAAATACATCGGATGATCGTGTAAGTACCCCAACAGAAAATTAGATGGGAAAAATTATTCTCTGAGCCTAGTCAGCTGATCTTGGTTGCTCATTTATTCATTCATTGGTTACAGTTTCAATTTCCCTTAAATAAGTTTACTGGGTTGGAAAAATAATAGAACGTCTGAAAACAAAACTATACTCAACTGATATAGTTTGAACAAATTTATAATCTAAGGGTACCGTTAGAAAGAGCATTAAATAACCTACGTTTTCTATGCCAACCCAATTTTTTTTTAAATAGGTTTAATGGGTAAAAAAATAGCCTAAAGTGAGAAATTTGTCAAATCGGCGAAATTACTGGTTTTTTCAATAACCTGTAAAACTTAATTCTCTTAGATGAAAATTTTGTACCGTTACTTGAAAAGTTGGCCAGAAAGCTTAGATTTCCAACGGTATCTTCAAATTGGAATTGATTCAGGCCAGTGTGGGAGAAAATCCCGTTTTTCCGTTTTCCCGTCGGAAAACGTGTTTTTTAGGCAAAATTAAGGGTTCTGGGAATGTGTTGGGGAAAAATTGACTACCTCACGCTGGAAGTGTTTTCTCGCTAGGAGATAAGTTCTGCGGAATTTTCTACGTGGATTTAAGTGGTAACGATAGCGTGGTGTTAATGACACCAGATTCAGGTTTGTTAATGTCAGAGCGGGGCGGCTGCCCTTCAATGGAGAGTAAAAATAAGAAAAACTTTTAAATAAATTAAAATAACAGTAATGTGCAGTTTATTCGGTTCATGTCACGGTCTGAACGACAATCGAAAACATGCTCACAGCACAGTTGGTATTGTTGTCAGATCCTCTTCCTTTGGTTATTGAGATGACTAATTTTTCGAATGACGAACATGCTGAAACGCTACTGGTTTATGGTTTTATCAACCAAAACTGTCCCGAAGCTGTGCGGGAATACTAGAGGGGATTTGTAAACTGGCGTATACCCAGCCCTGAAGTGAATTTTGAATGGTGACAACACCGTTTTTCAGGTTTGTTGATGGAGGCAGGTTTTGTCAAAAATTAGTTGCAGAATCGATCCCTAGTCGGATTTCTACCCTTAAGTGGGGCTCTGTGTATCCTAGAACGCGTAGTCTTGTAAAATGAGAACATGGTTAGGATACTTGGATATTCATAATGGGCCAAGATTTCCCCGACGTACGATCCGCGTTTCGCCACGAATGAATAGAAAGCCACTTCCACAGCACCCTCTCGATCCAAGTTTAGATATGACCTGCTTCGGTCCAACCTTCGTTTTTCTGACGGGGCGTCATGATGAGTCTAGGGGGTTGTTACCTCGTTGACAATGGAGTCGTGCCTCTGGGCTTGAGGAACTTTGACGCTTGGGCCAGCCTTGGCACCTCCGAGACGGAATCCCCTTCATGGCTTCTCGAACGTGTCGCAACGGATAAGAGGGGAAATTTCGAAATTGGATTCACGATCTAGATCCTGTTATGGTTCTTTCGAAGCCCTTAAAAACCAGAAGGATGTTATCTTTCAAACGAGTAAAATGACGATTTGCAAGTAGACGTAAACACCTGTTCACTGCGCCTTTAGGATCCATTGAGGAAGAAGACAGTCAAAAGGTGCGTCAACCACATTTTTCCATAATTGTCCCACCTTTCAAAAATATTTTTGATTAAGTACATATTTTGACCTACAAGTAGGAAACCTACTGTTTAAAATACATCGGATGATCGTGTGTAAGTACCCCAACAGAAAATTTGATGGGAAAAATTATTCTCTGAGCCTAGTCAGCTGATCTTGGTTGCTCATTTATTCATTCATTGGTTACGGTTTCAATTTCCTTAAATAAGTTTACTGGGATGGAAAAATAATAGAACGTCTGAAAACAAAACTATACTCAACTGATATACTAACAAACATGAATATCTAATTAGAACCATGGAAAAAGAGTCAGTTGAACATTTTCTGAGTAATCTGACTGCAGAGAAAGATACGGAGTATTCTCTCTTTAAGGTAACTAAAAACATTAAAAGACCCAAAGTTATCTCACCCCCAAGTAAAAAGGATGATGGGACATGGGCCAGAAGTAATGTATAGAAAGCACATCTCTTTGCAGAGCATCTCTTCCAAACTTTTCAACCGTTACCAAATCAATCACCAGACGAAAATACAACTCGGACAGAAAAAACGGACGAACTCGAAATACTGTCAGTTACACTGAAAGAACATAAAGATGAAATTAAAAGCAACATTAATGCTAAAAAGACTCCCGGTTACCTGATATCAGGTCGTATGGTGAAGGAGCTCACAGCAAAGGCAGTGCTTAAATTGCTTCAAATAATCAATGCTATTTTTAAGGTTGAAACATGTACCATCCCAATGGAAGGTTGCGGAAGTCATTATGATTTCCAAACCAGGAAAGTCGCTAAACGAGAAGATGGGGTACCGGCCAATATCCCTCCTCCCTGTTATGTTGAAAGTGTTCGAAAAACTGCTTCTTAAACGACTTAAACCACTAATAAAAGATATAAATTTGATCCCAAATCACCAATTCGGATCCAGACAACGGAACTCCACAGTAGATCAAGTCCATCGAATCACTAACATAATTGAGAGGGCCCTAGATGGTAAAAAAATATGTGCCAGTATCTTCTTGGATGTGGCTCAAGCCTTTGACAAGGTTTGGCACGAGGGACTAGAGTACAAACTGCACAGGGATCTCCCAAGACAGTACTACTTACTACTGAAGTCCTACCTTGAAAATAGACATTTCAGGGTGAAGCAAGATGACCAATACTTTGACTTGAAGCTTATAAAAGCAGGGGTCCCGCAGGGGAGTGTCTCAGGGCCAGTACTCCACCTCCTGTACACACGAGACTTACCCCAACAAGAGGGCACAACTGTTGCCACCTTTGCAGATGATACGGCTATCCTCTCTATTGGAGATGATATAGAAGCTGCAACACGCAAACTACAGACGTCTACTACTGAGGTTTCTAAGTGGACCAAGATGTGGAGAATGAAGCTGAACGAATCAAAATCAGCCCACATCAACTTCACTAACCGAAAAGTCCAAATCTTGGATGTTGAGATCAATTCGGATAAAATTAAATACTTAAATACTTGGGTTTGATACTTGACTCCAAATTAAACTGGAATAAACACATAGAAAAGAAGAAAGAAGAACTTAAAATCAAGTACAGAAGGATGTATTGGCTAATGGGAAGGAATTCCCATCTCTCTCTACACAACAAACTGCTTATATATGAGCAGATCCTTCGCCTTTTGGATCTATGAATACAGATCTGGGGCTGTGCCCAGAAATCAAATATTAAGAAAATGGAAACCTTTCAGAATAAAATACTGAGAAGTATAGTTGGAGCCCCTTGGTACACGCGAAACGATGATATTCATCGAGATTTGAGGATGGAGACAGTCTATGAAATTATTGCAAAATACGCAAGGAAGCATGGACATCGCCTCCACAAACACGAGAACTCGGAGATGCTCTACGTTTTGGACACCGAAGGTGAAATCCGACGTCTCAAGAGAAACAAACCACTAAATTTAGTTGTGCTGCGTGAATCAGGCAATTGAACTCAGTGCTAATTAATTGAGCTATATAATAAAGCGCTAGGTTTTGTTGTGAACCTACCCTCTTGGAGTGTACCTTTATTGAGATGTAAAATTGCTAGATGAAATGTATTTGATTTTTCAGTTGCAATTAATAAATCACGAAAAAAAAGTTTACTGGGGTAAAATCTTTTGGAAATTCTTCTCTTCGTAAAGAATTCTCCTCCTGTCCATGAAGGAGAAAGTTCGGATGAGTGTGAATTGACCCTACACATGCATACAAACATACTCCTTTATTTTATACAGGATGGTTTGGTTCTCAACATTGATTTAATACGCGGATTGAGAATTTTGTCTTAGCAAATATCGTACGTAAGTGGTTAACACTAAAACGAGTATCATCTCAGACTGGTTATAAATACTGCACTAAAAAGCCTCATATGGTTTATGTATTAGGAGAGAAACGCAAAATTTGAACATTAAATTTATTTTACTGAAAACATTTATATTGTGTCCAATAAATCAAAATAACGTTATTATTGTAATCATATCAAAAATAGGGAAGTGGCGTATCAGGGTCAACTTTAACTATAAATATAATTATGGTACTTGTACAATCATGATCAACATCATTTACAACGACAAAAACTTCCAACGCAATTGCCATCAGCGTAACCATATTCTCGACATTTCACACGGCAGGATATTGGTGGAATTCGGGTGCACACTACTGGAATCTGAGTGGCGGAAGATGAACTGACGCTTCCACCTGCAAAGAATCATTAAATGTGTTAGTATGACGGTTTTAAATGTTGTTCATAAGGACGAATTATTCATGAGAGATATGCGAATATTTAGACAAAATTTTAATTATGAGTTATCATCATACAAGCAAATTTTTGTAGTTTTTCGTATCATGTGTAACATGTCATTGAATATACGATGTTTGATGTTTACAAATCTGAGCACATCCGGTGAAAAGAAATTGCATTATAAATACAATAAAGTACATAAAAACTTGTTTATAAAAAAATTTTTGTGGATGTCTCTATGGAGCAAGGCTGCGTCAATAGAGGGACGCCAATTAGAATAACAAATTCGATTCAGATCATTCTAAGATCGAATGAAAAAAATGCTGCTAATTCGAACAGATGGGTGCATTATTTTCAGGTATCATTTTTATGCAGATCACTGAACTGTAGATAGTCATTGTACGAAGTGTTTGATCATTATCTAAATATACAGTGATAGGTAGGTACCATTCTTTATGGAATCAAATCAATCTAACAATCAATCAATGGCACATTATGTAAACTGGGCATTTCGAGCCATCGTATTTTGTTTCGTCCAGTCTAGATGCCATAAAAAGAGCTCCATATATATTTCAGCACGCTATGTACATTAGCAACAAAATTAGCCATAAGGGTCTTCAGCTGAACACTGATCTTCCTTATTTGTAATTGACTTCTAGGTATCCAAATACAACTGGAAGATTGTCTTGAATGGGGGCCTTAATATTAGGTCTTAATATTATTATGTATTCTTAGTTTAATTTCATTCATCAGGTTTGGTAGCAGAATGACAAATGTCTCCAGAAATTTGTTAAAAACCAACAGAAATTTAGATTTTGATGACAAACCATTCTTTTCAACCTTAATCACACAACAGAACACTGTGAAGTGTGCTTGTCTGCTTAAGGATAATCATGTTTCCCTGGTTACTGCCCGCTGGGCTTTTCAGATCCGAAAAGAGGCCTTGAGTCTCAATGCGAAGCCACACAGGACGGCCAAGTTTGAAGAGATCAATGTGCAACCTCCATCAGCGAACACCACTTTCTTTGCAAGTGCCCCATTCTCAATGAGATTATTAAAAATACTGTGTGCTTATGTTGATGTCCAACAGAATGTAGAGCGGAAATTCAGACTGCCCGGATGTGCGAGCAGTTTCACGGCAGAGGCTGTAGCAATTGCACTTTCGCTACAGTATGTGCTAGAAATTGGAACACCGTCTATTGTGGCTATTTGTGCCGACTCGGAGAGTGCCTTAAAAGCTATCTCCAGTCAACAGTTAGATAAATACAAAAACCATTGTATTGCAAAAATAATTAAATTAGTGGGGCATTGTAAAGTTGGGGGCATAGAAGTGAAGTTTGTTTGGGTTAAAGCACATAATGGTCTGAAATATAATGAACATGTCGATTGCCTAGCAAGGAGCGCAGCCTTTACAGGCGCATGCATTCCAGTTCAATTGCCAAAAGAAGACTACTATACAGGGTTTGAAAAAAGAAGAATCTCTGAATGGCAATTAGATTTCAACAGCAGTACCAAGGGACGCTTTTTCAAAAATATAAACCCTGTAATTAAGAGAGAGCCTTGGTTTAAAGATATAAATGGGAAAAGAAAACTGGTCCGAGTCATGTGCCGATTAAGGAGTAATCATGCATTATGCCCAGCGTACAATTCATCAAGAAGGGAGAGACCAAATGGTTTATGTGAACATTGTGGGGGGGATGGAGATATGCAGCACATAGTGATGGAGTGCGACAAGTATTGTAGAAGTAGGATCGCGCTATTTGATCAATTTAATCAAAGACTGATAATGTCACCTTTATATGATACGGTGTGATGATAATGTTTATTATTTTTATTTATTTATCTGTTTCATACTCAGCCTGGCCCTACTTCAAGTAGCAGTCAAATTAACATTGCGGCATTGTTTATTTCTTGTAAATTTTACCATTTTAATCATGTATATAACCAAAATTCACCTTTACCTTTTTCTATGCACAACGGACAACAAAATTTGTGAAAACAATTTCTTGACCTCATTGGCCAGCCCAACTTACTGTTTTGTGACATTGACTCAGGGGTTGCACATAGTAGGAAGACAGCTATGAAGAATATCCGTGAGATTGTGGAGAAGTTCATGTTGGAACTTAAGAATAGGAAACCGGACTGACACGCTGTGCGGTGTCCCTAGGGGTTTTATCCGGCAACGCCTGTGATTCCCGGTCTCGTTTCCACGGGCCGGGAGTCCTTGACCTAGCTACAAACAACCAACTCACGACGGTTTTGCGATTTGCGGTGTAAAAATCTTATTTAATTCCCGTCTTTATCTCCTTTTCATTATCCTAAAAAAGGTATATTCATGATTTCATTCGATGGTGGCCCTTCTGTTGATCACTGGACCATATATTTATGTAATTTGAAATCACTCGCACACAAAATAATATCGAGAAAATCAAAGGAAACCAGCAGATTTTCAGCCGAAGGACACCGGTGGACAATGTGTTTTCCTTTCACGCCTTTCTAAAGCACGAACAGTTTGTGACTTAGTGGTCATTACTTCTGACTTTCGGTGAAAAATATAATGTTTCATAGAAAATCTCGGAAAATAGTGTCGCCAGATTCGCTATTTTATCCGCCTCGTGGAAAGCTTTATCTGCTCGTGTGCGATTCGGTTTCCCTGTGCTTCAGCAAATCATAAATTCTTGTCAACTTTGAAAAACCTGGGGTTGGTGAGTGTCCATTCGGGAACCTTTCTTTTAACCTTTCTTTATCATTTCTTTGTTTAAATTACCGTTTATTAGAAGGCCGCCTTTTCCTTTGTTTCTGTCCGTTATTGCATTATTTTAAGTTGATTTAATTATTTTTATTTTATAAAATCCCCTTGTAGTTCCTTTAGGAATCGGAGTTGCGGGTGTCCCTTTACCAGCACGCAGTATTTAGGAAAACACCCGTAACAAACTACAGATAATCATCAAAATGTTATGAAGGACTCAATTAAAGACTTTAAAAACGTTGTGGAATAGGTGAGAAAGTCCAAATCAGGATGAATATGAACAAGGCTGTTGGATAAACGAGGAATGCGGCACAACGGACAATCATGAAAATAGTTTGTGGGGGCAAAACTCGCGTAGAACGGAGGAGGAAAGAGGCGAGGATCTCTCCGAGTAATGCTGGAGAGACTATTGCTCCATTAAATAGCATAAATACCAGATATGGCACACAACGTCGGATCTCTAAGAGCAGAAGGTGAAACACCCCCATCAGGGCAGCATAATCAATTTCATCCTGAAGAATCCCAGTATTAAAAAGCGATGTAGCGAAGAAATGTGTGCTGGACCCGTTCCAAAGCATGCTTGTGGACTGGGCACGATGACGACCATACGGGGGAGGCATACTCCAATAGTGGCAGGGCCAGTGCCTTATAGAGAACAGCCTTGTAAGGTTTTTAAGTTCTTGCATGTACACAAATGACTCTATTGCGTTGACATTGATGTGAGACTACTGAACTGTTCTTCAGGGAAAATTATGGTTTGTGAATTCAACGCTTACGCAAGTGCAGATGGATGTATTGATTTATGAGCAATGAAGCTCATAGGGAACCATCTACACTCTAATTCTCACATTCTCCGAAGGTTTCACCCAAACAAGACAAAAACTAATTGTAGGAGTTGGGCTTGTTGCAAGGATCTGCGTGCACGCTGATATGCATGAAACAAATGTTGTTTAGAATGGTCTGACTCAAAATTCGAAAGGAAATTTTGGAGAAAAACATTTTCCCGAATGTGGAAAAACAGACACGGAAGCAAAAATAAAAAAATACTCTTCCGGCATGTGTTTAGGTTCTCCCTGGAACCTTCGTACCTACTTTCAGAACGCCCATCATTACGTGTTCTTTTAATGGGCTCTCGAGCTTTCTTGGTTCATCGCCGCGGTTGCCAGGTTCCCGCGCCTCCCCGCAAAATGCCAAGCCGATTCCGTTTTACGACAAACAGAATTAAAATGCAATAAGCACGCAAATCGTTTCTGTTGTCACCACGGGGACGAATGGGAAGAAAATAACTTTCACCGTAACGTTACGCCAGGCGAGAAAATGGGTGGGGCGAGTCAAGAGGTTACGGTTTGCGATGAAGGTCCCGGAGACTGGGTGACTGCTGAGAATGTCAATCCCGAAAGTCGAAATATGAAAGAGAAAGGTGAGGATTCGAGTGCCTCGTGCGTTCACGCAACTATTAATAAGTGAATTGATCAGGTAGCGTGGATTTAAATGTTGGAAGAGAGAGCGAGAGCTTAACACGTAACTTAATATAATTATCGATGTTGAAATAAAGACAGAGATTGATTATTGGTCGACTCATTTTATTTAATATTATGATATAATTGAAACATTTGACTGATGATTTCTCTACTTTGCAAATGAGAACTTGCTGATATTTTGAGTCTGACTAGCTTGGAAGTGGGCTTCAGTTTTATCATTAGGTTTTAGTATTGTGGAGAGTCATTCATGTTTCTGTTGTGTTTCAGAGTAATATTCACTTCAATTTATTATTGTCAATAATGAAATTTTGGATTGAGAAATGAAAAACTCTGGAAAATATTTCAAGGAGGTGTACCTATTATTTCTATATTGGATCACTGATCTTTGGATACTATACATTATCAGTAGAACGCCATAATTGAGAGTAGATTCGATGTAAAGAGCGCCGTTCATATTTCAGCCCAATTGTTCTTTTAGGAACAAAATTAGCCACAAGGGTGTTTCAGCTGATAACAATCTCCATACTTTGTAGTTGACTTATAAATGGGTGACTTTGTCTGAAGTGTAGCTCTTTGTTCTAGATGTCCCAAATCTGGAGAATTAGATGTCCCAAAGGCAATTCCACGGCTTCTTGTAGTTATCATTTGTACTAGCCTCAGTGTAGAAAACAAAAGCTGATGTAAAAATATCTAAAAATTGTGAAATATACCGTACATGGACATAACGTGGAAATCCACGAATGGGACAGTTGACATTTGAAGATATAAAATAAAATATCAACCTATACCCCACTAATAGGCAAATATATTTTAGTGTGGTAGCTTGATTAGGAACAAAATCAGCCACAAGGATCTTTCAGCTGACAACAATTTCCAAGCCTGTTAATCGACTTATAAATGTCACAAGACAGTTGAATGATTTTGTCTGGAGTGTGAAACAACCTTTACTAGTCACAAGTCCAAAAAAAGCTGATATCAAAAGATGATACAGTTGATCCACCTATTTCAGGTACTGAACTTCAACACGTGAATTAACACTTGACAGCTAATATACATCAGAAGTCTTGAACCACTTGATTTGTTAAGAAACTTTCGAAAAATAAATTTAATTGCAATTATCTCAGCTGATTTATCTTCACAGTATACCATGCGATTTTGACTGTTCCCAAGCACGTTTACATGAACATTGTTGTTGCTTTCTTTTTCTGTCAAAGTCACAACCCTCAGAGAGGGCGCATTCGATCCATTGAAGGAATGCCTCGTCGCACTCATTGGTTGTTGGTTCAAAATGTTGATTTAAAAAAGTATGATCAGAGTAATATTGATCAATATAATTACATTATGCTGAACTTGACACGTAAATTTATTTTAATTAATGCAATTGAATCCACATTTTGGATCTATCGCGACACCTCCGGGTAGTCGGACGAACATCCAAGGTGAAATTCCTTGTTTACTTTACTTTAGTTACTTTACTCCACACTCAGAACCTATAACCAATATTTTAGTTCCTCCCCTAAATGAACAGATTGAACAAATAAAACACTCAAAAGTAGCTAGAAAATGGGTATATGAGTTATATACAAAAAAACTAGACCTGATTGTGAACTCCGTGTTTCAAATTTGGATTCATCACAATCAAAAAGCAACCGTTATAATGACTTTGTATAGGCGAGTGATTCTGTAGGCGACTGTGTCAGCAAAGGTAACCAAATTTACCTGGAGCTTAAGAGATGGTTGCTGATGAACGGCCTCCAGTTAGATGATAAGAAGACAAAGTGTCTTCTATTTTCACTGAAATCAACGGCCGAGCATTCAAGTCCATTCTTATTTGGAGGACAATCACTGAACGTTTTTAGATCCCATGCCATTTGCTGGTGTTGTTGTCAACCCAAGATTGAATTTTTAGGAACAGACCTGTGCTCTTGCGTCGAAACTAAGCAGTGCTGTTTTTTGCCTTTGCAAAATCAGATCATTTGCCACAAAAGAGACCGTCCCTACTTTGCAGCCTGCTAAGAGCAGCCTACTTTGGTCTCTTCAGGAATGTTTTCCTCGGTCAGTAGAAGGAATATTGGAGAGTTTTTCGAAATTCAACATAGAATGATTTAAGTCATTGAACGAACGGCAGCAGACTCATCATGTAGAGGGCGTTTTTCTGAGGAGAGTGTGCTTACCGGAAGGAACTTGGAAAACTGCATTGATTCTTTATTTAACCACTCTTGCTAACCGCATCACAGGACTGACCCCATGCAAATTCCAGCAAAGCGGCTTGAATTTTACTAACGCAGCCTAAACTATAGTGCCTAATAACTATTGTACCTTCAAACTGATGTGTACCAATTCGACTTTTTACTTCCGATATTTAAGAAACATGTTAATGTGTACATGAGTTATTGTTGACTTTTATGTCATACGTAAATGAGATTTATACATTTTTATTTGTATCGATTTACTTATAGTTTTATGTTTTTGTTTTAACCATTCTTGACAGTTGCTCTACTTGTTGTGATATTACGAGTGCTGGTGGCAGAATAAACGATTATTATTATTATCTCCTCAGCACCAAACAACATCTTTCTCCGTTTGGGCAGAGTTATTCATGAGATCACCGTTTTGACACGTTGAGACTAACCGTTATTACCTCGGATGTTGGATTTTGCCGTAGATTTTCCTCTTACACGAATCCCGAAATATCCACATCGAGTCAAGTTCGATTTGTATTCGGGTGCATCACTGACCTTTCCCGAGATTCGAGTGGCTGGCACCTATTTCTTGTTGCCCAACGAAGCCGGACAGGCACCGAGAAGAACTTACATTTCGATAGGCGCTCGAAAGAAAAAACAAATGCACCGCGTCGGCCGATGCGTGGAAACGACCCCAGAAATGACCTTACGGCGCAACAGGTCAGGATCTCGGTATAACGGAATGGTGAAACATGAGTGAAGATATGAGAGTCAGTGCATATAAGTGAGAAGTACCTGATACTATAATTATGACGAATTGTTGAGAAACGATGTGCAGAATGTGAAATATTCAAATATTACGAACATAATCAGAATCAAATAGGAGAGTCGGTTATTAGGAAGACAAGTTGTAGTGCATATTCAAGATTCTTGGAACATGCGGGCAATGGATAAGGCATAATGAAACCTGGTCATGAAATGTGCGATTGACGTAATTTTTTTAGGTTTTTACTGACATCATGACGCAGGAAAGTGGAATTCCATTTTCTAGTAATTTTGGACGAAAAATCGATTGGGATGGGTTTCAGATGCGTTGAAGGAAGTTCTTCCACAGCAAATAGTCGCAAGGTGTGGAGCTAAAAGTGACCTCAAAACCTCACAATGATGCTCTAATTGGCAACGTTCAGATTGAACCCAAAGCTGCCGCGTCTTCCAAATTGCGCAAACATGCATGTTAACTAACCTCAAGTTTAACAAATGGATTTTAATTTTTTCAACGCTGATTCCTTGATTATATCCGATTTTCGTTCTAAATGGAATTCAACGACATCAGATGAATAACGACGATGTTATTCTCCATTCATTTACGATGCAAGAACGATTAATATCTTACCAACGCCATCCTTCGAAATTGTGTACTTGGATTTCAGACAAATACTTTCGAGCACGGCACTTGAAGATAACTCGATGACGAGATGGTGGTACATGTAGCATAAATCTTGTTTTTCAAAATGAGAACCAGAAATGAGAATACAAAGAGCTATTCCCTCCCACTGATTTAAGGCCATGATTTGAAAAGATAAGTGCAGCTTTACCCAAAAGATTTTACAGAACCATGGTTCGATTGAGGAACGGACATGGTTGCACCAACCAATACTTACACCGGATGCGACTTGCTGAATCATCCCGATGCAGAAGTTGTGAGGTCGATCCAGAAACCACGGACCATATTATTCTGGAGTGTCCTGCCTATACATCGTCTAGAGACTCCTTGCTGAATGAAATCGTGAACATACTTGGAATCGACCGTCAGTTCAACTTGGATACCCTTGTGGCATTAGGGAGCATAGACATTTACCTTACATCACATTTACCTTACCTTATATGATTTTATAAAAGCGATTGATTTGAACCTGTGAAACAATATTATTATTACGAATTTATTAATTTAATACTTGTAAAGGAATTAGAACGGAAATAGAATTCAACGCACAGGAAATCGCACAAAGGATACACTTGCTCTTTGGTAGCTGAAGTACCTTTAGTTCTTGAGTGGTTGTTCAGATGTTTCGCTGCTTGCAACTGAAATGACGGGGGCTGTACCACTCTGGTTAGCCATATCATTTTGGCTGTAATTTCAATAAATTTGATTTCAATCAAAATGCAGGTAGCATCAAGAAAAAGTTGAAGGTCACATTCGCCCTTTCTGGTGGATTCACCCTAATAGGAAAGAAAGTGGCCATTGTCCTTGGAAAAGTGGAAAAAAGGGGCTAGGAACGCTTGTGTGTGACTTGTATGAACCATCTTTAACCTGTCATTCGTCTGAAGTGGGATATGGTTGTATCTTAGGCCAGGTTTGGCCAATACTAAAAAATCTTTCATTGGGTATTTCATTTTTATTGATTTCATTCTGTGGGATTTCAGGTATGTTTATTCAATTTATCCTCTCTCCGATTCTCATTTCTTACATGCATTTTGTTCATGGCAGGCCTAGGTTTCCTCTCATACAGAATGACCTTCCTGAGATGCTGCTTTTACTGAGGATATCTGTGGGGGGAAGGGTTCCTCAGCTTGGGTACTCAGCTACCTGTCCTCATAACTTGCGGTTTTCCCATCTTAAGCTGGTAAAAAAGTGCAGATTATGGCTGAGATGGCCATGAAGAGGCTCATGACTTATAGGTACTAGTTCACCTCTTCTTATATCTTGTGGTCTTCCCATGATTGGATGTCATTTTTCAATTTAAATTAGATTTCTAGATGAATGGGAAAGAGCGAGCACTGGATACCCTCCCCGGTCTGTCGCGGATTCTACCAACCTAATACGTTCTGACACTACTATATTTATCACAAATTCATTCGCGTCTACAATCGAAATCACGCAAACACAATAAATACAGTCACAACCTGTTAAAACTAACATTCATACTAGCCAGCAAAGAAGTCGTATATCCCCCCAGTCATCCCATACCACCACTAACCATCCCTAAACATACCTAGTTGACCTTCGCTACCCATCTAACCATCCTTATCTACCCCTAACCGATAATATTTCCTATTTTCCCGTACATTCACGTTTCAGGGCTTTCTACTTTTTCCTGTCGGTTGCTGCAATCCTCATGACCGCACTCTTTGCCACAACGTTATAGTAAGGCAGACCCAGCACGGCCCTCGCGGAGGCGGTGTGGTCGGGCCATGAGGATGGTTTTGGCATATTGAACATTTTATTACGTTCATTGAACGCTTTCGATATTTGGAAGGATATTTTATGAAAAATGTATTTTCTGTACAATCTTATCTAAGAAAGGACGACCTGCGGTTTTGAAATTTGTCTTTGAAAAAATGTTAAAGGAACTTCACCATCAATAAAACAGTGCTTCATCCTCAACCCTACTTCTTTCTCAGCTGTTCTTGTTTCAAATGAGCCCTTTCTTCCCAGTACAAATATAATTTTGGGCATTGTAATGGTTCATACAAGAGCAAATGGTGTCCCGAATTTCCAATGACGTAACAATCACCACCATATACACATAATGTTCATATACATATATGTCGTATAGACGCCGCACTGCTGGTTACTAAATTTAAATTCATTTTTCTCAGCGTCTTTCTTTCCTGAACTTTCAATTTGTTTTGCATTCTATTTCATAATGAGATACAAAGTTCTGAATTGAAATCAGTTATAAATGGAAAGGATTCTCCGGGATTTCGAATCTTTCAGAGGTAATGTCGCAAGTACGTCTTTTGACACGGCTTGCGATTATATCCATACTCCGTCACCACAAGAGGTCACGTTTACATGGTATCAGGAGAGATATTCAAATAAGTGTCACGAAGAATCGTCGTGCTTACATATCTAATGATAAAAAATACACGTTTTTGTCGAGAATCCCTTAAAAATCTACATGATTAAAGGAAGAAGGTGGTAGTGTAGGATTTTATCATGCAAGAAATTTAGACGCAACATTTCAACCCATCGTTGAACATCTCGACGTAAGTAGTAAATTAATCTACGAATTAGGAGAATTTAGTTAATTTCCATCAATTTAAACTATCTGCGGCATGCCCTTCTTCTACTGGTAACATGTATAAAGTCATTTAAACCATGTTATACACATACCACTTAGTGTTGAAACTACATGGAAAATGGAGTAAATCGCCGCCAACCGCGATTTACTCCATTTCCCATGTAGTTTCACCCAATTTTTTTTTTAAAATCGCGTTTTTCGCCATTAAAACGCTTTTTTCTCGGCAATTTCCCAACATTTTTGCACCTTTGACCACATTTTCGAAATCTGCGTTAAATTTCCTATAAGATGAAGTTACTTTGATTTCCAAAACGCATCTTCCAAACACCGAAATTTTCAATCAAAGATGAACATTTTTCGCAAAGTGAAATTTTTCAAAAACTTGGAACGCTTGGCGTGACCACAAAAACAATTTTTTTCGTTGTCGAATTTGATAAAAACTTTTCCCACTTCTAAGCTTTCCAACGGCGTCTCAACCATTTAATTCTGATTGGAATTGACGGAGAAATTAAAGTTCGAGTACCAGAAAACGTGTAGTTCGTTTTAACGATGACGTACAATATGGGCCACAGAAACTGATTTTTCTCGATTTCACCTAATGTTTTCCGGCATTCAACCACAGGTTCGAATTGGGCGTTAAATTTCCTGTATCATTTTGTTTCCAAATTTTTTTACACATTTATCACAATTCTCAATTTTTAATTTTTTACAGTACCTGGAAAAAACATTTTGGAAACAAAATGAACCTCTTCTTACAGGAAATTTAACGCCCAATTCGAACCTGTGGTTGAATGCCGGAAAACATTAATTGAAATCGAGAAAAATCAGTTTCTGTGGCCCATATCGTACGTCACCTACCAACTTACGTTAAAACGAACTACACGTTTTCTGGCATTCGAACTTTAATTTCTCAGTCAATTCCAATCAGAATTAAATGGTTGAGACGCCGTTGGAAAGCTTAGAAGTGGGAAAAGTTTTTATCAAATTCGACAACATTTTTGTGGTCACGCCAAGCGTTGTTAACACGAAAAATGTTCATCTTTGATTGAAAATTTCGGTGTTTGGAAGATGCGTTTTGGAAATCAAAGTAACTTCATCTTATAGGAAATTTAACGCAGATTCCGAAAATGTGGTCAAAGGTGCAAAAATGTTGGGAAATTGCCGAGAAAAAAGCGTTTTAATGGCGAAAAACGCGATTTTTTGAAAAAACTCTCAAAAATAGCATATCTCAGCAACGGGTTGAAAAAAAATCGCGGTTGGCAGCGATTTACTCCATTTTCCATGTAGTTTCACCCAATTACACTAAGTGCGGGACACCCTGTACATAAAGTATTAGTGATAGGAGTCCGCCTATTCCTATCAACTTGTGGTCTTCACATTGTCGGATGATATTTTTAGTTAGGTCCAAATCTTGTAAAAAAGGTTTGAGAATGGTCGAGTACTGAATATCCTTAAAGCCTATCACGAATACAACCTACGTAGTACGTTCCCAAATTATAAAATTGCACTGACTTCATAGATCCGTTTTATGCTAAAATCTAAGTCCAATTACACAATAAATACCTAAAATAACATCCTGTTAACACGGACTGTCACGCTAACCCTCCGAGGAAAACTCCCAGCTTATATGAACCATCCCTAACAATCTATAACCATCCCTAACCATTACTAACCATCCCTAAATATCCCCAATCATCCCTAACCATCCTTGACCTGATTTACGGAACCAAATTTCTTTTAGAAACTAAATCTTTTAGAATCAAACAAAAACTACCCTTTTACATAAAATTGATCGTTATTACGATTTTTCGGGTTACTATTTTCATCATTGAACTTTTATAATCGACTTAAATTTCAAATATCGAATTAATAAATACCCTACATCCGCCGTCCACAGCTCTTTTCCCAAACTACTAGACCAAAGTTTTCGAAATTTAGCTCAAAAATCGAACATCGATTTGCAATGTACCTACCAGTAAACTCAGAATTTTTAAAATTAATGCAACTAAGAAAAATCCAAAACT
Organism: Creontiades dilutus; assembly: GCA_031894815.1. Taxonomy (NCBI): domain Eukaryota; kingdom Metazoa; phylum Arthropoda; class Insecta; order Hemiptera; family Miridae; genus Creontiades; species Creontiades dilutus. The sequence goes on from JAVIWC010005620.1 coordinate 4,290,970, forward strand.
TTCATAACTTTTGAATGAAGATGGTAGTTTTTATTTTATTTAAATATGCAATTCCGATATGAAAGCGAATATTTATGGTGGGGGGGGGGGGTTAATATTAGTAATAATGTTTAGTTTAGATTTTCGAGAGTCCGCGGATATAGTTTTAATGCCGGATGTAAAATTGTGAAATAATGTCTAAGGATAGAAGGGGAAATTAAATAGGTTATTTGGATTTCCACTATTCTCAATCGATTTCCATAGCTAATGTATTTTTATTCGATTACTAACTACCTCATATTAGGCATGTTTTCATGAATCTTTCCTGATTGATTTCATAATGTAAAAACTGTTCATATATCATGATAATAGCAAGTTAGTGGGTTTATGTTTAAGCGTTTATTTACGTTATGCACCCAGCTAAATCATGATCTATTCAGTATTCCGACGAAAATTATATGTGCACATACCGGACCTAGTGACTTTCATGTAATGAGTGCATTACTCACTAATATGTTTACATAAAAGCCTCTTCCCGGGCCTAACCTCTCCCCCGAGGTCCTCTTCAGATCAATTCATTCAAAGCCTCGTCGATCAATCCATCACCCATCCCTAGAGCTGTTACGTCAAACCGTCACTTTTACTCTCATGCGTCTAATCAGGTTTGATTAGCAGCTTTCGTTTGTCCCGTTTCCGTTCGAGGTTATCGAATTATTCTGCGAGAAAGTCATCGGTACGAAACGTTAATCGGGTCCCTCATTCGATTCGAGACAATAGTGGCACTATAGGTAATCATTCCGATGAATCCATAATGTTTTTTTTTCTCTTAGGCTTACATTCCATTGTACACAGTCATTAATAACAACGAGATCCATTATGGTGTTAATGAGAGTTGTCAGATTATAATCTCGATGAATTCGAATAGTAATGAAGTTTCTCTTGATATATCCGATTAAGTAATCAGACAGGCTCGAACATTTGTTTGTACGGGAGTCATCCTGATTGAATTTGAAACCTTTCCATAAAACCTTTACGTAAAGTGATTAGGTACTATAGACTTTAATGTTGATGAAAGAGGCCTAATATGGTCAGCTTTGCAGGTTGTCGAGCCTTTACCAGAGCATTAGGGAAAGCTTGAAGGTCGAATTGTGGGCACATTAGATTCTGGTTGCACTATTACGGACCTGAAATTAAGACTTGCTATGTCATTCGTCTCGAACTAAAACGGGAGTGTTGAGTAAAACTTCAAAGTAATAAAGCCTTGATTGGTACAGCTGACAGAGCACTGGCTAAGTACTTGCCTTGAAGGGTTTGAATACATAATAGGAATTTTGTGGTTACTTCAAGCACCACCTGGTTGGGAACTGCGTGTTTGTTCACTGGAGGAGCAAGAAACGGAGACATAGTTACATTGAACGCAGCATACAGAGCTCAACTGAACTCCCTGTAACTAGCGCACTACTTACCAACAGGTTTTTTAGTATCCACTCTTGCATGTAAACATGGACCTGTGATTTGTGAGTGAGCGCAATTTTATAGCGGATGTAGCATTATAGGAAAGAAAGTGTACATCTTCCTTGGAGAAGTGGAAAAAATGGGGCTGAAAACGCTCGTGTGTGGCTTATATGAACCATCCCTAACCATCTCTAACCATTGCTAACCATCCCTAACCATTTGTAGTTTCCCTAACCAGGTTATTTTTCGTGGGGATGTCCATTTTCCAATCAGGGTAGAAATATCAAATGAAAACTACATACAACTTTCCAAATTTCATTTATTTCCAGATCAACCAGATATCCATCCTAATGATGGTTCGAAAAGGCCACCTTCCTCATGCACACATAGCGCCGTTCTTTTTATCCATTGATGAGATGCAGCTTGGATGGATTCTCTTTGGATCGAATTCCAAGCACGAATGATCCTCTCTCGAATTCATTAATTTTTGCAATTGGTCGCGAATCGTTGTAAACTTTATCCTTCAAACATCCCCACAAAAAATAATCTAGAGGAGTGAGATCGGACTTCCCCACGTGATTCAGCTTTAAAAAATACAGGAGGGGTTCTGGGAAACTGTTTTCATCGCGCAAAAATGAAGCTTGTGCGCGTTTTTGCGAGCCAATAAAGCCGTGTATGGTTTTATTTTTTCATGAAATTTGACGTAGAATCCGAATCTGGAATAAAGAATATGGGTTCTCTTTTGAAATAAGGAAGTTAGTTTAGACTGCGCACACTGGACGTGCGCAAAAGTGCGCACACATGATTTGTTGAATCCTCGTCAAAAATCATTGGACACGTATTTTTTGGATTTTCAAATATACTGTTTGTATTGAAAAAAAAAAGGGATGTTCATGTTAGGTGAACCACCCTGTATACCGCGTAACGAATGTTGCGGGGCTTTGAAAAATCTTCAAGCGTTTGCTGGTCACTCATCACTTCTTTTTTCAGACATTTTTCGAAGAAATGTCTTGGTTACGAAGGCAGTGCAGCGTTTACTCTCAGAGTGTCCTCCTTAAGGTGTATTGTTGCTTCAAAGGAGAAATCACAATGACACGCCGGAGGTTGAGAACTGGATCCTTTCAGATTGGCAGTCTCACAATAATTATTTAGTTGGTAATCCTTCAACGACCTCAACTCGGAGGCTTTCACGCCGACTTCCTTCTCCCCTTTTCATGTCGTTTAATTACTTCGCGCTTATTTGTTCACTTAAGGGTTCGCTGTTGACTTCTCAGGGCAATTTATTCAAGTTTCCTTACGGGTAATTGGTTTTAACAGGATCCGTCTCTTTAAAAAGCGGTATTTTCTCACTCCCACTATCTACTGTAATTTATTATCTAAGAGCCCATTCATTACCTTGGCGAGTATTTTGGCTTTTTATGTCCAATAACGTACACCTTTTTATTCGATCGAAATGAAACACGACCCAATTTACGTCCCTACGCCTTGGATACGCGTCCTAATTAATTTCTTCATACAAAATCTCGTGCTACATCGATGTGGGTTAGTCGGGAGTATGGGTTTCCCTCAGTCCACGAATATATTCATTTTCACCTAAATGATTATCAAAATATTTTTTTCAGTGATACATATTATATTTTTTCCACAGACCAAGCCTCATATACAGGGTGTCCCAGGAGTTATGCACAATCAGACTCCTACGTGTTCCACAACTCATTTCCGACCAAAAATGCCTCCTAGCAATTTTTTGCCAGAGGCCTCGTTTCCGATCTATTCGCGATTTAAGATTTTTTCGTGTTTTCGATATTATGTCATTAAAAATGTCATAACTCCCTCCATTTTGGAGATAGCTCAAATTTGATGACACCGTTGGAAAGAACGTCAAATTTTCTATCTATTTGATGCCAGAAAACTCTTTTTAAATTGCATTGAAGATGTGCGATTGCTACGCGAAACGGCACATTTGTCATAATCTGGAAATCGCCTGTTTTTCATCTCGCCTAGAAGCCCCATGAATGCTTGACGCAGAACCGTGCAGGCCTGTTGAAACGTGCGCCAGAATGTCAGCTTTCCAACGGTGTAGTCTTTTTGGTTTGTAAAAATATTTCTAGTTAAAGAAATGGTGTTTAACCGCAGTAAACGTGTGTTTTTTGTTAAAATTGAGGTTTTTCCAAAAGTCTTGACGAAAAAAGGTTGGTAGTCGGATATACGTAACTTTTCTCGCTGAATCGGATGGTGACAACGCCAGACCTCTCAAGTGACGATTTAAGTTAGTTTTGTCGGATGCGTAAACCCGTTCGTTTGTGAACAGCGTCTACGGCATTTCTATGCTGTAAGGCCAAAGTCAAGATAATCGAAGAGCCGAGAGACGGCTGTTGTTTGTGTTGATTGATTGCGATGAGTTGCATTCATCTTTTTGCTGACACTGTGGACCCTTATCGAATCAGGCTTCCGTATCATTACCAACTCTTCCCTTTCGTCTTTTTCCTCTCTGCATTTCATTCAGAATGTTTTCCCTATTGCATATTCCCATTCATCATGGTGCGCTATAGCTATTGAACATAGCTGGTAGTAATAACCAAAACCTTAGTGACAAATAGGATTAGTAGATAGAAAAAATATAGTTTACTAGATAAAAAAAGGATCAGTGACATAAACAATATTATCTACCAATATTTTTTCCTCATACTATCCGACGTGTTCGCTAGGGTGTGAGTTGTACACAGGAGGAGTGTGACTCCCTTGCTGCTTCAGAAGCATTACCATTGGCAAAACCGTACACAAAAATCTTGTCAACATGCTTTATTGTGGTATAGCTACTCAACTGAAAGCGAATCATCGCAATCAATCGTAAATGTACACAAACAATAGCTGTCTCTCGGATTATCCTGACTTTGGCTGGACAGCTTGGAAATGCCGTGGACGCTGATCACAAACAAATGTTTTCATTCATTAAACTCATTTTCATATTTAATTTTTGAATACTTATTTTTTGGTTTATATTTTAGCAATCTTGTTTAAACTCTAACTCTTTGTATGAACTCGATTTAAACCCCAATATCTTACCATTGTCCAACAACTGGATAACATGTTCGAGTCAATAAACATTTTACTAAAACTGAATTTGATCAGAAACAACAAATTATCAACATTGCAACACCAAATGCTACGGCCAGATCAGATTGGGGTCGATAATACACGGCGCACAAAGCAACCCCTCCTTCAAGACCTGGGGGTCGTGCGGGTCATTGCATATCCTCGCCCCTGACCAAGCCAATGCCTCCTACGTAGCTTTCCCAATTTTCAAACATTAGGTCTGTTTTGGTGATACAGGGTGTCTCAGGACCTATGCACAATCCGACTCCTACGTGTTCCACAACTCATTTCCGACTGCGACGAGTTGCATTCATCTTCGAGACTTTTGGAAAAACCTCAATTATAACAGAAAACACATGTTTTTCTGCAGTTAAACACCATTTCCCTAACTAAAAATATTTTTAAAAACCAAAAAGACTACACCGTTGGAAAGCTGACATTTCGGCGCACGTTTTACCAGGCCTGCACAGTTCTGCGACAAGCATTGAATGGGGTTTCTAGCCGAGATGAAAAACAGGCGATTTCAAGATTTTGACAAAACTTTGATTTCGCGCAGCAATCGCACATCTTCATTGCAATTAAAAAATGTTTTCTGCCTTCTAATAGATAGAAAATTTAACGTTCTTTCCAACGGTGTCATAAAATTTGAGCTATCTCCAAAATTGATTGAGTTATGACAGTTTTAATGACATAAGATCGAAAACACGAAAAAAATCTTAAATCGAGAATAGCTCGGAAACGAGACCTCTGGCAAAAAATTGCTAGGAACCATTTCTGTTCGGAAATGAGTTGTGAAACCCGTAGGAGTCGGATCGTGCATAACTCCTGGGACACCCTGTATAACTAATGGACGACTATGACACATTATCTGATTTTAACTTGTTACATAGTTGTAAGCTCAGTAGGTAAATGATAATAATCATCTTCGATTATTATTGAATTGAAAAACTTTCAACAAATTGTAAAATACTGCTTTGGTCTATGGTCGGTGGTAATTCAAAGTTAACGATATAAGTAATTCAAAGTTAACGATATAAGTCTAGAGATTATTAAGTACAACATAACTTAGGTGAACAATAAAGATAATAAAAAAATTTAATGATAACGATTAAACAATATATAAATTTTGGGATTGAATTATCCTATCATAGTGAGGTTCAGGAAGAGTATATACTTGTGGTGTATGTATTTTGAAGGTCACTGAGCCATTTTATCTATAGCCTATGTTGGTTAATTGGTGTTCCACGTCCTTCGAAGATTGAGCTGACTAGTGGATTCGAGTGATCGGCTGTGCGACTTGTAAAGTAATTGTAGGATACGGCCAGTACTTCGGTAACATAGGGAATATTCAGGTCTGTTTGTAATGTTGTATTGCGAACATCCGAGTAGTGAGAGATACAAGAGTCGCTTTAGACGGTGGGATATGACATAACTGGACAATAGGTATCTGAAATTTCGGAATTTGTCTCGGATCGTTCCCAATGTCGCACTAATGTGAGAGTTCCGGTGCAATTATCTGTCCAATGTGACCCCGAGATATCTTATGGACTCTTCCCTGCACACTAGTTCTCCATTGAGAATTAAGTCGGGCACAGTGACGTTTATAGGTGAAGCACACCTACCAATCTCGTCTTATTGCCATAATTAAGGGTACTTATTAAGCTCTTAAGGGTAATTGAGAGAAACATTGAGGTTCTAGGATAAGCTAGACACCAAAAATGTGTGATATTTGACTCGGTTCTCATGGACATGGTGGGTAGAGAAGTTTAGAGTTAAGCTCTGGTCGTGAGACATTCCAATTTTTGGTGTTGTTTAATTCGTTTTGTTGAATAGTACACATTTTGCAACCTAAACCAACAAATTTTGTTTGTTGTTACAAAGGTTCATTATTGAAAATATTTGAGCGTACAAAAGGAGTCCACTTGTACTTCTCCCAATTCTACGTTTGGTAAACGTGTTTACAGGTCATTGATGCGCAATAACTTGGAATTGATTGGGGAACCTAATTACCGAAACGGCTTCCAAAGCCATCATGCCCTCTGAAGGAATCATTACAGAAGATTTGGATTTTAATGTAGAAAGAAGAAAATGTGAAAGACAAATAATTGCATGGAGATAGCGCATGTACGAGGCATTATTTTGAAAACTGTGTAGCATAAAAAGTCTTGGAAATTTGCTTTGAATTAAACGGATATTGTAGAAATTATAGTTTTTTTGAAAAACCGTGCAACGCTAACATTCTGAGTCCAGTAAATTGATTTGATACCAAAAATGTTATAGTTTAACAAGTCAAGATACCTACTTCTATCAATTTTTGATGAATGATGAAAAGCATCATTGAAGCTTCTTACGTATGAATCAACGGTTGGTATCATTGTTAAAGCTATGACCATCAACTATATTGCAGTGTTTCACAGAATTCACTTGAGTTTATCCGTTCATCAAGTTGCGGAACATAAATCTCATCGTTCCCAGCAATGATGGATTTGCGAACTATAGAGGAAAGCGAAATACTAACAAAGGGGATAAGTACATAGTTGCCAATCTTCAGATCTACACCATGTGGTAATCCACGCCTATAACTACCCGATACCATTACGAGATATTCTCATAGGCCTTTAGTGCGCCTCTGGTCATTTGTCTTTTCGGTTACGCAGTGCAACTGAGGTTCCTTCGAAGTAACGTCATCTCCGGAGAACACTTCTGAAAGGGGTGACCGCTATTGCCAAACGTGGTTGTACAGAGACGAGCAGATAAGAAAATAATAATTACGCGTCTTTTGTTCCCTAAAGAACCTTCCACATCCTTCGCTGCATGGGATCGCAAGGATAATACGCACTATTAGCGGCAGATGAGAATAACCGTTGGGAACCAACACCTGTGACGGTAGCTCACTTCTTTGGATGATTGATGCTGATGCCTATTATCCCGCTTGAAGGAACGTTGTACTGCCACGTATGACTTTCCAGCTCTGGTACTGTGAATGGGGGCGATCCTAGCTGATTGTTCAGAAATTCAGCCACTTCATTTGGATGATCTTCTTTAGAATATACAATAGTTCCCAAAACACTGGAAACAACGGTGGAAGTGACAACCAAAGTACCACCAGAACGTGGCTAGAAATTGAAGGACAAGGTTGAGATAGCAAATTCGTACTGTTGTGGGACTCTACTATATTTGCATCTCAGCTAAGAACGCATCTAGAAAAATCGGTCTTTCTAAAAATCAGTTATCAATCACCTACCATCAAGAAGGCTAAAGTCACAACTGAGTTTATGGGTTAGTCGTTCACTATGCCGTGTGTCTACAGGAAACATGAAAACCAATCTGGCAATCATGGAATGATGCTTAATAAATGTCACAATTGTATGTGCGCAATATAACTACCAATCAGCCGGTGGCGATGATTTCATTATGGATAATCCACAGTGTAAACAATTGTTCTCACTGTGTAATCCTAAATGATTCCATCAAAATCGGATGAAAACTGGAACTTAATGTTGGCAGGGTTTGAGAGTCGTACAAGTCCATGAGCTACAGCTAGTACGATCGTAATGAAACGCATGTGGGCTAGCAGAGAAGTACAAATACAGTCTAAACATGATAGACATACGACAGCTCATTCATAATGAAAACCGTAAAGTAAATGAACGGTGAAGTTGATAGTTTGAGTTTTGAGCGATTACCACAGATAGACTCAAAATACTCGTATACCCAAGCAAAGGGTGGTTCAACGTTTTGAGGGATCATAGAGCTCCTCTTCCTCACAGGCATTTCGATGAACGCTCTAAAAGTAATTGCGGAAACCCAAGTCAAGAAGAAACACGGAGTTCGTAGAAAAAACGTAGTCTACTTCCACAAAATTAAAGAGTTATACAAGTTTAATAGTTAATGAGTTCGCCACTGATCATCTGAGTGAGCCCGATGGTTATTTTATCTCCTAATCAACTTAACATTTCCAATGCTATGCCCGTATACATTTCGGAGCATAAGTGTGTTGCAAGCCATGCGACTCCCGAGAGTACTCGTGCTACTCAAAACTGCTTTGACGTGCTATGCCCGAACATTTTCGTGCTAACCCATCCTATTTGTCGCATTTATAAGCCTCTGTTTCACCAATACCTTTTACAGCTAGCGGCACTTCTTGGATCCAACAATGTTTACCATGATTGTTGCCATCTTATCTCCTTGATAACATTTTGGTTTATTATTCAATAATAAACCATTGTAATCATTCTTGAAAAAAAAAAAAAAAAATTCTAACCCCCCCCTGAAAATTTCATGGTTTACGTTTCAAAGGGTGTAGAATCCGAATCTGCAATAAAAATTTTTCCGTCCGTCCGCCGTACGTCGTACGCACGATTTCTCCCAAACGGCTGTAGCAAAAGATCTGAAATTTTCAGGAAAAATCCATGTTGGTCCGGCAACGCCCCAATTCTTGAGCCAGCTCTCTCACTTAGTTTAAAGTGCCCTTTTAGGGTTGTCAAAGTTTTGTAAAATCCCGAAAAACCTCAAAAAAGTCAAGGTGGCCTAAATTTGTACCTACTCTTTTGAAAAACTCTCCACGAGGAATCGAATGAGCCCCTCCCCAGGTCCGTAGGTCAAACCATTCCCGATCTATGGCCCGATTTATGGTGCCGACATTCGCGTTATTTTGGTTTATTATTGTTTTTTTTGTTTTCATGGTGGCAACATTCGCGTTATTTTGGTTTATTATTATTTTTGTGTTGATATCAGTAACGTAGTGACGTAGTGATGTAGTGATTTCCATGAATAATAAACCCCAGTGAAAGAATTTGCAGCGTTTTTTTGTTCAATTTCCCTGCCAATCTCAAAAAAATGAATTCACGATGCCGAGCCACGTTCATAGTGATAATAAATTACTGACTATTCTCGAAAATAGCCATAACTAACATAAATTATTTCGTGATTTGTTTTCTAATAATGGTACTAGTGGTTCAACCACGAATGGTTCCCTTTCGACGTTCCCTATTGGAAAAATATTTGGATGCGAAAATTATTTCGATTTCGTATTTGGTATTTGGCTAATTATTTGGCTAATTGCATCCCTGTTTCTCACTGCGTTATCAACTTCACTCCTCTCACATTTTGCTATTCGCACTTCTTCCATTTCGTTTATTAAACATGATGTACTGTTTTCTGTGTTTAGAAAATATTCCACAGACGTTTTAACTGTTTTTTATTTTCTTCCGTTGTTTTAACATTTAAATGAAGGTAGCATGGGTCAAAAATAGAGCAGTTTTTCAAATGTTTGTCATATTTCGCGTAGTTTTATTTCCTTTTTCAAGTCTTACTTACAGCGGTTTTCAATCATACTCCGACGTTCTTCACTTCATATCGATCCGAACTCTACCAATTAACATAAATGAGTGATTTACGTGGATTATTTAATGCAGAAATGAAGAACAATTGTATAATAATTTGAAGCTTTTTTAGAATGTTCTCCTCCTTGAACCTGATGTCTGCCTTCTCTCTGCCTGTCTTCAAGGTAAGCTGCACCTACATCTCTGTGAATCCCAATCCACCGTGAAAAGAGCGACTGGTCGAGCCGGTCCGAAAACGTATAATTTTTCTTCCTAAGGCAGAAAAAAAAAGACTGAGCGTTTTGTGGAAATCACTCGGCCCTGAGTCAAAGCAGAAGTCAGCGGCACGTGCTCGTCTCGGGGGAGGCGTGACTCCCGTCACCAGCTTCGGGAACAGAGTCTTTTGAGCCGATCGGTGAGCGGTTGACTACCCAGTGCAGGCTCTTTCCATCTGACACATTTTCCACCTTCTCTCCTTCATTGCCTTTTGATACGAATAAACCGATCCACCCGCCCAATGCAAAGTCGTGAGCCGCAATCGACAAAAAGGTCGCGACTCCGTGAAAGTTTTCCCCCTTTCTTTTGGGCTAATGGACGCCAAAAGCAGCTCGTTCCCTCCTCTGGGCATGGGAAGCGAGGATGCCATTCATTCTTTCAAATCATGTAAAAATGTTGTCAAGAAAGTTCAACAGCTGTTATTTTCAAGGGAAACCTGGCCCGTACAACAATAAGACGTCTGCAAGCCTCCAGCGCCGGTTATTCCAAAATCTATTCGTGGTATCACCTCTGATCAAGAATTCACACCCCTCGCTGCATCTTTGTGGATTTATTACGGTATAATATAACAAATAACATTTTGATAGAAAGTTATAAGTTTGCTGGTTAATTTCAACGGATTAAAGACTTCAATTGGTCTAAACTAGGGATGGGAAATATACATCTATATCATCGAAATATCTATGTTTTGCTTTGATTTTACTATCGATATGTTGGTTCCGATAACATCGGTTTGGTTTTCTCTTTGGTTCACTGAAAAAAAAAATATTAAAAATTCTTTCACCTGCCGTAGTATTAGCGAATTTTCGAAGAAAAAGAGACTACCTATTGTTCTCGGTCTAAAATATTTGAAATGAGCATTTTCAAAAAATGTTTGCATCAAAATCCGTTTTAAAGCATTCTAAATCCACTGTCAAAAGACACCAAGACCACATTCCAGACAATAACTCTCGATTAAACTGAGATTAAAACTCAAATTTGCACAAAAAATCTACCCAGGCTTTCAAAAGGCTAAGTTTGAAGATGAGCACATTCGCCTCACTCTAAGTGGAGATTTGGGGCATTTCAAATGTGGGAAAATTACCTGAAAACCCCAAGCAGGTGACTCTCTTTAATAAAGGTTTTTTCACGCTGAACACGATGGTGAAATCGGATTGGAAATATCTCAATCCGTTCGAAGTTTGAAGATTATAAAACGAGGTAGATTGGCCAAATACGCCAAAAAAAAAAAAAATTCTTCAGCTTTCAAACATTTTGAAATTAAAATGAGGTATCACAAGTCAGATAATAAAATTGTCGGTTTTTGCGTAATTTTCCCTCCTGCAAAACTAGTTCCTTTGAAAATTTGCTCATTTCGTCATGCTGCATGATCGGAACATTTTTTACTCTCTTCTTCAACGTTGAAAAACCTATAAAATGAAATATTATTTAATAGAAAATTAAATTGTCGATTTTGCGTCAATATTGAGAGTCATTATCGGAAATAAGTAAACAACTGTGCGTCTTTGTGGGTATTCTAGTTCCTTCTGTGTACACAATGAAAACGTTCCAGAGCCTTCTATTTGATAATGTAACGTTCTAGTACATTCCAAGTAAACATATCAGCCGTTTCTGTTTACTTTCTAGTGTTTTAATTAATTTAATATAAACTTCTAGAAGACTTGTAGTTGTAAAAGGCTTCTGTTGTGTTAGTTTGAAGCAGAGTTCATATCCATCCGGCAAGCTATCCGGGAAGTGAGTTTGAGCAGCTAATTGGTTGGACATCCTTGGTTTTTCCTATTATTTTTTCTGTAAATTTAAGTGCTCAAACAGATAAAATGATGAGTTTAGGACGTTTGTTTGTGTCAATATAGAAAATGTCCATCACACGGTATCTGGGGGGGGGGGGGGGGACCCTTGGCCACCATAATGTGTGTCCCACTTTGAGGTCAGCATAAATATGGTCACGTTAGTATAATACGATAATTTAACAAAATTTTAGAAAACCCGTTGAGTATAGGTAAGTTTCTATAACGAACAGTCCGTAAAAAATCGTTCATTCGCATCAACATATCGTCCAAATGTTGGATTTCCGAAGCTTTCCTCATTGAATTTGATCATAATATTTGGTTAGTTGATTATTGTAAACTAACCGATTCTTTCATGTTGGTATGTAGGGTGGTAGTTGAAACACAGCACGCAATTACTCTTCCCAATGGTCATTAAGCGACTGATAGTTTTTGCCTTCAAGTCTGGGTTAGGGGGGGACCTGGAAAAGCCAACTAATTCCCCAACTCGCTCGGAAAGACCTATTACGGGGAGGGGAGACGTACAAATTACTCTCCCAAGTAATTCGCGTTAGTTAATAAACATGCGACCCCTTCCGAGAAGGGCCGAGGAGGCCTAAATGAGAGAGGTTATTCACTGTTGGGAGCCGGCGGAAGAAAATTTACCCTCAACTCAGTCGTTATTGTGGGGAAGGCTCATCCGTCGGGGTCGTAATGAATTTATAAATCATTCGAATCGGGCGGCAGGTGCGGTGCGGAATCTAAGGGAAAATTTCAAAATAAATGAGATACTGAGGGAGATGATGGTTTATTTCGTAATTTTATCCGCAATTCCGTACATACAGATGGGGAGAAGCCGCGGACCTGAAATAGCTGTATAGGTAGGTAGGTAGTAAAAGTAAAGCTCTAAACGTCCATTGTCAAAGCGATTTCTCCTCGACTAAGGGCCAGAGGTAAAAGAACCAGTTTGAAATCCACTTAACGTTCAAACTGCTGTTTAAACGGATAAAGTGGTTTATGACACTGAAGCCTCTTTTGGTTTCTTCGAGTCGATAACGTTAAAGCAGAGATCGTTAAGAAGTGAATAACCCCAATTGATGTATCTCTCAGCCTGAATGTTCGGTAGCACTGTTGGATTGTTGGTAACTATTAGAGTCAGTTTCGGGACTTGGTGTCCTGAAGAAAAAGAGCATACTAAAGGCTCAGTATTATCGATGTCCCAATCCACAACTTATTCGCCTCTCCCAACCAGTACTTCAGTTTACAAAAATTATATTCTGGGAACAAATTAAAAAAGCAACGGACAAAGCAGCGCAGAAAACAACAGCTCTCAGCCACCTTATGAGAAAAATGAATAAGCCGAGACCATGCAAGCGTCGCCTGATGATGAGCGACATGCAATCGTCTGAAGCAAGATGGTCCAATCTATTCTCTTGTATGGTGCGGAGGTGTGGGCAGACGCTTTGAACATCGCCTATTACCGCAAGAGAATGGTAGCAGTCCAACGAAGAGGAGCACTACGGATCGCCTGTGCATACAGGACTGTGTCGGAACCAGCCATACTTGTAATTGTGGGAGTCATCCCAATACAACTCATTGCAGCAGAGCGGAAACGTACGTTCGATAGAAAGGGGAAAACAACTAAAAATACGGTCGCCAAGGAAGAGAGGCAGCGCACAATGGCTAACTGGCAGGAGATGTGGATAGGAGAACACCGAGGAAGATGGACTGCACGCCTAATACCCTGTATCGACACATGGAGAGGTGAACTTTTTCCTGACACAGTTCCTCTCAGGCCATGGACTCTTCTACGCCTACTTGCATAGGATGGGGAAAGTGGATGACCCAGCATGCCCTTATTGCAAGGAAGAGGATGATGATGTGTTCCATACTTTTTTCAAATGTGAATACTGGACTGCCAACAGAAGTTGGCTTCAGCAGACACTGGAGCTATCACCTCAGGACATGACACCAGAATGTGTCTTAAGTAAAATGCTTGAGCGTGAACAGAACTGCGGTAGCATCCTTTTCTGAAAAGATCCTGGAAATGAAGGCTGTGAAGGAACGGAAAAGGCCGAGCAGGGAAAACACGGACCGAGAGGAGTACTAAATCCTTCCCTAGAACCAGCCTGAAGTAATGTGTCAAACAGTTCCAGGCTGAGTTTCGTCGTGGGAAATGGAAGGTGAGGTTTTAGTGGGTTTGAATCCCACATAACCCAAAGTGCGGTCCCTTTTGGGTATCTTAGGAGATCCGATTTCCACCTAAGGATCTCAAAGATTTCCTCACCTGCCACCAAAAAAAAAAAAAAAAAAAAAAAAAACCAGTACTTCAGTTTGGTTACTTTTTATTTCAAGGGGAGAGATAATGCGTGTAAAGCAGCGTTGCTCTTCAACAAGGGGTAATGCATACTATTTCTGTGTAAACCTCATAATCCGAACTGACCTGCGGCAAGACTTCTTAACTACCGTTACGAAATATCTTCGTGAAATACTTGTTTCTGCTAAGAGTCGTGATCGATTCAACCCAAACCGTCCCAAGGGGATAACGTGTTTACTTCCACTCGCATAAAAATGTTGACCAGTTATTTTGACCGGCGCGAAAATATTTTAGCACGACCGCTTTAGACGTCGCTTTTCGCAATGTTTTCACCTTCACGTTCCTCCTCTTGAGGCTGAAGCGTTTTAGCTGTAGGACGAAACGACCTTCACGCACAGAGGAAAATATTATCGAAGATGCGGCGACTTGGGTAATCGATTGATTGAAATCTGACCGAGCACGTCTTAGAAGGCAACCTCGAGTGGATATAAGTAGGTAGGTAAATGGTTTTGAAATGTGGGATACTTGGAATATCTACGAGGCACATTACGATTTCATGTCCTTACATAAACAATTAGTGAGAGAATTTATGAGGAAAATGTAGCTGTAACGCCTCTAAAATATATAAAAAGGATGCTTAACAAAATCAGACTCCGATTTTACTATAAATGTTTACGAATAACTACTGTTTTGGTTTATATTTTCAATAAAAAACCGTTGTAGTCAACTAAGAACAAGGGAAAAAGTGTAAATTCCCTCAAAATTGTTGGCTTACGTTTCAAGATGAGTGGAATCCAAGAGTCGAATGTGAAAAAACTGTCAATTCAAAGTACGCCAACTACCGTGTGGAGCTTTTTCACCGAAATGACAGGATATTACATCTGTTCACCTTCCAAAACCCTCCAAAATTCTTCTACACACATTTGGCATTCGCCAAGCAATCGTGTTTGGGTATGTTTCAGCCATTGTCGAATATTCGCCAAGTAGCAAGAATCTGCACCGCTACACACATGTGCAGGTCGCTTGCGGTTGACTTTCGCGGTACTTTTCTGTGAATCACATTATTGTCCCTCCACTTTCTCTTACAGTTAACAACATCCTCCTTTGACCAGACTTAATGAAAGTTAAGTAAAAAAATCAGGTTTATTTGGGGCAGAATTATCTTTATAGTTTTTGTCGGTCCTAATTCGTGAAATCAAAGGGATAAAATATTCAAAAACCTGAGTATCAAAAAATTTCGATATAGCACAGTACGATGTTGAAGGCCACTCGGTTCTCTCTCCCTAAATGCCTCTACACACATTCGGCGTTCGCCGAGCCGAGCAAGTGATCGGCAGTTTCCAAGAAGAGTGTGATCGGTGATCGCCGAATTCCGAACAACCGTGCTTGGGGATACTCCGGCTGGTGTCGGTCTCTTTCCCGTTTCGAAGAAGACGAATATTCGCCAAGCAGCGAGCATATGTCCCGCTATACACAGCGAGGACGCTTGAAATTGACTGAAGGGGTCTCTTTCTGTGAATCTCACCATTTCCCCTCCGCTTTCTACTGTGCTTAATAGCTTCCTTGGTTGCCTCCATCCAGTTGTTTTTCTCGTGGACATTCCTGCTATAGCTTTCAATATAGCTTTCAATACATTGTTCCTTCATGTGACGCTATCGCAGTTTGGAGGATCGTGTATATTGCTGCCGTAAACAAAAACAAAAATTTACATGCATTTTTCAATGACTTTATATGAAGGTAGGGCTCAGCCTGGGAGAGACATCCACTCCGTTCTCATTGCTTTCTTTTTGTCACAGCTGTGAAATATTATAATCAATCACTGGCACAATCTCAAGCATATCAACAAAAACGCTGCAAATTCTTTCACTGGGGTTTATTATTCAATTGGCTTGAGTTCAAGATTTGAATTTCTACTAAGCTTTGGTGTGTGCGTGTTTCACAGGTGATAGAGTGATTATTGAATTTCAGGAGGCACACAAATATGATCAACTGAACAATCCAAATAGGTATTTTGTTTGAGAACAAATTTACGTGCCCTATGCATATCTCTTGAAACTCAATAATCGCTCTATCACCTGTGAAACACGCACACTCCAAAGCTTAGTAGAAATTCCAATCATGAACGCAAGCCAATTGAATAATAAACCCCAGTGAAAGAATTTGCAGCGTTTTCCTGAAAATTCAGATTTTCTGATTTTTCCTGAAGATTATCAAATTATCCGTGTATTGGCTACAAAGCCTTTTAGGAATTCACTCCAGTATCCACATTACTACATCACTACGTCACTAGGTTACTGATATCAACACAAAACAACAATAAACCAAAATAACGCGAATGTTGGCACCATAAATCGGGCCATAGATCGGGAATGGTTTGACCTACGGACCTGGGGAGGGGCTCATTCGGTTCCTCGTGGAGCGTTCTTCAAAAAGAGTACACATTTAGGCCGCCTTGACTCTTTTTGAGGTTTTTAGGGATTTTGCAAAACTTTGACAACCCTTAAGGGGCACTTTAAATTAAGTGAGAGAGCTGGCTCAAGAATTGTGGCGTCGCCGGACCAACATGGATTTTTCCCGAAAATTTCAAATCTTTTGCTTCAGCCGTTTGGGAGAAATCGTGCGTACGGCGGACGGACGGAAAATTTTCTATTGCAGATTCGGATTCTACACTCTTTGAAACGTAAACCATGAAATTTTCAGGGGGGGGGGGGTTAGAATTTTTTTTTTTTTTTTTTTTTTTTTCAAGAGCGATCACAATGGTTTATTATTGAATAATAAACCAAAATTAAAGTGTTATCAAGCTTATCAAAACTAACCCTTTGATCGGATAACAACCTGGCTCATATAATATATTTTACATACTTAATATGTGAAAAATAGGTAGGTGATTGCTATAATCCAACATGAGGTCAAAAAAAGTTTGCTAACAAAAAATAAAGAGTTGAGCCATAATCTAGGGTGTATTGTGATGCCATCGGACCACTGCCTTGACATCATACGATGTCAGCGCGATTGAAAGGGTTTGGAGGGAAATTAGCTTCGAGAGTGCCTTGCTGGATCAGACCTCCTTCATTCCTGCTAATTGCATTCTAGACGACCCGAAGGAGTTGCACGTCAAATGCCAGCACATTCTATCGATTTCAATTTCAGCTCTTATTGGATATTTAATGCTTATTAATACGGACATGAACGCTCGACAGATCAACAAACCATGGAAAATACATTTTCACTAAAATTCTACCTTAAGGGTTCTTTGATTAACCTTCCAAGTAATGAAGAGAAAATTGTCCCCAAAACCAAAATTGCGGCTTGCATTCTATGTGCTAAACCATCATAGACATCTCTCGATTCGTGTCGGTTCCTCTGTCTCTAAATTCATGTAGCGTTCTAACAAGTCCTTGTAATTAACTTGAGAGTGAGATTTGGGAATGAAATTGAGATTGTAGAATGAAGCTGGCTGGATCAGGCACATATTCAATTCATAAGATCCTGGTGACGTTCTGTCGTAGGCGTAATTTAACATTTTCCCTTTTTAAACATAGTACTTCATGAGGTTAGCTTCATTATTTTCAGTAATTAGCTTTTGTAATCGTTAAAGAACAAATGTTTTAATTCTCATTCGGTTGCCATTTTACTTTCCAAGGTAAATATGTAGATTAGGAAATCTGCAATCTTTCTTTTGTGAGGGTAACCACGCTTTGTTACCATGTGAGGGTGATGGAATGGTTTAGTTGCCCCTTCCAATGAGCTGGATGCATTGATAATGCTCTGCCACGCTCAAAGGATGATCCAGACGCTTGCAGGCGTCCGATTCATATCCCAAGGCGACAGATTCTAAAATCGGGAAGGGGCCAACTAACCATATCCATCACACTTTCGAAGAATGCATTAGGGCCCACAGACGGCCTTACAATTGATGTGAAAAATCAGTCCTTCATCACATGGACTCTACTGAAGGTCTATTTGGTTCTAAATTTTAACTAGCCGACCACCTCAAACGTGAACATGTAAAAGCCAAAATAATGGTAAAAAACGTTATTTTTCAAGGTTTTTGGTGAAAAAGGCAAATAGTGTATCATTTTCTGGTCATTTTGGACGGAGAATGAACTGAGATGGGTTTCAGACAGCAATTTATGAACCTAAAAGTTACTGAAAAAACCTCGTTCTACTCAGATAATGTCTGATAAGTTACGATTAACAGTGTTTTCATATGTCAGTGACAAATGAATCGGTGAGTGTAAAAACTACTTCAGTAGAAAAAAAAAATCGTTTTTCACGGGAAATAGCTCAGGAAGGCAAGATGCGTGTTGAGTATAAAAACCATGTCAGTCAGGTTGGTAGCTTGAAAGACACAAGGCCTGTTTTCTGAACATTAAGAGCAGAAACAACTTCAGTCACTGACCGACGTGGTTTCTGCACCCAACGCTAGATAGCAAGACCTACTCCACGCACGATAAATGCGCATATCATCGCCTCAACAGTTGTTTTTCTGTCTTCCACGTTTTTCAATCTGTAACCGTATACTCAATCTCAATTATTTTGGCAACAACTTTTCATTGCGGTTTGGGCGTCCGCAGGTAGATACCTGCATAAAATGTGAAGAACTTAGTGTAATCATAAAGAGCTCCTCGATCGGCGAAGCAGGTAAAAGGGCTGCTGTTGCTGAACTTATCATGCACAAAAGACGAGCCAAGAAATTTTACAATAATATTCAAAGACACTAAGTTGTGTGGGGAACGAGAAGACACCGTCGCACTTTCATTGGATTTTATGCAAAAACTACTCATTCCAGCTATCCTAGTTCAGGATATTTTTTACTTGATGCAACTTTGGGTAAATGTTTTGGCATAAAGAACTAGAAAACTAATGAATCAGAAATATTCCTGTACCACGAAGGAGTTGCCATTAAGGAGCCAGTGATGTATGCAGCATGCTAAAATACATCTGATTCAGAGTTTGTAATATTAATAATTTTGTAAATTCCTGTATTATATTGACAAAGCTACCGGCACTTCATTTTGTATTTGAAAATGTGAAAAAATGTGCTTTTCGGGATACATAACTTCTAAAAATCAGTTGAGTGCAGAAACAACGTAAGTCCAAATCACATTTAAAATTTTTCTGAACCCAATTCAAGTGGAACCTAGGTTATATATTTGCATGACAGCAACATAGATGCATGTTATGATAGAGAAAAAAATATTGTTATAATATTATAAAATTTGGAGGAATTATGACGTTTTTTCTCTCTCCTGAAAAATTTGGAAATCTTGACTGAAGTGGTTTTTGTACTCACCGATTCAAATACAGGAGGCTCTGTGAATGAGATAGAATGTAAATGTGCATTGATTCGGAGTCTCTTGTATTCTTGTACGGCATCCAACATATCTAGAAATAAATGTAATTTAATTCAGCCAATCAGATTAGAAAACCTGAATAGAAACCAGCAGTTAGGATCACGACCCCTATAATTAAACCTCTTTTTTTCCTTAATTGTTTTAAGAATAACATATTGTAAACTTATGTATAAAATATGTATTTTCAGGTTCAATATACTGTGATATAATGAAACATGTAGATTGTATATATTCAACAATAGTCCTTCAGAATCCAATACCAATAAATAACAAGTAGGAACAATAAGCCCTTACGCAACAATTTACGGCATCAACACTGCTATCGCTTAATTTATGTTTAATTCATATGATTCGTCACCCATTTCTTTTATTTCATACACTTAATGGAATCGAGTTGATTAACACACCGAACTATCAACGTTTTTTTAAAAGCCCCTTTTAAATTCTTTCGTGTTCCCCAATCTTTTAACCTTCCAGTGATAAATCAAACGGGGAGAGCGTTCATCAGATCCAATACCTATCGTATAAATTATTCCGATCGGGTCACGTTTCTATTCGACTGCTTTCAAAATAGTTTTGTCCTTCTTATGTGAACAATTACTCTTTCCTAGTCGATTTGATATCGTCTTAGATGATATTGCCTAACCCATTTTGTAATAGATGTCAGATTGAAAATATTTCGGTTTTTCACATTCCTTGTCGAGATAATTTTATATATGGTAATTAATTCAGACCAGTTCAATGATTAATTGCAAGTTCTACGTTCAAGTATTCAACAAAATGCAGTAATTAGTGCAACATCATCCAAAACATAACAGAATGTCACTACCGGCATATTTTCATCTCGAAATATTTGATAAAGGGTTTTATAACTAGAAAAAACATTGTTGAATGAATTAAAAAGCCAATTTTCATAAGTTTATCCCCATTAATTTTAACTTTTAAGCAATTTTTGATATCAAGTTTGAATTTTCGATAAAAATAAGGTGTATTGTTTGTTCAGAACCACTTGCATATTAAATAGAGGAGGTTTAAATGACATTCGAAAGACTCATTGACGTATACTTGACTAAAATAACTGTGTGTAATAACTTACTCCCTTTTATAATTGGATTTGCCTTCATCGAAAGATTTCGTAAAGAACGGTAAGTGATTGGTCTCTCTCGAGTCGTTAGGTAATTGAACTGAAGTCAGAGTCAAGGTTACGGAGCTTCCATTCGCTTTTTCCGAAGCCGTTCACTTTGATTTGAGCAATAATAATAACAGGTTCCACACCTCGTTCTAACAAGCGTTATATTTGTTCGGAAACTAGACGAACGAGTAGAATTAGTCAAGATAAATCGGTACAAACTTGAGAAATAGATTACAAAGCAGTTACGAAGATTAGTGAAAGGAAAACATAAAGCAACACTAGACCTACTGTTCAATTCATCAAAAATTCGGTCAATTGGAAATCCAAAATGGAGTGCCTCGAAAAAAAAAACAACTAGGTAGGTATAGATTTTATTTAGGATACGTAACGACAACATTCTTTTGAACCGATTTTTGAGGAATTTAGAGAATTGTATGCAGACCTAAATTTACAAGACAAAGTTATGTGTTCTCAGACTCTATTTCGTTGGTTGTTAACGAATCGGTGAAGAAAGTAAAACTATAGTAACGCCTTCAAAGCTTTAAGAAAATATAGGTTTTTATTTTTCGTTTTGTTTTTATTTTGGAGCATTCCGATACATTCATAGGATCTATAAAAAAAAAAAAGTACCCTTAAATTGGTGTCAGTATCCTCTTTTTGACTCATGCAATTGGGGTGAACTACGACACCTTTATTTGAAGTGAATTTCTACTTTTTTTTAACTTCAGACAAGGAGAGAACTTGGGGAAGCCATATTCCCCTCAATCACCAACCCCCCCCCACATGCTAGGGGTTGAAATTTGAGTTCTCACGCCAAGACGAGTGGGGTATGGATTTTTATGTTTTTGAGGTCCCTGAGATCGAATTTGAACTTCCTAGAGTCTGTAGGCACCCCTTAACCCCTCGGTCACCCCCTTCTAGGGGTTGAAATTTGAGTTCTCCCGCCAAGTCGAATGGGGTATGGATTTCTATGTTTTTGGGGTTCCTGAGATCGAATTCGATTCCCTCAATCACCCCCTCTTAGGGGTTGACATTTGATTTTTCCCGCCAAGTCGAATAAAGTAAAGATTCTTGTGTTCCCAGGTTCGCTAAAATTGAATGTGATTTTTGAAGGCTTTCAAACTTTGTTGGGGTCTCCTCCGATCACTTTCAATTCCTCCGAATATCACGAAGATATCACAAAAAAAGAGAATAAAATCCGAAAGAATTGAAAGTCATTGGATTAAAAAAGAAAACTCAAATAAGTGGTGATAATTGAGTGGGAAGCAAGAAGTTTGTAACAGCCCGGTACATTTTCAATGCATTTCGAAATTTATTTTGAAAAATTAACCTTCATCAGCTGAAAATTGTTTTTCTTTCAAATGACATTAACTCAAGGAGGCTGAAACACCGTTTTCTATGTGAAAATCTCCGAAAAATCTTAATGAACCTTCTGTTTTTAGGATGTCTCTCTAAAGTAAGGCTTCATCAGTTGAGGGATGCCTATTAGATTTGATCCAGGGAGATGTGTTTCGAATTTGATGTCCAGAAGTAGGATGGATCTAGTCCAGCGCTGCTCATATCTAGTATAATCCTCTACTAATTCCCGGCCTTGTTTTTCTTAAAATAAGAATTTGTCCTTTAAAATCTCTGTAAGTGTTGATAATTATGTTTATAAAAGTGTGACCTTATAATAAGAACCGGGTATAGGGAAGTCCCTGTAATGCATGAATTACTAACCAATAGGTGTAATGTTGTTTGAGCATTATGTTTACATAATATATAGATTGAAGCTGCTATTGTTCGGTATTCATGTTTATTCAATACCATTCAACGAAGTATTAATTATACAAAGGGAGCCCGGCGAGGGGTGGGTGCCTTTCGCAATAGCCCCGAGGGTGCTGACAAGCCCCAGAGATGACAGATAAAGTCAAAAACAGGAGCAGCGAGAGAAGGAATGGAGGAGATAGGAAGAGTTCAAGTCAGGTGATAATGTTTTGACTTTATCGTCGCTCCCGAGGGTGGAGGAGAAATGAGATGCGGGACCCCGGGAGTTACTGATGCCGGGACGGTCTTCAGGTTACGGACCCGAGCTCTTCACCGTCGAGCCGACTTGGACCCTACATGGAGACCGTAAAGAGGATCTTTTGTTGTAGGCGGTCGTAAACCTCCGCGGGGGAAGTTTCTCACGAATTACTGATTTCATCTGGCGAAGCAAATAGGAGTGGCCAGAAACACCAGGAGGCGGCTAGGGGAGAGATGTCGCAATGCGGGAAGAGAAGCTTTTTTCTCCAGAATTTTCATTGCGCAAGGGGCTATCAAAACGCACCCACCTATGAATATATTACGTTAGGATATTTCGTGAGCCGATTGGCAACGTAACAAGAAATTATTTCGCAGGAGAAAGGCAGAATGTATGTTTCGGGTTGAATGTAATGAACCAAAATCTTGCTGTGACAACAATAAAAATAAATCATTCGAACAGACAAAACTAGTTCATAAAACCTTGTCGGCAGCTTCATGGCATTGACAGACAAAAAGTTACGATCATGCAGCATGATTGTGTGATCGAATTTTCCGAAATGTACTATTAATATTAAATATGTGGTTAATTGATTTGGAATTAAAGCATACTTGTCTGCAAAGGAATTGTTATAAGTTTGGTTGCCAAAAAAATGGAAATTCAAACGAGGATAGCAGATTTTTAATGATTTTCTGAATTATACTCAATTTTTAGAACATTTCAAATTAAATTGAAGAACAATCTTCAGCTTAAAGGTTTAAATTTTTGAATGACATAATATGTCATTCAAATGAAATATTATTTCATAGTCCATCAACTTTTCAACAAAATTTAACGTAAAATGAAGGTATTGCAATTGCTCTGAAAATGTGGGAACAAAAGTTTTCGGAACATCTTTTCAACGAAATTTTGAAATAAGTCGAGGATTTCAACAATAAGATAACTCTCAACAGGAACGAGATAAAAACATCGCTCTTGTCCCGAAAAATTAAGCATTCTAAACGAAAGGATTTCGTTGGCCACCATTTTTTTAAGACAGTAAAGTGGTCAAATTTAGAAAATTGTACGGAAAAAAATCACAAAAATGAATAAAAACGGCTAAGAATAATAAAATTTACATTTTCAAGTGGAATGTGAAGTACTCGGAAAAAATTTACAATGAAATACGTTATTCAATAACTAAGCACAAGTTAACTCGAAAATTGCATTTGAATTGTATTAAAATTGGCTAAAATTGGATCAAAATGCTGAAAATTCGAATAATAAAACAATTTTGAATAGAAGGATATTTTTTGAACAACTTTTTATTTCAGAATATTTTGTTGAGCGCTCAAATTTAAACTATATTTGACACAGGTAAATGAAGTACGATAATTTTGGCAATTTCGCTCATACTATCATGTTGCATGATTGGAACTTTTATGTCCTTCTTCTTTGAGTTATATTGCGCAGCCAAAATGAAAGTTTGAAGATTTTTATACTTTTTGTTACTTTTTGTGATTTTCGTAGTGCAATCTAAAATACGCTACAAATTCTTTCAGTAGGGTTTATTATTCAATTGCTTGTGTTCATGATTTGAATTTCTACTAAGCTTTGGAGTGTGCGAGTTTCACAGGTGATAGAGCGATTATTGCATTTCAGGAGATAGAGCACGTAAATCTGTTCTCAACCAAAATACCTATTTGGATTGATCAGTTGATCATATTTGTGTGCCTCCTGAAATTCAATAGTCGCTCTTTCACCTGTGAAACACGTACACTCCAAAGCTTAGTAGAAATTCAAATCATGAATCATTGAATAATAAACCACAGTGAAAGAATTTGCAGCGTTTTTTTTTTAAATAGTTATCAGAATACTTCAAAACGTGTATCGGCTTTAAACTCTTTTAGGAGTTTACTCCAGTGTCTGCGTTCACTACATCACTAGGTTACTGTAATAAAAACAAAAACAATAATAAACCAAAGTAACGCAAATGTTGGCACCATAAATCGGGCCATACATCGGGAATGGTTTGAGCTACGGACCTGGGAAAGGGCTCATTCGATTCCTCATGGAAAGTTCTTCAAAAAGAGTCCAAATTTAGGCCCCCTTGCCTTTTTTTGAGGTTTTTAGGGATTTAACAAAACTCTGAAAACCCTTAAAGGGCACTCTAAATTAAGTGAGAGTGCTGGCTCAAGAATTGGGGCGTCGCCGGAACAACTTGGATTTTTCCTGAAAATTTCACATTTTTTGCTTCAGCCGTTCGGGAGAAATCGTGCGTACGGCGTACGGCGGACGGACGGGAACATTTTTATTGTAGATTTGGATTCTACACCCTTTGAAACATAAACCATGAAAATTTCAGGAGGGGGTTAGAATTCTCTTTTCAAGAGCGATTACAATGGCTTATTATTGATTAATAAACCAAAATGGTCACAGCGTTACAGTCCTAGTAGTTTCAATGACCAGGGGCTCTTACCATCCCTCATCAGAAAAAATAAATAAATAATTATTCAGTAAGATCTGCTTAGGAACTGAAAATGTGATAGTGAATGTTATTCCCCACTGGAGTAACTCTTCAGCAACCCAAGTTATTAAATTTGGGAAGCCAGATGAAATTGAAATATGAGATACATACGATAATGAGCGAATGTGTCTGTTCTAGTAGAGTAGACTGGTTGCTTTCGTTATGGTTTGGGATCTCTGGGTGTAATAGTAATAAACATAAATTTGAACCGGAAAGGTTGATCTCTTCTTAACCCCAAAAGCCTGAAATTAATCGTATTGTAATCCTGTTAGCGTCCACCGGAAGGAATAATAGGGAGCGGGCATTTCCAGACAAAACGTCCCCTCTTCGGAAATGATTTAGTGAAGGTGACCAACAGGTATAAGTGCCTTATCTCCCTTATAAGTCAACCCTTTAAGCCCCTCTCTCCTACTTTTCCTCCAAGGGGAGTGAATCCGTTCGTGAAGATACCATTCGGACCCTCTTCCCTTCAGGGGAAATGGCCCGTGACCGCATCCTGACAAATGCGAGCGATGCATAATTGTTACGTCCGGCGTACTGGGAAAATCCTGAGGAACGGAAGGGAAGGACAAGGGAAGTATCGGACGGTC
This sequence comes from Creontiades dilutus, assembly GCA_031894815.1. Classification (NCBI taxonomy): domain Eukaryota; kingdom Metazoa; phylum Arthropoda; class Insecta; order Hemiptera; family Miridae; genus Creontiades; species Creontiades dilutus. Next base: position 4,316,770 of record JAVIWC010005620.1, read on the forward strand.
GGGAAAACTTGTAGAGAGTGCAGCATGCGCGGGGATGGAAATACGAAGAAAAAATAAAAAAAAGGGAAAGAAGGGTCAAAAAAAGGGAAATTTTCCGGATAATTTGCATCCTCCATAACAGTTTTTTCCCTTCCTCGGTTTTCCCTGCCTTTTTTTTTCTTCCGAAGGGATTGTGAGATTCCCGGGAAAAGGGAGGTAAAAAAACCATTTTTATTCAAAAGGCGATCCCCCTCGGCACCGGGTCTCTCTCCTTTCCCATACTTACAGTATCCCCTTATCCGCGAAGTGGCCAAAAAAGAAGCCCCCCTTCCCTTTCTATTCCATTTTCCCTCCTTTTCCGGCGTGATAGGTGTATTTATGCCAGCTCCACGCTCCTTGAGAAATATCCTCTTTCGGAAGCAAATGGCGTGTGGTGAGGGGGTGAGGACCGACCGCTTAGAGGTCAAGTGGGCTCATGAATATGAAAACCCTTAGGACGATGATGGGGAAGAAGGGTGGGTCACGTGACGTGTGCTGCAGGGGGGTTGTACAGGGGATTTTGTGAAGGAGACCGGAAAAGGGTTGATTTCAGCTTGCATCGTTGGCTCCTGCGGTTCAGTTGATATTAAGGTTTCCGAAAAATTATTTGAGATTCCTCCTAAATCAGATATTAAAAGTGCAATTACAAAACTCGTCCCAATGAAATCATGATATTGTTACTATTTGAGCATATGACTATAATATATATTTGCATATGTGTTCTTTGGAAGGTAAATCTTTGGTCATCATCATTCGACGTTTCAAATTATTTTCACCAACTCCGGTTCAAAATTGCATGTTTAAATTTGTATATTTTCGCATATTTTGGAATTTTCCGGAAAAATCTGCATTTTTTTCTTTCAAAAATATGCATTTTTTCGCAAATACGTAAATATGCAAACATATCTTCTGAAAATTTTCTGAAACATCATTATTTTTACAAGAATTGTATACCAAGTACGTCTTTATCTTGCCGCACGTTTTGTTTGAAAGTGTTGTCAGAGTTCAGGAGAGCAAGCTCAGGAAAAGAGTTTTCATAAGGAGCTGCGAATGACGAGTCCCATGTTTGGACACTAATGGGATGGCACTCATCTTTAATTGTTCAATTTAACGAATTTGGATAAAATATGTGAATTATAAAGACGTTGGAGCGATTTTTGAGGCGTCCCTGATGGAAGATTTCGTTTCGTTAGTTGGACTCCTATCAGAATAGATCCATAAAGTTTTGGGGTAATGCGATAGTTAGAAAAAAATGCATACAAATCGATTTTAGACCACTTTCAGACCAAATTAGTAAAAAAAACCCAGAGGTCTTGGGTTTGTGAGACGTTTATTTTGTCAGGCAGCAGTTGTTGTGGTTTGATGGAGTACTCGAACGCTCCAAAAAAAGCTGGTCTGTTGAGTTTGCTGCTGCTTTTCATGATTCAGTCGATGGGAAAGATTCAGCATTACCTCCCAATGAGTGCGTTTGATTCAGAGAGCAGTGGGGCTCACGAATTGTATTTTCACGCGGTTCTGGTGAAACCGTTAGCCACATCGACCAGGTGTTCTAAGACCTTTGACGTATCTGACGAGGCAAAATGGGAACCTGCACCACGGCGTGCAGCACCATCTTTACTTTCCCAAAGAATCCTGATTTGAGGATACCGTTGGAATGATCATTAAATTTCCTATCTTGAATGCTTGAACAAAAAATGAAATAATTCGAACGGATTGAAGTCGTGAAAATGGAATCCAGAAAGTAAATTTTGTCATAATTCCAAATTTCATGATTTCTCAAACCCTTTGTGACCCTATTAGTTTTTGTAGTTTTTGTGTACAGGGTCTTCTAAAACCTGCAAAAAAGTTCAGCTTTCTAACGGGAAAATCAATTTTCTTGTAGCAATTAAATTTCTAGAAGAAAATGTTGATTGAGTACAAAAAAAGTGTTTAATGTGATATAGACGCCTTTAATTCCCCCCAAAATTTCTTTTTTCAAAACATTAGTTTGGCATCGGATTTATTTCTATTTTTTCGCTAAATCAAATGGGACTCCCTAGGGCCTCAATAAACAAACACCACAGCCGAAATATTTGCAGGACTACTTCCCTTGAATTGAAGTGCTGAATCACAGTCCACTCAAGTTCTGATCAAAAAGTATCACATCAATTGACAATTTCAAGAACCACCGCTGAAAATTTTGTGGTAACATTAGATATTATTGTTCAAGTTAAAAACTTGCAGAAATATTACCATTTTGTGTAATTTTAATGATGCATAGTGAATAGATCGATATCTTTGCACAAGCAACTGCGTACAATCTATTCCCTAACCAAATCTCGTTTTTCATTAGCTAGTTTTTGCCAGATTCGAGTGGTTGATAGCTAATGCTGTTCTCAAGTGAACAGTATATGCTATGATTTATTGCGAATTAATTGTACGCCTCGTACCCATCATGCACTACAAACTACGTGTTCACCGTCGGTCTCGAAGCGAATCGTGCGTAACGCCGTCCGCCTGCGGGTCACGGAGAGGTCGCCGTCGTGCTAGTTGGACCTCAACACAACCGCGTTCAACGTAATTCCATTCAAAACCCCATTCACCGGTCGCTCTTCGTTTCGACCCTTTGAAAAACGGAAGCTTTCCGCCGTAAGTGAATCAGACAACGTTTTATTGGAACGTTGCGCAACGGTTATTGCGCCGTGAAAGCAATGCGTGGTCACGTACATGAGCATCACAAATGATGAAATTTGGTTTCATATAGCGTTATATCACGTCAAATCTATACACTCTTCATCACCATGGAAGCCTCTTGATGTAAACGACTTATTGATATAGGGATGACTCAACGAAAATAAAATTATACTGATTAATCATTCCCTGCTTGCGGATCTACAGTTTGCAAATCAACTCTTTCGAACCGATGCAAGGATGATTACGCTGGATATTGAAACGTATTTCTCTTACAGAATAAATCCGATGTTTCTTCAGCTCTTGATAAGATTCTGGTTGAACCTGATTTTCAAATATGTGTTTGAAGCAATCACTGAATGACAATGCGAATGACATTAACAGGAGATGGGGTGATAATGATGTTAGCAGCTAAGTTGAACAAGCGTTTATGGTCAGAGGCTGTCAACACTGAGGTATTTGTGCTGAATTTGACAAGACCTACATCGCAGAAAGGACAGACACTACATGAAGTGTGGTTCAGAAAAGGGAAATTCATTCTATGTCAAATGACGTTATCCAAATATAATTATAGACTTGTTGATAAACATATTCTGATCTGAATGGTTGCTAATCTCTCCACCCCCAACATATTCCGATAGCGATAAACAGTAAGCAAAACACTTTATGGGATACAAAGCTCTGGAAAAACCTGGGGCAATCCAGGGGTATGTCATCGCGTACATGTGTAGCAACAATCGTGATTTCCAGACATGAATTCGTTCAATCAGTCCCAAAATCAAACATCCCTCTTATTATGAAGAAATAAGAACGTAAGATTGAAGAAGTAGGAATCATATTCCCTAATCGAGTAATCCAGAGAGATAAGGTGAGTGAGTCAGAATTTTCTTTGACATGTCGACTTGACCTATGTAAAGTTTGGTTAGTTTGCAGTAGATACGAAAACGTCTGCCAAGTTGAATGTAAAGCATAGCTTCCTGGTTTACATATGTAACATAACTTGAAGATCTTTTGAAATTATTCACAACCTAACACACGATGACTTCCTTTAATTAAAGGGAACATTGCTTCCCAAATTCTCTTCCTTATAACAGTTGCCACAGCCTTTCAGACCCAGAAACAACCTCTCTACAGGTTGTTTAAATCGGATTACAACTGAAGGAATAAGGGTTTTTACAAAGATTTCACGTTTGCACGGGCAAAGCACCTAGCTATGCTAATGCATTGGAATTGATATGAGATTATTCAATCATTCTTGATCAATTCAATAAAATTTGAGCGTGATGAAACTTGAATCTGAGAAACTTTTGCTTGGTGGATCTTACATACATATCCGCATACGCGGACTATTGAATTGGTTTCTGAAGGATGAAACTCGTTATGGGTTATCTTCATTTTATTCTGCATATTCCTCTAAAATTTCTTCAAAATTGGAAGATAACAGTAGGAAGTAGGCCTATTACAAGAATCTGCTGACACACGGACAAGAGGATAGACAGACATAAAACGAAAGTGTAAAACCAATGGCCGAAAACGCAAAATGTGAGTGGGAATTTTGATTTTCGAGGAAAGTAATTGTCATCTCTCGAATGTGAATACAAAGCTTCTGCTACCAATAACTAAACTCGGAAGCAAAATGATTTATTGAAGGATATATGACGGGAGCAAATCGAAATAATGGATTAAATAGAGTGATTGTTTGATTCTGAAGGGCTTGGTAGTAATGAAAAAACATAGCAGCACACGGGACTAACATCACACTTTTAACAATCTTGCCCTTTCAGACAGGAAAACGTTTCAAAAGCCTAAAGTACTATCTAGTGATGGTTTTATGCCTTTGCCTCCCAATCAATCAATCCAGAGGATAGTGAAACACCAAAATACATGCTTTATTCCAACTGATGTACGATTATAGATCGATGGGATTATACAACAAAATTATCTATTTTTTCCAAATTTTGAGTAGATTAGTCACGTGTACTCCAATTATAATGAAGAGAAGCTACTCGGAACGGGGAGCCTACTTTTCAATCCTCCTTTCATGCACTAGCGCGAGATATCCATAAAGAGTTTTAATCTTGTTAACCTATCCGGTGGTTAGCGTTCTGTTAAGTTTGGTGATCTAGAAGGTCCCCGTGCTCATCTCTCAAAAAAAAAGGAAATATATCAATTCAATCCTTCAAACAGATCGGATTTTTTACAAAAGCGAGGGCTTTTTGATGTTAAAACACAATCGAAGGAGGTCAAACCAAGTGGGTGTGGCACATAGTTTCCTCGTATCCATAACATGACTGTATAGATCATTGGAAATTATTATTGACTGAAGAACTTCGTTCAATTAGGCGAAGTAAATATTGAATTAAGGTAAATTTATTGTTATGCAGGAGCATGACTTGAGAAAATAAAGATAGGCATGTTCAACTAATGAACAAACTATAAAATATACCTAATCCGAACAATCCCTGAAAATTTCATCGAAATCAGTCATGAACTCCCGGAGTTATGCGTGTAACAAGGATTTCACGTTTGCGGATGCGCAGAGGCTACTATTGATCCGGGGGTCATGAAACCTATAGGGGACCTGGAAATCTACACCCCAACCCGCACAATCCCTGAAAATTTCATCAAAATCGGACTATAACTTCGTGTAGTTTTGCCCGTAACAAGGATTTGCTGACAGACAGACACACAGACAGACACGGAACCAAAATTGTTCAGAAAGGTCTGAAACGCAAAATGCGAGTGGAATTTTTGATTTTGGAGACAAAAAATTTTCACATTCTGAAAGTGAAAACAATGCTTCCGCTACCTTGGTAGACTCGGAAGCAAAATGGTAAAACCTACCAACAAAAAATTGTCACATAAACCACCTAATTCGAACCATCAACCTCGTACTCTATAGACAATTATTGTATTAACACCTTGGCTATGAACACTAAAAATTAGTCTCTTAACATCGTAAACTACTAACATTAATTATTAATGTTAAGAGACTCGTGCGCTTGAGCGGCTATTTGAGGAAATAGGCTCCCAGCTCGGGCTATCCTTTCTTATTGTAACGTGAAAACCAATCAGTGATATTACCATCACTCGTTACGGACATTAACTGCAATTATTCCTCTCTTAACTGTAGGAAATACTCATTTTCTTAGAAATGGCAGCCAATTAAGATTCCTTCATTTTGGCGAGTAGTTTTGAAAATAACTTGCTGTGTCGCACAATGATCAATACCCATGGGGAAATCACATTATTTACTTTCATAAATTCATATTTGAACCTCAAAATATTTACAATATCAAAATATTTCGTCGTCAAACTTGAAAACCATGAAATAACTACAAGGAACTTGGCAGTAAAGGCGAAAGAATATTATGTAAAAATCAACGTCGGAAGTACGAACCGGGTAGTCTCGATTGATAAATGATGTAATTAATAACAATCGATAAAAGGTATGTCAGTCACTCATCAATACATCAATAATGTGATTCCGTCTATTTAGACAAGAAGTGCAAGCACGTATGAAATCATTTTGTGGCGTTCTATTGAATCCGTTGAGAATTATGATTCGGAGAGCGTAGCCCAGAAAGCTTTCGAGGCCACTTGAGGTTGCTCTAAGCATTTCTAAATCGTTCCGGTTTGTCTTCACTATTCCCATGGAACGTTTTCCACACTTCCATCTCTATTGTGTTCTAGAAGAACGTTACAAAAAAACCCCTCTACTTGAAAAAGGATCTTCAACACACCGCTGACAGCTCTTTACGTTGAGGATACATTCATTCATAACTCCGTTGTCATAACCGTTCGGCAATTTTACCCACGTTTGTTTTACGTAACTATCGGCAAAGTAGCTCTTTCGAAAAGCAGGAAAAGAAAAGGTATGGCTTTTTTCTTAAGGAAGGCATCAACCTTCTTCAGACGGTTAGAAATATCCGTACATAGGTAGTGTTAGATAATCAATATGCAATGCGATTAGGCAAAAAGAAAAAATATAAATCGGTGAAAACCCATATTATTATAGAAAACAATATTTGAGAAAATTTTTATTTTCTATTTTCATGGCACGAAAGGTACGGAACAGTGTCACATCGATTTTCCGATTAGATCTGAGTTAGCGACAAACAGTAATTATTACTGTTTGTCGCTATCAATTATTGATAGTTTAGCCAAAGGTACGAGAACAACAACAAACAAAAATTACTTTAGTTTAAAAAAAAAGCAAACATTTTTCATTGTTCAATATTATCTCCTGATTTAAAAACACATTTTTTCCGGCATTAGGAATTTTCTAATGCTCTCCATGTAGAAAGAGTGAGTAGTGTCTGTAGCCAATTTGGGCACGTTTTCTTCAACTCATCATCTCTGTGGAACTTATGTCTTCCCAAAGCTTATTTTAGGGGACCAAACACATGGAATTGGGAAAGAGACAGGTCTGGAGTTTAAAGAGGGTGTTTCAGTGTCTCCCAACCCAGTTGCACCAATTTTTCTAGATTCAGAGTATGTAGATGTAGATGTAGATGATAACTAAAACTCTCAGGGTGGGGGTTAGGGAGCCCCCAGCACGGAAGCCTGTTGGCTTATTGTACTTCCCGAGAGTTTTGCTTTTAATCAAGGAGGTTCAGCCCCTTGGTGAGGGGTTTGAGGCCCTTGATTAGTTGTTCGCTCTGAATGGACCTCATTGGGGTTTGTGCCCCAAAGAGTTCAAATCTACGAGATGCGAGTGCTGGGCACTCAAATATTATGTGGGATGCTGTTTCGTCAGTCTCCTCACATAGCCTGCACAGGGTTGTACTTTGTGTGACCCCAATGCGGTGTAGGTGGAAACTTAGGGGTACAAAGCCGGTTATGAGGCCGACCATTGTTTTTAGTTCCCCACGGCTTTTTTGGTGGCTTAACACGTTGATTGCCATGGCTACGTAGGCCGACGGTTCCGCTCAGGCCAAAATTTTTACTTTGAAAATTCTTGTAGAAACACCTCTGAAAAATGATATTTTGATGGGCCGGGCGACCTTTTGACGAAACCATGGTCTCAGGGACCCAAAAAACCTGAGTACCACTTTGGTACTTACTCACTGGCCCAGGAGTGAACCTTTTGCTGAGTACTAATTTGGTACTCACCCCTAATTATCTCATTAAAAAAAGGTAAAAATAGGTTGTAATGATTATCTGTCAACGCTAACATCTTGCACAAAACTATTTATTCAAAAAAATTGGCCGAACCCTGTCTCAAATAAGAAGGTACCTAAATCATCGGTTTTTCAAAACCAAACTCACTTCAATACGGACGGAAAAATACGATGCTAAGCACTGTACATGGATGCTAACGCACCTCTTAGAAGATTTACACAGCGTTCTAGTTCCGAAAACAGTTCATAGAGTGTCAAGAATCGATGACGTCAGGATCGTAGGTGAGTACCAATTTGGTACTCATGGCCTATGGGTAACCCTCTCTGAGTACCAATTTGGTACTCACTGGCATTCAACGTGTTAACGCATCTTATAATTCATTTACAACTAGTTACAACTGAGGTAATATACAGACAACTATCTAGATATTTACTTCACATAAATTCCGCAATATTTATACGAGTGTTAGTCCATTGACAACGCACCACATTTCAGCTTCACATCAGCAACCAAGGTCCAATGGCTTGGTCCTTTTCAGGCGTCGGTTCACTTGGGAGTTGTCGAGAAGCCTAATGGCTTCTGGGTCGGTATGAGCAAGAAGTTTTCGTAGTTCCTTGCGTATCTTTTAATGACATCGGTGACTTTTTCGATTTTGAGGTCCTTGTGAAATATATTAGCGAAATTACGAGTACATATACCTGAAGACGTTGACGGAAGGCAATTCGGTCCAGAACAAACATCAGCTGACGACGGCTGGATAAGACTGGTATGTAAGAGTTCACGAAGCATTTAATAGCCCTTATGATGACTCACTACTACCTTTAATGGAAGTGTATTCTTATCTCATATAATCACCTCGTCATAACACAATATCGCAAAGGTTACACCAGGTTACATTATCCTTAGTTCCGTCTCATTGACTAAGCAAAATTTCGTGACTCGGTTGTCTTCCTAGTTACCGTTCCCGAAAAACTTGAAATTTTTTGCCAGTTAGGTCAAGACAGGCACGGGTTTCGGTAAACGGAGAATAAAAGGTCTCTATTCAGACAACGAGTTTCGGTAAGATTAGGGCGACGGGTTCAGGTAAAGGCAGGAATGTGTTCTGTCTAGTTTGCTGGTCTGGTCTGGTCAAAAACAAAAAAATATCTCACATCAATCCTTTTAGTAGAGTATAGATTAGTTGGACAAATAGATCATAATGTGTAAACACAATGAGTTACTTTCGCCTGTATGTATTGTTGTTTTACCCAAACTCGTCTTATTGCTCGTAAATATTTTCCCCAAAGCCGTGGCGATTTTTACCCAAAACCTTGGTGTTTTCACCACCTTTTACCCAAACCTATACGGCCCTAGGTCAAGGCTAAAGTATGTTCCATCCTAACTCGAAATTTACATCTGAAGTGACTAGTCTGAATGAGGAAATCTAGCAATACATTTCACCTTTAATCCGTTTTATTCTAAAGCTAGCAATTTCCAACCCTTCATTACGTTGAAACTGTTTCGTTTGTAACCCCCTCTCCACCGGTATTGACGTCCTATCACTGTACCCCCTTCTCATTAGCTGTAATACCGTTCCACTTTGTCTGCCCTTGATTGGTTGTATTCCCCAAACCATCATTCCATTCCAATCAAGACCAATGGGATTCGGTCATCCTTCCACCCGTACCTATAATTATCAGCAAAGTTCCTCCTTGTAAATCCTTATTTATTCATTACTGCTGATCGTGATTACACCGTGCAAATTAATACACTCCTCCGTAACATTTTATTTTACATAGCATCATAACATGTGGTAAAAAACATTTTTTTCAAGTCTAATTTCTCTCTGCTTGATGTATATATTTTAAATTGTTATTCCCAATAAAAATCCACTGAAATCAACCAAGGAAAAAATGTTCATCCCCTCTCCAAAATGAGCAATTTTACGTTTCAAGGTATGTACTTTTCAAAAAGAAGAAAAATCCAACCGTCCGTAGTCCAATGATTTTTTTGTGAAGCCACTAGACCAAAGTGTACAAAATTTGGCCCAAAAATCATCGGTTAATCGAGTATGTGCCTTTAATTTGGACTGATTACCAATAGAACATCATGGGATTACATTTAAAGATGGTTTACAAATGAAACTGTAAATTGGAATGTTTTAAAATGAATTAAAATATTCGTTAATAATTTAAATTTTGTAATAAGTGTGTCCCTACTCTAACTACTCATGATAAAACCAAATCCGATTTTTTAAAACCAAAAAAAATTTGCACAATTTTGCTCAAACAATTATGGAGGCCGAAATTTTAACAGCACAAATTCGCTCTAAAAAGACCCTGCTTGTCTTTGCCCCATAATGTCCGCTGGAAAGGGCGATGTCCGACTGGGTGTCAACTACAAATGGAGCGAGTAACTGACTAAACATTCACATTGTCTCAACTACGCTTTCACAGATTCAGGCCGAAACGAATTTGAATAATTAATATTGTGAAAAAAGGCCTGGAGAGGATGATGAACCCGCTTTATGCTGGACAGTTGGGGCAGATTCCAGGACCACAAGGACTCTATCCTGTATATGACAGATGTGTCCACTCACTTCAACGTCCAAATCGTCATCACGAATCCAGAAGACTAAACAGTTGGGATAGTCGATAGTGAGACACTATCGATAGCTCGATAATATCGGTCACTAACTATCGATAGTACGGTAAATTAAAAGGAATGCCTGGACCCTATCCCCATTGTCGGCAAACAGATCAGCCTCTTCGAACGTGCATCTATGGGATGGGGATGGGGTCCACCCACCTGTATAAAATACCTGTACCTACATTAACTCAGCTCAATAATAATTATTGTTTAGAGTCAAATACCTAGATAATAATTTCTTTAATCAAAAATAAAGTAGGTTCCTAAGGTATACATGAGATAGGTAAATCATAAATATTTTCAAGTAGGAAAAAGTGAAAATAATAAGCAATTTCAAAAATGAATAATTCCTTGTGAGAGGTATAAAACCGCTACTTAATTATAAAAATGAGCTTCACTTCTATCTCTAGGTAGATTTTTAATGTACAATATTACTTCTCCTTCACCAAATCCCTACGAGTGGCCACCCTCACAAAATCAATCAAATACATTCGTGTTGTACATAAGATCAAAATTAAAATTCCAAATCATCTCTCTCTGTACATCTTAATTTTTTAGTTGTTATATTTACGTAGTTATAGTTTGTATGTAGTTTATCGTTTGATATAGTTCATATTTGATATTTAGTTCATAGTTTTATATAGTTTAAGAAGAGTTTCTCTGTGTTCGGATAGGATTCCCCTTAGTTTTAGGTAATAATTGGGCCGATCGCACCTGGGATTTTGAAGTTCCGGATGTGGACGGTTCCCTTCCAATTTCTTCGTATGGTGGTCCTCGGAGATTCCCGAAATGGTTTCCAGGATCTTCCAAGAGAATTTGCCTCCAAATCGTCAATGATGGGGTAGTGGCGAGTTCTTCGGGAGCATACGACGAGGCGAGAAGACGAAATAGCTTTTCCGTAGTGGCAATCGTCCAGATCAGGATGAAGTTCCTTGGAGATAGTGATGAAAATCACACGTATTCACAAACGGATTTAAACACCTGAAGCAGTACTAGTTTTAGCTGAACAATCCGCACGTGGCGTAGAACAAAGACTCAATGACTTGTTGGAAAAGAAAAGGTGGAGTGTACCACCTCTTCCAATGGTGGGGAAAGGAGAGGAGGACCTCCAAGATTCACCTCTTGAACCCCTAATATCGCTACAATATTTAAAAATGTTCTTCTTTTAATACGGAGAAATTTAAAAGTTTTTAAATTTAGCTGGAAATGGAATATATATGTGATAATGAATAGAAACTTGAGAGGTTTAAAAAAAAGGCAATGAGACATACGTAGTAGCAAATACCATATTTATTGGCAATAGGTAATCATCTTTTTTCCTACGCTCGAGTTCTCTACCTTCTCAAGTTCTTATACGTTTCGTTAAATCTTTATTAAAACCCAGGTTTTTGACATCCCCCCTGAGGTTTTCTAGACCTATCCACAAGTGAAGTGAAGCTTTAAATTTCAAGGGAAGCGGGCAGAGTTATTTCGTATTCCCAAACGTCGATAGTCAGTCGACTATCGGCCTTCCCTACTAAACAGGCACTTCAATTTATCCAGCGACATGCATGTGAATTAAATGCGACTTAATACATTGTATTGTATCTATTGTTACCTGTGCCCATAGTTTATTTATTTATTAGAAAAAAAAAACGGGACGAGCCCAATTACAATTTGTAAGCGTTAAGGAAAAAGAAAATAATCAGTAGGTACACAACAAAAGCTAAACAGGATCGTGCAGAGGCTCGGAACTGAGTTGATGTACAAAGCAGTCCTTACAGATGAGATAGGCGAGGATACGATGTCAATGAAGGGGTGTGACGTGGAGAGGAGGTTCACTTGGCGAAGAATGCGATACATTGGACGCATTTGGAGGCGGTTCTGGATAGTTGCAGAAAACTTGGAACGGTGAGTACCCAGTTGGGCTGTCGACGGTCAGGTGAGCTGTACCCAGTCAGGCGCTATTTCAGTACCCACTCGGGCGGTGGTCAGACGGGCCATCCCCGCTGGATATTGACTCCAACAACCCTATGTTTCGGGGGAACCAGGTCCGGAAGGTGTCTGTAGTCGAAGGTCTTGTCCAATATCCTACAGACGTCCTACATCGCCAAGCGGAGGAGATTTGTGAGATCATCCAGTTGATTTCTCAACCATCTTTCTCCGGTATGAGACAACCCAAGACTTTCTTAGAAGTGATTCACTCCCGACTTGGAGCGGAAGAAATCGTGCACCGTCGTTTTCAAGGGGCCCAAACTAGCCGGAGTTGTTCGAGAGAGAGAAAAATGGAGTCAATGACGTGGGAGGGACGAATGATCCTATTCACACTTTCATTGTACGTATCGGCGTCGGCTGCCGCAATAGGTGACGAGGTGCAGGGAAGGGCGACGCAAAGGTCAACACTTTCTCCTGGCGCGACACCCCGCCAAGTGCGCCACCGTATACCATTCAGCTCTAAGTCGGGTTTGATTGTTTCATACTTTCATATCCTATCTCGCATTATCAGTGTCTACTCCTTACGGACAGTCAACAGTTAGTTCCCCCTAAAAACAAACAAGTAAGAAAAAAGCAAACAAAAGCTGCTACCTACGGACTACTGTAATTTATTCAGGGTGGAAGCGTATAAGTGACGAAAAATTTGTTCTGTTAATCTGCATCAAAAATGTAGTAAAACTTCGCCAACCGCACTTTTCCATCTCAAGCCGTTCTTTAGTTATCATTGTTCAAAAGTTTTTTTCAGAAAACCACGTTTTTTGACATAAAAATCCACATTTCTCCATTTTAAAACAACTTTTTTCTACTTTTGATCATGACATCATCTTTCTAAAGCACTAACCAAATTTAAGTTTTGATTGTAAATGAAGTCAGCGTGAATGAATTACGAAAAACGTAAACATTGGGGTAATGCCGCCCATCGTATCGGGGGAATGCCGTGCATTTCTGAAACGTAAAAAAAAAGATGGAAAAGAACAAAAAATAACCAAAAAAGCGCCAAATTCGGCTGGATTTTGATCAACTCTCAACTAGTAGCAGAGATGGGATTCAGAAGAAGAAGAAGAAAGGAGGAAATCATGAAAAAATTGAAAGACCTCAAAAAAAGGAAGAGAAGCGCAAGAGAACCAGAAGTGAGAGCAGTGACAGTGATGACTGAGGAGATATCTCTGAGGGAGACCTTGTTGGAGACACAGACGAAGATGTTGAAGAATTCTTGACTTCGTCTTTTGTAGACAGCTTGTGTACAATTTGCCAAGAAGCCGACAATAATTCGCCAAAGTGGAATTGCGAGCACTGCAATCACAGCAGCCACTACATGTGTTCCATGGGACGACCTGATCACGGACTACTGTGATGTATGCTAGGCTATTTTATAATTTTGTAAAGAATGAAAAGCTAAATATTAATGTGGGTTCAAAAAAGTTCTACATAGAAGACTGTAGTTTACCAATTTCTAAGTCGTCGTTCATTTTGACTATAGTTTATTGACTGTTTTCATGGTTTTTATTGTTATAAATACATTTAACCTTCTAACTTTGGAAAAAATGGGTTGAATGACGGTTGAGAGGGGAACATACTTCAGTTCTCGGGGTTGGGCGTCATTACCCCACAGTGTGGGAAATGCCTCCCAAAGCACTTAATTAACATTCACGGCTGTTTTTCCTTTTAAAAATCCTTTTATGTAAGGGAAATGCTCAGATATCGAAAATAGAATAAATTCTAGAGCCATTCGTGCAAGAAAAACATTTGTATGACGTTCTGTCCCTTAACTGTATGGTTCCAAAGTTAAGTGCACGGTATTACCCTTCGTTCCTCTACGTGGTTATATTCAAAATTTTTATTCTGTCCATAGATCGGTTTTAGAAGGAGTGATCCATAAATAACTTAGTCGACACTCTGTAGAGTTCAATAGCTATGATCTTGGCACAGTTTTAGCCGTTCATGCTCTTTGGTTTGCGTCTGAGTGAAACGTAATTTTGAGCTAAAAAATTAATTGTAGCTGAATCCGAGTATGGAGTACAAAACTTATATTGAAACCCAATATCCCTGTGATCTGCATAGAATGTTGTTTTACAATCATAAATGAAGATGAGGTGATTGACACTGCTCCGATTTCGCACCCTTATCACTGGGAATTCTACGTTTGATAGGTGAAATAATCCATTGTTAAGTCACGAGAAACCCCCCAATAGGTCCAGACCAATTGGTCTCCCCATTTACGTCGATTTGACGATAATTCTAATCTCCTAATGGTCCATCATTATAACGGCCAATTAAACACAATTAACGCTATTATTCCGTTTGATTCCGATGACTCGTTCGACGGCGATAATTCAGCCGAGGGAGCTCCATTTAAAAGGTAAAAACGGTCACTAACGTCCGCTCATCTCTAATTCAACCCGTGGACTGGACGATTTGTAATTCATCCCCCTTCATTCCACCGGAGTGACGCTATCGCGTTCGAACCGGATTCGAAAGAAAAAGCGGTCGAGTGATCCCGGGGACCCCGAGCGTAATAAGGCGACGTAATGGGAACGAGAGCTTCTTGGCTGTCAAGGTTAACGGCTTTGATGACCGCCCGAGGAATTCCCTGACTGTAAATAAACAGAAGCGTCCTTGAAGGTGGAAGGAAAGGATAGGGGATACACCTTTTGAAGTTGCTCTTGAATTAGCAAGTTAGATCGATCCCTCGGCGATGTTTTGCAAGTGAATGAGAGGCCCCGAGTCGTGTCGGATGGAAGGAGGGATCTTCAATAAGTTGGCACGTTGAGGGATGGCTAGTGGAATGCAGTTTTAATTCAAATATCACGCTGAGTTGTCACATTATAATAAACAGACATATTGGTACGCAGTTTTCGCATTTTGTGTGTAGATTGAATTTGTAGAGGGGTAAACAAATACACTAAACGGACAAGAAATGAACACCTATACCAAACGATCTCCATCAGACAGACCTTTTGTGCAAGAACTGCTTTGTATCTCATAAAGATTAAAAATTACGTTAATATCCAAAAAACGCTGCAAATTCTTTCACTGGGGTTTATTATTCAATTGGCTTGCGTTCATGATTTGAATTTCTACTGAGCTTTGGAGTGCCCCTGTTTCAGGTGATAGAGCGATTATTGAATTTCAGGAGATATGCATACAGCACGTAAATCGGTTCTCAACCAAAATACCTATTTAGATTGATCAGTTGATCATATTTGTGTGCCTCCCGAAATGCAATAATCGCTCTATCACTTGTGAAACACGCACACTCCAAAGCTTAGTAGAAATTCAAATCATGAATCATTGAATAATAAACCCCAGTGAAAGAATTTGCAGCGTTTCATGCATATCAGAATGCTTCAACCCGTTTATCGGCTACAAAGCCTTTTAGGAGTTCACTTCATCACTACGTCACTAGGTTTACTGATATCAAAACAAAAACAATCATAAACCAAAATGACGCAAATGTTGGCACCATAAATCGGGCCATAGATTGGGAATGGTTTGAGCTACGGACTTGGAAAAGGGCTCATTCGATTCCTCATGGAAAGTTCTTCAAAAAAGTCTAAATTCAGGCCGCCTTGACTTTTTTTGAGGTTTCTAGGGATTTTACAAAACTTTGACAACCCTTAAAGGGCACTTTAAATTAAGTGAGAGTGCTGGCTAAAGAATTGTGGCGTTTTCGGACCAATATTGATTTTTCCTGAAAATTTCAGATTTTTTGCTCCAGCTGTTTGGGAGAAATCGTGCTTACAGCGCACGGCGGACGGCGGACGGACGGAAAAATTTTTATTGCAGATTTGGATTCTACGCCCTTTGAAACGTAAACTATGATATTTTCAGGGGGGGTTAATTTTTTTTTTTTTTTTTTAAGAGCGATTACAATATTTCATTATTGAATAATAAACCAAAAATATGCGCGTCTATAATATCCCCAAAATGATCAGCTAGTTTTTGGTTAACTTCCAGCTATTGTTGTAAGCTTCCTGTAACATCCTAAATCTGGAAAAGAATAACAACCTCGGCTGGGTAAAGAATCGTGCACATATTCAATTTCAGTGGTAGGTACAACTTACTTCAACAAATGTTTACAAGTATTTTTTACTGGAAAAACGTTTACTTCATGGATCCAACTTCTGGAAAACAATTTTCCTCCATTGCGTCAAAAATATTTGATTTCGTAAAAATATTTTACTACCTAAATTAAAATTCCATTATACCTCTTTGATATTGTTGGATGAAATGAACTCGTGTTCGTTGGATTAGAAAAGATATATTAACAAATGTATACCAATGTGTACTAATAAGTACAAAATTAGAATACTGGCTGGTAGAAAACTAAGCTACCGATTTGATTGCGACGAGCTGTCTTCAGTAATTGTCTCATATGTTCATTGATAAGGATTCTACATAGCGGCGAAACTTGATTACAAACATCCTTAACCACTACTCACTACATTAACCCATACATATCCCGCACAATCACATAAATACATTACAAGGGGTACACCACACATCTGTCAAAACACACATCACGAGTTCAGAAATGCAAGGATCTAAGACATTGACTTAGCAGACAGACATCAACAAATGATGGTGACCATTCAGATAAAAAAAGTTTCGGATTTCGAAACGCGACCAGAAGTAGATGGGCCGAGACAAACACTTAATGCTCTAGAACACCTTATAGCGAACAGTCATGACACCAGAGGCCCAGGTGTGTCTATGAACGCAAATTCTGAACTTTTAAATCACTTACCGTAAATTTTGATTGAACTCTAGATTTCAAAAATTGCAAATTACACATACATCTTTACGCAATACATGTTGATAAATTATTGTTTCGTTGTATGAGACCATAGAAATGTCAGTTTTCTTGAATATTTCTACATGCTGCGATATAATTGATTTGATAGGGGTTCCTTCTGGTGAGAAGCTAGAGGTTTTGCCTTGGGAGTTGCACCTACCCTGTCGGTGGGAATTCGTAATTGCTTCCGAGTCTACCAAGGTAGCGGAAGCACTGTTTTCACTTTCGGAATGTGAAAATTTTTTGTCTCCAAAATCAAAAATTCCACTCGCATTTTTCGTTTTAGACCTTTCTGAACAATTTTGGTTCCGTGTCTGTCTGTTTGTCTGTCTGTCTGTTTGTCTGTCAGCAAATCCTTGTTACGGGCAAGACTACACGAAGTTATAGTCCGATTTTGATGAAATTTTCAGGGATTGTGCGGGTCGGGGTGTAGATGGTCCCCTATAGGTTTCATGACCCCCAGATCAATAGTAGCTTCTGCGCATGCGCAAACGTGAAATCCTTGCCACAAGCATAACTCCGGGAGTTCTTAATTGATAATAGTCAATAATAATTTTCAATGATCTATACAGTCATGTTATGGATACGAGGAAGTTATGTGCCACACCCACTTGGCAGACGTTTTTTTATGTGGAACGACACACTACTATATACGACAGAGTTACACGTTTTACTGCCCAAGTAATGGTGATACTGAATTGGTGGATTACTAATTTAATTCACCCTTTTACATCACGCCTCGCAGAGAGATGGTTGGATTATCGTCTTACGCCATGGGATAGAAAGATATACCTGTTTCAATGGGTAGAGATTGCTTTAACTAAGCAAAGTTGGTCATCCACAGAAATTTTCTTCAAAATGCTTACTCAATGCCTTTGCTCACTCCAATCACACATTTCTTTGATTTATACAAAAGTGTTGATAAATGATAACGTAATCGAATTTATTAATGATAGTTAATAATGCACCCACAGAGGCTTTGACAAATAGTCACTAAATTCCCAATCAATCTTCTCCCAAAAAATTTTCCAATCTGATTTCATTCCCTTTAGCAATGAAACCCAATTCCGAAATAAGCAATTACATACTATCATAGGTCTATTGATCGAGAAGTAGCCGAAGAGATAGAAAGATGCTTACAAATATGTGCGACATGCATTTCTCTCAGTGATAATGTAAGTAGGTTGGTACTTTAGTATGGAATTTAAATAATGCAATTTCAACAAAATTGAAGTTTTCGATTTCTAAAAACCCGGAGAACCTTTTTTACTGCAAAGCATAGTAAATGTCAATAAGCCAATCATAAAATAGTTCAGAATCAAATCATTATACCGTTATTAAGTCGTATTATACTCGTACTACGATCTTTCCCATTTATTTCCAATATCTGATTCTTTTAGGGAATTGCAGAGGATCATTCTTAACTTCCAAGATCGCCTTGTTGAAAAGAGGGAACCTCAGTGCTCAAAAATTTGAAGAATGTCAAAAAGAAGACGAAGGGGACTCCATACTAGAAACTAGAGTTTCCGTGCATCCTAACGTTCTGATCGTATGTGAATGAACATTGACGAAAAAATCATAAGATTTAAAATAAGTATTATTGGATCTTTCATTTTACTGGTCATAAATGTGTTTCTAGATGTACATAAACTTGAATGAAATCGGAATCGTGGAGGGAAGAGGATCATATGAGATAAGACCGGACGAAAATGGTATGTGGCTTCAAGCTCAAGAGGTTGACTGTTATAAAAACTCGGAAAACGAAGAGGCGCACGCTATAAAAAGAAGTATCCTAAGAAACTACAAGGTGAGCAAGGGCAATCATTGAAAAACTGAAGTTAATAATTAAGGAGTACCTGTAATACGCATTTTATTCAATACTAGTTTAAACGCAGGTCAAAAAGAAATATATGAATAAAACAATGAGGGAGTATAAAAACATTCGCAAAGACAAAAAATCGTATATTCCAAGTCCCGAAAGAGAGGAGCGATTGCCCTGGAAGACGCTCCGCATTAGCGGGCTCTCCTTCACCGGCGGTGTCGGGGGGGAGAATTTTACCCGCCCAGCATTACCACCCCCTGAAAAGCGGATATACCCTGATAATTTCGTCTTTATATAGTTTGATAATACACAGAGATTTTAAAATAAATTGGGAAATTGGTAACTTTCTGATAGAAGGACACAAAATAACTTACCTCCATTTTGTAAAGGTTTGATGTACTGAGGTGAGCTTTTTAGTATCTTTGGAGAAACCACAAATTGAACTTTCTCAACTTATTGTAAGTAACATACCACGAATATATTCCAATTTGACGTGAAAATGCTTTATATTCATCTGTAAATTAGTTTTTTTGCTTGTTTCCTTCATCCTTCAAAATTTGCCTATGTATACGAATATTTCGTATATATTATATACGAATATTTCGTATATATTTCGAATATATAGCATTTTCACGTCAAATTGGAGGTTTTCCAATTCAAATTGGAGGAAATCAAGGTAACAGCAAGACAAATCCTCAGTGAGCCCTAAACAAACTACGACCTGTGTGACACAATAACCCAAAGCGTTGCCACTGTCACCACATTTCAAATTGGAGATTTTACATTTCAAATTGGAGGTTTTACATTTCAATTTGGTGAATGACAGAAGTACGTGATTTAATGCTGGGAGAGCAATAACAACAAATTAGCGGGTGAAACGTAACTTCAACAAGTAAGAATGAACATAATGAACGGGAAGGAATTAACAAATTTTTCAACATAAGTCTCTCCCTGCTGCAGCGGCTGTCAGCTCTATCATCATTCTCATCACTTAAGTAGTGCAGTCCAAAATGGTGACAGTGGCAACGCTTTGGGATACCGTGTCACGGAATAAGTCACTCGCGACGAAGTTGTGGAAACCCATTTCAAATAAAAAACGGAGTAGGATAGAACGTTGTCTATATTTCCACGAAAGTAAAGTGTCTATGTTTCAGTTCAACAAGAGTAACAATGTAACTCTTTACTTTCGTGGAAATATAGACAACGTTCTATCCTAATCCGTTTTTTATTTTATACCGTGTCACACAGATCGTGGTTTGTTTGGGGCTCACTGAGGATTTGTCTTGCTGTTGACTTGATTTCCTCCGATTTGAAATGTGAAATTTGAAATGAAAACTCCAATTTGACGTGAAAATGTCATAGGAACAACCTCCAACAATAAACACGTCCGACGAAGGACGACCGAGAGTCGAGGACTATGGGTTTTCCGAGGTCACGGCGGAATAGATGACACACGTAGGGGTCAGAACACCCGTACAAATAGTCGCGGACCAGCCCAACGATATTCATTCAGATCTTCTCTCTTGATTATGTCATTCTGCCCTCAACCTGCTCTGCTCTTTAAAATTTAGCTAAAATTCACCAGTGTCGTAGCTGCTCTGCGTCCACCTTTGCTTCATAGCTGCTTGTCCCACCAATCTCTTGAGGTCGTAGCTATTACACTTGCTCTCTAATGTTAACAGTGCCGCTGTGTTCCTCAAAACCCGTGCTAACGCACAAACGAGTTGCGCTTGCATCCCCCTCAAGGAATCACTCGCTCCTAGAAGTGTCTCAGCGGACGCATGAAATTAATTCGGGTGATCTTGGTGTACGGTCTCTTCGTCACCCCTTCAGGAAAATTAGAGAATCACCATCATGTCCAAATACCACAAATTTGCCCATAATCCCTAAAATGCGAATTGAAACTTATTTGTTACAGAAATTTAGTTTCCGTTGCTCATAAAAAATAATTAACTATTATAATTAACTAACTATTTTATAATTAAGCATTGTTTCTTAAATATGTTACTTTCAAGTAATCAATGTATATTCATGTATAAAATCAAACGCTACGGCCTTTCCGTTTAAAAGACCCTTTTGTCATGGCGTATACTATGTGTATTGCACCTTTCGTTATTGCATTCTTCTTATTTAAATAAATACACGTTATCTATCTATCATGTCCAAGTAACTATTTAATATCCAAATTTAACTTTTCAAATTAGTCCACCCGTTCAAAAGTTCTTAACTCAGCACCAAGTTTTCATCCGTTCAACTTTGACTTCCCCTTCAATTAACAGCAGATATTAACATATTGTTCATAAACTATTAACTCATTTTAATTGATAACTACCTAGTCAACTACTACACCTTATCCATCTGTTGTTAGCAATGTATTTTTTCTTGGATGTGTAAGATAAAAGACATGGACAAGACAGAAATGATGTTTTTGTAAGTGAGGAAGATCATTGAAGTGATATGATGAGATTATTTGGAGGTGAGATAGTAAAAAAATGTCAAATACGAGAAAGAGTGAATAGGTGAGGCGGTTTCGAATCAAATTGAATAATTTTGTTAGAAACTGTCCGAAAGTGACTCAAATTCGAAATATTGTTTCTGGATGTTTTCTGCTTTGTTGACTCTAAGCTTTGATTCTTTCATCATAACAGGTTCACGGAAATTATGACTGGAAGAATCTCATAAGTACTCTCATGCCGGACGGTACGCTGTACATAGCTGTGAAAACCCAATGTCAACCTGGACAGTTGAAGTTCCCTGTGATTGGACAAGAATGGACTCATTCGTCATTAGCCGGCAGACGGCCTGACTTTCCGTGTTCGAACCTCACCAACACGTTCGGAGCGTTCCAGAACGCCTTTGCCACCGTCCAAGACAAATGCGGCAATTGCGGAAAGAACAAAGCAGTACAGACGGGAGGATCGCTGACGTGTTTGCCATCGATGAATCCTTGTCTTAATTCCACCGGCACTCAAACATCTATGTTCTTCTGCACATGTGGTTTTGATACGATGGAAATGAACTGAAACCAAAGCTACATAGAGCTTTACGATTTGTGAAACATTTCATTTGCGAACGCACTAAATAGCTTTTGAGGATGTGAACGTCTTGTGTTTGTGAGTGCCACAGTCACTCAATTGTATTCAATAAAGTAACGGCAAATTGAGAAAAGCGAATTTTTTTCCAGTTACCTTGAATGCGTTCCATCGATAATGGTTCTCTAGTATCTAGTATTGATAGAATATTTTGTTTTTGATTCCTCTAATTGTGTTTTGAGGATGTGAACGTCTTGTTTCAGTAACGGCCACACCCAGTCAACTGTGCTCAATAAAGTATGACAAATTAGTGGTAAAAAACGGGGAAAATCGTTTTTGTGAGAAGTTACCGTGAATTCATATTGTGGAAGGTCGCTTAATAATATAAGTAACTCACTATCATTTCACCTGCTGACATTCTGCGTTACAGAGTTTCCAGAAGAAATTTTACACTTTTAATAATGAAAAGAAAAGGTGTTCAGATGTATCCACCCTTGCTTTTTTGTGTACCAAGCAGACGTTTAAGTACCACTTATTCGATTTAGTGTCAAAAAATATATCCAATACCAAAATTATTTTTCCATAAAAAGTTTTTAAAAAAAAACCTCTGCCAAGTGGGTGTGGCACATAGCTTCCTCGTATCCATAACAGACTGTATAGATCATTGAAAATTATTATTGACTAAAGAACTTCGTTCAATTAGGCGAAGTAAATGTAATGAATATAGGGTAAATTTGACCAAACTATAAAATATACCTAATAAGTCCGAACAATCCCTGAAAATTTAATCGAAATTGGTCAAGAACTCCCGGAGCGAGCTGGGGAGTACAGTTACAGCGAATCCGGTGAACAAGGTCATAAAAACAAAGCTTAGCAGCTTTTTGTGAACAGGAAAAGTATTCAGATGTAACGTCAAACCGAACATGTTTATTTTGCGCAGATGGTACTATTGATCCGGGGGTCATGAAAAAATTTCATCGAAATTGGTCAAGAACTCCCGGAGTTATAAAACGTTTGCGCATTACTATTGATCCTAGGGGGTCATGAAACCATAGGGGACCATCTTCAAACCAAACAATTGAAATTTCATCATTGGTCTAAAAGAATGCGCGTAACAAGGATTTCACGTTTGCGCCTGCGCAATACCAAATCCGGGGTCATGAAACTATAGGGGACCATCTACCCGCACAATTTTCATCAAAATCGGACAAACTTCGTGTAGCCCGTAACAAGGATTTGCTGACAGACAGACACGGAACCAAAATTGTTCAGAAAGTCTAAAACGCAAAATGCGAGTGGAATTTTTGATTTTGGAGACAAAAAAAATTTTCACATTCCGAAAGTGAAAACAATGCTTCCGCTACTTTAGTAGACTCGGAAGCGAAACGTAGATTTTCATATGGAAAGCCTCATTTCCCTGCATACAAACGAAATTTTCTCCATTAAATTCCACTGTAAGAGCAATTTTGAGTACAGCGTCGA
This sequence comes from Creontiades dilutus, assembly GCA_031894815.1. Taxonomy (NCBI): domain Eukaryota; kingdom Metazoa; phylum Arthropoda; class Insecta; order Hemiptera; family Miridae; genus Creontiades; species Creontiades dilutus. The sequence continues at coordinate 4,340,315 of JAVIWC010005620.1, forward strand.
AAAGCTGAGAATTTGGTACATATTTTAGAACTGCAGTCTGAATTTGAAGAGTAGAATCTAGTTAGAAGTAAAGAGTTTGGAAAAAGTTGTCATTCTGAAGATTTGACAAAATTCATTTTCCCGATTGATTTTTCACCAAATAAACCAATATAAAACATTTTTTGACACACTAGGGAGATAGAAATTTAACGTTCTTTCCAACGGTGTAAACAAAATTAAATTTTCTCAAGTGCACAAGCGAGTTATGGACGTTTCCGTGAATTAACATCGAACACACGAAAAAAATCTTAAAATTGAAATAACTCCAGAACGAATACTCTAAAAATGAAATTTCTAACAGGCACTGTTAGTTAGAAATGAGTTGTAGAACCTACTCCTAGACTGTGGCAGGTTTTTGTTATCTTTTTGGTATATAGGTGTGCAACTATTACTGGGAAATTAGTTAAACGATATGCAGTAGGTCTTAGCTGAAACTTTGGAGTGGAGTGCTGTGAGGGCACGGCAGACAAAAAGCTAACTGCATTAGTAATGCTAATGCTCTCTAGAACTGACTTCAAATTTATGCGTTCAAACATTTTTTTTTCTCCTTCTCTACTCGTCCTTCGTTTCTAATTGATGAACGACCCGAAAACAAACAGCTTTGTTTAATATGAATAAAACATGGGTGGAAAGCCGGGGAGAAAATGAAAAAAAAAAAAAAAAAAAAAAACCGGCGGATAACTCTCAACACAAATTAGGGGATGGGTCCCGTAAGAGGCTATCGCTCAAAAAACTACTCCCGAGGCGGAGGGTGAGATAGGGCGATTAGTCTTGCGCTGGGGGTCTCTGAGAGCACGGGCTGGCAGCGGCTTTGAAACAAGTTTGTTTTTGCGAACACTTTCCGTTTCAAAACGAAGGGTTGTTTTCCGTGAAGGAAAGGGGGGAAGGGTGGAAGACCAGCAGACTGTGGAGGCCGCTCTATAAATCCACCCTTTTGCGGTCCGAAGCTGAAACTCGGCCTCCCGGAAACTGCATTTGTCCTGCAGAAAAGCCGCAGAATGGCGGAAAAGTGGCGGAGGGGTAGGAAGAAGGGGTTTAAAAGGTCTCCGTTTCCTACCATATTAGGCGTTTTGGGGTCTGGAGCCCCCCTTTCTCGAAACGGCCCGACGGAAGGGGAGCCGTTTACCATGAACTTAGGGCAGGTCGTTATGGTTAGTTTAAGCTCGAACTGTTGTGGGCCTAGTGAGTTGGCTCGAGTTGTTATGGAAAGAGCACTTAGAATTCTCGGAAGTCGAAGAGAAATGTGCGTTATGGACTTGGGAAGCTAACTCTCAGCTATAACGTTAGAACGATCAAAATTATTATTGGGAATATACAGTAAGTGTAGTTGGATGGTTAAACTCTTCTTCTACTCCAACATTTTGCTATATTTTTACAGCTTCTTCAGAGCTACATTACTGACAAAGAACAAAACAAAGCCCCATAAAAATATGGTACGAAGTGTAGCAAAAAGTGTGGAGGCTTTGTAGTCAAGAACCTTGAAAGAACTTGAAGGAACTAATTTTATTGTGTAATTGTAGCTGGATTAGATGTAGCAACGATTTTTAATGTAAGGATTAAAGTTGATAGTATTCTTAGTGGTGTAAGATATGTCTAAATATTATACCTAATGAAATACCGATGAAACATTTTACATAATTGGTAGCTACCTTAGTAGTACAGGTGGACGTTAAAAACTTCTTGTACACCAACTTTTGGTTATATTTATAAAGACTCTTCAGGGATACGTCACAGACAAAGGAGAAAACAAAACTCCATAAGAGTATGGAATAACTTCTAAGCTGTAAAGTCCATAAAGTCCAGCTATCTTATTATTATAACATACAATAAGTGAGTACACTTATTGCACCGCTCTAAGCTGCATAGAAAACTTGAATTGTATGAGAACTAATTGTTTTTAAAACCTATATTGCTCATTAAGTTCAGTTTTACAAATCAATTGCTGTCACATCGACTTGATTGTTTCATGAGGTGAAGACTCGAAATAGTAGTTCACCTCCACTGTTAAGGTCCCTGACAATTTCGTAAACTGTTACCATAATATGGTAATGATATATTATACCATTACGTTGTTTACATATATCTCACACCATCACAAAGCATATTTAAAATCAATTTACCAGTTAATCAAATAATGTAATTTCAGTACTTAATAGTACTGGCTGTGAAGCCTTGTTGTACCATAGTTCTTTAAAGTTTTGTTTTGTCCTTTGTCTCTGATGTAGACCTGAAGAATCTTTATACATGAATCAAAACGTTGGCGTGATGGAAGTTCTTTTTTTCACGAAAACTTGTAATTCTGACTTGAAATAACTAACAAGCACACTTGTTCTTTTCCAGGAGTCCTTGAGCTTTCATGTTTAGTATAATAATTCGAGTCAATCATTTCTGTACGATAAAACGTACCAAATGACGAAGCCAGAATTCACCAAAGGTATCGGCATGATATCTGAATATTCTTATTTTTTGTTGCCAAATAATTTTGTGTGATGTTTTTAGCGTAGAATACGCTTTAGCCATGGACTAACTAGCCAAAAAAGGAACGCTTGAGCGTAACGAAATGTGACACGGAAAAGTCTAGAACGTTCTGGGCTGCTTTAGAAACAGATCATATGATCATAAAACACCGATAATTGATGTTTATAAGCACATTGGGTAACTAAAGGCGATCACCAAGCAACAACTTGCATATTTACATCCGTGTGTAGTAGTTGCGACAAACCCGTTTGAAGTGAGTAATTTTATTTATGTAAATCGGAGTTTCTATTGATTTGCGCACGTTTGTATTGATTGTCACATACAAGAATGCGGATTATCGTGGTGGATCGTGCATTGATTCCATATTCGCCCGCCATATCAATAACATCGTTAGTGTACGTTACTTAAACGCTAATACACGTTTCATAATCACCGTTGAACGTTCTGCAGTTCAGCGTCCACTCGAGGCTAAAGCGTATTCTACGTTTCTATACTTGTAGCAGCAGGCTATAAATAAAAGCAAAAGGGGGGTCCAGGGGGCGCAGCCCCCTGCGAGGCGCGTAGCGCCGAGTTTGTGATGAAGGATATTTATCATGAACTTCACACTCTGAACGTTTAATTCCTTACCGCTTTCAGTGTGGATATTAAAAAAAAAAGAGTGAACTGTTGGCAAACTGCAACGATGACATCCTATTTTAAAGATACTCGTCATGTCTAATATCTACCACTGAAAATTATTAAAACTACTTTTATAAGCCTCCCTCGAACGAATTCGCAAACTTAAGTTTGACACAGAACATGTCAAAGGTTGCCCATACCAGCATTAGGTCCCCATTGCTAAAGTGGATTGTGCAGAATTAAATATTCTGCCTTAAATATAATATAAGGGGTTGAATGTTGGATTATTTGGGATTTGTGAAAAGTATAAATTGATATGCCAAAAGCTCGAAGTGGTATGCCAGAAGTTGAAATTGAGTAGCCGAAAGTTTAAATTGAGATGTCAAAATTTTAAAATTGATTTGTGCCAAAGGTTTAAATTAATTTGCCAAAATTTTCACAAATAATTAGCCAAATATTGTCTCATTGATTTTGGTGTACCTCTTAAACTTCCTTAGTATGTAAGAATTCCAAATTTAACGATTCAATCAGAAATTTTAATAAATGTAATATAGTAACATTGTTGCACTATTTCATGTCTGATGGTAACTGATTTTCCTTGCAATAGTACTGGTAGAACTGGTTTTAAAAGTTGTTGAGGACGCTAACCTACCAAATTTAGTAGGATGGTTCTGATTTAGAGCGTTCGATCCTTGGTTTATCTCAACCGGAGTTGGTAAAACCGAAGATCGTTGTTTAAACGTTGATTAAAAACTTTGGTGAAACAAACTATACACCTACCAACATCTCGAACTCTCTCTAACTTATATCTGACTCCTACGATGATCGAATTATTGACCAGATGGAAGTAGGCGGAGCGAGGATTTCCGTCATACACTCGTTTTTTTTTCTGTTGGGAAGTGAAAACCGACGTCTTCGCCTCGGGATTACAGGATGTTGAAGACTCTCGTTGCACAATGCGAGTTCCTCCGGTAGTTTTTAAAAATTCCAGAAGCGGCCACAAAACAAGAGGTTAGAAAGTGCAGGAGGAGGCAACTCGACGGGAATTTTAAAAAGCGGAGGAACTCGAGCTCGTGACAAACTTAGTGCGGAGAACTTTCTTGCGGCTTCAGCTTTTCAGTTTTTCTTTCGTCGAACAACAGGTGGGTACATTGTTGACGATTGAAACAAAGAATAACCACTTTAATAAAGGGAGAATAAAAAGAACACTAATTTCGTATGAAAAATTATGGATTGATGAAATTAACTACTTACTAAAATGTAATAAATAAGGCTGAAATATGGAGAACATTGAAGAAAACTTGGTGGACATTGTACTAAATTTTGGAAAATCATTTTATTTTAACTGTAATAGGGGATTGATGCCTTCAAAAGTTTGGTGAAATGTGTATGGAGTACGACAGGAAAAGAGTTTTTACTTCATCATATAATGAAATATGTAAGCACCTGTTCCCGACGAGAAACCACGCAGAATATTTAAACCTGAAAATTGGTTTACAAAATAAAATACTCTTATGTAAAATAAGAGTTAGTAACCGGGATTATGTAAAATTTACAGCCGTGATAAAAAAGTCTCCTTCGATGCCTCTGAAAATTGTATGTCTTGTGGTTTGGATACGCCTGACTCACTTACGCACTGTTTTTGCGAGTGCCCATGTTTTAGGAATCAGAGGATGACCCATTTTAACAAAGAATATCTATCAATGGACTTCTTCATATCCTTATTAAATGTGGACACCAACGAACAAGCGATGAAAGTCTACATTTTTGTGCAATCGGTCTTACAAGCCAAAACCCTCCTGTAGGCAGTTGCTACATGGCTCCTTCTACCACCAATTTTTGACATTTCATGTCTTTGCTATGGCACACAACCAAATTGTCGTTATGTCACGTTACGTTACGTAACGAAATATGCTCAATGATTATTATGATTCGTAGAAGTGAGGTAGGTAGGTACCTATATGATTATAGCTGAAATTTGGCTATATGATTATTATGATTTGGCTGGTAGCCTCCTTAGGACGTGAACAATAAGGTGCAGAGGGTTTTGATCAACTGAGTGGCTCCTGAAGCTAACTTCTTTCCTATCAACTGTGGAAAGCTGAAATTTGGCTGGTAGCCTCCTTAGGACATGAACAATGAGGTGTACAGGGTCTTGATCAGCAGAGTGGCTGCTGAAGCTAACTTCTTCCCTATCAACCGTAGGAAGCTGAAATTTGTCTCGTTAGGGCATGAACAACAACGCTACTGGAGTAGGTGATGTAGTCTGGCTCGAATACACAGAAGAAAATGTCCCAATGTGTTGCAGACTCGTATGCAAGCATTTATGATTCTTAGAAGTGAGGTAGTTAGGTACCTGTATGATTATAGCTGAAATTTGGCTATATGATTATTATGATTATGATGATTATGATTTGGCTGGTAGCCTCCTTAGGACGTGAACAATAAGGTGCAGAGGGTCTTGATCAGCAGAGTGGCTCCTGAAGCTAACTTCTTTCCTATCAACTGTGGAAAGCTGAAATTTGGCTGGTAGCCTCCTTAGGACATGAACAATAAGGTGTACAGGGTCTTGATCAGCAGAGTGGCTCCTGAAGCTAACTTCTTTCCTATCAACCGTAGATCCAAAGCTGAAATTTGGCTGGTAGCCTCCCAATGAACAATAAGTTGTACAGGGTCCCTTGCTGAAATTTTGTAGCCTCCTTAGGACTTAAGACGTGAACATCTTGATATTTTAGTTATCTTTTTCGTAGCCATTGTGGAACACCGAAATCTTGAAGTAAGTATATGGAAGTATTCACTCATGCATCCAAATTTGAAAACAGTTGAGTGTTACCAAGGTAATCAATGCTACCCAAGCATCAACTTCTGAAAATAGTTGATTGTTGTGTACGCAATCAATGGTTAGTGGGGTTAATGTACTGTCATGTAGAACATATAACATACCGTTATTTTACTACCCACGACGATATATGTATGGATGTAAATAATAAATAAAAATATGAGTTTAATTTTTGTTTTCTTTATATTGAAAAAAATGTAATTCACAGAGGAAGACAAGGTTGCTAGAAGATGGAAGGGAAGAAGGAGGGAGGGGAAAGACATGAAATGTCCTAATGCGTTGCAGACTTGTATGCAAGAATCCTTTTTCATTTAATTTGTTGCGATATCCAGTATTTAGTTAATTTTTTCATATGTCATTGTATTGTACTGTCACTGTATCGTATGTATTCCCTACGAACCACCCATTGTAACATCAAAAGATTATACAAATAAGAAATTTAAAAAAAATAGGGGATTGATGACGGTGTGGTAGCAAATCCACCATTTAATTGTGTATCTTCAATGTTATATGTAACATACATACAAATATTGTAACATGATGATCCAATACCCTTCTCAGTAATACGAGCATAATAATCGAGGAAACGTTGCAATACGATTGCGTTCTGAAGTTGACTGCTTTTGATGTAACAGGAAAACAATCGGTTAATGTTGCAACAGTGGTAACGTACATACAGTTGGTCAAACGTACCTGCATTCAAAACGTATTTCACCCGCCACATCTCTGCCGCTGGGAGAATCAGTACGTCACGAATGCGTAATGGATTTCCGTCTGTAAATGGATTAATGGATAACGGCTCAATCGACTGCCTCTTGAAACAATCCGCCCATTCGAAACAGACATTACAGTCGCCCACATTGTCGCCTTTGTTTCAATAAGGGCAAGAACCGATAAGTACGTGAGGGTGCGCCTCCGCTCGCACAAATAACCGTTATTGCCAACTGTATGAGGAGTGGCGAAACACGAGCTTTCATTCCGCTGGCATATTCGCATCATGGAGTATACCTCATGATCTCTCCTACACGTACTTACAATTCACACCTTTTTCTGCAGGTTGTAAGAAATATCTAGTGACCTAAACCTAAGGAAACCTAATTTTCTTATTTCTCACATTTTATATCAGGAAGAAACAGTAGAAAACCTACTATTTTAACTTAACTTAAAATAGTTCTAAAAATAAAGTTAACAAGGTAGGTGAGGAATATCAAACCGTAAGACAAAGACAATACGGCTCCCTACTTACAACACTTGCACTTCGATTGACACCTAGGGATGGGACATCGACATCGGTACTATCGAAATATCGGTGTTTGGCTTCTATATTACGATTTTTTGCCATCGATGAAAAAAATTTTGTTCGATAATATTGATAATATTGATAAATCGATGTTTTGGCTCCGATAACATCGGTTTGGTTTACTCTTCACTCACTGTGAAAATGCCATCTGGTGTGCTTGCTACCTAACGTGAAAAAAAAAGAAATATTAAAAATTCTTTCAACTGCTGTAGTATTAGCGAATTTTCGAAGAAAGAAAAACTATTGTTCTCGGTCGAAAATATTTTCAAAAAATGTTTGCACCAAAATCCGTCTCAAAGCATTCTAAATCCACTGTCACAAGGCACCAAAACTCATTCCAGACGATAACTCTCGATAGAATTGAGAGAGAAAGCTCAAATTTGCACAAAAAATCTATCTAAGCTTTCAAAAGGCTATGTTAGAAGATGGGCACAACCGCCTCTCTCGAAGGGGAGATTTGGGGCATTTCCAATGGGGGGAAAATTACCAGAAAACCCTCAAGTAAGTGACTCTTTTATATAGGTTTTGTGAACTATCAAGATAGTTTATGTAAGATGATAAAACAAGGTAGATGGGCAAAATTGGAAAAAAAAAGGATGAGATTCTTCAGCTTTCAAAAATTTCCTAATTAAAATGAGGTATCACGAGTCAGAAAATAAAATTGTTTTTTTGCGTAATTTTTGCTCATGCAAAACTAGTTTGAAAATTTGCTAATTTCGTCATGCTACATGACTGGAACTTTTTACCATCTTCTTCAGCGTTAAAATGCCTTTAAAATGAGATATCATTTGTCACAGAATAAAACTGTTGATTTTGAATCAATATTCCTCATAAAAACCGTGTGAAGGATTCTGTTAACTGATAAGGACACCGATATCGATCAAATATCGATAATATCAATGTTTTCACCCGATATTGGACGACATATCGATGCCAACACTCAAACATCGTCATCGATATCAATATCGATGTTTTGTCTCGATGTCCCATCCCTAGTGACACCTTTCGCAAATGGAATTCGTAAGGTGATGGAATGGTATAGTTGCCCCTTCCATGGAGCAGGATGCGGATATAATGCTCCGCCATGCTCAGGGGATGACACAGACGCTTGAAAACGTCTGATTCATCCCCCAAGGCGACGGATTCTAAAATCGAGAAGGACCAACTAGCCATATCCATCACAAATTAGACTTTTCGCAAAATGAATTGAACTTTTCACAAAATAAATGCGCTCATTTCTGAAAAAATTTTAGCTCCAACAAAATGTGAAATTATAAGCATAAATCGTGTACAAAAAATACAAAACAGTACTGAAAATACAAAATCAGTACAAAAGTCAAACAAAAAATCAATACTAAGTTAGAACTAGCAATCAAGAACGTGGTGGTTTGGTACTTTTCACGTATGTCTAATAAAATGTAAACAATTCCCTAAAATCCATTTTAAGGAGAAGGTTGGAAAGGGCGTTGGATTTCTGTTCTTCTGATGGTAGAAAAAGAAAATCGCAACATCACTTAGAAGATGAAAAATCATACCGACGGTAAAATTTTGAGAATCTATGAACTCTCACACACCCGGACAAACTTCACCAAAATCTTAGCTGTGGGTTTTTACCGTGAAATCGATGATTTTCCACCAAAACTCACTTGCTAAAAAAATAGTTCGACTCTAGATTTTATGCTTTTTCTTGCTGACTCGAATTGTGACACTCTCGGACCTCTTCGCTCAACAACAAACCATCAATCAACATTTTTACCTCTCCTTCAAAGTTTGTAGGTTGACTTTATTGTATGTCATTCGATTTCAGTACATAGTTCCATTCCTTGGTTTCAACGTCTGCGTCAATTATTAAGCACTCTTGTAAGTATTCAAGTAATTATCAGATTTTGTTACGTACTGAAAGTGTGCTAAAGTTTTGTTGTTTTTGAACTTACATTGTAGAGGATAAAGAAGTCATCATATCGTATTTGATACATCTAGAAGTCTGTAGGTACAAGGTATGAAGACACACTGATCAGTTGAAACCCTTGTGGCTCAATTCTTTCCCAATTTATCTACAGTACTGTTTTTATGGCATCTATGATGTATGCCATTGTATGCAATTAAAAGGTGTGGAGGTCCTGAATATAGATAATGTGCAATACACTATGTGTGAAATACATAGATGAATGGTTCACGGAGGACTATCTAATACCGAAATAATATACCTTTGTGTAATAATTTGCGTAGTTTTCCCTCTCGCTGGTGAATATACAATTTCTGTAAGATAAGTTGAGGATTTACAATGGAATGCAATGAAATGTTGCGCAGTACAGAAAATTTATGTCGACGAAACTCAATCGAAAACGTTATTTTTTAATGTTGCAAAAATCATAGATCCTGAATTTTTAATGTTTCAACATTTCAACTCACCCCTTGAGGTTGAAAAAAAGCTTTGAAGACCTAGTGTGAAATTGTAGAACCGTTTCCAATCAATATGTAATCTTTTTAGTCCTAATTTCACAAAAAAAGTTACAAAAAAGCTTTGGATTGCGATTCTATTCTTCTGACTAAGTAGTTTTAAACGTAATCCAATCATAGTAGAACCGCTTTAAAATAAGGATTTCTTGGTCGATTGCAAATGTTTATAATGTAAAGAGCAGTGCGGGATGTAAATGACACACTACGTTTTTTTCATTTTTCTTCCAGATATAAAAAGATTTGTAGTTTTATCAATAAAGTAGTTTTGTCAAATGATTCATTAGGTTTCAAGTGTACAATTTGAGTAATAATTGTTGTATATACATAGCACGTCTGCGGAGAGGTTTTGATGTTCTCCATGGATTTTTCCTGAAAATTTCAGATCTTTTGCCCCAGCCGTTTGGGAGAAATCGTGCGTACGGCGCACGGCGGACGGACGGAAAAATTATTATTGCAGATTTGGATTCTACACCCTTTGAAACGTAAACCATGAAATTTTCAGGGGGGTTATAATTTGGTTTTTCAACAGCGATTACAATGGTTTAGGTATTATTGAATAATAAACCAAAAGATTTGTAGTTGTATCAATAAAGTAGTTTTGTCAAATGATTCATTAGGTTTCAAGTGTACAATTTGAGTAATAATTGTTGTATATACATAGCACGTCTGCGGAGAGGCGATGTTCTCCATGTGGCTCCTTCCTTCGTTCCCACCCCGCTAAGTCCACACAGAGGGTAAATTATTGTGGCCTTATCGCTGCAGCCGAGCGACGTCCAGGCCTCCACTTTAGCATACTAATGTGCCGTATAATCCATGTTAATATGCATTATCACATGTGCCGCTCATGTTTCGCCTCTCCTACGCCTCCAGTCAACAATAAGTCGATGGACGAGCGGAGCGGAGGGCACATGCTCGCGCACTTATCGGTCCGCACCTCTTCCCCATATTGATAATGCGGACGGTTGAATAGACTGACGATTCCGAATACGTGAATTACCTCATTGAGATGCGCTGTTGGGTCGGACTATCAGTAGATAATTTCTTGTTACCTCTCACTTGTGAAGCATTAATAATGAGTTTTCGAGTTATAATGAAACAACACGAAACAGAAGACCTGCTGAACCTAGTACAGTGAATGAGACTACTAATCCTACACTCAATTCTATTCGCCATAGAAAATAATACTGGATTGTGAAGGTTCTTCTCTCCGCACTCCCGAATACAAATTTTTCCATGAAATTTTGAGTAGAATCCGAATCTCATTTAAATTGAGAAAGTTAGTGTCACTTGCGTATGGTTGCGCAGGTGCGCGGGGTAAGCAAATATGATATTTGAGGTCCTTGCAACAAAATATGAAGAATTCAAAAAAATTTCTTTTGTTTACTCCATTAGGACGACATTAGGAAGGAAGCGAACAACTAGTTGGACACCCTGCATATAAGAGACAATGGAGTGTGCAATATCACCAGCGTTCTACTGAGAAGGACATCACTGAACATCAGCGAACTTTAGAGGATGTGCGTGACAAATAAATCGCCATACCACAATACAATAAAAAAGAATTGCATTGTTACCTATGACTTATGTCGTTGTTGAGATAACACTTCTTCTGTGATATGTGAGTATATTCATATGGTATTTAGCAGTTTCTTTTCTGACTACCCTATGAGGTTTAGGATTGAATTGTGCAATCAACAGACAGCACTCATTTGAAGCATGCGTGATGAGTTCTTAATCTAATACCTATAACTGTAAGGACAACAGCAGCAGATAAAGGGATAACAATGAAGAAAAGCCAAATGTATGATATCCAGTAAAAATCAAGTTGAGCACCAATATGCATACCACCTCTGTCGCAAAACCGCATTTTGAATTAAACTTTTTTCGAATTGATTTAAACTTCTAAACACAATAAGTGAAATTTTCCTTAAGGGAGAGGTAGCCATTTTGATGAAAGGTAGGAAAATACGAGGTACAATCTTAAAAGTGGAATAACTCGGAAAAAAGCTCCGAAAAGGTAGTCTAGAAGGAGTCCAGTTTTTTGTTTGAAATGACCTCTAAAATTGATCGTCTCGATTTTTGACAATTAAGTCTGTTACACCCTGTGTTCCAGTGATCTGAGATGAGCTGTATGGGAAACGTGAACTTTTGTGTGAGAATAATTGGCTGCGTTTGGTCGAAGACGTACATACTACCTGACATATCTGTTTACAGTGCATTGCAGATAGGTTTCCATACCAAATTCCGGATCCATTTTGCATAATTGTATACCAAGGCAGTTCTTGAGAATGAGAAACTTCATGCCAGATGATTCTTTTTCTCCTAGCAAGGAAAATGAGATGGGTGCCTCTCCAATGGCCCATCTAGTTCCATCCCACAAAAATGAAGCGAATTTTCTTTGTACCTCCTAAACTAATAATGACTAATATAATTTGTAAAATGGAAGTGCATATACATGAACACAAATCTAAATGAAAGTTACAAGAAGCAAAAATAAACACACACTACTACACACCACTGACACTGACATAAATGAAAACAGCTCCCATTCAGAAAATACGCGAATATCATCTAAATAAATTCTCATGTGAGTAGAACTCCTCCATCATTTCAAGTAGTTACATATACCTATAGTTTGAAACCTCCAGATTTCAAATTTATCAAAAAAGTATACCTACGAACGTACAACATCGCTGCAACAACCTAGCTACAAACATTAGCATAAACATTGCACTTCCACTCATTTGTAACACTGAAATAACCATCAACAACAACATAAATAGTGATTAGCTTTATCACTATATTCATTACTTGGAGTTAATATTACGTACATGTCCTGCCATAGCTATCTTGTTACAAACGATGAGGAGGTCCTATCAGGTTAAAGCAGGTACTTTGTTAAAATAGACTCAGCTTAAGATAATATAACCCCTTTTATCGTCTCATTAACAACATTACGAAAAATCATCCGAAGCACAACACACAAACATTTGTGTAAAAACAATTCGCTGCGTTTGGTCAGCGAAGTACACATCTCCTGACAATAATTTCATTGACAGGGTTCCATACCGAAGTGCTGATGCGTTTTACATAATTCTGTACCAAGGCAGATCTTGAGAACGTGAAACTTCACACCAGATGTTTCTTTTTCTTCTCCCCAAGGAAAAAAAGGAGATGATTGCCTCTCCAATGGCAGCACCGCTCCTATGCACTCAAGCACAACTGAGAACTCCCTTTTTCGAAAAATCCCCGAGGCTTCCCCCATCCATCTGCAGACCACCGGAGTCTTCCGGCAATCAACGCTCCTCCCGGTGAATCGTGACGAGACCTCAGCCCTCCTCGCCCTGTTGCCACTATTCAGTCCCTTTTACGTAAGGACCTAACATTGATTTACAGCGGGAGCGGGGAACCTTCCAAATAGGACCTTGAAGTGTTGGTAGAAAGCCGGCATCGCTCCGCCTCCCAGTGTTTGCATTTACTATTATGTTTTCTTTTTTTTTCGTCCCTCCTCGAGGACGAACTTTCTTTCGATCACACCCAACAAACGTCGTAGATTACTTAACGCAGCTAAACGGGAAAAGTTCCTCAACCAACTGACGGTTCCTTGGAACGAGCGCTAAAGATTTCAAAAGCCATTTCATAACCATGTTTGCTTTAGTAATTGACTGTTTTACAAGTAGTACACTATCGTAACGGAAACCTCTTTTACTTCTTTTTTACAAACACGATAAAACGTTGCCCTTACGTAAAACCCCGACCGTAACTTCTAATATACAAATAACCTACTAGATTTCAAGTAGTTACATATACCTATAATTGAAACTATAAGTTATATATTGCAACCTCTACGAACCGAACACAATAATTGCATAATTGGTGGGAAAAACGGCAGGTTGATATTTAGGTTGGATGGGAACATCTTGCAACTTGTTTTGATAGATCGATTTTAATCCAACAGAGCAGTAAGTGCTACTTATCTATCTTGGGAACTATGATTACAGCTAACTCTCCACCCTTGTGTTGAAAACCCACGCCTATGGCGTCTATCTCTACAGCGACAAGCTAAAAATTACAATAATCATTAAATAAAACAAAAATTGTTTCATAAAATATTAAAACTATTCATTCGCATTACCCAGTTTAAGCACCAACTTAAATTTAATCCAATATCATTAAATTAAGTCCGACTGGCTTAAAATATCATGCATACCTACATGCATAGTTTTCAACTTAATCATAACGGTGTACACTGGTTTTTAAATTGCAGCGGTGATGAAACAATTTCCTGAGTGACGGAGTGTCAAGTGCTTTTCGGAGATTTATTTAATTTCACAAATAAAGACTGTACAGAAAGAGCGGGTTAACTCGGGGTTTTCTAATTTTTCGGGAGTACACTCAAAGAGAGCAGAAAACTCAACAATTTTGAATCTAAGGAATGTAAATTTGTTCTGGAAATACCTTCTCAATCTTGGAGGTGCATGAAATTTACATGTGACACCTAAGTTCCAGAATCATGTAGCTGTATCATGAATAAATGCCTAAGGTACTTCCCTGTTCAAGGGAAGCAGACGGGTTTTCAACAATAATGAATTGTTTTCAAGTCAAAAAATGTTTATTTGTGGCAAAGGAATGTAACATTAAAATTTGTTCTGGAGTTGTCCCCCCCCCTCCTAAAATCGTCCAAAGTACAAATTTTTTTTTGAATCTTCTAACAGGTAAATATGAATTTGCGCACATTGAATCTAAGTTCCAGAATCATGTTTAAAGAACCCGAATTTTTTGTATCATTTGAATAAATGCCTCAATTTTTTTGTACGAAACCCTATTTGCGCAACCCCAAAATTGTCAAATAGGGATGAGAACTCTAAAGGGCACATGAATTTTCATTGTTTTTTAAGGTGGTGCTATCCGTTTCTTGATTCGGCTCAGTTTTTGCGGAATAATGACCTAAATTTGGTTATTTCTCGTCCGTTTTTTAAAATCTTAGGCGCCTGTTTTCAGGTTTTTACGAGGATTAGTTTTCGAGGTCCGGTTGAGAAAGGAGGACGGAAAGGAAATTAATTACCGAGAAATCTGTCATTATTCCTCATAGCACCACGTGAATCAGCGTTAAAAAACAATGAAAATTCATGTGCGCACACTTCAGAGTTCACCATCATCCACATCACTTGGAATCAAAAAAAATGAATGAACCATGTTTTCAAGTCCAAAAAATGTTTATTTGTGGCAAAGGTACATAATATAACAGTAACATTAAAATTGAATTAAAAATAAGCTGTTATATATTTAAAATGAATTTCTAGGATCTACAGCTACCTATGTTATGTTTGTTTGCAAGCATTATTTTTTCTTCCTAGGCTTCAGTGTGTCAAAAAAAGCTTGGGCTCTTCAGCTGCAGAACCGTTTAAGGTGATGTATATCGTTGAAATTCTCTTGAATAATCTTCAGCTTGAAATCGTATACTTTCATGGGGAAGAAGAATTCGTTCTCACAAAGCTGCCTTCCATTCTTCAGTGTTGATTTTTTTTTGTAGTAATGAATTACACAGCTCTACAAAAAAAAAGTCAAGATCCGTAGAGTGGACTAGGGTATCCCGATGTATTTTCGATGCTGAATTCGAATCCAAGGTCCAAAAAATCTCCTGACCCTTTAAATTTTGAGCTATGCTGTCAAAACCGTGGAATTGGTGTCAGAACCTTCTTTTTTGAGTCATGAGATTGGGGTGATCTACGACATTTTTTACAGTGAATTCCTACATTTTTTTCAACTTCAGACAAGGAGAGTACTTGGGGAAACTACTTCCCTCTCAATCACCCCTCGCCACCCACTCCAAGGGGTTGAAATTTGAGTTCTCACGCCAAATTGAGTGGGGTATGGATTTCTATGTCTTCGGGGTCCCTGAGATCGAATTTGAACTTCCAAGAGCCTGTAGTAACCACTCAACCACCCCCTCCTTGGGGTTGAAATTTGAGTTTTCACGCCAAGTCGAGTAGGGTATGGATCTCTACGTTTTTGGTGTTCCTGAGATCGAATTTGAACTTCCAAGAATCCGTAGACACCTCTTCTTCCCTTAATCACCCCCTCCTAGGGGTTGAAATTTGATTTTTCGCGCCAAATCGAATAAGGTAAGTATTTATGTGTTCCCAGGTTCGCTGAAATTGATCACGTTTTTTGAAAAGGCTATCAAACTTTGGTTGCGGAAGCGGGATACAATTTCTACCCTTGGGGGGAAGGGGGGTGGTTAAGGGATGAAAAGGTGTCTACGAATTCTTGGAAGTTCAAATTCGATCTCAGGAACCCCAAAACATAGAAATCCTTACCCCACTCGACATGGCGTGAGAACTCAAATTTAAACCCCTAGGAGGGGGTGGCGGGGAGTGATTGAGGGGGAGGTAGTTACTCCAAGTACTCTCCTTGTCTGAAGTTAAAAAAATTTAGAAATTCCCTTTAAAAGGTATCGTAGTTCACCCCAATCTCATGACCCGAAAAGAAGGTTCTGACACCAATTTAAGAGTAGTTTTTTGGCCATAGCTCAAAATATTGGTGGTCAGGGGATTTTTTGGACCTTGGATTCGATTTCAGCATCGAAAAATACATCGGGATACCCTAGTCTACTTCACGGATCTTGACACTTTTTTTGTGGGGCTGTGTAATCTTCAGCTTGAAATCGTACGCTTCCTTGGGGAAGAAGAATTCGTTCTCACAAAGCTGCCCTTCATTCTTCAGTGTTGATTATGGATGACGACGGAGTTAGCCCATGCACCATTGTACGTATTTCGATGCTACACCAGCCTTGGATCATCGGCTACTACTTTTAGCTCTCGTATGGTTCTGTTGCTCATGGTAACTGGTGCCTTTTTGCCGTACACGAAGGTAGTCCAGTCCCTGACATGGTATTTAGTCACCCTTGCAACATTGAACGGCTTAGAATAGGGAGGAACCTGTTTATCCATTGTAAAATACATTGAATTTTATTCACCGTCGATTTTCAACCATTTTGACTCGTTTTTCCTTCTTTCTGATGAGTTTATCGTGTTCGCCATACGAGAAATCCATAAGGAACCAAACACAACTTGAATTTACGAAAAACCGAGTTAGCCCTTTATTAAATTGCGTTGTTTGTAGTTGTCTATAGCATACAGTATACACGAAAACAATTATCGTCATGTACAAACAATCTCTTCTAGCGTATGGACAGTGAACCCCATACCTAGGACTAACGTCATTCCCAAGATTCACCTTATGAAATCTTCAAAATCCAACCTCGTTCGCATCGGTATAACTTTGCCAACCGATAATCACGTTACTCAACGGCAGTCGTGCTGAAATTGCTTCTGTTTAGAAAATGTCGAACAAAGCGTGATCTTCTTTAGGAGCTTCCTTTCCCTTTTCAGGATCCGATCACGAAATACGCTTATGTTAAGCTCCCAGGGGCTGGGGGTAGTCGTGAACATGAATGGTTAAGATGAAGTAACTGTCATTATGATTTGTTATTAGTCTACGTACTGCGCACTGATGAAAACGAACGATGCCAATTTAATACATCCGAGTTTCATGCGCACGAACCTACCCGAAGAGACGTTTTTATCTTGAAACTGCCTCGATTAGTTATCAGAATACAAATTCTATTAAATCTCACTCAGGACGAAATATTCTACATTCTACCTGGAATTAATCAGAAGAGAGGGCTAGGATGATTACTGCTTGTTCCTTTCCCCAAATAACTTCTAGAAAATGTTAAAAAATATGAAAAATAAAATCCGGATGAAATAGAACAAATGTCATCAAAGCTTTAGAAATGTTAACAAGAAATTTGGTTTATTCAAGAATTTGACTTAGGAGAGTAGTACCTAATATCGAGTTTCCCAATACCTAACGGAATAAGTCCCTAGTTGCGCTATGGCCCTAACAAATATGTTGGGGCTACACATTGCCTACATTCGTGTTCAGCAGCATCTTGTCAGATCACCTATGGTTCTGAAAGTTGGACATCATCCGAAGCCAATGAAGACGAGCTACTCCGGTTTGAACGGAGAGTTCTTGACCCCAAATGCAGAAGTTGTAGAGCTTTATGGAGATTGTAATGTGGTCCGTCATATTAGGGTGGGTCGTCCCCGCTGGGCAAAACACCTTGCAAGCATGAATGTGGATTCCGTATATAGAAAGATACTTGCGGAAAGGATTTATGCCACCAGGAGACGAGAACGTCCGAAGTTACGGTGGGTAGACGGAGCGAATGTAGACGTCCGAATGTTGTAGGGAACCACAGACTGGAGAGCAGCAGCACAGAACCGAGAAGACTAGCGCAGGCTGCTACAGGAGGCCCTGTCCCCTCGCGGGATGTTGTGCCAGGGAAGAAGAAGAAGCATCTTGTCAGATAGGGAACTTAGCGGGTACCTCAATAACAATGATCAAGTTCATGACGTAAGAATAGTAATTTCAAGGCTAGAACTAGTTCAAATCTCAGCTGGATACTCATTGAGTCTAACATTTGCGATCTGATCATAGCCATTTTCTTGCCGCTGAGTTTCAACCTGAGAAAATTCAATCAAATTTAAATTTAAATTCACTTTCCTAAAAAATTCACCTGAATCGAACTTGAGTTAATACTCTTGTGGAGTGTGAAAGGCAAGGAGCTTAATAACCCATCCAGGTACCATGTATTTGCCCATTGATTTAACCCAGCTGTCAAAAATCTATGATTTACACCACTAAAATCCAAATGAACAGGACTAAGTCGATATTTTGGTACAACTATTGTGGGTAATCGAACAAAATAAATTCAATGGCAATGATTTGAACACAGGGTTTTCAATTGTCATAATTCAGAAAAAATGTTTCAATTTTCGCTACTTACAATCGGATGTCTGGTGCAGCATCTACGTCATCGGTATTTAGTTCAGGTGGCTGGAATCTGGAATCCAGATTCGTATAAGTAACTTGTGGCGAAAGGAAGAAGAAACCATTTTGATTTTTCAACAAGCGGTTGAAATTTTTTGTTTCCCAAGCGGAGCCAAAAATGAGAGTAAGTCCATCGAAAGTGGATTTCAAGGTGGAGTCCTAAGTTATGTCCCTTAGATATTCTTATTCCTTTGACGATACACCAGTTAAACATTTTTGAAACAGAAAACGATTAGACCAGGCATTCAGGTTCTTGTGGATTGCATATCGGGCTATAGTGAAGCTCTAAACCGCCATGATGTTCACTCATTTCCTCAGTTCAAGTTCTCACCTCTTCCAGTTTTACACTGCTGTGTGAAAATCCAGGGTGTTCACCAAGCATCCACAGAGACAATGGAGAAGCAGTTTCTGGCAATGAAATTCAGAAATTTCTGAGAAAGCAACCGATAGAGGTTGACATTTCAATTACAACAATTCTGGACCTACCCATTAATTAGTCTAGAACTATAATTCTTGTGAGGGTATGAAGACTAATTAGCTAATTAGATCAGTCTAATCTACCAAAGATCTAATGTATGACCAAAGATTTCAAGGCCAGGTATCAATAATTTATACAGTGTTCCAACTGTTGCGTTGTGTCCATATACAATTTATAACTAATCTAATTCAGTTTTTCATCACGAAAACGATTAATGGTCCGTCGTACAGTTGATGATAATAAGAGAGCCCAGTTGTTGCTTCAAAGTCTTGCGACAGAGTGAAGGGCTTTATTTCGGGTCTGTTATCCTCCGCTCTATCGCCTTTTAACAACATAATTGGAATAGAGGCGAGGACACAAAAAGCGTTTGGAGCGTGAGAAAATGGAACCTTTCGACTCCTGTCGTGGATCAGAAAACTCCTTTCTTTGAAGGATGGGGTTTGACTGAATCCCGACAAAAAATAAAAAATCTGACAAATAGGATGTGGTAAATTATTACTATTTAAATTATTATTAGAATATGATCGAATAAATCAATGAATTGAGTATGACATTGAGCAGTTTTGAATGAATCAGTGTGGGTACCTTAAAATACATTTAAAGGAATGTGGAATTTATGATTTGAACATAATCTCTTGGGTATTTTGATAGTAAAAGCGAAATGAAGATTATTTCACGTATATGTATCTCAATAATTTTTTTGGCGAACTATTAACTCCTCCCCCCCCCCTCATTCTGTCGAATTTAAGTTTAATTACTCAATTGTCAAATCTGACCTAAAATGGACAGTGATTGAGAAAGTTATGGTGAACATGAAAAGCTATCAGGGAACGTTTTTTTTTCTTTATTGACATGGCTTTGGAGTTTTCCATTAGTCACAAGTTACTATACAATATGATACAAATTATCCCATATCAACACAATGTGACAAATTATTTTTCAAAAGTTCATTATAATTTAACATTTTTCACTTCTTGAAATTTAAATGGGTTTTATTTGATTCAAACATAAAAATTGCACTGGACTGTATAATCGTAAATACACTTAGATATGCGTATATCATTTCGCGAAAGGAGGTACTGGAGATTGAACGGCTGAGTTGTTATTGGCTGTAGTTTATTGAACATTTGACCTCATTCACAGTTAAAGGATGGACATTCCATGAGAAGATGCTTGATTGATCCCACTGATGATTCACAATAACTAATAATAATAAATACAGACGATTGATGAGGATTGATATTCGTTACATAGACCGTGGTTACTTCTTATACTTTCTATTGTTCCGCAACATAACTTGGTAACATTTTTTCCAGTGAACCATGGTATTGAAGGTACTTTGAGGAATGTTTTCAGGGAATGGTATCTTCGGATCGGAAAGGTTGTAATATCTCTCATTTCCTCCCATGAAATAGAACCACATCGAGAGGGAAGTGTCTTACTCCGTGGTAGACGCACAAGATTCAGAAAGTCCAGTATTTCAGAATGTTTTGATTGGACTGATCAGGAGGGGATCTTATGATACACACCCAGGCCGGAAAAACCATTACGATATACACCCGGGTGCGCATTATTATACACACCCACCATTTCGATATGCACCCCTACAAAAATTATCTTATACACCCGATGTGAGCAATTAGCGAGGAGGTTGCTGACGTTGTCCCCCATACCGGTGAGGTGGCATTTGAGATGTGGCATGAGCCACCTCGTAAAATTCATATAAACAATCTACAAATAATGTAACGTGGCATGAGCCAAATCGTCAAAGTATCCAAAGTAGGCGTGTCTATTTGGGATGAGGCCTCAGTTTGAAGGAGATGGCTTTGACGAGCTTGTAAGTAGAAACGTTATCTGGATCACTCTCTTGGCGCCGAATCTACTTATCTACCCTCTAATATTATACCTACTATATTAAATGTAAATGTGCAATAATTATGTGCAAATTTATTTCTATTTCATTGTGACAATACCTACCACGCCTATGCCAGATGAAATCTACACCCAACCAACACAGCCTCAGGGCAAACGGTAGTCACTGCATTCTTGCTACTGGCCACAGGTAGCAGTGAGCTTTATCGTCTTATCGGGTGTGTATGATAAAAGGTTCAACAGCCACAGGCCAGCGGTCTTTCACTTCCGAGCGGCCAGTCGGGTGTGTATCTTAGGTCGCCCGATCAGGATATCCGTTTGAAGCAAGGCTTCGTCAATAAATGGACGCTTAGTAAAATTATTCAAGGGATGCGTGGGGACAACCCAAACACCAGAAAAAACTAACTCAATACAAATCCGTTTCAGACCATTCGAAGACCGATTCCTCGGAGCCAAATCTAACAGACGGGTTTATTATTTTTTTAATTGATTGCTGTTGATTGTTCATGACATTGCGAAGTTCGTGGGGTCACTTTTAGATTACGTAAATTTCTGTTTTGTTTCAAAGAAAAATTTTTGGTTCAAAAAGTTTTGAACAATGTTGTTTTTGTGATCGTCATTGATAGACGTGTCACCAAGGAATCGAATGAGTCCACCCCATCCGCTCCTCGTTCATCATCCGTTCGCTGTGCTAAGAGCTACGACTTTTACAGAAGAGACCACGGGAGCGCGGTTTTTAATGTAAAAGTGATTGGACATTGTGAAGATCGCAGGTACATTTAGAGGAAGGGTCTGAATGATGAGCGTCACCAATAAACTCGCGGTAACAAATTTTAGAAGTAAAAATAACAGTGATATCTCTCTAGTAACAGATTTTGAGACCAAACAGATTAGTTGACTGAATCGATAATATGAATCCCCGATTCCAAACAAGTTAATTGTGATTGTTTGCTGTGGGTGAATTTCTACTGAGCTGAAACCAACCCCAGTCGTATTTCGTCCACAATTACCAGAAAATGACACCCCATTAGCAAGTGTCAGTAGAAACCCAGAAAACCTACGTTTTGGTCAAGTTCTTGACGTCTGTGAGTGTGAGGCGGTCGGGCTGGCTAGAAACTCGGAATAGCTACACCGCAAGTGGAGTCCATCTGGGAAAGAACGGATTTTTTACATCAACTCAAACATAGAAGATTTTGAATCTACTGACGTTGAAAGGTACCTAAGGTTCTTAAGTTTTGAAGGAATTATAGAATCATTTTTCGGTACGATAAAAAAGGCTTATTACTGAAAACAATTCCACCAACGCATCTATAATTTCTACTGGCGCAGTTAACCAAATTACTTCAACTGTTTACATGATCGGGCTTGTTTAAGATGGGTTGTAAAAGGGTACTAGAGTTTCAAAGGGTTCATATACAGATTCTTACTATAGTGCCTAACACGAGTGTGAAAGGGTTTCATCCTACGTCCAAAACTAACCGAATGGCAGTAATTCAATCCGCCAGTAAGAGTGTTAACCATAACCATAGGTGGATATCTCTGTATGTGAGTTTTGGGTTTGACAATTTCCAGATTTTCTGACTGATGTGTCAACACTCCCCAGCTGTCAGTATGTTTTGTTCGATCACAATTTTACTGTAGTTGCGATTACAAAGCTCGAAGATTTTGCTTTTCCTAACATGAGGGAATAATGGAGAGGCTAATCCAGTTCTCATACCTACTAGATTCCGCAGCCAATTTTCTTGAGTTTTTTTGAGCAACTAAGAAAACAGTATATTTTCCAAAAATATTTCAGAACTCTCAAATCCCGTTAGGGAAATCTTTAGATTTGTTTTCATGGCTGCTTTTCTCCGACCCCAACTGTAGTTTAGTTGTGGAACAGACCACGAGGATTGTGAACATGTTGTGTGCTGCCCCGATATTATTATATATTTTTTTCGTTCCATTACAACTTGGTCTGGTAGTGGAACTTATTTCATTTTCAATTTCATTTTGGAAGGTGATGAATTGAGGGGGCACCTTTATTCATTTTCTCATATACGGATTGTAAACAATTCATACAGGGTTGTTGGTAACTGTGATCATATAAAAACCGCACAAAGAGCCTTGTAATGCATGTATCAAATAAAAACCGGACATATGACTGGTAAGGCATTCCTTACTTAGCAATATGTTTTTTTCCTTCTTCAATTAAAAACCAATAAATACTTCTGCTTTGAAGTCAAACCATATCATCTCATTCTATTAAGCTGTTGAGTGGCTCATCTAGATGATAAAGTGAATCGTGATATTCAAATTAGGATCCAACTGAGGAGGTGCAACGCTTATGTTGGAATGTCGGATGTAAACAATCTAGTCTGTAGGCACATATATATAGACCTGTCGGAAATGATTAACGCGAATTGACCATACCTGACGCTTGCGTCCTTGTCTCCCTCACGCTCCACCGCTTAGTCTCAGCTCAACGCTCGCTTTTCTTCTAGCTCCCGTTTATTTGCAATTGATCGCCGACCACCCATGACTGATTTTATTGTCTCGAAGGAACTATCTCATGCTTGATTAGCCAACTGGACAAGGGAATAATCCGACGGATGCTGACTCGTGGGATACTCTTAAACGATTATTGCAGTAAAGTAGTGCACAACAACGGTTGCAGATAATGCGGCTTGATGTACAAATCCGAAAGTCGCTGATTTCAATGGTTCAAAGAAATCAGATGAGCAAGTGCAACACTAAGGATTCACCTATTCACTGCAGCAAACAATTAACGATCCGTCCAATTCATCATAACGTCCAATGAAGCAACGTTATCCGATCGAGAAAGATAATTATATTCATTATTGCTTTAATTGCAAGTGAGTAAACATTTCTTTCACGACACAAAAACCAAACATACGCAGCTCTTAACCCTCCGGAGAATGTTTTATCTGTCTTAGAACTTCAAGCTACATAATATATGTTTATAAATATTTAATAATCTTTTTTCTTTGCAAAACATACCTATTCAATATTTACTAACTTGGATGATCATTTGGCCGTTACCAGATACTAGCGGTTTATTTCTCACAGCGACATAATTCCATTTCCTCGAGTGATCGAGCATCCGCCTCAAGGATTACCACAACCGTCACCATCTGCGTATGAGGTAAAATCGAACCCAAGATTATGGACGCTCAAACCCTCTTAATCGAAGTCCAAATTTTGATCTTTTGCCAGTGGCAAAACACTTTGATGTGCCAAAACTATATGATTTTAGCTTGAATTGCACAAGAATATGTAGACTGGCATCATTGGTTACATCTTCTTCATGAAAATAATGGTTAGAATCAGACAGAATGTAACTGATTCTCGGCGGCACTGATTTCAATAATCACACTTTCAAAGACTTCATGTACAGTATCTTCTCTGGGCTGGTTTTTAATCAAACATTCCCTGTTATCATCTTTAGCTCAGATATTTTCTTCCATTACTCTCAATGTAAGAAAACATTATCCGCAAATAAAGCCAAAATTGTGAAGTTTCTGACTTCATCCTACCTCAAGCTGGAGTTGTACTATGCAAAGAAATTGATGCAGGTGATGAAATTTAACTGGTACATTCAATGGGCTCATCATGTCTCGCATTACAGGAAGGACGCCAAATTCTGGCTTTAGTCTGTTCTGTGGAAGGATACTTTACTTTGAACCATGCCCAGTAATTGCTCTATAGATGACGTTCTTTAAGCTTAATGACATTACTAAAATCATCAACTTCCCATTTTCGGAAAAGCTGTCTTATCACTCTCGAGAAAACTTATAATAGTCCAGTTATAGCTTTTGGACGGTAGTAGGTTATTCAAAATTTAAGACAATACTTTGCATTACATGTACAACTTGCGTGGCAACTTGTTAACTCTCATTAAAGTCCTGCTACCATCTTCTTTACTCGATATTTCAACCCCCACGCAGACAGGTCCAGGTACTCTCTCCCCACGTTGCAGACTTTTTTGGTCATTATAATCAAGAGCTATTTCCTGTGTTTTTTTGCCATCTGCGTCTGGCTGGACAAATAATTTCTTAGCTTCCCTTCACTTACTGCTAGAGTTTCCCCTTGGTTCCCTGTCTGGCTTTGTATCTTGGCACTCCAAGTACGATTTTCAACAATCGTCGCCATTACTGTGGCACAACAGTTTAATTCAAAAGATAAAGTGATTGAAAATAAACGAAAAGTATATTATGATTTATTGTTTTCAGTAATGAACCTTTGCATTCGACTTAGGGTCGGTTTAATCAAAAATCCCTAACCATGGTTAAAGTAGATCGTCGTTTTACGGAACCAAAGATTTGAACGTTGTTTTAAAACAGATCCATTCAGCCAATAGTTAACTTGTTACCAGGAAATCTGCCGATTTGAAGTTTAAACGTTGATTTATACGAAATCGAGGAGGCGTTTGACTGCAAAATATGGTTGGTAATGGGATGACGATGATATTAATGAAATTTCGGTTCCCGTTTTAGCCTATTCACGTTTTTGTTATTTCTGCTTGGGAATAAAATCTGGATCATTTTCGTCCAACTAGTCTTCATTACCTTCGCTCTAATCAAATAACTAATAACATGAATACCCTATTACGTAGAGAACATTCACGAAACATATAACACAGCTGAGATACCCGGTTTATGAGTAAACGTTGATATGAAGCTTTGGTGAAACCCAGCCTAAAAATACAAATGTAGCCCTCCTCAAAATTTGTTATTCTACATTTCAAGAGGTTTATAATTCGTATATCAAATAAGAAAAAGCCCATCGGCCGCACGCCCTAATCCATCCGCCGTCCGGAGCTTTTTTCCGAAACATCTGAATCAAAGTTAATGAAACATGGGTTAGAAATCACATTTGATGTCCAGCTGGGATTGAGTTTTGGTTTATTATTCAATAATAAACCATTGTAATCGCTCTGAAAAAAAAATTCTAACCCCCCTGAAAATTTCATGGTTCACGTTTCAAAGGGTGTAGAATCCGAATCTGCAATAAAAATTTTTCCGTCCGTCCGCCGTACGCCGTACGCACGATTTCTCCCAAACGGCTGGAGCAAAAGATCTGAAATTTTCAGGAAAAATCAATCTTGGTCCGACGACGCCGCAATTCTTGAGCCAGCTCTCTCACTCAATTTAAAATGCCCTTTAAGGGCTGTCAAATTTTCGTAAAATCCCTAAAAACCTCAAAACAAGTCGAAGCGGCCTAAATGTATACCTATTTGAAGAACATACCATGAGGAATCGAATGAGCCTCTCCCCTGGTCCGTAGGTCAAACCATTCCCGATGTATGGCCCGATTTATGGTGCCAACATTTGCGTTTTTTGGTTTATTATTGTTTGTTTGTAACCTAGTAATGCCGATAACGTCGAGTTGTAGTGAATGTGGATACTGGAGTGATAGCCGATGTGGATGCTTGTAGTTCATAGCCGATACACGGGTTGAAGCATTCTGATATTCATGAAACGCTGATAATATATAGGTAAATATTATTCAGTGTTATTACTGGGGTAAATAAGTATTCTTTCACTGGGGTTTATTATTCAATTGGCTTGTGTCCATGATTTGAATTTCTACTAAGCTTTGGAGTGTGCGTGTTTTACAGGTGATAGAGTGATTATTGAATTTCAGGAGATAAGCATAGACCACGTAAATCGGTTCTCATCCAAAACACCTATTTGGATTGATCAGTTGATGATATTTGAGTGCCTCCTCTACATCAGTCTACCTTTGGCTATATCGTTTAAATTTGGATTTTGGGAAGTTTTAAGGCAATACGAGTGCTAAAAGACTTGATAAATTCTAGATGTTTTTATTGTGGGGGGGGGGGGGGTATTGAGGTTCAATAAAAACGCAGCAAATTCTTTCACTGGGGTTTATTATTCAATTGGCTTGCGTTCATGATTTGAATTTCTACTAAGCTTTGGAGTGTGCGTGTTTCACAGGATAGAGCGATTATTGAATTTCAGGAGATATGCACGGAGCACGTAGTTCTGTTCTCAACCAAAATACCTATTTGGATTGATCAGTTGATCATATACACAAATATGGCACACAAGCCTCCTGAAATTCAATAATCTCTCTATCCTGTGAAACACGCACACCCCAAAGCTTAGTAGAAATTCAAATCATGAAAGCAAGCCAATTGAATAATAAACCCCAGTGAACGAATTTGCAGCGTTTTTGTGAATTATGATTGAAACTGATCAATAAGAACCTAATTGCCGTGGAAGTTTGGGCCAAGTTCCTGGCACTGCTGATGAAAACATGTACAATTTTGCTCGACGTTATCGTCTCAACTCTCATTTCATATTCTTCCATCATCGTTACGGCTTGGTTATTGTCTGCTCGTTTCTTCCCACAAGACACACCAGGACAAATGCGCTCGCTGTTGCAATCCCGTTTCAATTTATTACCGCTATGATTGAGTCTCCGCTACCGCCAATAATAATTGCTCAGTTGGCGTAACGCGAGTAGAGAACATCATTTCATCCTACGAGCCCGAGCCGTATATTGTATTAAACCGTTGATATCACTTCGGGAGGACAGGGCCTCGTGTTACGGGCACCGTCCTACACAAACAATGGGTTATGAACCGTAAACGCGGAACGCATCGTTCGAAGGGGCGAACCACCCGTGAAATAATCCACAGCGCTAGGCGGATTTCACGGCCGGCGTTCGCTTCCTTCTGAGGGTCAGGCCCCCGCCGTCGGGCTCAGCTCCCGGTATTTCTCTCTTAACGAGAGAAAGGCGCAATTAAATGCGTGCGAATCCAATGACTGCGGATCCGACAAATAACCGCTCCTCGTAATGAAAAGGTCTAACCCGTATGAGTTCCTAAACTTGGAGCTAAAAGCCAAGTTGGGTCCGGCACATTGCTCGTACATACTTACTGATAAACTGAATTTAAATATTGTTCCTAACTTAATTTCTTTCTTAATGCATATCAGAATGCTTCAACCCGTGTATCGGCTATAAACTACAGGTATCCACATCGCCTGTCACTCCAGTATCCACATTCACTACAACTCGACGCTATCGGCCGGACATCACTAGGTTACAAACAAACAATAATAAACCAAAAAACGCAAATGTTGGCACCATAAATCGGGCCATACATCGGAAATGGTTTGACCTACGGATCTGGGGAGGGGCTCATTCGATTCCTCATGGTATGTTCTTAAAAATAAGTTTACATTTAGGCCGCCTTGACTTCTTTTGAGGTTTTTAGGGATTTTACAACATTTTGACAGCCCTTAAAGGGCACTTTAAATTGAGTGAGAGAGCTGGCTCAAAAATTGGGGCGTCGTCGGACCAAGATGGATTTTTCCTGGAAAGAAGATTTTTTGTTCCAGCTGTTTGGGAGAAATCGTGCGTACGTCGGACCACTAAAATCAATAGTAGCCTCTGCGCATGCGCAAACGTGAAATCTTTGTTACGCGCATAACTCCGGGAGTTCTTGACCAATTTCGATGAAATTTTCAGGGATTGTGCGGGTTAGGGTATAGGACCTATGAGTTTCATGAACCGGATCAATTATGCATGCGCAAAAATGCCATAAGCATAACACCGGGATGAAATTTTCAGGGATTGTTCGGACTTATTAGGTATATTTCATAGTTTGTTCAATAGTTGAACATGTCTACCTTTATTTTATCAAGTTACGCTCCTGCATAACAATAAATTTGGAATTCAACATTTTTTAATTGAACGAAGTTCTTTAGTCAATAATAATTTTCAATGATCTATACAGTCATGTTATGGATACGAGGAAGCTATGTGATTTTTTTAAATGTTTTGGCCGTTTTGCCACACTGTGTGACGCATGTCAGCAAATCATTGCAACACCTCAATCATCACAGTTCTTATCTAATTTCCAATAAATATGGATCTTGATTAGAAGAGCTATGTAATACAGAAATAACTCATCTATGCTATGCTTCGCAGCGTTTAATATACGAAACTATATTATATGAAGTAAAGATAATCATATAATCTAGTCTGATGTATATATTTATTAACGCTAACAAGTTTGTTCGGGTAAATGTCCCGAAAAATGAAGATATTCATGTGGCTAAAAACAATTTGAAATTCAAAATTCACTTCATCGAAATCTGTTGAGAGGTATTATGAAACGATGTCTTAATTTTAACATTTTTCTATAAGTATGAATACGATCCGATAACACTCGATTGGGTTGTTATACCAACTTTGTTGATTCGTTAAAAATTCAAACATTTCATCCCTTCAATAAACAAAATTTTGTTTTTATACACTAAATAATGATTTTAGCAGGGGCAAGGGGGTCTCTAGTCGGACACCCTGCATATGATTCTCAATATATGTGACTTTCGAAACCGAAGAGAAAGTTTGAAAATTGCTATCCCAAGTCGAACACCCGTGGGCTTCAAAAATGAAACTTTGTTCTGGAATCTACATAAAGAACCTTTGATATTCCATAGATTCCAGAATAATTACGTATCGATTTTACAACGAACCGCCCATTTTCTTCCCCGCTCGACCACCCTGTTGGAAACAATTAGGCCCCATTCAGAGACCGTGAATAGATCTCGGGATCACACCGAGTTACGTCACCCCGAACGCTGTACATGAACTACAGCTTCTTCCTGATAGAACAAATTGCCGGTCATTCGAAGATAATTCCTTTTATAGAGAAGGGGTGTAGTTACCCGGTACTTCCCGGGCATGTGATGGAGTAATAATGGATGTTTGGGGTGATTTTTCGAAGGGACACGGAAAGATGACACGAGCAAAGCCGTACTTGCTCGCTTCGTAATCAGTAATGATTATCATCCGGGTCTTTTCAGTAATCAAAGGGACCGTCTAGTAAACGATGCAATCAGCTTTCAACTCGTACTGTTTATGAGGAACCCATGTACAATCATTGGAATGACAATTACACGAGTAATGTTGTACAGAGGATAACTTTACACGATTTTACTTATCCAACCTATGATTAGACGTCTAAATAATGATATACATCTTAATAAAAATGCAAACATGAACTCCATGCTGCCCGTCCGGCACCTGAGTTATAGCCGTTAATTTATATAATTATAACCTCTTCTTTTCAATCTACTAGCTCAACGGCAAAGTTCAAAGCAAAGTTTTGCAATAGGAATTTGTGGAACTCTACCAGGACATAACCGCGGCGCGGGCGTTGTGACATCACCTCATAAGTTAGTCTGTAATGCAGTCATATTCTTCAAAAACCCACAGTTCTTTGTTAAAACATGTATACAGGGTCATTCCCTCGTAGTGTACGAAAATGTTTTGGGTAAAACTAGATCGAAAATGGAGCAAAATGCCGCCAATCGCACTGTTCTATCTCAACCCGTTCCGAGATATGATTTTTCTAAGATTTTTCGAGGAAACCACGTTTTTCTCCATAAAAGCTGTGTTATCTGCATTTTGCTCCAATGTTTTTCAATTTTTTAGTACATTTTTGGATTCAGCATTAAATTTTTAATAAGATGGTAGTACAGGTTACCATGAAAGTCACTAACTTTGCATCGAATGAACAGCTCAAACTTTAACTCATCTAGGAAAGTTCCTTTTTCTTATTTTTCATTATCGCTCATCAATTTACTAAAAGACCACCCACACAACTGTAAACTCCATAAAAAGTAGCGCATTTAACCAGCTTTCGAATGAAATAGGCACATTCATGATTTTGGCCCGATTTCGTAGAGAAATTCACATTTTAAATCAGAAAAACATAGTGTATTATTTTGGTATGAAAATCTGGTACCTACTTAGTAGATAAATCATAGGTACATTATGATATTCCCATTATTACAATATGTATTTTATACAAAATAAACTCTTCAGCGGAAGAGAAAAGAAAAGTATTGTTGATAGAAAATTAAGAAAATCTGTCAATCAAGTTCTTAAGGAATCCGTTATTTTATTCGATTTTGAAAATATACTCCATTATTTCGAATGCAGCTTTTTGCCCTTTTTCTCATTGCTCCTACGGTCACTGTTACAGGAACTTTCCTACGTAAGTTAAAGTTTGAGCTGTTCATTCGATGCAAAGTTAGTAACTTTTATGGTAACCTGTACTACCATCTTATTGGAAATTTGATGTTGAATCCTAAAATTGAAAAACATTGGCGCAAAGTGCACATAACACAGCTTTTATGGAAAAACGTGGTTTCCTCGAAAAAATCTTTGAAAAATCGTATCTCCGGAACGGGTTGAGATAGAACAGTGCGGTTGGCGGCGTTTTGCTCCATTTTCGGTCTAGTTTTACCCAAAAATGTTCGTACACTACGAGAGAATCAACCTGTATAGTATCATCCGCTGCAATATGAGTCGCAAAGAACTGGTAAGCAGGTGGTTTTAACTTGCCTTAATTTTTTCCGAAACTATGAAGGCAACAGCTTCTCAGTGTCTGAAATAATTGAACAGCTGATTGAGTTTTCGTCAATATGTAAATAGTATGGGATGCCTCTTGGTTTTGTGTAGTGCAGTATCTGAGTTATCTGCGTTTACTTAGAAAACATTTGTGTTTATCTCGTTCCAACTTTTGTCAGAAAGTATTCAACTTTGATGCTTTGTATGCTCTTCTACGAGTACAACTGCAGGGGAAATAAGGGACAGACGGGAATTACTCAATAGTTCGCCGGGGTCCAAATTTTGAGTTTTCGAAGTATAAAAGTATAAATGTATCACTCAAACAAACAATGTAGAACTATTACAGTTCTACTTTATCTGTTTGAGCGATACATGTGGGGACAGTGAATGTGCATACCAACTCGGCATTTGATGCACAATTTTCTGGTACGTTTGTGACATTGAGCACATCGTCGATGTTCCTCGCAGTCTTCCAAGACATGAAGAAAATCGGGAGTGACCCCTGACGGAGGAGCATGAGACACGGAGCGGTTTATTTTAGGCGGAACTCCGACACGGTTGCCAATTTTTTTTCAGAAAACCCCCTGAGCGGGAAATAAAAATCCCTAAAAAAAACCTAAATCCATTTTGAAAATCCCTAGAAAAACCCCGAAGGCATACGTACCTCTTTGTATCATCATAGCCTGGATTGAGGAGCAGTGCGAATTTGGCAGAATATCAGAACAGGAGAATTAGTGCACTACATTACATCATGCTGAACGTATATTGTTTTAATGAGCAAAAACTACAGATAAAACCAGGTATCAACTCCATACTACAACCTACTTCTAATCTAAAATAGTAGAACAACGAGATCATTATTTGAAGAATGAGATCATCCGATGGTGTATGGTTTCAAGAGCAAAAACTACAGATATAACTAGGTGTCAACTCCATTCTACAACCTACCTACTTCAAATCTAAAATACTATTACCTACACCTATCTTCTACTAAAAAGTGAAATAAATATTTTAAACCAACAGTCCAAAAAATAAAACAAATTTTTCAAAATTTAAATCACATTTCAGGTCCAGTGCGTCCCCTATCGCGCTGTCCATTTCGCTATTGATGTGGTCATACATCTGTTCATTGAACAACGAGATCATTTCCTCCGTGGGTACAAAATTAATACAAGAGATTTCGGAGAAAATATCTCACCATCAGAATGCTCTGTATTACATCAATAAAGAGCCTAAAGATAGAAAAAATCCCTTAATTCTTAGGGGGAAAAACCCCAACTTGGCAACCGTGGACTCCGACTCTGTGGAGCCAGTTGTGCACAATTGCTCGTCGGGATTCACGGAAGGTGAGTTTGAGATGATTGCTCACGTGACGTTTCAAAATCCAAACATTCTGGCAGGTGCCGTCAGTGCCAAAAGTGAATAACTAAACTCGCCACCACTCATCCCCATATCTTGTAGTTTCATTCAAGATGAAAATACTTGGGCTTGGATCTCCCGTTGCAGCCCGACCGCCTACCTAACCGATTTTTTAAATGGTCGGTAAAATGGATGATAGCACATTAACCCGCCTGGTCTCATTGAATTTAAGGAACTAATTTTCATTCTGAATTAAACAACAAAACTCCCCTCTAACATCGGAAGTTGTTGAGATATCGATATATGGACACCTTGATCCTCAAAAATAAACCCTTAGGGTCAATTGATCGAGTTGCCTAGATCAATGGCACAGATCGGTTCAATGTTGATTTTTGAGCCGAATTTCGTAAAATTTGATCATGAAGATTTGGAGCGAAAGCTTCGTACAGGGCACAGAATGGTTTTATTTATTAAATTTCGGGATTCTACACATCTTGGAATGTAAAAATTAGATTTTTTGGTAGGTAAGCAAAACAATAATTGTGGGGGGGTTCTAAAAAACATTTTGGTCGGGGGGGGGGGGTTCAATAAATAAAAAACATTTTGGTCGATTACAATGTTTTGTTGTTGAAAATCGTAAATCAATAAATATGCTTTTGGAATTGAATAGTTTTTTTTTTTAAATTCGCAAGAAACAAGGAAAGTTCTTCTAGGGCTCGATCCAGGTGTTATTATATCCACGTTCTTAGCTACGTGAGAAAAATCTGCTCTAATCTGATGGGTTCCACTGTTTTGATGTTACCGTTCAGAACGACCTCATCCCGTAACGTATTGTGTAATATTCCGTTCCTAGAGATGCACCTCATAACCGCCGTTAAGTAACAGGGCGCATTTCGCCTGCATTTCGTCCCTCCTCCCCGGGTTTCCTCCCGAAAATGGGTCCGGGAGACGACAAGGCGAGGGCTAATTCACGACGACGCAGGAGCGTTAATAGTCTGTGAACACGGAGCTCGTGAGTAGAGGGGCATGTTCCCAAACGTTAGAGGCCTTCGCCGCATCCCGGCCTGTAAATCGCATAATCTGCTCTCGAAACAATTTAACGGGCTTTCGCCAATATGTGACCCAATGTTATGTTAATATACGGCTAACATTATTTTGTTATTATTATTTATTGTTACAGTATCAGGTTCCCTTGTGTAAAGCCGATGATCTATTCGAGATGTGCGTATCTACGAGACGAGCGAAAGTGCTGAGACTCCCGATACATTTTTCATTCATTCATTCACTGTTGGCAAAGCAAACTATAATCATCAAAGCAAAAGCGTAATTTCATATATGTTCACTCCTACAGGGCAAATATGATGATCACTAGTGAAATATGACTGTAGGCACTGAAACTCCTAATACAAGTTCACCCTTCATTTCACTGATAATAGCAATGCAAATCATTATGCGAAATTCCACGTGGCGGTCTATAGAGCCAATAATCAATTAATACCGAGCACATGTACAATATAACTTTTAGGCGCAATGGCTCCTAATACGTTTTTCCAGTTCTGATAATCCCAAACTCTGGAGGCCTTCCCGGCCCTCGGTTACTGAACCGCATTATCTGATCTCGAAACAACCTAAC
Organism: Creontiades dilutus; assembly: GCA_031894815.1. Taxonomy (NCBI): domain Eukaryota; kingdom Metazoa; phylum Arthropoda; class Insecta; order Hemiptera; family Miridae; genus Creontiades; species Creontiades dilutus. The sequence continues at coordinate 4,374,687 of JAVIWC010005620.1, forward strand.
GGGCTTTCACCAATATGGGACCCTATGTTATAGTTAATCGTATATTCTGATAACGGCTTACATTATTTTGTAAAATGTTACGATACGAGGTTCCCTACTGTAAAGTCCATGATCCATTCGTTCTGTGCGTTTTTATGAATTGGCTGAAACCGATGAGACTCCTAATACTTGATTTCACAGTTAGTATTGAAGCAAATCATCATTATAAAAGCGAATTCGAAATTTCATACAATTTATTAAAGTGAACCCAAGGATGATGTAAAACGATGTGCAGTTAACTGATGGAGGCTACATTTCAAATGAATGCGTACATGCTCAATGAACGAGTATGGAAATACATAATTTAATTTGTATTCGTCGATACAGTGAACCAATCAAATAAATGAAGGTGTTGTTAAATAAAACCTTGGGGCGCTTCTATCAAAGTTGAGGTTTCGCGGGTAGCCACAATATCACAAAATATGCTGATGTGCCACTACTTAGTTAGGAAAATGAAGTCACTTTGATAACTATGATATGAAGCCAGTCAAGTTTGATAAGTGATAACTATATAGGGATCCCAGCCAATATTAGGGAGCCAAGTTAACAAGAGTGTAAGAGCCGGCTAAAACGAAGAAGAGAACTGACTCCAGATTCTGTTAACCAAAAAACGGGAAGTGAAGAAAATTTGGAGTGGGGAATCGGGGGGAGCAGAGAAACCAATCAGGGACGGGGTTACAACTACCCCAGGAAACCCCAGGGTGCTAGGGGGGAGACTACAGGTGGCTGACCGTTTGCCAGGAAAAGGGTGGCTTGGGAAAAACCAACGGCGCAAAGCAGCTCGGGGAATTCGGAGTCCATTAGAGGCTTTAAATATTTTCACATACGAGCAGGGTTTTCAGAAATACATGGTTTCAGGATTAACGGACAATGAGGTAACCAACAGCGACTTTACGAGATGGCTGAAACCAAGCAAGCGTGTGATTTGTTTCACAGGATATAGGTTTTCAATGCCATTTCAGGTGTTGTTGCATCCACTTTTTCTAGAAAAGGGTGCTGAGAATCTAACATTCTTAGATTCCTATAAAGTAGAACTGTATGCAGAATATGTAAGAAGACCAAAAACAAACCATCAAGGTTTTAGATTGTTGAGAGTGACTCCACCAGCACCCACAAGTTCGTAAGAATTCATTAAATTGGTGGACAGGAGTGGACTTCTAAACATTTCTGTTCTTACATAAAATGTACTCTTATTTTTGTCAATAAATAAATATTATATTCTATTCTATACCTGCCAGGAACTAGGTAAGACAAAGATCATTCTTGTTCTAGGTACTAAATCACCTCAAGTATCAACCTTAAATCACAAGTGAAGTGCGAAAAGTTATGTTCCAGGAGATTGCATCATTTTCAACCAGGTTGCTCTTCGAGTTCAGAATCGAATGTGTAAGTTGTTTCACGGGTATCTAACAGGTAATAAAGCTTAATATCGCAAGATCTACAGGATGTTATCAAGCGACTAACACGGAATCTTCAGATGAGGGGTTTATGCGGATTAATCAGCGCAAGACCGATGGCTGATTTCTGGGACGTGCATATTCCGAGAATCCCTGACCAGGGAGCAAGTTGCATCATGAACGGTGCATTACCCACGCGGAAATAGAACAATAAAATTATCTTGATGTTCACGTAATAGTCGAGAATTCGGGGGTTTTCCCAGTAGTAATTATTGAAACATTTCCAACTCTCGAAACTGCATAACTTGTGAAAATATCAATCGAAAAAAAAGTAGCAAAATGGTAAATTTCATGACTGCAACGATTTTTCACTTAGTCTGCTCTATAAAGCCTTCACCAATTGGACGGATGTGGACGGTTTCCAAATACCCTGTGCAGTTCGACGTAACATTCGTGTGGCAGCAGAGATTCTGACATTAGTATTGATGTAAATTCATACTTTGCTTTTGATAAAATTCTATGCAGGTAAACTTGATCAAACAGAGACCGAAACGTAGATGGGTTGAAATGATCACAAATGAAGATGAAACAGGAGAGTCTTGATTGAAGAAGGCAAAGAGTTCAAAGTGAGGACATAAGAAGAATGAGTATCATGTTATTTTAAAGTAATTGCACATGTGTTCAAATCTTGCATGATTGAATTCTAAATGTAAATAAACTAACCTGACGAATGTATTCATATTATTTGACAAAAAATTATGATGCCTACGAAGCGTTCCCGAATTATTAACTGTAAAAGCAGTCAGTCAACCAGTATCTAAATAGGAGAGAACTAAAATGGTTGGGGGGGGGGCATACCACATGTTGAAACCATGAGTTAGAGAAGCAAGTATCTCAACAAAAATTTCAAAATTGTTGTTTATTCAGTCATATTGTTCATTTGCTCTTAAATTTACTAAATTTTGTCCAAATAAAATTTAGTTATAAATATATTTTATCTTATAAATATTCAATTATATTAGTACAATTACCTGAATGAGCCCATATATCTCAATTTTACGAATGTTTCACTTAGTTTGGGACCTGTGGTTTTCATATTGTTAATTTAAAGAATTTGTACAGCTTTAGGGAGTCCTCTGAAGCAAGGATTTGTGAACATACGAATGCCTAGAATTGATCCATGGGATATGTGGCTTAGCAAAACATGAGGAAAAATTACAAATCCGTTTCAGACCAATTTAAGGTTGAATCCATGAGAAAAACTATATGTCTATGTGAGGTATCTGTGTTTGTGTGATAAATTTTGTCGAATTTAGCGGATTTTCGTAATATATTTTGTTCGATTCCAATTTTACAGTAGTTCTGCAACCAACCTACAAGTTTCAGATATCTTAAATTTCATGAGGGAAGAGAGAATTTGGAGGAGTGAGACCGAAATCCGATAGATTTTTAACGTTACACAAGGATACAATTATCAACCGATTTTCCTGATTCTTATTTTGTTCAGTCCCAAATTTTGTCTATTTGTTCAACAATTTTCGAATGTTTCGCGTCTGCTGGCAAAAAGGGGAATGGCGGGGTTAATATTCAATACTTTCAATAGCCGCTACAGCAAGAATACTTAATCGATTCGTGTAATCCTACTAATGTTCAATTAAAATTTTGATTTGGTACTTTAGAAAATATCTGACCCTTCTATTTTCATTTTGGAAGGCCATGGAGGAAGGAGGTCATAATAATAAATCGTTATAATTTCTTTATTTTCATCTGATTTTATAGATTTTTCAAAATGTTTTTCATGGACCCTACTTTCAGTCTAGTTGTGAACCAACCTTGGAAATTTGGAATGGAGGGCGTACGTGGCAACCCATTTAAGCGCTGCTCTTACAGCTCATGCTGCCGATTATCTTGCTATTTTATACACTTATTTATTTTTTTCTAATTTTTATTAAGGATTTTGTTCTTGCTTTGAAACCTATTTCAGAAATTCCAAACTTAATTACCTACTGAATTGGGCGAATGAAGAGGATAATAGTCACAATGTTTCTTCACGTCATTTGGTTAATCACAACAAACAATTATTCAGTGTGTCTGTTGGAGCCGGTGAATTGAGGATAGTTCATATTTACTGTTACTTATCAAAAATAGGAACGCACCTGTAATGTATGCATAACTCTCTAATATTTTAGCGGAGAATCAAATGATGTTTACGATGATCTGATCAAGTGTACCACATTGACATTGTAAGATAACTTAAGTTGTTATGTAGAATCCTACTAAAATAGATCAATTGATTATAACCCTTTAAAAATAAGGAAACTTATTTCATGATCTTTCAGCTAAAAAAAGTAACAGTAGGAACGTAACAGAAAGTTGTATAATTTACCGTGATCGGGCAGTGAAGACCCGGAAACAGGTGTCGGATAGACGCCAGATTCCAGAGGGTCACGTTATGGTCAGCAGTCCGAGGAAGTAAGTTATATTCGCTTCTTTCTTCGGATTCACCATCTTACCCCACCGCACCTCAACAAGTTCTGCACGGCGATGAGAATGAGATCGTTTGGTGGGAAGACAAGGAGGTCTTTTCGAGCCTAACATTGGCAACAGGGTTTCCCGAGCCTCTCCTAATAGGCAAATAATAGGCAACAATACGAGTACACGGATAGTTGACGTATTCCACTAAGTTCTTTCTTAAAATACACTACTGGATTGATATCTTATGTCTGAACCAATGACAACTACTCCTCTGAAGTCCACAGGGGGAACAGAAATCAACAAAGACGATCGCAAAGGGAACAAACGAGGTATTTTTCATAGCAAAATCCAAATTATGTTCATCGAAGGGATGAACCTGGTTAACCGTATCATTTTCAATACTAAGGTGGTACAATTATCTAGAAAAATAGTCTCCCATGAAAAACAGTACTTACCTATCAATGGAGAAACACCAAGAAATGCGTCTCACGATCATACTGGACATGTTGAAAGTCCGACAAGAACCTTCAAGTAGGGACGGGCGGCCTATATCAATCAATGTTCAACGAATGACACATGAGACTTGTTTGGATTGATGAATTGTGCTGAATTATTATTATTCATAATAATAACCCAACACTTATAAATGACATCGAAAACACAGGACCGAAAACAAACTGAACAGTGATGGGACTAGGAAGTAAGCAACACATTGATAATGAAAATGATAAAATATGTAGTTTCTAGGGAATGTTGAGAGTCAGTCAGGTTGATAAAAAACTACAATTTCATCGCCAACGTTTCGTTCTATTTTTAGAACATCATCAGGGCTGGAAGAACCATACACAGAAATAACTAATATGGAAAGAATTAAAGAAACGATATTTTGCAATGTAAGTCATTACATTAGTATCAAATCTGTTAGTTGTTCTTTTCACTCAAGCCGCATGTATACAAAATATCCTTTCTGTAATTCTTTCCATATTAGTTATTTCTGTGTATGGTTCTTCCAGCCCTGATGATGTTGTAAAAATAGAAGGAAACGTTGGCGATGAAATTGTAGTTTTTTATCAACCTGACTGACTCTCAAGATCCCTTAGAAACTTTCTACATATTATTTAAAGCAGTCAAGAACTTGAGCACAGTATTTGAAAATGATAAAGTTAATTTCCAACTCTGACCATTAACGGTGGAGCATTGAGAGAATATAAGTCACTTTGTTCTTTGTTTGGCTTTTTGATTTTCGATTCAATCTCAATTCAAACTGAAAATCCGTATTTCGAGAGGACAGAATTCCCAATGTACGCCGAACTGGCCCAGTGGTCGGATGAGCTTGCCATCTTCCAACTGTAAAGCCCGAGGAGGCTGTAACGTGCGTTTAATCAACTATTGTAATCCAGTCTTTTGTCATTAGCCAACTTTATCTTCAAGTGAGGATGAAGGATTTGAAACGTTATTTTTTGGTTTATTGGGTGGATCTGGGCCTCTGCTCCTATCAGTACCCTGCTCTAGATACTTGGAAGCTCCTTGGCAAATGCAGTCGTTGATGAGCAGCATAACTGGGCAGAAGTTGCATTATTAGCCATTAACAATAGATCTCGAACATACACTCATTCTTGGAGGGTATGACCCGTAACCCCATGAGTCCAATGTCAGAGTCACCTTGTTACATTGCCGTTAAACTGAATATTTTGCTACGCAATAGGTGTGGGAAGTTTGAATTTGTTCGGAAAAGCCCTTTCAGAATTTGAAATTCACGTCTGCTGAACAATAGGACCAAGATTGTAATTCCTGGTAAGTTTAGTGATTTCACTAATTTTCACTGGTACCATGGATCGGTTTCGCATTTTTTATGAACAACAGAAAGCTGACAGACATTTTTGTCTGTTCAGTGTATTACTTAGGAACACAACCCGAGGTTAACATAAATTATGTAGAATTATACTAGACTGATTTTGGATCTCTGAACACAAAATAGCTCATTCCTTTGTGTTGTGCTGTGTTACCGAAGAAGAAAACCAGAGCAGTTTCTCGAACATGCCCAGATAATTTGATCAATGGGCGACAGTACGAGTAGACGGATAGTTAATATATTCAACTAACTTCTTCCTTCAAACGTATTACTTGGTTGATATCGGATCTGTGAACCCTCAGGGAAAACAGAGATCAACAGGGGCTATTGCAAAAGGAACAGAACAGATACTTTCATAGCCATTTCGCGCAATACCAAGCAAGACTGTATTCTATCAGATATTTGCATTCTGAGTATGAAGTATGGGATTGATTTCGAATCTCTGAACGCTAGAAAGCTCCTTTCTGGATATTGCAGTTTGTTACTGAACAACTCAGCCGGAGCAGAAACTTGCATCATTTGCCGTGACCGTTCCTTGAAGACGAATAAGCGGATCCCGGATAGTCATCCTCGGAGGGTCATACGGCCTCATCTTCTGGCAATGGTCACCTTCTCATCTCGTCGTTTTCCTCAATATTTTTCTGTACAACAAATGTGGGAAGTTTGGAACTGAACGAAGAATTAAAAGTCTTTTTTGAACCAAACCATTTTGAACCAAGAGCGTAATTTTGGCATGTTAAATAATATCACTAACTTTCATTGGTATGACTGGATTGACTCGTGAAAGCTCATTTCTGCATTACTGAAAAACACAAGGAGTAGTAATCGTAACTTCAGCATTTGCCACGATTGGACGCTGAAAACCCATAGTAGTTCCCAGTGTCTGGAGTGAAACCAAACTTCTGGTCAAAATCGTCTCAATCAACTCAGTATTTTGCTATGCTATGGAATACGAAAGTGTCTTTTTAGACCAAATATTGGCAAACTGCCGGTGTGATTGGTGCCAAATAGGAGATTAAATACGATTTTTGACTCTGGCATGTGAAATATTTTTACTGCTTGTGTGATAAAAATAGGATGTTTCATACTCCTGGGCTGATTTCGGATGTCTGAACCCTGGAAAGATCCTTTCTGTGTATTGCAGTACGTTACTGAGTCACACAATCAGAGCAATAAGTTGCATCATTGGCCGCGACCGGGACTGGAAGACCCGGAAGCGGGTCCCGGATAGACGCCCGTCTCCGGAGGGTCACGTTGTGGCCCGTAACCCTAACCCCAGGCAACGAGTCCGATCTTCTGATTCACCTTCTCATCCTCGTCCTCCCACCAGCTTCACTTTCCTTCAGCTTTCACCCTCTCCAGGGGCCCGCGGCTGCCTCGGGGGCCCTCGATGGTGGGGCTCCCCCGGATCCTCGTCTCGGAGGCAGATTCCCACCTCCCCCACCCGCCCTATATAACCAAAGGGTGACTCTCCAGACCCGACCAAACACATTTTTTCCTTCACAAGTGTTGTGTGTGATATGTTGTAAAGTTTGTAAACATCGCAGCGCGTCGTTTCCTCACCACATTTCAAGCGGATTACAATGATAAAGGTGGGTCTTAAAATTTCTTTGTTTCTTTTCATCAATATCACATACCTACACAACCATAGCTTATATTTTTACTTTATTTAGTTAATTTGAACAAAATTTGAATAGGTAAGCTCCTCGATAGGATCACACACCTTCAACATTCCCAAAAATTTCTCGCACAAAAAAAGGAGGAGTTTACCAACTATAGTTCCTCAAATAGTTAACATGGTTGTATGGATCATTAAAATGTTTTAAATAATAGTGAAAAATGTGGAGTCTATTGGGTTGGAAGGACCTAACTAGTCGCCGTGTACAGAATTTTTTATATTCCAAAACTTTTGACACGTGACGGCGCGTGATTACGTGGATATGTATAAAGAAAATTTATAAAATGGAAATAGTGAACGTTTAAAATTCAATGAGAAATTATAAAGTCATGTAACAATTAGCTTTATATGATGAATAATACGAATTGAATGTACCTACATGGGATATTCACGTAATGTGGAAATTATGAAGAATAGCTCTTAGTTAGTAGAGTACAAAATTGTTAAAACGATTCATGGGATATTAATGCCATGGGACATCCTCTATCAGACATCAACGCCTTCAAAACATTAGTCGACTTGCGTAGCGAGTTGATCGCGATAATGCAATATAGGACCGTTCATTTACGAATAACAAGAAATTTGAGACAGCTCGGACAACAAGAATGCAAAAAAAATTATTGGTGTATGCAAAAGTAGAGTGAGTCATTAATTATTGAGAGGTGCGATTCATAGGGGACCATGTGTAGCCTAACCCGCATAAACCCTGTTAGATAAGCGTGTTATAGGAATGTCAGACACAACTTACACTTAAGTTATTCAGAATGGTCTAACTTTAAAAATGCGAGTGAGAATTTTGATTTTTGAGAAAACGTGTTTCATTAACTGAAAGTAAAAACACTATAAGGAGGACTCAGAAGCAATTCATACGAAGAGAAATGATTGCTTAAAATAAAATGTATGATGTATGCGACATATAACACAATGCAACAAAAGAATAATACAAACGATACATTTTGTGGAAGGGTTAAAATTGGTAATCAATTTTGGATTGAATTCAGAACAACAAAAACTAGTTAGGAGACAATTGCTAAAATAATTTAGAGTAATGAAGATACCATGTTGTTAGGCGATCAGAATTTATGGACCCTGGTCAATGTTTCTGGCAAAAGGGTTAAATTAAAATTTGTGGGTGGTTCAGATTCAGATAACAAATAAAAACCCCTTACTTAATCAACGTTTCTATCCGCATTCACCACGTCTCGTCTTCCTAACATATAATTTGAACATTGGACACTAAAACAAAATTAAATATGAGGTCGCCTATTAAGTACAATTTTATTGTGTGGATCAAAATTGAAATTTACGAAAATCGTTGTAATGTGTCTTTATTTCAGTAGTAATAGAGGATACGAATAATCTTAAATGGAGATTTTTAGCAAAGTAATAAGGCTACTTCTTCTGAAATCGTAGTATTTTGTAATTACAAAATCACTTCTAAAGCCTGCAACTAAATTAAAATTGGTGGCAATTCTTCCCGAATTTAAAGGCAAATTAGTTCGAAAGCTATTGGAAAAATACTAAAACACCCAA